>CM070713.1:18368598-19822665 GCA_036346275.1 Otatea glauca
CTTTGATCATATTGATCCCGTATTTAATTTTCCTTTTGTTTATCAAATCGCTTTCAAGCTACGCGCTATTTTCTCGTGAATTCGCTATTTTGAGGTAATGGTAGATATACTGTTATATCTTGGAACTTCCTTAATAAATATTGACACGTGAACCTTGATAACCATAAAGCAGGATAGACATTACTTAACGTCATCATGGGTATATCGCCTATATATTAACCTTAGCCATGCCATACTTAGCAACGATGTAGATGATCGGATCAAAATTGTTTCTGAAAATTTAAAAGGTTGGATATGATACTATTGGTTCTTGGTATTTTGATTAAAACCCCAAAATAAAACTATGGTTTTGGCGTGGGATGATTATTGGCAATAGCGGATGTGCGGATGGATTTGCGCGTAGTGTAGGGTGGAGTATCGCAGGTGTCGGATGCTATTGATCCAAGAAATCCGTTACAACCACAAGTCTTGGGATGGGCGCGTCTTAACCTATTAAGTTGTGTAGATTTAGCTTTGTACATTGGAAGGCGAAGTAGTACGGGTTCTCCTTTTTAAGGTTTGCTCGAAGGGTGCCCACACCGAGGTGTTAGAGCAACATTTGCCGATATAATGGTTATGCGCCTTGCTATGGGAAGAAAAGGTGCCATTGTTTTGTGGTGAAACCATGTTTTATATATATGTGTATTTTTGCCATAGCAAGGGTTTTTAAATCACGGTCTTTGGTGCAAAGTTAGGTCTATGTAATGTAACGGCTATGTCATGACTCTCATGCACACCAAAGGAAGTGTGCTAATGTTGGTTGCACAAAGAGTCAACCATGTCTCTGGTAAAGTTTGTACACCTCTACGGAGTGAAAATCTAATTGATTAACCGCACCCGCGGTCATGGGCACTTGGTGAAGTCATTCCAATGTTAGATTTTGATACTTTCTAAAAATAGGTTTTGGTTTGAAACTTGTTTAGCAACTGTCACTTTATGTCAAAGGACCAACATTATTGGACTTCATGATTTGGATTGTTCACTGCTCGCGAAGGACTGTGAGTATTACTTATGCTTTACTATTTCTTATCAATCAAACTTGCTCTTACAAATTTCGTTTGCAAATGACAACTTGATTTACAAATTCAATATCGCTTTGTGGAAACGAACTTTAGAAGCCTCCTTTGATTTGACCTGCATTATTGCATTTTGTAAATACCACCTTAAGTCTTCTTGATGCGAAAGTACTCACCTTTGCTAATCTATTATTTTAGGTGGAAAGATGGCGAGCCTTGAAGATTGCTTTTCATCGCGAGGATGTGGGATCTTCATTAAGCGATCTTTTCTAGGGATTATGCCTCCGAGTTGCATGTGGGTTGGATGGGCACACTACAAGACTTTGCTTCTTCCATGCTATATATACTACTGAATTGTAAGTTTGCAATGTACAATTAGCTTTTGCTTTAATAATATGAAGTATGGTTGTGATTCCAATTATTGTAAATGTGTGTACTAGCTCTTGATCATGGGACTAATCTCAGTATGCACATTAGATTTCTATTTTTGCATTTTATGTAAATATGGTTGCATTTATGTAAATACGGGGATAGTTACAAGGAGGAGGAGGAAGGGAGGAGGAGGAGAAAGAGAGGAGGAGGAGGGGAGGAAGAAGAAGGTAGGAGGAAGAAAATTCATCATCTGTGCATGTAAAAATTTTATGAGTAATTTAAATTTAGAAATACATTTTAGTGACAAGGTTAAATATATTGGTATGTAATTAGGTTTGTGGAGTAATAATTATTTAGAAAGACGACATAGGAATTTGGATTAATTAGGGTTGTAGGTAATTAGTCCGGTAGAGTATCAATTATTATTCTGTGAGATAACTTAGAGACCATTTTAATTAGTTTTGTAAGTAATTAGTTGTGTAGACCGCCAATAATTTTTTTACATTGTGAGTTAGCGATCGAATTATTTAGGTTTGTAAGTAATTAGTTGTATAGAGTAACAATAGTCATGGACAAAAAAAGCGCTAGAATTATCACGAGATACAATGTCATACAAAACATTAATTTTGTATGGTCTGCGTGATTGTTTGAAGTAGTGTAGGATACGTCGTTGTGGTGTATAGGTGTAGTAGTATGGATAGATTGAGAATTTAAAAGTGTTAGCGTTATGTTGTGCGCACATTAAAAATTCTGAAATGCTTGATAGGTATGGATGAGCAGTGGAATTTAAAATACACTACGAGAGAGGGTTCCGTAGATGGGCGCACAAGGGTGGAACTTAGTCATTTTCCAAGTGTCGTGGCTGGCACGTCACGTGCGGTGGCGTTCATGGGAATACGGTTAACAAATGGTTGTATCATATGTTCTCGTTGTGATAAATTGCATGACCTCAAGCTGCATGGAGTAGGGTGTCCGAGACGGGATTGCACGTACTGGGAGTTATTAGAACTAAAGGGGCCGAAGTCCTGGAGCTCGTATGTAAGATTGGCGACTGAGAAAGGTTGGCCATTAGTGTTGTTGGCGCAAGCATTTGAGAAAACCAATACTAGCCATGCGACGTAGGAGGAGGTTGTTGGTGATGAACCGGAGGAAGTTGGGGAGAGCAGCTGAACCGAAGAATGCTTAGTGAGGTAGGATGTCGACTGAGTCATGATGATGTGCAAGGCGGAGGTTGATGTTCCAATGCGGATGTTCACGTACCATTGGGTGTCGCAGATGAGGGAAAATATTAAATTGTTGGTTGAAGCGATAGATGTAGAGAACTAGAAATACGAGAATTTGAGTAATGACGAAGACGATGAAGAGCATTTCCCTACGGAGTGGGATGAATGTCAGTTTGATAGGTTGGTGGTCAATGAAGGTGAATACTTCGCATAGCAATCCGATCAGAATGAGGTGAGGTAAGGTGCTATTTACAAGAATAAGTTTGAGGTTCAGGAAGCAGTGATATTATGGGCAATGTCGCTTCGTAGAACCTTTATGGTTATGAAGTCAAATAAGTGGGTGTATGATGTCAAATGCCAAATGGAGGGTTGTCCATGGCGTGTGCATGCATACCAGCCTAAGTGGGATACCATTTAGAAGTGTTCTATAGTCGTCCTATGGGACCCAGATTTACTATCGAGAATCCCTATGTATTTACGTACTAGTCCTAGATCAGCGCTAGTACACACAGTTCCACGATGATGAATCATAACGAAAAGCACGAATTGAAAATATAAATCGAGTGCAGGGCCAAAAGCCATTATTACAAAACTAGGTCATATGACCTTAAGTTTCTGATAGCGGAAATAAGAAGCAAAATGGTAAAGCCAATAAACACCACGAGCGATCATTGAAAGAAAGCGTGCGCCTAGCTCTGGATTGTCTTCATCGTACTCCACATTGTAGAACTCACCGTCATTCGTAGCATCTGAAAGCTTACGTGAAAAGAATTTATTGTAGCATGTGAGTACAAGCGTACTCGGCAAATCTAGGAAATATGCAGGATGCAAGGCCTTCCAAAGATGGCTTAATATGGTTCTTTTGCACAAAGCCGGTTTAACAAACATTATTAATAATAATTTTCACAAAGCGAGTTTAACAATTATTTGTACAATTGAAATTATTTATAACTCTAGTGAAGGTTCCAACCACCAACACTAGTATCTGAGCTCTATCGCCCAATTAAAAGATCTTGTTTAACCATCACATGACTCCATCCGTCATGATTCAAAATAGGTTTCAACCACCTTACTGGCTCCAGCCGCCAGGAATACATCCAGAAGTTCTAACCACTCCCAGATCCCAAAACATCAGTTTTTAAAACCAAAAACAAAGTCTACCAATATGAAAGCATTCTTTGCTTGCCCTTGACCGTAAACACGACTATTTGAATAGTTTTACACTCTGCAGAGGTGTCTGACTTTACCCACAAGACATGATCGTCTCTTGTTGCCACGCAATAAGCACACTTCCTTTGGTGTGTTGGCGGAGAGATCATGACAAGACTTTACAATGCAATAATCTAACTGACTCCACCCACGAGGTTTCACCACCGTTAGAGTTCCATCTACCCGCATCTGAAGCCCCTCTTGCGCAGTGTGGGAAAAACAAACTTGCCTCCATCTGGCACCCACATTCCACCATCTGGCGAGTCTAAGTTAAATTATTACAAATTATTCACCAGAGTCATACCCATTTAAACATGTGGTTGTGCGGTTGTGCTTAGAATGGACAATCACAAGCGTCGGTCCTTAATTGACTTGGGCGGCACAAACACAACAAAAACCAGTGCTCCATCTGCACCCGCCAGACAAACCGATCCGCCCAAATCTAAATTATTTTCATTTTTATTTTACAAATACAGCGGCATACATATTGCCACAACTTTTCAAATTCATAATTTTTCACAGTTTCAAAGTAACCCATCCATAGGTATTTGATCGACTTTGCATTTAAGCACATCTAGCGCACTAAACAAAATATATCATAACATATTATTATTATGACATATCACAGCAACCTAGGGTTACAACAATCAAGGATTTCAATATCAAGGTGGTAATAACAATTGGGATTAACTACCAACCTAAATTTTAACATCATCTTTTAAATAATAGCGATGCAAGTTATAAAACATTGTAAAGCATTTATAAAACATGGGATCAACATCGTTAAGAGACTTGCCTTCATTGATGAGGAGGAAGGGTCGCTCGTGACAAGCACTTACTTGGCGACGGCAATAGTTTCTTCGACTACGCGCAAAGCAGAGCGACCAATAAATAAAACAAAATAAATAAAATCTAAAAATTATAAAACTAGTACTGACAGAAATATCTTGAATTTATATGAATTTAGGAAGAAGAATGAGGTCAATCGGACTTAAGATGACAGAGATCGGATATTTTGAATTCAAAATTTGACCTTTCGCCGGGCTTAGAGAAGAAATGGTTGCCGACAGAGCTCCTATGAGAATTTTGAAAATATGATTTTACCAGATGTAAAGGACACTCAGAGGAAGCTCCAGTAAAAATTTGAGGACAAATGGAGGTCGGGAGCAACCGGGAGAGCTCACCGAAAGTTCGCCGAAGTTCGGAAAGAATAGCTTGCACAGGGAGATCTGGTGGATGGATTGGAACAACTCAAAGTTGAGGATGTGAGGAATTAGAAAGGGAACTAGGGGTTCAATTTATAGGACAATCGGACCAGCGGATCGTTGGGAAACGCTCGCTGAAGTTTTCGCCGGAATAATAATCGAGATCGCCGGAATTTGAAGAGCTGAAAAAGCTGAATAAATGTGGGTCGGGTTGCTTGGTATCTGAGCAGCGGGTCCACTATAGCTTCTGGTGGAAGAGAAAGCGGATTGGATGAACATTAATCGAAATTATTAATTCCGAAAATAATTAATTTTCCACTGAAAATTCATATTAAATCCGAAAATTAGCAAATAAATTTTATTAAATATGGGGATTTGAAGAGATACCGGTTTCAGCAATAAAAGCATAAATAAATATTTTTAAATAATATAAAATTACTATTTATGGCTCAATAATTAGTTTTTAAATGTTGAATATTAAATAGGCTTGGGAAAAATAGTAAAAACGTTCTGAAAATTCTTGGAAAAATCTCAAAAATACTTTAGAATAGTTTTAACCTAATAAGATTGGTTTCAGAATTTTTAGAGAATTCTAGAATTGGATTTGAATTTTGGGTATCCGGATGAAAATAGAATTTCCAGACGCGAATGGAATAAATTCCATTTTTGGATGGAAAGGAATGCTAGGTTAACTAAAATTCCAAAGAAAACCCAAATCCTTGAATTAATTAATTTTATTTTTTTTTTAAACGAAAATGGGATATTCTGATCCCACACACATGTGTCTTGATAGAGTCGCCTTGTCGCATAGAAATATATCTTGAGACTTTGTTACAAATGCAATGTATGGAGAGATTGTGGGCAACTGAATTTAGAGCCACGTGCCATCATACGTGCAATAGAGCGAGAGGTTTGATTACACCATAAGTATGCCAAAGCATGAAGAAGAAGGAAGGCATTAGAAACTAGGTTTGGTTTGTACGAAGACTCCTATTAGAACCTACGGGTATGCTTCAGGTGATCAAGGAAAGGAATGTTGGAACTTATATCGATATTTGTGAGTAGCCCTCTCGGTAGCTTCCACAGGAAGATGGTACTTAAGCAGGCATTCTTTGCTTTCAGTGCATGTGTCAACACGTTCACACATTGCCGTCCGTTGTTATGTGTGGATGGCACATTCTTGACTAGAAAGTATAAAGGATGGATATTGACTACTATAGGAGTAGATGGCAACAATCGGAGTTCTTCACGCCTTTTCGCATTCATGGAGGGTGAGAACACAAATAGTGGCTTTGGTTTCTAAGGAGCGTGAAAACCAAACATCTTGGATCGTGACTGAAGTGTGTGTTATACGATCGGCATCCCGGGTTGTTGAAGGCGATCGTGCGGTGCAAGAAGGTGAAGAAGAAACACATCCATAGCCTAATCTCTGAAGTAGGTGGTGCACGCACACATGGGTGCCAACTTCTACAAGCAGTTTAAGAACAAAGACCTTACGGAGCTTTTTAAAAGGTTGTGTAACAAGAACCAACAGAGAAAGTGCGATGCACTATGTAAAAAGTTAGATGAGTTGACATCAAGGCATACAGTGAAGGCAGCGAAGAGGGCAATGCCTGGCACAGAGGAGGCCCCAGTAGCACTCGAAGTGTTACCCACGGACCCTCCGCACTTGGTTTGAAGGAACAGACGGGCCACACAATACTTCTCCGAATAGATAAAGCATGAGCCTAGGGGAAAATGAGCAATGCTTTATGACACCGATGGTGCTCGGTATGGGGTCATGGCGACAAACTTGGTGAGGTTTACAATTGGGTCATCAGAGGCCTAAGACCCTTCCTTGGTTGCTATAGTGGAGGTGTTCTTCATAATATTGCGAAGTACTTTGTGGATCACCATGCTAGGCGTTAGCCCTCATGAGTAATCATGATGTGAAATACTCTGAGGTGATTTGTACATACATGGAGGAGAAAGAAAAAAGGGGGAGATGCATAGGACATTGAAGATGGGCACAAGGGAGCTTCGTTTCGAGGTACTGTGTAAAGAGAAAGCCGTTGTGGGACAAACCGGTGTAAAGTTGCTCACGAATGCATTCTACATGGGCAAACATGTGTCTGCAGTTGCAACAAGCCTCATCAGTTACACAAGCCATGCTCACACGTAATGGCTGCATATTCAACAATCCGTATGGATCTAGGTATATTCTTGTCATAATTCTTCAATAAAGAAGCGGTGATGGTAACTTGGAGCGAGAGAAATTTATGGCTTTGAGTAGTGGATTTGTTCACGAGCATCGGACATGGGAGGGTACCCGAGGAACACTGTGGGTAAAAATTAAAACCCGAACCCGACCCGATCGGGTGCAAAAGCGGTGGGTCAATTTCCATCCCTATTTAATCTAGAATCATTTTTTTGTCGTTCATCTAAGTACATATATATTTAGAAAAAAAATCGCTCTAGAGTTTTCTCCCAGATATGACATGCATCATGCATCTACTGGCTACTTTATATAGCTGGAATGCAGCTAGACATGACTAGAGGTAGGGTTAGGTGTTAGGATCTTAACCGTGGTCAAGAGTTGTGAAGTTTTTGAGTTCTTATCTTTTTTTTAACGTTTTGGTACATTTTTTTTATAAATCTAGCTATCTTTTAAATAAATTTACAAAAATAGCCATTCCTGTCGTGTTCGTAGACCGTGGAAGCTAACTGGCCCCACTGTAGCTGGCCGACAACAATAGCAATAGCGCCAGCGTGGTAGTAGCACAACTCTCGTCTGCTGCTGTGTTGCCCTACCTCGGCATGTGTTGCGACCACGCTCGTGGTGCTTGGCACTTTCCTGCCGAGGTAGGGGTGCATGGTAGCAAATCTGCTGCGGTGGGCCCACAAGCTACTATTGTGGTCAGTTAGACAGCTGCAGTCCAGCCATCTGCCACGGTACATAGGTGTGGAAGGTAACACATATCATTTGACAGTGCCTCTGCGGTTAGAAAAAGGGTTATTTTTGTAATTTTGTTCACATAGGTCAGATTTGAAAAAAAACAAAGGGGCCATTTACATGCTATCTTTGAAGTTTTCTCTAGCCTACTTTTGTACACTACAGCAAGGTTTCAAAAACCAGCGAGAGTTTGGAAATCTCGGCCGAGATCTTGGATTTCGGTTGGGGACGAGATTCAAAATCCCGGTAAGATAAAAAAATTGGACAAAAAATAAATTGCTACAATAATTTCGGAAATTTCAGCAAGATTTCGCGAAATCTCACCAAAATCTCAGGTTTTTTGAGAAAAAAAAATGAATTTTTTAACTTATTTGATCAGATTTGGCTCAATAACCATTAAGAAAGTTATCTCCTATGAAAATTTGATGGAAAATCAAAAAATTGAGATGTTTTATAATTTTGGCTGAAAAACTATTAGATTTTTATAAAATTGTAAAAGCTTGATCATGATTTAGAAAATTTATGGTACTATTTATAGAAGTATAGGATCATATGGAAAAAATTTCAAAAGAATTTAACATAATTTGTTATCTTTAAAAAATAAAAAATAGAATAAACATAACAAAGACATTAACATTGTCATAATTTTATAAATTTTCTAAAGTGTGATCATGATCCAACATTTTTATGAGGGCTTAATAATTTCCTTAGAATTCTTCTATAAAAGTTTTTAAAAAAATTAAATGTTTTTGTTTGCTCAATCAAATCTATGGATGCAATGAAGTTCATTTGTTATATTTCAAAAATGAAAATACAATAAATATAAATGGTACAGTATTATTGTAAGAATTTTATAAATTCACTAGAGTGTGATCATGATCCAAAATATTTATTAAAGCTTAATAATTTCCTTAGAACTCTTTTCTATAATTTTAAAAAATTCTAATCCTTTTTTGGTTGCTCAATCTATTCTATCTATTGACAATGAGGCTTTTATCAGAACAGTAGCACTGTCATACTATTTTATAATTTCTCAGACTTGACCATCATATGAAAATTTTATGCGAATATTAATGATGTTTCAGGACCATCCACATAAATTTTAAAAAATTTCTAATGTGGTTCGAATTATTTTTCATTCGGTTGAAATTTATCGACCGACCTTCAATAGCATCGTCCTAATTTTTTAAAATTCCTCAGGCTTGATCATCATCTGAAACTTTGATGAAAATATTATTGACACATCAGGACTATCCAATTTTTTTTAACAAAAATATTCTAACTTGGTTTGCACCATTTTTTATTCGGCTGAAATTTTGTCAGTCGGCCTTTTATCACGACAGTAGCACTATTAGAATTTTTAAAATCTACTCATCCTTAATCATCATCTAAAATTTTTATGGGAAGACTAGTGATGTTTTAGGACCAACCAAAAAAATTTCAAAAATTTTTAACATCGTTTAGACCATTTTTCGCTCGGTTGAATTTCGCCAAGATTTCGGCATTTACGGTAAATTTTAGTAATTTTAGCCGATTTTGGTTCAAAATTCGGATTTCAAAATTTATTTTTGAATTTTGATCGGATTTTATCCGAAGTTCCGAGATTTCATCAAAATTTCGAATTTAACCAACCTCAGAGATATGAACCAAAACGAAATTTGAAACCTCAGACTCTGATTTAATATGTAGTGCCAATAAATTATTATTCAAAAAGTATTGTTTTATGATGTATATACTATTTTCATACAACATTAACCTACAATATTTTACTACGCAACTAAAAAAAGTAATATCAACAATTTAACTTTAACAACGCTAATTAACTATCGCACTACAAATACTACAATATTAGAGTTCATATCTATTATCGCGAGTCTACAAAAGAAGAACCGATTAAATTAAATCTAATATCAACCCTAATATTTTCATACAACATTAACCTACAATATTTTTCTAGGCAACTAAAAAAGGTAATATCAACAATTTTACTTTAACAACGCTAATTAACTATCGCACTACAAATACTACAATATTAAAGTCCATATCTAATATCGCGAGTCTACAAAAGAAGAACCGATTAAACTAAATCTAATATCAACCCTAATATTTTCATACAACATTAACCTACAATATTTTTCTACGCAACTAAACAAAACACAAAATTTCGATTCTACCTTGTAGTTTCTCTTCTTCCTCTTTTTTCTCCCGGCCCTCTCACTCCCGAGCTCCCGGACGCCTCCCCCTCGCGAGCTCCTGGCGCCTACCTCCCTCCCTCCCTCTCCCGGCTGCCTCCTCCCCTCTCTCTCTCTCTCTCTCCGCGACTCACTCCGGCCCTCGGCTCTCTCTTTTCCCTCGGCTTTTCCCCCTCGCCTATTTGCCTTTTCTTGCGATTCTGCCGCTACACGGTTTGGCGAAGACTTTATGTCACCACACCACTCGTGAAGATTCCTGTGTCGCCCACCGCTCGGGCGACGACTTTATGTCGCCACACCGCTCGACGACATTTCTCCAAACGCGCCACGCTGGCCTTTGTCGCCCAATCACGCCGATTACTACTTTGTCGCCCAACCGTCCGGCGAATACGCATTTATCATTGCACCATCGGCGATTATACGCTTGTCGCCATGCGGTTCGGCGAGTGAATATTATTTTGGAAAAAAAAATCTGTGTATTAATATCGTAATTTGATTTATAAAATACATTATTTAAAAAATTCTGAAATCGGCTGTGAACCGATAGAGTTTAAGCTCATTAAATGAACCGGCTATCATGTACTAAGAATTTTGAAAATTTTTATCAGTGATTTTAGATAATTTTAATTATCCTGTAAAATTTTGGGGTGGAATATTATGCACAGAATTTATAAAAATTCGACAATGCATTGTGCTCAGAATTTATTTTCTATTTTAAATTTTTCGTGAGCTGATAACTCATCACAAATTCTTGAAACTTTTACTGGAGTTCCACATAGCTATGGGGTCCTTCTGTAAAATTTCAAATTTAGATATTTTTATTTAATTTATGAAAATTTTGACGTTGAGGTTTTAAAGTTTCCACTTTTCTGTTTTTGAATTTTTCAATACTTCAAACTTGATTATTAATTTTAATATCTTTACTGGTGATTTTTATCCATTCAAAAGATAAATTGAAATTTTTAGCTCAGGATAATGTATGAATATTTTTATTTAAATCGACAATGTTACTATTGGTAGTCAAGGTTCATTAATTTCTCTTTCATTTCACATTTAATTACATTGACATGACTTTTAAATTAAGAATTAGGTTTCTAGAGATTTTCTAAGTTTCAATAAAATTATTATATATTTTATTGTTAGAAGCTTTATTCTCTCCTTTATCTATTACTTAAGTCTATATCAAAAGGATTTCCTTTTCATGCAAAATTCAAGAAAATCCAAGAAAAGTCAATAAAATCTAGAAAAAAATCAGAAAATGCATAATTAAATATAAAAAAATTTAACATTTAATTTTTACTTTATGTTAAATTTTAGGATGTTACAACATGCCCTTATAACAAAATGGACTGGACACTTATTTTGGTATTATGAGAATACTGGCCAGTTTTCATCGATTTCTTGAACCAAATTAAAGTTCAAGTTACTGTCTATGACTTCATGCTACGCTGAAAACTGCACACGGAACACCTTGAGAGCCACTTATATTCCTCTTGAGGGCAACACTTTTAGCACAGAAAATACCCAAATATCAACCATCCCGGCCTAACTTGTAACGAGGGAGCCAAGATTTTAGACCTATAGGACAGCACGTACTTATATAAAGTTATAAATATCTATGAAGTCCATTTCATTCAAATTTTTCACTACAGGAGGACTTTTCCGTACGTTCTACATTTTTCATTATTTCTTTTTTGTGCAAAAAGCTTTGAGGAGAGGAACAAGAACTTTTGATGGGTAGCTAGAAATTTCATGGATGCGAGGCAGCCTCATGCTTCTTTCCCACATCCCAACTCTTAGGGTATATACAATAAGATCATGTCAACTGGCTCTTAGCCTATATACATCAGTTTTGTTCTATGTGAAAAAATGAGAAAAGAGGAGAGAGAAGAGAATTATCTCTTATTTAGGGTATATACAATAAGACCACCTTAGTTAGCTTTTAGCATATACACATCAACTTTGATATATGCGGAAAAGTAAAAAAAAAGAAGAGAGAAGAGAGTTGGCTCTTATTTAGTAGCCATCTTTGCACAGGAGCATAAGCAGATTATTTATATACAAGAGAGAAAAGATAGTTATTGCATAATATCTAGAGACAACATTTAGAAACAGTTATTGTATAAACTGACTTTTAGTTTACTACTAACTGGTAGTTAACTTTATTATTGTACTTGTCCTTAGTGACTAAAGTTAATAGATATTAACCTCAGCTAGTTGTACTCACTTGATTGATCCAAATCCTCTCCGTCCTCTCTTTATGTTCATGTTTTTTGAGGCAAGCAACGTCGGTACGCCTGCCTCACTGCTTGGGTGTTCCATGCTCAGCTAGTCATGTGCAGTTGCAACTACTGCACAGGCTTGCGGCACGGCCCTGATAGCCCGTCATCACATCATTCTTCTGTCGCTATTCCTTAGGTATTTGTGTTTTGTCCTCCCGAAATCTTGTGGTCGATCGTCTCTTTCGTTTCCACATCGGCAATGTAAAATTTTTGTCATAAAACTCTCAAACGGATGCCTTTGATATCGCATGACATGATTGATAAGATGAAATGTATATGTCATTTGGGTAAAGTTGTACAACCTCTGTAGAGTATAAATATATTCGAATAGATGTGTCACGATCTTGGACATCGTTTGGTTATATCCCACAATAATTAGTTTTATGTTTTGAAAATTGGTTGGAAGTGCGTGGATAGGAAGTCCACGCATGGTTTGTTCGGCGAAAAGGATTTTGCGAAGATTTTAATTGTTTATGGCAACAAACTACCTATCTATTCATATTACATAGGCTTTGTTACTACTTGTTATCAAATATCAAATCCTCTTACAACTTTCCGATTGCAATCTACTACTCCATATTGCAAATGAAAGCTTGTTTTATGCAAAATTGTAAGATCTGGTAGGATAATCATTCCATCAATATATATAGCCTTGCATGTCATATAATGCTTGTTTAAAAGTTTTGCAAAGTACAATTTTTGTACAGACTGCTTGTTGAACATTTAGTAGATGAAGAAGAGAACCTGTCGTATGGATACTTTTACGCCACTGGTTTTGGCTAAGAGCACCGATCTCTAAGGATCCTACTCCAGTTAGTTGACCATGGATGGGAGAGGCATACTAGCTAGATCTTGTTGCTTTCTCACTCTTGCTTTTGTTGTAAAATTTTGGTCATGTAGACTTTATGTTTAAATGCTACTCATATGTGTCACTCTGAATTTTTATTTAACGAGTATGGATGTGATATAACAATGTTGAATATGTGTGCTTGTTATTGATCGTAGGACTAGCACGGTATATACATAGGGGTAGGAATGCATATTCTAGGTCCTGACAGTTTGGATATATGAAAATATTAGGAGTGAATTTGTCATTAAAACTATTTCGATCACATTGCACTTTTACTACTTTGTTTGATCATATGATAAGAGAATTTAGTGTCAAAGAGCATGTTGTTGACTTTGAAAATCAAAATCTCACTCTTTTGTGAAATCAAAAACTCATTCTTTTGTGACACGGGGGAGTAATACTGTGTAGAAAAAGGCAGAGCATTAAGATAATAGTCTGCCGAACACAGATAAAATGAGGGAGTTTCTACATTAGCTACAATATTTTTATTTTTAAAGAATTATTTTTTAAAAAATAAAAGAAAATCAATATACTTTTTGTTTCTTTTTTGTTTTCTAAAAAAAGATTTTCTCTCTCTGCTAAAATCTCTAGCTATCTCTGGACTTCCTTCCGTCCGCAGCAACTCGTGGTCCTGCTAAGCATTAGTAACTCACTATTGTTGAGTAAGTACGGCTGGTCTTGCTGTTCGAAGCCACGCGTTTGATTTACTGTAGTTTACAAGTACCCATCTATTACATAGAGTAACCGTATACTTGAAGGCAACATGGAGCAATGTTTAAATAAACGTTTTTCGAAAAACCATTCGAAATTCAAAAACCGCTCGAAAATCGTCAGAAACCGAAGGGTTTAAGAAATCAGAAAATTTGAAAAAATTCAAAAAAATCGAAAACCGAGCGTCCAATTGAATGTTCCTAAAAAATGGTTTTTCAACGGTTTTCGAGCGGATTTCAATACATAATTTTTTAAAATGTTTTAATTTTTTTTTAATTAGACCGATTTACTAAATGGTTTTAGATTTCAAACCGCAGCGGTAAGATTGAAAATCACATTTTTAGAGCGGTTTTCGTTCACATGGCAGGCACGGGGTTCGATTCCCCATCTCCATGTTAAAAGCTGCAGAAAAGGTCTAACAAAGCTACAGTGCTTCTTTTTTTTTAAAAAAAACTATTTTTTAAGAAAAAAATATTTTTTTGTTTTTTCTGAAAAAATTTCCCCCTTCTGTTACAATGTTTTTTTTAAAAAAAACTTTGTTGGTTCTTTCGAAAAAAATCCCTTTCTCTCTTAAAACTGAGCTACAGTATTTTTTAAGATTTCTAGCTTTTCTTTTCTTTGAAAAGAATTTTCCACTCTGCTAAAATTTAAGAATCGGCCACCGTAATACATGGGTTTTAATCTAGTAATCTGTAAGCTCGAGGAAGGTGGAATTTTTTTTTCTTTAATATTTATTTTATTCTTTTTTCAAAACTATGCGCCCAAAAAAATTACGAAAATACCCGTCGCTGTGTATGGGGCGATCACGCCATACACGGGCGATTAGCCCTCATACCAACGGCGGCCGCTTAGTGGTTTCCGATCGCCCCATGTAGGGCGATGGGCTCTTTAAAGTCACGCCTCCTTCGCCTGAAAGCACAAATGCAAAAGTAAGTCGAGCGAGGCGAGAAAGAAAAGAAGAAAGGAAGAAAGAAAGAGAGAAGAGAAAAAAGGAAAAAAGGTAAATTTCTGATTTTTTTATAGTTATTTGTAAGAATTTTTTAGAGATAATTGTAAGAATTGTTTTATAGGTTGCGTAATTAAAGTATCATTTAATATTTAGGACTTTGTTGTAGTATTTAGAAATTTTAGGATCATGAGTGTTTAGAATTTTAGAATTGTATAGCTCTCGTGAAATTTAATGTAGCAGCTTACTTAATGTAGTATGTAGTATTTAGAAATTTAATGTAGTATTTCACTATATGCAAATTTAATGTAGTATTTTGTATGTAGAAATCTAGTTCAAGAGAAACTATAGGTAATATTTAGAAATTTAATTTATTAGGTTGTGTATTACTAATTTTATTACGTAAATAATGTATTAGGCAATGTAAATAATTTTGTAGTACGATCAATGTACGTTTTGTAGATTGTATTTTAGAGTAATATTTTTCCGCTTGACGCTGTAAAGATGTCGAGAGATTGTATTTCCAAATATTTTATGGAGATGGGGAGATAGCACAGGGGCGGATGGGGTGGATCTATCATCATTTTCAAGAGTCGACGGGCATATGTAGACCGAGCGATAGGACATACAGGGTTTGTTGGAGTGGATGTCTCTGATGTTCAGCTTTAGATGCCCAGAGTGTTCGGTTGCGGGTCGAGCAAGAGTGAGCCGAGCGCAAGACCGCTTTTACGAGAGTTGATTCCTATTAACTCGACGTCAACATGGAGGAGTTATGTTGGTTTTGCCGTAGAGCGGGTTGGCCGCCATGTTGTTGGTACAAGAGCTACCCAGAGCTCCATCGGTGTCGCAAGTTCGTGATGTCGGGTGGACATTACGGGGGACGCCAAATGTAGAAGGATGCGAAGAGCAAGGCGGCGGAGCCCGAGACGAGGAGCACGAGGCGGTGGCGAAGGGACCAGGGGCAGAGGAGACAAGGTGGAGGCGCGAGGGTGGCCGACGAGGGGAGGAGGTGGAGGACATTGTTGACTGATGGAAGAGGAGGACCGTGCGGATGAGGAAGTCCCCGATGGTGAGCACTGACGAGGAGGACAACGCCCGAGGTGCCTATCCTCGTGCGTGGACCAATTACAATTTCAAGACCTAACAATGAATGAAGGGAACATTGATGCATGGGAGTATCGTGAGAACGAGGTGATGGAGGGGCATATATAAAGACAAGGAGGCTGTGATGGATGCGGTGAAGCATCGGGCAATGTCTCTCCGCGGCAATTCGTGGTTGTGAAGTCCAAGAAGAAGGACTACGACGTGAAGTGCGAGGTTGATTCGTGCCCATGGCGGTGCATGCATACCAGGGGAAGTGGAAGGACTATCGAAATACTCCATAGTGATTGAGCATAATCATGAAATGGAAGAAGCGGAGCGAGGACACCGCAATCTATCGCCCACTTGGGTGGCAAATGTGTTTATGGTCGATCGTGGACAATCCCCATCCGCACCTCGATCTATTATCACAGCCGTGGAGGAGAGGTTTCAAGACAAGATTAGCTACGCAGGCATGGAGAGCAAAAGGACAGCTCGGAAATACGGTTCGGGCGACGAGGCTTCAGACGAATATTCCCCACTTGCTCGGGGCAATCGCATAGGAACCCCAGACATCCATCGACCTTGCAGAGTTTCCTGCGGTGGTGTGTGCCGGTAAGTGGTATTGCAATAGTGCATTCTTCGCCTGGCGCGATGATAAATGCGCTTTAAGATCGCCGCCTGGCCCTTTGCATGGACGACACGCTCCTCACGGGAAAGTACAAGGGCGATTCTAATCGCGATCGCGGTGGATGCCAACAACCGAGTTCTACCGCTTGCGTTGGCATTCGTGGAGGGAAAACACGGAGAGTTGGTACGGTTCCTTGAAAGAGTGAAGTGGCGTTTGTTCTCGACAGTTCGATGTTTGTGTCATCCATGACCGACATGCGAGGTCGTTATGGGTGATCGTGGATATGCAACAAGGGTCCGCTGTCGTGGAGCAAAGAAGTGGCTGACACGAGGAGCAGGTGGTGCATGAGGCACATAGGTGCCAATTTTTTTCGTCAGTTCAGGAACAAGGAGCTTATGAACATGTTCAAGCACCTGTGCAAACAGAACCAACGGAGGAAGTTCGACGCGCTTTGGAAGACGTTGGATGAACTAACGAAGAAGCAATCAATGGATCCCTGAGGTACCGCTTAGTTCATCAAGGAACCCGATGGTGTACCATGAGCAGGGAGAGGACCCCATAGCCTTGTGTGCGCCGATGCACCCCCCAAACCTCCGGCGAGGGCGGTACCAAAGATAAAGAGTTTCACCGATTGGATACGACATGAGCCTTTGGAGAAATGGTCCTTCTCAGATAACGAGGGCGCTCGCGTTATGGGATCATGACAACGAACTCGCGGAGATTTACAACTGGTAATGAAAGGCACCGATGACTTCCACTGGTGGGTATAGTTGAAGGTGTCTTATTAAGGACACAGAGATATTTCATTGAGTGATACAAGACCTCCACATCATGTATGTCGGACAATCGACTGTCGTACTCAACCGGGTAATGTTTGTTGTGAACGCCGCAGCTCGCTTTCTCCACCCGCACGCGAGGAGGCGGACGTGGCCCGCCACTTGGAGGCATACCTCTTGTTGTTGTTCGTTGGGTGATGTTCCGCCCTCCCACGGAACACGGTGGACCGTCACCTGATCGAGTACGCCCAGCACATCGCCGACACCCCGTTGGATGAGGTAACACACTCAGTTCAAATCTCGTCTCAGCGGAGCACGTCTAACTCCACCGTTGTAAACAGATGTTGCAATGGTCGTGGGCCTCAGCTGTGCTAGCGACGACGTACCGAGGTTTGTGCGACGCTGTCTCTCGGGCGGAGCACGACGCGACGATGTCGGTGTCGGGACCCGGATTTGCAAATCCGAAACCCTCTGTGTATACTGCACTAGTCCAGGATCACGCTAGTGCACACAGTGGAAACATAGATGAAATACCATTCCATACAACGAATTAACTAAGAAGAAGCAAATTGTTAAAGCAAACGACCTTATGGTCAATGTTTACACCATTATGCTTTAAGGGCTTAAGAAACAAATACTATTGCAGCGGAAAAGATAACTTGAACCATTCGACATGCCACAGGCAATCGTCTGGGGAACGCCTTCCTAATCCACGTAGTCTTCATAGAATTCCTCCTCATGATATTCATTATCTCCTTCAAAGAATCGATCAACAAGGGCATAAAGCCGTGAGTACAAGGTACTCAAGAAGTCGTAGGGAATTGATGCAATATATTCATGCACGGCTTGACAAGGATGGCTATATGTTTCATTTGCGTAAAGCAATAACTTGAATTGAAATACAATAAATAGATTGAAAGCATATTTATGAAAACATAAATAAATAATCGATAGATCAATGATAGACAATAAAACAACAAAGTGAACTCCCGCTCACATCCAAACAATACCACATTCCACAATTCATGAAAACACTTTATACCCCGTGTGAAATTCCCTGCTTTGTCCATGATCATGACGCGCTATTCGAATAGTTTTACACTCCGCAGAGGTTGTACAACTTACCCACAAGACATGAACATCTCTTTGTGCAACGTTACTAACACACATCCTTTGGTGTGTCGCGAGATATCATGACAAAGCCTTTACATTGCACCGCCTAAACTCGATCGCTCGCTAAGGTTTCGCCTTTAGGGCCCCTCTTGCGCTTGCGAATCTACTCCGTCCATCCCGAACCCACACCACCAACTGGCGGTCTCAAGACTAGATATTGCAAATTAATCGCCTAGGTCTGTCCCATTCCGCATATATGGTAGTACGATTAGACCCAGCCTAATGGCGCACAAGATTAAGTCCTTAAGTTGTCTCGGCAAGACATCCACATCCCAATGTGCTAGAAAGCACCCCTTTACTTCACGATCACTTGCCCGAGGGAAAACAATTGCTCAACCAAGACTAATGGCAAACCCGCCATGGTACAACAAATTTTACAACAAGGCTAACGCCACGATTCAATATCTCATTAAGTCAATATTAACATTATTCACATGTGACATGAATCCCAACGATATGTAAGCATGTCTAAGCATAGCTACGATAACCCAATGTTGGTATAATGATTATGTCCAACTAGTAATGTCCCAACCTAGGTTTAACAATGGATACATGGCATACAACCAATCAAGGTGGCATAATATCAACTAGGTATACATCTACTCCCATTAAATAAACATTGATACGTAAATAGCATGCAAGTGTATAAAATAAATTACTTTGCAAACATAGGATCAATATAATCAAAGGTTACGACTTGCCTTGCTAATCTAGTGCTGAATCTTGGTCTTGAAGTCTTCGTTCGCTTCCTGAGTTAGCGCTCACCGGAAAAGAAGCAACGAAACCAAATAAATACAAAACAGAGACTCAAACAAGCTCAAAACTGAAAATAAATCGCTCTGGAAGATAGATCTTGATTTTAGAAAATTTAGAAACTTGAATCGCCTCAATCGGAGTTCGTATGAGCGAGAACGGGCCTCCAAAGATTAAATTCAGAGAAAATACAGAAAATCGTAAAATCGAATTTCGGATTTATTTTTATACGGAAAAAGGATTTATTGCGCAATCGCGACGTCACCGGCTCTCGTGGACTCGGTCCACGACGCTGGCTCGGTTCACCGTGCACCGGTGCACGACCGACGCCGGCGCTCGGCTCGCAAACGGCCGAGGCGGTGATGACGCAGACACCGCGCCGGGCGTGGTTGTCCACGCGCCGCGATCCGATGGCGACATAGGATCGAGCGGCGGAACGCAAGGCTCGGGCAGCCGAGGCGGGCGATCCGAGACGCCCAAAGGTCGGTGGCTACGATTTGGCGAAGGAGGACGGCGGCGAAGCGGCGGCGCTGGGCTTACCGGAGGCGAAGAAGGAGACACGCCAACGCGAAGACGCTGACGGTTTGGACCCGGACAAGGCGGATCGGAAGGGGCGACGCGGCAAGGCGAAGAGGCCAACGACGGCGGCGGAGACGCACCGGCGGCGAAGAACACCGCGGCGGAAGGTTTCAGCACGGCGAGGAACTTCGGCGAGGTCGCAGCGACGGTCGGCGAGATCTTGGGCGACGCAAGATGGGGCGACAGGTGCGGCGGAGAACGGCGGACCTCGGGCGGGGTGCAGCGCTGCATTTATAGCCCTCGGGAGGCGTGCCCGACCCGGAAACCGAGAGCGGCGACGTGCGGCGCGAGGACTCCAGCGGCGGTTAGGGTTTCGGCTGGCGGCGGCGACGTGGCCGTATCTCAACCGTCCACGTGTCGTCCATCCGACGGCGGTGGCGCATGGGCTGGCGGTTGCGTGAAGCGGGCTGGCGAGGCGGGCCGGGAGAAACGGGCCGGCGGAGATTCGGCCCGAGAGGCTTTTGGAAAATAAAATCATTTTTTGATTTAAGATAAATCCAGAAATTCAAATAAATACGAATAAATTCAAATAAATAGCAAATAAATTCAAAAAATCCCCAAAATACGTAAAAATTCCTTGAGCACAATGAACCCAACTAAAACTGAAATTCTTTAGTTTGATGAATAGTTTAGCCAAATTAAATCGTTTCACTATTTAGAAATTCAAATTAACCTAGACTTAATTCCGTAAAATGCAAATGGTTTAATTTTGAAATCAACATTCCAAAACTCAAATTTTGGGATGTTACAATGGTTGCGTCCCTACTCCTCTTGTTATGGTCCCGGGCGCTTCTCCATCGGGCAGTTCGTTGTTGGCACGACACTCGCACTCGAGGGCCTTTACGGAGATGACCCGGTGGATCGCCCACCATGGGCCACTACCGGGTTCGACGACGGTATGCTCCTCGTGATCTTTTCCCCACTAACGCACTTGAATAACCTTCGCCATTTCTTATTTCCTCGCAATGGAGGTACGCGCACCGACAGTGAGGAGGTCCTACCGAGTTTGTTCGAGTTCGACCGCCTCCACGACGCAGGACGGCGGTGGACGCCATACACCGCGTCTGACGTCCACGCCCGAGCACTGACGGGTCTCCGTGCTTTGCACGCGAGATGAGGCCTTCGCTCACCCGTAAGGTTCTCGCCTTTGACTCGGTGTCGAGGAGTACTCCTCGCACCGAGTCTCGCGCGCTCGGCTGCTCCATCCTTTCCCTTGCCGCCTCACGTTGTCGCACGCGGCGCCTCATGTACTTGCCTCGATCCTACTACTCCGCATCTTTGCGAAATTAATGTGGTGTGTACTTCATCGCTTTTGCATTGCAGATGACCTGATGGGTGCCGCAGCGGCACTCGGGCCTCACAAGACCGTGATGCGGTACCGTGGCCGTGGCAAGGCGCCAGACTGACGAGGGTCACCGAGACCCGGCCAGACGACCATGACATGTACGATCAAGACATGGAGTGGTTTGCCTCACAAGACTCACCTCGGATGGGGTACACACCAAGACCGTGACGTCGACGCAGGCACTCGGTAGCGAACGCATTCTTCACGAGATGTCCCAGAGGACAACGCCTCGTAAGTGTCGCAACCGGCTACATGGGCACGCCCTTTCATGTAAATTACGTAATAACAACTGACGTTACATGCGGACTCACTCATGGGGAGATTGAGGTGGAGGTCAGGTCCATGTTGACGTGCCTACGGGGCATACAGTGACCACCGCCGAGACCGAGATACTTGGGCTCGGGTCCTCGACAGATGAGAGGCGGTTGGCTCGCTGGCCACCGCCGGGCGCGAGACGCCGACGACGCAAGACACCACGCCCTCGCGCCCCAAAGACTCGCGCCTCTCCCGCCGGTGCCTCGTCACGCCCCACTCACCGCAGTGGGGACAGTGGGCTGAGGAGGCTCCTCCGCGTCTCGCCCTACCCCGCCGGTTCTCGCTACGCTCCACGCAGCAAGAGTGGGGGACGGTGAGCCGCGGAGGCTCCTCGCCGCCTCGCGCCCACAGACCCCAGGTGGTTTCGACGACCCTGTGGACGACGAGTTCGACCTGGAGGAGTACCTTTCGACCGACTACCTCGACCCCTCTTAGCTCTCGGGAGCGCCGCCACAGGACACGCCCTCGTCGCCACCATACTACTCTACGCCTGCACCGCAGGGCCGACCTAGGAGGGACGTCCGTCCGCCATCGCCACTCACCTACCCCACGGGCCAGATCAGGAAGCGTGGCCGTGATTGACTTGTTGTACGGATGTATTTTTGTAATGGCTTTACGTTCAGCAGCATATTGTATAACTCTCCGAGTTAGTAACATGACAGCCTTATCACTTTAAATTGTTCAAATTCATGTATGCATATTGTATAACTCTCCGAGTTAGTAACTTGGAAGTGGAGGTATTGGAAGTGCCGCAACTACGCCTTCGATCCGCCGGAGAAGAGCCTGAAGGATCGCCGCATGGTAACAATCGTACGGGTTACATAATATTTGTGAATGAAACTTTGCTAATTTACGCTTCATGCGATCACCTCCACCACGGTGAATTTGAGCAGGGTTTGATACGGAGATCAACCCGAGGACCAACGGCTTCTGATCAAGCCAACCGGCGGACGAGTTCACGTGGCGGCTTCAAGAACAACGATATCGCGACGCGAGGAGGCATGTAGGAAGGAAGCGGAGGAGAAGGATGTTAGTGTTATGCCCTTGAGGCAATCATTTAGATGATTGTAACATGACTATGTTTATGAATAATAATATGATTATTGGTCCAATGAATGTATATCATTGTATTGATCAACAAGTATGTGACTTGATTATGAAGCTCTTCCTTAATGATGTAATTCGATAAATATCTCGATCGGATATCATCGTGATAGGACTACGATGAATAGATCAAGACATGTAGTGATCGATGATCATGCTTCATAGATCATGGATATGGAGATATCATCTCTACATTGTGGACCATGTTGAAGAACATGGGTTAGATAGATCGCTTATGGGACAATCGAGAATGTTTCATTCTTACGTGTCATCGCGTATATCTCATACCTAGAAGATGTATGATCCTTAAACCTGAGATTGTCATATTCCCTACATGTGTAATAGTTTTCCTTGGGGCTATCAAACACTACTTCCTAACCTGATAGTTATAAAGGTAGCTTTCATGTTTACTATAAAGCGTGCGAGAGGAAGTGAGCAATAAGATGGAATTTGCCACTCCAATGAAACGGAGATATATGACAAGGCCACTCGTGTGATATGATTAAGAAAGTGCATGGCCATGCCGTGATTGAGGAGTCAATCACAACTTATTAATATATCACGGATCGAGAGATGGATTGAATCATCAAAGGATGACATGCTTCTCGCTTTGAGATCAATCTTCATATACTTGGCAAAGGGATTATTACATGAGTTCTTTTGATAGGTTCTGCTCGATTTGATCACAAGATGTTTGGGAGTTGGCATACTTTGCAAGAAGCCCTACCAACTATTGGATTGAAAAGGAGTTTTCCGAATCCATGTCCAAACGTATGTGAACCTGCAGGTCACACACTTAATGGGTCGGGACGCATTAATTTGGATTGGATCCGTAATTAATGAACCTCGTGGGCTTAGCATGTTGGTGGGCCTGGTTTAGGGTTTCATCTCGTGGCTATATAAGGAGGAGGAGGAGGGCGTGAGAGTGTGCTTTCCACGGTTTAGGTTTGATTCACTTGAAACCCTAGCCTCCTCCTCTATCGCTTCGCCGAGCGACTAGGTGCTTGCACACGACGCCTGCGCTCCATCTCGGACGTGTGGATCATGCGGTGACGCCGCGCGATCGCGCGTGGGAGGACGATCCACGGCGAGGCGAGGACGATCCACTACATCGACGCAACGATCGCGGCGAGGACGAACCACTACATCGACGCCGAAGGATTCCGCAATCGCGTCTAGTGGTAATCTTATCTATGATCCTCTTCTTGCGAGTAGCTTTGCAGTTGCGCGGTAGTTTTTTTTCGTGCTAGCGTAGCATACCACGCTTCCTACAAAGGAGGCCGAGAGAGAGAGGAAACGAGAGGGGCGCGGCGTGCTGCAGGCTTACCGAGGCATGGGCGAATGGGAAGTGGCCTCAAGCACTCGAGAGACGTCTGTGTTAACTTTGGTTTTCTTTGTTCGTGGTACTCCTTTCAATTTTAAGTCGTAATAAAGAGCGGCCTAACCTTCAAGTGTATGCTCACCGTCCAAGGGCTTGTATATGTCCTACTACTCCAGCTTGTCCCAAATGATGTTATTTTTGTCCATCAAGATGGGTTATAGTATTTTAAGTTCA
The DNA here is from genome assembly GCA_036346275.1 of Otatea glauca. Taxonomy (NCBI): domain Eukaryota; kingdom Viridiplantae; phylum Streptophyta; class Magnoliopsida; order Poales; family Poaceae; genus Otatea; species Otatea glauca. The sequence continues at coordinate 18,392,887 of CM070713.1, forward strand.
TCGATTTCATTTCATCGAGTTTGAACCTCGTTTATGAAAGATACGCCATTTTGATGTTTTACCGATTACATGTTCTGACAACAATAAAATAGTGCAAATCTAAAGTGACATCTAAATATTTTTACATGATTGTAACCTATGCAAGCCCAAGAATGCAACAAACCGGTTCATCGAGTTTTGAGGTCCTTTAGACATTATTCTAACCGCTTGAACAATGAATGTTATAAAGGGTTTAAACTAGCCATCTTTGATTCAAAATGCAATCATATTTAGATATTTTTGCAAAAATGAAGTGCATAAGGTTGTAGTAACTTATTCTATTTATTTCATGATTTATGGATCAACACACATTGTAATTCCTTCACAATCCATAATTAGAGCTTAGCATTCGAACTCAAATAAAATTATTTTTCTGCAAACAACACATAGATTTTTATTTTACAATCTAATTCCTCATTCCAAAATTTAAATTTAGAAACAAGTTTCATTTCATTTGGACACTCCTAGCAAAAGTTATGGGGTTCATATTGAAAAGGCATATAGTAATTACAAAAAATACTAAAAAAATTTCGCTACAACCCCCTGTCGCCCCTGTCTCGGGCGACAGGGGGGCCCACTCTGACGGAGCCCAACGGCAAGTGACGGCGCACGGCTAATCGCCCGTGTATGGGGCGATCGCCCATACACGGGCGACGGGGGTATTTTCGTAAAAATTTTTTCGGACGCATAGTTTTGAAAAAAAAATAAAAATAAATATTAAAGAAAAAAAATCGAGGAAGGTGACCGACGGGCCCATACGCGTGGTGTGGACCTGGGGAATCCTCGAAACGACGAGCCCATACGACTGGTGACTGGTGAGGGTGGACTTGAGGAAGCTTCCTGGAAATTATGCTCCCGGCCCTTTCTCCTTCGGCCCTTCCTGTGTATTAATTTGGCTTGACTGCGGAGGAAGCGATCTTGGTGTCTATCAGGGTACATATCTGATTTTTTCATGAACAACAGGTGATCGCTTAATAATTTTCCGGCGACTGGTAAGTCGATCGGCGGATCGGCCGTCATAGCAAGCTTTATTTCAGCTCAGATACCTATTGATGTGCAGAGGGTTGGTGATATCCGAGGGCCGGAAGGGTGGAGGCTGATTAATCACCGGAGCTCGCAGGACGTCAGATTCTATTATAAGGTACCGCTTTTCTCCCCCGTCTTGCACCCTACCTACTTGCATCCGATATTTATCATGTTTTAGAAAGCGCGTAGTTAAATTTCTTTAATTTTGATTACTAGTATATACAAAATTAGATTGGTCGTGTAAAAATAGTATTCCTAGATTAGTCATGAAAAATACTTTTATAATATAATGATTTTATATTATTTTATAAACATATTTATATAAAAAGGATCGGTCAAAGTTGCATGTCTGAGATGGTGTCAATACCCAAAACATCATATTCTTGCACCGGGGGAGTATCCTATACATTTAACTCCCTGAGCTACTTTATCTTGGAAAAAAATTGGATGATGCTTTACTCGAAACTATCATGTGAGCCGCACAGTTCCGTAGCTAGATTGTTACAATATTTTAGCATTAAAATATAACTTAGGTGACCTTGATATCTTCTATTAATTAATTGGGACAGGTTGATCCTTTTAGATGAATACTTAGAAACAAAACAATAATAAACCTTTGAAGCCAAAACATACGAGAGGAAATTGAAATATTTGATTAAAAAATCAATTTGACAAATAATGATGTATGGACCTAGGAACAAAATATTCAAACATGCTTTCATGGAAAAACAGCTTGACCCTAAGTTATACGGCTTGTTCTATAATTAATCCACGCTAGAGATATAGATATTTTGCAAGTCTTCTTCGTGGATCTAGCTAAGCAGCCGCACGTTTGCACGTGTAGTTATACAATTTTTCTTTCTCATTAGCGATTATAACAGTCATTATTTTCCAATTAATATATTCTCTTTTTTTTAACTTCAGATAAACAAATTGTCTAATGTCTTAGTAACGTACAAATGCCGAGGAGTTGCATTTCTGGGCTCAATAGGGAAGTCATTATTGTCGAGATATAACAGGACTCTTGGTTATTGAGATACAATCGGACTTTTAGTTTTGGTGAGTGAATTCAAAAACTAGCCACGAGGGGTTTTATGTATAAAAATAGCACCTCCATTGTATAAGAGAAGAAAATCTACAATCAATAAAGAGAATTTAGCTGAGACCCTCAATATCTTGTATTTATCTATTCTATGATTATTATTCAGGTATTCTTGATTTCCATTGGGATTGATCTATGACGATCAATTTATTATTCAATACATTACCAGCATGACATCTCTTAAGGCCTAACGGTATGCCACCTGATTCTAACTTTTTAATCCTCATGCTATTAGATTAATCATGTAGATTAATTTTTGCTCTCTAGACCCTAGATGGTTTTCTTGCTAATACATGTTCTAGATTGATTTACTGTACATGAGATTACTGTTCATGGCTTAGTCGCACGCTGGCCGAACAGCGCACGAGCCCAAAATCATTGCTGCATGCAGAGTGGCTATCGCAACCGCGTGCCCCCGAAGAGCGCCGGCCACCTCACAAAACCATGCCGAAGTGTCACCTGACGTGACGCCGCCACCAAGAACATGCAAGACAGCGCCCCGCAACGACTGGGGCACTGGGATAACGTCTTTTTTAAAAAAAAAATGGAAGAGTTGAAATCCTCTAATAAATAAAAAGGAAGACTATGCTAGGCGACGTCTCGCAACGATCAGACTAGGGTTAAAAAAAGGGGGAAGAGTTGAAATCATCTAATAAAACTAGCCCTGCCAGCCTCTTTGGACGTTAAATTTCCATCCAAGAAAGAAAAGAGGGATTTGGCCCAAGAAGACCTGGCCATGTACTTAAACGAACCGCACGGCTCGTCAGCAATTTGGCCCGAACAATAAAATCTTTTGGGCCGTGTTATTTTTGCGATTTAACCCTGGTTTTTAGGTATTCTTGTGGACGCGATAAATTTTATTTAAAAAGAACCTAAAGTTTCACATAATTATTGAAATTTATCGACAAAGAAATTTTACATTCTAGACCTAGAAATTTCCAATAATCCCAAAAAATAGTTAATAAATTCTAAAACTTATATTAAATCCTAGAAACTGAATTTCTAGATATATGAGCTTCCCTAAAGTGTTCAAACATAGATCTAGCACACGTTGGAGGCTTCGTATCACTAGGCTTACTTTCCTCGCATAATTCCATGTTTATACATATGCTAAATTTAATTTTCTATTATTTTGATAATTCTAAAAATTATGAAAAAAGCTAAAAAGATTCTTGAAAATTATAGATAATTATCTACTGAATAGGTATAGACCAATCTTTACTGATTCAAGAGTGAGAATGTAATATATTAATTTTAGCAGTAGTAAAATTTATTTTTGCATGAATATAGCATAGAATATATGTTAGACATCACAAAAGAGGGAATTTACCGAGCTCACCCTAAATGGCAGCAATTACCTATCATGGGCAATGGATGCCAAGATTAACCTGACAGCTCGATCTCTTGGAGCTGCTATTACCCAGCCTGAAGCCGTCACACCTGCTCTTCCTGAAACTGCATGGTGTGTGGCTTTGCACTACCTAAAGCATTATCTCTATGCGGACTTAAAGACCGAGTATTTGATGGACGACCCACTGGCACTATAGAATGCCCTGAAGAAACGCTATAACTAGCAAAGATCTACACTGTTGCTAGATGTTTTTCATGGATGAAGATGTTTTTCTTGGGTCTGAGCTTGAGGAGTCCCAAAAGGACACCTACGACTTATATGGAGACTTGAACTAGTCTCATAAATATTCTTTTCCTTTGCTAGTCGATGTCACATATTCCTTATGAGTTTACTTAAGTCCCTTTACCAGTTTAGTTTTAGTTCCTGAATGAACATTGGTCTACGCTCCTGTTGAGTGATTATCATTTAAAGTTGAATAAATTCTTATTTCCTAGAATATTCGATTCATTTATTGTGCTATTTTTGTTCTATATTTTATAATATATTCTTGATGCAACAATTGATATTTTAAATATAGAACAATGTGTAATCCAATGGCCGATGGAGAAATCTATCTTTTAGATAGTTTCACCACAAATTCAATTGTTAGAGAAACTAAATATGTTCATAATTTGACTAAAAAATATAAATATTATGACCATCACCGGAAGTGATGCCCTCATTGCTGGCACTAGAAGAGCCATTATAATTCTCCCCATAGGCACTTGTATAATAATAGATGATGCTCTCTTGTACCCTGAGTCTAGTCTACTCTATTAAGTTTTAAAGACATTCGTCTGAATGGTTTTCACATAGAGACAAAATGACGATGATACATAATACATACTCATAACTAGCTTTAACGGATGCAATAAACATGTGGTTGAAAAACTTTCTTCCTTCTTCTGAGGATTATATTATACATATATAAAGTTTTTGTTGTGATGAAGACAATACTTAAAAATCTAGAAATATTTATGATCCGCATGATCGACTAGGTAATCTGGGTTGAATATGATGAGAAAAATCATCAATAATTCTGTTGGACATAACATAAAACTACATACTTCCCTAGACCTGGAGACTTTATATACCCTGCTTGTGCTAAAGGGAAGCACAAAATTAAAGTGAGGGAAGAGTCACCGAGTTTTCTGGAGAGAATTCAAGGTGATATTTGTGGATCTATCCATCCTCTGTTGGGCCTATTAAGATATTTTTGTACTGATAGATACTTCTATTAGATGGTCCTATGTATGTCTATTATCTACTCAGAATCATGATTTTGCTAAATTAATTGCCTAAGCAAAACAGGACTTTGAAAAACACTAGAAGACTGCGATTTCATCTGCGTAAGCAAAACAGGACTTGTGCCGATCAGTGTCAGGCCATTGTACGCAAAGACCCCAGAGCTCGAGGACTCGACGGCCGACCAGGAGGCCCTCGCTGCCATCCATATCTGTGTGATGCGCGGCCTCTCTGGCCAGGCAGTGGTCGTTGACTACCTGCGGAGTCGGGTGTCCCCTCTACGAAAGAGGGTGCACCCGTTCTTTGAAATTCGAGGGAGGGATGACCCCACCTGGGAAGGCACCAGGGGTAAGTCTTTTCTGAATTTAATCCTCCTCAAGCCCGGTTGAACTCCTTTCTAATGGCCCCCTCTTCTTCTTCCCTCTTTTTTCTTGTTTCCCCGCAGCCCTGGCGGAATCTTGGGTGGCAGCGCGTATGCAGGAGTTGTTCGGGAAGGCGGCCCACGCCTACACCCTCGACGACTCCGTCCCCAAGAACGTTTTGAGGCGAAGCGATGAGGTAACTTCTCTTACTCCTTTGTCGAGCTTGGTCTGGGTTCGAGCTCGCTCAGACCGCATTGAGACATGCAGGAGAGCCGGGAGCTCCTGGAGACGGTGAGGCATCTGCTGTCGCTGCCCGGACTGGGCAAGGGCAAGAAGGCTAGCAAGAGACCCACCCCAGATGCCCCGAGCCATGCTGTCAAGAGGTCCCACGTCGAGTGGGGCGACTGTGTGATGGTAAGTCGAACTCGCCGAGCCTGGGGATACTCGGGCTCGGGCTTAGCCTCTTTGTTGTTTCCAATTTTTTTCTTCTCTGACCTTCCCTTCATCTCCTTGCAACAAGAACGAGCAGTAGCTGCTACCGAGTTGCCGAGTTCGCCCGCGACGTCGCGGCCGTAGGGCGTTCAGGAAGAAAACACTTCCTCGCCAGCAATGGTGCGGGACATCGGGCCACGCCCCCTCCTCCCAGGAGACGAAGGCTCTTCACCCAGGTACGTGCACATTTTTACTTCAGATTCGTAGTTTAGGTCTTCTCCTTTTCCTACTCTTAGCGACCTTCCCCGCTACAGACTTTGGGTGCCCGACGGGCAGTAACTTTGATTATTATCCAGGGCGAGTCAGAGGACGAGGAGGGTGCGGGGGACTATCACTTGGTCCCCCGAGTGCGTCTGCAGCAAGTGCGGCCTACCGCGATGCTTGCGGAGGGTGGCGCGGTCGGGGGGTCTGACCAGGGACCCCCTGGGCTGAATGCTGGCTCAGAAGGAGCCGTCGCGGGGGTCGGAAGTGAGGAGGCCTTGGCCGCCGGAGCCGACACCACCGGGGCTGACGTAGCTGAGCTCGAGCCTCCCCCCACCAGTGAGGGCGAGGCACCTGTGAACGCCACCAAGCCCGATGGAGCGTCAGGTACGCCAGATCTTCTCATTTGTTGTTGCCTTGTCTTTGCGATTTTGTTTCCCTTACGATTTCTGTCTTCCCCAGTACGCTCGGCTCTGCCCATGCTGCCCCTCGTCCTGAACGAGGCAGCCCAGGTCGACGCTCCGCCCGGCGTGGCCGACCCCATGCCGGGAGGGGCCACCGAGGGGAGTGTTTCGATTCTTGGCAGCGACCGTGCGAGTCTCGAAAATCGACTCCAACAGGTCAGTCGAGCTTAAGCCCATCTCTTTTTTTGATGGTCGTTGTGACCCTTTCTATGTTTCTACATGGCCTGGACATGGTTGCAAAGGGGCTCGAGGTCATGCTCGGTCACGCCAACCAGTTTTGGGTGCTCTGCGTCCTGGTCGAAGACCGTGACGACTACATCCTCAGCCTCGAGGAGAATGCGGCACGCGTGCAAGAGGAGGTTCAGCTATTGAAGGCAGAACACGCCTTTGAGCTCTCGAAAACTGTCGAGGTCGAGCAGAAGTGGTCGGCCGAGGCTCTCGCGAACATCTGCGAGAAGGCCTAGAAGACCCACGAGGCCAGCCGCTCGACGGCCGCGAAAATCATCGAGGCCACCCACGCGGAGGCGAAGACGCTCCGCAAACAAGTTTGTTTGCACCAAAATTTGGCAAGTCTAGTCAAAATCGGCAATAAAGTTAGACACGCGGAAATTAACGGACAGGATGGAAAGATTTGGAGATATTTGGTAACGGCAAGATCTTTAAGGAAATAACTGTCCGAGATAAGGCCGATACGAATCACGACTTGAAACGTGTTGTAAAAGGATACGATCGGCCGATGGGTATAAAAGAAGGGTCAAAGCAAACTACAAAGGGATCCAACACAATACGATCAACCAGCCTTTATTTTCTTACTTTTTCCTGTCGACTAGGAGTAGCTCTTGTAATTTAGCCTTTGTAATCGATTTTGATCAATAAAGTTGCGCATCGCCGATTGTTGATCTTCATCAATTACGCCCCAGGTTTGATTTATTCTGATTTTGTTGCGCATCGCCTTCTTCAGAATCGATCTACATTTATCCTCTGATTAGCTTTAATAGGCTAATTAGATTTATCATGTTACTTTGATCTTGATCGGCTTCAAGCTGATTGAGTATAAGCCGATTGATCTTCACGATCGGCTTTGTGTGAATTTTATATTTTTACCTTGTCGCCATGAGTCAAATCGACCGCACGCTCAACCCGGTGTTCGCGCGTGTCTGTTGTCGTAAACCCTACCTCAAGTTTTTGACGCCAACACACTCTTGGCACGCCCGGTGGGACCATGTCTTCATCAGGAAATTCGATTCCGCCATCTGATCTCAACACAGAAGCCATAATCGTCCGAACAATGGACGATTTGACTCCAGAACAATGTCAAGATATTGAAGATCGGAGGACTGCGTTGGAGGAGATGATGCTAAGCTGTTATCAGAAAACTAGACGTGGCGTCACTCAAAAATCCGCCCTGCCGACGGTCAACGCCCTGGGAGATGCGGGTGTCACAGAACCGGTAAGCCGATACCTGCCTGCTCAAGCCGAATTATCGGCTATGATTAATCAGTCTATGCACCACGCCTTAATAAACCAATCATCGGCTCTTGTGACAACGCTTAAGCCGATGATAGCAAACAGTGTTAAAACTATAGCCCAGGAGTTAGCCTCGTCAGGTAGTCTGCTTGACCCATTGCAAGCTCTGCCGAATTATCCTGTTTTTTCAGTGGCCCAAAATACGCAGAGCACACCGACCGATCCTAAACCATCGGCTATAACCTCACCCCCTACCATGATGCCTACTCAGCCCACTATAATATTGCCTAGAGACCCACAGCCAAGTGGGGTGAGCCATTACCACGCATACACCGACGCCGCTAAGTTAGACGCATCAACAAATCTGCCGCCGTCGGCTCCATTCTATGCTTTTCCACAATCAGTTTCACAGTTGATTGGGCCTGAAAGATACCCACAAGAACCTACCTTACTTAGAAATCCAGGTCCGCATAGGGTAGAACTTATTCAGAGCCTTTCGTCCCAATACCAGAACCACAAATCGTGCATAATAGGTATGATCAAGATACTGCAGTGCGTCGGCTCATCATAATTGGCAACCCGAGTTTGCACTCGGGGGGCAGAATGCCAACTATGATCAACATTATTAGGGGCTGCGGTGCCAATGGCCGATAATGCAAACCGGGCCGACCAAATCTCCGTTGTCTTAAGGGACCAATTCGGCATACAGCCAAAGGGGAAGGTTATCGGCTACAGAAAGCCGTATCCTGATTACATAGATCGTATGCCTTACCCTCACAATTTCGAGTTCCGATTTTGCAAAATTCTCTGGTGATGACTTGACTACTACTCTAGAACACATCGGACGCTTTATCTCTCAATGCAGCGAAGCGGCTCAGTCCGATGGACTGAAAATAAGACTCTTCCCATTGTCATTGTCCGGGGCAGCCTTTACTTGGTTTACTTGTTTGCCTCCAAATTCGGTCCACTTATGGAACGATTTGGAAAGCCGATTCCACGAGTATTTTTCTCGTGCGCTTTAGAACTCGTGATTTCGACCTAAGTTCTCATCGCCAGAATTTGGAGAATCAAGAATCGATTACATTAAGAGGTTCAGGGAAACTAGAAATCGATGTTTTAGTGTCACATTGCCCGATAACCAACTTGCTGATTTAGCTTTTCAAGGATTGATTCCACCACTTAGAGAGAAGTTTGAGGCAAGAGTTCAACGATTTAAGCCATTTGTTTCATCGTATCGGCTCAGAAAGCCGATTCCCGATAATAAAATGTTTAAAGACAGATTTAAAAATAACGGCAATAAAGAAAAGGATAAAGTTAAAGTCAATATGGTGGATTATTGTCCAAGCGATTCTTTAGAGGATGATGAAGCAGAAATAAATATAGTCGAATAGGTAAAGGGGTCTAAAAAGTCCCTAGTCTATTCTTGGCTAAAACCGACTAGAAATTAGTCGGAAGTTAAGTATGCCTTTGATGTTTCTAAGTGTGATCGTATTTTAGATTTATTATTACAAGAAAAGATAATACGGTTGCCCGAGGGACATATTATACCATCAGCTGACGAGATCAAGAAACGCAGGTATTGCAAGTGGCACCATTCTTTCTCATACAATACTAACGACTGCAATATTTTTCGTCAACAGATCCAGTCGGCTATTGAAGATGGTCGGCTAAAATTTGCTGATGAGCCGACCATGCAAGTTGACGCTGACCCATTCCCAATTAACATGGTTCAATGTTCGGCTAAAGGAAAGGAGCCGATGCATGATGAGCCAAAGAAGGAGCAGCAAGTCAATATTCAGTCGAATTCAAACGGCGGCCAGACGTTGAAAATTACGATCGGCTCCTTACAAATAGAAGCCAATCACGAAGGAAAAAATTCGAAAACCATTAAACCCAAGGGAAATCCTCAGGTGGGCAAATGGTACAAGGCTGAGAAATTGCCATCAAGGCAATCAGCTAAAAGGCCAGGACCAACGTTTTCTTAGTTGATGGAGAAATATGAGAGAATGAATAGCCGACCACGACATTCTACCCGCCAGTCGGATAATTTATATCACACTGAAAATGTGGAAAGGGCTCATAGAAGATGTCCTTTTTGGCAGTTTTGTTGGGAAAGGGGAGTAGCACTACCATCTCTGTATACATGTCCAATGGAGCATTACCCCCGAAACGATTGGCCAAAACAATCGGCTAGAGATAGGCTGTCTGGGCCGATTCGAGATCACAGCAAAGGTTACAGGAGGCCTGTTCACGAGAGAATATCTGAACCAAACCAGGTACCGGACCAGGTCAAAAAGCTAAGGCCCAACTTAGACCGCAAGATTTGGTGGCCGACACGAAAGCCGAGAGCCTAAGCTCAGTGGTGTCCGTCTCTGCCTTAGCCGATCACACATACAGACGGCTTCGCAGGCTAACGACTCAAGAGATCCGGGAAGCCGACGCAGAAAAGCAGAGGGATGATACTTTCAACGAGCTTCGTCCGGTCAAGGTTGTCAAGAAAGAGTGGAGAAAAAAGGAACAAGCCGAGGAAGATTTTGAATCAGCAGATGATCTAGATTCTCCTATGATTAGGGACGATACACCTCCAATGGACATCAATATGGTGTTCACACTGCCGGCCGAATTCAAGATCAAAACTGAGTCGGCTAAAGAAACTTTTACTCAATCATGTTCAGGCATTCAAAACGCTATCTTTGAAAAAACAAGAGATGATCATCGGCATCTGAAACCATTATATATGAAAGGGTATATAAATGGAAAGCCAATATCAAGGATGCTAGTAGACGGAGGAGCCACAGTAAACTTGATGCCCTATACGACTTGCAAGAAACTGGGTAAGTCCGATGAAGACTTGATTAAAACTAACATGGTTTTAAACGACTTCACAGGCGATCCCACAGAAGCCAAAGGCGTCATGGTTACAAAACTGACCGTCGGCAGTAAGACTTTGCCGACCGCATTTTTTGTTATTGACGCCAAAGGAAATTACAGCGTTCTGCTTGGAAGAGATTGGATTCACGCCAACTGCTGCATCCCATCGACTATGCATCAAGCGCTTGTCCAGTGGAACGGAGAAGAAGTTGAAGTTGTCACGGCGATACATCGCTCATATTGCCATAGCTTGATTACGATGCGAATTGGCAAAGATGAAGAAGCGGATGCATATCGGAAAAACAATAGAAGATCGCGATTTCATCTCAAGTAAGCAAAACAGACTTGTGCCGATCAAGTCGGGCCGTGCACGCTTTGATCGAGCAAACGGTATTACGCCGATGGGGACAAGAAAAACGAAGAAGGTATTACAAGACAAAATGCAAAGCTATCGGCAAACAACGGATAGCTATGAGGCTATAGAAGACTTTCAAGAGGTTGAAAAGTTGGGTCGAGGCTTCACGTCTACCGATCTGCTTGAAGAAGTTGATATAGGTAGTGGTGATAGAAAAAGACCAACTTTTATTAGCGCGAAATTAGATGTAAAATATAAAGAAAAGTTAATCGAAATTCTTAGAGAATATAAGGATTGTTTTGCTTGGGAGTATCACGAGATGCCTGGTTTAAGCCGATAGTTGGTAGAACATTGGCTACCCTTATCGGTCGTTTAAACAGTACCCTAGGCATTTTAATCCGGCCCTGTATAAAATGATAAAAGAAGAAATAGAGAGCGATTGTTGGAAGCTAAATTTATAAGGCCTTGCCGATATGCGGAATGGGTTTCCAACATTGTTCCGGTCATGAAGAAAAACGAAAAACTTCGAGTATGTGTCGACTTTAGAGATTTGAACAAAGCGACACCAAAAGATGAATACCCGAAGCCAATAGCCGATATGGTTATTGATGCTGCATCAGGGAAAAGATCATAAGTTTTCTAGATGGGAATGCCGGATACAATCAGATATTCATGGCAGAAGCCGATATACCAAAAACAGCTTTCAGATGTCCTGGTGCCATAGGTTTATTCGAGTGGACGGTTATGACTTTTGGCTTAAAAAATGCTGGAGCAACATATCAATGAGCCATGAATCTGATTTTTCATAACTTAATCGGTCACATTGTTGAAATATATATCGACGATGTCGTAGTGAAATCGGCAGATGATTTGCAGCATTTGGCCGATTTAGAAAAGGTTTTCCAGAACATAAGATCACATGGCTTGAAGATGAATCCTTTCAAATGTGCGTTTGGCTTGTTGGCTGGGCAATTTTTAGGCTTTATGGTACATGAAAGAGGTATTGAAGTCAATCAAGCAAGAGTTAAAGCCATAATCAACACAATGCCACCAACATGCAAAAACGAATTGCAGAAGTTGATCGGCAAAATTAACTATCTCCGAAGGTTTATCTCGAATCTCTCTAGTCGGATCCGTGCTTTTACCCCACTTTTAAAATTAAAGGATAATCAAGAATTTGTGTGGGGGACCGATCATCAAAAGGCTTTCGACGACGTCAAAGACTATTTAGCCAATCCTCCGATTTTGGCTGCACCACGAAAAGGGATTCCATTCAGGTTATATATATTGGCCGAAAAGGAGACTATCGGGTTTGTCTTAGCACAAGAAGTCGATGGAAAGGAAAGGGTTATCTTTTATTTAAGCCGACGCCTTCTTGATGCTGAAGTCAGGTACCCTTACATCGAGAAATTATGCTTGTCCTTATATTTCTCATGTACAAAGCTAAGACATTATATTCTAGCATCGGCTTGTAAAGTAATCTGTAAAACCGATGTTATAAAATATATGTTATCAGCTCCGATATTACGAGGTCGACTAGGTAAATGGGCTTATGCCTTGATAGAGTTCGACCTGATTTACGAATCGGCTAAAGCAGTTAAGGGACAAGTTCTGGCCGATTTTATAACAGGACATGACACTGCTGCAGAATTGGTATCTGTAGCTCCTTGGCAATTGTTCTTTGACGGGTCTGTATGCAGAGAAGGCGATGGAATCGATATAGTGCTCATATCACCCAAAGGGCATAACTTTGAATTTGCGTTTCGGTTAAACAGCCGATGCTCAAATAATCAGGCAGAGTATGAAGCGCTGCTCAAGGGTTTGCAATTATTAGAGAATATCGAATCGAGTGCGGTTGAGGCATACGGGGATTCTATGTTAATTGTGCAACAGATAAAAGGAGAATACCAATGTCGAGACGAAGTACTGTGGAAATATTTAGAACAATGCTTCAAGATCATCGACTCATTTACATCATTTTCTATCGGTCATGTCCCTCGAGAGTTGAACGATAGAGCTAATGCCCTGGCTCAACAGGCATCAGGATACAAAGACTTTGGCCGATATCAGGTAACTGAGCTAGTGGATAAAGCCGTCATGTGCGTAGATGTCGTGGATTGGATAACACAAATAAAGAGTTACCTGATTGATCCATCTAAGCCGACGGAACGAAAGATTAGGCAACAAGCTTTGAAGTACATTGTTATGGACGAGACATTGTATTATCGAATGATGGAAGGTTTGCTGTTGAGGTGTCTCGGAGCCGAAGAAGCACGGGTAGCAATGGGTGAGGTACATGAAGGTATTTGCAGATCTCACCAGTCGGCTCATAAGATGAAATGGATCCTTAGGCGAACAGGTTATTTTTGACCGACAATGCTAGAGGATTGTTTTAAATATTATAAAGGTTGCTAGACTTGTCAAAAATTTTGGCAATGTACAATTAGCACCAACATCGGCTTTGCACCCAATTATCAAACCATGGCCTTTCAGAGGCTGGGGAATAGATGTAATCGGCCAAATATATCCATCTTTAAGTAAAGGCCATAAGTTTATTTTGGCCATAATCGATTATTTCTCTAAATGGGTTGAAGCTATACCACTCAAGAAAGTGACCAGTGTCGAAGCCAGCGGTTTTGTTAATGAGCACATTGTACATCGGTTTGGAATACCGCAAACAATTACGATCGATCAAGGTACGGTGTTCATGTCTAATGAATTTCAGAGTTACGCGACAAGTCTGGGGATTAAACTATTAAATTCATCCCCATACTACGCTCAGGCTAATGGACAAGCCGAGTCGTCCAACAAAACGTTAATCAAGTTGATCAAAAGAAAGATTGATGAAAAACCGAGAAATTGGCACTCAACTCTATCGGAGTCGCTTTGGGCTTATCGGCTAGCTTATCACGGAGCAACAAAGATTTCACCTTATCAGTTGGTGTATGGTCAAGAAGCCGCTTTACCCGTGGAGATCAACATTGAATCTATACGAGTGGCCAGACAAAACGGTTTGTCGGCGCAGGAGTATAACAATTCGATGATCGACAACTTGGATGAATTGGCAGAATTACGTTTGTCTACGCTGGATCGACTTAAGAAGAATAAAGTCAGAGTCGCAAAAGTGTATAATAAAAAAGTCGTGCCTAAATCTTTTGATCAAGCCGATTTGGTTTGGAAAACGATTCTGCCTGTTGGTTCGAAAGATAACCGATTTGGAAAATGGTCACCTACATGGGAAGGACCATACAAGGTTAATCGGCTAGTCGGTGGAAACTCGTATGTATTGGAAACGCTAGAGGGGTATGTATTGCCTAAAGCTATTAACGGGAAGTATTTGAAGAAGTACTATCCTAGCGTTTGGATTGGAGCCTAGCCGACTAAGGATTACGTTCAAAAGGCCAAGTTAACACGATGCTGTTAATCGGCTAAAGAGATTGCAGACTGAAATTACAGGAAAGTAAAATTAAAATCGGTTAAACAACTGATTATAAGCATAGCAAAAGTACAAAGTATTCAGACGAGTGTTTCCAAAAAACGGCCAACAAAGTTTTACATCTCAGAAATTAATGTTGGATGCCTGAGCCCGAGAGGGTTGCGCCTAAAGCCGACAAAGCACCTGCGGCCTTTGCAATTACACATTGAACTTCATCAATGATGCGATCGTCTTCCTTTGCGCTCCCTGGCACTGGCACCACCTTGGTCATTTGTTTCTTCACGCCGACCACGGCCATCGCAAGTCCCAGCTTCTGATCCTTGATGGCCGATGAAGTCTTCTCAAGGGTGTGCTGGCCTTCAGTGATTAGCTTTTCCGTCTTGGCCAACTCCTCCATAAGAAACTTCTTGGTCGTTTCGAGCTGACCAAGGAAGGTCTTTGTGGTCTTCATCAGCTCCGTATCAGCGTCAAATTTCTGCTTTTTAGCCTTAGCGTCAGCAATGAGCTCATCCAAAATTTTCGGTCGGCCTCGAGCCGTGACCGCGCTTATGCGTGCTTGAGCTTCTCAACTTCAAACCTCCTCTCATCCAAGTGGCATACATTCAGGAGGGCTGCCATTGCTTCTGGAGGTAAGTCGGCTTCAACGGCCGCCATGGCGTCTCTGATCGGCTAATTATTCGCCAATATCTCCAACTGCGGCCTCGTGACTAGATCGAAAAGCTTGTTTAATTTTTCCTTCATGCCTGGGGCAGAGGTGACAATGGCCGACGCTTGCTTCGACACTTCAAGTATCTTTCTGATTTCAGTGTCATAGTCGTCAGTGGCCATGATCTCAGGATCATCAAGATCGGCCAAAGAAAAGCCCAGCAGGTTCGTCGGATCAGAGAGCTCTGGCGGATCGGTGATCAGGGTTGTTGGCGTCGGACGTGGAGGAGATAGTGGTGCAGAAGAAACATTGGGAGATCACCAAGATTTTCGCCACTTGAGTCAAGGCGCCGCTAAAAGAAATAAATAAAGGGTAAGCCGACATATTGAAGGATGTAAGTCACTTTACAAAAGGTACGATTATTTACCTCTGCAGTAGCTGACGCATGTGGCGAACTTTCGCCGCTCTGCTCTTGGGGCTTGGATCCCCTTTTTGCAGGAGCCTTGGTGTACTTCGTTTTCTTCTTTTCTGAAAAATATAATCGGCTAAAGGTCAGTTTGGAGAAAAACGGAGAATATTAATAGTCGATTGTGTTCTTTTTACTTACTTGGTTGTTTTTTCTCAATGTCCGATAAGGACGGACTTTGAATTCCTAGGGTACCCGAAGTGTACCCTGTGAGGCCTGTCGACTGGAGTGGCCTTTTTTGGCCACTGCCCGATTGGTCGGAAACAGGCTTCTTGCCGGCTGCCTTAGTCTGCAAAATAGCAATGAAGGTGATCAGAGAATATATCTGGCAGAAGAGTTAACATACAGAGAAAGATTATTCAAGCCGATACCTTATCAATATCTACAAGACTTGTGTTAGTGTAACCAGATGAGCTAGCTTCACTGCTAGAATCGCTGTTAGACACTAAAGATGGCTCTGGCAGATTTGGAAAGAATTCCTTGATTATAAACGACGGAGTCTTCTCCATGTACAAACACTCTGCGATAGCCGACCACCATGTTGTGAAACCTCCCGCCGAGTGTTCAGATGGAAGTGTGGAGATCATGGTTGAAGCTCATCGGCTAACTCCAAAACTAGCCTCACGATGTGGCATTGCGAACCTCGCTCTAGGTCAAGCCGATCGAAAAGTGGCAAACTTGGAATTACCCGCCGGGCCGAGCCGCCTTGTGAGACCGACGGTGGTAAACTCAGATGAAGGTTGGAACGTCCAATTTCTAGTATGGAGGCCAACATGGAAAATAAATGGAGAAATAAAAATTCTATACAAATCCAAGGTCTCCTGAGGCATCAGAGAACTATCGGCTTCCAAGTGCAGAAATGAAGGCCAAGGAAAATCGGCTGTGGCGCTATAGCTAAAGAAATCCTGTTGCTTGAAATCTTCAGTGTCCAATTGCAAAAAGAAAGATAAGAATTTTTTGCAGCCCGCGGGTGAAATCCTTGTCTCATTACTGGAGCACATTATGAACCTCTCACCAAAAGATCGGCATTCAGAATTGGATAGGTGCTCCTCCGTACGCCTTCCTTGGAAAAGGAGTTCCGCTTGTTAAATCCAGTTTAAAAGAGCGGCCAAAAGCAAGATAACCATGTTTGCATAAACCACATCGGACCACCCACATTGCCGACTGTAAATTTCCCAAAACCGTGTAGAGCCGAATTCTTATTACATAAAGCATTTGATACACAAGTGCCAAGGAAGATTTTTCCTAGTGCTAGCCGACGACCTTCAACAAGCTGCTCTGCTATCACTTGATAAACTTGAGTTGGTCCAAGGGATGCTCCACAAAACAAAAAATGGTCTAGCCAAAGATTCAGAAAGGCGACATGCTCTTCATCCGATACCAGGCCATTAATCTTATTATTATTTCCAATATATTTGGCCCAACCTTCGCCCTTAGATCGGATAAGTTTATATTTTGGTTTTCCACTAAAAGCCTATACTTGTTCGCCATCCGGCCGAAGACAGCACAACTAAGCAACATCTAAAAGAGTTGGGCCGATGGGACCGGTGCGGAATAAGAAAGCATTAAAACAATCCGACCAAAAATAACAGGCCGTGGCCACTAAGGGCTCATTGGCTTCTAGGTCGGCTAAGGAAAGTGGAATACATCCGGCTATGCCCATTCTTTCCCATTCACCCCTCTTTTGGGCCGCTACTCTGATAAACCAATTCCTCCATCCTTTGAGAGCTGTCGGCCAGGCTCTGAAACTTTTATTCCAACAAAGTTGCAGAGCTTTCCGCTGCTCCTGCGAGGGCCCCTGCCGAGCTCGAGGCGAAGTTGACTGAGCTTGAGGAGAAGCTAGGGCGAGCGACCTGGACGGGGAGGAGCAATCTAGCCCAGCTTCAAGAGAAGCGGAGTCGCATCGCCAACGCCAAAGCCGAGACGCTGACCTTGAGGGCAAGAGTCGCTGCACTCAAGCAGGAGAAGCTCGCTCGTGAGATGGCCGACCTATAGATAGGTCAGTAGATAGGAAAAGGGACGAGGACAACTCGGCCATTCTTGTAAATGTTAGGTATGTAAACTTCGACCGGAAGAAATAGAATTCCTTTTGTGCTCGAAATTGAACGTGTCTTCTAAGATTTAGACGAAATCTCAGCTGAAGACTTATCTTTTGCCTTTATCGCCCTGTCGTTGTCGCCGGGCCGGGAAACAGGAGGTAGTTGCTGAAGCTCGCGGGGCTAGCCAACATCCTTGACCTACAAAAGGCTCAAGGCGGAGTCAAGCCATCGGACATGTCTTTGAACGAGGTCGAGCCCTGACCGCAACATCAGGTCAAGATCTCCGAGCCCGGAAACACTTGAGCTCGGGTTAGGTTTAGGCATTAGGTCGAGTCAACCGAGCTCGAAAACACTTGAGAGCTCGGGGCTCCATCTGAGGGCGGTCTCTAATTGAAATCCTGCTACGATGGAATAGTCGGCTTACTACGACCGAAGCTTCCCCGGAGGCGAATTTAGAGACCACGACCCCCGAGCCTAGGAATGCTTCAGGCCCGGGGCGCCCTCTGAGGGTGGCCTCTGGTTGGCTGCTGCGGGGGAACGATCGGCTTACCGCGATAAAAATCGACTTACGGCGGCCTCGACTCCCCGAGGTGAACCTAGAGACCGCGACTCGAGGCCAAGGCACTCGGGGTGCAGGGAAACATACATAGATATAGATAATGAAGGAAAGCATCTAAGCATCTAAAGATCAGGGAGCTCTCAGTGTGACCTCTAGTCCAAGCCCTGCTATAGGTGGTCCTTATGGTCACGCCTTGAGTTCACGTTACCCGAGCTGCGAGGAGACGTAAGCGCAGGCAATAAAGAACTTTTATTGCGGAAAAGTACCAGGTCAGGCCTCGGGCATGAGGCTCTTACTAAGCGTAGTCTCCGGCCTGAGCCTTGCTATAGGGGAATAGCCGACTTACCGCGATGAGAGTAGGCTTACTGCGGACTCGACCCCCTGGAGGTGGACCTTGAGACCGCGACCCAACGTCGTGTCCCTCGAGATGCAAAAAGAGGTCAGTATAGACAATGAAGAAGAAATTTTTATTGCGGGTTAAAACTTATGTCGAGCTTGAGTCCTGTGGCGCGTGAGCGAAGACCTGGACACCCCGAGGTTGCGGCCCTCAAGATGCAAGGGGACAAAAAGAGCGTTATGAGCACGAACGATAAAACAGACCTACTTACAACAAACCAATGCTAGGTCGGTTCCCCAGCTCGAAGCACTTACCGAGGGCAGTCTTGGGTACAAGTTCTACTACAGGGGAATAGTCGGCTTACTGCGGATGTGGCCCCTGGAGGCAAACCTCGAGACCGCGATACTTGTTCGAGCAAGTTGGAGTCCTGTCGACCAATAGAAACCCATCCGGAATGCTTTCCCGACCATAGTCCTGAAAGAAGAATGAGCGCCACAGAGGCCCGAATGGATGTCATTGAGAAAGTACTTACCTTCCTCTGGGGTGACGCACTTTGCCAGAACACCCAAGGTGCCCCGACGATATAACTGTCCATCGACGAGCCCGTACGAGCTCGCACGGCTCTTGATTCTGCTGCTCTCGGCTGGATCGGGCGGGAGCTCACCGTGGTCGAGGAGCTTGACGATCGAGTCCATCCACGAGGGAGCACTCTCGAGGAGGGCTACCAAGTCTTCCCAGTCGGTGATGGACGGTGTCGCCAAGGTCTTGAGGATGACTTCCGGTGGAACCTCATCATTGGACGACCCGAGCCTGGACAAAAGATCGGCACTGGAGTTGTCCTTCCTGGGTACATACCTGACTTCCAGGTTCCGAAACCACCTCTCCATCTTGCGCACCTCGGCGAGATACTTTTCCAATGAGGGCTCTGAGCACTGGTAGTCTTTGTTGTACTGGTTGACGATGAGCTGGGAATCTCCTTTCACGACTAGCCGGCATACGCCTAGCGACTTGCACGCTCGAAGGCCGGCCAAGAGGGCTTCGTACTCTGCGATGTTGTTGGTTGCGGGAAATCTGAAGCAAATCTCATACTTCAGATGATCTCCCTAGGGGTGATGATGAGAATACTAGCCCCGAGCGCTTGAACAACCTCGACCCATCGAAGAACATAGTCCAGGGGCCCTCTTCCTCGGTCTTGGGCTCAAAGGCGGGCTCCACCGTCTGTTCGACCATGAAGTCAGCGAGCGTCTGCGACTTGATGGTGGGCGCGCCACAAACCGGATGTCGAACTCGGCCAGCTCCATGGCCCACTTGGCAATACGACCCCTGCTTCTGGATTCTTTAGTATTTTGCTTTGAAGGAACCCGCTGGTACGACATCTTCGCGGCTACCGAAGTAATGGCGGCTTATGCGTGAAGCCATGAAAAGGGCGTAGAGTAGCTTCTGGACCTGAGGGTAACACTCCTTTGGTCCATGAAGTACTTCGCTGACATAGTAAATCGGTCGCTACCGGCCATCTCGCTCGGCCACAGGATAGCACTAACGGCCTGGTTCACAGCCGTGAGGTAGAGCAGCAGTGCCTCACCCGGTTGCGGGGTCGTGAGCAGCGGGCAGCTCGAGAGGTACGCCTTCAACTCGTCGAAGGATCGCTGAGCTTCGGGGGTCCACTCGAAGCCCCCATGCTTGCGCAGGGTCTTGAAGAATGGCAGCTCGTGCTCTCCGAGCCTCGAGATGAATCAGCTGAGAGCGGCCACACGGCCGGTGAGGTATTGGACCTGTTTTATCGACGTCGAGGCAGTCATCTTCTCGATCACCTCGATCTTTTTCGGGTTCGGGCCTACTCCCGAGCCCCCGATCATGTAGCTGAGCACCTTGCCCGAGGTTACACCGAAGACGCACTTCTCGAGGTTGAGCTTGATCCCATGCTTGTTCAAGTTGGCGAAGGTCTTCGCGAGGTCGTTAATGTGGTCGTCCTCGAAAGAGCTCTTGATGATGATGTCATCGACGTAGACCTCGAGGTTCCGGTCGATCTGGGGGGTCAAAGGTTCTAAACATCAGCCACAGGAATGTTGCTCCCGCATTGCGAAGACCGAACGACATGGTTGTGAAGCAAAACGTCCCGAACAGCGTGATGAAGGCCGTCTTGTCTTCGTCGCCTGCTGTGAGCTTGATCTGATGGTAGCCAGAGTAGGCATCGAGGAAGCTCAACATCTTGGCGTTGGCGGTGGAGTCCACGATCTGGTCTATGCGCAGAAGAGGGAAGTTATCCTTCGGGCACGCCGAATTCAAACCCGTTTGGTCGACACACATCCTCCATTTTCTGCCTTTTTTCTGCACAATCACTGGGTTGGCCAGCCATTCGGAGTAGTCAATCTCGCGAATAAAGCCGGCCTTCAGAAGCTTGTCGAGATGCTCCCTAATTATCGCCACCTTTTAGAGGAAGAAGTGCCGCCGTTTCTGGCGCACGGTCCTGCAGCCAGGCCTTATTTGCAATTTGTGCTCGATCACCTCCCTCAGGACTCCTAGCATGTCTGCCGACTCCCACGCGAATACGCTCTTATTGCTGCGGAGGAAGATGACGAGCTCGAGCTCCTATTTCCGATCGAGCTGGGCGGCGATGTGGACGCACTTGTTCGGGTTGCCCTCCTCGAGCCGCACGGCTTTGGTCGAGCCGCTGGGCTAAATCACCGCCTTTCGGCAGGCGTTCTTCGGAGTCACATCGGGACCCTGCTGGGCAGCATGCCAGTGAGTGCCAGGGCTTTCTCCTCGCAGCAGTGCACCACCTTGAGGTCACCGCGGATGGTTATGACGCCATTGGGCCCCGGGAGCTTCATGCAGCGGTGGCCGTAGTGGTTCGCCGCCATAAATTTGATTAAGGACGGCCGCTTGAGGATGGCGTTGTAGGAGAGATCCCCATCGATCACCTCAACGGTGATCAGCTCAGTGCGGAAATTCGCCAAATCGCCAAAGGTGACGGGTAGAACCACTTGCCCGAGCGGAGTGGTTGAGCTCCCCGGCACGATGCCGAAGAAGGGGACCGCTATGGTTCTGATCTTTGACCGGGGAATCTGCATTCGGTCCAGCGTGCTGGCCAAGAGCAGGTTGAGGGAGCTCCCCCCATCAACCATGACCCGCCCGACCACGGTGTTGCTCATGGTCGGGGCCACGACCAAGGCGGTCTTAAGGTCCTTGGATATTCCCGGAGGAGCATCGTCCCGGGAGAAGGTGATCGGAGTACCAGCCCATTTGCAAGGCTGGTCGACGGGCTTCCCAGCAGAGGCTTGATACACGGTACGCACGACGTCCTTGAACTCTCGCCGGGACCGGTACGCGGACGAACCACCGAAAATCATGTCGACGTGGCGGTTGCCCTGCTGAAATTCCAGGTCGAGGCCTTCCAGGCCCTCGCCGGCATTAACCCCATCAAGCAGCTCGTCTTCCTTCGGAAGCGTGGGCATCTCTCCACGCCCGTCATAGAAGGCGTCCAGCTTGTATTGCCACGTTCTGCAGTTTCGCAGGTCGTGGCCGTAGGCTTTATGGAACGGGCAGAACTTGTCTGAGTCATACCTGGGCCGAACCTCATCAACCTGAGGTCGGGCGTTGCACCGCTGGGGTTCAGCCCGACACTATCCCTACTTTGGCCCGGCGCGACGCTGCCCCTATTGGGGTTGACGTTGCGCTTGCTGAAGCCGTGGCTGGCCTCGCTGAGGTCGAGGCTCATTGAGATCGGGTTGCCGCACCTCCATCACCTCGTGCCCGCTGTCCATCGCAGCGACCATGTGCAGCTGGCCGTCGCCACCACTGCGGTCTCTCCTCCGCTTTTTGTCGCGCGGGTCCGAGCCACCACTCTTGGCGCTAGATGGTCCGGCTTCGCGAAGATGCAGCCGAGCTTGCCTTGTCGTAATCACGCTTCCAACGGACGGCGTCATCCACGTCCGCGTATCGTTCCGCCATCCGGAACAGCTTGTTAACACTGAGGTTCGTGGTGATCTCCACGTCCTCAGTAAGGCGCCTGTCCCGGGCGCCGAACTTGAAGGCCTTGATAACGGCCTCGTTGGAGATGTTCGGGATCGAATTCCTTACGCGGGTGAAGCGGCACACGAAGTCGCAAAGGGGTTCGCCCTTGTCCTGGATGATGCGATCCAGGTCCCTTTCTCGTCCAGGGCGCTCGTGGCAGCTCTGCAAGTTCGAACGGAGGGCGCTCGCACCTGGCGCCATGATCGGAAAGCACCAGGCGCCTGGTTGAAGAGCCAGGTGAGCGTGGCACTATCCAGGACGGTAGGGAGGTAGTTGGCCATCACGGCCTCACTTCCGCCGACCGCCAAAATCGCAGTGTTGTAGATCGAGAGAAATTCGTCGGGGTTCTTGGTCCCGTCGAACTGCTCCATCACCGCGGCTTGAACTGGCCGACAATAAGACTCGACGGAGGTCGACGGAGACGGCGGCGGCCGTAGGTCGGATAAAGATGACCGCCACCATCGGGTCGAGTTGCGGTCGGCGGGGTAATCGAACTCGAGCCGACGGTGTACCTCGCGTCGGTCTTGACGGTTAGGAGGAGAGTCATCAGGGCAGTGATTCGGACGATCATGAACCCTTTGACGCCTGGACGGATTGTCCGGAGAAAGGCCTCCGGAAGCACCACTACTCAAGCGAGCGCTGTTGTCACTCTGCTGATCGTGGGCACGCTCCCATATCAGATCCGTGTCCCGACGAGGCAGGGGCGGTCGCGACGGACTCTGGGCCTACGGGTACGGAGTCGGCCGGCGAGAGCGACAGCGCCCGTGATGAGTTGTCGTCGCTTTCCAGGGAGCGGGGCTTGGGGCGCTGGTGCCGCTCTCGCTGCGAGGGCGTGACCTCGTCAGTCGTCCTACCAAGCTCCTCAGCGAGGGACCGCTGAAAGAGAGCCGACCTTGCCCGGGCAGGATCGGCCATGATAGTGGCAATAGCTCGCAAGTGTTCCCAGTTGGGATCGTCCAAGCAGGTAGGGCTGTGGTGCTCGGACGAGGTGCGGAGCTCTTCACATTCCTCCCGTCGGAGGGCGGTGATGGCTTGGTTGATAGCGACCCGGGCCAACCGACACGCCTCCTATGGGGTTTCTGGGTCGCCGTCATTCGTCCCCGCGCTCGCCTCATGGCTGCGCCACCATGAAGGCTGAAGCGCTGGCAGGCAAAGAAAGGCAAGAACATAGAGGTAGAGCCTTCACACTCGAGAACCGCAATGCTAAGGCACATGCCCTCAACATATCCTCAATATCGATTGGTTTGTCCATCATGCTGCGGATGGTATCTTTGTCTTGAAGTTCAAGCGAGTCCCCATTGCTTCATGAAGCTTACCCGATCCTCATCAGACACTATCTTTTGGCACTCCATGTAAGCAGACAATTACGGACATATAAAGTTACGCTAACGGTCTCGGAATAGTGGTCGACACACGGTTCATCAGTTTAAAATCTTTTGCTTTGCCTTCATCCATTTGCCCTAGATCTTATCATCATCTTTACGCTTTACGATCGATCTTCGGGTGGTCTTACTTCAAGGTTACTCCGCATTGTTCCCTCAACTTTTCAAGGACTAGCCTCAAGTGCTGGCGTGCTCTTCTCTCGTCTTGGAATAGATAAGGATGTCATCTATGAATCTGACGACGAACTTATCAAGTTTTCCATAAAACCTTATTCATTAAGTTCATGAAATATCTTTGGTGCATTTATCGGACCAAAACCGAGGTCGATGTTGTCTCAACTCCATTAATTATTATTCCTACCCGTCAGCAGAAGATGTCTTTGGCGGCTGAAGCAATGGACTCGAGTTTACTAAGCTTACCGATTACGAAACTTCATCTTGCCTCGTGCGATTCCTTGCCCGGCAGCGGTGTGTTCCCGCGGTGTCGATGATCGGAACCACATGCCATAGTTACCGAACATTTTGAGGCGATTTGGGATGGGGAAGATCGTGTGAGGCGCGTCCTCTAAGATCGGGGCTTTGTTAACTAACTCTTGAAAGGTGCTTTTCCCTTCATGGAATGGGCGTAGCCACGGCGTGCGTAGCGTGTATGTCGGCCCTTGGTAATAACTCCTCCTTTTTAAGATCATTGAACACAAGGTTTATCTTGGTTTGAGTTGATGAGAGGCAGACCCTCTCATGTCCCTCGGGTTTGGGATAATAGCTCTACTCAATCTTGCCCCGGGTTGAACTGAGGCAAACCATCGTGGTCATGAGTATGCAGAGGCATGAAGCTCTGCGACTCTTCATTACAGGAGAATACAAGCGGGGGTTAAGAAAAGAAAGCATAGGCGAGTAAAAGAACTTATGTGGAAAGCAGTCGCCGTAAGCAAACATAGCCGGCACTACACTCTACTACTCGATCACTCATCGAGCCAACCAGTGGCTTCCCGGGCGTGCCGTAGTCTTTGTGGCAGAGCGGGCAGTCACAGGTGACCTCTGCGGCGGGTGCAAAGACCCCATCGACTCTTTGGTCCGGGCGCTGCTCTGCCTTTGGCGCCTCTGCTCGGCTCCTCGGATCTGGATCATGTAACTCGAGGTGGTTCGGGCTCGAGTCCATATAGAGCAGTGGGTGATCGTGGCGTCCTCCTCCACGAGCTCCATCTGTTGTATCGTGTGCGGAGTAAGTGCGAATTTGCGCGCTCGCTGGCGGCGTCTCACGAATCCGGCCTCGAAAGAAGACCTCCAGCGGTGATGTAGATAGCGACTGCCCTCGTCCTCTCCAAGCATACCTGTGATCTTGGCGTCGAGCGATGTCAAGTCACTGCCGTCTGCAAAGTCCCGATGCAGTGGTCGGTCAAAACCTCCAAGCAAGCTGCATCATCGCGATCCTCGATCACTCTCCATAGGTATGGATCATCCTCATACTTAAAACAAACCTTGTTTAAATTAAATAGAGAATAATAAAAATTCAGCATAGGTATGAATAAGGGAAAGATAAGTCGAGATTTCTTTGACATTCTTGCTCAAGTTGATTAGGTCTTTAGCACCCTCCTAGGCACAACCAAACTAAGGTCAAGGCCTATCGACTGCTCGATACCACCTCTGACCAGAATGCAAATCCGGACCCTCTTGTATTACATGCGATCCGAGGATCACGCTAGCACCTGAGTCATACGGGTTGCACATCACGAGACATTCACAAGGATATAAGAATAAATAGTGCAAACATGTATATAAAGCAGGTTGTACAACCTTATGGTCTCCTTACGGATAAATCATTGCATGAGACACATTATTCAAAACAAAGAAATAGCGGTGGAACGAAGGGCACTCAACAAGTAATGCCGCGAGAATCACGACACTATTACTATATGCAAAGCTTATTCCAATGGATTGGCCCTTTTTGCATCAAGCGACATTTTTAAACTAGTATCTTGTTTAGATTAAAGCGTTGAAGCAGATATAAGTAATACTACAAATGGTTTTCTTGAAGATTCGGCTACATGACCTTATTAGCCCAACAACGCTGCGACCACCCTTCCATGTTTTGTTTATGAAAAACTACCCTGTTGTAATCCCGAGCAATGCTCAATCTGGTGACACGGCTATTCGAATAGTTTTGACACTCTGCGGAGGTTGTACACTTTACCCACAAGATCTGACCGCTCACCACAGTTGATTATCGTTTGGGAACTTCTACCTTAACCAAAGAACCTCTCGGTGTGCCTTCACTATCACCCTCACCGAGGCGAAGTATAGGACTTGGCGGCGTGACATGTTGTCGCCGGCCGAAGGTGTGCGAGCGACAACAAGCAATGGACTCCAAACGAACGAAACTTCGAGCCCCAGCTTGGGCGCCAGCTGTCGATGATCGGAACCACCGACCGCAGAGGGGGGATGGGGAAGATCGTGTGAGGGCGAGGCCTGAGGTCGTGCTTTTTCAGGAATGGCGCGCGTCGCGGGGTGTATGTCAGGGAATAAGCATTGAACACAAGGTTTATACTGGTTCGAGCCCTCGGGTTTGGGTAATAGCTCTACTCCAATCTTGCCCTGAGGCAAAAGATGTATATGAAGCTCTGCAGGAGAATACAAGCGGGGGGCCTAGACTCGGAGCCACTCGGAAGCGAAGCTGCGAGGGGGAGTCCGGGTATCTTCGTCCCTTGTTGAGAACATGTCTTCTTGGAGTTTAAGTGTTCTGGTTGGAGGTGTTCGTTCTCTTCTGGGGGCCACCCCTAGGTCGGGGTGATCCACCATCTTTTATAGCCCTTTGGGAGCTTCGCCGCCGGCCCCGAGGCTAACGTCAGGTGACCGTGGTGAGCCGACGGTAGTCTTTGGGAGTTGACGGGAGTCGCTAAGATGACGGTAGTCGTTGGGAGTTTACGGGAGTCGCTGAGATGACAGTAGTCGTTGGGAGTTAACGGGAGTTGCTTGGCCCTAGTTCCCGCGCAGGGGAAGTTTTGGCGCTGATTCCCACGCAGAGGAGAGTTTTTACACGAGAAAGACAAATTATTACAAATGACGCTTACCCCGAGAGGTGTAGAGGTCGTGGTGTCGAGCTCGAACTGGGTCCTTGTCCTTGCGCTCGAGCCCGAGCTCGCTGGAGCCAAACCCAGGCTTGGAGAGTGCAACCTCTAGGTCAGATGCTTACACATGGCGAGGCCACGATCCCCGACAATAATGATTTTATAATGTTTTATGAACACGCTCACATAAAAAGAGTGGCTAAGCATGCTGTAGATCGCGTCGATATCCAAAACATCGTATTCTTGAAGAGAGTATCATATACATTTAACTCACTAAGCTACTCCATCTGGGAAAAATGGATGCTTTAGTCTAAACTAGCTGGTGAGCCACACAGTCGCACAGCTAGATTTGTTACAATATTTTAGTATTAAAATAAAATTTAGGTGATCTAGGTATCTATTATTAAACAATCGGGATATATAGATATTTTTTGTAAGGCACCCATTTTTCATAATTAATACCAAAAATGGATACCATGTGCATACAGTACTAGTCCCATGATCAGTGGCTAGTACGCACAAATACAAATTGATATCACAGTCATATACAAACTTTATTATTACAGCGGAAGCAAAGTACATAATATTCTTACAATACCAAAAGTAAAGACATATCAGTGGAGACAAATTTCTTGTAGTATGCTTTTAACCCAAAATCCCACAAGCAACTGACAAGGAAGACCCTAGTAAAATTCATCGTTCATATCCCCGATTCCTGCGTCATAAAATGTATCATCGGGGAAATCTGTTTCTTCACCTAAAAACATCAACATAGGCAAGTTGAGTACTTATATACTCGCAAGACTTTTGTAAAACCTAATATACATGTAGGCCAATTCAAGGAAAAGCTCATGGTTGTTTTGCATAAAGCTAATTTGAAATGTAAATACAGAATAGTAGATTGCAAAACGGAATTTAAGTAAAAATAATTTAATACTGAAGGTAATAAGATATAAACATAAACAAATTTCAAATACCTGGGTTTCATGACCATTTTCAAGAGCCACTTCTACCACCACCTGGTAGAATCCAGTTTTATGAAAATAAAAACAGCTAACTAGTGCTGGCGCACCAAGACTCCCATAACCGCGGGAACGGCTTTTCGAAATGTTTGACACTCTGCAGAGTTGTACAGCTTTACCCACAAGTAATGATCAACCCCTTTTGCCAGGCCAGTAACACACATCCATTGGTGTGTCGGCAAGGAGATCATAACATAACCGTTACATTGTTTAACCCTAACTTTGCACCAGCCAGGTGACGTCAAACCCGTACTATGGTGTAAATATTTGCACAGTCACTGCACAATAATGAATAAGCATATCCATAGTATGGCATTCACCGTTGTATCAGCAAACGTGACTCCCAACACCTCGGTGTGGGCGCCCCTCCGAGCAACCAGTCACTGAAGAAGCTCGTACTACCCCAGTCTATCAATGTGCAAAGCTAGTTTTAAGCAACTTAATAGGTTAAGACTATCCCATACCAGCACTTGTGGTTGAACGGTAATTCTTGGGTTTAACGAACACGTAGTTCGGTCCTTAATCCGATACGGGCAATAATCTCCACCCTACACTACGTACAAGTCCCTTGTACACCCGGCTATTGCCAATAATTGCCCGCATCAAAATCATAATTTTATTTTCATTTTTGATCAAAATTCCATTCATGAGATGGTCATACCCATTAAATGTCATATCCAACATTTTTAATAATGTCAAAGTTTTATATTCCTTTAAGCATGGCTAAGCACGACACTAAGTGTGATTAACCCAAATTGACATTAAGTATTGTCTATGCTATTCCATGGTTATCAAGGTTCACAAATCCATACTTATCAAGGAAGTTCTATAAAACTACAGGTACAGCTACCAATACCCATAATATAGCAGACTTTAATAAAAGTAACGTATGCAGTAAAACATTTAATGAAAACATTTATAAAACTGGGATCAATATGATCAAAAGGGGTGCTTGCCTTGTTGATTATCTGCGTAATCGAATTCTTGTCCGTCGTCGACTACTCCGGACTCGTCGAGTTCTATACGTTGTATAATAATAACATGCCAATTCCAATAAAACGAAAGAATCAGATGTAAGAGTCAAATAAAAGCAACTGCATAAATCAAACATGATTGTTGATTATTTATTTATAAGTTACATGAATATTTTTCGATTAGATTCCAGTAATAATGAATCTTATTTTCTTGAATTATTTTACCTTTATTTACCATTTCCAGAGACTACTCTATATATTTTATTATTTTGGATTTTCAGATTTTAAATTCTGAAATTATTTGGGTTATTATCATTGGACCATTTTCTCACCCTATGCGATACTTTAAATATTTTCCATGGTAGACCCTAAGTATTTTTGCATAATCAGGTTCCTAACAGAGCATGGAGTCTAACAAAATTTGTTTCACTTAATTTGGAACTAGTTTGTTAAAATTTTATAAATGACATAATTTGAATTCTTAATTTAAATTTAAATCTGAAATTCAAACAGAATTTATTTTAAAATATTTTTGCATATCTCATATCTACATAATTTTAGATGAATTTAGAAATTTATTTCACTTCATTTGGTTGGATAGTTCAAAAGATATTCAAGTTTGAATGTGTTCGGTTTTGGAAATTCTGAAAATTAGAAAATTTACTAAAAACGGAAAGTACGCCTTCGCAACCGAAGTGTGCCTTCCTTTTTGCCTTCGACCGACCGATCTTGATGATAGGTCGTGCCCAATGGCGTAAACGCGTCTTGTGGCGGTCTGGTGTGCGGGACCACGCTGTCCGCTGCGACACGAGAGACTGACAGGGGTGGCCCACATGGCAGCGACCCATGACAGAGACGATAACACCGAAGCTCGCCAGCGGCGAGGGGTGGCCGGAGAAGTGGAATGGGTTCCACTTTCACGCTCAACGTGCTTGCGTGCATCTAGGGGAGGTGTCGCTTCAGCCGGAGGTGGGCGGAGTTGGCCTGCCACCGAGAGGGGGGCAGCGGCGGACATGGCCGACGGCGAAGCGGCATAACTAAGGCTTCCCGAGGTAGAATATCACCATGGTGAGCATCAGTGGGTCACAGAGATCCCATTTTTGGTGTTCATTCAAAGGATTTAGCATCGGGGAGGTGTTCTCACCGTGCGGCTGCGGCGGCGGCGGAAGGAGCTCGGCGCGCAGGCTCGTCGGGAAAGAAGACTCCGAATTGATGTTAGGGATAGGTTCCTGGGCGGGTGAGGCTGCTTCAGACGAAGTGGTTCGAGGAATGGCGCAGTGGAGAGCGAGATTGGTTGTTTTTCCTCTTTTCGGGTGTTCGGCCGGAGTTGGGGAAGAAAGGGGTGGCTGGCAGTGTGGTGGTGGTGTTGCTCGGCTTTGTGGGTTCCAGGGAAGAGCACAAGTGCCAGCGACTGGTTTGCAACGCTTAAATAGGCGATTGAGGCGGTGGCACAGGGTT
Source organism: Otatea glauca (assembly GCA_036346275.1). Lineage (NCBI taxonomy): Eukaryota > Viridiplantae > Streptophyta > Magnoliopsida > Poales > Poaceae > Otatea > Otatea glauca. The sequence goes on from CM070713.1 coordinate 18,423,299, forward strand.
TGAATGGGAGGAAGAAATGCGGCGGCTCGCGCGGGATTTCTTGGTCTTTCTGGAGCGGGAGAGTGAGCATGTCGGCTGAGACAGCAGTGGCGTGTCCAGGGGCGATGTGCAGGCAACCTCGAGCGACGAGTTGCGGTGGGGAAAGGACAAAACGGAATGGCGGTGCTGGCTCGCCGAGAGAACGGAGAGAGGCGCGAGAAAACGGGAGAGAAATGGTGAAGACAGAGCTTACGAGTGGGACCAAGCTGTCAGCGAGAGAAGTAAAAGTCGGCAAAGGGGACAACTGTCTTCGCGGGCCCACAAGTCAGCGAGACTCTAGGTTAAATCGCGAGAAAACTCTGGACAGGCTGAGGTAAAACCAGGATTTAGGATAACAGATCAACTCAAAATTTTTTGAAAATTTTTACAGAGGTCGACAAGGAAAATAAAAGGGTCTGGTAAAATATTCAGGCAAAAGAGATGAGTAAAAATATTATTAAAAATCTGACAATTCACTATTATAGATTTTTACTAATTATGATTGTTATTTAATTGAGGATTAATATCAATTTATTATTTTATGAAACGTTTTTACAGGATTGGTATTAATATCATATACCTTTTGTAAAATTTTCATGATTTTATATTTGGTATTTTATTTGTAATAATTCTGACATTTTAACTTCCAGCTTTTCTAATAGTCTATTTTTGAATTTCTAAAATTACCAAATTCAGAGATAAATTCTTGATATTTTTACCAGGTATGGGTAAGGTTAATATGTCAGCATGGTTAAAATTTCAACCCTAGTTAAGGTAAGATAAATTCTGAAGAAATCTTATGATTTCAGATTTTGATTTATCTTCCCATGATTACTTTTGTCCTTTAATTTATTTTATTGATCCAGTTCAGTGCAAGTGGCACAAGCAGGATCCTGGGTGTATCTAGGATTATCTGAGATTTTTACATATTTTTGTTTTTTTAGATTTTTACCTTTTTACCTTTTACCATTTTACTATATGGATCATTTGGATTTCTTTTAATAGGAAAAGCGAAAAAGAATTTTCTTTAAGTCAGAAAAATCAGAAATCATAACAATAAATCATATAAATATTTTTGATATTGTATTTCTTATTTTATTGAATTTTTGGGCTGTTACAAATCTACCCCCCTTACAAAAATCTCGTCCTCGAGATTTGGCGAGGTTTAAAAGAAATCAGGAAACTCTTTACGGAGATGATCTTCACGTTCCCAAGTAGCTTCGTCTTCTGTATGATTACTCAATTGGACTTTCAACATCTTGTGAGTCTTGTTTCTTGTTTGCCGTTCCGCTTCTTCTAGAATGCGAATTGGATGCTCTCGATATGAAAGGTCTGGTTGAAGATCGATATACTCCAGGTTGGTCAGCTCAGATGGAACACAAAGACACTTCTTGAGTTGCGATACATGGAAGACATTATGAACTTCCGACAGTTGAGGTGGCAGTTCCAATTTATATGCCATCTCACCCATCTTCTCAAGAATTCGGAAAGGTCCAATGTATCGTGGAGCTAACTTTCTACGAACTTGGAAACGACGAACTCCACGGAGGGGTGATACTTTAAGATAGACATGATCGCCTATTTCAAAACTGAGTTCACGTCGACGGTTGTCGGCATAACTCTTTTGGCGAGATTGCGCTTCTTTTAGACGGCTTCTGATCATGTCTACTTGCTCTTGTGCCTCTTGAATAAGATCTGGACCAAAGAATTTTCTTTCTCCAACTTCGGACCAGAAGAGGGGAGTTCTGCATTTTCTTCCATACAGTGCTTCAAAAGGAGACATCTGAAGACTGGACTGAAAACTATTGTTGTAAGAAAATTCAACGAATGCTAAACTTTTTTCCCAATTAGAGCCATAGGATAACACACAGGCTCTCAACAAGTCTTCCAGAATTTGATTTATCCTTTCAGTTTGCCCGTCTGTCTGGGGGTGATAAGCTGTACTGAAATTCAGCTTAGTCCCTAGGAGACCGTGCAAACTTTCCCTGAAATGAGAAGTAAACTAAGATCCTCGATCTGAAACAATGGTTTTTGGAACACCATGCAAACGCACAATGTTATTCAGATAGAGTTCTGCAAGCTCATCTCCTCGGTTAGTGACTTTCACCGGAATGAAATGCGCCACTTTGGTTAGCAGATCGACGATGATCCATATAGAATCATGACCTTTTCTAGTCTTTGGCAGACTAGTGATGAAATCCATACTGATATCATCCCACTTCCATTCTGGAATCTTCAAAGGTTACAAAAGTCCAGCGGGACGTTGATGCTCGGCTTTGACACGCTGACAAACATCACAGATTGCAACATATGCAGCAATATCCTTTTTCATACCGGGCCACCAATATTCCCGTCGGAGATCTTGATACATCTTCGTACTTCTAGGATGGATTGAGAGAGGAGATTCATGAGCTTCTTTAAGGATCAGATCTTTAAGCTCAAGGTCATTAGGGACATAGATTTGGTTCTTGAACATAAGCACTTCATCTGAATCTTCATGGAATTCGGATTCGATTCCTTTCTTCAATTCTTCACGAATTTTGATGATAGATTCATCTTTGAGTTGAGAAGCTTTAATTTGGGATTTTAAGGTTGGTTGCACTTCGAGTGCGGCCAAATATCCTTTTTCAACGATTCCCAAATTAAGCTTTTGGAATTCTTTTATGAGGTCTGATTGGTTGGTATGATAGGAAACGGAAAGACAATGAAGTTTTCTACTGAGAGCGTTGGCTACGACATTAGCTTTACCAGGATGGTATTGAATATTAAGGTCATAGTCTTTTATCAACTCCAGCCATCTTCGTTGTCTCAGATTTAATTCAGGCTGGGTAAAGAAATATTTCAAACTCTTGTGATCTGTAAAAATATTGCATTGATTACCAATAAGGTAATGACGCCAAATTTTAAGAGCGTGCACCACGGCAGCTAATTCCAGATCATGAGTTGGATAATTAAGCTCATGGGGTCGTAACTGACGAGAGGCATAAGCTACAACTTTACCTTCTTGCATCAGAACACACCCTAATCCACTTCGGGATGTATCGCAATAGACATCAAAGCTCTTATGGACATCAGGTAATACTAGCACTGGGGCTGTTGTTAACCGTTTCTTAAGTTCCTGAAAACTTTCTTCACATTCAGGCGTCCATTCGAACTTCTTTTCTTTCTTTAATAGCTGAGTCAAGGGTCGGGCTATTTTGGAAAAATTCTCAATGAAACGGCGATAATATCCTTCTAAGCCGAGAAAACTTCGAACTTTGGGTACAGATTGAGGGGATTCCCAATCCATGATTGCTTTGATTTTACTGGGATCGACAGATATGCCTCCATTGGACAGAATATGCCCGAGAAAAGCAACTTCTTTTAGCCAAAATTCGCATTTCTCGAATTTGGCATAAAGCTTATGCTCGCGAAGTTTCTCGAGCACCATACGCAAATGCTGCGCATGATCTTCTTCAGTTTTGGAATAGATAAGGATGTCGTCGATGAAAACCACAACGAACTTATCTAAACACTCCATGAATACCTTATTCATGAGGGTCATAAAACTGGCAGGAGCATTAGTAAGTCCGAAAGACATTACGGTGTACTCATATAACCCATAACGCGTGGTAAAAGCAGTTTTTGGAATATCTTTGGACCTGATTTTCAATTGATAGTACCCATGTCTCAAATCAATTTTTGAAAAGACTTGAGCACCAGTCAATTGATCAAACAGATCGTCGATACGAGGAAGTGGATATTTATTTTTGATTGTAGTATCATTTAAGGCTCGGTAATCCACACACATGCGTGTACCACCGTCCTTTTTGGGAACTAAAAGAAACGGACTACCCCACGGGGAAGAACTAGGTCGAATAAACCCTTTCTTTAATTGCTCATTAATTTGCTTCTTTAATTCGACTAAGTCATGAGGGGGCATACGATAGGGGCGCTTAGAAATAGGAGCTGTTTCGGGAACAAGATTGATGAAAAACTCCATATCCCTGTCTGGAGGAAGTCCAAGCAACTCATCTGGAAATACATCAGGATATTCAGAGACTATAGGAATTTGGCTGAGTTCTTTTATTATGGTTGAACAAAGGAAGGATTGGGATTTTTCAGAATTTTGAATGGAAGAAAAATTCACTGGGACACCCTCAGAGTTAACAAGAGAAATAGACCGTTTGGCACAGTCTATACATCCTTTATATTTAGATAACCAGTCCATACCAAGGATTACATCTAAACCAGGTGTTTCTATGAGGATGAGATCAGTGTGAAATAATATTCCATTTATTTCAATACTGATACTTGGACAAATTTCTGTTGATTTCATGGTTGATCCAGGGGAATAGATTAACATTTTAGTGGAAAGAAGATCAGATTTGATATTGTTTTGATCAACAAACTTTTTTGAAATGAAAGAATGCGATGCTCCGGAATCAAACAATACCAAGGTAGATACTGAATGAACAGGGAACATACCCAAAATGACATCAGGGGTGTCGTTGGCTTCTTCGGCAGTCACATGATGCAAACGACCGCTACTTGAGTTCCGATTTGCAGTCCATACTGGCCTAACTGCTTGAGATCCTCCAGTTCCTTGCGGTCTTCCTGGGGGACTCTGAACACCTTGAGTCGGCTAACGACTTGGAACTTGAGTCTTCTTTGGACATACATTAGCGAAATGCCCACGCTCATTGCACCAATAGCATGTGACATCCGCTGCTTGATTCTGAATTCTAGCAGGTCTTTTTTCAGAAGTGCCAGCCTACCTAGCAGGAGGCTGCTGAGGTCGAGGAATTTGACCTTGCCGCCTTTGCTGCAGAAATGGAGCAGACGGTCGCACGTTGGTCGGTTGACCAATGCGTGGCCTTACAGGACTTGCACTTACAGATTTCCGTGCCATCCATTTCCTCTTTCAATTTTCCATAATATTTCTGGTACTGTGCTCAGCAAGAATGGCTTTATCTACCAGTATCTGAAAATCATGGAAATCATGAATAGCCAGGATATGTTTAACCTCATCATTCAGATTATCTCTGAAGCGTTCAATTCTCCTTGCTTCAAGTGTAACTTCTGAGGTCGCATATCGAGCAAGATAATTGAAACGGTGAAGATATTCCATCACGGACATATTTCCCTGTCGCAAATCCAGGAATTCCCGTTTCTTGAGATTAACTAGGCTTGAAGGAATATGAGTCCTTCGGAAGGATTCCTTGAAAGATACCCAAGAAATTTGCTGGTCTTCAGGTTGAATAGATTGGAAATTTTCCCACCAAGAAGCAGCTGCACCTTGCAATTGGTACGAAGCATAAAGAACTTTTCATGGTCACTGCATTGAGCAATGGCCAACTTGCCTTCAATTGATCGTAGCCATCATCTGCTTCTAAGGGGTCGACAGCAGAAGAGAAAGTTGGGGGTCGAGTTTTTAAAAACTCTCCCAACTTAGATTGACGAAAATCTTCTACATTTCTGGCTCCAGCATCCACGGCACCAAGATTTGTCGTGTTCTGCACAAATTGCTGAAGAAGAAGGGTATTCATCTGGCATCCTTGCTCGATCATCGCCAAGACTTGAGCCATCGTTGGTGGTCCCGGCAAATTCTCCTCAGGAACTTCACCTTGGACTTGCAGAGGTGGAGAATCTCGTCGACTTGGACGTTGCGATGAAGAACCTCTAGCTGCCATCGGATGGACTGGATTGGGCTGGGCCGGAGTGGCTGAAGTCACTCCCTACGGGTGAGTTTCTGGGGTTTCCTCACTCCCCAAAATCTCATTCAAAGATCTAGTAGCAGGCATCTGGAACGGCATAAAGAAAGTGATAGGTAAGATTCTATTCATTTGATTTTTATGGATTGCCTCATTATTTTTGTTCATAAGTTATTATTATCAAGGATCACAACATCGTAAAAATATTAACAAAGATGTTAAATATTCACGAGTAGGAGCCATAAGCACACAATAAAATTCACAACCAAAAACCTTTATTCCAACTTTTAATATGTACAAGCAAAAGGCATAACCACTAATATTTACAGCTGACATCTAGATAGCGTGGTTTAGAGGGGAAAATAACCAAAAGTTATTTCTTATTTTCTAACTAAGACTTACTCGACTGACTCCATATCAACACTACCTACTGAGGACCTACAGGTAGAACTCTCTGTGTCCGAGGAAGGAAAAGTCCCTCGACGACGGTACACCTGCGGTCTCTGGGGACGATGCAAAGCAAAACTTCTAGGATCTACATGAATCCTAGGCAAACGATGACGACTTTCTATGACTGACATCCGTGCCTGGCAATGCCTCGGCGGTGCTCGGGTATCATCCACAGGCACACGCGGCGCTTGCCTCAACACAGAACGCGGCACTAGACCTCTAGCAAGACAAGGAGCAATAGCATCTTCTAAGTACGCTATTCTACGCCTAGCTTCCCTATACTCAGACACTACTTGCCGACAATACTGATCCGAGGCGTTAATGAATTCCACTAAGTTTCTTAGAGTGGTATTTGATAACCCAGTAGAATCCAAGTAACAATTTTCCCCACCAGGTGGCCTAGAAGGAATTCTCCTATATGCAACTACCAGCTCAGGTAGTGCATGACGTAGCCTGACAATTGCGATATAGGCCGCTTAGTTCATAGCCATCGTGATGGAAGAACCAGGGCCCTCAAATGATCTATCTCCTTCGCCATACTCGACTCTAGCAGGGATATCTACCCTTGCTATATACTCCACAGATACTGAACTAACAGAGGCATGAAATACTATGTATCTAGGATTCTCAGAAAAATAGGCAAATTCCAGCAGACGAGCAAGATATCCCATCATGCCAGAATTCTCCCTCTGAGTAGGCAAATAGCATGGAACATAACCTCCCATTTGTACATTTAACAAGGAATTAGTATTCCAGATTAAATGTAAGACAATAAAGAAATATTGAAGGAAAAGATTCTAGCAGAAATTTTAAAACAGAAAAGAGTTAATAGCAAGTATATTTGGCACAACCCAAGGAATATACTTAAAGAATAAATTGGCAAGATGTCTTAATTCATCATTTTAGTTTTAGAATCCTAATTTTCAAATTTTAAGTTCATTTACGCCCAAACTACCTAAGGTTTTCCTACAGCCAGCATGGCTCTGATACCAACTTGTAAGACCCCCATTTTTGATAATTAATACCAAAAATGCATACCATATGCATACAGTACTAGTCCCATGATAAGTGGCTAGTACGCACAAATACAAATTGATATCACAGTCATACAAAAATTTTATTATTACAGCGGAAGCAAAGTACATAATATTCTTACAATACCAAAAGTAAAGACATATCAGTGGAGACAAATTTCTTGTAGTATGCCTTTAACCCAAAATCCCCACAGGCAATAGACAAGGAAGACTCTAGTAAAATTCATCGTTCATATCCCCGATTCCTGCGTCATAAAATGTATCGTCGGGGAATTCTGTTTCTTCACCTAAAAACATCAACATAGGCAAATTGAGTACTTACATACTCGCAAGACTTTTGTAAAACCTAATATACATGCAGGCCAATTCAAGGAAAAGCTCATGGTTGTTTTGCATAAAGCTAATTTGAAATGTAAATACAGAATAGTAGATTGCAAAATAGAATTTAAGTAAAAGCAATTTAATACTGAAGGTAATAAGATATAAACATGAACAAATTTCAAATACCTGGGTTTCATGACCATTTTCTAGAGCCATTTCTACCACCACCTGGTAGAATCCAGTTTTATGAAAATAAAAACAGCTAACTAGTGCTGGCGCACCAAGACTCCCATAACCGCGGGAACGGCTTTTCGAAATGTTTGACACTCTGCAGAGTTGTACAACTTTACCCACAAGTAATGATCAACCCCTTTTGCCAGGCCAGTAACACACTTCCTTTGGTGTGTCGGCAAGGAGATCATAACATAACCATTACATTGTTTAACCCTAACTTTGCACCAGCCCGGTGACGTTAAACCCGTACTATGGTGTAAATATTTGCACAGTCACTGCACAATAATGAATAAGCATATCCATAGTATGGTATTCACTGTTGTATCAGCAAACGTGACTCCCAACACCTCGGTGTGGGCGCCCCTCCGAGCAACCAGTCACTGAAGAAGCTCGTACTACCCCAGTCTACCAATGTGCAAAGCTAGTTTTAAGCAACTTAATAGGTTAAGACTGTCCCATACCATCACTTGTGGTTGTACGGTAATTCTTGGGTTTAACGAACACGTAGTTCGGTCCTTAATCCGATACGGGCAATAATCTCCACCCTACACTACGTACAAGTCCCTTGTACACCCGACTATTGCCAATAATTGTCCGCATCAAAATCATAATTTTATTTTCATTTTTGATCAAAATACCATCCATGAGATGGTCATACCCATTAAATGTCATATCCAACATTTTTAATAATGTCAAAGTTTTATATTCCTTTAAGCATGGCTAAGCACGACACTAAGTGTGATTAACCCAAATTGACATTAAGTATTGTCTATGCTATTCCATGGTTATCAAGGTTCGCAAATCCATACTTATCAAGGAAGTTCTATAAAACCACAGGTACAGCTACCAATACCCATAATATAGCAGACTTTAATAAAAGTAACGTATGCAGTAAAACATTTAATAAAAACATTTATAAAACTGGGATCAATATAATCAAAGGGGGTGCTTGCCTTGTTGATTATCTGCGTAGTCGAATTCTTGTTCGTCGTCGACTACTCCGGACTCGTCGAGTTCTATACGTTGTATAATAATAACATGGCAATTCCAATAAAACGAAAGAATCAGATATAAGAGTCAAATAAAAGCAACTGCATAAATCAAACATGATTGTTGATTGTTTATTTGTAAGTTACATGAATATTTTTCTATTAGATTCCAGTAATAATGAATCTTATTTTCTTGAATTATTTTACCTTTATTCACCATTTCCAGAGACTACTCTATATGTTTTATTATTTTGGATTTTCAGATTTTAAATTCTGAAATTATTTGGGTTATTATCATTGGACCATTTTCTCACCCTATGCAATACTTTAAATATTTTCCATGGTACACCCTAAGTATTTTTGCATAATCAGGTTACTAACAGAGCATGGAGTCTAACAAAATTTGTTTCATTTAATTTGGAACTAGTTTGTGAAAATTTTATAAATGACATAATTTGAATTTTTACTTTAAATTTAAATATGAAATTCAAACAGAGTTCATTTTAAAATATTTTTGCATATCCCAAATCTACATGATTTTAGATGAATTTATAAATTTATTTCACTTCATTTGGTTGGATTGTACAAAAGATATTCAACTTTGAATGTGTTCGGTTTTGGAAATTCTGAAAATTAGAAAAATTATTAAAAACGGAAAGTACGCCTTCACAACCGAAGTGCGCCTTCCTTTTTCGCACTGCACTGGACCGAGGCACTAATAGGCCGGGCCCAACTGGCAGCGAAACGTGCGCGGGCAGTGCGGCTGACGCGCGGGACCACGTTGTCCACTGCGACACGAGAGACTGACAGGGGTGGCCCACATGGCAGCGACCCGTGATAGAGACGACAACACCAAAGCTCTCCGGCGGCGAGGGGTGGCCGGAGAAGTGGAATGGGTTCCACTTTCACGCTCAGCGTGCTTGCGCGCATCTAGGGGAGGTGTCGCTTCGGCCGGAGGTGGCCGGAGTTGGCCTGCCACCGAGAGGGGGGGCGGCGGCGGACATGGCCGACGACGAAGCGGCATAACTAAGGCTTCCCGAGGTGGAATATCACCATGGTGAGCATCAATGGGTCACAGAGATCCCATTTTTGGTGTTCATTCAAAGGATTTAGCATCGGGGAGGTGTTCTCACCGTGCGGCTGCGGCGGTGGCGGAAGGAGCTCGGCGCGCAGGCTCGTCGGGAAAGAAGACTCCGAATTGATGTTGGGGATAGGTTCCTGGGGTGGTGAGGCTGCTTCAGGCGAAGTGGTTCAAGGAATGGCGCAGTGGAGAGCGAGATTGGTTGTTTTTCCTCTTTTCGGGTGTTCGGCCGGAGTTGGGGAAGAAAGGGGTGGCTGGCGGTGTGGTGGTGGTTTTGCAAGGCTTTGCGGGTTCCAGGGAAGAGCACAAGTGCCAGCGACGGGTTTGCAACGCTTAAATAGGCGATTGAGGCGGTGGCACAGGGTTTGAACGGGAGGAAGAAATGCGGCGGCTCGCGCGGGAGTTCTCGGTCGTTCTGGCGCGAGAGAGTGAGCATGTCGGCTGAGACAGCAGTGGCGTGTCTAGGGGCGACGTGCAGGCAACCTCGAGCGACGAGTTGCAGCGGGGAAAGGACAATACTGAATGGCGGTGCTGGCTCGGCGAGAGAACGGAGAGAGGCGCGAGAAAACGGGAGAGAAACGGTGAAGACAGAGCTGACGAGTGGGACCAAGCTGTCAGCGAGAGAATTAAAATTCGGCAAAGGGGACAGCTGTCTTCGCAGGCCCACAAGTCAGCAAGACTCTAGGTTAAATCGCGAGAAAACTTTGGACAGGTTGAGGTAATACCAGGGTTTAGGATAACAGATCGACTCACAATTTTATGACAATTTTTACAGGGGTCGAAAAGGAAAATACAAGGATCTGGTAAAATATTCAGGCAAAAGAGATGAGTAAAAATATTATTAAAAATCTGACAATGCACTATTACAGACTTTTACTGATTCTGATTGTTATTTAATTGAGGATTAATATCAATTTATTATTTTATGAAAAAAATTTACAGGATTGATATTAATATCATATAGCTTTTATAAAATTTTCATGATTTTATATTTGGTATTTTATTTCTAATAATTCTGACATTGAAACTTCCAGCTTTTCTAACAATCTATTTTTGAATTTCTAAAATTACAAATTCAGAGATAAATTCTTAATATTTTGACCAGGGATGGGTAAGGTTAATATGTCGGTATGGTTAAAATTTCAACCCTATTTAAGGTAAGATAGATTCTGAAGAAATCTTATGATTTCAGATTTTGATTTATCTTCCCATGATTACTTTTGTCTTTTAATTTATTTTATTGATCCAGTTCAGTGCAAGTGGCACAAGCAGGATCCTAGGTGTATCTAGGATTATCTGAGATTTTTACATATTTTTCTGTTTTTATATTTTTACCTTTTACCATTTTACTATAGGGATCATTTGGATTTCTTTTAATAGGAAAAGCCATAAAGAATTTTCTTTAAGTCAGAAAAATCAGAAATCATAACAATAAATCATATAAATATTTTTGATATTGTATTTCTTATTTTATTGAATTTTTGGGCTGTTACATTTTTAGATGAATACTTAGAATCAATAATAAACCTTTGATGCCAAAACATATGAGAGGAAATTGAAATATTTGATTGAAAAAATCAATCTGAGAAATAATGATGTATGGACCTAGGAACATAATATTCAAATATGCTTTCATGCATGGAAAAACAGCTTGCTTCACACTATATCTCTATACGGCTTCTTCTATAATTAATTCACGCTAGATATATAGATATTTTGCAAGTCTTCTTCGTGGGATCTAGCTAAGCAGCCGCACGTTTGCACGGCTAGTTATATTATTTTCTTTCTCGTTAGCGATTATAACAGTCATTATTTTCCAATTAACATATTATCTATGTTTTCTAACTTCAGATAAACCAATTGTGTATTGTCGCAGTAACATACAAATGCGGAGGAATTGCAAGTCTGGGCTCAGTACAGCAGTACTCATAATACAAAAGTTATATAATATCTTCTATAAAACGTTTTATGTCATTTTTTTAGTGTTGATCTCTAGATATTATGGTATTTGTGTTTATTATAACTCTAAAAAAACATTACCTTCAAAGTTCTGAAAATAACTAATTCAATAAAACATAAAGCAGATGTTTAGTAAATTGGTACATTGCGTCGTGCCTAATTGTCCTTAGCATTTTCAGAGGAACGGGTTTTAACCTGTATACTTCACTTGTTCCATCGATCTAAACCATGGAAATTAAGACAATTCTAGCATCCGAATCCCGTTCCTTCTCGAACATGTATTTTTTATCAACTTCTTGTCGTTCAGTTCTTGAGGTCGTCTTAGAAGCATTGGCCTTCTTGAGTATTGATGCTGAGCTTCAGTGCAGCACACCACAAGAACTCTTGGTTCTGTAAGCATCTTCAAATTAATCTTTGTGGTTCATTAATAGGCTCATATTGCATCATGCTTGTCGGACGTGCTAGGGTATGGTCTTTCTTTACACAAAAAGAAATCTTAAAAGCTAGGGCCAATGGTATATCAGTTTTACACTTTAATGGTACAGTTTAGTGATGTAGACTCCCGTCATCAGCCATCAGAAAAGAGAGACCAGTAGTTTCGGTTGATCCGGTGGCATCCTTCGACATGATTGCCCTTTGTATTAAGTTAATTGTGTTACATTGATTACTAAGGCCAAACAATGACTGCTAAGTTTTGGCAACTAGATCTAACTCCTTTGAGAAGTTGAAATAGCTTAAGTAGGTGTTCGGTTAGGAAGTTGCCTCCCACTCCATGAATAACAAGGATCTACGAGAAAAAGACTTTTGTGACTTGTAAATTTTTTTTCCCATATTGCTTAACTTACTGTTTAAGTTGATTTTTTTATTTGTTTTTTTTCCGGCCATGCTGTGCTTTTTTTTTCGTCCATGCTGATCATTATCTTATTCGACCACGTATTCCATACAGGCAACACAGAAGGGGAAAAAAAGACGAACGTTTAGCTTACTGTTAACATAATGTTTTTTCGGCCATGCTCATCATTATATTATTCGACCACTTACTCCATAAATGCAACAAGAAGGGAAAAAAAAGACGAATTGATTCTTTTACAAATTCATACCAAGTTGGCACAATGAGTTGGGGAGTTTATGGTATCATAGTACAAGTCTACACAGTTATGGTACTAAAGTTTCGCTTACCACCAAATAACACAAGCAAAATTGCCTAGAGTCTGCAAAAGGCAACACTGGTCACTAAATTTTTACAAAGGGAAAAGCTGTAAGAACATATTGATATGAATTATTTTCTTTCATGAAAAATATGATAATATTATTTTTATGTGGGCAATAAAAAAAACCTTCCTCCAAAACAATGCTAACTTGCAAAGTGGGAATAATTTTTTTTATGCTGTGCGAAACTTCGTTTTTGTTTAGGTAGTACGAAACTTCGTTGAAATGTTCAGAGTGGAGGATTGGTGCAATCATCACTCTATTTAAAACATTGTTCCCCTCTTATCAGTAATTTTTAAGGGTCCCAAGTGAAAAAAATAATGATGGTCAGCCACCAAATTGTCTTCAGTAAATTTTAAATGTCCCAAGTGAAAAAAATAATGATTGTCTACCACTAAATTATACACTCTCTGGTCACAAAAAACAGTCGTTTTGGGTAATGTACAGTCAAACCTTATAAACATTGCATCCTGATATCTTTTCGAATATTTAGAATAGACATATGAAAATTATACATATAGATTTGTCTCGAAAAGTTTTTTCATACTATTATCATTTTAGTAGGTCTTATAAGTACATTATAATACAAATAGTTAGCCAAAGATATATTTTAGAGACTATATCAATGTCTGAAACAACTTTTTTGATTGGAGGGAGTAATTTGTAAATTTGAGGACAGTGACCGACGAGTAGGGCTAGCTATCTAATTTAATGAGCTATTATTGAGCTTCTTTCGAAATTGACATAGTTCGACACAAAATTATTTTATTTATCATTTAAGTGGTTATTTTAAATTCGAGCTAACGAATCACTATCGACCTGAGCCTCATTAATGTTTTTTTAATCAAAATAGATTCATTTCAATTTTGATGCCATTAAATATTGTAATTGAAGCAATTTTGATTCAAATCCTAACAAATTTTTTTACCTGCCCTACCGACGAGCTCATGCCTGGTGAGGGATTGAGTTTAGACTTTAGGAAGGTGGTTTTGCAGCTTCTTGAAATGATGTTCCCGGTCCTTTCATCTCCTTTTAAATATCCCAAGCGAAAAAAAATAATGATGGTCGGCCAACAAATTGTCATCATTAATTTTTATGTTGGCGAGGACCGAGCGATGGCTTAGTGGCTAGGCGTTGCTGTAAGCACGCTGGCCACCCGAGTTCGAAGCCTAGGCTCACCCAGGTGCTCATGCTTCGAGTGCAGTCGCGTGTGGTGTGCGTGCGTGCGTAGGGGCGGAGCTAGGCCTTGGGCCAGTAGGGCCTCGGCCCGAGGTCTAGCTCATAAAACAGTGAAGTAATAATGTTCATGTCCGAATTAGGCCCGAGGCCTGGGAGTCCACGCCCTATCCGGCCCAAGCTTGGCTTCCTCTTGACCCGACCAGAGGAGTAGCCCACGCCTGAGCCCCGAGCCGAGGTCTTCCTCCATTCCTCGTGCGGTCACGTCGTTAGCCCGTCCGTCACCGTGTCACGCCGCCGCCTGCCCTCGGCCCTGGCCTCGCCCGTCGGCCACCGACCCAGCCCCTATCCCTAGCCTCGCCCGCCGGCTGCTGACCCAGCCCTCGCCCCTGGCTTCGCCTGACGGCCGCGGCTCCCGCCCCACAGATCCTCAAGCTCATCCCACGGTCGCCGCAAATCCCGCCCACCCACCAGCCACTGCCCCTGTCCTCGCCCGCTGCTGCCTAGAAGAGAGATCTCAGCATTCCACCTTGGCGCCCCGTAGGTCCCGCCCACGATGGCAAGTCCGGCCGGCCGCAACCCGCACGCAAGGCACCTACTGTGGCACTGAGGGATCTACGAACGGTTGCGCCAGTGCTGCCGCTGCACTGCACCACGTCCAGGTGACTTCGCCATCCCGGCCACCGCCTCCAACTCTCCAAGTCCAACTCCAAGGCTTGCCCTCGGCCCCGGCCACCCCTGGGTCGTCCTGGCCAACGGCCGACTGCCCCTGGCGCCCCATATGCATTGAATGAATTATTTTTCATGTTTTGACCTCTAATTTTAGGTTGAGAACCCAAGCATGTGATGAGTTTGATCCAAGATTTTACCCAAGATTCAGAAATGGTGTGAGGACTATTTCTATATTAAGGTGTGCTCAATTTCTCATTTGGTGTTTTAGACATTAAGATTGGATAGAAATAAAGATTGGAATGAATGGTGTAATTCATAGTGCTTTTTCAGTCCCTTTTGCAATGTCATGAATTTAAATCAATATATGCTGACTTGGTTTAGACCCCTATGGTTTTCCACAAAAAGGAAAGGAATCTTCATAATATTACTGCATAATAACTGTACTGGGCAATTGGTCTTGGGTCTGTGTGGTGGGCATGGTAAATTGGTAATCCTGAAGTCTGAAGAAGATGATAATTTTCTATTAAGCAGACTTTTAATGAAGCAAATTGGTTCTTTCGTGAAGGTTTTTGGACCTTGCGTTTCTATATAATCATAGTTTGCCTTTCAATGCAGCATCATAATGAACGACACGGGCTTGTGGAATATTTTCGTAGATCAGAATGATTATGATCAAGAAATGCTTCTTGGCTTTGCTACAGGTAATACTCTTTACTAGAGTGATTAAATGAACTTAACTGTTTTCACGTAGTAGCTTGGTGTAGTGGTTCCTTAATCTTTTATGGCTGAGATGGAATTTGCATCACTGTATGTCTGGGAGTAGTTCAAATTGCTGGGCTCCATAGCACCGAATTGTGTTCCTTTTTTATTAGCTGATGGGTTAAAATGGACCCCACTATAAATTATGTGTTTTTGGTACCGTTTCACTACACTATATTAACCGGTTAAAATGAATTATTGTATTAACTTTTGTACCGCTCCACTATGCTATATTGTTTTGACATATTTTATCTATTTTGTTGAAATCTTAAACATGTAGTTCAAATTTATTCTTAATTGTGCATTTGTGATGTACTTTTGTTATACCTTAATATCCTTAGTTTTTGAAATTAGTAACGGTCTCTTAGTTTTTGGCTCGAGGATCGTTAAAATCCTAGCTCCGTCACTGTGCATGCGTGTGGGGTGTGTTGTGATTGTGGCTCGATGGTTGTTCTTTTCTTCTATAGTGAATGCCAGAACTCCTGGTCAATTTTTTAAAAAATTTATGTTGGCTTCTTACTTCCTGTGGTGTGTATAAGGTGTACATATCTGATTTTTTCCATGAACGCAGGTGATCGCTTAATAATTTTCCCGTGACTGTTGACTGCCCCACGGCCGATTGATGTGCAGAGGGTTGGTGTCTTGGTGATGCCCCACGGCCGGAAAAGTGGAGGCTGATTAATCACTGGAGCTCTTCGAACCTCAGATTCAGGTTTTTTTTTTTTTTTTTTTTTTGACAGTTTCTGTTCAGCTTCTGTTTAAAAGAAAATCAAATTATTTATCTAACGAAAGGATTCTTCACAATTTCTTCCACAATCAGAAGCTGTCATCTACATATAATCAGAATCCAGGTGCTAGCTAATTCTCGCCGGCCCGATCCTCCACCTCCTCGCATAGCCGTTCCGGTCCAATTCTCCCATAATCAAAAACAGTTTCTTCTATAATGCATAATCTGCAAAATCAAAAGCTGTCCTGAAGAGGGCCTCTATTACAAGGTACCGCTTTTCTCTCCCCTCTTGCTCCTTATGTACTCCCATCAGATGTACGCAATATTTTAGAAAATAATACAGTCAAGCTTATTTAACGTTGATTACTAATATAAAAAAGTTTATATTAGTCATGTGGAAATGGTATTATTAGATTGATCATGAAAATATTTTTATAAGATAATGATTTTATATTATTTTATGAATATATTTATATAAAATGAGTGGTCAAAGTTGGATGCTGTATATCGATATCCAAAACATCCTATTTTTGAATCATATACATTTAATAACTCACTAAGCTACTCCATCTGCAAAAAAATGCTTTAGGCTAGACTAGCAGGTGAGGCACACAGTCGTGCACCTAGATTTGTTACAATATTTTAGTATTAAAATATAACTTAGGTGATCTAAGTATCTATTTTTAAACAATCAGGATATATAGATCTTTTTAGTTGAGTACTTAGAAACAGTAATAAACCTTTGAAGCCAAAACATATTAGAGGAAATTGAAATATTTGATTGATCCTTCGCATGTCGATGTAGTGGATCGTCCTCGCCGCAGTCGTGGATCGTCCTCGCCGCAGTCGTGGATCGTCCTCCCACGCCACAGTTGCAACAACGTCACCGCAGTAGTCCACACGTCCGGGGATGGAATGTCGTGCGTCGGGGCAGCGAGAGGAGGAGGCTAGGGTTTCGAGTGAAACACTTCTAGACCATAGAAAAGCACACCCTGAGCCCATCCTCCTTCACTCCTTATATAGCCGCGAGATGAAACCTTAAACCAGGGCCCATCAGTGTGCTAAGCCCACGAGGTCCATTAATTATGGATCCAATCCAAATTAATGCGTCCCAGCCCATTAAGTATGTGACCCTGCAGGTTCACGTACGTTTGGATATGGATTCGAAAAACTCCTTTTCAATCCAATAGTTGGTAGCGGCTCCTTGCAAAGCATGCCAACTCCCAAACATACTATGATCAAATCGGACAGAACCTATCAAAAGTACTCATGTAATAATCCCTTTGCCAAGTATATGAAGATTGAACTCATGGCGAGAAGCATGTCATCCTTTGATGATTCAATCCATCTCTCATATGTGTAATATATTAATAAGTTATGATTGACTCCTCAATCACGGCATGGCCATGCACTTCCTTAATCATATCACACAAGTGGCTTTGTCATATATCTCCGTTTCATTGGAGTGGCAAATTCCATCTTGACTGCTCACTTCCCTCTACACGTTTTATAGTAAACATGAAAACTACCTTTATAACTATCCGGTTAGGAAGTAGTGTTTGATAGCCCTAAGGAAAACTATTACACATGTAGGGAATATGACAATCTCAGATCTAAGGATCATACATCTACTATGTATGAGATACACTGATGACACATAAGAATGTAACATTCTCGTAGTGTCCCATTGCGGATCTATCTAACCCATGTTCTTCAACATGCGTCCACAATGTATAGATGATATCTCCATATCCTATGATCTATGAAGCATGATCATCGATCACTACATGTGCTGATCTATTCATCATTGTCATATACGATGATATCCGATCAGAGATATTTATCGAATTACATCAATAAGTAAAGAGCTTCATAAGCAAGTCACATACTTGTTGATCAATACAATGATATACATTCATTGGACCAATAATCATATTATTATTCATAAACATAGTCATGTTACAATCATCTAAATGATTGCCTCAAGGGCATAACACTAACAACTAGAGCCAATGATTGATTGATCAGAGCGTGATGTACAGATTGGTTAATCATCTCAGACAATTCGGCCTACGTAGATATATATCGGCTTACCGGCTAATTATTTGATGGCATCGCAGCTTTTTTGTCGTTAGAGAAGTTGATCGTCGGTAGTGCGGTATTTTGAGTAATACCATGCTGAGTTTTCTGGTAGCAGTTTAACATCATCTCTTCTAGCACGGCTTTCCGATCTTCAATTTCCTTTCGCTGCTTTGGGGTTAAATCATCCAGTGTACGGACGATTATAGCATTGGAGTTGACATTGGATGGAATAATTGATTTTCCTAAGGAAGACATTGTGCGTGTCACTGGGCATGCTAAAAGTGTGTTGGCGATGAAAAATATGATGAAGGATTGATCGGCTTGAACTCACAGAAACAACGGATTTAAGTTGGTTCAAGGCGTGCCAACCAATTTGATCTTGCAATCGGCAAGATAAATAGGTGCAAACCGATATAATCGGCTTAAACCAAGATAAATGAGTGTCTCAACCGATTAGATGGTACAATTGGCTAAATGGATCTAATTGACTATTACAGTCGATTGGATGATAGGTAAAGGTATGTTTTCCCCCAAAAAAGGTGATGCGCAACAAGATCGGTATGGAAACAAACCTGGGATAACTGGCATAATTGAACATGACCAACAATCGACTATATGCAACTTTATTGATCAAAATCGAATTATAGAGAAGATTCTAAGTTACGAAAGCTACTCCTAGTTGGTAGAAAGTAAATAAAAAGTAGATGCGAGTTGATTGATTGGCTTTGAGTACCTTTTCTTCTCACTTCTGGACCTCTTATATAGCACTTAGGCCGATCGTATCCTCCTCCAATTCTTGCAAACACATGATTCATATCGGTCTCGACCTCCAAAATATAAACTTCTCTCTGAGCCGATATCGGCTAAGACTCTCCATATTGAACTCCATATCAGCTATAATTCCAACTGTAACTTATCTTTTCCCTCTTTAACCGACATCGGCCAGAAATATCTAATTTCATCTTTGACCTAACAAATCGGTTATGCCTTGCCAAATTTAGGTGCTTACAGTAACCTTGCAATACTTAAATGAGACTTCCAATATGGACACATACCTATTACCTAATAGCCCATTGATCATTCATATATGTGCTCACTCTATTGGACCATTATGCATGTAATCCATCCATTCAGTCATATCTATACCACCATAATTGACCACGTAATCATATATTTGGCAATCCAAGGTAAGGGTAACCTCCTCTACTGGTGCAAGCCTAATACTTTAATACTTACAATTCATCTTCCAATTTATATGAAGTTCCAAACCATTTGTATATGGCTAATAACCAATCATCAAGCACTCATATATTCATCACATAAGACCCATCTACCTGCATTTAAGATTTCAAATCCACTTGCACATGTGTTGCTCATACGGTATACAACCACTAACTAAATATGCGGGCACCAATTCCCACCAAATTAACTTGAGAGGAAATTCCAATAATCCTAATATACCCGACCTATTAACCTATTTCTATAACTACAATATTATTTGTCTCTAACCAAGTAATCCACCAAATTAAATAATTCCAACATTCATCGACAAACAATTAATATTTCACTCTGACAATCGAATTAACTAAAAAAAATTTGTATGACTCCAGTAATATTTGACTATGACTAGGTAGTCTACTAAATTAAATAATTCAACACCCATCAACTGGCAATTAATATTTTACCTCAACGATAGAATTATTTATATAGAGAAAAACACAATACTTATTTATACCACTAAACAATTAAGACCTAATTGTTAGCTATACCGATTAAAAGTCATCAGACTAATTTTCTATGCAACAAGCATGACTAAAAGCTGTGTATGAAAATGTAATTAGCTACGGGAATTTTACCATAACTGTCGGCAACGAATAAATCTATCATGAGCAACTCCTCGACCGCATGTGCACGAAAAGCAGGTCCATCGTCAGAAATCCGGATCCACTCTTTTTTTTTCTTTTCTTTTCCCTTCTCTTTTTTTCCTTTTTCTTTCCTTTTCTTTTCTTCTTTTCCTCCTTGATGGTCGAGCTGCTTTTTCCTCTTTTTCTTTTTGTTTCTTTTTTTCCTCCTTTTCTTTCCTTTCTTCCCTCTCTCTTTGCCTTTTCTTTTCTCTTCCCTAGTTTGGCCGAACTAACCCTCTTTTTCCTCCCTTATTTCTTTTCTTCTTCCACCTCCTGGCCAACCTCCCTGGTTTTCTTCTTCCATAGAGCCATCCTCCAGTTTCTTCCCTTTCTCCCTCTCTCACCTAGCCAAGTTTCTCCCCAGCTCCTCCTCGGCCGAGCTGCGCCCCAGGGTGCACCTTGTCACCACGTCGCCGAACTGCTACCGCGACAGCGCCGTGAGCTACCGTGGCAGTGCTGTGCCAACACGTGCCGCGCTGTCGCCTGCCATGCTGTCGAGCTCCTGGCCACCTCGCACGCCTCCCTACGCCTCCATGCACTCGGCCTTGCTGTGCTGCGCGCCGGACTTAGCCACTGCGCCACCGCGAAGCCGAGTTGCTGCGCAAAGCCATGTCATCGCCGCCCCGGTCCTGGCCACCGCTGTCGTGCCATGAGCTGCCACTGCACGCCGGTCTGCATGCCGGCCAAGCCGACGCCACTGCTCCCACCACCGAGGTAGGCCACCTGTGCTACATCGCACAACATGGCTGCACCGTGCTATCGGTTGCGTGGCCGTGCCCCAGGCCGCTTGTGTCATGGCCGGCTGCATCGCGTGCCATGCCTCGCTTCTTGCTAGCGTCGGGCACTGGTCCACACACCATGGCCACGCCGGGCTGCCATGCTGCTGCTATGGCAGAGCTTCTCGCTCGTGGGTGTGGGACGAGCTGCTGCGTCGCCGTGAGACTGCCGTGCACTACCATGGCAGCCGGTGACTGCTGAGTCGCTGGCCTGCATGGCTCTGAGCTGCTGGCCGCGCCCTTCCGTCGCCACTCGGCCATGCCGAGCTGCAGCCAAGGCCAAGCCTACCACCGCTGCAAGCTCCTGCACCTGCATGCCTCCCAGCCACCAGCTGCCCTCCAACTTGCAGCACAGCAGCTACCTCTCCCTCCTCTTTTCTTCAATTCCACTCAAACCAAAATGCATGTTGGAACAGAACGCTAAAAAACTATTGAGACAATTTTCTCTTTATTACTTCTCGCTCTGTTCAATTATAAAACTCAGGCCTACCCTTATATTTATACCCAAAAACACAACCCTAAGAAACGGAATAGGATTCTACTTCCATATCCTAATTGGACTCCTCATCCTAAACTTTCTTAATACAAACTTTCCAAACTAAACCTTTCCTATTACAAGATTATCTCTAACATTTTCCCCCCTAATCTTGTAATATTTAATTTCTAACTTAATTCTACCTAATTTTCCTTAGATTTTCCTCTTTTCTATCTCTTTCTTTTTCTTTTCTATTCTTCTCCCCTTTTTCTCTATTACGCTGCACAAGCATTTTGCTTGTTGTTGCTTGCTTTTCTGTCCTTTCTTGCTTTTCTTCTCTGTTGTTTCATGCTTGGCGTACGGAGCTGCTGTTCGTCCACTGTTTTTCTTGGTCAGCCGCCGACTGCTCCTTTCTTTTCTCAACGACGAAGCTTTTTCTTTCTGCGCCACACTATTTCTTTTTCCGTGCACCGGCGCTCTTTCTTCTATTCTTTCCTTGCGCGCCGCCAGAGCCCTGCCCTCTGATTTCTTTTTCTCGCATTGCACCTGCACGCTTTTTTCTTCCCTTTGTTGCGACTCCGTCGCTTGGGAGTCCGCTTCCTTTTGCTTACAAGTTTTTAGGGAAATCTTGTACAATCGATTTGGGGATCTCATGACCTTCATCAACAAAATCTTTATTCTTATCATAAACACGCAAGAACTCCGCTTGCAGCTCAACCTTGCACCCTTCTTCTGCTATCTGTCCGAGACTGAGTATGTTGTTACACAACCTCGGTATGTAGTAAATTTCCGAAAATATCTTTTGATCGCCGTTCTTGCATTGTACCAACATTGTTCCTTTGCCTTTTATTTGCACTGTGGAACCATCACCGAACTTGACTTTTTCTGAAATTTTCTCGTCAAGTTCATGAAACACGGAGCGATCTTCAGTCATATGATTGCTTGCTCCATTATCCAAGTACCACAAATCAGTGTGATCGTGGCTATCTCCTTCCATACATAGTCTAAAAACAATCTTCTCCTCATTCAACATCAGTATATTCGGCTCTTCTTCTTTGCACAATGAGAGTAGTAGAGCCGGTTCGTCGTCTGCAGTGGCTTGGGTGAGATTTACCTCCTCGTTCTTCTTCTTGTTCCTGCAATACGAGGCATAGTGTCCATATTTGTTGCAGTTGAAGCACTTTATGTGACTGCGACACTCTGCCGCGTAGTGATCATATTTTTCACATTCAAAACATTTGATATGTGACTTATCTCATGGTCTATTATCACCGTCTTGTTCAATTTTGTCTCCTCAGTCACCTCTGTCTCCGCGGTAACCAAAACTGCCTCGTCCATGCCCACGGTTAAACTGCTTGCGGTCACCTCTTTCATCGCCCTTTAACAGCAACACCTGCTCGTTACGGGACTGATACCCTTGCTCATTACGGGACTGATACCCCTTCAGTAGCTCCTCATGCGCCTTGAGCGAGCCGGTGATCTCCTCGATTTTCATGTTCTCCAAATCAGGGGAGTACATGAGCGTGGTGACGACAGGCACAAACTTTTCTGGTAGTACGCGTAGGTACTTCTTCACTGCCACAGATTCCTCCATCCTGTCACCGAGAGAAACAATCTGATTGTACAATGAAGTAAGCTTACCAGCAAACTCGTCCACTGTCTGGATTTCTCCTATCTGAAGATTCTCAAACTCGTTCCGTAGATTTTGTAGTCGCACCTCCTTCACACGGTCAACTCCCACGTGCATCTTCTGAAGCGTTAGCCATGCTTCACGTGCTGTCTCCTTCCCGATGAGCTGGTGCATCATTAAATCTGGTACCGACTGATAGATCGCAGCAAGTGCTGTCTGATCTATCCTGTCATCTTCCACAGCTTTCCCCTTTGGATCGACTGCACCCAGACACCCTGGGCGCGCAAATTTGCCTTCATCTTCATTGTCCATACCGGATAATTGTCGACCGTCAGGAGAGGGTACTGAAGGGATATAGACCCACTCTGAGTCTTCGTCTTCTCACCTATGATAATCAAATTTCTTTTGATGTGCGACTGTTTTTCTTGTCCGTTTCAATCTGAAAGCTTTCTCAGATAGACAATGCACTTACTTGTTTCTTGCACCTGGACAAGTGCTTGATGTTTGCTGCGATCACGTGTCAAGAACTTCTTTGACTTCTCTTGCCGTACTGCTTGCCTCGGGACTACAGCTTTGCTTCTCTGAATCGATGCTCAACTGAAACAACGTCACCGAGATAACTTTGAAAAACGGATTTGAGTCCGAAACGAATAATCTGTCGAGGATCGACTTGACGAAGCAGATGCGGCCTGCTGCGCAAGAAGCACGTCCTGACTTCGCCAACCTGACGCACGCGACTGCTGGGCGAACCTTTTTTTCTCTTTGTCGCGCGTCGGCCGTTTCCTTGCGTCACGCATGTGCTGTCGCCTTGCACCGGAAGATCGGTTCGCTGTACAGCCGCTGCATGCCACCTACTTTTTCCTTCGCTTGCTCTTCGCGTTGCTTCTTCTCTTACGCGTCTCGTCCTTTGCAGCCGAGCCTCTTCTGCTCCTGCGTCTCCCGGGCGAGCGCCTTTTTCTCTCTCGTGCGTCGCACGGAGATGCTCGAGACAAGACTTGCTCCACACTGCCTCGCCGTGGATATCGTGTTCTAATACCAATTGTTGGAACAGAATGCTAAAAAACTCTTGAGATAATTTTCTCTTTATTACTTCTCGCTCTGTTCAATTACAAAACTCAGGCCTACCCCTATATTTATACCCAAAAACACAACCCTAAGAAACGGAATAGGATTCTACTTCTATGTCCTAATTGGACTCCTCATCCTAAACTTTCTTAATACAAACTTTTCAATCTAAACCTTTTCTGTTACAAGATTATCTCTAACAATGCATGCTGTATTTGATTGCGAAAATGGATTGCATGGGGATGAGGATCACAAATATGTGACATGCATGGCTAGATTTCTTGTTCTTGGATGAGATTGGAAGGAGAGAAGTTTTGTAGAGGAAGTGGTGTTCTCGTGAGTCGTGACTATCTCTGGCAGGAAGAAGGAAATGGTAGCTTGATGATTTTGCATGCGAAGGATTTTTTTTGCAAAAAACAGAATGCATGAGTGATCGGGAATATATATGATGGTGTAACAGGCATAGGTTAGTTCTGCGTATTTTGTGGTTGATTTTGTACGTTGATAGGAAATAATGAATACTACAGTGGGTGACATTGCAGCTATAGACAGATCGTTTTTTAGCTTCTCGGATCTTTAAAATTTTATACCCAAAAATCGACATAGCTCGTCTTTTAATCCACTAACTCTAAACAAATTATTGCAACTGTTTTGGAAAATTATGGCCAAAAATTGCGATGTTATAGATTTATTCTTTTTAGAATTATTTATATCCGGTAGATTGATACCTTGCATCGTGCCTAATTGCTATTAGTGTTTTCGGAGGAACGGATTGTAACCTGCATACTTCTCTTGTTCCGTCAATCTAAACCATGGAAATTAAGACAATTCTAGCATCCGAATCCCGTTCCTACTCGAACATATACTTTTTTATCAACTTCTTGTCGTCTGTTCTTGAGGTCTTAAAAGCATTGGCCTTTCCTGGTAAATAGTTGCATGGGAATAATGATGCTGAGCATCAGTGCAGCACGCCGCAAGCACTCTTGATTATGTCCACCCTTTAAATTAAGCTTCGTGGTTAGTTAATAGGCTCATAGACTCATATTGCATCATGCTTGTCGGATGTGTAGGGTATGGTCTTTACACAAAAAGAAATCTTAAAATCTAGTGACAATACACTACTACACGAATATACATCACAATCGGTTCTTTTTTATCATCACAATCGGTTCTAATGATGACACAAAGTCATGAGACAGAGATCAGGCGGCGTTATTACAATCGGTTTTTACCCGATAGAGATGAATGCGTCATCTCTATCGGATCTTTACAAGAAGCGATAGAGATGATCCCATCATCTCTATCAGTTCTTTGTAAGAAGCGATAGAGATGATCACCTTATCTCTATCGCATGTCATCTCTATTGCTTCTTGTAAAGAACCGATAGAGATGAGGGGTTCATCTCTATCGCTTCTTCTAAACAACCAATAGAGATGATGTTGTTATCTCTATCACTTATTACAAAGAACCGATAGAGATGACCCCTTATCTCTATCGTTTTCTTCTCAGAACCGATAGAGATGAGGGGGTGTGCTGTTTTCCAATTCACTCTCCAATCAGCACATATTTTACACAATATTCACATATCACATTCACATAGCAATAGCATACATTATGCACATATCACATTCATAGAACACAAACATTTTATTATAACACATATCGCATTTGTTCACAAAACAAAACTCAAACATGCTTCACGGTCAGTACATATGCAATCGCATTCACATATGTAATATTGTTCACATATGGACTAGTAAGAGCTTTCAGGATCTGTAAACCTACCCATCTGCGAGATAACTTCCATCCAGTACCACTGGCATAAGTGATCTTGTAACTTGTTGAGTGCAAAGCTGTCTAAGCTCTTCTAGGGGATATTGATATGCTGCAAAATAGAAACAAGTGCTGTAATTTAAGTTTTGAAATTTCTATGTGAAAGACTAATTGTATTATTATGCATGTACATATACCTTAAGGAAAAAGTCTGAGCCGCCGACCACAATCATCATGTGCTGCATGACGTACAAACCGCAGTGGTTGTCACTACCCTGTTGATGACACTATGAAGAAAGAAAAAGAAATTAAGAGATGAATAATAGATGTCAGAAAATATTAATCTTATATATGGTTGGCACTTGTACCTTGAAGCACACATACTCTAGCTTCGAGCTCTTTTTGTCATCGTGTTTTCCTCCTTCAGCGATGTAGTTCGAGAAACCCCTATATGCATTGGAGAGATACTGTTGAGTAAAAAAAATTAACGTAGTTAAATACAGAAAGTGTTAGGTAAAAGTAGTGCACTTACTGGTCCAAAGGAGGCTTGATCGCATAGGACATCGGTCTCTTCTCGATCGAGTTAAAAGTGTAGACTATGTTGTCACTCGGAACGATCACAAGTAGAACCCAATTATTGCTTTTCAAATGGTATGCAGCTAAGGAAATAAGTTCACATATAGTTTAAGTGCATACAAGTAATTGAAGAGTAAAGTAGTACTTACTCCTCATGGTACGGGAGTAGAACGAAGTCCTTCTTCGACTCGGCTCTCAATGCCCCCTTGATGTAGCCAGCAACCCATTCCGGTTGAAGCCTAGCCATGGTCGCAGACACAAGCTCAAGGCCGACGAACCCAACTGGTTGTCGATTCATCACGACTCGCTGCCTCATTGCCCTGCAACTCGTGTTGAATGTTAAAAAATATAATACAAAATTCTATAGAAGTCATGAGCTCGTGCTATATGGTGTGATACTCACAGCGTCCAGGATCGTACAATAGAAATATTGATGGCTATCAGTTGGTACAAACTGAACAGATCCTCAAAACTAACTGGAAATGTCCCATCCTCCTCATGGTGGAAATGTCCCTTTCTGTATTTAACATTGAAGTCGACTCGCCGCTCGCCCTCTTTCACTTTGTCAACGTACCATCCATGGAGCTGTCGAATCCACTTGCCTAGAGGATTCAATTTGCTGGAAGGCAGAATGGGCTTTCCATGTACGTAGGCCTTAAAATCATAAGGCCTCCCTATAGCCTGTGCCGACTTTCCTTTCTGTGCAGAAGGAGTCTCCGAGGCTGGAGCATTGGGCTTTTCATGTACCTCAGGGGGCTCTGTGACCTCTCTGAGCTTTGCCTTTTTAGCAGGAGTCTCTGAGGCCTATAGTGGTTCTGTGGCTGTCGTGCTAGTCCTTTTACACACCATCTCTGTAGTCTGTGCAGGACTCGTCATGGTCGTGGGAGCAGGATCAAGTACGGTAGGAACCTACGAAGCACGAACATATGTAACTTGTTGCCGTACTATTGGAATGGTACAGAAGACGTGGGGGATTTTTACCTTGACCAGTACGACGCCTGTTGTGGGCCACTTGATGGACGACATCCGCGCTTGCCCGAGAGTGGTGATGTCTTCGTTGGGGGGAACTCGAGCACATGTGATAGAAGGCGATGTGGACGTAGTCCACCTGGACCCTCATGTAGCCCTTCCCCAAAGGCTAACCATGCACCGTGTCGGTCTCCTTGCATGGAAATGCAACCCCGCGTGTAGCCTCAACAGAAAATCCGTCTTCCGTTAGGGTGAGCTGCATTTGGTAGGCGCCTGCAAAAAGTGCGCAACTTAAGAGAAAACATATGAAGAGTTACCCTCGCACCTTTAAGTTAGGTAGAATTAATTATTACCTTCAGTTGGGGACCGGACTTATCATTTTTGGAACCGCAGCTATTTGGTCGGGGCATAGGTTTCTCTAAAGTAGGCAGGGGCATCTGGCTCTGACTCTGGGAGATCATCACCATCATCTCGGCCCTTAGGCGCTCCTCACATGCCATCATCTCCTCCTCACGTGCCATCATCTCCCTCCTCATCTCCTCCTTGATCTCCTCCCCTTAGCTGCTCCCTGAGCGTGTTCTTGAGGTGCTCCGTACGTGCCTCCCATGATCTTGAACTGGCACTCGCAGCGTCATCTTGGAAGTAGGACTTCTTCGTATGCCCCGCCCCTGCGGCAAGCACCCCGCCCTTATGGTCGGACTTTCCGATCGCAGAGGACAGGATGTCCTTCGACCGTAAGCTTAGAAAGGTCCCCTGCTCTTTCTACTGGCTTACCTCCTACAAGAAGCGAGTACGAATTAGATCTAAAATATAACAGGAATGGTCAATTGCAATGTACTAAGTTAGATATCTTACGATGGTGGAGACGGCTCACGCGGTAGAAGGGTTTGGTACTACGAGCTGTCCATCCGTGCTTTTCTTTGTCCTCACTAATATCCAATCATGTGCCCGCTCCTCAAATATGTGCGAGTAAGGCATCGCAGTCCTGGAGGTCGCGCACTCCTTGGCTAGTCGCGCCCACTCTACCTTCTTCCCTTCATAGCCGTCAGAACAAAGGTGGTGCGCATGCGTGTTCTGCCTCTGGGTAGCAATGTTCTTCTGTCTAAGCTCCTCCGCCTCGGGCGTACTCTTAATCCTCGTGAATTCCTCCCAAACACCAGTAGTCACAAACGGATACCTCTCGAATGGTGTACAGCATTTCAGCACGTACTCACTATGCATGAAGACCCTGAAGTGCCTCAGAGCAACACCCATCCTCTTTATGGCGTACCGCCTTACATTGTTTTCATCTTCCTCTTCTATAATCCATTTGCCCTTAACCTCGTCCCACAATCGATTCTTCTGCTCAGCACTGACTTCCTTTCTCCAATCCCTAACCGTTATGGGAACTCTCTCCCTCACCAATTGACCGAGGAATGAGCGGTATCGCCCCTTGTACTTGGGAGGACCCGTGCAAACCCTCGTGGCCTTGAAGTGGAGAACCTGCGGTGTTCTCCCTGTGGCCCCTTTGTTTGGTCCTCGGGCTTTCCTCACCTTACTTGGCCCCTCAACATTCGGAACTTGGCTCGGCTCAACACTTGGAACTTGGCTCGGCTCCTTAGGAGCACCTTTTACTCTGTTAGGCTATGATCCAATACTCTCTAATTGTGATATTTTGAGTTTTCTTATCTGACATGGTCATATATTTGACATGAGAGAAAGCAATTCATAGCTATTATGTTAACTTGACAATAAATCATGTAAAGCAACAACTGAATATTGCAGTAGAGTAATAAGTGAATGAATGATCTTCAAGAAAAGTCTATCTATTGACCTTTACTCTATAGGTACGAACGATAACTCCTAATCTCTAAATAGGTTTGGTCCTAATCCCATTCGAGGATATGTTGTTCGGGCAAGTTTCTAAGCTGTTGTACAACTCCAGAGAAAATTTCGACAACATCTCCCCGCTGTTCTCCAGATACACGTCTCGACAACACGTCAAGAGGGGTGTGTATCCGGAGAACATCAGGGAGACACTACCAAAATCTATTATGTAGTTGTACAACAGCTCAGGAACTTGTCCGAACCACATATCCTCGAACTGTCCAAAAAACGTGGACAATTCGAGACTACTCGCTTATAAATATGCTATTCCAACATATTTATAAATAAGCATTCTCGAATGGGAGAGTAGGTTATGCAACCTAAACTCTAAAATATACTGAGATAAAAAATAAATGTAATATGCAATTATGTATGAAATAACGGTCTCAATTAACAAAGTTGAAAGTTGCATAATAATGTGACGAGTAAAGAACCACATATGAGAAAATAATGAAAATAAACTCTGCACTTAATGAGAAGATATCACTCACTGATTGATACTAAATAATCACAATATGTTACTAAATTTACAAAAATTGGCACTTAATCCATTTGATTATCTTACTGATTTCTATTGAAACTAGTGGGAGTCGTTTCTTTTGCTGATTTGCCCTTAACTTGGCTTGTAATAAAGTGGGTCAAGGCCTTTGGTCTAAAAAAATTGAAACTACTAGGGATGGATAAGTTTAACCAAGACTTGCGCTGTAAATTCTGTTAACCAAGTGTCTAAGTTCAGACATAAAATTTAGAACTTTTACAGGTTTACATCGTAGCACATGAGAGATAACAATCACTTCTGTTCTGTTCTATTTTTATGTTTTTTTTGTGACTTGTCCAAGTCAAGTCATGAAGTCATTTCATCAAAGCTCTACAATTTGTTTTAGCTCAGTTTATTTGGTAACTGTGCAAAACTTGTATGTTTAAAGTAACATTTATATTTTACTACTTTGTTGCAAAACCAGAAGGAAAAGTAACATGTAAACTTAATCAATTGATTATCATATATGCGCACAAGAGTGAACCAACTACAGGCTTACTGAAACAGAAAGAAGACTAATGCTATGATACACAACCGCCTGAATAGAATGCAACAGATAACAAAGCTAAGCAAAACTAGAAAGACCAAGATATCAAAACAACCGGCAATAGCATAAGAATATGACAAAACAATAAGCAAGAATTCACTGACTAAGAATATAGAACAAAATAATAATTGATCTAATCTAGCATGTATCACTGAACACAATAGCCCACACGCAAGGTCCCCAAGCCAATAAATGACCGGCCCATTTGCAATGAACTGAAAGTAAAGCAATCACATAGGAATGCGAAAACTCACAGAGCACCGATAGAATGTTAGTGTGAATGGCCAGGCACGTCGTTGATGCTGTCCCAGAAAACAATACGCCGCTGTAATGCCGCAGAATCACCGGCAAGTGTTTCGGAGATACAAAGCCGCTATCCCCTCGGTGAGGCACTTCACCAGGGAACCCGAGATGCAACTAGCACCACTCAAAGCTTCAGAATAAACACCCTCGGCCAAAGGGATGAAAATGCCGAATACTGCACAATCGGTCACAAGAACCAGCAGCACACACAAGAAACTCCGGAGGGGAGCTGGCGGCGTGGGTGTTGCCAGGGAGGCGTCGAGAGAAGGGGCGGCGTGGGGACAGCGTCGGGAGGATCAGCGGCATCGGGGTGGCGTCCGAGCAGCGTTGGGGCAGCGTGGGGGCGGCGGGAGGAGGCGGCGTCAGGGCGGCGTGGGGGGTGATGGGAGGAGGGTGGCGTCGGAGCGGCGGGAGGAGGGCGTTGTCGGGGTGGCGTCGAGGCGGCGTGGGGGTGGCGGAAGGAGGGCAAGAGGAGGGCGGCGTGGGGCCGACGGGAGGAGGGTGGCGTGGGGGTGGTGGGAGGAGGGCGTTATCGGGCGGCGTCGGGCGGCATGGGGTGGCGGGAGGAGGGCGGGAGGAGGACGGGAGGAGGGCGGCGTGGGGCCAGCGGGAGGAGGGCGGCGTCGGGGCGGCATGGGGGTGGCGTGGGCGGCGTTGGGAGTGAGCTAGGGTTGCGGTTCTCAATTAAAACGCAATAGTGATACATACAGTCATCACTATCGGTTCCCACATAAGAAGCGATAGTGGTGTGATCATGAACATCACTATCTGTTCTTATGTCAAAAACGATAGTGATGTGCATAGTCATCACTATCGGTTCTCATAAAGAAGCGATAGTGATGAGAACGCGCACATCACTATCGGTTCTTTTGTGAGAAACTCACAAAGAACCGATAGTGATGTGCTCGTGCTCATCAATATCAGTTCTTTTGTGAGAACCGATAGTGATATTCATACACATCACTATCGCTTCTCACAAAAAACCGATAGTGATGTGCATGATCACATCACTATCGTTTCTTATGTGAGAATCGATAGTGATGACTGTGCACATCACTATCGTTTCTCACATAAGAACCGATTGTAATGGGTCGAGTACTACATCACAATCGTTTCTAACCTGAGAACTGATAGCGATTGTTATTAAAACCCCTCCTAAGTAATCTATCACAATCGTTTTTTCCTAAAAGCTTAAGAACCAACACAGATTAAGCGATAGTAATGTACTATTCTGTGGTAGTGATAGTATATAAGTTTTACAATTTCATGGTAAAGTTTTTTAAGTGCTGTAGACTGTTTGTCATAACTACTTCCAGTTTTTGCAACTCTAGCTTCACTCTTGAATCCATCCCTCTGAGAAGTTGCAGCAGTATAAGGAAATTTTCTGCCACTCTGTGAATAAGAATGATCTATTTAAAAATACTATACTACCCTTGGAGAAGTATAAGGAGGTGTTTTGTTAAGAAATTGCCTGCCACTCCGTGAATAAGAAGGATCTATGTAAAAACACTATACAACCCTTAGTCAACCGCATTGCTTAACTTACTGTTTAAGTTGATTTTTTGTTTGTTTTTTCCGGCCATGCTGTGCTTTTTTTTTTCGGACTAGGTAATGCTGTGCGTTTAGCTTACTGTTAACATAATGATTTTTTTCTGCCATGCTCATCATTATCTTATTCGAACACCTACTCCATGAAGGCAACAAAGAAGGGAAAAAAAGACGAATTGACTGTTACAAATTCATATCAAGATGTAAATGTTCAGACTTAGCAATTTATAAAACATTGCCGCTTACAAGGTAGAATTCGTCTAAAAATAGTGACTAAATAGTTCTGTAAGCATTTTCTGAAACATAGCAGCCAACATAGCACACAGTATAGCACTGCATTAGTTCTGTAAGCATTTTCTCTAATTGCTTAGCTGTTAGCAGAAATTGGAAATTTCAGATATGACTAAATTAATAATCAACAATGACTTGATACCAGAGAGAACGAATTATTACCCGATCAGAAAATCAAGAACGAACTTTTGATCAGTCCCCAACAGATCTACACACATATTGTAACACCACAATACTTCATGTGCTCAAGATATTAAAACAGTTTATATTTTTTCATCACTTTAACATGATTTTAACTATAATTTCATCAAGCATTTTAAAACAATTAACACCTCTACTAAACAATACTAATAGGAACTTGCATAACAACAAAAACAATACAGAAAACAATAATAAACCTTAAAACCACGTGACCAAGCACATCCCAGTCCACGTACTTGGGAACACCAAAGTCTTCACACTTAGGTATGCCCGGATTACATGCATCCAGAAGCAATCTTTACATTTTGGCGACATCGATGATTAAGAATAAATAAAAATAGATAAACAATTCAACCTCTCATTTAACATGAAACTGAATAAGTTCACATATCCATTACTAAGATTATGAAAGTCCATCAACTAAATTGGCTAAGCACTTTATGTCTCATGTGCGAACCCTAAAACTAGGTATTTGTGGAAGATGATGTGACAATTGACACAAAGTGCTACTTTCATCCCATGTATGTCGCATTCAATGATCACCTAAAACATTAAAATAAGCAAGCGTGAGCCCACGACTCAGCAAGTACATAATAAAACAATAACATAACTATTTATCACATTCATCTTATTAATCATCTTTGGGAGAGTCCACAACTCAATAACATAACTATTTATCACATTTAACTTATTAATTATCTTTTATCATTAGTGATGCAATGCAAATATGTCTACATACTCTTATACTCATCACATAGCGTATATCGGTTTAGCTGAGGGAACACCCATTGATGTATACCATTTACCTCCATCCCGTGTAGGTGCCTATCTAAGTAGGTATTTCTCAAGAGCGCTCCGGACTAGTCATATAACTTTCTGTAAGGACCCGAATCCACTGATTCGAACCCACTGTGTTTACTGCACTATTCCCAGGATCAACGCTAGTGCACACAGCTTAACATTGGTATATATCACATCATACACAACGACAATAGAATAATAGTTCATTTATTGATATAGCTAAATGTATGATCTTATGACCAACTTACATTATTATGCCACGCAGGGCAAGACTGAGAATATAAACTAATAATTAAGCGTGGAAAGTAGAAACGTAGATAGCTCATCACCACCACAGCAACCAACAAGGCTCGGACCCTAATGACTCGTGTCTTCTTGGACCTCATCTTCCAACACAGTGTAGATTCTTCAACTGTTGATTATTGTTGTTTGGCAAGGGTGAGTACTTAAAGCACTCAACAAGTTGTGCATGTAATGCGCTTCTATTTATCTATATGTAAGGCTTATTCCAAAGGATAGGCTATCATGGCTATTTTGCAATAAGCAACATTTATGAAGAAATACAATAATAGATTGTAAAGAATGTAAAACGAATAGCAATAATAAATAAATTCAGTATTTCTCAAGTAAACCAAGTTTCCAATCCTAAATCAAGTTCCAATCTTCCATATGGCAATCCTGCCATCCCAACCAAGTTGTCCAATTTATTAAACTAACCCTTAATCTGTAATTCCGAGCATTGCTCAATACATGAGCACGGCTATCCGAATAGTTTCACACTCTGCAGGGGTTATGCACTTTACCCACATGATACAACCAAACACCACAAAGGCGAGAGATTATAACAAAGCCTTTACAATGCTCTATCTTAACCCGGTACTACCCGCTAAGGTTTCAACATCATGGTCTGAAACCACATCCGGGGCCCCCTCTTGCGCCATGTGAGTTACACCATAACTCGAAACTCACACCGACCACGATAGTATCAAAATTAAGACTTTGCAAATTACTCACTAGGTGGCCCATACGGACATGTGGTTGCATGATTGACTCAGTCAAAGGCTTGCAAGGTTAAGTCCTTAGTGTGATCAAGGCAAGACATCCACATACCCTCTGCCCATCGGGCCCACCTTGGCACACTCGCCCTTGCCACTTGCCCCAATCTAAATGATTATCACCCGCTGATTACCAAGCACCACGTGCCATCAACAATTCAACATCGTTATGTGACATGACTCGCCACAACAACTCAATCTCATCGTGTGATCCCACATGACACACAAGTTCATAACATTGTTCCATATTCCATTAATCAAGATTAATTATCAATGGTGATGACACATGTGATGACGTGGCATGGCTAAGCAACTAATACGAACTAAACCTCCAATGTTGATTGTAATTATTAACCAACTATATTAAACCAATCTAGGGTGACAATGGATCATGGCATACAATTGACAAGGTAGGGTATAGATCAATCTGGTATTTTAGCTAAGCCCAATCTAATTTGAAACAGTTGTATAATTGAAATATATGCAATAGTGTAAATCAAACATAGCAATTTTATAAACATGGGTTCAACATGATCAAAGCACAACTTGCCTTGGAATAGGTCCTGATCTTGATCTGGAGTTTGCTCTTGAGTTGCTGGATCTTCCTCCGAAGCGTCGCACAATTCAACGTCTACGCGTACCGAAAGAGAAAAACAAATAAATAGCAAAACAGAGAGCAAATGAACTCCAAAAATCAATTAAAATTCACCATTAAATAGATCTCAATTTTACAAATTTTTAGAAACTGGAATCACTCAAATCCGAGTTACGATGCAAAAGATATAGCCTTTTGAAGTTTGAAATAAATACTGAAATCAGAAAATCAGAAAATACGAAATTATCAGATTTATTTTTATACTGAAAAACTGGTTTATGACGTCAGCGTGACATCATGATGACGTCATCCTTACTGAATTTCCAATCGGAATATTTTTCCAACTGAAAATCCCTTTATGACGCAAGCATGACGTCGATCGGTCTCGCCAACCACACGCCGACACGTGTCGGCAAGATAGATCGAGTCTACGGCATGGCGCTTGACCACGATGGACTCGGTCCATGACTCATCGATACCGTGCGACACGCGGCGGTGCTCTATTGGCCTTCACGCCGGTTCAATCGATCCGACGAAACCCGATCGGCGGTCATTGATCAAGCGCCACGTGGCGCCTTGTTAGCCCTCCCGATTGGATCCAACGGTTCCCGAGCTTCCGGTCCGACGATGGCTACGCGGCGGCGAAGACTTACCGGCAACGGAGAAGAATACCGAAGTAGCGGCGTTCTGGCGACACTCCGGCGACGAAACCTCACCGCTTCGACTCCGGACTTCACGGCGAGTTCAGATCTGGAACCAACTCTGCGAAAAACGGTTCAACGGCGACGATCTTGATCAAAACCCGAGGCGGCTTCGACGTTCTACTCCGGCGAGCTCCCAGGCGCGCTCCTCGACCGCTCTCGCGAAACTCTTCCGACCAAACGACGCGGCGCACAAGGATGATCCTCGGGGTCTACCCCGCCCCTATTTAAAGCACGGGAAATTGTGCTCTACACGGACTCAAAACTCGCCGGCGGCGAGAGACGTCTTGGCGGCGACTCGAATCCCGATCGAGACGACGACCCCACGCCGTCCGATCGCCATCGAACGGTCACGATGCGAGCTGACGCGGCACGATCGGATCTGCCCAACTCCGAAACAACGGCCGAGATCTCCACTTACCCTTTTCGTACCGATTCCACCGGCGCCGCTTGATCTTGATCCCACGGTCCACGTCGCTAGGGTTTCTAAATCCCCAACGTCAACCTCAGCCATCGATCCTCGATCCAACGGCGAGTATCCACGCTTTCGAACATGGGCGGCGGCGCAAAGACTGGGCAGCGCAGGTGGGCTCACGCGCGACATCTGACGCCAAGCCCAATCTTTGTTCTAGCGGATTTTAAAAGGTCTTTCAATTTAAATAAATCCGAAATTCATTTTATTTATTTTAGGCAATAAAATAATCAGAAAATTCCAAGAAAAATCTCAAAAATACTTTGAGACATCCTCGACTTAAATAAAATACTTTTGGCAAAACTTTATTTTGACTTTGCACAGATTTAAATACTTTTGAATGAAAAGCAATAAACTTGCAATAAGATTTAATTCCAATAAATCCAAAAAATCCAAATAAATTCCGAAAATCACAAATGCACTTTTAAACAATAAAAACTTAATTAAGCCAAATTTTGGGATGTTACAAACCTCCCCTAATGTAATCTCGACCGAGGTTCGGGCTAACTAGAGAATAGGTTCGAATTCGACTTCAAATCTTCTTCTCGCTCCCGGTGGCTTCACTCTCGAATGATTGCTCCATCGAACTCGCAAAGCGAATAGACTTGTTTCGGTCTTGCGCTCCATAACATTCAAAATTACGATCGGTTGCTCTTTATAAGTCAAATCTTCTTGCAGCTCTATTGCATCCAACGGGTTTGCTCTGTGGCACTCTGAGACACTTCTTAAGTCTGCGATACATGGAATACATCATGCACTCCACCCAATGATGAGGCAACTCTAATCGATAAGCTACCTCTCTCGACGGCTCGTAATCTTGAACGGACCGACATATCTTGGCACAAGCTTCCTTTAACATGAAATCTTTTAACACCCTTAAGAGGGTAACCACGAGATACACATGATCCTCTCGGTTCAAAACTCAAATCTCGACGACGATTATCTGCGTAGCTTTTCTCTTGATCTGCTATTTTTAATCTCTCTCGATCATTGCAACTTGACTTTCGCCTCTTCGAGGATATCG
Organism: Otatea glauca; assembly: GCA_036346275.1. Lineage (NCBI taxonomy): Eukaryota > Viridiplantae > Streptophyta > Magnoliopsida > Poales > Poaceae > Otatea > Otatea glauca. The sequence goes on from CM070713.1 coordinate 18,460,813, forward strand.
GCCCAAACACCAAACGCTCTCCGTTTCATTCCAATTCAATGGAGTACGACAAGCACGCCCATACAATGCCTCGAGCGGTGACATCGTAGGCTAGCTTGATAACTATTATTATAATCCAGATTTCGCATATGGCAAACATTTATCCCATGTCGTAGCATAAGCTAAAGCACAAGCTCTCAACATATCCTCTAAAATCTGATTTACTCTTTCGGTCGACCATCATGCATGGGTGATATCTCAGATTGAAATTCAAACGGGTCCCCATTGCTTCGTGCAACTTATTCCAAAATCTCGAGGTAAATTGGGTACCTCTGTCTGACACAATCTTCTTTGGCACTCCATGCAGACATACAATCGTTGACATGTACAATTCTGCCAAACGATCTCCGGCGTAGGTGGTCTTTACTGAGATGAAATGAGCGACCTTGGTTAGACGATCCACTATAACCCAAATGGAATCGTAACCTTTCTGAGTCTTAGGTAGACCGGTGATAAAATCCATTCCGATTTCTTCCCACTTCCATTCCGGAATTTTTAACGGCTGCAACAAACCAGCGGGTCTTTGATGCATAGCCTTTACTCTCTGACATACGTCGCATAATGCAACATGCTCAGCCACTTCACGCTTCATATTTGGCCACCAGAATCTCTCTTTCAAATCTTGGTACATCTTAGCGCTTCCTGGATGAATTGAGTACTTTGAATCATGAGCTTCCTCAAGAATCAATTGTTTCAACTCCTTTTTATCCGGTACACAAATTCGACTTTTGAAGAACATGGTCCCTTGTTCATCCAGAGTAAAATCTAAGGCTAGGCCTTCTTCCTTTTTAGCCTTGATTTTAGAAATTTTATCGTCATCTTGTTGACCTTCTCTAATTTGATCCTCTAGTGTTGGCTTTACTTCTAGCGCAGCTATCATTCCTTGCGGAACGACTTCCAATCTCAACTTCCAAAATTCCTTGCATAATTCCGGTTGATCCTCAATTGACAAGGTATTCGCGCTATGGCTCTTTCGACTCAGAGCATCTGCCACCACATTGGCTTTTCCAGGGTGATAATGGATTCCCACATTATAATCCTTAATTAGCTCCAGCCATCTTCGCTGTCTCATATTCAGGTCAGCTTGAGTGAATATGTATTTCAGACTCTTATGGTCCGTATATATCTCACATCTATTTCCTATGAGATAATGACGCCATATCTTTAAAGCATGCACCACGGCAGCTAACTCCAGATCATGCGTTGGGTAATTCACTTCATGTGGTCTTAATTGTCTCGACGCATAAGCAACGACTTTGCCTTCTTGCATTAACACGCATCCCAAGCCTTGCTTCGAAGCATCGCAGTAAATGTCAAATCCATTACGCATCCGCAACACTAATACGGGGGCTGTTGTTAAGCGTTTCTTCAATTCCATAAAACTTTGCTCGCACTCTGGCGTCCATGCAAACTTCTTTTCTTTCTTCAACAATTGTGTCAAGGGTTTAGCAATTGTTGAGAATCCCTCTATGAACCGACGGTAATATCCCGCCATTCCCAGAAAACTACGAATCGAGTAACGGACTTGGTGGCTCCCAATGCAACATCGCATCCACTTTGTTTGGGATCAATCATGACTTCTTTGGTAGTCATTACATGACCCAAGAATTCGACTTTCTCCTTCCGAAATTCACACTTGCTAAACTTTGCATATAGTGATGCTCTCACTGCCTAAAACCATCCTTAGATGTTCTGCATGCTCTTCTTCGGTCTTTGAGTAAACCAAAATATCGTCTATGAAGACCACAACGAACTTATCCAAGTAATCCATGAAAACCTTATTCATCATGTTCATGAAATACGCTGGGGCATTAGTCAATCCAAATGACATGACTGTGAACTCATAATGTCCATATCGCGTAGAAAACGCGGTCTTAGGTACATCCTCCGCTCGGATCTTCAACTGATGGTATCCTGAACGAAGATCTATCTTGGAGAAAACTCCAGCTCCTCTTAACTGATCAAATAAGTCATCGATCCTGGGCAACGGATACTTATTCTTGATCGTTACTTCATTAAGTGCACGATAATCGATGCACATTCTAAGACTTCCATCCTTCTTGCGGACAAACAAAACCGGGGCTCCCCACGGTGATGAACTTGGTCTAATGAAACCCTTCTCTTGCAGTTCCTCAATCTGCTTCTTTATTTCCACTAACTCGTCGGTAGGCATCCGATATGGTCTCTTTGATATCGGTGCTGTACCGGGTGCTAACTCGATGACAAACTCGATATCACGATCTGGTGGCAATCCCGGCAAATCTTCTGGAAACACATCCGGGTATTCTCTGGCTACTGGCACATCCTCCATGCTGATGGCTTTCACGCTGTTGACCACTAACTGCCCATCTCGAACTGCGGTCGCTTGAAACTCCACTTTCTTGCCACTAGGGCCTTCCAAAGTCACGATCCTTCGGCCACAATCCAAAACAGCCTTATGCTTTGACAGCCAATCCATTCCAAGGATGACGTCTAGGGATTGCGCGTCTATCAAGATAAGATTTGCTAGAAATTCTATCCCATCCATAAGCAACTTAGCTCCCAAACACCCAAGGCTAGATCTAAGCTCAGATCCTGGGGCTTGGACTAAGAGCACACACTTAAGATTCACCACTTTAAATCCATTCTTGGTTGCAAAACTTTGAGAAACAAGCGAATCTGAAGCTCGTAATCAAACAAAGCGTAGTAGGTATCGAGTTGACCAGAACTTACCCAAGACGTCGCCTGCCTCTTGAGCTCCATCGGCGGTGATGTGGTTGATCCTTCCACGCACCGTTGATCGGCTGGCGTTGCTCCACTTGGCTTGGTGCACGATTTCCTCCCGATCTTTGGTGCTTTAGCGGTGTTGTTCCTGTGTTGAAACGAATCGGCGTGATGCCTCCCTTCGTGGACACCTATTTGAAAAGTGCCTGGCTCATTGCAAGTATAGCATCTCTTCACCGCGGATTCTTGATTTCCTCTGGTGCATTGTTGCCTGTCTTTGGTGTCTGAAAGCTCGATTGGCGTGGCGAGGTGCGGGGTTGATGTCTTGTTTCGGCTAGTGGTTGGAATCTAGCAAATTGTTGTGGTGACATCCTCAAACGTAGATGGTTTGGGCGTCCACCGATTATTCATCAAGCGCTACGGTTTCACCTAGCTCTTTGCGCTTATCTTCTAGGATCAAAGCCTTATTTACCAGCTCCGAAAATCTGGGAAATTGTGGGTAATCAGTCCCCACTGTAGCCTCGAGTTCATCCCTTCATGAAACGAGACTATCGCTTTATCTGCCGCTCGTCTTGAGGGCATAGCGAGCTAAGCGAGTAAATTTGTTCAAGTATTCGCCACCGGTTGGCCTCCTTGCTTCAAAGCTCAACTCCTCCTTCTTAAAATCCATCATTCCCTGCGGGACATGGTATCGCGGAAAGCATTAGTAAACTCCTCCCGGGTTATCTCTGTGGGGCTCCATGAGCGGCACAAGAGTTCTCCCACCACTCTGCGGTGGTCCTTCCGATTGATGAGAGCGTAAAGCACCTTCTCATTTCCTTCACACCGTGTGATGTGCGCTTTCTTCTCAATGGTCCTAAGCCGTCCATCGGCTTCCAAAGGATTCACATTTCAAAAGGTTGGTGGCCTAGTCCTCATGAAATCCGATAGCTTGGACATGGGTCGAGGTCCACCATGATTGTTCGAGTTGCAGGATTGTTGTGGTTTATCTTTGTATTGGTCATCTCTTTGCATCTCTTTGCATCATTGTCTGCATCGCTTGAGTCTGTCTTTGCAAGGAATGCTCCCAGTTCTCGCATGTCCACTGGCGGTGGTTGAGGGTCGCCTCCATCATTGGGATTGTCATTCGACGCAGATCCACTTCAAAGCACCGTTGTTTCTCGAGTATTCACCATCGATGATTGCCTCTTAGGTTAGGAAAGGTAGATGTAGCATAGATGAGGAGTAAGATTTTCTAAAGCGGGGAGATAGGTTATACCCAAACTGAACAATTCTTTATTTAACTTGGTATGGTGCTTATTTAAGCCTACAAGCTTTGCAACACATACTGCACACTCAGCAATACAAAGAAGCAAACTAAACACGCAACCTTAACGTCAACTAGAAAGGTAAAGACTAACTTAAAGACGCGACTCACACTCGAGTCTCAACACGGCTCAAGGTCGACACTCACTCATCCACCACCACCGGTGAGGTGACCCGCGCATACACCGGTGGATGAGCGGGCATCGGAGCGAACCTATCCTGGTGACCTACTCCTGGGTCCTCCGCAACAACGGGGTCTGCACTCCCCTCTGGCTCCCACTCTCGCTCCTCTGGATCCTCCTCGGACTCCTCGGCTGGCTCCTGAACTCCCTGAGTCACGCGCTCCACTCGTCCTCAAGCGCCTCCGTGGCCTCTCCCACTCGGTGATCATCCCGATGGTCAAGCACGGGTTACCTCGAGCTCTTGCTCGGCCACTCTAAGTGCCTCGTACGCCTCCGGCTCCCGGTAGTATCTCTCATGTGATCCTCCGGGCAAGGGCGAACTCGCAAGGTGCGTCGCGATGCACACTCGCTCCCTCGATCCGTCGTCTTGCGCGCTTGAACGTCTGGTGAAGTCGGAACACCGAGTCGTGAAGCTCGTCGGCGTAGTCGCGCGGACACGGCGAAGAGCAAGTCGAGCAACCTCTGAATTGCAACTTCATACGAGAACCTTCGGCGGAGACGTTGATTGGCCTCTTTGGTTTCCTCGTTCTCCCGAGCGTAGATGATTACCTTGCAAATGAAACCTCGGTGTACACCGTTCACTGTCCATCTGCCTCCTCGGTAAAGTGGGCGGTAGAAGCCTCCAAGCGTCTGAAGTACTCTCCACAGCTCCATGGCGTAGCCGCCAGCTGACTCCTCAAAGGTCGGAACGATCGGCATCTGCTCCACAAGAACTTTGAATAAGTTCTCCACCCGAAACGGCAAGTAAGACGGTAAATTCAGCAAAGGCGAGAAGTAGAGAATGAGATGAGTCGAGAGTGTTTTATTAATCAAGTCTAGATTTTCCTTTAGAAAATAGTTTTGGACTCTCACAAGACACCTTCACACTATCTAGGGCCAAGACCTACAGTCAGTATGCTCTGATACCACCTCTGTAAGGACCCGAATCCACTGATTCGAACCCACTGTGTTTACTGCACTATTCCCAGGATCAACGCTAGTGCACACAGCTTAACATTGGTATATATCACATCATACACAACGACAATAGAATAATAGTTCATTTATTGATATAGCTAAATGTATGATCTTATGACCAACTTACATTATTATGCCACGCAGGGCAAGACTGAGAATATAAACTAATAATTAAGCAGCGGAAAGTAGAAACGTAGATAGCTCATCAGTTCACCACAGCAACCAACAAGGCTCGGACCCTAATGACTCGTGTCTTCTTGGACCTCATCTTCCAACACAGTGTAGATTCTTCAACTGTTGATTATTGTTGTTTGGCAAGGGTGAGTACTTAAAGCACTCAACAAGTTGTGCATGAATGCGCTTCTATTTATCTATATGTAAGGCTTATTCCAAAGGATAGGCTATCATGGCTATTTTGCAATAAGCGGCATTTATGAAGAAATACAATAATAGATTGTAAAGAATGTAAAACGAATAGCAATAATAAATAAATTCAAGATATTTCTCAAGTAAACCAAGTTTCCAATCCTAAATCAAGTTCCAATCTTCCATATGGCAATCCCGCCATCCCAACCAAGTTGTCCAATTTATTAAACTAACCCTTAATCTGTAATTCCGAGCATTGCTCAATACCATGAGCACGGCTATCCGAATAGTTTCACACTCTGCAGAGGTTATGCACTTTACCCACGTGATACAACCAAACACCACAAAGGCGAGAGATTATAACAAAGCCTTTACAATGCTCTATCTTAACCCGTTACTACCCGCTAAGGTTTCAACACTGGCGGGTCTGAAAACCACATCCAGGGCCCCCCTCTTGCGCCATGTGAGTTACACCATAACTCGGGAACTCACACCGACCACGATAGTATCAAAATTAAGACTTTGCAAATTACTCAGCTAGGCTGGCCCATACCAGACATGTGGTTGCATGATTGACTCAGGTCAAAGGCTTGCAAGGTTAAGTCCTTAGTGTGATCAAGGCAAGACATCCACATACCCTCTGCCCATCGGGCCCACCTTGGCACACTCGCCCCTTGCCACTTGCCCCAATCTAAATGATTATCACCCAGTTGATTACCAAGCACCACGTGCCATCAACAATTCAACATCGTTGCGTGACATGACTCGCCACAACAACTCAATCTCATCGTGTGATCCCACATGACACACAAGTTCATAACATTGTTCCATATTCCATTAATCAAGATTAATTATCAATGGTGATGACACATGTGATGACGTGGCATGGCTAAGCAACTAATACGAACTAAACCTCCAATGTTGATTATAATTATTAACCAACTATATTAAACCAATCTAGGGTGACAATGGATCATGGCATACAATTGACAAGGTAGGGTATAGATCAATCTGGTATTTTAGCTAAGCCCAATCTAATTTGAAACAGTTGTATAATTGAAATATATGCAATAGTGTAAATCAAACATAGCAATTTTATAAACATGGGTTCAACATGATCAAAGCACAACTTGCCTTGGAATAGGTCCTGATCTTGATCTGGAGTTTGCTCTTGAGTTCTTTGGATCTTCCTCCGGCGTCGCACAATTCAACGTCTCACGCTGCATCAAAGAGAAAAGCAAATAAATAGCAAAACAGAGAGCAAATGAACTCCAAAATCAATTAAAATTCACCATTAAATAGATCTCAATTTTACAAATTTTTAGAAACTAGAATCACTCAAATCCGAAAGTTACGATGCAAAAGATATAGCCTTTTGAAGTTTGAAATAAATCTCAAATCGAAAAATCGTAAAATACGAAATTATCAGATTTATTTTTATCTTGAAAAACTGGTTTATGACGTCAGCGTGACATCATGATGACGTCATCCTTACCGAATTTCCAATCGGAATATTTTTCCAATCGAAAATCCCTTTATGACGCAAGCATGACGTCAAGATCGGTCTCGGCCAACCACACGCCGACATCGTGTCCCGGCGCATAGATCGAGTCTGACATGGCGCCGGACCACGATGGACTCGGTCCATGACTCATCGATACCGCATGCCGACACGCGGCGGTGCTCTATTGGCCTTCACGCTCGGTTCAATCGATCCGACGAAACCCGATCGGCGGTCATTGATCAAGCGCTACGTGGCGCCTTGTTAGCCCTCCCGATTGGATCCAACGGTTCCGAGCTTCGGTCCGACGATGGCTACGCGGCGACGAAGACTTACCGAACGGAGAAGAAGACCGGCGAAGCGGCGTTCTGGCGACACTCCGGCGACGAAACCTCACCGCTTCGACTCCAGACTTCACGGCGAGTTCAGATCTGGAACCAACACTGCGGAAAACGGTTCAACGGCGACGATCTTGATCAAAACCCGAGGCGGCTTCGACGTTCTACTCCGGCGAGCTCCCAGGCGCGCTCCTCGACCGCTCTCGCGAAACTCTTCCGACCAAACGACGCGGCGCACAAGGATGATCCTCGGGGTCTACCCCGCCCCTATTTAAAGCACGGGAAATCGTGCTCTACACGGACTCCAAAACACGCACGGCGGCGGAGACGTGCTGGCGGCGGACTCAGAATCCCGATCGGAGACGACGACCCCACGCCGTCCGATCGCCATCGAACGGTCACGATGCGAGCTGACGCGGCACGATCGGATCTGCCCAACTCCGAAACAACGGCCGAGATCTCCACTTACCCTTTTCGTACCGATTCCACCGGCGCCGCTTGATCTTGATCCCACGGTCCACGTCGCTAGGGTTTCTAAATCCCCAACGTCAACCTCAGCCATCGATCCTCGATCCAACGGCGAGTATCCACGCTTTCAGAACATGGGCCGACGGCGCGAAAAGATGGGCAGCGCCGAGGTGGGCTCACGCGCGACAGACGGCCAAGCCCAATCTTTGTTCTAGCGGATTTTAAAAGGTTTTCAATTTAAATAAATCCAAAATTCATTTTATTTATTTTAGGCAATAAAATAATCAGGAAAATTCCAAGAAAAATCTCAAAAATACTTTGAGACATCCTGGACTTAAATAAAATACTTTTGGCAAAACTTTATTTTGACTTTGCACAGATTTAAATACTTTTGAATGAAAAGCAATAAACTTGCAATAAGATTTAATTCCAATAAATCCAGAAAAATCCAAATAAATTCCAGAAAATCACAAATGCACTTTTAAACAATAAAAACTTAATTAAGCCAAATTTTGGGATGTTACACTTTCTCACCGACCTGGCTCATGTGCTCCGAACTAGTTATATGACTTTCTTACCGATCTGACTCATATGTACTTTTTAAGATGTGAATGCAAGTGATGCAATATTTCCAATAATCATTCACCATATACCAGCATTACCAAGTGGCCATCCACCACATATACTCATCATCATTATCATGTCACATCATGTTGAACAAGAATCAACAACCATCTATTATTCTACCACGCTCTTGTCTTTTTACCCCCAAGTAACGGAATGGCGTGTGGTTCAAACCAAACCTATAGTCACATCTCTTGCGGTAGGTAAACCCCTCTCAAAAACATACTATAACAATATATGTTTCAAACATAACATCAGTGCTCCTATGCACATCCCTAGACTTAACTTTCTCCTTCACCAAACAGTTTATCCTTTGTTGTCCTACCGGCCGAAAGGCCATAACTCCTAGCTTAGGAGTCTAAACATAGAAAACCATAAGTTTGCTTAAAACTATAGAAGATTACCTACAATTTTTTAGTTATCCATATTTTTCAATTAATTCATTTAACCCCTCATTTTCGACCCCAAAGACCAATATGTGGTTTTACTAGACAGCAGACTTCAGAATTTGTAACTGTTTTTATTCAACTTCAAATATAGCAAATCATAGCATCTTTGGAATCTAATAAAAATTACCTAGCTTTCTCTAGTTATAGACATAGTTTAATTCGGTCATTATCTAACCCTAAACAGCATATTAACACCACTGTTCTCAACAGCGATGATTTCTAGACAGATAGCTTTTATATGCTATAACTTTCAAACCGCTTAACCAAATTTTACACCCTTATGCCCTAATAAAACTTTAGGCAATAACTTATATTTTTCATAACTTGCACAGGTCATGAAACTGACCGTAGGTACCCAAAAACTCAACCCGAAAGCATAAATCACAATTAAACGAATACTGATCTCTCCCAAAATCCATCCTGGTACTCTCTAGCTACCACCTCTACTAACAAAATGACCAAAACATCGCTCCACTACAGCGCCAACAAGACCAACAATAATCTAGGATTTATACCTGCGTCTCGAAGATTTGAGGGAACTATCAGAACCAGCGATGCCTCATGTTTTGCCCCCTGGTCTGCTTCCTGGATGGGAAGCGCACAGAGTCGGAGTCTTCTATTTTTTTCCCTTTTCTTTCTTCCTTCCTCTTCTTTTTCTTTTTTTTCCTCCTTTTCTTTTCTTCGTCTCTTCCTTCCACTCTTTTCCTTCTCTTTTCTGCCTTTCCCCTCTGCTCTTTCCTCCTTGCAAAGGCAGCATAACTCACATATAGTAGGGAAGCAGCAGAGAAGTGCACACACAGTAGCAATACACGCATGCAGCATGCAGGGCAGCGGTAGAGTCTGGCAGCGGCGGTGCAGCATCTAGGCTAGGGCATGGCACGATGGACACATAGGGATAGGGAAGACATTAGGTGCACCGGTACGGAGGAGGCTGAGGCAGTCGGAGGTTGCGCGTCGGTGGGGATGAAGCCGAGGCAAGTGAGGGCAATGAGGTCACGCGGATGTGGGAGAGGATGATGAGGTGGCACTCACCGGTGGGGAGGTAGCGGAGGCTCAGGATGATGACGAGGTCGTGCGGCTAGTGGGGAGGTAGTTGAGGATGGGGGTGATGATGAGGAACAGTGGGGTCAAAGTCGCCAAGCCTAATGTCACTGATGGTGGGAAGAGGAAGCCGATGAGCTCACCGGGGGCATCACGACCCACAGGGATCTCGACGGCTGCCACCAACGAGCTAGGGTTGTAGTGCAGGGGAATTGGATAAGGGTGGAATGGATGCAGTAAGGAGGGTTGTGAATGGAAAGAGTTGCTGATTTTGCTCGATGGCAATAGGCAAGGGTAATTTCGTTTGAACTCCAGGGGCAAAGTCGTATTCGAGTGTGCTGCTCCCTGCAATCCTCCTCCTGCTCCACGATTGAACCTGCTAGGATCCCGATGGCTCCACTCCTAGATTTTCCGGAGCAGTGGTGTTTGGCCTAGCTCCAACTCGGAAGCTGGGAGTTGAAGTCATGCCAAATAGGCCCACATTTGAGGCTATGTATGCTGTCGTTGGGAATCATGACAGGAAGACGATGAAGCTTTTCTCATCGGTGTTATAGGAGATGAGAGAATCCGTCAAGTTCGCATTATACAAACTTTACAGATTACAAAGATCGGCGTGTAGCGGTCAGGATTTTCTCAAGGCCAGGAGTTTGCTTAATTAAAAACCCTTGTTCGTCCTTGTAGGACTTCCTTTTTCCTTCAATAATTTGATAATTTAAGTCCGTTTCTACTTTCCATCAAATTAGCAAACTGATAAGAGTTGTGTATAATGCATTGTTATAAAACATAAATCAATAAAAACCTACCCATTGTAATCTGGAGCTAGCAAAATAAGCAATGTGGATCTTTCCCTTTTTTTCCTCTTATTAATGTGGTTAAGAGTGAATGTGGTAGCTTCTTTTTTATCATTTAATAATATAATTAGATAGATAGATAATTCATGATAGTTCTGGTTTCAACTAACTAGTGAAATGGCCCTTGCAATTGTATGGCTAAATCCCTAAAAAAATCACCCAAACAACCTTCTTCATATATAGCATCTAAAGGACTTTACTAAAAATTGAGATCTTTGAACTTAAAATCCGAAGAACTTTCAAGTAAAATTGGGAGATTTCAACTAAAACATAGCTATAGCTTGGAAAAATTGCCCCAACTTTCAACTAAAAAAATTCCCTAATTTTGAGCTAAAAATTTCGCACTTTCAGCACCTCCCACAAATCAGCTCGAATTCACTCGCTTTCAACTTGTAAAATCATATTCATTCAACAAAATCTATGAACTTTCACTTGGACTTCCTACAAGCATGATGGCCTGCGTCTAGTAGGAGCACCGTAGATTCGCTGGGGATAAGAAGGGGAAGTGTGGATGCGAGGCAGGCACGGTGCCGGATGTCTATGTATGGTGAGAAGGGGAAGCACGGATATGGTGTTGGGGAGAGCACGTGAAAGAAGGGGCTGCGTTAGTGAATGGGGTGAACAGGTAATTGAGCAATGTAAAAAACGAATTGCAATCTACAAAGCATGTGGGCCCTACAACTGACACTTCCTGGAACAACACGCATCGGAATTTTAACATTTTCGGAGTTCTTAAGTAGGTCCCTCCAAGATGTGACATACTCTCTCAATGCTGCTTGTTTCGTAGTATTTGTCTATTTTCTTGGGACGTAGAGAAGTGCTTCTATGTATTTTTTTTAAAAAGTTATATAAATATTAAAATATGAATAAAGTGTAGATGATAATTACTTACCTTTTTCTCGCTTTAAGATTTGTACAACTCGTATTGATAGACGACGCATAGAAGTACTATTTTGGGAAGTATTGTCTGTTGTCTATTAATACGAACCTCTATTAAATTAAAATCACTATTTAATAGTTAAAAGCATACATTCAAACTTTCTAGGTAATGGTGTCGGTTCTCACAAATCCGTAACAAAATACCCATGGAAAATAAGCTTCAAGGATAAATGTTGTTCTTTTGCAATAGTATTTAGAGAAACTAAAAGCAGAAGTAGCAGCAGCAACTGTCTTGCTGTATTTCTATTTTATTATCTGAATAATAAAAATAGTTCTATAATTCTAATTCCGTACACTAGCCCACAGGACGAAAAGAAATATTCGGACTCCAGTCAACATGAGCATATTGAAGGGCGCTATTGAGGCCATTACTGGCATCAATGAGTGTGTTACCTTCTTTCAATGGGTTAGGTCCCTGTTCCCCCGAGGGAACGGGACACAGGATCAAAAACTTCAAGACGTATCGCAGTTGGAGAGTGATCTCCAACGCCTCAGGGTAACTCTACAATCAATGTACGTCCTCATTAATCGAGCTGAGTGGAAGAGCCATGAAAAGTGTGTGGCCGAGCTCCTTCCAGAATTCAAGGATGCAGTTTATGATGCTGATGACCTTCTCGACGAATTCAGATGGTACGAGCAGAAGATGAAAGTGGAGGGGAATGTGAGCCAATCACCTTCTGCTGATTTCTTTAACACTGTCATTCAAGGCAGCTTCAACAAAGTGAAAGATATCATGGAAAGGCTCAAAAATCTTTCTGAACAGCTGGAGAAGATGGGCTTGCCTGAAGAAGCGAGACAACGGTTTGACAAATCAGTGAGGCCAGAGACCAGTTCTTTCCTATTTGAGACACGAATATTTGGTCGTGACACGGAACTGAAGAAGGTAATGAAATCGCTTGTCGTGCCTACATATAGTAGGAGGGCTCATTCCAAACGCAAGAGAGCAAGTAGTTCAGTCAATGCATCAGCAAGCAACCAAGTTAGTTGTACACTAGACAATAATGAAGCAAGAATGTCAGCTGTTCCTGTTTTGCCAATATTTGGAATTGGGGGTGTTGGAAAGACCTTTCTGGCCCAACATATCTGCAATCATCCACAAGTGAAGTCTCACTTCGATCTGATAATTTGGATTTGTGTTTCAGATGATTTTGACGAGAAGAGGTTAACAAAAGAGGCCATACAGTCTTCATCTGGTATTGGGGCAGAAACGGATCATCTGGATTCTCTTCAGAAAGCTCTCGCTAAAAACGTTAAGAGTAAAAGGTTTTTGCTTATCCTTGACGACATGTGGGAGGATTCCTTGAAAGAAGATATGCAGCATTGGAAGAGGTTTTGTGCACCTTTAACATCTGGACTTCAGGGAAGTATGATGTTGGTGACCACAAGATTTCCAGACGTTGCTAATAGAGTGGGAACAATGGTGCCCATTCCATTAGAGGGTTTGAAGGATGATGATTTTTGGAAATTCTTCAAACTATGCGCGTTTGGATCTGATTGCTCAAACAATGATCCAGAGTTGGAGAGCATTGGTAGAAGCATACTTCCAAAGTTGAAAGGTTCTCCCCTGGCCGCCAAAACTCTTGGTCGGCTGTTACGAATGAACCTTCACCCTACACATTGGAATAATATACTGAAGAGTGAATTGTGGAAGCTGGAACAAAATAATACTGAAATTTTGCCAGCCCTTCGTTTGAGCTACATATATTTACCAAATCATTTGAAGAGATGCTTCTCATTTTGTGCTGTGTACCCCAAAGATCACAAATTTGAAAAGCACAAGTTAGCCGAAATTTGGGTAGCAGAAGGCTTTGTGAAACCTCAAGATGACATTCCAATTCAAGATATTGGCTGCCAGTACTTTGAAGAACTTGTGAATCGATCCTTCTTTCAAAAAGTTCCTGGTACACACGTAATCCATGACTTGCTGCATGACATGGCCCAACTAGTTTCAAGGTATGACTGCTTTGTCTTAAAAGACACAAGTGACTTTCAAAAAGTTCCTCAGAATGTTCGTCATATATCAATACTCTCTAGCACAGAAGTTGACTGTTCCAATTTGTTGAGCCTATGCAAGCACACAAAGCTGCGTACCCTACTTTGCAACAAGTCTTTACGGCATAAAACTTTAGCTTCTGTAATGGACCGCTGGTGTAGTGAACTTCAGTGTATGCGTGTGATGTTTTGTGCCTATACAAAGGAGTTACCAGATAGTATTGGCAACTTGAAGCATCTTCGGTACCTTGAAATCTCCTGGGCTTGTACTTTCAAGAGCCTTCCTTCAGCCTTCTGTTGCCTCTATAATTTGCAGATCATACTTGCTAGCAGATGCAAATTAGAAAGCTTGCCCAATGACTTCAGCAAGTTACTCAATTTACAGGTACTTGAATTGTCGGGCTTTAAATATCATTCAAAGGGTAAACTATGTATTAATGGAGTACAAGGAATTAGATTTTTGAAGAATTTGAACCAATTTTGCGGAGATGCGAGTATTTTTCATCTTTGTACGATAAGCAAGGATCAGGCAGCAGAAGCCGAACTAAAGAATAAAAAGGATATTAACGGCCTGCTACTGGAATGGTCTTCCCTAAGGTCCCCAGAGCGCAATGAGAAAGAAGTGCTTCAAGTTCTACAACCTCCGACCAGTCTCAAATCTCTCTGCCTCTCGCATTATCCAGGAGAATCACTTCCAAGCTGGTTTCAGCCACAAAACTTGCCAAACATAAGATCACTTGAGTTTAGATATTGTTATGGAGTTGAGGACATATCATTTTCCAGTATCTTACAGCCCATAAACATAAATGTGATGCTAGTAGACAACAATAATGACAGCATTGGTACTTTCTCGTCCATGACAGACTTAACCATTTATGGGTGCAGAAATTTATCAAGCCTCGAACAATTTGTGCAACATATGCCTGTCATCAAGAGAATAAGAATTGGAAAATGCGGAAGGTTAGTATCACTACCAACAGCAAGGTTTGGAGATTGCCTTGAAGAACTGCAGGTGATTGATTGTCCAAATTTCTCCCTGCCCGGTCAAAGTTTCGGGAGTGTTCCTTTCCTGAAGAATTTGGTGATTCTGGACTGCCCACGTCTCAACTGGCAAAGGGGATTTGCATTACCATCATCTCTCGAAAGGCTCTTCTTAAAGCGTTGTGGGGATATCTCTGCTTGGTTTCCATCCTGCCTGGAGAACCTCAACTCCCTCGTGTCACTGAAGTTGCGTTATTGTGCGTGCATAGAGTCCATTCCAGGCCACCTGTGGAGCAGTAATCTTGCATCACTCCAGGAATTGTCTATTCTGGATTGTCCAGACCTTGTGTCAATTGGTGGAGCAAATGTAATTGCAAATATAGAGAGGGCATGCATAGACGGTTGTCCAATGTTGGATCAACCAATGCAGCCTGTGCGGAGACCCACCTGGAGCTTGGGCATCTTTAGGAGGAATTATTCTTCCAAATGGTATGTGTGTTAACACTAGTTTCCCTTCTAGTTTTTACTATGATTTTCTCAAAAACTTCTAATATACTAGAAAACACTTATGTATACTCACGTACAGTAAAAGCACGTTCGATGACTTCTTGATAACATCATTCCGTTAGTTATAGAACCCTTGTTTAGTTCGTATGGTACCTTGACATCTTAATCTTTTTTTTTTCTAAAGTCTGCTGTTTACAGTAATTCCAAATAGTTTAAATAACCAAAAAAAAAATCTTGCCAATAATATAGATGTCCAAGCGCTGCCGTAATGTTTGAAGTAATTTGCAACTATCCTTTGTGTATGATGTATGATGAATTCTTATTCTCATTGCAGCTTGTAGTTTATAGTTTCATTTTCTGGGGAAAAAGCTTTTTGCCAAGTGTGTTTTCCTGACCAATGTTCTTGTTTTCAATGGAGGTTCGAGACTGGAGAGGGATATAACAAGTGAACATTGCCTTCGTCTCGCCATCACCGTGTAGCTCCCCATGGAAGATTCTCCTCGTTACTCCAATTTTATTACACCAACCCTTCTCTCTTTAATCCATATTTATGCTCGAAGCATTACCCTTCCTGGTTGGGCAGAAGGTGACTTCTTGTTTCAAATACTTAAGCTGCAGCTTGGGAGTTGCAAGGCATACATAAAGTCGTAATGTATTTCGTGGGAGTTGACTTGTCCTCCCCAATGCGTCATACTCCGGTTGTACCTTCTATGTTGTATGTACGTATGTATGTGTATGTATGCCATTTGCTTTTGCTCAATCGATTGTATTACAATGTTAACCGGAATATCCTCCTGTGAGATGTTTTCAGATGTTCTTCTTGTAAGTCTATTGTAGTTTAATTTCTTCACGGGAAGTCTTCCTATTTATTTATTTTTTTTAAAAAATGGAAGTGGTTTAGTTTGTTCAGTATATCATATAACAGAAGTAACTTCTGAATAAATTGCTCTCCACAAGCAATTACTAAATAATTGTTGGACATCGACAGCTTTGACCACTAATTTTTATTATAATATATTTCTAAATCCAATAAAATTATAATATTATGAAAGTATTTTTAAGACAAATCTATACATATGATTTTACTATATCCAATTTAAATATTTTAAAAAATATTAATAGTCAAAGTTTCCAAAATTTGACTACACATATGTCCAAAACGACAACTATTTGTGACCCGAGAGAGTAGCATGCATGTTACAGATAACAATACATTCGTGTACCGACAGTTCAATTAATTTTTTTTTAAAAAAAATAAACATGTATGTCAACAACATGCAGTGCCAATCGAACACAACATAATAACATGTAGACAAGTTTATCTCAGAGCAAATAATCAAGTAGTATATTAATTGAGAATTGGACAGCTAATGGTGCATTACACAATTCTGCAGGGGGTGCAAGAAATGTCATCAAAAGCGCAGAAAATGGGGTGTTCAGAAATCAGAATGATTAATTGTCGCTATTCAGTCCAAAAAGTGAAGTTAGCATCTAAAAGCATTTCGAAATGAATTCGTTTGGAACAGACCATACTGAGAATGTACATGGCTATTACAGTCCAAACATATGGCAAACAAGAAAGCAGTCATGGAACGTCTCAATTTTTTCTCCAATGAAAAAAGCCTCCTAAGTCCTGAACCTGAAGTCCTTGAACTAATCATACTAACCACCTGGAGACGCTTATACTTGGTTGTAGAATTAAAGAACTTTCCTATGACAAGATAAAGCTTTTATTCGAGTTCTATTGGTCAGGAGTACAAATGTCCCAACTAGTTGGCGATGCCCCTAACATCAAAGAGAGATTCCTAGGTCATTAGGCCTGGGGCTTCTCCTCAGCTTTCTTTGGCCGTCATGAAAACAGATTGCAAACTATTGCCAGTATAAAATTGACAGTACATATAAAAAAAGGTATAAAAAATAATGTACCAATGAGAATGTCCTGATGATGATGCAAAGAGGTCATAGAAACATCCTTCTAAATCAAAATTACACTGTTACACACAATAGACCTAGAAAAATGACAATAGGCGGAAAAAGGGAGGGGGTGGGAGTTGAGGGGGTGAGGTTCAACCATAATGCAGATAGCACAATCTCCAATGAAAAATCAAGGCATCTTGCATCGCTAAAAAAATAAGAAAGGGCCTGTTGAGACGCATGCACGCACGCGGGGAGGGGAGGGGGTGTGATTTGTTTTCAGTTCTTAATCCAAGGAATCTCAAAGAGACCCTTCATCCAAATTACTCCTAAACATGTGTCACATGTAGGCATAGTAATCGTGGTCACTATTCATACACGTGGAGCAGCACCATTGTACTGTAGCACTTAGCTTTTTAGTATAAGGATTGGTTGGTTGTTATCTTATTAGTTAGTTAGGCAAGTTGAGAATTGAGTCTATATAGGAATGCCCTCTATATAAGGAGGGCTATTGTAACCATTAGGTAAATGAGCTGGTTAGGGCGGCGGGCACGGTTCTTGCCCTCGGTGAGAGCAGCGTGCAGTGGGCGCGGCCTCCACGGCGGCTGTCGGCGGGCCAGCGATGATTATTCAGATAAAGCTTGAAGTGCTTCCGACCTCCGGACTTTCTAGCAGATCGTGTGCACAACAATTGAAGGGAGGAACCAGGTGACCGACAGTTCTTTTTACATCCAGATCGGAATCGGGCCTGTGATTCAAAATAATTTTCACCGTGCCAGGTGAAATCTCTTGATCCATATTCAGTTCAATTCTATTCTTGCTGATCCGGAGTCTACTTGGGAATCGTTGCATATTTTGTTTGGGTCTTTGCAACTATTCAATTGTCCGACAAAGAGACCTTGTTTGGTCTGTAGTTTGAAGTATTATGATGTTTGCGGTGTTCATGATGTTGTACGTCGCTCCATGAAGCATTCAAAGCTGGTTCAAGAGGCTCTTGACGCAGGTTTTCAGAGGTTGAATTGGCAATTGTTGCTAAAAAACTTGACTCTTCCAAGACATTGTGATATCCCGGTAACCTGGTGAGATCTGCTTTGCTGCCATGGCAGAGTCCATTACCTGCACCTCGAGTATCACCATTGGTGACATTCGGAGATGTGTTGAAAAAGGCTTTTTGGCCAAGTGTCAACGAACAGGTTCAAGCTTCTTTGTTCAAAATACCAGAACAACAACAGAAAACCAAATCACCATTTTCTGTTAAGGCACAATTCAAGGAGATTGCCATTGTCATTCAAGATAAGTTTCCAAATCCTCATGATGTCCTGCAGTTTCTTTCTTCAGATCAGTAAGGGCTCACTAAGGTTTCCAAAGCTGACAACAGGGCTTTCAGTGGTTTGCCATCTCTCTTCTCCCGTACCTGGAAGGGGCAAAATTTGTGGCATGGAACAGCCACGGGAGATAGAAGATCGTTTGCTTTGGTTCTTCAACAACGATCTCCGATGGATGGTGCTGGCAAAGGAAGCTGGGCGGCTGGTTCCGGAGGCAACGTGGGCAGGGAGGAGCAGGAGGGGGTGCTGTTTGAGGCACCACTGGCTTCCGTGGCCAAGGATACACTAGGGGCAGATCTCGCTGGCAACCGCAGTTTATCGGCCGTGGCCATGGACGTCCGGGTGGAAGACACAATTATGAAGGTCGGGGACATGGTGGGCTTGGCCGTGGTACATCTGACAGCAAGGCATTGGCTTCTATAGCTGAAGTTCAACCTGAGGTGTCGGTGCATAGGGCAGCAAGTGAGTCAGGAGTTCCAAAGACTTCAGAGGTTCTTGATACTACCAAACTCTTGTGCTCTCGTTGTCAGAAAAAAGGCCATTCTATCGCTAACTGCCAAGCTATGGTGTCTTGTGATATTTGCGAGGATGATCAACACATTGCCAGTAAGTGTCCTTTGCTAAAATTACCAAAACCTACTGCAAATTTATGTGGTTATGCAGCGGATGGCTCGGATTCTATCAAATTCCTTTCTCAGGAAATAAGAAACCCTGCAGTGACAACAAGATGTCTTTGGTTCATATAGTAGGGAGTCAATGGTCTGCTGATAGGATGCGTGAGGAGCTCCAAAGGGTGATTCCTATTAAATGACAATGGGAGGTTAAAGAACATGGTCAGAATTCTTTCTTGGTTACTTTTCCATCAAAGATTGAGTTGTTGCATTTGACAAGCATTGGGGAGGTAAAGGTGAAGAATCAAGATGGGGTGGTTATGTTTTTTGAGGAATGGACTCCGAAATGCGTAATGTAAATACGTAAAGGAAATTGAGTAAGAATATAAATGAAAAAACTTTTCATTTCTGGAAGGAGAGGTCACAAAGCTTCACATTCATGTGGGCAAAGCTCAAAGGAGCATCAAAAACCTCAAAACCTTCAAGGGGGGGAAGGGTACCCCTTCACCCCTATTTATACAACATTTGGGCCACCTACCACCCTTGGATGAGCCTCTAAACCCTAGAGCACTTCGTCAAGGGCTAGGATTGACCCACTCACTCAGCCATGCAAGGGCTAACCCAAAACCCACACATATAACGGGTTTTCTTGCATGGCTCTCAAAGCACACTAACTAGACCCGCTAACCTATCAACTAGACCAAGATTCGATGATCCTCATTGATGCATGCAGCGCCTAGCTAGCATCCCATCCGTCCCTTGTCTTCACGGCTTGCCACGACTCCGTCTCTGATTATCTTCCGGCGATCCCCGACCATCTGGACCTCCGACGCTCCTCGCCTAGTCCCAGTCATCCTTCGCCTCACCATGATCTAGCATCGTTGACCTGCAACCATCAAAAACAAGGAAACTCCTCACATAGCACTGTCCACAAAGATATGCAAGAAATTCATCAAAGACCACTTTGAAATTCATCTTTGTTCGTTCTGGCCGGTGCTACCGCCCTCAGACCGGTAGCACCGCCCATGGTGGACCGGTGCTACCGCTCTCAGGTCGGTAGCACCGCACTGCGCAAACAATAGTGAAAACCCTTCTCTAGAATTTTCACACCGCTCCAAAGGCCGGTGCTACCACTCACCCGATAGCACCGGGCTACCATGGCCGGTAGCACCGCCCGGTCAAAAACCCAAAATACACCCTCTCTGGAAATATCACACCGGCCATTTGGTCTGGTGCTACCGCTCGCCCGGTAGCACCGCGCTACCATGGCCGGTAGTACCGGGAAAATAGAGAAGACCTTAATTTCTTCCATTTGAAAATCTATTTCAAATCAAATGAAACATGAGCAAACCAAGCTCAAATTTAGTCAAATACTTATCACAAACCTGGGTAGACCTCCACATGGTCCTTCAATCTCCCCTTTGATGAGTATATTGACAAACACAACAAAAGGCATATGATTTGAGTTTGAAGAGGATGAAGAAAGCAATTTTTAGTTACAAAGTCAAACTTGATCCAAAGGTAAGAATTGAGATCATGATCAAGTTGACAAAAGGGATTTTGGAGCTAAAACTAAACTCAAGAGGGTTTAGATTTTGGAGTTAAGTTTAAGAAAGAGCAGGTTTTCCACAAAAACTATAAAATCCAATCATACATGTCAAATGTGATTATGAGATTATGATCCAAAAGAAGTAGCAAAGTTTTACAAAGATCATAATAACCAAATAAGCATTCACATGTTTATCTTTTTAATGATGCCTTTTCTACGTTTTCTCCCCCTTTTTACAATATAGGCATCAATTTTTTTATGTATGCATGAAATACAATCTAAAGAGTTTTGAAGATTATCCAATTGATCATAATTGAAAGATATTACACCAAGCTTGTCAATTTCAGAATATGACTAAACTATGACATGTCCAAGACCAATACATTTTGTGAAAAAGCTTAGTTTACAATATTTCATTTTAGCAAGATTTAACAAATGCAGAACTTAGCAAAGTTTCAAAGCTAGAAGCAAAACCACTCAAGGAACAAATGGAAAACCTAGAGTTCAACCTACTCAACAGTTTAGGAAATCTTGAAGTGCATATAAGGTCCTTTGAGCTCATTTTTCATGTAATGCAATTTTTTCTTCAATTAAAGACATAGCGGGGTGCAAATGTTTGACATTATTTGCATTCTTTACCTACTTATGTTTTTGTTATTAGCATTTCTTTTTAAAGATTGACTCAAGCCACTTTCGATTATCTCAAGTGTAACTCTTAAGAGAATAATCTTGGTCATACACAATATATTCCAAGTTCATCCCAAGTGCAATGAAAAGCAGTCTCGTGAATATAAGGTGTTGAGATCAATTTTGCACAAAAGAGTCAATTTTTCTTGATTTCAATTTAGCACATATGAGCAATTTTGAAGGACTGAAATAAGGATTAAGCAAGTTTTACCCAAGTTGCTATAGGGACTCTAGAGAACTCCAAAATATCACTAATTATGGTAAATACCCCTAGAGACGAAACTTAGCAAAAAAAGCACCATGTTTAATCAAATTTTCATTTAAATCTTTCAAATTTTCAAGCTTAGCATGATAAATGAACTTGGACATATCTAAGCTAGTGATTTTCTTCAAAGGATATAGCATGATGTATTTCATGAAGATTGAGTCAATTGCATAATAGACAAAGCTCATAAAACAGAAAATGCAGTCTAAATGCAATGCATGAATAGATTCCCAAAATCCCCCTCAACAAGTGAATCAGTTTTAAGCTCAAATCTGGTTAAAGTTGAGTTATTATCAAGATTAGGCATAAGGAAAACCGAAGTGAACTCAATAACAACCAGAAAGACAGAAAGAGGAGAAGAAGTCGAGAAACTGCAAGTTGGATGGCTATAAAGCATATATAAGATAGAAGAGACTCACTACGGCTCAGACTAGCTCTTATCTTCCCTAGTTGCTAACATAGGGAAGCTGACTCTAGATCCCAAACTAAGGAGTGCACACAGACCCTGTCCACCCAGGAGGCCCAACACCTGCTAGACATAAGACTGTGAGGGAACTCAACCTAGAGAGAAGAAAGAACAGCTAATCACGCATGATAGCAACCTAAAGCACAAGATAAGAGGTCCATGCAAAGCATTCCAGAAATCTAAGTGAGTGAACTCAACTCAAGAAAATAAGCCCATAAACACCCAGAAGAAACGAAGAGAAAAGAAGAGCTGGAAGAGAACATATTATACATAATATACAAACCAGCTCCCCCTCATGAAAGGCCGTAAGGGCTCACGACTCCAGGCTCACTCCTCAAGGCAATAAATCTAGAGCTATCCAAAGGCTTGGTGAAGATATCGGCTAACTGGAGGTCACTCTCTACAAACTGAAGCGCGATGTCCCCCTTCTCCACATGGTCTCTAAGGAAGTGATATCTAATATCAATATGATTGGTCCTGGAATGCTGCACTGGGTTCTTAGCAATGCACATAGCAGAAGTGTTGTCACAGAAAAGTGGAACACTTGCTATCGCTAACCCAAAGTCCCGCAAGGTCGATCTCATCCAAAGAACCTGGCTACAGCAACTGGTTGCAGCAACATACTCGACCTCCGAGGTGGACTGTGCAACTTCGGACTGCTTCCTAGACGACCAAGAAACAAGAGAAGTGCCAATGAATTGGCAAGTGCCAGAAGTGCTCTTCCTATCTTCCTAAAGTCAGGAAAGTCGGCATCAGAAAAGGCTCGAAGGGACAGAGAAGAAGAAGAAGAGTATCAAATACCATAATCAGTGGTAGCACGAAGGTACCTGAAGATGCGCTTCACTGCCTGGCGGTGACAAGCACGAGGAGAAGCCTGAGCGCACAGACACAGAGCGAAATGTATGTCCAGCCTCGAAACAGTGAGTACAAGGGGGAGCCGATCATGCTCTGAAACTCCTTTTGATCAGCAGGCTAACCATCCTCATCCGGCTCAAGGACAGCAGTGGTGGCCATAGTAGTCATCACTGGCTTCCCGTCAGACATATCAAAATGCCTCAGGAGGTCACAGGTATACTTGCCTTGACGAAAGAAAGTACCCTCCCGAGTCTGCTTGATTTGGAAGCTAAGAAAGTAGCTCAACTCGCCCATCATACTCATCTCAAACTCTGTGCTCATCACCTCAGAAAACTGAGACACAAGTGAATGAGATGAGCCACCAAAAATGATATCGTCCACACAAATCTGGATGAGAAGAAAATGCGACTCATGGTGTCTGATGAACAAAGTCTTGTCTACTACGCCCATTTTGATGTCATGGCTGAGAAGATAAAACTTGAGCCTCTCATACCATGCTCTGGGGGCCTGCTTGAGTCCATAAAGAGCTTTGGAAAGCTTGTATGCATGACTCAGAAACTTGGGGTTCTCAAATCCTGGAGGTTATTTGATAGAAACCTCTTCCTCAATATAGCCATTGAAGAATGCACTCTTGACATTCATTTGATAGAGCTTGAAGCCCGGGATGCAGAGACTAATAGCCTCTAGTCTAACTACAGGGGCAAAGGTCTCCTCAAAGTCAAGACCCTCAACCTGAGAAAAGCCCTGTGCAACTAGCCTAGCCTTGTTGCGATGACAACCCCATCCTCACTCTGCTTGTTTTTGAACACCCATTTGGTCCCAATGACATTTTGACCAGATGGATGTTCTACAAGCTATCAGACTTTGTTCCTCTCGAAGTTTTCAAGTTCCTCATGCATAGCATTAGTCCAAGACTCGTCAGATAATGCATGAGTCATATTCTTCGGCTCAAACAAGGCAACAAAGGCAGAGTGAAGGCAGAAGCTGAACAAACCTGATTTTGAGCGAGTGACCCACTCAAACAGATCGCCGATGATCTGATCAGGTGGATGAGAACGCTAAATATGACGGGGATGTCCAGAAGCAGAAGTGGCCTCTACCTCATGCACAGAAGAGGTAGGAGCAGAGCCACTAGCTGCAGGAGAGTCAGAAGGCAAGGGCTGGCCTTCCTGAGGTGCAAAAACGGAAACAGGTGGTACCTTAGGTGTAGAGGGGACTGGATTTGGTGTAACACCATCATCCTCATCCTCTACAAAGATGGTCTCAGAGGTGAAGAGCCTGAAATGTTAGGTCTAGCTCCTGGGCTAGCCTCATTAAAGGTCACCTCACAGGTCTTTATGATGCTATGCGCATCGCAACTCTAGACCCTATAGCTACGAGAAGAAGTCGAATAACCTAGAAAGATACCATTAGAAGAATGAGACTCAAACTTATCTAGGTTACCAGACTTCAAAATAAAACACTTGCAACCAAATACATGAAAATGAGAAACACTGGGCTTTCGCCCATACCTCAACTCGTAAGAAGTGCGGTGCAAATGTGCTCTCAAGAATATGCGATTTGAAACATGACAAGCATTAACTATAGCCTCAGCCCAGAACTTCGTAGGAGTATTGTACTCGTCTAGCATCGTCCTGGCCATCTCTACCAGGGTTCTATTCTTCCTTTCCACTATGCCATTTTGCTGAGAGACGTAGGGAGAGGAGAACTGATGCTCTAAACCAGACTCCACATAGAAACTCTCAAAATAGGAGTTCTTGAACTCCGTGCCATTATCATCACATTATAGCTCGTAGGGCACCAGGGAGCTCAAAAGACAACCTGTGAACCAAACCCCTAAAATGGGTAAAAGTCTCATCCTTCGAGGCCATGAAAAACACCCAAGATTACCTCGAAAAATCATCAACAATGACAAGAACATACCACTTCCCACCCACTGACTGCACTATAGCTGGACCAACAGTGTCCATATGTAAAAGCTATTCTGGTGCATCAGTCATCACAACAGTGACTGGGGTATGAGAAGCAGCAACCATCTTGCTATGTCGGCAGGGAGAGCAAACTAAGTCTTTGACCATTTTGAGTTTGGGCAAACCACGAATGAGGTCGTGGCTGCTAACTCGGGTTAAATGATCAAATCCAATGTGACCAAGTCTGCTATGCTAGAAGGAGAGATCATGGGACTCTGAATTAATCAAACACCGAAGGGAGTCTCCAGAAGAAACAGAAAAATTAGCACGAAAGACTCTCCCATATCTAGAAATCCCGCATACTAACCCTCCCAATGAATCTAGGATTCTACATGCATTACTCTTAAAACTCATCTCGAAAGAGTCATCGATAAGCTGGGAAACAGAAAGCAAATTGTATTGCAGCTTACTAAGGCAACATCTTTAAAAATGAAATTGTCATTAATGCAGATGGTACCTTTAGCAATGACTACCTGAAGAAGCATCCCCAAAAGTGATCAACTCTTCACTGGGGGCTCGGACTAGGGAAGAGAACCATCAAGAATCTCCAGTCATATGACAAGAACAACCGGAGTCGACAATCCAAACATCTCCCTTCCCCATCCGACGAACCTGATCAAGACACAAGAGAAAAAGATGACTTAGTACTGGGATAGAGTGATGACTTGGGAACCCAATACTGAACCACACGACGCCTCAGAGTACCAGCCACAGAAGAAGACTGGACTCGAGTGTCTCTCTGATGTTTAACCCTAACAAAATCAGAAGCAATTCTAGTAGATGATCTAGGAGCTGGAACTGGGTTGGCCTGCTGTGGTGCAGAGGCCGAACCACCATTGTGAGGCTGCCTAAAACTCCTACCAGAAAACACCTCACGCCGCTGATACTACCTTAATGAGAAAAATGAGGAATATCAAGAGGACGGCGAAAAGACTGACCACGAGGAGCTCCAGGACTAAGACTCAACTAAACAAAATAAAAAACGAGTCCGAGACACTGCCCAAAAATAGGCGACTCTCTAACCTGTCTAGACGCAGTGCGTACCTTAGGAGCACTCAAGGTCTCGGGATAACCATGAATAGGGGTGAAAACGGAAACGGAATTTCCGACCGTTCCGGAGAAAAATGGAAACGGAAGTCTTTTTTCAAAAACAGAAACGAAAAATATCGGTACGGAAACGAAAACGGAAACGGAAAATTTTTATCGAAAACGGGAGAGCCATTTCTGTCGGAAACGAAAACGGAATCGGAAATTCCGTATAAGTAAAACCGGAAATTCCGTCAAAAACTTGGCCCACTTGGCCCAAAAAGGAGAATGGAGAATCTACATTTATTTTCGAATTAAAATAATTTTAGAAATACAAATAGCTTTATAGAAAATATCAAATAGAGTTTAAAAATTTTGAAAAAAAATCTCAAAAATACTTTGGAACATTTTGAACCTAGGAAAATTATTTCTAGCATAATTTTGGCTTCATTTTTCATGTATAAATTAATTATATAATCTGAAAAATAGCAAAATGGTATTTATAAACTCCAAAAAATCCAGGATAAATCTCAGAAAATCATAAATGAACATTGAACAATAATATTCAAATTGTAGGGCATTAAATCTTTATAGTTGGAGGAGCAAGAGGATGTCAATGATAATGATATGTAGCAGGACATGATGGTCTGATCTAGGGGACAAATAGCGAGCCTTCAACTGACAAATTTGAGAAAAATTTTCTAGTGATAGCTATGAAAATAACGTTGTTCTTGTATCCGCCTTTGAGGTGAAATGAGTTATATTATTTTTGCGGTCATGTATATTGTGATCACATACTACGTTCTTGTGGAATTTTTCACTTTCGTTTCCGTATCCGCTCCATTCCGTTGTGCATCCGTTTCCTTCATTATTCGTTTTCGTATCCGTTTCCAGGGTTTCCGATTTCGTTTCCGTTACCGGTAAAAGATGTGGAAACAAAAACGGAGCGACCATTTACCGACCGTTTCCATTCTGTTTTCATCCCTAACTATGAATACCTCTAAGAGCAACGACGCACTCACACCGAGTGATCTTGGCGCGCCTGAAGCAAAAATCTACTAGATGACCATCCTTCTTACAGAAGGTGCATGTGTACTTCGCCTTGCTAGAGGCAGAAGCAACAGGAGCAACAACCTTCTGGTCAGAAATCCCATGGACAACCCAGTAGACCTAAACACAGTGGTACTCGCTCTGGGAGCTACCACAATCTCACCACTCTTGGAGCTGCGCACAATGGTGGGAGGATGCGCCCGAGCGTGCTCCAAGTAGTCAAATCTTAGACCCTGATTAAATTTTCTAATTTTGGATTGGTCTAGAATGAGATTGCGCTTCTTCTTGCCTCCTACAAACTTCTCGAGAGTGCTCATTAGATACTCACAATCTTGAAAGAAAGAGGCACATGAAGAACAAGGAGGAGAGGAAGAAAAAGAACCAGAAGGAGAATGAAAGACCATGTGGAGGACTATCCTACTGTGTGATGAGTAATTGATGAGTTTTGAGCTTGTGTTGTTTTAAATTGATTTGGATTTGAAGCAATTTGAGTGTTGGTCTACCGGCTTCAGGGTTTTGGCTGGTCGGAGACCAGTTGTCCGACCACGAGTGGTCGGAGGCTTTCGCTGGTCGAGGAAGACCAGTCGTCCGACCCCGAGTGGTCGGGGCTCTCGCTGGTCGGAGACCAGTCGTCCGACCTCGAGTGGTCGGAGACCAGTGGTCAGACCTCGAGTGGTCGAGATGGAGACCAGTGATCCGACCCCGAGTGGTTTGGGCCTTGGCTGGTCGGAGACCAGTGGTCAGACCTCGAGTGGTCGGGATGGAGACCAGTGGTCAGACCACTGTTGGTCGGGGTTTTTGCTGGTCAGCGTAGTGTATATCTTTCTGTTAAGATGGATATGTGTTGTGGGCATTGCTATGTGAGGAGTTTCCTTGTCTTTGATGGTTGCAGGGCGACGGTGCTAGGTCATGGTGAGGCGAAGGGTGACCGGGACTAGGCAATGAGTGTCGGAGGTCCAGACGGCCGGGAGATCGTCGGAAGATGATCTGAGACGGAGTCCGGGCAAGTCAAGAAGACAAGGAAAGGAGATGAAGCTAGCTTGTCACTACTTGGATCAAGGAGAGCTGTAGGGTTGCGGTTCCGGAAGATAAAGTAGTGGATAAAGTGTAGCTTGCTGTTAGGTGTACTGAGATAGTACCTGAGAGTAGTTGAGAGTTGTTGAGAGTGATAGTGTAAGGATCAAATCTTGGCCCTTGGATGTTGGCTTAGGATTGAAGGAGGACATCCAAAGGTGGGAATTGATCCTGTGTCACTATAAATAGAGGGTAGGGCAGCCTCCCTCTTTGAAGGTTCCGAGGTTTTTTTGCTCATTTGAGTTTTGCTCACTTTGTTGTGAGGCTTTGTAAACCTCCCTTCCGAAATGAAATGTTCTTCATTTATGTTCTTGTTTCATTTCCTTACGTATTTACATTACGCACTTAAATTACATTATCTAATTTCGCATTTACTTACTTGCAATTTACTTTACGTAATTTGGATTTGCCTCATCTCCTTCTACATGCTATTGAGTCTTTGTTGAAATTCATGATTGATGAACTCTTCTCTGGATTCGATGCTTTCAATCATCTAGGCAATCCTTGTGTTCTTGTTGCAAGTTGTAAATCTGTGTGTTCTTAAAGTGCGTAAACGTGTGACTTGCAGTTCTTTAGTCTTGATTGGCTTACGGTTCTTGTTGCCAAGGATGAAAGATTCTTTGGATGAATCTTACGTAGATCATATCCCAATCATCTAGGCAATCTACAACCTCTTTTATTCAGTTTTGCAAGAAACCAATTTTTATGCCTAGTAGAAGAAAGTGCCTTCAGATCGTGTTTCTATTTGCTTGAAGGGTTGTTTCCTCATGTACTTACTTGCTATGATTTGTGGAGAGTCATCCAAGGATTTCTGATCATCAACTCCCACCAGCAAGTTAGGGGTGAGGTCTATGTTCGTGACTCTGTTTTTCGTGTTGCATTTGTTAAACTGAAAAGGGACGGAACCTTGGTATCAATTCCTTCAATTGATGTTTGAAATAGGTTCCTGACATCCTTAGAGAGGTGCACACCAATTTTCACTATTTTTGGATCAGCCGATCAAAAGTTACATCGATTTCTGTTTTTGTTACATTGCTGATTTTACTATTCACATAGACACTATTCACCCCGAGTACTGTTCATCCGACCTCTGCAGGTCGGGGTACTGTTCATTTGACCAGTGCTGGTCGGGGGTACTGTTCATCGAGCACTATTCACTCCGAGCGCTGTTCATCCGACCTCTGCAGGTCGGGAGTACTGTTCATCCGGCGATCTTTGGTCGAAGTCTGCTTCACCCGAACGCTATTCACCCCGAATCTTGCTCATCCGACCTCGCAAGTCGGGAGCACTGCTCATCCGACTAATCTTGACGACCGATTCGCGATCGTTCATCCGACGAGCTACCCGACCGGTGTAGTTTTTATCGCTCACCCGACCTTAACCGGTGAGCCTCATTCATGAAATTGCTTGATCGATGGTTCAGTTCTTTCTTTCTGGTCTTTTGGTGGTTTGAAATCTAGGGGGAGAGTTTATTCGAAAATTTTATTTGGCTCCTATTCACCCCCCTCTAGTCGCCTTTTTCTATCCTTCAATTGGTATCAGAGCCGGTTCTGCTCTTTCTAGATCTTGACCGGTCTCAAGAGCCATGGCGATGGACAAGTATTCCACCAAGCCTCCTATTTTTGCTGGAGTTGATTTTTCGTTTTGGAAATCGCGGATGGAGTCATACATCACTGCCCAGGGCTTCCTGATATGGCAGAAGGTGAAACTCCCGTATGAGGTTCCTGCTGATGAAAACGTCACGGCCGGAAATATGGTTGACGTTGAGGCGAACGTTAAAGTAAGGAACATCCTCATACAGGGTCTTAGCCGCAGTGAGTATGGTAGGATTTCTCACCTTCGTTCTGCTCATGAGATTTGGGTGACCCTAGATGCTTACCATGAGGGCACTACCCAAATCAAGACGGTTCGACAGGACCAATTCAAGCGTGAGTTCAACAAGTTTGAACAGCACGCTGGTGAGAGTCTTGATGAGTGCTTTGGTCAGTTTACGAAGATTTTGAGCGACCTCCGAGCAGTCGGTTGCATATACCCTGACTCGGATAATGCTCGACATTTCTTGACCGCACTTGATCTTCGTGTTTGGGAAATGAAAGTGACCACCATCAAGGACACCACCGACCTGTCGACCTTGACTCTTGACGGGCTTTATTCCCGCCTCAATACTCATGAGATCGACGTCGTCTCGCGAAAGACGAAGTCTCAGTCGATGGTTTTGGTCACTGATCCCATTGGATCCTCTCTTTCTGATTCTTCTGTTGGTTTCTCTCTCTCCGCCCTTTGCGAGCTAAGTGATGACCAACTAGAAAAATTTCCAGAAAATGAGCTTGCTCTTCTTGCTCGCAAATTTTCATATGCTTACAAGAGAGTGAGAGAGAGGAAGAGAGGTGGGATGATCACCTGTTTCGAGTGTGGTGGCCCCAACCACATTCGAGCAAATTGTCCCAAACTGGAGAAAGGCAAAAATGAACAAGGCGGTTCGGGCAAGAACGACTACACCGACAAGAACCGCAACAAGAAGACCCCAGCTCGTGAGCCGGCGAAGAAGAAGAACCACAACTTTGCCAAGAACAAGAAGCTCTTTCACCGGGTCCTCGCCGCGCTAGATGATATCGAGCTCTCCGACTCGGAGACGTGGAGCGACGAAGGCGAGGATGAACCGCAAGTGAAGAAGAACGGCGACGACTTCTCCGGCATGTGCTTCATGGCAGGCGCCATTGAAGCAAGCGACTCCGAGCTGTACAGCGACTCGGACGAGGTACCCACCTACGACGAATTAAATGCTGCCTTCTGTAAATTAGGCAAGTTTCATGCTAAGGCTAGGTCGAGGTGTTCTGAGTTAGAAAAGGAAGTAGGTACCTTGACTCGGGAGTTAGCTTCACTTAGATCTTCTCCCTCCCAAGTCACTGATGACTGTACTTTGTGTGATGCTTTGCTTGTGGAGTTAGAGAACCTAAGGACTACGCATGATAGTGTGTTGTTTGAAATAGATAGTCTTAGGTTGAAGAATGCTAGCAATGAATCTGTTGATACTCATTCTGTAGATGCTAGTTTTCTTCATGCTCACTCTACTCCTTCTTGTGCTAATTGCCCTAAATTGCTTGCCGAAATTGATGCCATGAGCGATCACCTTAGGAAGCTTTCTTCTAGAAACGATGAACTTGAAATGCATGCTTCTAAGGAACCAGTCAGCTCATGTGAGGGCTGTAGGCAACTAAAACTTGACAATGAATCCTTAAATATCAAGTGTGCTAAACTTGCTAAGGACTTACTAGATAAGTCACAAGAAAGTTGCTTGCGATGTTCTGTGATTGAGGGGGACTTGGATAAAATCCATATCGAGTTTAGGAAGAAATTAGAAGACCAAGCCCATAGAATTAGAAATGCGTCTTGTGTTTCTTGTGAGGCCCTCAAGATTGAGGCAGCCGTGCTGAGGGAGAAAAATGCACGTGTTGAGAGAGCTCATCTTTCTGGTTCTTCTTCTTCTTCCCCCTGTTCTTCTTGTGCTTCTTTCTTTCGAGATTGCCAGTATCTTATGAGCACTCTCGAGAAGTTTGTTGGAGGCAAGAAGAAGCTCAATCTTATTCTAGACCAATCCAAGATTAGTAGATTCAATCAAGGTCTAGGATTTGATCCCTTGGAGCACGCTCGGGCGCATCCTCTCACCATTGTGCGCGGCTCCAAGAGTGGTGAGATTGTGGTAGCTCCCAGTGTGAGCACCACCAAGTTTAGGTCTGTTGGGGTTGTCCATAGGACTTCTGACCAGAAGGGTGTTACTCCTGTTGCTTCTGTCTCTAGCAAGGCGAAGTACACATGCACCTTCTGTAAAAAGGATACCTTCTGTAAAAAGGATGGTCACCTAGTAGATTTCTGCTTCAGGTGCGCCAAGATCACTCGGCGTGAGCGTGTTGCTGCTCTTAGGGGTATTCAGGGTCATCCCCAGACTTTGAGTGCTCCTAAGGCACACACCGCTTCTAGACAAAGTTAGAGAGTCGCTGCTTTTTTGGGCGTCAGTCTCGGTTTTCATCTTTGGTTCTTGAGTTTTAGTCTTGGAGCTGTTCGTAGTCAGTCTTTCCGCCGTCCTTTTGATATTCCTTGTTTTTCCCTTCGAGGTAGATATCAGCGGCGTGAGGTGTTTTCTGGTACGAGATTTAGGAAGCCTCACTGGGGTGGCTCGGCTTTTACACCACGGCGTGCCAACCCAGTTCCAGCTCCTAGATCATCTACTAGAGTTACTACTGATCTTGTTAGAGTTGAGCGTCAGAGAGACACTCGAGTCCAGTCTTCTTCTGTGGCTGGTACTCTGAGGTGTCGTATGGTTCAGTATTGGGTTCCTAAGTCTTCACTCTATCCCAGTGTTGAGTCATCTTTCTCTCATGTGTCTTGATCAGGTTCGTCGGTTGGGGAAGGGTGATGTTTGGATTGTTGACTCCGGTTGTTCTCGTCATATGACCGGAGATTCTCGTTGGTTCTCTTCCCTAGTCCGAGCCCCTAGTGATGAGTTAATCACTTTTGGGGATGCATCTTCAGGTAGAGTCATTGCTAAAGGTACCATCTGCATTAACCAAATTTTCATTCTTAAAGATGTTGCCTTAGTAAGTAAGCTGCAATACAATCTGCTCTCTGTTTCTCAGCTTATCGATGACTCTTTCGAGGTAAGCTTCAAGAGTAATGCTTGTAGAATCCTTGATTCATCAGGAGGGTTAGTTTGCGGGATTTCTAGATTTGGGAGAGTGTTTCGTGCTGATTTTTCTGCTTCTTCTGGAGATTCTCTTCGATGTTTGATTGCTTCTGAGTCCCGTGATCTCTCCTTCTGGCATAGGAGACTTGGTCACATTGGTTTTGATCATTTGACCCGAGTTAGCAGCCACGATCTCATTCGGGGTTTGCCTAAACTCAAGATGGTCAAAGACTTAGTTTGCTCTCCTTGCCGACATGGCAAGATGGTTCTCGCTTCTCATCCTCCGATCCACCGTAGTGATGATGATGCACTAGGACAGCTTTTACATATGGACACTTTGTTGGTCCAAATAGAGTCAATCGGCGGGAGGAAATGGTATGTTCTTGTCATCGTTGATGATTTTTCTAGATACTCTTGGGTATTCTTTATGGCCTCGAAGGATGAGACTTTTTCTCACTTGGGGGTTTGGTCGATGGGTTGTCTATTGAGCTCCGGTGCATTACGAGCTATCTGCAGTGATAATGGTACGAGTTCAAGAATTCCTACTTTGAGAGTTTTTGTGTGGAGTCTGGTTTAGAGCATCAGTTCTCTTCTCCCTCGCCCCTCGTGAGAATGGCGTAGTGGAAAGGAAGAACAGGACCACAGTTGAGATGGCGGGACGATGCTAGATGAGTCTGATACTCTAGGAAGTTTTGGGTGAGGCTATAGCTCTTGCTTGCCATGTTTCTAATCGCGTGTTTTTGAGAGCACATTTGCATCGCACTTCTTATGAGTTGAGGTATGGGCGAAAGCCCAGTGTGTCTCATTTTCGCGTTTTCGATTGCAAGTGTTTTAACTTGAAGTCTGGTAACTTAGATAAGTTTGAGTCTCGCTCTTCTGATGGTATCTTTCTAGGTTACTCGTCTTCTTCTCGTAGCTATAGGGTCTGGAGTGTTGATGCGCATAGGATCATAGAGACCTGTGACGTGACCTTTGATGAGGCTAGCCCAGGAGCTAGACCTGATGTTTCAGGCTCTTCTTATCCCTCCGAGACCATCTTTGAAGAAGTGAGGATGATGGAAATGATGGTGTTCCACCGGATCCAGTCCCCTCTTCACCTGAGGTGCCTCCTGTTTCCATTTCTGCACCTCAGGGAGACCAGCCCTTGCCTTCTGACTCTCCTTCAGCGAGTGGCTCTGTTCCTACCTCTTCTGTTCAAGAGGTAGAGGCTACTTCTATTGCTGGACCTCCCCGTCATATTCAAAGACGTCATCCTCCTGATCAGATGATTGGCGATTTGTTCGAGCGTGTCACACGCTCAAGAACGGGTCTGTCCTCGTTCTGTCTTCACTCTGTCTTCGTTGCCTCCTTTGAGCCGAAGGATGTTTCTCATGCATTATCCGATGAGTCGTGGATTAATGCTATGCATGAGGAACTTGAGAACTTTGAGAGGAACAAGGTATGGCAGCTTGTCGAGCCCCCATCTGGTCATAATGTCATTGGGACCAAGTGGGTGTTCAAAAACAAGCAGAGTGAGGATAGGGTTGTCATTCGCAACAAGGTTAGGCTAGTTGCACAGGGCTTTTCTCAGGTTGAGGGTCTTGACTTTGAGGAGACATTTGCCCCTGTAGCTAGGCTAGAGGCTATTAGGATCTTGCTTGCATTTTCTGCATCCCGGGGCTTCAAGCTTTATCAAATGGATGTCAAGAGTGCATTCCTCAATGGCTATATTGAGGAAGAGGTTTATGTCAAGCAACCTCCAGGATTCGAGAACCCCAAGTTTCCGAGTCATGTATACAAGCTTTCCAAAGTTTTGTATGGACTCAAGCAGGCCCCCAGAGCCTGGTATGAGAGGCTCAAGTCTTATCTTCTCAGCCATGAGTTTAAAATGGGCATAGTAGACAAAACTCTGTTCATCAGACACCATGAGTCTCATTTTCTTCTTGTCCAGATTTATGTGGATGATATTATTTTTGGTGGCTCGTCTCATTCCCTTATGTCTCAGTTTTCTGAGATGATGAGCACAGAGTTTGAGATTAGTATGATGGGCGAGTTGAGTTACTTTCTTGGCTTCCAAATCAAGCAGACTCGGGAGGGTACTTTCTTGCATTAAGGCAAATATACCCGTGACCTCCTGAGGCGCTTCGACATGTCAGATGGGAAGCCGGTGATGACTCCTATGGCCACCACTGCTGTCCTCGAGCCCGATGAGGATGGTGAGCCTCTTGATCAAAAGGAGTTTCGAGCATGATCGGCTCCTCTTGTACCTCAACGCCTCGAGGCCGACATACATTTATTTGTGTGTGCGTGCGTTCGATTTCAAGCTTCTCCTCGTGCCTCTCACCGCCAGGTGATCAAGCGCATCTTCGGTACCTTCGTGCTACCACCGATTATGGTATTTGGTACTCTTCTTCTTCTTGTCTATCTCTTAGAGCCTTTTTCGATGCCGACTTTCTCGGGTAAGATAGATAGGAAGAGCACTTCGCACTTGCCAATTCATTGGCACTTCTCTTGTTTCTTGGTCATCTAGGAAGCGATGCGAGGTTGCACATCCACCGAGGTCGAGTATGTTCTTTGCAGCCGATTCTTTGTAGCAGTGCTCTGGATGAGATCGACCTTGCGGACTATGGGTTAGAGATAGAGAGTGTGCCACTTTTACGTGACAACACTTCAGCTATTTGCATTGCTAAAAACCCAATGCAACATTCCGGACCAAGCACATTGATATTAGATATCACTTCCTTAGAGACCATGTGGAGAAGGGAGATATCGCGCTTCAGTTTATAGAGAGTGACCTCCAGTTAGCCAGTATCTTCACCAAGCCTTTGGATAGCTCCAGGTTTGTTGCCTTGAGGAGTGAACTTGGAGTCATGAGCCCATACGGCTTATCTTGAGGGGGAGCTGGTTTGTATATTATGTACTATATATTCCCTTCCAGCATTTCCTTTCTTCTTCTGGGTGACTTTGGGCTTGTTTTCTTGAGTTGAGTTCACACACTTAGACTTTTGGCATGTCTTCCATGGACATTTTATCTTGTGCTTTAGGTTGCTATCATGCGTGATTAGCTGTTTTCTCTTCTCTCTAGGTTGAGTTCCCTCGCAGTCTTATAAGTCTAGCAGGTATTGGGCCTCCTGGGTAGACAGGGTCTGTGTGCACTCCTTAGTTGGGATCTAGAGTCAGCTTCCCTATGTCAGTCATTTGGGAAGATAAGAGCGAGTCTAAGCCGTAGTGAGTTTCTTATATCTTTTCTATGCTCTATAGCCATCCAGTTTTGCAGTTTCTCGACTTCTTCTCCTCATTCTGTTTTTCTGGTTCTTATTGAGTTCATTCGGGTGTTCTTTATGCCTAATCTTGATAACAACTCAACTTTAACCAGATTTGAGCTTAAATTTGATTCATTTGTTGAGGGGGAGTTTGGGAATCTGTTCATGCATTGCATTTAGACTGCATTTTTCTGTTTTATGAGCTTTGTCTATTATGCAATTGATTCAATCTTCATGTAATGCACCTTGCTACATCTTTGAAGAAAATCACTAGCTTAGGTCTATCCAAGTTCATCTATCATACTAAGCTTGTTAAAATCTGAAAATTGAAAATCTTAAATGAAAAACATGTTGCTTTTTCTTGTTAAGTTTCTTCTCTAGAGGTTTTTACCATGAATTGTGAATTTATGGAGTTCTCTAGAGTCCCTATAGCAACTTGGGTGAAACTTGCTTGATCCATATTTTAGTCCTTCAAAATTGCTCATATGTGCTAAATTAAGAAAAATTTGACTCTCTTTTGTGCAAAATTGAACTCAACACTATATATATTTTCGAGACTGCCTCCCATTGCAGTTGGGATGAACTTGGAATATATCGTGTATGACCAAGATCATTCTCTTAAGAGTTACTCTTGGGGTGATCGAACATGGCTTGAGTCAATCCTTAAGAAATGCAAATAACAAAAACATAAGTGGGTAAAGAATGCAAATAATGTCAAACATTTGCACCCCGCTATGTCTTTCAAAATATCAAAGAAGAAGAATTTGCATGAATTGAAAAATGAGCTCGAAGGACTCTATATGCACTTCAAGATTCCCCAAAGTGTTGAGTAGGTTGAACTCTAGGTTTTCCATTTGATCCTATGAGTGGTGTTTGCTTCTAGCTTTGAAACTTTTGCTAAGTTTTGCACTTGTTCAAATCTTGCTAAAATAAAATCTTGTAAACAAAGCTTATGAGCAAAATGAATTTGTTCTTGGAGACATCCTAGTTCAGTCATTTTCTAAATTGACTAGCTTGGTGTCATATCTTGCATTTATAATCACTTGGATAATTCTCAAAGCTCACTTACGATGCATTTCATGCATACATATATAAAAAAAAATCTTGATGCCTATTTTGCCAAAAGGGGGAGAAAATGTAAGAAAGGCATATTTAAAGGAAAAATATTAATCCACTTTGGTTCTTATGAGTGAGTTTTATTGGATCTTTTAGAGCTTTTGTTAAAAACTTGCTCTCTCTAAAGTTTAGCTCTAAAAATCCCTTTTCTGCCAACTTGGTCATGATATTATTTCCTCATTATGGACCAAGTTTGGCTTTGCATTCAAATTGCTTTCTTCTCTCATATTCAAACTCAAAACTTATGCCTTTTCATGTGTTTGTCAATATACTCATCAAGGGGGAGATTGAAAGACCATGTGGAGGTCTATCCTTCTGTGTGATGAGTAATTGATGAGTTTTGAGCTTGTGTTGTTTTAAATTGATTTGGATTTGAAGCAATTTGAGTGTTGGTCTACCGGCTTCAGGGTTTTGGCTGGTCGGAGACCAGTTGTCCGACCCCGAGTGGTCGGAGGCTTTCGCTGGTCGAGGGAGAC
Organism: Otatea glauca; assembly: GCA_036346275.1. NCBI lineage: Eukaryota > Viridiplantae > Streptophyta > Magnoliopsida > Poales > Poaceae > Otatea > Otatea glauca. The sequence goes on from CM070713.1 coordinate 18,498,363, forward strand.
CAGTCGTCCGACCCCGAGTGGTCGGGCTCTCTGGTCGGAGACCAGTCGTCTGACCTCGAGTGGTCGGAGACCAGTGGTCAGACCTCGAGTGGTCGAGATGGAGACCAGTGATCCAACCCCGAGTGGTCTGGGCCTTGGCTGGTCGGAGACCGATGAGTCGACTCCTCAGTGGTCGGGATGGAGACCAGTGGTCAGACCATGGTTGGTCGGGGTTTTTGCTGGTCAGCGTAGTGTATATCTTTCTGTTAAGATGGATATGTGTTGTGGGCATTGCTATGTGAGGAGTTTCCTTGTCTTTGATGGTTGCAGGGCGACGGTGCTAGGTCATGGTGAGGCGAAGGGTGACCGGGACTAGGCAATGAGTGTCGGAGGTCCAGACGGTCGGGAGATCGCCGGAAGATGATCTGAGACGGAGTCCGGGCAAGTCAAGAAGACAAGGAAAGGAGATGAAGCTAGCTTGTCACTACTTGGATCAAGGAGAGCTGTAGGGTTGCAGTTCCGGAAGATAAAGTAGTGGATAAAGTGTAGCTTGCTGTCAGGTGTACTGAGATAGTACCTGAGAGTAGTTGAGAGTTGGTAAGAGTGACAGTGTAAGGATCAAATCTTGGCCCTTGGATGTTGGCTTAGGATTGAAGCAGGACATCCAAAGGTGGGAATTGATCCCAGGTCACTATAAATAGAGGGGTAGGGGCAGCCTCCCCTCTTTGAAGGTTCTGAGGTTTTTGCTGCTCATTTGAGTTTTGCTCACTTTGTTGTGAGGCTTTGTAAACCTCCCTTCCAGAAATGAAATGTTCTTCATTTATGTTCTTGTTTCATTTCCCTTACGTATTTACATTACGCACTTAAATTACATTATCTAATTTACGCATTTACTTACTTGCAATTTACTTTACGTAATTTGGATTTGCCTCATCTCCTTCTACATGCTATTGAGTCTTTGTTGAAATTCATGATTGATGAACTCTTCTCTGGATTCGATGCTTTCAATCATCTAGGCAATCCTTGCGTTCTTGTTGCAAGTTGTAAATATGTGTGTTCTTAAAGTGCGTAAACGTGTGACTTGCCGTTCTTTAGTCTTGATTAGCTTCTGGTTCTTGTTACCAAGGATGAAAGATTGCTGGATGAATCTTCTGTAGATCATATCCCAATCATCTAGGCAATCACAACCTCTTCTATTCAGTTTTGCAAGAAACCAATTTTTATGCCTAGTAGAAGAAAGTGCCTTCAGATCGTGTTTCTATTTGTTTGAAGGGTTGTTTCCTCATGTACTTACTTGCTATGATTTGTGGAGAGTCATCGAAGGATTTCTGACCATCAACTCCCTCCAGCAAGTTTGGGGTGAGGTCTGTGTTCGTGACTCTGTTTTTGGTGTTGCATTTGTTAAACTGAAAAGGAACGGAACCTTGGTATCAATTCCTTCAATTGATATTTGAAATAGGTTCCTGACATCCTTAGAGAGGTGCACACCAATTTTCACTGTTTTTGGATCAGCCGATCAAAAGTTACATCGATTTCTGTTTTTGTTATCGCGCTGATTTTACTATTCACCCAAACACTATTCACTCCGAGTACTATTCATCCGACCTCTGCAGGGCGGGAGCACTGTTCATCCGACCTCTGCAGGGCGGGAGTACTGTTCATCCGACCAGAGCTGCCCGACCAGTGCAGTTTTTACTGTTCACCCGACCTTAACTGGTCAGAGCCTCTGTTCATGAAATTGCTTGATCGATGGTTCAGTTCTTTCTTTCTGGTCTTTTGGTGGTTTGAAATCTAGGGGGAGAGTTTATTCGAAAATTTTATTTGGCTCCTATTCACCCCCCTCTAGTCGCCTTTTTCGATCCTTCAGAGATGCTCTCTCAGCACGTGCATTTTTCTCCCTCAGTACGGCTGCCTCAATCTTGAGGGCCTCACAAGAAACGCACGCATTTCGAATCCTATAGGCTTGGTCTTCTAATTTCTTCCTAAGTTCGACTTGGATTTTATCCAAGTCCCCCTCAATCACATTATATCGCAAGCAACTTTCTGTGACTTAGCTAGTAAGTCCTTAGCAAGATTAGCACACTTGACATTTAGAGATTCATTGTCAAGTTTTAGTTGCCTACAGCCCTCACATGAGCTGAATTGGTCCTTAGAAGCATGTATTTCAAGTTCATCGTTTCTAGAAGAAAGCTTCCTAAGGTGATCGCTCATGGCATCAATTTCAGCAAGCAATTTAGGGCAATTAGAGCATGATGGAGTAGAGTGAGCATGAAGAAAACTAGCATCTAGTGGAATAGCATTAATAAAATCATCGCTAGCATTCTTCAACCTAAGATTATCTAATTTAGGTAACACACTATCATGCATAGTCCTTAGGTTCTCCAACTCCACAAGAAGAGCATCACACAAAGAACAGTCATGAGTGACTCGAGAGGGGGAAGATCTAAGAGAAGCTAACTCTCGAGTCAAGGTACCTGCTTCCTTCTCTAGCTTCATACACCTAGCTCTAGCTCTAGCATAAAATTTTCCTAGTTTGCAGAAAGCTTCATTGAGCTGGTCATAGGAGGGTACCTCTTTTGAGCCGCTGTAAAGCTCGGAGTCGCTGATGCTGTTGGCATCTGCCATGAAGCACATGCCGGAGCAGTCGTCGCCTCCTTTCTTCTCTTGCGGTTCATCCTCGCCCTCGTTGCTCCAAGTCTTCGTGTCGGAGAGGTTGATATCGTCAAGCGAGGCGAGGACTCGGTGGAAGAGTTTCATGTTCTTGGAGAAGTTGCGGTACTTCTTCTCACGCGTCGGCTCGCAAACTGGAGGCTTCTTATTGCGGTTCTTGTCGATGTAGTCATTCTTTGCCGAACCACCGGTGTAGTTCTTTGCCTTCTCCAGTTTGGGGCAATTAGCTCGAATGTGGTTGGGGCCACCACACTCGAAGCAAGTGATCATGCCACCTATCTTCCTCTCTTTAACCCTCTTGTATGCATGTGAAAATTTGCGAGCAAGAAGAGCAAGCTCATTTTCTGGAAATTTTTCCAGTTGGTCATCGCTTAGCTCGCAAAGGGCGGAAAGAGAGAAACCAGTAAAAAGATCAAGGGAAGATCCAGTGGGATCAGTGACCAAGGCCATCGACTGAGATTTCGTCTTGCGAGAGACGACGTCGATCTCATGAGTCTTGAGATGAGAGTAAAGCCCATCAAGAGTCAAGGTTGACAAGTCGGTAGTGTCCATGATGGTGGTCACTTTCATTTCCCAAACTCGAAGATCGAGTGTGGTCAAGAAATGTCGAGCATTATCCAAGTTAGGGTATATGCAATCGACTGCTCAGAGGTCACTCAAAATCTTCGTAAATCGACCAAAGCATTCATCAAGACTCTCACCAGCGCGTTGTTCAATCTTGTTGTACTGATCCTGCTTCACGGTCTCGATTTGAGTAGTGCCCTCATGGTAAGCATTGAGGGTCACCCAAATCTCGTAAGTAGAATGGAGATGAGAAATCCTATTATACTCACTGCGGCTAAGACCCTGTCTGAGAATGTTCCTTGCCTTAGCATTTGCCTCAAATTCAGCCATATTGCCGGCCATGACGTTTTCATCAGCAGGAAGCACATACGGGAGTTTCACCTTCTGCCATATCAAGAAGCCCTAGGCAGTGATGTATGACTCCATCCGCGATTTCCAAAATGGAAAATCAACTCTAGAAAAAATAGGAGGCTTCGTGGAATACTTGTCCATCGCCATGGCTCTTGAGACCGGTCAAGATCTATGAAAGAGCAAAACCGACTATGATACCAATTGAAAGATCGAGATGGGATAAGAGGGGGTGAATGATCCCAAATTAATTTTTATCCCTCAAAGAAGATTACAAAAGAAATTCTTCACCCAAATAAACCAAGCCAACACCCTTAGCAATCAAATGGAAACGAAAGAATCAATTTTTCCAGTTTTTAGCCTTCGGCCGGTACTACTGGCAATGTGGAGTGGTACTACCGGAGTACTGTAGCTACAGTAAAATCAGGTATATGAACAGCATTTTCAGCACGGGTTCAAAAGGAAAATTGATGAATCTTTTGATCTATTGATTCAAACTCAATGAAACTTGGTAGATGAGATCCTAAGGATGTCAGAAACTTATTTCAACCTTCAATCACAAGGATTGACGTCAAAGTTCTGACCTTTTTGCCCAGGAAGGAAGAACGCACCGAGTTTTAATAAAAATTGAAAGAACTTCGATCGAGGCTTGCTCGTGGGGCTATGATGATCAAGATGATCTTGAATGACTCCCCACACGTCCCAGCAAGCAAAAGACCATGAAGAAACTCAAGGAAACACAATCCACAAGATCAAGCATTAAAGAATGTCAAGAATACCTTCTTGCAAGAAAATGCATGGATGGCCTGGATGATTGGAACATAATTTCAAAGAGAGAATCAATCATCAACCTCAGCAAAAGATTCAATTAGAAAGAGGGGAGGCAAATCCAAATTGCATAAATGTAAATTGCAAGAAAGTAAATGCGGAATTTAAATTGCGTAATTTAAATGCGTAATGTAAATGCGTAAAGGAAATTGAATAAGAACATAAAGAAAAAACTTTTCATTTCTAGAAGGAGAGGTTACAAAGCCTCACATTCATATGGGCAAAGCTCAAAGGAGCGTCAAAAACCTCAAAACCTTCAAGGGGGAAGGCTACCCCTCCACCCCTATTTATACAACTTTTGGGCCACCTACCACCCTTGGATGAGCCTCTAAACCCTAGAGCACTCCGTCAAGGGCTAGGATTGACCCACTCACTCAACCATGCAAGGGCTAACCCAAAACCCACATGCATAACGGGTTTTCTTGCACGATTCTCAAGCACACTAACTAGATCCGCTAACCTATCAACTAAATCAAGATCCAATGATCCTCATTGATCCATGCAGCGCCTAGCTAGCATCCTATCCGTTCCTTGTCTTCACGGCTTGTCACGGCTCCGTCTCCGATCATCTTCCGGCAATCCCCGACCGTCTGAACCTCCGACACTCCTCGCCTAGACCCGGTCATCCTTCGCCTCACCATGATCTAGCATCGTCGACCTGCAACCGTAAAAAACAAGGAAACTCCTCACATATCATTGCCCACAAAGATATGCAGGAAATTCATCAAAGTCTACATTTTGAAATTCATCTTTGTTCATTCTGGCCGGTGCTATCGCCCTTAGGCCGGTAGCACCGCCCATGGTGGCTCGGTGCTACCACTCTTAGGCCGATAGCACCACACTGCGCAAACACCAGAGAAAACCCTTCTCTGGAATTTTCACACCGCTCCAAAGGCTGGTGCTACCGCTCACCCAATAGCACCGCCTGGCCAAAAACCCGAAATACACCCTCTCTGGAAATATTGCACCGGCCATTTGGTCCGGTGCTATCGCTCACCCGGTAGCACCGCGCTACCATGGCCGGTAGTACCGAGAAAACAGAGAAGACCTTAAATTTCTTCCATTTGAAAATCCATTTCAAATCAAACTCAAACATGAGCAAACCAACCTCAAATTTAGTCAAATACTTATCACAAATCTGGGTAGACCTCCACATGGTCCTTCAAAAATTTATGAAAGCAAGACTATGACGTGCAGGTCGTAAGGAGTGCAGAGGTTTAAACGGAACGGATCGCAAATTCGATGACTGGTTTAAAAGATATGGTCCCTAGTGGATTAGTGATGAAACATGTATAAAGTAAAGATCAACTTATGCCTACGTCATCATTGTCGATATGCAAGTTACGACATCTGTACTTCTTATGAGCAACTTGATTTTGCCTGATAAAAATAAAAATCTTCAGAACATATGGTACAAGTTTCCCTATTGATGTGCGATTAACTCTAGATCGAAATAATCATAGTGCGTTCTCTCCCAATGAGATGGAACTAGCCATATAATTCACACAAACACGGTATGAATTTTCCTAATACAACAAAACTAGCTATGGAATATTACACATCGACACCATGGCAAGGTGTTGACAAGAGAAAAAAAAGCCACTTGATCATACACATTATAATGCGTCTACGACCGACAAGGCTAGATGAAATTATGAACTAATGCTGACGAAGCAAGATCACTACTCCATCTACAAACTAGTGCCGACGAAGCAAGATCACTACTCCATCTACATATCCCAAACGGATGGAATCGAACACTCCAATGTCGGGCACTGATAAGGCAAAGACAACACATATGTTGTAACAGCCCGACGCTCCATGTTTCCTAAATGTCACTTCATCATACTATCTCGCTAACTCTTAACCATTTTACACATAAATTTCAGCAAGTCTTCTCTTTTGACCGCTAAAACACCAACTAAATATTAACTAGAACAAATGACAATATAACTAGTAGCAATGAACGAAATAAGAACAATAATAGGGTTATATTTTTCCTCACTTTTACCATAATATTAATCATAATTCCAGCATACATCCTAGACAATTGTCACTACTACTAAGCCATCAATAACAATACTTTGCATAATCATATAAACAACAACCAAACAATAAAAAGACTTAGAACCACGCGCCCAAGCATGCCCAACGGATAAACAAACACACTTCTCAATTTAACAAAGATAACCAACTAAGTTTACATGACTATTATTGCAACTAAGTGATTCCATCATCTAAATATAATAAGCACTATCTTATTCATGATTGAACACTAAAACTAGATAATTGTGAAGGTGATGTGACAAGTGACACAATAACGCTATTCCCATCCTATGTATGTCGCCTTTAATGTTCACCTAAAATATTAAAGAAAGCAAGGGTGAGACTACGACTCAACAAGTACATAATAAAATAATAACATAACCATTTATCACATATAAAATTAGCAAGTACATAATGTAATAATACCAAAGCCATTTGTCACATTCATATAATTAATCATATTTGGATGAGCTTACGACTTAATAACATAATCACTCATCACATTTATCTCAATAGTCATATTTGGATGAGTCCATAACTCAATAACATAACCACTCATCACATTTACCTCATTAGTCCTTTTTGGGTGAGTCCACGACTCAATAACATAACCATTCATCTCATTAATCACCATTCATCATTAGTGATGCAATGCAAACATGTATGCTCATATGCACATCTCATAGCTTATACCGATATAACTGAGTGCACATCCGTCAGTGTAGCACTCTCGTGGATGGAGGGTCTACCGAAGTAGGTCTTACTTAAAAGCACTCAGGACCTAATCATATAACTTTCTCACCGACCTGGCGCATGCACTCCGGATTAGTTATGACGTTATAACAGACCTGGCTCATATGCATTTTTCTTAATGTGAATGCAAGTGATGCAATACTTTTCCATAATCATTCACCATATACCAACGTTACCAAGTGGCCATCCACATCATGCACTCGTCATCATCATCATATTACATCATATTGATAAAGCATGACGAGTAAATTTAGATAATCAATAGCAAGAATAACGACCATATATTGTTCTAACATGCACTTGCCTCTTTACCCACGGAGAACGGAGTGTCATGAGGTTGAAGCTACTCCTAAAATCACACCTGCTGCAATAGATATATCTATCTCAAAATCATACAATAATGGTACAAGTATCAAACATAACGATAACGTAACTACACACAACCCTGGATTTAGTTTTCTCCCTCGCCGAACAGCTCACGCTTTGCTGTCCCGACTGTCAGAAGGCCATAACTCCTAGCTCAAGAGCTTAAATATAGAAACCATATACTTTCCGAAAACTACAGAAGATTACCTACAACTTTCTAGTTATTCATCCTTTTCAATTAATTCATCTAACCCCTCGATTTTAGCTCTGAAGACTGATCTGTCATCTCACTGGATAGCAGACTTCACAATTTCGTAACTATTTTTATATAGCTCCAAACATAACTAACCATGATATTTCTGAAATCTACAGAAAATTATATAGCTTTCTATAGTTATTGGAATATTTAATTCGGCCACTAAATAGCCCTAATCTGCAGATTAGAGAGATAGCTTCCAGCAGTGACCAGATTCTGGACAGCACACTTCAACAGGTCATGATTTTTAAACCGCTTAACCAAATATTATGTTTCAGTACTCTAGTGAAACTTTACACAATAATATACAATTTTCACCTATTTTGCTACATCTGAAACTGACCACAGAAACCCCAAAATTCGACCCGAAAATCAATCCCAGAACTACCCGAATTCTGAACTTACCCCAAAAACAAATATGTGATTCCTACAGATCACAACCAGCGGGAAAAACATCAAAGATCCACCCTAATGTAGTACCAATACCACCAAAATTAACCTAAGGTTATTCCTTCTCCCAAAGAATCGTTGGATCAATGACGTCAGCAATTCCCCCTCGAACCTCGCTTGTTCCTCGCTTCTCCACGCGTCCCACAACTCTTGCCCTAGTTCCACCAAGACCTTCACCACCACCAGAGTTAGCGGTGCCCGTGGCTCAGGAAGGGTGGCTGGTGTGGCAGCATAGGAGAAGGGAAAGGGCCAGGGAGGAGTGCAGGAAGTGGAAGAGGAGGGGGTTGTGGCTTGGGAGGAGGAAGGTGGCAAGGGCGGCTAGAGAAGAAGAAGTAGGGGGCGGCTACAGTTGGGGGGACTAGGAGTGTTGCTAGGGTTTGGTGGGGCAAGCCCCCTGAAGGCCCAACCGACCAGCCTGGCTGGCTGAGCCCACGATAGGAATTTCCCTTTGATTTTCTTTCTGAGATATTACACATGTCCTCATCTGAAGGCAAGCATACACATGACTGGGCACCGACAAGACAAAAGTCATCCTGTTCATCGACATATCATGTCTGTGAGTCGACACGACGATGATGACTAGGCATCAGTGAAACAAAGCAACCTAATCACATCTGCATTCTCACCACCTGCATCTACACCAACATCATACATTCATATGGATGAGCAACCTAAATTCAATGATGAAGACCATAGTACAGCTTAATCTAAGGTATTTTGTAGGTCTGTTCTACAGATGTAATTAACCAGAACACCATGCAAAGGCTTCGGTATTCAACGGACTATGCAATATTCAGTTAGATACACTCCTTAAGCATAGAGGCAGAAGACAAAAGATGAACTCCTACAAAACCATGTAATTTTTTTTATATTCGATACAAAATTAATGAAATACACACTTCCACACAAAGGGTCATCTCTGGCATCTCATCTCAGATGGTTTTAATGTTTGTGTGAAAATCCATCCGCTAAGGCCTATGAAAAATTACATTGAAACTACCACAGATGGTTAGTTCTAAGCAGCTGTCTATGATAGTCGAGTCGAGATCATTTTCACAAATAGTTTAGACATCTTAACCATCTGTGATGAAACACAGATAGTTTTTGTTTCATAGTCATTTGTGATGAGTCAACTTATCACGGACGGCTGCATTCCCGGAGCCGTCTATGATAAAATAATGATGGTTTGTTCTCATAACCATTTTTGTAAGTAAACTTATCACTGACAGTTGTATTTAGGGAACCATCTTTATTGCAGCACGTACTCTTCAACTTCTACCGTGACGGTTCATATAATTAAGCTTCGGCTTCTCCTACCTTCCTCACCCATCATTAGTCTTCTAATCTGCATTTTCCTTTTCTCTCATTGGCTTCTGATCTCCGCTTTCCTTCACTAGTGGTGGAATTCCAGGTAATGTCCTATTCAATTTCCGAATGTTCTTTTGTTGTATCTAATTAATAGAAACTAATTCTAGGGATCTTCTTCTACCCCAACATCAGAACAACTAGCTCGACAACAGTTGACCCAGCTCCATGAGGCAAATGATGGCAATAACTATGGTGAGGTCTTGATGCAATGATTGGGACAAGGTCCCTCAACGGGCAATCTCTACTTGAATTGTCACAAGGAAGGACTCCTAGAGCCAATGTGGCGAACAATGAAACTGGTTGTCACATCCTGGGAAACGGTGAGAAGTATCTATCTACCTTCTTTTGATAGAAAGATCACATTTTTCATTTGACCTTGCAAGACAATGTTCAACGAGCGAGATATGCAGCGAGAAAATCCAACATAGAGATCCGGTAGTCCTTTGCTACATCCCAAGTGGAAACCAGATCGATGATACACCGTGGCAAGGCGAAGGTGGCTACCGTGAGGGTCCAACTTGTGGCTAGCTGAGTAAGTCCCGACGGTGAAAGTGGTGTCGGATTAGCTATGATTGCTAACAAGAAGAGGTAGATTCGTCAAGCCATGAAGTTTGTCAGAAGGCACAAAGGCGAAAAGTGAAGGGCCATCAGGTTTGGTGATATGTATGTTTGGGAGAAGATAGAGATCGATGACGAGGCTGCAAAACTAAACTCTGTCCACCACTCCATCCATTGCCACTGCCTAGAGCTTCACCATGACCCTCTTGATACCATTTCCAACCTCGCCCTAACCTCTCAACCGTTACCTTGCCACTAACGAGCTCGGCCGCTATGCTCAACTCAGCCGCCCTCATTCTCTCTGTCAAGTGGGCCCCAGTAGTTAGCATTAATGACAGTAGTTATATTAGTTAAGCTTTGGTTAAGGGTAACAAGTCAATGACACGTGAACTTGGTTAGGTTAAGTAAGCCATTTTATATTTCAAACTGGTATTTAGTTATGTCACTGACATATAGATCCCACCTGTCAGTTTCTGCGAAAAAAGTAAAAATCTAACATGTAAGCCCCACTTGTTAGTCTCTTTGAGAGAATCACATTGTTCCTTAATAGAAAATACAACTCCATCGTGGAAAAGTGTAGTCCGAGACAATATGCCTTCGACGTCGTCCCTTTCTTCCTTTCTTTCTTTTTCCTGGATTTCTCAGCCGAGCTAAATTCTAATGCTTATAACTTTTCCACACGAACTCCAAATTGAGTAAAAACAGTTGCTAAATTTTTTGAAATCATTAAATTTTATAATCTCCATAAATAATTGAATTCGGCCATTGTTTGCATTCTTTCAGCTCGTAGTTATGCTTTCTAGTGTTGCGCGTGTAAATACCGACTTTCCAAAAAATTCCACCGACGACCTCGAGCAAGACCTAGAGTTCAACGAGTAAGGTAAACACCCTGTTTGATCATATTTGATCACATATTTTTACTATTATGTATGTTGTTTTTATAACAATTATGCATGCGCATAATTTCGGTAGATACGTCCAATTGTTGCATGTACCCTACTTTGATAAATTGTTACGTTGGATGTTATCACCCTAGTATATCTATCATATTCTACCACTGTAGGATTCTATATGAACAATACAATAGATGCTTAATCATGCTTATATTGACATTAGACCAATTAGCTTGACAATGGTCAAAATGAGAAATACTTGTGATGTGGTCCAGAGGAGGTACCTCTAATATTTTGAGTATAAATAAAACTAAAAAATATATTTTAGACTTGGGCGAGTGGTTGTTGAGACTGGTGCAATTGCACGAGAGGTGGGATAGTGACAGTTTCTCCTAGGTTATTAAGGACCGATCTATTGTGCTATAGACCTAAGTATTTTTATACAACCACATGTGCCTTTATCGAAAGGCCCTAGCATAATAAGTTGTTGTGTTATAACAATTTAACCGCATGTGGTAGTTGATAGGTAGAAATTGTGCTAGTGCGGACATGGTAAAGCACCTCCATATTCGTTGGGGCTTTTGTGATGTACAGAAAGCTTACCAACACAACTATGAGCTATTAAGGTTGGAGGACGCTCCACACCTTGAGATGCAGATCATAGGGTGGTGGTAGTTATAACCGGTAATGTAAAAACTTTATCATGAAACTCTCAAAAGGATGCCTCCAGTCTCGCGCGTGACATGGTTGATAAGATAGGATGTTTATGTCATATGGGTGAAGTTATACAACCTCTGTAGAGTGTAAATCTATTCAAATAGATATGTCTTCGATCATGGACATCACTAGGTTATATCCCAGTTCAAAAGCATGCAGCAGTGTGGCCTACTAGCTTTTGAGTAGAAACTGGTATTAGCATAGGCTAGGAACTGGAAGAAAACAGCCGCAAGTAAAATTACACCGTAGGTCTGTTATTCACCCAAAACTAAGTTCATGCTTTCGTCCTGGTGGCAAACAAAGCAACTAATTATCTGCAGATGTAATATCAAGTACTGAACTAGTGAGTTGGGGCTATGAGTTGTCAGAACAAGTGATACTCTGTAGGAAATTTAAGCAAACACTTTCAGACGTAAACTTAAAGCATCATGGGGCATGAAGAAATATAAAGCTGAAACATTACATTACATCTAGTGCAGCAATCTTGCATAAATCAACTCTGGCAGCAAAGAAAAATGGAATCTAATTGTTGACAACAAACATCAGTTTGACTGATTCTATAGCATGGATATGGTTTTCGCGGCCTAATATATACAGCTCAATAAATTGAAAACTCAGACTATCACCTCCCCAAATGCTGTCAAATACATAGTTCGGAGCCGACGACGCGCAATCACACCTCCCCAACTACGCCTCAGCAAATGCAACACGCCTTCGTCCCTACTGCATGGAAATTAAACAAACGTCCATGAGGTAAGAGGGCAACGACGCAGCTGGCATTCTGAGTAGGTGACGCAGAGGTCAATTGGTCAGAGAATTGGAAGCCTTGGAGGGGACGCAGAGGCATTCTGAGTAGGTGACGCTGGTGGAGAAGTGAAAAAATAAGACTTGGAAGCTTTCGATCGAAATTATATATAAGTTACCGGATGTAGGGAAGAATATGTTATACTATGTAAAGTTTAAATCAAAATCAATCACATTTGTACGGTGCGAAAAAGATAATAAATTCTCTCCGGACAATGCAAATCAATGTTCGTGGATAATTTGACATAGGATATGTCATCCCCGATATCTGATGATATATTTGTTTTAGAAAACTTCCACCACTGTTTTTCACGGGCCTTCTTTACTTCTCCCTTATTTGTTAGCGCATCTGATTTGCGTGAACGTGGCTCGATCGATGGGAAAAAGGTTGGTGCTGAAGCTCAACCGACGGCCGGCGACGGCGAAGGGTGCTTAATTTACCTGATCTTGACAGGTATGCAGGAGCTGGAGATAACAGATAAGGTGACCACAGGATGTAAAAGTTTGGAGAGATTTGCCGCAGGAAACTCAAACCGAGTTCCTCATGTATTTATACTCTTTGATACAAGCGGAAGAAAAACAAAGTACAGATGTCGGATACTTAACAGAATACAGTTAAGTAACTAATCAGAGGAAAACTGAAAAGATTCTAGATTAGCTACAGGAAACGACAGCGGCATCCTAACAGATAACAGACAATATCGAACTTTATCCACAAGCCTTTGGATGTGATCGGATGAAACAGAAACTGAATCATGTATTGTTTAACATCCTCCCTCGATCACAGCAAGGACTTTTAAGATTTAAATGACTACAAAGCTTATCAAATTGCTGTCGGGCCAAAGCTTTTGTGAAGACATCAGCTATTTGATCTGACGAAGCGATGAAAGGAACATCAAGTAACTTCGACGCAACTCTTTCTCTAACAAAATGAAAATCAATCTCAATATGCTTGGTTCTAGCATGAAAGATTGGATTTGCTGTCAGATATGTGGCTCCCAAATTATCACACCAAAGCACCGGTGCTCTATTCTGAAAAATGTCAAGTTCTTTCAGAACTGACTGAAACCAGATGATCTCCGTTGTTGCATTAGCAACCGCCTTATATTCAGCCTCAGTACTAGATCGCGATACAGTTGACTGCTTCTTTGAACACCAGGGCACAAGATTTGGTCCAAGAAAGATAGCATATCCATTCTGAGATCTCTGATCGTCTGGACAGCCAGCCCAGTCCTCATCCGAGAATGCACTCAGAAGAAATGAAGAAGACTTTTGAATGTTTAGTGAACTTCAACTGTCATCTTGATGTATCTCAGAATTCTTTTTACAGCAGCCCAGTGTATATCAGTAGGAGCTTGTAAGAACTGTCAAACCTTATTTACCGCATATGCTATATCAGGCCTTATCAGCGTGAGGTATTGCAAAGCTCCCACTGTGCTTCGGTACATGAAAATCTCATCTTCTGTTAGCACTTTTCCAGCTGCTTGAGTCAACTTTTCTGTTGATGTCATTGGTGTCAAGGAAGGCTTGCAATTGTGCATGTTAACCTTGTGCAACAGATCTGTTGCATACTTTTTCTGCACAAGAGTCATACTATCAGACTTTCTGTAAACTTCAATTCCCAGGAAGTAGCGAAGCTCTCCTAGATCTTTTATAGCAAAATCTTTTGTAAGATTTTTGATCAACTTCTCTGTGGCTGCAGTAGAAGAACAAGCAATAATTATGTCATCTACGTATATGAGCATGTACATCACAATACCAACTTTATTGAAGATGAACAATGAGGTATCTGCTCTGGATGGGACAAAGCCTAGTTCCTGAAGCTTCAGACTCAACCTTGAAAACCAAGCCCTTGGTGTCTGCTTTAACCCATAAAGTGCTTTCTTCAGTTTGCACAAATAATCAGGATAATAGTCATTTACATAGCCAGGAGGTTGTTTCATATAGACATCCTCTTGCAGAGTGCCATGCAGAAATGCATTCTGAACATCAATCTGTTTTAGCTGCCAATCTTGAGATACGGCCAGAGACAAGATCAGCCAGATTGTTGCAGGTTTAATCACTGGACTGAAGGTTTCTCCATAGTCAATTTCGAACTGCTGCTTGAAGCCCTTTGCAACTAAACGAGCCTTGTATCTATCAATCTTTCCATCAGGTTTCTGCTTTAATTTGAAGACCCACTTACAATCAATAACATTTACTCCCTTCGGCGGTGGTACAAGTTGCCAGGTATTGTTCCGGATCAATGCTGCATACTGTCGGGACCCGATTCTGAGAATCCGGATCCTCTGTGTATTCTGTGCTAGTCCAGGATCACGCTAGCACACAGTCTTTACAGGGTTGCACATCACAGACATACACGGCGATATAAGAATAAATAGTGCAAACATTTATATAAACTGAGTTGTACGACCTTATGGTCTCCTTACATAAAATCAGCCACGCAGGGCTTACATTATTCAGAGTAATTGAAGTAGCAGCGGAATAAAAATAAATGTCGTGGAAGCCTTCATCTTGTCACAGGCAACCAACTGGGCTTGCCCCCTAATTGTCCGGATCCTCAATGAATTCCTCCTCCCACGCTGGTGTAGATTCCTCCACTGATGTTGGTGTTGATAAGCAAGGAGGGGTGAGTACACAAGGCACTCAACAAGTAATGCACAGAATGCAACGCTATTACTATATGCAAAGCTTATTCCAAAGGATTGGCTTAATTGGTTCTTTTGCATCAAACGGCATTTTTAAACCAGTATCTTATTTAGATTAAAGCAGTGGAACAATTATAAATAATACTAATTTCTTCAAATGGTTTTTCTTCGAAGATTCTCGGCACACAGCCTTAACAGTTCATTTTTAACACTGGCACACAGCCACTCTTTCCACATTTTGTTTTTGAAGATCTACCCCTTGACTGTAATCCCCAAGCAATGCTCAATACCGCGAGCACGGCTATTCGAATAGATTTGACACTCTGCAGAGGTTGTACACTTTACCCACAAGATACAGCCGCTCATCACACAGGTGATTGTCCGTAACGAAGCCTTTCAGGAACCTCTACCTTAACCAAAGAACCTCTCCGGTATTGTCTTCACTATCACTTCCCTCACACAGAGCTGTAGTATAGGATGGGTCAATCACCGTTGGATGGGCACCAAGCCGTAGCACAGGTACGCTCCCCCATACAGATACACCCCCCGTGTACTATCACCCTGAGGTATCAAAGGAAAGATATCAGAACCCTAATCAACTAGGTCTGTCCCATATCAGACATGTGGTTGTACGGGTGACTCAGATCAAAGGCTTGCAAGGTGAAGTCCTTAACTGACCAAGGCAAGACTTCCTTCACTCAACAGTGGCACACAACCCATCGTGGCACACAGACTCACAACACTCATCAACCCATTGCCACACAGGCCCACCTGGCACACAGCCTCTTGCCACTTGCCCCAGTCTAAAACATTTTCCACCCCGTTGATTATTGTGCAACACATGCCAGCAATAACTCAACATCGGTATGGAACCACACAGGTCTCCATACTTCAATTTCATCATGTGGCAACATCACACCACTTTCAAAATACATTCAATATTCCATTAGACAATATTGTAGCATTTTCCCGAAAGATCATTCATGATTCGTTGCCAGGCTGAGCATCTATTCACGGTCTAGCCTCCCGTGTTGGCACAATATTAGCATCCAACTAATACAATCAAGCTTACGGCGACAATGATTAAGGGCATACAATCAATAATTTCAAGGTGGCATAACAAAATGGGTTGGTTACCTACATTATCCCAAAGTAGTTTAAATCCATTTTTACTTAATTTAGCATGCATAATTTCAAAGTAAAGTACATTTAGAAACTGGGATCAAAATGGTCAAAGCATCACTTGCCTTCAAAGAGTTGCTGGTCGTGTTCCGAAGCTTGGTCTTGAGCGACGAACTCTTCCTCGAAACCTTCCGGCAAATTTGCGTCTACGCGTACAACAAAATATGCAATAAATAGCTAATATAGAAGACTAAATGACCTCAAAAATTCAAATAAAATTCACCATTAAAGAGATCACAATTTTATGAATTTTTAAAAATTTGAATCACCTCAATCGGAGTTCAAATGCAAAAGTTATAGCCTTTTAAAGTTTTAAATAAAATATAAATCAGAAAATCCGATTTGTTTCAATTATTTTTATGCGGAAAACTTGGGATTTATGACATCAGCATGACCTAATGATGACGTCGGCACCGAACTAAAATTCATCTGAATTATTTATATATAGTAAAATATTTATGACATCAGCGATGACACGTGGCAGCCTCTAGTGCCGCCACGTCGCCTCGGTCTATGGGCTCGGTTCATGGCTCGGCTCTGGTCTACCGTGGACTCGATCCACCAGAACAGTGCAGCCAGCGGCAAGATCCGAGCCGTTCATTGAATCAACGGCCAGATCCACGCGCCACACCGCGTTGCCTCGATATCTACGCGACACGCGTCGCGCATCCAACGCTCGCTCGGATCCAACGGTCAGATCTCACGTGCTGCGCCGAAATCCGCGTGACACGCGTCAGCCATCGAACGGGCCAACGGATCCAACGGCCAACGCACGCGCGGTTCGGCCACGCCTCGCACTCCGCACCCCCACGCGTCACGCATCCGACGGTGCACCCGAATCCAACGGTCCAAACCCGCGCACGTCTGGCGACGCCTCGGCTCCGCAACGACACGCGGCGCAATCACGACGGTCTGCGGAAATCGACAGCCGAGACTCTGTCACGCTTCGGTCAAAGGGGACACGCGGCCGCACGCGATTCGGCAAAGACGCGGCGCAATCACCGCCGCTCGTTCAAATCTGAACGGCGCGGATTCACGCGACACAGCTCAACCCACAACTACCGTTTAGATCTAATCTAACGGCCCACGGTACCCGAGCGGTTTACTGTTCACCCTAGCGACGCGGCGCAATCTCATGCGTACACTAACGATCCAACGGCTGAGATCTAAACAAGCACGAAACTAAATCTAATCACCACCATTCAATCTAGATCTAACGGTCAAGATTAACGCTAGGATTTAAAATGGAAGAGAAAAGACGTGGACGAACCAGATGCGTGCGATGCAGATCGAACGGTCGACGAAGCTTGACGAAGTCGACAGCGGCGAGGAAGCGAAGGTTGCCGGAGTTGGGGAAGACGACGCGGTCGACAGCGCTTCGAGGCTTCTCCGGCGTGAAGAACTGACCCGTTCGACGCAGCTTACTTCGGAGATGTAGGAACCGGCTCGAGCGTCCGCGAAGAGTGACCGACGGCGAAGAACAGCGACGGCAAGGAGATGCAACTACGGTGAGCTTGTACGGGCGCTAGAGGAGGTCTCGGCGTGCGTGAAAGGAGTCAAAAGAAGCGGCGTGAAGACCTCTGCACGACGCCCTCAACGGGATCTTAAAGGCTGCCTCGACGTGCGTGAAACCCACCGGCGAAACTCACGGCCATCAATGCCCACGTCTCTCCGGTGATCCCGCGAGGAAGAAGCAACGTGTCACAATCCTGACCGTCCGTGCGGCGACAATCCGAAGGCGCACGCGCGCGGGCGACGAGGCGCAACGGCAGCCGTTGGATCCCGATCCGATGGTGCAGATACACAGCGGCTAGGGTTTCTGGCGCGCTAGGCTGGGCTGAGCACAGTGCTGGGCTGGCCCAATACTATTCACCCGATTTTTAAAATATTTCTGATTAAAAATAAATCAGATAAATAACAAAGCCGAAATAAATAGTAAAAATACCCGAAAAAATCTAGAAAAATTCTAGAAAATACTTTGAGACATTTGGAACTCAAATAAAATATTTCCAAAAAAACTTTGTATAAACTTTTGCATGAAGTTAATTAAATTCAAGAAAGGTCAGAAATGAATAAATCCAATTTAAATTCTCAGAAATTCACAAAAATAAAAAATACTCCAAACTTTAAATTAGAGTAAATTTCAGGGTGTTACACATACTCACTAGCCATAGCTTCTTTCCACTTAGGATGTTTAAGAGCTTGCTTATATGAAGATGGTTCAGTAGCAGCAAATGAAGCTTGATAGCGACTCAAAGGATACCGAATTGTTCCATCTTTGAACTGCTTCGGTACAACAATATTGTTTTGAAGTCATGTTCGTGGCCGGTTTTGTTGATGCTGCTGTGTCTCCTCTGCTTGAGCAAGCCCAGTGGCCTGTGACATGCTTCCTGTAGAAGAAGAAGAAGCTGAAAGTGTAGGATCAGTGTGAGTCACATTAGGAGAAATATTGTCATCTTCAGATCGAGTAATATCTACTGAGTTTTCATGAGTCATTGTCGGCTTGGGAGAAGACAGAGATAGCGATGGAAGAAGGGTGGTTTGAACAGTTGGGCTGTTAGCAGAAGGAATATTGGACTGAGTTGCAAAGGGGAACACATTTTCATCAAAGATCACATCTCGTGATATATAGACTCTACTAGTTTGTCTGTGAAGACACTTGTAGCCTTTATGTAGAGTACTATAGCCTAAGAAAACACATTGTTGTGATCGAAAACTAAGTTTTCTAGTGTTGTAGGGGCGCAAATTTGGCCAACAGGCACAGCCAAAAATTTTGAGCATAGAATAGTTTGGAGAAATGTTTAGGAGACGATGTATAGGAGTTGAATTTCCAATCACTCTACTTGGTAAGCGATTTATAAGATAAGTGGCAGTTAAGAATGCCTCATCCCAAAATCGGATTGGCAGGGAGGACTGAGCTAGTAAGGCAACCCTGTCTCAACAATATGACGATGTTTCTTCTCTGCAATCCCATTTTGTTGATGGGTATGAGGACAGGAAACGCGATGTGTGATCCCAATTGACTTAAAGAATTTGTTGAGCTTGTGGTATTCACCACCCCAATCAGACTGGATAGCAAGAATCTTTCTATTAAGAAGTCGTTCAGCATGCTTTTGGAACTGATAAAAGGCATTCTCAACATTAGATTTATGTTTAAGCAAATAAATCCAAGAAAATTTGCTATAGTCATCAACAAAACTGACATAGCTTTTATAGCCACTTACTGACGTGATGGCTGGACCCCAAACATCAGTGTGCACAAGTTCTAAATGAAAAGTGGACACATGGGTAGAGGAATGATATGGTAATTGATGAATTTTTGCTTGTTGATAAGCATTACACACTGAATTATTGCTAACAGGAGTACATCTCAATTTATTTGACTGAATGACTGAATGAACTATCGAAGGAGCTGGATGGCCAAGTCTCCGGTGCCATTGTTCAAGAGTGGTTGCCACAGCAGCAGACAAGGAATGGCTTTGACGACAAATAGACAAAGGTTGAGATGACGCAGACTGCAATGCAATGGAATAGAGGCCACCCCTACATTGGCCGTGTAGAAGAGTTGTCCTCGTGGCCCGATCCTTGATACAAAAATAATGAGGATGAAACTCAAAGAAAGCATCATTATCAAGAGCAAATTTGTGAACTGAAAGAAGATGTTTTTTTATCTTCAGGACATGAAGAATATTGTTAAGACGAAGAGAGTGACAATGACCACGAATAGTAGAATTACCGATATGAGAGATAGACAAACCTGCTCCATTTGCGACTTGAACTTGATCTCCACCTTTGTAGCGATCTCTGACAGTAAGTCTATCAAGATCACTTGTCAGATGATCGGTTGCTCCTGTGTCAGCATACCAATTCGTGTTGAGTTGATAATTCCCTGAAGACGCTGCTGCAGCTACTCGCTGATCCTCTGATTGATATGAGTGATCGAAGCGATGATAACAGTTTAGGGCATTGTGACCATATTTGCCACATACCTGGCATGTTGGTTGTGAAGATCTATTATTGCCATTGTTGTTGAAGGTTGCATTGACTCGACCTCCTCGATTTCCTCCTCCATTGCTGCAGCCACGGCCGCGACCACGACCACGACTGCCATTATTGTTTTCATAGTTCCTAACAACATTGTTGGCAGATGAAGATATCTGCACATCAGAATTTTGCTGCTCCTTGCGCAATTCATAGCTGAGTAAATGTGCATAAAGATCAGTCAGAGTGATCTGTTCTGCACGAGTTGTCATGGAAGTGACAAAAGCATCATAATCATCTTCTAGTCCAGTAAGAACATAAGAGACAATATCATCTTCTTGTAGAGGCCTCCCGATTGCTGCCATTGTATCTGCTAGACTCTTCATCTTTTGGAAGTAGTCAGAGACAGATAACTCCTTTTTCTTCAGATTTGCGAGCTGAAAGCGAATCTGCATAACACGAGCATGTGAGCATGAAGAAAACATTTGCTCAAGTGCTGCCCATACTTCTACCGAAGTGGTTAAAAACAGCACATGACCAAGAATCTCCTCCGTCAGGGAGGAAAGAATAGCACTGAGGACGAGCTGATCCTACTAAAACCAGATGGTATAAGCAGGGTTTGGAACTTGGCGAGTTTCAGTCTCTGTTCCTTCAGTAATCATCAATGGCGGCTTTTCAACAGTGCCATCAACATAACCAAGAAGTTGCTGGCTACGAAGATATGGCACAAGTTGAGCTTTCCAGAGCAAGAAGTTATCTCTGGTTAATTTGATGGTGACAAACTGACTGAAGGAGGGCGTGACCATGACTCCAGTCGAGGTTGAAGCAATCGCATAGGTGATGGAGATTGAAGGAGAGGAAGAACTGGATGAAGAAGTAACCATGCTCTGATACCATGTAAAAGTTTGGAGAGATTTGCCGCAGGAAACTCAAACCGAGTTCCTCATGTATTTATACTCTTTGATACAAGCGGAAGAAAAACAGAGTACAGATATTGGATACTTAACAGAATACAGTTAAGTAACTAATTAGAGGAAAACTGAAAAGATTCTACATTAGCTACAGGAAACGACAGCGGCATCCTAACAGATAACAGACAATATCAAACTTTATCCACAAGCCTTTGGATGTGATCGGATGAAACAGAAACTGAATCATGTATTGTTTAACACAGGACACCACCGAACCTCGACTGCTCATGTGAAGTCTTATTTACACATCTCAGTGCCGCGTAGGTACATGCGTCCTGTCTCTTTACAGTTGTTTAATTTCGTGAACTTCTTCCAAGCTGGTTTGAACCACAGAGCTTAACATCACTTAAGTTTGATTGTTGTCATGCACTTGAGAGGATAATGATATCCTTTCCCAACATTTCACTTTCTATAAATCTAAATGTCATACATACAGTGCTAGTTGACAACGATAATGACAACAATGGTATGTTCTCATACCTAACCGACCTAACCATTTTCTATTGCAAAACCTTATTGTTGGCGCCGAAAAATGTGATGAAGGATTAATCGGTAAAAACACACAAAGAACGCCGGGTTCAAAGGTTCAAGGCATGCCAAATGATTTGATCCTGCAATCGCTAAGATAGATAGAAAAATATGCTCAAAGCCGATTTAATGTATTAATCGGCAAAGATCTAAACAGCTAGAAAGCCGATTAAATCAAAAGATAAGGGTAAGGTCCTGTTTGTTTCGGCTTTTTCACTGGCTTAAAAGCAGAAAAGCCAAAGCCGAAACAAATGATTGAGGCGGCCTAACTCGAGCTCCGGTCTCTTCCGTCCCCGACCCAGATCTCCTCCCTCCCCAGCCTCCTTCCTCCTCCACCGACCCAGATCTAACGCGGTGTGGGTTGAGGCGGCCTAACTCGAGCTTGGAGCAGTGGGAGGCTATAGGGTCCGGGCGTAACGCAGGTGGAGCTGAATTGATCTAGCCGTAGCACGACGGGAGATGGTCGGATCCGACGTGGCGTGGGTGGAGGGGGGCGGACCTGAGGGTGGAACGGCGTGAGGCGAGTGGAGGCGGCCGGATCTGGCACGGCAAGAGGCGATCGGATCCGCCTCATCGAGCCCCTCAGTGTATATTTTTATTTAGTTTGACGAGAGTTCAGAATTGTTATGCTATTTTCAGTCTGAGAAAAGTTCAAAATTGACATGTAGAAGAGTTTCAAGTTGATAAATAATTATACTCAAAATAAAGTTTGATCTCAAGATTAATCTATGGTTTTCAATACGATATTCGGTGAAAAAGTATAAAACATTTGTATTAGATAAATCAGTATATAAGAAAAATCCTTACAACCTTAAAGGGTATTTCAAACTTTCTAGCAATAAGCTCCACCTCCAACCCATCAAAAAGCCAAGATACCAAATAGCATTTCTTGGCATAAAAGTAGACGGTTTAGAAGCTCGTTAAGCCAAGAAGCTAACTTTAAGCCAAAAGCCTAAGTC
Organism: Otatea glauca; assembly: GCA_036346275.1. Taxonomy (NCBI): domain Eukaryota; kingdom Viridiplantae; phylum Streptophyta; class Magnoliopsida; order Poales; family Poaceae; genus Otatea; species Otatea glauca. Next base: position 18,521,232 of record CM070713.1, read on the forward strand.
GAAACAAACAGGGCCTAAGTCTAAATAGCCGATTAGAGCTGATTAGATGGTAAATAAAGGTAGATTTTCCCAAAAAGGCGATGCGCAGCAAGATCGGAGAAAATCAAACCTAATTGGTGTAATCAAAGGTGACCAACAATCGGCGATGCGCAACTTTATTTATCAGAATCAAATTACAAGAAAGATGCTAAATTACAAGACTACTCCTAGTTGAGAGAAAGTAAATAAAAGAAATTGAGTTGTTTGGTTGATTGCTTGTATTCTTCTATTTGCCTTTGACCACCTTTTATAGTGCATTGGCCGATCGTATCCTTCTCAGACGCGTTGCCAATATGATCCGTATCGGCCTCCATAGGGGCAAGAACTTCCATATTTGAATCAATATCGGCTATAACTCTACCTTTAACTTAATCTTTCCTATTTTATCCGATATTGGCCAAAAACACCCTCCTCATCCTTAGTCTGATAATTTGGCCATGCCTTTGCCGAAATCTGGTGCAAACATATGCCCCCCATTTGTGGGAGATAACATGTTATCTCACAAAAATCTTCATTATCAGCTTCTATACCATCTGCTTAACACGATTTCACCATTCGTAACCGCTCCATTTATGGCACCATAAAATCTCACCGTGTATCTTTTTCATTAACTGCTCACAGTGTTTCAGGAAAAATTCCCGCCTTTTACTGTTCCTTTTAACCCCCTATAAATATGAAGTACATCCACTGTCATTTCCACACACACGAGCTCTCAAATCTCCTGCTATCGGCTTCATCCTCTTTAACAAGCTCCGAGAACCCCCTTTCCAACCGTCAACTCATCCACTTTCAATCAGCTAAATGGATTCTCAGCAGGTATTAATCCCTGTTCTCAATAGTGATAATCAGTATTACTTAGGCCCCATAGGAAATACCGATCCATAGACTGCCATAGAACATGAAATATTTTGTTTTCCGATAAACACCTCAAGGTATAAATTAGATGGATGGAGTAAGAGTTTTAGGGCATGGCCGACAGTGCTTAAAGGGTGGAGAGATTGGTATCATCTGCTTGCAGCCTAAAAGATGGTTGAATGGGAACGGATGGACATAGCAAAATGTCTTCCCTTAGCTCTTGTCGATCCAGAGGCCAATGAGCCCTTGGTGGTCATGGCCAGTTATTTTTGGTCGGACACCTTCAATGCTTTTATGTTCAAGACTGGCCTAATCAGCCCAACCCTTCTAGATGTAGCCCAACTCGGTTGCTTGAGGCCGGACAGGGATAAAGTATCGGCTTTTAGTGCCAAGCCTCAACACAAACTAATTCGCACCAAGGGAGAAGGATGGGGCAAATATATTGAGAATAGAAAATGCACCGGCCCAGTGTCGGATAAGGAACACATAGCTTTCCTCAATCTCTCGCTTGACCAATTCGTGTTCTGTGGGGCATCTCCTGGGCCGACCCAAGTTTACCAGGTCTTGGCTCAACAGCTAGTAGCAAGGGATAGGCTAGCTCTAGGAAAAATATTTCTTGGTGCAGTGTATCAGATGATGCATATCATTCGTAGTCGGCTTTTCACCAGTATAGGGGAGTTCACAGTGGGCAATGTAGGAGGTCCTCTATAGTTCATCCAAACCTGGTGTGCAGTGTATCAGATGATGCATATCATTCGTAGTCAGCTTTTCACCAGTATGGGGTGGTTCACAGTGGGCAATATAGGGGGTCCTCTATGGTTCATCCAAACCTAGTTATAATACATGTTTAGCTGATCGTTTGAATTCATCCATAAGCAAGAGAACCATTTCCCTACGAAGACATTCCTGAAGATTAAGAAATGCAATTCAAATATAGCCGATCTTAAGGCAAAAATATATTCTCTGCTCAGGTAGTGATTCTAAGATTATAGCCATCGGAGCAAGGAAATTCTTGGATTTCTTCTTTCAGCTTAGCTAGAGTGATTTCGGCCAGCACAATTTCTTTTGTTACAAGGAAGCTGATGACTATCCACGCTCGTCTTTTCTGCACTTGACTGGAGACAGCAACATAATGCTCCTAGAAACATTATATATTTACAAAATTTTCCTATCTCCAAGTGTATTGTCTGTCGGCTTGCACCCAAAAAATCAGACATATTAGCCATCTTATGAGCTATATCACCCATCAGTATATGCAAGGCAACTCGGCTTTGGTCAAGTACCTACAAGCCTCCATATTTTTGATCTGTTGCAACCGAGGAATCGAGTGTGAAGAGCTTCATCAGCTAAATTAGTATTGCGCATATACCATAACCTCCAAGTTTTAGATATGTTGCACTTTGTTCTGCACACAAGGAGTGCGAGCAGCTTTACTAATTGGTGGTCGGCTATTTGCTCATCTTTGTATCTGACAGAGGGATCCATTGAACCGTTAAACTTTGAATTCTTCCCTGATCTACCAGAGCCGACAAAGGATACTAACACTGATAGTAGTTGTTGTCACTCTAGCGATAGTGCGAGTTCCCATGGCTATACTAATACAAGTCTTGTTGATATAACCAGCGAGGTATCGGCTTGAAGTAGAATTTTCCTTTTGATCATTTTTATACCCTTTGAACTCTACTAACCGACTCCTGATTTGTTTTGCAGACTAAGGCCACTGGCAAAAAACCCACATAATCCAAAACTGTCGGCTAGACTAGTAAAAGACCACAGTCGGCAACATCCTTAACCGGATACTCATCAAGAACTATGGGAATCCAATCTCCCTCTCTTTCCGATGTCGAAAAACAACAGCCGAGTAAAGTTTTCATCACCCGTCTTACACTTATACCACTTCTTCATGTACTAACATTTAGCCGACTATTTCTTTAGAAAAGAAGTGCGGTCGGTCCCAGAAGGTCGTGGAATCAAGGGGCAAAATCCAGCCGATCAATCGGTTGAAAGCTCTTCACGTGAATCAGGCACAAACGAGGTAAAACAAACCCTTAAGCCGATTCTTATCTTTTTTAATAGACTCATTTCCTAACTCTAAATTTTTCTACAGCTTCCTCCTTCTCCTTTGGCATTTGCATCCAAAGCCGATCTCCCCCTCCACCGTCACAACCGACACCGCAGATCCAACTTCCTCATAATACACTGCCCAAGGCTGCTACCCCCAATCCCAAACTGATCGAATCCGTGAGCAATGTCCTCGGATTTGATGTGTCGGATCTTGAAGATGACATCGACCTGGGGGTAGATAGTTTTCCAAAAGAAATACAAAAAAATTTAGCCGTATCGTAGGAGGTATCAGCCCAAGTGACATCGGCTCCAGGCATGACGGAAAAACTCAACCATTTCTTCAAGTTGGTCTTTGCTCCGTCCGCCAAGCTTCTTGAAGACTCCCAACCTCTTCAGGATGCCATGGCGGCAGTTCAAGCTGACCTCCCAAAAGAAGCAATGGCTGCCCTGTTAGAGGTTTGCCACCTCGACACAAAGAAGGGTGAAGTGGAAGCAGCGAAGGCAAGGATTGCTTGTCGGGCAGCATAACAAGACGACTAGAAACTGCTCAACAAACTTGGAGCCGACACAAAAGCCCTCAAAGACAAATTTGACGAGGAATCCAAAGCTTTCAAGGCCACCAAAGAAATGGTTCTTAAACTAGAATCAGCCAAAAAATCTCTTGAGGAGGAGCTGGCCAAAGTAAACGCATCTTTGGCTGAGTGAAAGCATCTAGGTCCCCAATTATATTTGGTTTTGGTAATTAATGATAATTACAGTTAAAGGACTAACATTTCCTATTTGAGCATTTTGAGAATAGGTTCGTCCAAGTTTCGATGATTATGAAAGCATGAAGTTGATGAAGAGAAGATCAACGCGTCAAGACAAAATGATTAAAGGTATAAATATTTAAGGACTTTTTCATAGCTTTTACCGATCTCAAATTTTGGAGAAAAGATCGGATTGCTAGAATTAGGGCCGTACTATTAAGAGGGGTCCTGATGATTATCTTGATGTCATCTAGGGTTTAAAAGCTCAAATCTATACTTAAGATCATGCATCATGTCATACAAAAATTCAAATTGAAATTCCATATTTATTGAAAGAAAGAATCTGGAAGTCCGGTGCTACCGCCCATGGTAGGGTGGTGCTACCGGGCAAGCGGTTGCACTAGCCTTAATGATCGGTGTGAAAATTCTAGAGGGGTTGTTTTTGGGCATTTTGGGCCATCCGGTGCTACCGCCCATGGTAACCCGGTGCTACCGGTGAAGCGGTAGCACCGGCCCCAGAGTGGTGTGTAAAAACTCGAGAAGGGTATTTTTTGGGACCAGGCAGCGCGGTGCTGCCGGGCGAGCGGTAGCACCGGCCCCTCTGCCCAGTGCTAAAATTTCATAGAGCTTCATTTTTGGGCAATCGGGTGGTCCGATGCTACCGCCCATGGTAGCACGGTGCTACCGGGCGAGCGGTAGCACCGGCCCCTCTGCCTGGTGCTGAAATTCTAGAGAGCTTCCTTTTTAGGTAGTCAGGCGGTCCGGTGCTACCGCCCATGGTAGCGCGGTGCTAGCGGGCAAGTGGTAGCACCGGCCCCTCAACCCGGTGCAAGAATTCGAAAGAAGCTCCTTCTGGTCGGGCAAAAATAAAAAGCGCCTGGTGCTACCACTCCCAGTTGGGCGATAGCACCGGACCCTCTACACAACGATCTCTGGCAGTGCATTTAATGCACTATTCCAACCGTTGGGTTGGATCCCAGTGCTACCGGTCCTACATGGGCGGTAGCACCGAAAATTGTGATTTCTACGCATTTTGAGCTCCAACAGCTAGGAAAGTTGTTGGGGGCTATAAATACACCCCCACCTGCATCTTGGTCCTCATTGATGATATTTGAGCTCTAGTAAGTCTTCTTCTCTCCAAAAGTGCGTTCAATTTTCATTTGAGAGAGTGAAGAGCAAAATTTGAGTGTTGCATTTAGTTTGAGCTTTTAGACACTCTAATTTGACCTCAAGCAAGCGTCAAGGCTTATTACTCTTGGAGGTTGCCACCTCCTAGACGGCTTGGAGGCGATCGTGCGCAGTGAGCTTTTCAATGGAGATTGTGAGAAGCCCCGGCAAGTTGTGAAGGCCAGAGTTCGCCTACCCAGAGAGGGGAAGAACTACCTTAGTGATCGAGGAAGGCTCAAGCGGGTGGAGCCGGTTTGAAGTTGTTCAAGTCACCTCAACGTGGAATAGGGGAGACCAGAAAATCTTCGAAACCACGGGTCAAAAATCTTGTCTTTTGCTCTCTTGTGATTTGAATTTACTCTTCTAGTGTTTAATTCAATCTTCTAGCTTTTCAAGTATATTATTTGTGTTTAGCTTTCTACTTTATTCATACTTGAATTGCTAGAGTACTTAATATTTACTAGAGAACTTAGTTGCAAAGTTGAAGGAGATCGCAATTCTTGCCTAGTGTTTTTAATTGTTTGAATTTAGAATTGAAAAATTTAGAAACCTCCTATTCACCCACCCTCTAGTCGGTTATCCTTGATCCTACAAGTGGTATTTGAGTATGGACTCTCTTTTGAGGCTTTACCGCCTAGAGAGTAAGGATGGCTAGCGATGGGGTATCAATAGGAAAGGCTCCATTTTTTTATGGAAAAAATTATGCATATTTGAAAATTCGCATGACCGTTTATCTAAAGGCCATGAGCCCAAGTATATGGAGAATTGTAGTTGAGGGTTTCGCTCCGGGAGTTAATTCCACACTCACAATGGAACAAGAAGAGCGAAACACTCATCTCAACGCTCAAGCTATGAGCGCTCTTTTTGGTGCTTTGAACGCGGATGAGTTCAATCGAGTGAGCAACCTTGAAACCGCTCATGAGATTTGGACAACCCTTTTGAAAATTCATGAGGGGACATCCTTGGTCAAAGAAGCCAAATTGCATATGCTTCGGATCAAATATGAGAGTTTTATTATGTTGCCTCATGAAAACATAAATGAAATATATTCACGGTTGAACAACATAGTAAATGAGCTCAAGGGCCTTGGGGCTTCACTAACCGATTTTGATGTTGTTCGTAAGATGCTTAGGGCTCTTCCAGACAAATATGAGACTTTAGTGACATTGTTTCTCAACTCACCGGAGTTGCCAAGGATGAGCCAATGGGACTTCCTAGAAACCTCATTACAAATGAGCTCTACAAGAAGGATAAGGAAGAGCTTTTGGAACAAAGCTCTTCGAAGAAAAAGAATATCGCTTTCATGGTAAAGGCGAAGTCAAGCGATGAGGCGCTTGATGACTTCGATGATGATGAAGACACCGAGGAGGAAATGGCTCTCCTTGTAAGAAGAATGAGGAGATTCATGAAGAGGCGCTCAAGCACAAGCACTCCTTAAAAATTGAATACAGGACAATACTCAAGCACCAATTGATATGCAAATATCCGGTGCTATGAGTGCGATGAGAAGGGACACATTGCTTCTCATTGTCCCAAGAAGAAGGACGAAAAGAACAAGTCGTCTAAGAAGAAGAAGTTCTTTCATGGAAAGAAGAAGCTCTTCAAGAAGCTTAACAAGGATGGAAAAGGCGAGGCTCACATTGGAGAGTGGAATTACGAAGAAGAATATTCGGACTCCAACACTTCCGAGGATGATACACCTTTAAAGAAGAAGGGTCTAGCCGGCATCGCTATCAAGGAGGCTTCCTCAACATTCACCACTCCTTTGTGTCTCATGGCAAAAGGAGATTTCAAGGTAAAATCAAATGACAATGATGAACTCTCCTATGATGAGCTAATGGATATGCTTCAGGACTTGAATGAGTACCTCGGCAAAGAAAAGTCTAAACATAAGGCTTTGAGTAAAGAATATCTTTCTCTCAAAGACTCTTATGAGGAGCTAAAGGAAGCTCATGAGACTCTCCTTGCTAAGGGCCATTCAAAGCCTCAAAATGATGTAGGCATTAGTTGCAAGATTATTAATGATATGTCTAGTTTAGAAATTGATTCATATTATGTAGCAAAAACTAGCATATCTACTCCTTGTGATGATTTAATTGATGTGCCTTCTTCTTCATATGCTAGCTCAATTTCTTGCCATTAAAATTTAATGGTAGAAAATAATGAACTTAAAGAACAACTGGATAAACTAAGCAAGAGTTTAGATAGATGCTTTAAGGGTAAGGATACTCTAAATAAAATCTTGAATAGTCAAAGATATTCCTACAATAAAGAAGGTCTTTGGTATATTCCTAAGAAGGGTAAGAAAATTAGTAACAAAGCTCCTAAGTTTGTAAAATCAAGTGGGAAGCTTTGTTATAAATGTCATGATGTAGGCCATCTATCAAATGATTGTCCTTTAGGCAAAGCATCCAAAAATAACATTTATGATTCTTGCTATGTGCTTAAGAAAAATAGTTTTGGTAAAATTATTGCTAAATTTGTTGGCACTCCTATACTTGGCCGTAGGAAGAATGCTATTTGGATGCCCAAGCCTTGGTTACTAACCTCCAATGACCCAAACAAATTTGGGTACCTACAAAGGTTTGATTTTCTTTTGTAGGTGAACTATAAGACCAGTGGACAGCATTGGGTGTTGGATAGTGGATCCACTCAACACATGACCGGTGATCGAAAAATGTTCACTACATTTGAATCGGGAAATGGACAACATGACAAGAATTTCTATCTCAAATGACCTTTCTATTTCAAATGTCTCCTTAGTTGAAACTTTGAATTTTAACTTGCTATCCGTTGCTCAAATTTGTGATCTTAGTCTCACTTGCATGTTTTATTAGAATGGAGTAGTGATTTCTAAAGAAAATGATAACTCTTTGATATTCAAAGGTTTTAGATTTGGAAATTTGTATTTAGTTGATTTCTCCTCAAATGAGTCATGTCTTCAAACTTGTTTAATTGCTAAAACCTCTTTGGGTTGGTTGTGGCATAGAAGACTCGCTCATGTAGGAATGATTCAACTTAAAAAGCTTTTTAAAAATGATTTAGTTGTGGGCTTGAAAGATGTGAAGTTTGAGAAAAATAGACTTTGTAGTGCTTGTCAAGCCGGCAAGCAAATGGCTAGTTCTCATCCTTCAAAAAGTATCATGTCCACATCTAGACCGTTAGAGCTCTTGCATGTGGATTTGTTTGGCCCGACAACCTATAAGAGCATCGGAGGCAATTCTTATTGTTTAGTCATTGTTGATGATTATTCTAGGTATACTTGGGTGTTCTTCTTAGATGATAAATCCGTAGCCTCTGAAATTTTTAAAAGATTTACAAAAAGAGCTCAAAATGAATTTGATTTCAAAATAAAGTAAATTTGTAGTGATAATGGTTCCGAGTTCAAAAATACAAGAATTGAAGATTATTGTGATGAACTTGGAATAAAATACGAGCTTTCCGCCACCTACACTCCAGAACAAAATGGAGTAGTAGAATAGAAAAATCGAACATTAATTGAAATGGCAAAAATAATGCTTGATGAATATGGCACTTCCGATAGTTTTTGGGCGGAAGCCATTAATACCGCTTGTCATGCAATAAATAGGCTTTCTTTGCATCGTATTTTGAAAAAGACTTCCTATGAGATTCTCATTGGGAAAAGTCCGAACATTTCTTAATTTTGAGTTTTTGGTTGCAAATGTTATATTTTGAAAAAGGGTGTTCGACTCTCAAAATTTCAAAGTCATTGTGATGAAGGTTTCTCTTGGCTACTCTTCAAATAGTAAAGCTTATTGTGTTTTTAATATAAATAAAGGTTTTGTTGAAGAGACCTGTGATTTTTAATTTGATGAAACTAATGGCTCTCAAGAAGAGCAAGAAAATTTTGATGATATAGGTAATGAAGGCTTAAGAGAGCAATGAAAAATATGAAGCCAGAAGTGAACAAAGAAGATCAACCCTCATCCACTCAAGTTGAACCATCTACTTCCGCAACGCCATATCAAACTCAACCAATTGATATGGATGAGAAGGAGAGTGATCAACAATTTCAACCCTTATCTCAAAGAGTCCATCATGGACTCTCCAAGGATCATCCAATAGATCAAATATTGGGTGAAGTTAGTAAGGGTGTTCTAACTCGATCTCGTATCGCTTCTTTTTGTGAACATTACTCCTTTGTGTCCTCTCTTGAACCTTCTTATGTAGATAAAGCTTTAGATGACCCGGATTGTGTGAACTCAATGAAAGAAAAGCTAAACAATTTCACTCGAAATGATGTTGGACACTAGTCGAAAGACCCAAGGGTCAAAATGTCATCGGCACAAAATGGGTATTTCGAAACAAGCAAGATGAGAATGGTATTCTGGTAAGAAATAAGGCAAGATTAGTGGCGCAAGGTTTCACACAAATCGAAGGACTAGATTTTGGTGAAATTTTTGCACCCGTTGCTAGATTAGAATCTATTTGAATCTTGCTTTGATATTAAGTTATTTCAAATGGATGTGAAGAGTGCATTTCTAAATGGACAAATATCTGAATTAGTATTTATTGAACAACCTCTCGGTTTTGAAAGCCCTAAATATCCAAACCGTATTTACAAACTCTCTAAGACGCTATATGGTCTCAAACAAGCTCCTAGAGCATGGTATGAGCGACTTAGAGATTTTCTACTTTCAAAAGGTTTCAAAATTGGGAAGGTTGACACAACACTCTTTACTAAAGTAATAGATAGAGATTTTTTTGTTTGTCAAATTTATGTTGATGATATCATATTTGGTTCAACTAATGAAGACTTTTGCAAAGAATTTGGTAATATGATGATGTCTAGAGAGTTTGAAATGTCAATGATTGGAGAATTGAGTTTCTTCCTTCGACTTCAAATCAAGCAACTCAAGAATGGGACATTCGTGAGCCAAGCCAAGTACATAAAGGATCTACTCAAAAGGTTTGGAATGGAGGATGCAAGGCCCATGAAGACTCCAATGGCATCAAACGGGCATTTAGACCTCAATGAGGGAGGTAAAATGGTAGATTTAAAGTTTTATCATTCTATGATTGGTAGTTTTCTTTATCTTATCGTATCTAGACTCGATATTATGTATAGTGTTTGTATGTGTGCTCGTTTTCAAGCTTCTCCTAAAGAATATCATTTAGTAGCCATTAAGAGATTCTAAGATATTTAAAGCATTTCTCAAATATAGGGTTATGGTATCCTAAGGGTGCTAAATTTGATTTAGTTGGATATTCGGACTCGGATTATGCGGGTTGCAAAGTGGATAGAAAGAGCACCTCTGAGAGTTGCCAATTATTGGGAAGGTCCCTAGTTTCATGGTTCTCCAAGAAATAAAATTCCGTAGCTCTATCCACTGCCAAAGCCAAATACATTTCCGCCGGTAATTGTTGTGCTCCATTATTGTGGATGAGGCAAACCTTAATGGATTATGAAATAAATTTTAAAAATGTGCCTCTATTATGTGATAATGAAAGTGCCGTTAAAATAGCCAACAACCCGATCCAACACTCAAGAACCAAATATATAGAAATCCGTCATCATTTCTTGAGAGATCATGTTAGCAAAGGAGATATTGTGATTAGTCACATTAGAACCGAAGATCAATTAGCGGATATCCTAACCAAGCCTTTAGATGAAGCTTGTTTTTGTAAATTGAGGAATGAGTTAAATATCATAGATATCTCAAATGTGGTACGAGTGTTTGGACCTTAATTGATCTTTTATATTTGGTGTTTATTGGTTTTTATTCGAGTTTTGGTTTGTTTAAATGAGAAACATATTAAAAGGAAGTATTTTACCACTCATATGTATTCTATATTCCTAAAAATGTGAAGATACCAAAATTAGTGAGTTTTTTCTCCTTTGGAACTAGAATCACATAGTTTCTAGTACAACAAAAGTTATTTTTCAACTCCTACATGTAAATGAATCTCTTTTTGCTTGTCAAGTGATTATTTTCAAAAACAAATTCCTAACTAAGCCAAAAGAGTATAACTTCAATATAAACTATTTGAAAAGTTGATTTCTTGATCTCTTTATCAAGTTGGAATGCTCATATATGTTTTCCATCAAAAATTGCAAACATATGAGCTATTTCAACTCATTTGGATCTTTTTGGACTAAATTTCAGCCTGTCAAGCTGTCAGGTCCGGTAGCACCACCCCTACATAGGCGGTAGCACCGGAGCCTGGTACTATCGGCCTTGGGGCAGTAGCACTGGATTTATCGGGTTTGGGGGTTAAGTCACGCGTGGTGCAACCGCTCTCTCCTCTATCTTCAGACCGCACCGGCGCTTTCCCTCTCCTCCTCATTCCCTTTTTGTTCTCCACTCAAAAATCCTCAAGAAATTCAAGTTCTTTCTCTTGCTAATCAATTCCTTGAGTTCTTCTCCCTAAAGGTAACTCATCTCTCCGCTTTTTATCGTCAAAGATTCGTTCTTTCATCGTGCCCTAGATTCCTTTTCATATCTTTAGGGTTCTTGTGAAATGTAGCAAAATTTGTGCAATTTTTGTTAAAATTTGTGGATGGAATGAGTGAATAATGATTCTCTATGTCATTAGATTAACTTTCTTGAATCAAATCACTCAAAAACCACAAGTTTTATCAAATCACTCAAAAACCACAAGTTTTGTCAAAAATAGGTTTGAATCTCAATCAATCGGTGCTACCGGTCTCTGTGCGGTAGCACCGCCGCAAGCCTAAGTCTTCACCGGACTTGGAGATGATGACCATGGCGACGGCGTTCTGGAGCGACTCCGGTGATGCTTCCTCCTCGGTTCGACGCGGCTGGGTGAGGGCGACACTCTGGTGACCCTGGCGGGGGCGGACGAAGACCAACGGCGACTGAACGAGGCAAAAACTCACGACAGCACCAAGCCCAACTACGGTGAGCTTTTGCGGGTGAATATGGCTCGGGATGCGTGTGCTAGGGCTACGGATGTGTCTCGACGCGCGCGACACAGGGGTGGCGGCGGCGCATTAAATAGGATCCTCGGCTTCCGTGTAGGGCACGGAAACGAATTCCTAGTCTCACGGGCGGGTGGATTCAGATGAGCCGACGTGGCGTGATCACAGACGTCCACGCAGATCCGATCGAACGGCTGACAGCATGCGGTGACGCGGCACGATCACAGCCGTTGGATCAAAATCCAACGTCGCGTAGTGAAAACGGGCCAGACCGAGGGGTTTCGGCCCAACACTATTCATCCAATTTTTAAAATATTTCCGAATTAAAACAATTCAGATAAATAGATAAAGCCATAATTCATAGCAAAAGTATCAGGAAAAATCCTGAAAAATTCCAGAAAATACTTTTGAACATTTGGAACTCAAATAAAATATTTCCAACAAAAGATCATTAATACTATTATCTGAATAACTAAAAGATAGCAAAAGGCTTTATTCAAAAATTCCAAAATGAATTAAATAAAATCTCAGAAATTCAATAACAAAGATAAATCATATTAAATCCAATAAAAGCAAAATTTTGGATGTTACAATTCAGCAGGATGGCAACCAAATTGTCACAAACATTCTTCTTAACATCTATGATATCAATACAATGCCGGACATCTAACTCATTCAAGTATGGTAAGTCCCAAAATATTGAACTCTTCTTCCAAATGGTCCTCGGACGAACAGATTTATTGCCCTCTCTATACTGAACATCGATATCCTCTACACGTGAATATACTTGCTTTCCACTCATAGGTTGTGGGGCATAACAAAGTTTCCTCTTCCCATCAAATTTGTCATCCATCTTACGGTATCAATGATTTTTAGGTAGAAACTTACGGTGACCCATGTACACAGTTTTCTTGAAATTCAATAACCGCAAGCTCTTAGTCTCCTCTTCACAAATAGGACACGCCTAGGCTCCCTTCATACTGTAGCCCGCCAAATTACCAAGGGCCGAGAAATTATTTATGGTGCAAAATATCATAGCCTGTAATCCCATTCTGCGACCCCTCGTTCCACAATTTTACCAAATCCTCAATCAATGATGCTAGGTATACATCAATATCATTTCCTGGCTGTTTGGGTCTCGAGATTAGTAACAACATCATGATATACTTCCGCTTCATGAACAACCAAGGAGAGAGATTGTAGATGCACAACAGAACTGACCAAGTGCTATGATGACTGCTCATATTACCAAACGGATTCATTCCATCGGTATTCAATCCAAATCTTATGTTCCACATCTTGGCACCAAACTCCTCATGTTTTCAATCAATGTTTCTTTATTGAGCCGAATCAGCGGGGTGTCTTAGTTTGCCATCTTCCTTTCGAGATTCATAATGCCAACATAAAAATTTTGCCTCTTTGGTATTTCCAGACAATCGCTCCAAATGGGTAATGTTGGGAAAATACTACAATACCTTGGCTGGTGCCCCTTTGTTTACCTCTTCACCGTCGTCAGCTCGGCTTTTATGCTTCTTGTCATGACGCTTCTCCTTTTGTTTGTACCGGGGTACACCACAAACTAGACCAACATGTAATTCCTCATACGCGTTACGGTACAAGATGCAATCATTCGAACATACATGTATCCTTTCTATTTCCATTCCCATGGGACATAGTATCTTCTTCGCTTCATAAATGCTTGTTGGCAACTCGTTTCCCTCCGAAAGTACATCCGATAGAAGAACTAAAAATTCATTGAAACTTGTATCTATCCAACGGTGTTTTGCCTTCAGTTCGAACAATGCAAGGACCTAATCTAACTTGGTGTATCCCACTTTGCAACCCGAGAACAACAGTTTGGCATCATCTTCCATCAAGCTTTTTAATTTTTCAAACTCTCTTTCCGTGTAATTTCCCTCCACGTCCCACAACATTTGATCTAAATTGTTCTCCTCAAACATATCACGCTGTAAATCGTGATCAGGTTCCAGCATGTCTTCGTTGCATACCGGAGTGTTAGTACTTGTCTCCCTATGATGGATCCAACACGTGTAATTCCTCACGAAGCCACATCAAATCAAGTGGTCTTCAATTTGAGCTGAGTTGTTAAATCTCCTGAGATTGGTGCAATCAAAGCAAGGACAATATATGAAGTTTACACCCCTCTTCACCATGTCTTCTTTGGTAATTTTTTCAACTCCTTAACACCCCTCTGAAATTCAGCACTCACATGGCTTTTCTGATACATCCATTCTTCACGGTCCATTTGCAATTAAAGTACGCACACTAAATTAAGAAAATACTGGAGCTGCATCTAGCTAATATTGAGATATTATTTAATTATCTTTGCAAACTAGAGGATGTGTTCCAAGATATATAATTTACTCCCTATACCTTCTTCCCTAGTTACTACCTTTCAATTCCTTAGTTAGGATACGTACATTTACAACATCAACAATGATATCGAATTACATAGTGCAAAATTGACAGGATTTGAAGGAATTCTCACATTTTGAAGGAAACCACAAATGAGGGCAAAATGAGGGGAAATCTTCTAAAGCTAGAGCTTCAACTTTACCCCCTTAACACCCATACCCGAGGATATCATAAATTCTCACCCTAATTATTGCTTCTAATTGTAGAGTATGTTGTGTTTTCTTGGGGCGATGGCGGTTTTTTTACCTCTAGACCAACAACAGAGAAGGGTTCAGCTCAAAGGTTATAACCAAGATGGAAGACATATCACTATCGATTCTGAGATTAGAACCGACCGTGATATATGTACTATCACGATCGATTCTAACTTCATAAACCGATCTTGATGACCATCGTCATCACTATCGGTCAGAACCGATAGTGATACACAGAATATCACTATTGGTTCTGACCTAAGTAGCGATAGTGATAAAAATGGTCATCACTATCGACTCGTCACTATCGGTTCTGAGGTCAGACCGACAGTGTTGTTTCTCACCATATTTCTCACCCACGCCGAATCATCTATCACTATCGGGTTTTTCCTGAAAAGTGAGGAACCAACCTAGATGAAGAGATAGTGTTGTATCATTATGTAGTTATGATTCAAACGTATTTATCATCCGTTAGTCAACTATTTCTCATAGATGGATATTAGATTCAGGTTATTGCTTCCACATATGTTCGGTGAGGGTGATATTTGACGAAGGATCTCTACTCTCGGTGAATAGAACTGTTCACTTGGCTGATCGCAAGGAGTATGCAATTACTGAGATGTGTACAATTACATTGGATATGTATGATGGAGCAAAGCGCACGTTGATGAGAGTTCGGTATGTTCCCGACTTAAAGAAAAAATCTAATATATGTGAGTTCGCTTGAACTGAAAGGTTGTGAGGTATCACTTCGATGCGGAGTCATGCAAGTTACATACAAAGAACAGGTGATCATGAAAAGTATCAGGAGTAATGGATGATACCGATTGATGGGTAAACTTAAAGGAGGGGCAATCAATTGGAGGTTTGATAAAAATCATGATCAGGAGAAGGAAATCGTATCACCAACAATAGGTAATAAGATCTCAACTGCAGTTATGTGCGGAACTGCAAAGATGGTTGCAAAATCTAGCAGGCGCAAAGGCGAATGTACGAGCTGCTAGAAGATGGTAGACGTGGTGGGATCAACCACGAAGTATCAACGAGCAGGTGGAGCTCGAAGACGTTACAAACCTATGGTATAGAGGGTTATAGGAACAGAAGGTGTGGTTAACCAAACTACAAATGAAAAGTGGTGGGGTCGCTCCCAAAGGTGGGAGGAAAAATAAAGCAGGTGGAGCTCGGAGACGTTACAAACCTATAGTATAGAGGGCTATAGGAATAGAAGGTGTGGTTAACCAAACTACACAAAGAAAAGTGGTGGGGTCACTCCCAAAGGTGGGAGGAAAAATAAAATATGAAGCTGACTTGAGAGATTTTTTATATAAAAAAGGGAACATAAGGTATGATTAACCAAACTACAAAAAAAAAGTTATGGGGTCACTCTCAAAGGTGGGAGGAAAAATAAAATATGGAGCCGACTTGAGCGATTTTTTATATAAAAAAAGGAAGTCATGTATACTTGAGCTAGTTTTTATATAAAAAAAGGAAGTCACCATACATGATGATACTAGATTCTTGTATAGCAAGAAGATCCAAGGGTCGTTTGCCATGCCTCTCTTGCTTCACAATGATCTACCAATTCTCCTATTTAAATTGGTATGTCGCAGCTTGTGTGGGCAGTATGGGACAAAAGCCCCTGCAACCAATCTCAAAAGATTTAGAGACTTTAATAAGCCATTTGCATCCATGGGCTTAAACTCCAACAGATATTCTATAGAAACAGCTGATATTAACGAATTGGAAAGTGCCATCAATGAAAAGAGGCCATCCATTTCTGAGGCCGCCCGCGGATTGAAGAAATCTCCAGTCCATGTGGCGTCATTGAACAAATCGCGCGAGATCTGTTTCACTGTTTGCAAGCATGACCACTGTATCCTTCGTTGTTACGACTTGCAGTTGGTACTACACGTACGTATAAACCAACGAAGACATACAGGGCGTTTGACTTTGTCCTCCAAAAGAGAAGAACTCATTGGTCTCAGAAAAAAAAAGAGAGAAAAAAAGGAAATGATTGATTACAATGCATGCAAGCCAGCATTCTATGCTCCGTTCATTAGATTGACTAGGTAAAATTGGTCTGGCAAGATGACGTACGCGTATATGTTACTAGTGTAGCTAGCATCGGATAACTGATTGTGGCGTATACCAGATATACGATGCACATATACGCTGTACGTCTCTTCTCTCTTTGGGAACCAGTCTGCTCATTCGTTTTAATTTCTTGAGAGAAGTTGAGAAAAATTCCTTTGAAGCTCTGAGTCGCCTCCCCTGTTGTTCTATTACTTCCCTGTAATGTAATGTGATCCTTTTGACAAGAAAAATCCGGTCTTTGTACTCCCTTTCTCGCTATAATTGATCGGCAGAGCTTCTGCCTTACTTTAAAAGAGAGAAAAATCAAGAACTTGTCGTACGTAGCATGCATGTAGTTCAGCTGCCAACAAGCGCAGCATGCATGCAAGCAAGCAAGTGAAGCAACCTTTTTCTCTCTCGAAAACACAGAGTAATTAGCAAGCAATCAAGCAGTAAGATAGCTAACAATTTTCATTGGTAGCGGAAAATAAGTTACACACAACATACATGTCTATAGCTCATGCATCCTGGAGAGTTTACATATATGGAACTATTCGTGATGCTAGTCCAACTGTATCTAGCTGTCCATTGCATACTTATTTGAGAGTAACTATTACCTCGTATGTATCACCCTTTTTTCTGCGGTAGCACAGAATAATCTGCAGGTCGAGTCCTCCGTTCACTGCTCCTCTGCTTGTTGTGCCAGTTGTTCCTGTGAAAGACAAACGAGATTTTGTTGAATTGTCAAAAAAAAAAATACGGAAAGCTTAAATGTATACCAGCTTAAACAACTGTCAATTGTTTTTCGGAGCAAGTTGAACCATAATTATCAGTACTTCTGAGTATTCGAAGATGTCACGTCAATTTCTAATGTACAGTTCAACACAGAAGAATTTCATGTAGGTATAGCTAGATATAGTGTTCTCTTTTCTGTCCATTCGAAAGATTTTTCAGGCTTAATTATCTTGTTAATATAACCATAAGTCGTGACTTTTGTCTACACAAAAAATGGCAGAAAGGTGTAGCTGCCAAAACAAAACTATACATCATAAATAGCACAACAATTCCTAGTTTGTAGCAGGAGAAAAGAGCAGAACTTTTTAGTACCTCATTTACAAAGAAGGCATGGAATCCGTAAGGGACCCGGTTTGGTAGCTCAACTACTGCTACTGGATCAGCAGACATTGTCTTTGCATCAATCACATGTACTTCAGATATCCTGCATCCATCACACAAATGTCAAATTAAAGCTTAGTTACAATGTAATTATAGAACAGAGAGATAAGAGACGAAGATGTTGGTATGTTGAGTTTTGACATAAAAAGCATTGCGTGTTCAGCATTTCAGGCTTGCTATGTGGGTTGACACAAGCAATTAATCATGCCTCGGCCCTGAGTGAGGTAGGGAAGGAAAGGAGTACCCTGTATTCTCGTCATGCACAAAGAATATCAAATAACCATCATCTTCTTCTTCAGATACACCTGGCTGCTTAGGTACAAAAATTGCCTCTGAACCGAATATACCAGGTCCCAAGTCATATATGCCTCTCGCATTTCCTCCCACTTCAAGTTGTTTCTTGCCACTCTCAGGTTCAGCGTGTAGATCAAATTTTATGATGCCAGTCACCTTTGTTCTGCTGTCCAGTATAGTGCAGTAGACGTACCGCTGCTTTCTGCTTTCAACAAGGTAATCAATTAAAAAGTAGGATAGCTTCATGAAGCATCTAAATACAAACTCTCAGTTATGCTGAGTCGACAGTGCTAGATAATATGACCATTACAGAGGGGGTAAATGATGCAACTGATAATAAGCATCTTGCGCATGATATCCTACAAAAGGATCATTCTTGAAATTGAAACTTCCAATACAAGTACCTGCCAGTGTAACTCTCATTAATTCGAGGAAAATCTACAGCAGAAACAGACAGTTGCTTTTGTGAAGCAGTACCGGTTTTCATGTTGAATCTCATCTCATACCTACAAAATATAACATCAGGCCAAGGATTGCATTACTTGGAATTAAAATAAAGATTGAGATTGTAGGTATTGGAGATAATCTTGACAAGTATTGCCTCAGGTAGGAAAGTTTTGTTATGAGTCCGTTTAGGATGAGGAGTTTGATTAGGACAAGGAAGTAGAATCCTATTCCATTAATTAGAGCTGTTATTTTGGGTATAAATATAGGGGTAAACTTGAGTTTTGTAAGCGAATAGAGCGAGAAGTAATAAAAGAGAAAATTGTCTCAAAGTTTTTGACGTTCTGTTCTAACAGTAGCTACATACAGCTCATCCCTGAAGTTCTCAAGCTTCTCGCTTTGGTGACCGTTCACCTTATCCAAACCTGGATTCTCGAGGCGGCAGGTAATTAGAATGACTTCGTCACCCTCTTCCCAAGCATTGGCTGTGAAGAGATATTTTTGGTGATCAGTTCACTAAGAAGACTATAATGATATGAAGTACTGATAATATCATTTCCTCACAGAGTTGATAGCTGTTCAAATTAGATTGTGCAATGCATGGAGCTGCATAGTCTAACAAAGTAACATGAAAAGGCTCTAGCTTTGGTTGTCTTGTTCATATTGTCGTCTCATTGTTTCTATGCAGATTTTCGTCATTAAGTCTTTTAAGCAGATGCCTGCTATTCATTCTCCAAAATTATTTTCTTTTCCCCTTTTTCTCACTATTTGTTTCTGTTTTTTTTTTTGCTCCCACATTGCAAACAAAGCACTCCTTATTTTGATATGCCAAGAGTAAATGATGTTCCATTTCTGCCCAATTGCCAAACAGCTTTGATAAAGAACTGCCCGAAAAATCATATTCTTTTCCCTTTTTTTCAAGTTCACAATACATTCATCTGTTCCCTGGGCATATCATAAATTCATGATAAATGATATAAAATAATATATTCAGCCTTCAAGAAGAAGGTTACAGATGGCATACCATTATGGAATATGAAGCAATTGGAGAGTTCAAACCATCTGATGTGTTTGTCATCTTTTTCATATCGTGGGAGTATACCAAAACGAGCTTTCTTTGTATAATCAAACTTGTAGATAAACTCACCATTCTTCACCATTTCCTTTATACAAGAATGGAGAACAATAGAAGTCAAATTATGAATAGGTGCACGTACCATTAACCAACTGCTAAAACGAACACATGCTCTATCCCATGCGACAAATATTCCCTAGGACATCCTTCAACTGAATGTAAAAACATGGCGCGGAAAAAATATATGTAAAAGAAGGCAGTTCGCATGCCAATCTTACAAAAACATGTACATGGCTGTTCCCTAGGATTCTCTAATGAGTAAACTGCTAAAAAGGTGTATTGACTGTTGACTAAAAAGTTGTACAAGCTGTAACAGTTCCCAGATTTTGTTCAACAGGCTCTGGTTGGCAATGATGTTCTTCAGATGTACTACAAACCATACTATGTTTATTTATTGGCACAATGACACAAGGGGCAACAACTAATCATTTAATTGTCTATGTTGATGGCATTGCCTACAAATTGCTAAGAATGTGCATAAACATCACGCACCTTTGGTCGGAACAACAAAGGGAGGTCCATGAAAATAGAATAATTCTCTGTGATGGCAAAGTCATGCATCATTACAGATTCTGGTATTGTTATTGGAACAGGATCAAGCATAACTCCATCCTTGGTAATGACCCGGTATGTACAATAAGGAGGTTCATGTGAGTATCCAAAGGTGAACATTTCATCTGAAAGAAGGGTAAATACAACATTTAACCCTATTGTCAGGGGAAAAAAGAAAGCACAAAATAGTACGAGTCACTGCAATTTACCTGTAAATGGGTCAACCTTTGGATGAGCAGTGAAAGAATGTTTCAACCTTTTGTCATAATCCAACAATCCAAGAGTTTGCAAGTCTCCATCTTCGAGGACCTTAACAACATCTAAATACCAACATAGAAAATCATGTTCCACAGTTGCATAACTATTGCTATGGATGTGGGATTTGTGGACGATAACAAGTTGCAACAAGCTGTAACAAATATCACAATCTGTACACATAGTTTTCATAGATGTAAGTTCAAAATAAATTCATGTAGCATGCACAATTTTCCATGAGAAAATATCAGCATTCCTACGGTAGACGGTGTATGACAGCAATCACCCACAACTTACTGTGCTTGGTGTCTTACACTACATATGAAATGATAATTGTGCACAACATATAATGCAATAATTACTCAGGACATTCTTTATATTGCTTTACAAATATCAACAATTTGATTTCTTTACTATTTTTTGTTGTCGGCCACAAGGTAGGTAACGTTTCTGCTCAGTTTTGGGGAAATTTCACCGGTTTTATATCTACACAAAAGTTAGCTAACACAATCACAACAGCCAAACAAGGCCCCATACTGTTGCATTTCCAATGGCATATGTACGTGGATATGGAAAAAATGTGTTAACCGGTTGAGAACTTACAGGGCTTATCTGCTTCCGACAGGGCCATAAGTTTACCATTATGATATATAAGTGCAGTATTAGCTGAAAAAGATAGGTAACAGATAAACAAATTGCCGCTAAAATCAAACGGTCATTGAAGATATGTAGATGTACATCATTCAGTGACAAATAAATGCCCTGTATAAGTGACAGACACTGCATAAGATAAAGGTACCTGTCCCAAATCCATAAGTAAAATCCAAGACTTCGTGTTTTTTCCGAAGTTGTAGCATTTGGACCATAAACAATCCAAAAAACCCCTTCAGATCTCCAATCTGTAAATATGAAGGCGAAAAAATCACATGCATGTACAGCTGATTTTGTAGATGGCCATCACTAAACCCAACGGGGATGGGAAGAGTTGGGGGTTTTGAGTTAGCAGGATCAATGTTAGCCTTAAACCATCAGATGGTACGATGTTGTAACATCCTAAAAATTTGATGTAAGCTAAAATGAAAAATTCAATTATGAAATGTGTCTTGACTCTGAAATTTTGCTGCCTTTCTTTCTTCAATGCATTTTTGGTCTTCTGGAAATTGATTTTAATAAGTCATCAAAAGAGAAACAATGAAAAAAAAGAGATAAACAATGAAAAATTGAAATATCAAAAAAATCTACAAAAATTATATTTAATTGGAGGAGATCTCTGGAACTTCATTAATGCATTAAAAAATCCATATGAACACATTTACTAATGACAAGAAGTATAAAACAGTAATCTGAACTGCCAACAGCAAGCATGTCAGATTTTAATAAAACATTTCAGACAACATCATGAGTTGAAATTTTTGCCATATATTATACAGGGATAGTAAATCTTACCTAAAAACTTTTCTTACATTAGAATAATTTAACAATAAGAAACCTCCAAAAAAATTGAAAAACAATCTTTGACAGTGTTTCAATCCTCAAATAAATTGAAAACAGAAAAGATGAAAATGGACAGATAAAATTGTCAGAATTACTGGAATTTATATACACAAGATTTTAACTTGAAATTTTTACTGGATAACAAACCTTATCTCAAGAACTCAGTAAAAAAGTTCCAAAATTTTTCCTACCGAAATGACCCCTCAATTAATAACTTGATTCCTGCCCTCTCCAGAAGCTTTGAACTAAAACCTCTCTTGCACTCACTGACCGGTGGGCCCCCTTCTATATTCGGTCCCACCTGTCAGCCCGAGACTTGCCTCATCTACCTCTCTCTCTTCCTTTCTTCTTCCTTGCTCTGGGACTGAGCACCGACCGTCGTTTCTTTATCTTGTTGATTCTCCGGTCAGCGCCGCAACCCGACACCCGAGGCCACCTCCACGTTGCTAACACCTGCTTCTGCCATGGCAACCACATGGACATGCCTCGCACCTACTATGGCAGTGCAATTTTTGCGTGCCATCTTGACCAGTCGCCATTTCGTTTCCATGTCCAAAACCTATTGTTGCCGCCTCATTTGCCTACTTAAACCGCTAGACACTCCTCCGAGGCATCATACAACCCATTTACCTCCATACTCGCCCGAACAGCAGTGAGGTACCTCCATTAGCACGAGCCCAAGCTCTCTGAGCAGCCGAGCCAACTAAGGTGATTATGGAACAAACATTTACCGATACAACGGTGTACACCTTACTATGGGGAGAAGTAGGACGTCGGGGTGTATAACTATTCGTCGTACAACGATTGTACAAATATCTTATGTTACCATTAGTAAGGGCTTGTCATCAACCGGCTGGTGCAAAGTTAGGACTATGTAATGTAATAGTTATGTATGATCTCTCTGCGGCACACCAAAGGAAGTGTGTTAAAAATGCATTGTAAAAAGAGATGATCATTCCTTGTAGGTAAAGTTGTACACCTCTGCAGAGGTAAAACTTTTCGAAAAGCCACGCCCGCGATCAAGGGAACTTGGTAAAGTCATCACTTAGTTAGATGTTTTCATATTTTCATAAAATGAGTTAAAAATTGGAAATGGATATATGTGTTGAAAAGTTTACCTTTCAGATGATTCAATACTTTGCTATATGTTGGCAAGGATTGGTGTCAGCTGTTGTGCCATATGTTGGCAAAGACTAGTTTTATGCCATGTGTTGGCAGGGAATGATTCGAATTGCTGCTCACGTCATGGAGGACTGTGAGCTACTATATGTATGCTTACGTACTTATTATTTTATTTACCTGTCAAATTGCTTTTACAAAATTTCATTTTCAATCTACTATTCAGTATTTACAATTCAAATTGGTTTTATACAAAATAACCATGTAAGCCTTTCCTTTGATACAGCCTGTATTTATGATAGGTTTGCAAAGTCTTGCGGAGTACGCAATGTACTTACCCTTGCTGTTGTTGTTGTTTTTAGGTGAAGGTACAGAAAACCTCGACGATACTTTCTATACTACAGGATTACGGAAAATGTCATGATGAATCTTTCTAGGGTCCCTTGTGAGTTGCCTGAGGGTTATGTGGCACACTACAAGACTTTCATACTTCCGCTGCAATTTATTGTCTTGTAAAACTATTATGTAAACCGCTTCCACTATTATATGTAATATATATTGTGTATGGATGTTTTATCAATTTTGTGAAAGTGCGTACTAGCCATTAATCATGGGACTAGTACTGTATGCACATTGGAACCTTCGTTCTATGGTATACTATACCATAAAAGGGAGGGTCTCACATATGTAAAGATTATTCATGAGATTATTATTTATTGATGCCATCAGCCAGAGTAAACTAGTGTCCAAAGTCCAAACATGCAGTCAGTGTAGCAGCAAACAAACTAAGATCATCACAAGAGTAGTCTCTATGGAGATATGGCAAGTTGACAATTGACAAGCAGAGGAAATTAACAAAAAACAGTACAACACTTTGTAACCCTAGATGAGAGCACAGGCAGATTGGAAGCACCAAATGTTACTAACGAAAATTATGTTGGGCATCTGATTAGCTATGTCATTAAGAACTAAGCTGATTAGAAACAAATATTTTCCAAGCACAAATGGTGATTAAGTTAAACATATGCATAGTATGTATTAGAATCTTAATGAACCAAGTAGAAAAGTTACACTCACCAATAAGCTAAACAGACCACAATTTGGAGATGGAGGGAAGAAAGTATTACAGTAATAATTGGCTAATTGCTAAGAACACATTCCGGTTTTTGAGTCAAATAAATAAAGTTACCTTCATAAATTTTGCTCCACCAAAATATTCTTCTTGTTTGAGACGAGAAGTCTTCACATATCTTGATACATACGTAGCTTTTCCATCTTTAATACGCATTGCATGGATCATTCTGTAATCAAATTCCATATGGAATGTTACTGTTAAATTGATCATCCAGCATGGCATGGTGTCAATTGTACAGTCAGTTCATTATTTTTATGGCCAACTGAGTGGAGGAAACTTCATGATAGTACAAATGTACTTATTTTGATTGAGTTATGAGTGTTGGATAGTTGTGATGAACTACTTTCAGAATTCTATGGATAACTAACACTGCATTGAATTATATAGCGCTTCTGAAATATTTAGACAACCATGCATAAATTCCGCGCCAACACTTACAACATCAAGAAATCATTTAAATAGAATAGAATAGTTATGCCATGTATGTGTCTAGATATTTGGACAACCATGCATAACATCAGAGCTAACATTTGCAACATCAAGAAGTGATTCAAATAGAATATACCGTCCACTCAAAATATAAACACACAAGAAGGGCCACAAAGATAAAATTTGCAACATATGAGAGAACCACTCTAGTCGCACATAAAAACTTTTCAGATTAAGAAAACAAATGCTCAACGAACAGGAAATTATTTAAACTCTGCCATGCTGAAAGAAAAGCTTTTTACACAGGATCCAAGTTCTTTTGCAAAACACATGGTAAACTTGAATGCTTATGCCAAATACTGACTAGATGTATACAATCTGCCCCCAAAATTGATTTTACTAATTACCAAATATAATATTAACCTGAAGATGCATTGTCTCGAAAAATAAGGTATTGTATGTCATATTTGCAAAGGAGAGTCAAAATATTATTATATGTAAGATTACAGCAAAATTGTAGACAGTAAAGCAAATTGTGTAAAAAGACATGTATCGGTAGTTTCAATACAGATTCAAAACATCAAAAATAGTTCAAAATAAAAGTAAAAGTTCTTTGAGCCATAATACATCCACCTAAGAAACCATAATATGAAGTTCTAAGAGAAACTCCATCAAACCATGAGCCATAATATTGTAGATTTGCACAATTTGAACAATCAGCCCCAAATCCACGAAGTTATAGTTCTAATTAAAATTGCCCGAAAACCATGGGCTGTAGTACAGGTACTGTCATCGTTTAGATAAAGCTAGCATTGCCTTAAAATAGCAAAAGTTAAATTTCCTTCAAACTAGCTGTGAGCTGTAATATCATAAATCTGCCCTTGAAACAATAAAACGAAGTTCCAAGAAAAAAATGTATGAAAACAAATCATTGAAGTAAAGTTGTAAATATTTTCTTCTCAAAAACAGTATATGCCAAATCTGG
The DNA here is from genome assembly GCA_036346275.1 of Otatea glauca. NCBI lineage: Eukaryota > Viridiplantae > Streptophyta > Magnoliopsida > Poales > Poaceae > Otatea > Otatea glauca. The sequence goes on from CM070713.1 coordinate 18,546,731, forward strand.
CATTGAAGCATAAAAAATTTAGATAAAACTAAAATTGTGTTAAAGGCTTATAGCCTTGACCTATAGCAAGTCAAATCTACCCCTGAAAGTACAAAGCGACATTTTGTTGAAAAATGGCATCAAACCATGGGGTATAACATGGCTATTTGCATTTAAGATTTTTTTTTTTTTGCAGAACCACCTGAGCACTTTGAAGCATAGCTAGAAGTTTAATTTGTCCAAAATTTTGAGCTATATTTCACATATCGCATCAAAGCATTGCAATTCAGAAAATACTAAGAACCATGATCTATATAGCATACCAAATAATTTGTACAAAAAATTTCCCAGAACTGTCTATAGTATGGAAGATTTGCACTGAAGAATCTTTTTGCCAGATTTGCTCCAAAGCTCTGAATTCCAATTCCAAGTAAAATAGAGGAAAAACATGACCTATAGTATGGTAAATCTGGAGTTGAAATTTTGAAACATAGACAAAACTAAAATCGCCTAAAAACCATGAACTATGGTATAATACATCTACCGCTGAAACAAAATGAAGTTCCAAGAAGATTTGCATGAAGCCATGAGCAATAGTATGTCAAATTTGCACCACAGAACAATTTTTGCAAATCTGGACCAATTCTTTGAAGCATAGATCTAAGTAAAATTTCTTGTAAACCATGAGCTATAGCATGCCAAATTTGGCATGGTAGCATTGAAATTTAGATAAAACTAAAATTGCTTTAAAACCTTAAGCTATAGCAAAGACAGATCTAAGCTTGAAACAAAAAGGGTACCTTTCAAGAAAAGTGGCATCAAACTGTTAAACATTATCCTATATTGCCATGTATAGAGATTGCTACTAGCCTTGTATAGAGATCATTAGTATCCCATAGTGCCTTGTATAGATATTGCCTTGTATAGGCTTTCCTTTTGTATCCGCTTGTACATGTATATAGTCTGGCCTATTGACCTCATGATGAACACAAGTGCTATTCCTAACGTGGTATCAGAGCCAATTTAGGGTTAAGTTTGTTTTACTGGCGTTGCACTTGTGCCATCCGTTTCCATCTACGGCTCTCTCCTCTTGCCTCTGCCAGACCGCCTGGCTTCGAATGACCACCTCTGGTAGGCCGCCTCCTCTGTGAGCTCGTGTCACCGCCTCAGTCGGCCGCCCGACTCGGCTCTGCTCGCTGAGGCATACCGCTGCTACGTATGGTAGAGATCAGTGAGTTCTTGGCCACCAGCCGTGACAGCATCGTCGCCGACCACAACCTTTCTGTGCCATGGCTTCTTCCAGGTGGTGAACCACGGCATCGACCTAGCTTCGCATTGCCTCCTCCCGGCATGCCCGCTCTTGGAGCACGATGCTTCTAGGACGATGCCACACCAGCGGAGCTCACACTGCCAACGTACGCCGCATAGCCTTGGCTCTGGCTCGACCACAATCCGCCTGTGACCTTCGTGAGCCGACCGACTCCTATGACCACTCGCGCGCCCGCGATGCCTTGGCCCCTTCCAGTCGGCCGACGACCCGACGAGAGCTCGGCTACACCGTTCGCACTGATCAAATTTGAATAGGATCCCAAAACCGGATTTAATCTGGGTTGGGCTCCAAATTTTGGTTTAAAAAATATGTTGTCGTCTTCTGATTCTTCATCGAGCATCATTTCTGTCCCTCACTGCCCAGTTATTTTCAATGGTCTCAATTATTGAGACTGAGTTCTACATATACGACTTCACATGCGTGGTTAGGGTCTTCGGGAGTTTCTCACTAGTGAGCTACCTTGTCCGCCTTGTCCTACTCCCCCTGCTACGTCCATTATTCTCAAGGAGGCTGATGATGCTGCAAGACAAAAGGCGTCTGATGATCATGATGATGATGTGTCTTTTCAGACTCAATTTGCTACCTGCAAAATGTGGATTGATGAGGATGCTCATGCCTCTGCTATTTTGGTTGCTAGTATGGAGGTGCATCTCACTAGAGAGATGTGGTTGCTTTGTCTTTGGCACAGTTGATGTGGACGCATCTTCGCGACCGCTGTGAGCCTCTTGGCGATTCTTTGTACCTTGTTATTGTGCGACAGGAGCAATCGCGGCAGTAGGGTGATTCTACTGTGGATGAGTTGTTAAGTTAATCTTGTTGGGTCAGTGTTAAGTTGCTAGTAAGTGCATGACATATTTGTTTAGTACATTGCATGGTACTATATATGTGCCAAGCTTGTTAGCTGATTAAAGCATCTAGTTGTATGCATGCATAGCTAGTTGAGCGTCAGGAGGCGTGCGTGAATGGTGGATTGAGTAGTAGTGCTTACCATAATTATTTGTGTAATCATGTATTTGATGGTTAGCTGCATTAGATGAAAATAAGAGAAGCACAGAAAAGGCGCAAGTCAATTTAGAGTCACAATTCCTGGTGTTCTCCATTGTGTTCCTCATGAGAGCCTTGTGTGTGTGTCCAAATATTGCACTTTGATTCCAACATTTGGTATCAGAGCATGTGTTGTTCATCAGCGTATGCCCAAGATCATGCCGCGGTCATCGGGCGTCGTCCAAAGCTGTAAATTCAAGCTCCATTTGGTTTTGGTGATTAGTGTTTAATGACAAATCTAATGATTAGTGACAAGACTAACATTATTATTGAGTTTATCTCTTAGTCCCATTTGGATGAAAGAATGAAATTATCAAAGCCTCATCTAAATGAAAAATAGGAATCCAAAAGGTATGTATCCAATGCAACGTTAATCTTTCTAGATACATTCCTTGTTTCAAGTAAAAGCGTGAACTCCACTATTGTTTCAACCTTAAGATGTGCATTATATTTCCAATTTTATATATACATGAATGCACACATTTAGGGGGAGCTCATGCTTTAACTTGAAGTTTCAATACTATTGATCCATTTCATTTTGCCAAATAAATTAAGGATCTTTACTTTGAGACAAACCCTTGAGTATATAAAACTTGTGTAGTTGTAGTATACTCATGTCAATATATGATAAATTCCAATGCAATCTCAAATTGAATATGTGCATATTGATCCAAAGTCAATTATTTGTATGCACACATTTGAATGGAGTTTATTCTATGTTTGATAGTCTAAATAGTATTGATCCCTTTTCATCACTCCACATAAATTGGATCATTATTTTGAAACCAATCAAATTGATTATATGAAACTTATGTAGTTGAAATATACTCATTGGTTGCTAATCAATCATCAAAAGAACCAATCATGTGTTGGTGGTATACTTTGTTCATTAAAGGACAATCGAAAGTTCTTGAGTATATGAAGCTTTAATAGCACTAGTATACTCAAGACAAACTAAACTTCCAATATATTGATTTGGGTTGTGGTCAATCATCAAAAGAGTAGATCAAAGGATCTTGGAGCATCCATTATGTGTTAATGGAGTGCATTTATGATTGGGACAACCATGTTTGTTAGACTAACGTTTTACATGAGTTATGAAGTAGGTTAAGTCCAATAGTGATGAAGATTTGGATAGTATCATGCGTTGATAGAGATTTGGATAGTATCATGCGTTGATAGCCATCAAGTCAAGAATAAAAAAAAGGACTTCATCATGTGTTGATAAGCATCAAGAGTTCATCATGTGTTGATGAACAAGATGAACACCCGTATTTGAAGAGAAGATGATGCTAATCATAAAAGCTCCAAGTGGACTTGCTAGAGGCAAAGGTATAACTAGCTAGGGATATAAGGATGTGTTCCTAGTCTTTTACCGATCTCGATGTTTGGTTGGGAGACCGGGTTGCTAGTTAGGTTTGTCGTACTATTAAGACGGGTCGAGTCTTGTAGCTTGAGCTTCATCATGTGTTGATGGCTCAATCCCATTTGCTCTAGCTCACTCTTAATCGAATTGATTTTTGCATTAGGCTCATATTTGCTAATATGTTTTGCAAATAGTTGTAGCTCATGCTTGCTTCTTAATTGACTTGATTCTTTGCATGGAGCTAAGTGTTTGCAGTGTTGCAAATGGAGGAAGCTCATGCATTTGGTTTAGCGGTTGTTGTTTGCATGGAGCTAAGTAATTTGCATGTGTTGCAAATAAGTGAAGCTCATGCATTTGGATTCTTAGCATGTGACTAGAATTTGCAAATATATTTTGCAAATTGCTAGAGATCATGTGTTGATCATGACATGGCTAAGCATGTGTTTAATGGTTGAATCTTGGTTGCTTCTTTGCATTGAATCAATATTTGTGAATGTGTTTTGCATATAGTTGGAGCTCATGCATTTGGTTTGGAACATGTGACTAATGTTTATAAATGTGTTTTACAAAATTAGTGATCATGTGTTGATCATGACATGGCTCTTCATTTGTTCCTATTGTTGAATTTGCAAATGTGTTTTGCAATTTGAGCTCAAGTTCATATTTCTTTGGAGCATATAAGTAGAGTTTGCAAATATATTTTGCAAACATCTAAGGATCATGTGTTGATCATCACATGGCTCAAAGATGTGATCTTGTTCGCTCTTTGATACGAGTTGTCATTTGCAAATGAGTTTTGCAAAATGAGCTTTATTTATGGATCATGTGTTGATCGTCACATGGCTCAAAGAATTGATCTTATTGAATCTTGATTTGAAAAGAAATGATTTCTATGTGAAATCATGTTTTTGTCTAAGAGTCGGCACTACTGCAGTGTTAGGGCCAGTACTACCACTGTTTCGGTAGTATCACTGCCTGTTGTCGATGCTGTCGGTGGTCGGTAGTACCACCCTCTAAGTACGATAGTTATTTTATAGAACGTGGTTTTCTCTGAGATTTGGAAAATCGGCAGTACTGTGGGTGTGGGTCGGTACTACCGTAGGTCGGTAGTACCGGATCCTAGTTGTCAGTACTTATTTTCCAGAGAATGATTTTTGGAGTTTCGCTGAGATCGGCACTACCGTTGTGTAGAGTCAGTACTTCCGGAAGTCGACAGTACTGCGAGTTGCGTGTCAGTAGTACCGGGTTTATAGCTGTTAGTCTACTGTTGGGTCAAGGCTGGCACTACCGGGCTTTAGCCACCGATAGTGCTGATTTTCCTTATTTCTATCCGATTTGCCCCCAAACGGCTAGTTTTGTTTGGGGGCTATAAAAGGGACCCTTGGGCTAGCATTTGAGGATGATGCACTTGTTGCTCTTGGTGTTTGAGTTGTGTGTGCATTGCTCTTGAGCTAGAGTGAGCCACTCCACACAATTGTGCATGTGTTGCAAATTGTGAGTGAGGAGTGAAGCTTCTAATTGCATATGTTGCATTTAGAAGTGGATGGAAAGCTCCTTGTGCATGTGTTGCACTTGGGAGGATCCTTGTGCATGTGTTGGACTTGGTGAGATTCAAGCGAGAGGCTTGACTTGTTACTCATGGTGTTTGCTGACACCTAGACCGCGTTAGAGGCGTCGTTGGTTCGGTGACCTTCTCAAAAGAGATTGTAAGAAGGCCCGACGGTTGTGAAGGTTGGAGCTCGCCTACCCGAAGGGGGAAAAGTGCTACCACTAGTGGATTCGAGGTTTGGGTTTAATTCGTGGAGCCGGTCCAATTCGTTTGGGCTTACCACAAAGTAGATTAGGGGAGACTGGCAAGTCTACGAACAACACGGTAAAAAGTATTGTGTCGCTTGTGATTTGTTTCATTGTGATCATTTACATTCAAGCAATTTACATTCATAGAATTAAATTGATTACTTGTGTTTTTAGAATTGCAATTCGTTGATTAGAGACTTAGATTGTTAATGCACTTAGTGAGCCTAGTTGATTTAGGCTTTAATTATCAAAACCTTAGATTTATGCTTCCGCACATTATTTAGGTTTTGTCATAGGCGATCGTTTTAGATAGAAGAATTTTTAAAACCGTCTATTCACCCCCTCTGGTCGGCATCCTCATCCTTACAAAAGAGTCAGTAAAAGAGGGGAGCGTCTCCCTCCAATATCAGCTGCTGACAAGCAGCAACTGTGGCATGGTCTATGATGATGCACATGTACATGGAGGCGCAAGGCGTATGGGACGCCGTGGAGGATGTTGCCGGGGAGATTGACAATAGGCACGATAAGATGGCGCTCGCTGCCATCAACTAGGGCGTGAGTGACGACCACCCGAGTGACAAGGGCAAAGCTACAGACCCTCAATACAGAGTTCAATGAACTTCGGATGCGCGAGGGGGAGCCTGTGGATGATTTTTCCATGAGAATCACCATGGTGCTCAGCAACATGCATACGCTAGGAGAGAAGATTGAAGACTCCTATGTCGTTGAGAAGGTGTTGCGTGTTGTGATGCCCAAGTACGTGCCAATCGTCACCACCCTTGAACAATTCGGGGACCTAAAAAACATGTCCATTGAGGAGGTTTTTTGGTCATTTGAAGGCATTCGAGGAGCATGTGAAGGTATATGGCGATGGCGGGGAGGACCATCTGTTGGTGACCAAGACTGAGTAGAAGGCTCGAGAGTCAAAGAACCAAGGTGAGTCCACATCAAAGGGGCAAGGTGATGGTGGCAACAGTCGTGGCAGAGGAGGCGGATGAGGGTGCGGACATGGGCACGGCCGGGGATGTGGATGTGATAAGAACGAGCGTGCCAGATACTCAAGCAAGAAGGTTTGAAAATTTGACAAGATGAAGATTCGATGCTACGAGTGCCAAAACTATGGGCACTTTGCATCTCACTGCTTGTCAAATAAAAAGGAAGAGAAGGCTCACATTGCCGAGAAGTAGACTGATGATGAGACTGCATTGCTCATGTCCGAGGTATGTGAGCTCGTGCAAATTGTTGAGTCGGTAACTGAGAGATTTATGCTCAACGAGGACAAGATCAAGCCAAAGTTGGGCAGAACAGACAAGTATGTGAGCGAGGTGTGGTACCTCGACATAGGAGCTAGCAACCACATGACGGGCTGTAGTGAAAAATTCAATGAGCTGGACACCTCTATCACCCGCACTGTGAAATTTGGAGATGGGTCAGCTGTGGAGATCTACGGGTGCAGAATCATTTTGTTCCAGTGCAAACCGGCTAGCACCGTGTTCTAACTGACATGTAATATATACAATGTCTCAAGAGCAACATAATCAGTCTCGGGCAGCTAGATGAGAATGGATGCAAGACCATCATGGAAGATGGTTTCTTGTGCATTTTTTATCAACAGAGGAAGTTGCTGGCCAGAGTAAAAAGGACTAGAAATAGGTTGTCTGTGATCAACCTTGATCTGACACAACCGGTGTGTTTACTAGCAAGGATCAAAGATGATGCTTGGCTTTGGCATGGGCGCTACGGGCACCTGAATTTCTAGGCGCTCAAGAATATGACAAACCATGACATGGTAGAAGGTATGCCTTAGTTGTAACATGTTGATTAGTTGTACAATGGGTGTATGGTTGGGAAGCAGTGGCGAGTTCCATTCCCACAAACATCAACCTAACGGGTGGAGAGACCGCTTCAGCTTGTTCATGGCGATCTGTGCGGACCCATCACACCATACACACAGGGAGGTAACAAATATTTCATGTTGTTGGTTGATGATCATTGTTGGTACATGTGGGTTTTGCTATTCAAAAGTAAAGAAGAGGCATTTGACGCTTTCAAGAAGTTTAAAGCAGGTGCTGAGATGGAAGTTGATGCCAAGATCAAGGCATTCCGGACCGACAAGGGTGGGGAGTTCACCTTGACTGAGTTTCACGACTACTGCGAGAAGCTTGGCATCAAGCATTTCCTCACTGCATCGTATTCTCCCTAGTAGAATGGTGTGGTGGAACGCAGGAATCGGACAGTGGTGGCGATGGCACGAAGCCTTCTCAAGAGCAAAGGTATGATAGGAAGATTTTAAGGAGAAGCTATAGCGACTGCAGTATATCTTCTTCTGCTCTTTAGTATGGGATACCAATGGAGCTTCTTTGTGGCATGACTCGTGATTATTCTCGTCTTCGACTCTTTGGGTGTGTGTTCTATGTTCTTCTTGTACCTTATGAACGCACCAAGCCGACCGCTCAATCTGTTGAGTTTGTTTTTCTGGAATATAGTGCTAAGCATAAGCGTTTTTCTTCTATGGTCACTGCGGCTAGCTTTTCTGCTAGTGTTCATGACCCTGCATTTTTTGTCCACACTTCGTCTCGTGGTCAGACTCTTCTGCTTCTGTATGTTGATGATATGATCATTACTGGAGATGATTCTCAATGTATTGTCTTTGTGAAGGCATATCTCAGTGAGTAATTTATCATGTCTGATCTAGGTCCTCTTTGCTACTTCCTTGTGATTGAGGTTTCTTCTACACCTAAGGGCTTCTTGTCCTAAGAGAAGTATATTCAGGATCTTCTTGATCATGCTTCTCTCACTAATCAGCACACAACCAAGACCCCTATGGAGCTCAATGTTCACATTCGACCTACTGATAGTGAACCTCTTGAGGATCCTACTCGCTATCGCCATCTTGTTGGGGGTCGAGTTTACCTTGGTGTCACTCGTCCTAACATTTCGTATTTAGTGTATATCTTGAGTCAGTTTGTCCCCCCCCCTCAACTCCACTATAGTCATCTTCTTCGTGTTCTGCGATATCTTCATGGAACTATCTCTCGTCATCTTTTCTTTCCACGCTCCGGCTCCTTACAACTTCAGGCATATTCTGATGCTACTTGGGCTAGTGATCACTCTGAACATCGGTCTCTTTCTATCTACTATATTTTTCTTGGTGGTTCTCTCATTGTTTGGAAGACTAAGAAGCAAACAACAGTTTCTCGTTCAAGTGTTGAGACGGAGTTGCGAGCTATGGCTCTTTTGACAACAGAGGTTACTTAGCTACGGTGGTTACTTGAGGATTTTGGTGTTTCTATTTCTACACCAACCCCTATTTTGTCTGACAATACTCAATTGATTATGCTTAGTAGTTGACATCTTCGGTCTTCACATTTTCCCTTCCATTTTGTAAATTTAGTAGAAGAGGATAGATCCGGTAAATTGTACATATGAATGTCAATCTTCATTTTTGTAGATTAATACACTGGTAGGGGTCAATCAAGCAAATCCCAAAGCTGACCCTCGAACAGTTGCCAAACTTTTCTACTGATCTTCTCTCTCTACAGACTCACTGAACCTGCTCAAAGACTCCTTTTGCACTGAGAATACAATTCAGAACCCTCCTTGTCACAAGAAGGCAAACCTTGTATGTTGATCGAATCTTCTTTCGCATCCAAAAGAGAGGCTGTGGGCTATCCGAGAGAGTGGTTCAGGTAACTATTGGAGTCATTGATTAAGCAGGTCAGATGGGCTTAGTAGGGCTCAAACCGCAGGTGCTATTAGCATTACTCGAGACCCGGTGAAGCATGAGCTCACCAAGTATATCAATATTGATGCTTCCTATATGCGGTCATAGGTGCAAGATCAGGTCGTGGATCTTTAGTATGTGTCTTCAGAGCTTCAGTTTACAGACTTCTTCACGAAGGCACAGACTAGAGCTCAGCACAGCTTTTATCTCTCCAAACTCAATGTTGTTGATCCACCATGAGTTTGAGGAGGGGTGTGACAATACCCTATATTGCCTTGTATAGAGATTGCTAGTTGCCTTATATAGACATTATTAGTATTCCATATTGCCTTATATAGATATATATTGCTTTATATAGGCTTTCCTTTTGTACCCGCTTATACATATATATATTCTGGCATATTGGCCTCATGATAAATACAAGTGCTATTCCTAACACAAACCATGAGCTATAGCATGACATATTTGCACCGACGACCATTTTCTACATAACTACGCTGAATCTATGAGGTATTGCTAACACGGCGCTGAAACATTGAAATTTAGAAAAACAAAACTAAAATAGCCGTAAAACTGTGACCTATAGCAAGCCAAATCTGCCACTGAAACTACGAAGTGAGGCTTTTTTTTGGTGGGGGTGGGGGTGGGGGGGGGGTTGGCATTGATTAATCATGAGCTATAGTATGACATAATTGCACCAAAGATCACTTTTTGCATATCCGACCAAAAACTTTAAAAACATAGCGTAAAGCTTATTTAATAAGAAATTGTGGGCATATTGCATATATGGCATCTAAACATTGAAATTTAGAAAATACTAAAATTGGAACTATGATCTATATCGTGGCTAATATTGCCAAGAAAAAGTGATATAAAGCTATAAGAAAAAAATGACTAAAAATGAGAGCTGTAGCATGGAAGATTTGCATTGAAGGAAATTTTGATCTACTCTAAAGCTTAAAGTCCAGTTCCAATTAAGTAAAGCTGGGAAAATACCATAATCTATAGCATAGCAAATCTGGCATTAAAACTTTGAACATAGACAAAATTGAAATTGCTTTATAACTGTGAAATATAGTTTAATGCATAAGCCGATGAAACCACAAAATGATGTTGTAAGAAAAAAAGAATGATAACCATGAGCTACAGCATGTCAAATTTGCATCGCAAAACAACTTTGGCAAATCTGGTCCGAATATTTGAAGCATAGATCCAAGTAAAATTTCTTGTTGGCAAATCTGGCCCAAATATTTGAAACATAGATCCAAGTAAAATTTCTTGTAAATCATGATCAACTATTGCATGCCAAATCTGGGTTTGTAGCTTTAAAATTTAGATAAACTAAAATTGCCCTAAAACCGTGAGCTATAACAAGGCAAATCGGTCCTTGAAACCACAAAGTGAATTTTTCCCAAAAATGGCATCATGCCATGAGCAATAGTATGCCATATTTGCACCAAAGAAAATCTTTTGCAGAACTTCCCTGAATCTATGAAGTGTTGCTAATGTGCCGTCAGGCATTCAAATTTAGGGGGTGGAAACAAAAAATGCCATAAAACCGTGACCTATAGCAAGGCAAAACTACCCTTGAAACTACAAAGTGAAATTTCCCCCAAATTTTTTTTCATCAATGTTGGTTTCCGCCCTAGGAACAGCTGCATGCATAACAGATCAAAGAAACACACGCAAGTGAACACAGAAATTTTGGGACGATTTTCTCTTGTGTTATTCATCTCAACCTTGGGGCTAATATTTATAGTACATACATAGATGTATTTATGAAAAAACTTAAAGAAGGAAATAAATTGATTTGATCCGATTGCTGATTGCATCGTGATCTCTAATTGCCTTACAACATGGCAAACCAACATTGGAAAGTTTGGATTACTTTCTAATCTCTTCTTTCCTTCCATAACATGGCAAAGCAACAATAGAAAGCCTTGACTACTTTCCAACAATCAAACTATGCGGTATAAGATCGCATACTTGCACCCAAGATCATTTGTTTCAGAACTGCTCTTGAACTATGAAGTATTACTGATATGGTGTTCAAAAACATTGAAATTTAAACAATACTAGAATTTTTATAAATCCATGACCTGTAGCAATGCAAATCTGCGGTGCACCTGAAACTATAAAGAATATTTCCGAAAAATGGCATCAAAACATGAGCTATAGTAAGGCATATTTGATCTAAGAATATTGTGTGCGTGTCTGCCCAAAAACATTGAAACGGTAGATCAAGGCTCGATTTCTCAAAGGTCATGAGCTATAGTATTGTAAATATGGTGTCGAAACATTGAGATTAGAAAAGATTTTTTTTAATAATACATTTTTTAATTCAAATTGCAAAACTATATCACCAAATAAATTTTTTTCAAAAATATACCCTTGTCGCCCGTTGGTTGGGCGACAGGGGCTAATCGCCCTATGGCTTAGCGACAAGTGCCACGTCACATGGCGACAGGTACAACGTCGCCCTCCCAACGGGCGACATCACTGAAATCGACGAACGATTGGGCGACAGGGGTGCGGGCGGCCTCCTGTCGCCCAACCAGAGGGCGACTTGAGCCCAAATAAAAAGGCACGGTCGGCCGAGAGAAGAAGAATGGCAGGGAGAAGAGAAGAGGGTGTGTAACATCCCAAAAATTTGGCTTATAATTTCGCTCATATGCTTTTTGGTGATTTTCTGAATTTATTGGATTTTTTTTCCAGAAATTAATTGAATTGAATTTAATTAAGTATATTGAACCTTTTGTGAAAACTAAATATATATAGATAAAGTTAATATAAAGTGATGAGGACATCACTTCTATGGATATAGCCACACCTGCAAATCCATCACCTACGCATCAATCGGTCCCCGTTGCTGTAATACATGGACCGATTACTCGAGCTCGCGCACGTCAACTCAATTACCAGGTGAATTCGTTCCTCGGGCTTCATACGAATATTTTAATGGATGGAATGCTATTTAATTCTTGTGATGATGTCCTTTGCCTCAGGAACTTGGGTGAGGAACCAACCAAGATGAAGGATAGAAGAGAAGTGCGAGTTCGGTTCAGATTCGACTCAGGACAGGGCTGACTTGTTTCGCCGCCACGGCTACATCCGGACTCCGTTTTGGGCGTTCTTGTACTTCACTGAAAGCTTATCAAGTCTACTTTCCAACGGATCTGGAATCACATCCAAACTCCTTCTGAGTTGACGGGAATCGTTCAATCAAGCAGCGTCACTTTTTCAGTCCAAGTCAAAAGTGGCCTTTGGCCTTGTAACAAGGAAAGCCCACTTAAGGCTGCACCCTAGGGTTCCTAGACGCCTCTCCACAATAAAAACAGCCAGCCGCTGCCATTAGATGGTGGGTTTTTTTTTTAGATCAAAGATAGCAGTTGCTACTTCTTGTAATCGCGCGTGTTGGCTAAACCGCCCAATTACTTGTCATCGAAACCCTCTTTGTGATTCGAATGAACTCGTGGTTTCAATTATAATTTCAGTGCTTGTTCATCTTGTTCTTGCGTGTTCTTCGATTGCTTGCGAGGACAAAGGCCTTCGTGGTCGAGTTGATCGTGCACCAAAGAAGATCAATAACAACTTCGAAGTCGGTGTAACGATTGCTAAGGCGCATCGTCTGGGGCGGTGTAGTCGGATCGCCAACGTCTTCTTCCACCCAATCGAATCTATCCCTCTCTCATCGAAAGGTCGGGACCTATCCTCCTATCATAAAGTTTTACCAAAAATATTTTATTTGTGCTCAGAATGTCTCAAAGTATTTATGAGAATTTTCTGGGATTTTTCCTGATATTTTAATTGCTTAAAGTAGATTAATCTAATTTCGGGAATTATTTTTAAATCAAAAAGCTTTTGAAAATCGAGTGAACGATCTTGGGCGAAGCCCGATCTTGTCGCGTGTCGACCATCGACGTGCGGCCCGATCAGCCTGCGTCGCTGTCGCCTCGCGCGTGGCCGTTGGATGAAGATCGGACGGCTGTCTCCTTTCGCGAAACCCTAGCGCCTTCGGCCGTTGGATTGAGATCGAGCGGTCGGGATCGTTTCGCGTTGTTTTGGTAAGTTTAGATCTCGCCGTTGATTTTGGAAAGAGCGGATCGGATCGTATCACCGGATCTAATCTCGCCGCTCGTTAATCGGACGGTATCGACCTTCGCTCGATTCGGTTTTCGAATCCGTCGCCGCTGCCGCCGCCGCCGCGTGATTTAGGGTTGCCGTTTTAGCGCGCATGCCGAGGCTATAAAAGCCGCAGCCCGCACACCGAGGTTCCTCATCCCGAGCGCATCCGCCGATGCTAGCCTTCGCCGTTGAGTCACCGCCGTTTAGCCCGAGAGCTCGCCGTAGTTTTCTAGCGCCGCCGCTCGTTTCTCGCCGTTCCGCCGTCGTCAAGCCGCCGTTCGGCGTGTGGGTTCCATTCGGTTCGCCATGTCGAGCCGCACCGAGCAGCTACCTCTTCGTCGCCGGCAGAGCGAACGCCGTCTGGTCGTCGTCGTCCTCGTCTCCGGGAACTCAGCGCCGCGCGACATCGCCGTGCCGAGCCGCCGCGCCGTCGGATCTCCAGCGGACCATCGGATCGAGCCACGCCGCCGTCTGCGCATAAAACAGCTCGGGTAAGCGTGACCGTTGGATCGTGGTTGTTCGGGTGAGATCGCGCGCGTGTCGCGATGAGCGTTAGCCGTCGATCGTCGCGCAGATCGCGCCGCGTGTCGAGCATCGGCACGAGCGGCGTCGCGACCAATCGATCTTGCGCGCGTGTCGGCGCGCGTGGTCGCGCGCCGCGGCCGCGCGTCCACGGTGGACGAGGCGGTTCCGTGGACCGAGTCCATGGACGAGCGACGTGTCGTCGCTGATTGGTCCGAGTCGGGCTGGCGTCGCCGTTGCGCAATAAAATCTTTTCCAATAGAAAATAATTCGAAAAATCGAAATTCTATTTTCGTATTTTGATGTTTAGTCAAACTTCAAAAGGCTATATCTTTTGCATTTTAACTCGGATTTGAGTGTTTCAAATTTCTAAAATTTGTAAAATCAAGATCTATTTATTGGTGAATTTTATTTTATTTTTGGAGTTTGGTTGCTCTCTGGTTTGGTGTTTATTTGCTATTTTGGCATCGTTTCGCGTGAGCGTTGAACCGCTTCGGTGATCCTAAGAAGATTCGTCGCTCCAAGACCCAAGCTCAGATCAAGACCAGCACCTACTCCAAGGCAAGTTGTGCTTTGATCATGTTGCACCTAATTTTCACCAAATTACTATTTTGTCTTTTAAACTTTATGCATGATATTTTATGTGTATAAATGATTTCAATTAATGGGAATTAGATAATATGCCTATTTGAATTAAACCATACCTTGTCAATTATATGCCATGATCTATTTGTCACCCTAGGATGTGGAATTATAGTTGATAATCAACATGGGCTAGTTAGATCGTCATAGATTGCTTAGCCATGCCACGTCATCACATGTGTCCGAATGTCGATACTTAATCTTGACTAATGGAATATGGAACAATGTTTATGAATTGGTGTGTCATGTGTTGTCACACAATGATATCAAGTTGTCGTGGCGAGGAGGTCACACATCGGGATTGAAATGTTGATGGCATGTGGTGCTTGGTAATCAAGCGGGGTGGTAATGATTTTAGATTGAGGCAAGTGGCAAGGCGGTGTGCCAAGGTGGGCGAGTTTGGCGGGGTATGTGGAAGTCTTGCCTTAATCACCTTAAGGACTTAACCTTGCAAGCCTTTGACTGAGTCTCTCTGCAACCACATGTGCGGAATGGGACAACTAGTGAATAATTTGTGAAACCTAGATTTGATCTTGTCGTGGTGAATAGTGAGTCCCGGTTACGGTTTAACTCACATGGCGCAAGAGGGGCCTGTTGTGGTGGTTTAACCCTTGATGTTGAAACCTTAGCGAGCGATCTTGGGTCTAGGTGTAGCATTGTAAAGGCTTTGTTATGATCACTCGCCTTGGTGGTGTTTGGTTGTATCGTGTGGGTAAAGTGCATAACCTCTGCAGAGTGTACAATCTATTCGAATAGCCGTGCTCACGGTATTGGGCAATGCTCGGAATTACAGATTAAGGGTTAGACTTTTGTTAAACAAAACTTGTTGGGATGGCAAGGTGCCATGGAAAGTGGAAAATTAATTTAGGATTGGAAACTTGGTGTATTTGAAATACTGAATTTATTAATTCTGTATTTGTTTTATCGCTTTCCAATCTATTTATTGTATTCTTGTTAAATGCTGCTTTATTGCAAAAATACCCTTACTAGCCATTCCTTTGGATTAAGCCAAACATATAGAATATTAGACTTGCATTATTTTGCACAACTTGTTGAGTGCTTTATGTACTCACCCCATCAACAACAACTTCAGAAAGAGGAAGAATCTCGCTGATCATGGATGAGGATTATTTGGATGCGAATGCTTAGGTCCGAGCCTCGTCAGTTGCCTGTGGCGAACTGGAGCGCCACTGCGTTTATTCTATTTCCGCTGCTTCTCATTGATACTCTTTTTAAGCCCTGTGAGGCATTATTCATGTAAGACAACAGTTATTATTAATTAATGAAGTTTATGCTATATTTCGCTGTGTGTGACTATGATAGCATCTATGTTGAGCCTGTGTGCACTAGCGTGATCTGGACTAGTGCGATATACACAGAGGGTCCGGATTTGCAAATTCGGGTCCCGATAGAGGTGGTATCAGAGCCATACTTGACTATAGGTCTTGGCCCTAGGTAGTTGGTATCTCTTAGGAGTGTCCAAAATTATTTTCTAAAGAAAAAGTAAAATTGACTAATATGAAACTCTTGGCTTATCTCATCCTCCTACTCTCATCCTTGCTAAATTACCTTCTTTTCGTTGCTTTGAGTGGAGATCTTATTCAAAATTTTGTTTTGAATAGATGCCGATCTTTCGATCCTTGAGTCAAGACAGGTGGCTATGCCATGGAGCCGTGGAGAGTTCTTCAAGTGATTGGAGGCTTTGATCGTCCGCTCTACCGAGGAAGCAATCTGAACGCCAACGGTGTGCATCGGGGTTCTTCCGCAGTGATCATCTTCGCTCGAGAGTGCGACGAGACCACCAGACCGATCCACATCACCGCCCAGAGGTTCACTTACGAGGCTGGAGTTCAGGAGGCTGCTAGACTTGCTCTACGACGGATCTGCCACGACTACGCCTACGAGCTTCGCAACACCGTATTTCGACTTCACCCGACAGTGCGAGCGTGCCAGCGTCGACGGATCGTGGAAGGAGAGTGTGCTACTGCAGTACACCTTGCTGAGTTCGCCACCGCCCAGGAGGATCACTTGAGGGACACTGCGCAAGAACTGGAGACAGCGTGTGAGGCGTTGAGAGTGGCAGAGCGGGAGCTTCAAAAGACCCGCGACGCAGCAGCCAGAGTCATCGGCGAGCTGGAGGAGGCCTTGCAGGTAGCCGAGGAAATAGCGGACCAAGTCGTCCAGGAGCCGGATGAGGTCGCCGAAGAAGAAGAAGAAGAAGACCCGGAAGAGCGTGAGTGGGAGCCTGAGGAGCCAGCAGAGGGTCACGGGATAGGTTCGCACCCATGCCACCCACCCACCGATGTATGCCCGGATCGGTCTCACCAGGTGGTGGGATGAGTGAGAGTCGATCTTAGAGTTGTATTGAGACTCGAGTGTTGAGTCGCGTTTTAAGTTAGCCTTTACCCTTTTAGTAGACGTTAAAGTTGCATGTTTAGTTGGTTCTTAATTGTTTGCTGAGTGTGCAGTATGTGTTGCAAAGCCCTTAGGCATTGTAAGCAACCATACCAAGTAATAATAATAAAGATTATTTAAGTTGGGTTTAACTGCTTCCCCCCTTAGAAATTCTTGCATCTTATCTATGCTACATCTATCTTTCCTAACCCAAGAAGCAATCAAGCGGATGGTGAACACTCGCAGCAACAATGGGGCTTCGGAAGTGGTCTACGCCAGCAACAATCCCAATGAAGGAGTACCACCGCAGCAAGCACCGCCAAAGGATATGCGAAACTTGGGAGCTTTTCTCATTGCGCAAACTCGGTTGATGCGCACTATGATGCAGAGATGACCAATATGGCTGCGATCAACAACCCGTCACCGAGCGAACAACAATGGCGGGCCTCGTCCTTACTCCAAGTTGTCGACTTCATGAGGACCCGACCGCCAACATTCTCGAAACGCCAACCCCTTGGAAGCGGATGATTGGTGAGAACCATTGAGAGGAAGTTGTACATCACACAATGTGAAGGGCATGAGAGGGTTCTTTACGCATCCCATCGCCTAGAGGAACACAAATGCGAGAATGGTGGGAGAACTCATGTGCTACTCATGAGGCACCCATGGAAATCACGTGGGAAGAGTTCGCAACGGCCTTTCGCCAGCACCACGTGCGGAGGAATGATGGACTGAAAAAGGAAGAATTCGGGCGCTTAAGCAAGGAGGCCAACCGTGGTGATTACTTGAACAAATTCACACGCTTAGCACGCTATGCTCTCGAAGATGTAGCGACGGACAAGGCTAGACATCCGCTTCATGAAAGGACTAAACTCGAGTACGCAAGTGGGGTGATTACCCACACTTTTCCGATTTCCAAGAATTGGTAAACAAGGCTTTGATTACGGAGGATAAGCGTAAGGAGCTTGGGAAAATCGCAAACGCTGATGACTAACCCGGTGGACGCCTAACCACCTACGAATGAGGATGACCCGCAATGTTTGCTAGGTTCCAACCACAAGTCGTTAACTACCAAAGAACACCGCACCGCGACCATCGTGACAAGGTTATCGACGCCGGCCCAAGGTAACAATGCTCAAGGGGAGTCAGCGATCGGCGCCGAAAGGTGCTACGATTGCAATGAGTCAGGGCATTATGCTAATAGATGTCCCGAAAGGAGGAATCACGCCAAAGCGTTTCAACCTTGGAACAACACCGCTAAGGCACCGATGACGGAGCGAATCGAGGAGCCGGACCGAGCGGGAGTGACGCCTCAAGCTACTATTCGAGGCGAGTCAACCACATCACCGCCGATGGAGCCAGGAAGCATCGACGTCGTCTTGGGTAAGTTTTGGTAAACTCGACTACACCTGAGATATTATTTGATTCAGAGCTTCACATTCATTTGTCTCTCGAGCTTTTGCATCTAAAAATGGTTTAAGCATGAAAAATCTCAAGTGTGTGATGCTAGTTCAAGCCCGTGATCCGAGTTAAGATCTAATATTGGATGTTTGGGGTAAAGCGATAATTAACGGGTAGAGTTCCTAGCGAACTTAATTATTCTAGATGCCCAAGTTTTAGATGTTATCCTTGGTATGGATTGGTTAACCAAGCATAAGACGGTATTGGATTGTGGTCGAAGGGTTGTATCCATTGAGAGCCCTACAGAGAAAAGGTGGAATTCGAGCGACATCGGTTCGCAAGGGTCAATTAATGGTTAATAGCATGAAAGCCGTCGGATTGAGGACGTGCGGTGGTCAAAGAATATCCAGATGTATTTCGGAGGATCCGCCAGAATGCCGCGGACCGTGACATCGAGTTTGTCATTGAGTTAGTACAGTACAAAGCACCAATAGCAAAAGACCTTACCGGATGCCTACCGATGAGTTAGTAGAGATGAAGAAACAGATCGACGAGTTATTAGAAAAGGTTTTATAAGACCAAGTTCGCCGCCATGGGGAGCGCCGATTTTGTTTGTCGGGAAAAGGATGGAAGCCTTAGAATGTGTATTGATTACCGTGCACTTAATGAAGTGACGATTAAGAATAAGTATCCGTTGCCAAGGATTGATGATCCGTTCGACCGCTTGAGAGGAGCCGGAGTTTTCTCAAGATAGACCTTCGTTCGGATATCATCAACTAAAGATTCGGACGGAAGATGTTCCAAAACCGCATTTTCTTCAAGATACGGACATTATGAGTTCACGGTCATGTCTTTTGGATTGACCAATGCGCCACCTATTTCATGAACTTGATGAATAAGATTTTCATGGAATACTTGGACAAGTTTGTTGTTGTGTTCATAGATGATATTTTGGTATATTCAAGACCGAAGCGAGCACGCAAATCATCCGAGGCTAGTGTTGGAAAAGCTGCGTGAGCAACAAATGTATGCTAAATTCAAGAATGCGACTTTTGGAAGGAAAAGGTGGAATTTCTCGGTCATGTCATGATCGCAGAAGGAGTTCTTTGTCGACCCAAGCAAAGTGGAGGCGATGTTGCATTGGGAGCAACCAAAGTCCGCACTCAAGTCCAAGTTTTACGGAATGGCGGATATTATCGCGGTTCATAGAAGGATTTTCGACGATTGCTAGACCTCTTACTCGCTTATTGAAAAGGAAAAGAAATTTTCATGGACGCTTGATTGTGATAAGAGTTTTGAGGAATTAAAGAAGCGTTTAACAACAGCCCAGTGTTGGTTTTGCCTAATGTTCGTAACGACTTGATATATCTTGTGATGCGTCAAGACAGGTCTTGGATGCGTATTGATGCAAGAGGGTAAAGTGGTCGATATGCGTCAAGGCGATTAAGACCGCATGAAGGAAATTATCCTACGCATGACTTGGAATTGGTCGCCGTGGTGCATGCCTTGAAATTGTGGCGTCATTATCTCATTGGAAATAGATGTGAGATATATACGGACCATAAGAGTTTGAAATATATTTTCACTCAATCGATCTCAATATGAGGCAAAGGAGATGGTTGGAATTAATCAAGGATTATAACATGGGAATTCATTACCATCCGGAAAAGCAAATGTGGTAGCCGATGCCTTAAGTCGCAAGAGCTACGTGGCGAATATGATGGTGCGGGAAGGACACCAAAGCGTGCGAGAATTGCAAAATTTAAAATTGGAAGTAGTTTTAGAAGGATTCCTAGCTGCTTTGGAAGTGAAGCCAATGCTCAAGATCAAATTCGGGAAGGACAAAAGATGATGAGAAAGTCAACCGAATCAAGGCTAAAAGGATGAAGGATTAGCAAAGGACTTTACCGTGGACGACCAAGGTACCATGTGGTTCAAGGGTCGCATTTGTGTATAAACAGACTAGAACTTAAGTAGTTGATTTTGGAAGAGGCTCATGATTCCAAGTATTCAATTCATCCAGAAGCGCTAAGATGTACCAGACTTAAAGGAGAGGTTTTGGTGGCGAATATGAAGCGCGAAGTCGCGAGCACGTTGCCTTGTGCGATGTATGCGAGAGTTAAGGCAATACATCGAGACCAGCAGTTTGCTACAACCGCTAAAAGTCCCGAAATGGAAGTGGGAAGAAATCGGTATGGATTTCGTCCACCGGATTGCCAAGAACTCAAAATGGGTATGATTCTATATGGGTTATCGTGGATCGATTGACCAAAGTTGCTCACTTCATTCCATCAAGACCACTTACTCGGGAGACCGGTTAGCGTAACTATACATAGCAGTCGTGTGTTTGCATGGTGTACCAAAGAAAATAGTGTCGATAGAGGTACCCAGTTCACCTCGAGATTTTGGGATAAATTGCATGAAGCTATGGGAACGCGTTTGAACTTCAAAGACAAAGATATCATCCGCAGATGATGGTCAAACGAAAGGGTAAATCAAATTCGGAGGATATGCTAAGGGCTTGTGCATTAGCCTATACTACATCATGGGATAAGTGTTTGCCATATGCGAGTTCGATTATAACAACGATTACTGAGCTAGTTTGCGATGTCGCCATTCAAGCTTTATATGGTCGTGCTCTGTCGTACCCATGAATTGGAATGAGACAGGGAACGTATGATATTTGGCCCTAATATTCTCAAGGAAGTCAAGAGCAAGTTGCCATGATAAGAGACAGTTGAAAATCGCGCAATCAAGACAAAAAGTTATGCGATAATCGACGCCGTGATTTGAGCTTGAACTCGATGATTTCGTATATCTTAGGTTACCCTCCGAAAGGAGTTAAAAGGTTCCACGTTAAAGGAAGCTTGCCCCAAGATATGTTGGACCGTTCAAAATTTTGAGCCGTCGAGGAGGTTGCTTATCGATTAGAATTGCCGCAATCACTAGCGGCGTGCATGATGTGTTCCATGTGTCACACTCAAGAAGTGTCTTGGTGCAGTGAGCGACGCCTTTGGGAGAGATTGAATTGCGAAAGATCGACCTACAAGGAGCAACCAATCGAAATCTGGATGTTATGGACCGCAAGACCGGGACCAAGTCGGTTCGCTTTGCGAGTTCAATGGAGCAACCATTCGAGAATGAAGCAACTGGGAGCGTGAAGAGGATCTCAAGTCGAATTTCCAAACCTATTTCCTAGTCACCTTGAATCTCTGGTCGAGATTACATTATGGGAGGTTTGTAACATCCCAAAAATTTGGCTTATAATTTCGCTCATATGCTTTTTGGTGATTTTACAATTTATTGGATTTTTTCCGAAATTAATTGAATTGAATTTAATTAAGTATATTGAACCTTTTGTGAAAACTAAATATATATAGATAAAGTTAATATAAAGTTTTACCAAAAATATTTTATTTGTGCTCGTAATGTCTCAAAGTATTTATGAGAATTTTAGGATTTTTCCGATATTTTAATTGCTTAAAGTAGATTAATCTAATTTCGGAATTATTTTAAATCAAAAGCTTTTGAAAATCGAGTGAATAAAGATCGGGCGAAGCCCGATCTTGCGCGTGCTTGACCATCGACGTGCGGCCCGATCACTGCGTCGGCCGCCGCCTCGCGCGTGGCCGTTGGATGAAGATCGGACGGTGTCTCCTTCGCGAAACCCTAGCGCCTTGGCCGTTGGATTGAGATCGGCGGTCGGGATCGTTTCGCGTTGTTTTGGTAAGTTTAGATCTCGCCGTTGATTTTGGAAAGAGCGGATCGGATCGTATCACCGGATCTAATCTCGCCGCCGTTGTTAATCGGACGGTATCGTCGCCTTCGTCTCCGATTCGGTTTCGAATCCGTCGCCGCTGCCGCCGCCGCCGCGTGATTTAGGGTTGCCGCTTTAGCGCGCATGCCGAGGCTATAAAGCCGCAGCCCGCACACCGAGGTTCCTCATCCCGCAGCGCATCCGCCAGCTGCTAGCCTTCGCCGTTGAGTCACCGCCGTTTAGCCCCGAGAGCTCGCCGTAGTT
Source organism: Otatea glauca (assembly GCA_036346275.1). Lineage (NCBI taxonomy): Eukaryota > Viridiplantae > Streptophyta > Magnoliopsida > Poales > Poaceae > Otatea > Otatea glauca. The sequence continues at coordinate 18,569,076 of CM070713.1, forward strand.
TTCTAGCGCCGCCGCTTCGTTTTCTCGCCGTTCCGCCGTCGTCAAGCCGCCGTTCGGCGTGTGGGTTCGATTCTGGGTTCGCCACGTCGAGCCGCACCGGGCAGCCTACCTCTTCGTCGCGGCAGCGAGAGCGAACGCCGTCTCGGGTCGTCGTCGTCCTCGTCTCCGGAACTCAGCGCCGCCGCGACATCGCTGCGTGCCGAAGCTGCGACGGCCGTCGGATCTCCAGCGGACCATCGGATCGAGCCACGTCGCCGTCTGCGATAAAGCAGCTCGGGTAAGCGTGACCGTTGGATCGGGGTTGTTCGGGTGAGATCGCGCCGCGTGTCGATAGCGTTAGCCGTCGGATCGTCGCGCGGATCGCGCCGCGTGTCGAGCATCGGCGCGGCGGCGTCGCGACCAATCGATCTTGCGCCGCGTGTCGGCGCGTGGTGCGAGGCGCCGTGGGCGCGTCCCACGGTGGACGAGGCGGTTCCGTGGACCGAGTCCATGGACGAGCGACGTGTCGGCACTGATTGGTCCGAGTCGTATGACGTCGCGCTGCGCAATAAAATCTTTTCCAATAGAAAAATAATTCGAAAAATCGAAATTCTATTTTCGTATTTTGATGTTTAGTCAAACTTCAAAAGGCTATATCTTTTGCATTTTAACTCGGATTTGAGTGTTTCAAATTTCTAAAAATTTGTAAAATCAAGATCTATTTATTGGTGAATTTTATTTTATTTTTGGAGTTTGGTTGCTCTCTGGTTTGGTGTTTATTTGCTATTTTGGCATCGTTTCGCGTAGACGTTGAACTGCTCGGTGATCCGGAAGAAGATTCGTCGCTCCAAGACCCAAGCTCAGATCAAGACCAGCACCTACTCCAAGGCAAGTTGTGCTTTGATCATGTTGCACCTAATTTTCACCAAATTACTATTTTGTCTTTTAAACTTTATGCATGATATTTTATGTGTATAAATGATTTCAATTAATCTGGGAATTAGATAATATGCCTATTTGAATTAAACCATACCTTGTCAATTATATGCCATGATCTATTTGTCACCCTAGGATGTGGAATTATAGTTGATAATCAACATGGGCTAGTTAGATCGTCATAGATTGCTTAGCCATGCCACGTCATCACATGTGTCCGAATGTCGATACTTAATCTTGACTAATGGAATATGGAACAATGTTTATGAATTGGTGTGTCATGTGTTGTCACACAATGATATCAAGTTGTCGTGGCGAGGAGGTCACACATCGGGATTGAAATGTTGATGGCATGTGGTGCTTGGTAATCAAGCGGGTGGTAATGATTTTAGATTGAGGCAAGTGGCAAGGGCGGTGTGCCAAGGTGGGCTAGGTTTGGCGGGGTATGTGGAAGTCTTGCCTTAATCACCTTAAGGACTTAACCTTGCAAGCCTTTGACTGAGTCTCTCTTGCAACCACATGTCGGAATGGGACAAATAGTTGAATAATTTGTGAAACCTAGATTTGATCTTGTCGTGGTGAATAGTGAGTCCCGGTTACGGTTTAACTCACATGGCGCAAGAGGGGCCTGTTGTGGTGGTTTAACCCTTGATGTTGAAACCTTAGCGAGCGATCTTGGGTCTAGGTGTAGCATTGTAAAGGCTTTGTTATGATCACTCGCCTTGGTGGTGTTTGGTTGTATCGTGTGGGTAAAGTGCATAACCTCTGCAGAGTGTACAATCTATTCGAATAGCCGTGCTCACGGTATTGGGCAATGCTCGGAATTACAGATTAAGGGTTAGACTTTTGTTAAACAAAAACTTGTTGGGATGGCAAGGTGCCATGGAAAGTGGAAAATTAATTTAGGATTGGAAACTTGGTGTATTTGAAATCTGAATTTATTAATTCTTGATTTGTTTTATCGCTTTCCAATCTATTTATTGTATTCTTGTTAAATGTTGCTTTATTGCAAAAATACCCTTACTAGCCATTCCTTTGGATTAAGCCAAACATATAGAATATTAGACTTGCATTATTTTGCACAACTTGTTGAGTGCTTTATGTACTCACCCCATCAACAACAACTTCGAAGAGGAAGAATCTCGCTATCATGGATGAGGATTATTTGGATGCGAATGCTTAGGGTCCGAGCCTCGTCGGTTCTGTGGCGAATCGAGCGCCACTGCGTTTATTCTATTTCCGCTTCTCATTGATACTCTTTTAAGCCCCGTGAGGCATTATTCATGTAAGACAACAGTTATTATTAATTAATGAAGTTTATGCTATATTTCGCTGTGTGTGACTATGATAGCATCTATGTTGAGCCTGTGTGCACTAGCGTGATCCTGGACTAGTGCGGTATACACAGAGGGTCCGGATTTGTAAATTCGGGTCCCGACAGGGTGGTATTAACATAGGGGACGCCGGGAATCGGGATGACCAAAAAATTCTGTCTTACACACCCGAGACGTACTGCATAGACCACCCATTCGGCGACACTTAGGAGCACTGCGGATCCCCATGGAGTTCTTTCATAGTAGGGATTGAGCGGTGTCCGAGTACAAATCTCAAAATTTACACGGGTCAGGTAATATGCAGAAAATGTGGGACATCATTCTGGCTATACCCAGATAGGCGGAACGACCATCTGTTCCACCATGACAAACAATGCTTTCGTTAGTTAGTTCGTCAAGTAATTTCGTCACTGTTGTAATGCTCTTGTAATATAATCTAATCTATTGCTTATTTTATCATCTGAACTTTCGGTGCATCTGCCCTTATGTATGTTCAACAAATAGTTTAAGTGCTTCGTACGAAATATCCATAACATGAGTTGTTATGGAAGTGCATGTATCAAAGATCAAATGTGATCCACTGTTCATAAAAATACCGTTTAGACATGACATTTTACGAGCCGCCGAAAAAGCTGAAAAACATGACATGAGTTGTTGCCGACTTTATTACTTAGGGTTGTTGCACTAGTGGAAATTAGATGCAAAGCAAGATGTAAATTACATATTTCTCCATAATATGGAAGTGCATGTATCAAAGATCAAATGTGGTCCACTGTTCATAAAAATACCGTTTAGACATGACATTGTACGGACCGCCGAAAAGGCTAAAAACCATGCACTCTACTTGTTCAAGGGAATTTTAAAAATTATTTCAAATTTCTCTAGAGCCTAAAAATATTTTACTTGAATCCTAAATCTATTTATCCAAATATTTTAATCTTTTTTAAGTCTCTCAGTTTTTTTTCCCAAAATTTATAAAATTTCTAACCAAGTCGCCCTACCATTGGGCGATTTCTTCATGTCACCCTACCATTGGGGGACTAGTGACGTGTCGCCATACCATTGGGCGACTAGTGACGTGTCTCTCTACCATTGGGCGAGTAGTTTAGATGTCACCCTACAATTGGGCGACATTTGCTGTCGCTCAACTGAAGTGCGAGTGAGTCAGCATGTCGCCCTATGGTAAGGCGACATGTGTATATTTTTGCAATTGTTTTTTTTCGTGGTATATTTCTGCAATTTGAATTATAAAATGTATTATTAAAAAAATTCATTAGAAAACTCTAAAGTTGGCTTAAAACAGTGATCTATAGCGTGGCCAATATGGCCATGAAACAGTAATATAAAGTTGCATGAAAACTTGTTCTCAAAAGAGGAGAACATGGACTGCACTACAGCTAGATTTATAGTATTCCAAATGGAAGAGGTTGTAAGACATACCCATCTCCATCGAACCTGCCAAAAAAAATACAAAATAAGAAATCAATTAGAAATGTGACGCTTAATTATTGGAAGCAACAGGTGTGTGATGGACATTTGCATTACCAAAAAAAAAGTATTACTACACTAAAATTGTGTGCTCACTTGCGTCTGCATCAAGGCAGATGTGTAAATGCACGTACGGATGAGTTCTTATAACACTGTACTGTACAGTTCTTCCGGTTTAGTCACACTATTGAAAAGAACATAACAGCCAGTGTTTAAATGGTATAATTGATTATTTACTATAAAGTTGATGTTTAATTGATGATTTATCAGGCCATGTCTTACTTGTATTTAGGTTCGGAAGCCACGTGTCAGTGAGTATGACGTGATAAATCATCAATTGCACATCAACTTTGTAGCAAATAATCATGAAATCTCCCGTGTTTAAATGCCCTTAAGACCACAAAAGTGATGTTTAAACTTTTGAAAGAAACTGGAACAGTGACCAGAATAATGTCTTTAAAAAAGAAAATTGTCATCAAGTAAGAGTCGATACCAATGATACCCTGCGACAGGGACAAACTTCGGATTAGGCCCCACCCTGACAAACTCTCCATTCAAGCACTCCTGTAGACGGTCAAGAAGTAACACTATGACCAAAATGTAATTTGCTTCCAGAAGAAGTTTGATCGAAAGGTCAGATCTTGTCTACCATACATAACTTGAATTAGCCAGTGAAGATAAAGAGTAAGATATGACTAAAAGGAATTTTTACCACATTCAAAAAGGTAAACGTCAAACACACGTAGTTCGCTAGGATGTGTTTCAATTTTCAGTATGAGCCATATGCCTGGAATTATGATTTGTACAATTGTACTCCCTACGATATGCTTTGTTAGAGAAATTTTGAATTGAGAATAATTGCCCCCAACAAACAATGTAAGGTAAACAAGCTGCAACTTCAGGGAAATCCAGGGTGTATATGGCTCGCAGTTCTTATAGACTTTGGCAACAATCTTTCCCTATCATATTAATCATTGTAATGGTCACATCGTACCTATTTTCCAGATATCACTGTTTTCTGACTTTGCCACGTAAGTCAGGAGAACGCAGAGGATTAAAGTAAAACACTAATGAAGAGGATGCAAGCAGATAGGAAGAGAATAAGAGGGATGGAAGATGAGTAGTAATTAGTTTTGTCCTGTAACTTAAGAAAACCAAGGTTTTCGACATACAAGAAAGAACAAAGTATTGAGGACAAATTAAAAGCACATCTTTGCAGGGTAGTACTACTTCTGTTGAAACAAGATGCCAAGCATTAATTACAGGTATCTCTCGGCTGAGTAAAGAAATCAAGTGTCAGTGTATCACCTCCTAAGCATTTTGTAATCAAATGAATCTTTGAGCACTGACTAACGATGTAGGACTAGTATAATCTCAACTGATGATTTGGACTTGTATTTATAGGAAAGCTAGCTACAGAATGTCAGCTTAGAGGGAAGCTGAGCTACAGGATTTTTTTTATGGGACTGTCTAGACATCATTCGACTGTTTTTTTTTATGTAAAACAGTCAAATTTTTGCATTGTGCATTTCTTGTGAACCGGTTCCACTCAATGCTTAACGGGTAAAAAAAACAGCAGTTTTTCTCTTTGGCCCGTTTCATTTTTGTTATTTCTGTTTGGTCCGATTTATTTTCGTCATTTTGGTTCGGCCTGTTAAATTTTCGTCATTTTCGCTCGGCCTGGTTAGTTTTTGTCATTTTCGCACCATTGTAGCAGGTGGCCGGTGTGTACAAGATGCTGTCACCACCACTGTTGACGGTGCACGAGCAAACCGGCATGCTGCTGTTAGTGTGGATGGGCTCGTTGCCTAAGGACGGTACTGAGAACTGATGGTCGTGGAATGCATTCGTCGTTGCGTATCCCCTGCTACTAGATCTTTTTCTCTCTCTCAATACATATCACTTTTTATGCTGAGAAAATGAAAAATAATTTTTCTAAGCTAGACAAAGAAAAATGAGATTGGTTAACCCTAATAGAAAATAAATGAATCAAATCTCTTAATACATGCCACTTTTTATGCAGAGAAAAATGAAAAATAATTTTTCTAGGCTAGACAAAGAAAAATGGGATTGGTGAATCCTAATAGAAAATAAGTGAATCAAATCTCTTAAAAAAATGCCACTTTTTATGCAGAGAAAATGAAAAATAACTTTCTAAGCTAGACAAAGAAAAATAGGATTAGTAAACCCTAATAGAAAATAAATGAACCAAATCACCATCCCCATGTTTTAAGCTTTTCGCTTGCTTGAAAAAACTTGCTGTTATGCAAAGTTGCAAACTGAATTGGCTGATGACACGTCCGTAGCATGCGTCTATGGAGAATTTTTGTGCTAATCACAAGTGACTGAAATTACAGAAAAAAACATGCGACAGAATTTTAGCAATTCTCTTTTTTATTGGGAAAAAGAAGGGATTTTGACCGACGGTAGATGGAGGAGCTGCAGTGACAGGTACAGTATAACAGATTGACAGGCCAGTCCTGTATGTATGTACGATCAATTGAAAGAGTAACTAATTAAGAAGGACTGACGTACTGGGAGGTGGCCGCGGACGGGGAGGTCGGTGGCCGGCGGGGTCTCGTCGCGGACGGGGGCGAAGTTACCGGAGAGCCAGAGGAGCGGCTTGGACTTGTCGTAGACGAGGCGGACAGCGGCCCATTCGAGCAGGTCGAGCGCCCAGGAGGCCACTCCCTTGCGCGGCCGCGGCGCAGGCACAACCACCACCCTCCTCTCTGGATTCTTGTTGGAATCCTCCTCCGCTGTTGCTCCTCCTCCTCCCATGGCCGCCGCCACAGCAGGTAATGGCTACTACTGGTATTGGTGCTCTGCTCAATGCCTCACCTCCCCTCTACTCCTGGCTGGTAATGAATAGTATTCAGGCAATCAGGCTGGTTGTTGGAACGGTCGGAACTAGATAATGAATACCTTGTCTTGCCTGCTAGATACCTCTCCGCCTCCTCCTTGTCTTGCCTGCTAGATACCTCTCCTCCTCCTCCTTGTCTTGTCTGAGTGTCTCCTTGCGTCAGTCAGCCTGACTCTTGTTAGATATTAATCTTGTCAATGTAGTAATCTGCATGTGATGTGCATGGTAAGGAACCGGCCATGAGACGTGGACCTGCACACTTGGATGAGTTAGTTGCTGCATGCATGTATGCAGGGAGTCGGTGCATGTTTGTGCCCGTTGTGTGTTTAAGGCGTAGGAAGCGGTCAAGTTTATTACTTGCCATATGCATCCAATTATGCTTTATATATTGAACTCAACATTGTTTCTCTAGTAGGAGAGTTGAATATCAGAGTAGAGCAAAAGAAAACGCTGCAGGCAGTTAGGGCATGTACAATAAGACCACGTCAGCTGGTTCTTAACCTGTACACATCAGCTTTGGTCTATGTGGAGGAGTGAGAAAAAAGGAGAGAGAAGAGAGCTGGCTCTTATTTAGTAGCCAGTTTTGCACGGAGCATACGTAGATCATTTATATACAAGAGAGAAAAGATAGTTATTGCACAATATCTAGAGACAACCACTACTACACATATATACATCACAATCGGTTCTTTTTCGTCATCACAGTCGGTTCTGGTGGTGACACAAAGTCATGAGACAGAGATGAGGCGGGCATTATTACAGTCGGTTCTTGCCCGATAGAGATGAGACGGTCATCTCTATCGGTTCTTTATAAGAAGCGATAGAGATGAGATCTCATCTCTATCGCTTCTTACAAAGAACCGATAGAGATAATACCCTCATCTCTATCGCTTCTTATAAAGAACCGATAGAGATGACCGCATCATCTCTATCGCTTTTTACAAAGAACCGATCGCTTCTTATAAAGAACTGATAGAGATGACCGTCTCATCTCTATCGCTTCTTAAAAAGAACCGATAGAGATAATATACTCATCTCTATCACTTCTTTGAAAGAACCGATAGAGATGAATACCCTCATCTCTATCACTTCTTATAAAGAACCGATAGAGATGAGTTCATCATCCCTATCGCTTCTTTCAAAGAACCGATAGAGATGACCGTCACATCTCTATCATTTTCTTGTGAGAACCGACAGAGATGAAGAGGTGTGGTGTGCTATCACATTCCAATCAGCACATATTCCACACAATATGCACATATCACATTCACACAGAAATTACAGACAACATATCACATTCAAAGAACATGAACACTTTGTTACAACAAACACATATCACATTCGATAACAAAATAGAACGTAAACATGCTTAACCATAAGTATACATGCAATCGCATTCAGATATGTAATATTGTTCACATCTGGTCTAGTAGGAGCTTTCGGGATCTCTAAACCGTCCGTCCTCCGACAAGCATTCTATCCAGTACCACTGGCATAAGTGGTCTCGTATCTTGTTGAGTGCAGTGTTGTCTACACTCTTCTGGGGATAATAGTATGCTGCAAGATAGAAACGAGTGCTCTAATTTAAGTTTTCAAATTTCTATGTGAAAGACTAATTGTATATGCATGTACTACCTCAGGGAAACGGTCTGAGCCGACAATCAAGATCACCATGTGTTGCATGACATACAAACCACAGCGGTCGTCGCTGCCCTGTTGATGACACTGTGAAGAAAGAAAAATAAATTAAGAGACAAAGAAAATATCACAGAAAATCTAAATCTTATATATGATAGCCACTTGTACCTTGAAGCGGACATACTCCAGCTTGGAGCCCTTTTTGTCGTCGTGTGTCCCTCCTGCTTCGACGTATTCCTTGAAACCCCTATATACATTGGAGAGATGCCGTTGAGTAAAAAAATAATGAATGTAGTTAAATGCAGAAAATGTTAGATAAGAGTGGTGCACTTACTGCTCCAAAGGAGGCTTGATCGCGTAGGCCATCGGTCTCTTATCAACCGAATTAAAAGTGTACACTTTGTTGTCGCTCGAAAGGAGCACGAGTAGAACCCAATGGTTGTTTATTAAATGGTATGCAGCGAAGAAAATAAGTTCACATACGGTTTCAGTGCGTAGAAGTAATTGAACGGTGAAGTAGTACTTACTCCTCGTGGTATGGGAATAGAATGAAGTTCTTCTTCGACTCAGCTTGCAATGCCCTCTTGATGTAGCCGGCAACCCATTCCGGTTGAAGCCTAGCCATCGTCGCGGACACAAGCTCAGGATCAACGAACCCAACTAGTTGTCGATTCGTCACGACCCGCTGCCTCATCGCCCTGCAACTCGTATTGAATGTTAAAAAGCGTAATGCAAAATCCTATGGAAGTCATAAGGTCGTGCAACGTGGTGCGATACTCACAGCGTCCAGGATCGTATAGTAGAAATATCGATGGTTATCAGTTGGTACAGACGGAACAAATCCTCAAAACTAACTGGGAATGTCCCATCCTCCTCGCGGTGGAAATGTCCCTTTCTGTATCTGACATTGAAGTCGACACGCTCACTCTCTTTCGCTTTGTCAATGTACCATCTATAGAGCTGTCGAGTCCATATGCCTAGAGCGTTCAATTTGCTGGGAGGCAGAAGGGGCTTCCCATGTACGTAGGCCTTAAATTCATAAGGCTTCACTGTGGTCTGTGCCGACTCTCCTTTCTGGGCCGAAGGAGTCTCCGAGGCCGGGGCAGTGGGCTTTTCATGTACCTGAGGGGGCGCTGTGGCCTTTGTGAGCCTAGTATTTTTAGCAGAGGCCTCCAGTGGTTCTGTGGTTGTCGTGCTAGTCCTTTTATGCACCAGCTCTGTACTTTGTGCAGGGCTCGTCACGGTCGTGGGAGCAGGCGTAGGTACGGTAGGAACCTACAAAGCACGCGCATAATTAAGTAACTTGTTGCAATACTACTGGAATGGTGCAGAAGAAGTGAGGGATGTTTACCTTGACCAGTACGACGCCTATCGTGGGCCACTTGATGAACGACATCCGCGCTAGCCCGAGAGTGGTGATGTCTTCGTTGGGGGGAACTCGAGCACATATGATAAGAAGGCTTTGTGGACGTAGTCCACCTAGACCCTCATGTAGCCCTTCCCCAAAAGCTAACCATGCACCGTGTCGGTCTCCTTGCATTGAAATGCAACCCCGCGTGCAGACTCAACAGGAAATCCGTCTTCCGTTAGGGTGAGCTGGCACTTGGTAGGCGTCTGCAAAAAGTGCGCAACTTGAGAGAAAACATATGAAGAGTTACCATCACACCATTAAGTTAGGCAAAATGAATGTAGCTATTTTTCGTGTGGCGGAGAAATCTCCTCTGGAACAATAACAGAGAAGAGTTCAGCTCGAGTGGTATAAATAACCTAACAAGACACATCACAGTCGGTTCTTATAAAAGAAGCAATAGTGATGATCTTTGTCATCACAATCGGTTCCCACATAAGAAGCGATAGTGATGAGCTTGTTGACATCACTATCGGTCATGCACATCACTATCGCTTCTCACAAAAGAAGCGATAGTGGAGAACGTCTCACATCACTATCGCTTCTCACATAAGAACCGATAGTGATGTCAACGTGCTCATCTGTATCGCTTCTTATGTGGGAACCGATAGTGATGATAATGTATATCACTATCATTTCTCGCATCAGAACCTATTGTGATGTTCCTAGTGCACATCACAATCACTTCTAACCTGAGAACCGATAGTGATTATTACTAATGTCTCCCCTAAGTCATCTATCACAATCGTTTTTTCCTAAAAACTTAAGAACCGACACAGATGAAGTGATAGTGATGTACTATTCTGTAGTAGTGAACCTTTAGAGACAGTTATTGTACAAACTTCTTAGAACAGCACAAAACCTTCTTACGTCCCTTTTGTGTTATGTGTTATCTTCCATGGTAAAATATGTGTTTTCTGTCTGGGAGCCGGGCCAACAACTCTTACTTGTGTTCCTGGTGGTGGCTTGGTGCGTAACGCCTCCTTTCCATCGGCCACACCACCCAGTCGACGAGAGAGAGAGAGACGGGCAGACGGCAATGGCATCGATCAGCGTTAGCGTTAGTGGCTGGCTGATTGCCCGCACGCGTATGACCAGGGAGCAACTCGCCTACTGCTTGCTCCTCTTCTTGGCTCTCCTCCTCCCTCCCCTACTGCTACTCAAGCTCAAGAGGAAGTGGGAGGACGACGATGGCGCCGCCGGCCAGAGGCTGCTCCCCGGCCCGCGGCGACCGCCGGACATCGGCAGCCTTCACCACCTCATCGGCGATAGCAACCGGCTCTCGCACCGCGTCACGGCCGAGCCCGCGCGCCGGCACGCGCGCGTTTCATGTACCACTAGCTCGGCGAAGTCCCCCTCGTCGTCGCCTCGTCCGCCGACGCCGCCCGCGAGATCACGACGACGCACGACTCCGCATTAGCCTCGTGGCCCCTAGCCTACGGCCGATCGCAGAGGCAGGCGACGTGGGGATGGTGTTCGCGCGCTACGGCGTCCTGTGGCGCCAGTTCGAAAGATTTGCATCCCGGAGCTGCTCATCCCGGCGCGTGGATTCGCTCTCCGCCGGGTCTGGGACGACGAGGCCGGCCGTCTCGTCGCCTCCATCGCCGCTTCCCCGCCGGGCGAGGCCGTCAACATCGGCGAGCGGGTTGCCGCGTTCACCACCGACTCCGGTGCGCGCCATGATCGGTGACCGGTTCGAGAGGCGGGAGTTCCTGAGAATGATTGACGAGGGGAGCAAGGCCATCACGGGGTTCAGCCTCGGAGTCGTCGAGGCTCGTCAGCGGAACTGCGCGCCGCGTGGAGGCGATCCACCGGAGACTGATTTAGCTCATGGACAGTGCCATCAGCCAACACGAGGAGCGTTCGGGCGGTGCCTGGAGGACCTGTTGGACGTGCTCCCGAGGGTACAGAAGGAAGATGGCCTCTGTTGGAACTGGATCAAGGATCAATTAAAATATGCGAGGCGGCTGCTGGCGTGCCCGTTCACCGGCAGTGCGCGACTAGCCGAACCTCTGCGGTCCTGCTCTCAATCACGAACTTCCGTGGCACGATGCAATGCTTGCACTAGCAAAGACAAGCCTGCATGCATGCGTGCATCTGCACGAGATAGCAACAACAACGCAAAGCAAAGAGCAACTGCTAAGGGCGACGAGGAATGGGTACTGTGCGCACGAGAGGAGTTCTTTTGTTTTGCCGCACTCAACCTCATGCGTTTTCTTCTCCTTTTATACATACCAAAAGGGTCTAACAATAATGCAGATCTTATCTCAACTAATGCAACAAACTCCTTAATCTATCCCCAAAGCTAACACACGCGCATGCAAACTAACAACTTATCCCGGCTACAATGCATATCCATGCAACTAACTAATACCAGAAAACTTTAACTAAATAAAGTCAAGATTATACCTAACAGCCTCGAGGTGCCTGCCCCTCACAATGGGAAACATTCATATGTGTCATCCTTATAAGCAGCTATATTTGTATATATAGTGACACATATCCAATTCTTCCCTTTTTCGAAAACACATAGTCCGGTGATTAACATGAAGTTGCATTTGTGTACACGATTTGCTTACCTTGTACTGTACAAGAATTCACCGAGGGTTGCATCCTTGCCGTTCCAAAAGACCTCTTTAGCGGCGGGAGTGACACATCCGCAAAACACACTCCAATGAGCCATGTCAGAGCTCATAAGAAACCCAATGCACAAGCCGAGGTGCGTGCAAGGGAAGTCGACGGTGACAGAGGACTGCTTGCCCAACCTAACGTACCTGAAGCCCGTCATCAAGGAGAAACCGAGGCTGCACCCCGTGTTGCCATTGCTCGTACACGCTACCCACCCGTGTTCGAATCCCCGGTTTGACGCCGGTTCTCACCAAATAAAATCGCATACACACGCGTGCGTGTGAGACCCTCCCTTTTATGATACAATATAACATAAAAGAAATGTTCAAATGTGCGCATTCAGTACTAGCCTCATGACTCAATAGCTAGTAAGCACATTCACAAATTGAGATTATAACCATACACAATATTTTATTACATAATTCAGTGGAAGCCAGCTCATACATATAATATTCTTACAAGCTAAAAATAAACTTTGCAGTGGAAACCTTTTTATCTTGTAGTTTGTTTTAACACATATTTCCCACAGACAACTGACAAGGTGAACCTAGAAAAACTCATCGCTGACATTCCCGTATCCTGCGTCAAAGTAAGATTTATCGGGGAAATCTATTTCTTCACCTAAAAACAATAATAATAGCAAGTTGAGTACGAAATGCAGTAGCAAGACTTTTGCAAAATCTATATATAATATATGCAGACTGTATCAACAGAAAAGCTACTACAGTTATTTTTGCATAAAGCTAAGTTGAAATTGTAAATATTGAATAATAGATTGAAAGTGAAATTTGTAAAGCAATTTGACAAATATAAAAATTAACGAGTACGAGTAATATAACATAACAACTTACAGTTCTTCCATGAAGGTGTGCAACATGACGTATCAAACCTTGCTAACACATGGTATAAAACTAGACGTTTGCCAACACAGGGCAAAACAGATAAAACCAATCCTTTGTAAAAATAATAAAACATCTAACTATGTTATGGCTTTACCAAGTGTCCATGACCGCGGGCGCGGCTTTTTGAAAAGATTTACACTCCGCAGAGGTGTACAACTTTACCCACAAGGAATGATCATCTCTTGGTACAATTGATATTAGCACACTTCCTTTGGTGTGCCACATAGTGATCATATATAACCGTTACATTACTTAGTCTTAACTTTGCACCAGCCCGATGACGACAAACCTATACTATGGTGGCAGAAGATATTTGTACACACAGTACGATAAAATGGTTTCACATCCCATTGTCTCACTTCTCCCTATAGTATGGCGTAAACTGTTGCATCAGCAAACATTATTCCCAACACCTCGGTGTGGGCGCCCCTCCAAGCAATCCATAACGAAACAACCCGTACTACTACAGCCTTCTAATGTGCAAAGCTAGTTCTAAGTAACTTAATATGTTAAGGTCGTCCTATACTAGCCCTCATGGTTGTACATGTCCTTAGCTTGAAAACAACCCATAGTTCGGTCCTTAATTCAACTTGGGCGATAATTCTCCCCTATCTACGTGCAAGTCACATGCACCTCGGGCTATTGCCATTAATCGATCGCGTCAAAATCATAGTTTTATTTGGAGTTTTTGTACCAAAATACCAGCATCCTTTAATGTCATGTCCAACCTTTTTAAATCCTCACACCACTACAGAATCAGTTATCCTTGCCGCCATATCACTGCCGGTTCATCAAAAACCGGCAGTAATAATATTATCACTGCCGGTTCGAATGAAAAACCGGCAGTAATGGCTTTTCTCTGATGAACCGGCAGTTATAAATCCCTTATCACTGCCGGTTCGTGTCCGAACCGGCAGTAATACTATCACTGCCGGTTTTTAGAAAAACCGACAGTGCTGATATTTTTCGAAAAATCATAACTTCCTCATACGGAGTCGGATGAAGATAAAATTTATATGAAAATTGTAGCTCTCGACGAGATCTACAACTTTTTAGTTGACAACTTTTTCATTTGAAGTAGTATAAAAGTCCAAATAATGGTATCACTGCCGGTTGGCGATTCGTATTCCCAACCGGCAGTTATAATGCTAGTATGCTACCAACCATTTTTCGAAAAATCATAACTTTTTCATACGGTGTCGAATGGAGATAAAATTTATATGAAAATTGTAGCTCTCGACGAGATCTACAACTTTGTAGTTGACAACTTTTTCATTTGAAGTAGTTTAAATATCTAAATAATGGTATCACTGCCGGTTCGAACGCAAACTAGCAGTAATACTATCGCTGCCCGACAGTGCTGATATTTTTCGAAAAATCATAAATTTTTCATACGGTGTCGGATGGAGATAAAATTTATATGAAAATTGTAGCTCTCGACGAGATCTACAACTTTGTAGTTGACAACTTTTCATTTAAAGTAGTTTAGATGTCCAAATAATGGTATCACTGCCGGTTGGCGTTTCGTATTCTCAACCGGCAGTAATAATGCTAGTATGCTACCAACCATTTTTCGAAAAATCAAAACGTTTTCATACGGAGTCGGATGGAGATAAAATTTATATGAAAATTGTAGCTCTCGACGAGATCTACAACTTTGTAGTTGACAACTTTTTCATTTGAAGTAGTTTAAATATCCAAATAATGGTATCACTGCCGGTTCGAACAGTAATACTATCGCTGCCTGACAGTGCTGATATTTTTCGAAAAATTATAACTTTTTCATACGGTGTCGAATGGAGATAAAATTTATATGAGAATTGTATCTCTCGACGAGATTTACAACTTTGTAGTTGACAACTTTTCATTTGAAGTAGTTTAAATATCCAAATAATGGTATCACTGCCGGTTCGAACGCGAACCGGCAGTAATACTATCGCTGCCCGATAGTGCTCATATTTTTCGAAAAATCATAACTTTTTCATACGGTGTCGGATGGAGATAAAATTTATATGAAAATTGTAGCTCTCGACGAGATCTACAACTTTGTAGTTGACAATCTTTCCATTTGAATTCATCTAGATATCCAAATAATCACCAAAAGTTTCGGTGATAAAGGAACAAAGGAAAATATATCCTATATTGGTTGAGAATGAGTGATAGGTGAGATGGTAAGGTAGACTCGCGTGAGGCAGCAGGTCGCGAGTTTGAGTCCTACCAACAGCACGCGCGAAATACGGTCGTGTGTAGAATACGGGGTAGTCGGTCCAGATGCAAATAATTTATTTTTTTTATCAAACCGGCAGTGATAGTCCGACTATCACTGCCGGTTCGCATATAAACCGGCAGTGATACCGACATCATTGTCGGTTCTAGAACCGGCAGTGATAGTCAGACTATCACTGCCGACTAATCACTGCCGGTTCCAAAATCCGGCAGTGATGCCAGTTTGGAACCGGCAGTGATATAGTGTTCTGTAGTAGTGTCAAGAAATAGTTTTATCTGATTATTTCAATTCCCAAGACTAAAGCATGGCTAAGCATGTGCAACTAAAATTGAGTATACCTAGTTGACATTATCATGTGCCCATTTAGAATCTAGGGTTATCAAGGTTCACATGTCAATATTGATTAAGGAAATCCCACCAAGAAGGTTATAACTACCTTAACCCTCAACATAACAGTGTTTATAAATATAGCGCATGCATGAAAAGTTTTATCAAAACAATTTTAAAATATTGGGATCAACGTGATCAAAGGGGATGCTTGCCTTGCTGATTGTCATCAAAGTCAAAGTCGGGGTCGTCGACGCCTGATTCTAGAATGTCCGATTCTACACGTCGTTTATTGGAAGCATAACTGTAACATCCCAAAAATTCTAAATAATAAAAATAGAAATATAAAAATTAGAAAATGAAATTGAAATTGAATAGAATTTTTAATTAGAATTTCAAGAATGAATTAAAATATTATCTTGTATTTCGACATCTTAAAATCCAACCTTAACAAAAAAGATAAGTTGCAAAATTAAACTTCAAATCAAACAAAATATGAAAATAAGTTGGAAATGAAAATTTATATTGAAATTCCAACTAATCTAAAACTTTATTAAATTTTGGTTTTTAAGAGAATCTTTAATTGTACTAATTTCATTTTCTCTACAATACAAAACATAAAGTACAACAAGCAAATAAAGTTCAACATTAAAATATATTTATTGATAATTTATATGAATTTATCTGAATTAATTTTGATTTTATTGATTTTCCTTGATTTTTTTTACAAAGGAAAAGTCTTTTCATATAATCATGATAATAGATAAAGGAAAGAGTAAAAAGTTTATAACAAAAAAATATACAAAAATTTATTTAAACATATAAAATTATTCATAAATTAATTTTAGCAGTTAAGGGTAATATGGAGATATTTTAGGAAGTTACATGTCACATCAAAGCAATTATGAGTGCAATTAATGAATCCATGACTAGCAACAGTGAAATTGTCAGATTTAAATAAAACTAATTATGCATTAATTAGACTTTAGTTTTTTATATTATCTTCTACCTGTATATATTCATCTTCAATAAAAATATTAGGAGATAATCTTTAGGTTTGATATTTATAAAAATTCAAAAACAGAATTGCTGAAAATATAAGAATCAGATTGTCAGAATTTTTATAAATAACATATAAAATATATTAAAACCAAATTTTTAATAAAGACTTGTATGACCAACGGAAACTACTATGAAAAGTTTCAAAAAGTTTTGATAATATATAAACTTCAATAAAATTCAAAAACAGAGAACATAATTATGTGCACAGTGGATTGTCAGAATTTCTATAAATTATAAATAAGTCCAATAGGTCTGAAATTTTTATGGTAGATTATAAGCTAGCTCTAGTACACGCAGTAAATTTTTCATTAATTCTTCAATAACAGAGAAAACTGATTCAGTGAACCAAACTCGGCTCTATTCGCTGAAATTGCTTGAGGTCACCTCGCCTTTCGCTGACATGTGGACCCCACTTCCCTGTTCGGCCCAGCTGCCAGCCTCTGCCCACAGCCTTCGTCTTCCTCCGGTCGCTGCGTCCCCGAAGCAGAACCTCGTCGCCGAAGCTGTAGCTTGCGCCACCTCTGCTCCTTCACGATGCCCGAGGAAACCGTCATCGTCCTCTCCTTGCCACGCCGCCATCCCCTCCGGATTTCCCGCTACGACGCCCATGCCTTCTCCTGTGCAGCGCGCACAAATCTCCGAAGCTTTCACACCCGGTGCGAGCTTCTCTACAGCGACGCCCCAGGCCTATAAATACCAGATTGAGTTCGCCAAAAACCGTGCTTCAAAACTCCTCTACTCTCGTCCATCCTACTCCATCGATTACCGCCAATTTCACGTTTTTCCGAATCAGCCGAAGAACCCTAGCTTTCGGTTCATGATCGATTGAAGGTGATCCAATCAACCATTCTTCAATTGCTTTCTGCCATACCATTCCCATCCTCAAGCATCAAAAACCCTTTGTCATTTTCAGGAAATTCCAACCGGAGCTCCGCCGCCACTACGCCCCCTTCTTCTCCGAAACCGGCAAACGGTGGTGAGCTAATCCGACCCTTCTCTGAGCTTCTATCTAGCAAAAATGGAATGCTTAGGATCCCCTGATGCTAGAACCAGAACCCATTCCATCGAGGATGCCCTCTGTCGCCGGCACGGCTCGCCGCCTCCTCCACCGCCGCATGTCCATGGTGGCGAGATGATTCGGCTAGTCGCCGGTAGGAATGGGTACCACCATTAGATGCGCAATAGTTTGCTGATGCTAACCGTGCCCTCGGCCGGACCGGAACATCACCGGATCCTCGCCGGCGGTGAGCCCTAGCTTGTGCCCTGTTCGGTTTCACTGACAGGCGGACCCAGGATGTCAGTGGCTCGGTCGGTTTTGAACGACATAGTTGGCGCGAAGCAAAAGACGCTTTCAGTATTTCAAAAGCGTATTTCGTTATTTTCCCTATTTTTCAGAACTAGTTCAAATTCAAACTTGAATATCTTTCGTATTTGAAATCCAAATGAGATGAAACCATTTTCTGAATTCATATAAAATCAAGAGCTTCCAGAATATGCAAAAATATTTCAAAAACCTATTTCGGAAAAATATTTTAATACAAAGGTGAATATTACATATGAAAGTAGACTAAATATGGAAATTTTGCAAACAAAGTTAATATTATTTGGAACCAATTTTATCATGATAATTATTCTGTTATGAACCCATTTCTACAAAAATATTTGGGTAACTAGTTGTTTTATGTCTTTTCTATTGAAGTCTAACATTATTAGTAACTATGTAGTAATAACTAAATTGATAAGGAAAGAATTTTTGAAAGTTTGTTAAACATATTTATTTTCAGCATGATGGTAGAATAATGTTAGGCTAGGTAAAATATTGA
Source organism: Otatea glauca (assembly GCA_036346275.1). Taxonomy (NCBI): domain Eukaryota; kingdom Viridiplantae; phylum Streptophyta; class Magnoliopsida; order Poales; family Poaceae; genus Otatea; species Otatea glauca. The sequence goes on from CM070713.1 coordinate 18,587,691, forward strand.
ACAAATAATGATTTATGCAAATAGGATGTGATTTAGTATGAAGAGCATAATAGGTATATATGTATATATATAAGTATGTGTTCATATGGGACCATGCTTGCTTCTAGCAATTAGTTCATGAATATGGGGTAGATAATTTAATGTGTTATGCTGGATAAAATGATAGCCAGAAATTTAGTGATAAATGTTTAATTCAAAAGTCTTTAAATACATTGCTTTGCATCTTAATCCTATTAACAACATACTACTTTACGATATTACTATAAGACAGATCTTTCTACTTTAAATAATTTTAGCATCTATAATTCGAAGTTATAAATATAGGAATACATAATTTTAGCCTCTTGAATTAAGTAAAACAAAAATAAATAATCTATAAAAGAATATAAATCTGTTTCTTTATAGCAAGTTTTATTTGATTTATCATCATCTTCTTTTGCCCTTATTGAAATTGTTGTTTCGCTATATTTCCATTGAACGACGTGTAGAACCCGACGTCATTAATTCCGTAAATCGACAACACAAAGCTTCGACCGCGACTTCGTCGTAAACAACGATTAAGCAAGGCAAGCACCTCTTTGATCATATTGATCCCATATTTAATTTTCATTGTGTTTATCAAAATGTTTCATGCATGCGTTTATTTTACGTAAATATGCTATCTTGTGGTCTTGGTAGATATACTGTTGTCTCACGAAACTTCCTTGATAAGTATGAATGAGTGAACCTTGATAACCATAGAAATGGGTTAGACAATACATAATGTCAATGGGTATATGCACTTATTAATCATGCTTAGCCATGCTTTAGAACCAACGTTGAATATGATCGGATCAAAATTGATTCTTGAGAATTGAAAATGGTTGGTTATGACATGATGTCAATTATTGGTATTTTGACTAAAACCCCAAATAAAACTATGGTTTAGATGCAGCAATTATTGGCAATAGCCGGTTGTGCAAGGGCTAGACTTGTACGTAGTGTAGGGTGGAGCATTGCCCGTGTCGAATTAAGGACCGAGCTATGGGTTGTTTTCAAGCCAAGAAAATCGTGCAACCACGAGTCTTGATATGGGGCAGCCTTAACCTATTAAGTTTCTTAGGTCCGGCTTTGCACATTGGTAGGCGGAGATAGTATGATCAATCCTTTCTAGGTTTGCTTATGAGGGGCTTCCACACTTCGTTGTGGGTAAATGCATATCGGTATAACGGTGTATGCCTTGGTATGGGAAGAAACCTTTACCGCAGGGATTTACTGCTTCTATCGCAGGATTTACTGCTTGAATTACCACTTTTAATGACAGGGATACACTATCATGTTTCTTCTCCATAACAAGGACTTAACGTCATCGGGCTGGTGCAAAGCTAGGACTAGGTAATGTAACGGTTATGTTATGATCTCCTTGCCGACACACCAAAGGAAGTGTGTTAATTGATCTGGCTAAAAGTTTGATCATTTCTTGTGGGTAAAGGCATGCGCCTCTGAGTGTAAATCTAATTAATTAGCCGCGCCTACGGTCAAAGGCACTTGATAACGTCATCACATAGCTAAATGTTTTACTATTTTCAAAATGGGATGATTTCTTCTAATATGCCTTGTTTTGGCAAAGATTATGGTTATGCCACGTGTTGGCAAGGAAATGATATGGTAGGATTGGATTGTGTAACATCCCAAAATTTGGCTTAATTAAGTTTTTATCGTTTAAAAATGCATTTGTGATTTTCTGGAATTTATTTGGATTTTTCTAGATTCATTTGAATTAATTCCTATTTCAAGTTTATTGCTTTTTATTTAAAAGTATTTAAATCTGTACAAAGTTAAAATAAAGTTTTAGCAAAAATATTTTATTTAAGTCCAGAATGTCTCAAAGTATTTTTGAGATTTTTCTTGGATTTTTCCTGATTGTTTTATTGCCTAAAACAAATTAAATGAATTTATGGAATTATTTTAAATGAAAACCTTTTGAAAATCTCGGAAAGCAGTTGTTGGGCCGAGCCCAACACTTTGCTGGTGGTCTGTGGGTCGTGGCGCCCGGTTGGCCCACGAGCGAGGTGCGATCGCCACCGCTTGATCTCGCGTGATCGGTCGGTCGAGCTTTCGCGTGAATCGCAAACCCTAGCGCCGATGGACGCCGGATCGGAATCGGACGGTCGGAATTAAGTCGTCACTTTCGGGAAAGTTTGGATCGTGTCCGTTAGTTGGTTCGGGCGGATCTGATCCAGCCACGTCGCTTTGAATCCCAGCCGTTCATTCGTCATCGAAGGGTTCTCGTGTGTCGTCTCCGCCTCGGACTCTTCCGCCGCGCCGCCGTGTTTCCGACGGACTCGGAGTCCGTGTCCGCCGCTCGCACGCCCTCTCCGTGCGCCTATTTAAGGCTCGGACGGGTGCGTTGAGTCCCTCGTTCCTCGCCGCAGCCGAAGCGCAAGGTCTCGACGTCCAGAACTCGCCGGAGCGCCTCGCGGAGTATCGTCGTCTTCATCGCCGGCGGATTTTGGTCTCGGGCGACGCCATTAGCAGCGGAGAAGCTCTGGTCCGTTGGATCTTCGCCGACGCCTCGAATCTGACCGCGTGTCCTCGGTGGTCAGAAACCCTCATAATCGCCGTCCGTTGGATCTAAAACCCGTGCTCGTGATCTCGCCGCGTGTGCATCAATCGGCAGTCGTCCGATGGAATCTGGGTGCACCAGATTGCGCCGTCGCCGCAACCAATCGGGCGCCGCCGCGTGTCGGGCGCAGCAGCCGAGGCGCCGTGGACCGCGTCTGCCGTGGACCCGAGCAGATCGTGGACGCAGTCCATGGACCGGGCCACGTGGCGCTTCCGATTGGTCCGGCCCAGATGTTGACGTCGGCGTGACGTCATGATGACGCATAATCTATTTTCGAATAAAATAAATCTATTAAATCTGATTTTCGATTTCCACGATTTCATATTTATTTCAAACTTCAAAAGGCTATATCTTTTGCATCGTAACTCGGATTTGAGTGATTCCAGTTTCTAAAAATTTGTAAAATTGAGATCTATTTAATGGTGAATTTTAATTGATTTTGGAGTTCAATTGCTCTCTGTTTTGGCATTTATTTGCTTTTCTCTTTCGGTACGCGTAGACGTTGAATTGTGCGACGCTTCGGAGGAAGATCAAGCAACCCAAGAGCAAGCTTCAGATCAAGATCAGGACCTATTCCAAGGCAAGTTGTGCTTTGATCATGTTGAACCCATGTTTATAAAATTGCTATGTTTGTTTTACAATATTGCATATATTTCAAATATACAATTGTTTCAAATTAGATTGGGTTTAGCTAAAATACCAGATTGATCTATACCCTACCTTGTCATTATATGCCATGAACCATTGTCACCCTAGATTGGTTTAATATAGTTGATTAATAATTATGATCAACATTGGAGGTTAGACCGTATTAGTTGCTTAGCCATGCCACGTCATCACATGTGTCGTAATCATTGTTAATTAATCTTGATTAACGGAATATGGAACAATGTTATGAACTTGTGTGTCATGTGGGATCACACGATGAGATTGAGTTGTTGTGGCGAGTCATGTCACGCAACGATGTTGAATTGTTGATGGCACGTGGTGCTTGGTAATCAACTGGTGATGATAACTTAGATTGGGGCAAGTGGCAAGGCGAGGAGGCCAAGGTGGGCCCGATGGGCGATGGTATGTGGAAGTCTTGCCTTGATCACACTAAGGACTTAACCTTGCAAGCCTTTGACTGAGTCAATCATGCAACCACATGTCTGGTATGGGCCAGCCTAGCTGAGTAATTTGCAAAGTCTTAATTTTGATACTATCGTGGTCGGTGTGAGTTCCCGGGTCAGGGTGTAATTCACATGGCGCAAGAGGGGGGCCCTGGATGTGGTTTATGAGACCACCAAATGTTGAAACCTTAGCGGGTAGTATCGGGTTAAGATAGAGCATTGTAAAGGCTTTGTTATAATCTCTCGCCTTTGTGGTGTTTGGTTGTATCACGTGGGTAAAGTGCATAACCTCTGCAGAGTGTGAAACTATTCGGATAGCCGTGCTCATGTATTGAGCAATGCTCGGAATTACGCTTAAGGGTTAGCTTAATTAATTGGACAACTTGGTTGGGATGGCGGAATGCCATGTGGAAGATGGAATTTAACTTAGGATTGGAAACTTGGTTTACTTGAGAAATACTGAATTTATTTATTATCGTTATTTGTTTTACATCCTTTACAATCTATATATCAGTATTCGTTCATAAATGCCGCTTATTGCAAAATAGCCATGATAGCCTATCCATTGGAATAAGCCTTGCATATAGATACATGGAATTGCATTCATGCACAACTTGTTGAGTGCTTTAAGTACTCACCCTTGCCAAACAACAATAATCAACAGCTTGAAGAATCTACACTGTGTTGGAAGATGAAGTCCAAGAAGACACGAGTCATTAGGGTCCGAGCCTTGTCGGTTGTGTGGTGGTGATGAGCTACCTACGTTTCTACTTTCCATTTGCTTAATTATTAGTTTATATTTTCAGTCTTGCCCTGCGTGGCTTAATAATGTAAGTTGGTCATAAGATCATACATTTAGTTATATCAATAAATGAACTATTATTCTATTATCGTTGTGTATGATGTGATATGTACCAATGTTAAGCTGTGTGCACTAGCGTTGATCCCGGAATAGTGCGATAAACACGGTGGGTTCGAATCGATGGATTCGGGTCCTTCTGAGAGGTGGTATCGAGCATACCGATCGTAGGTCTTGGCCCTAGATAGTTTGGAGGTGTCTTGAGTGTGTCCAAAATTATTTTCTAAAAAGAAAATCTAAGCTTGACTAATAAAACCCTCTCGACTCATCTCATTCTCTACTTCTCGCCTTTGCTAAACTTACCCGTTTTACTTGCCATTTCGGGTGGAGAACTTATTCCAAGTTCTTGTGGAGCAGATGCCGATCGTTCGACCTTTGAGGAGATAAACGGCGGCTACGCCATGGAGCCGTGTGGAGTACTTGAGACGCTTGAGGTTTTTATCGTCCACTTTACCGAGGAGGCAATGGTCGGTGAATGGTGTACACCGAGGATTTATTTGCAAGTTGATCATCTACGGGAGAACGAGGAAGCTAGCAGCCAATCAACATCTCCGCCGAAGATTCTCGTGCGAGGTTGCAATTCAGAGGTCGCTCGACTTGCTCTTCGCCGTGTCCGCCGCGACTACGCCGACGAGCTTCACGACTCGGTGTTCGACTTCACCCAGACGTTCAAGCATGCGCCAAGACGACGGATCGAGGGGCGAGTGTGCTCTGACGCACCTTGCGAGTTCGCCCTTGCCGGAGGATCATATGAGAGAGACTACCAGAGCCGGAGACGTGTACGAGGCACTCGAGTAGCGAGCAGAGCTCGAGGTGACCCGTGCTTGACCATCGGGATGATCACCGAGCCGGGAGAGGCCACGAGGCGATTGAGGACGAGCCGGAGCGCGTGACTCGGAGAGTTCGAGAGCCACCGAGGAGTCCGAGGAGGATCCAGAGGAGCGAGAGTGGGAGCCGAGGGGAGTCAGACCCGTTGTTGCAGAGGACCCAGAATAGGTCATCGAGATAGGTTTGCTCGATGCCACCCACCCGCCGTGTATGCGCGGATCGGTCTCACCAGTGGTGGTGGATGAGTGAGTGTCGACCTTGAGCTGTGTTGAGACTCGAGTGTGAGTCGCGTCTTTAAGTTAGTCTTTACCTTTCTAGTGGACGTTAAGGTTGCGTGTTTAGTTTGCTTCTTTGTATTCTTTGAGTGTGCGATATGTGTTGCAGAGCTTGTAGGCTTAAATAAGCACCATACCAAGTTAAATAAAGAATTGTTCAGTTTGGGTATAACCTATCTCCCGCTTTAGAAATTCTTACTTCTCATCTATGCTACATCTACCTTTCCTAACCTAAGAGGCAATCATCGGATGGTGAATACTGAGAAACAACGGTGCTTCAGAAGTGGGCTGCGTCGAATGACAATCCCAATGATGGAGGCAGCCCTCAACCACCGCCAATGGACATGCAGAATCTGGGAGCATTCCTTGCAAAGACGAGACTCAACCGATCAGCATAATGATGCAAAGAGATGCAAAGAGATGACCAATGCAAAGAAGAAACCACAACAATCCCGCAACTCGGAACAATCATGGTGGACCTCGACCTATGTCCAAGCTATCGGATTTTATGAGGACTAGGCCACCAACTTTCTCTCGAAACGTGAACCCTTTGGAAGCCGATGATTGGCTTAGGACCATTGAGAAGAAGCGCACATCACTCGGTGTGAGGGCAATGAGAAGGTGCTCTACGCCTCTCATCAACTTGAAGGAACCGCCGCAGAATGGTGGGAGAATTCTGTGCCGCTCATGGAGCCCGCAAGAGATAACACAGGAGGAGTTCACTAATGCTTTCCGCCAAGATCATGTCCCGGGGAATGATGGATCTTAAGAAGGAGGAGTTCGAGCTTTGAAGCAAGGAGGCCAACCAAAGGCGAATACCGAATAAATTCACTCAATTAGCTCGTTATGCCCACGAGGACGTAGCGACGGATAAAGCTAGGCGCCTCGCTTCATGAAGGGATCAATTCAGATCGCAGTGGGACTGATTACCCACAATTTTCCGGATTTTGGAGGCTGTAAATAAGGCTTTAATCCTAGAGGACAAGCGCAAAGAGCTAGGTGAAACCGTAAGCGCTTGATGAACAATCGTGGGGACGCCCAAACCATCTACGCTTGAGGATGTCACCCAAAGAATTTGCTAGATTTCAACCACCACCGGGAACAAGACATCAACCCTACACCTCGCCACGCCAATCGAATTTCAGACCCAGCAAGGCAACAATGCACTGTGGGGAAATCGATCTGCGAGTGAAGAGATGCTATACTTGCAATGAGCCGGGCACTTTTCAAATAGGTGTCCACGTAAGGAGGCATCACACCGCGTTTCAACTGGGAACAACACCCGCTAAAGCACCAACATCGAGGAAATCGTGCACCAAGCCGAGCAACGCCGCGATCAACAAGGCGTGGAAGAATCAACCACATCACCGATGGAGCTCGAGAAGCTACGACGCGTCGTCTTGGTAAGTTCTGGTCAACTCAAGACTGCTCTGATTTTGTTTGATTACGAGCTTCGCATTCGCTTGTTTCTCAAAGTTTTGCAACCAAGAATGGATTTAAAGTGGTGAATCTTAAGTGTGTGCTCTTAGTCCAAGCCCGAGGATCTGAGCTTAGATCTAGCCTTGGGTGTTTGGGAGCTAAGTTGCTTATGGATGGGATAGAATTTCTCGCGAATCTTATCTTGATAGATGCGCAATCCTAAACGTCATCCTTGGAATGGATTGGCTGTCCAAGCATAAGGTCGTTTTAGATTGTGGCGAAGGATCGTGACCTTGGAAGGCCCTAGTGGCAAGAAAGTGGAGTTTCAAGCGACCGCATTCGGACGAGCGCTTAACGGTCAACAGTGTGAAAGCCATCAGCATGGAAGATGTGCCAGTAGCCAGAGAATACCCGGATGTATTTCGAGAAGATTTGCGAGGATTGCCACCAGATCGTGATATCGAGTTTGTCATCGAGTTAGCACGTGTGCACAAAGACCGATATCAAAGAGACCATATCGGATGCCTACCGACGAGTTAGTAGAAATGAAGAAGCAGATTGAGGAACTGCAAGAGAAAGGTTTCATTAGACCAAGTTCATCGCCGTGGGGAGCCCCGGTTTTGTTTGTTCGCAAGAAGGATGGAAGTCTTAGAATGTGCATCGACTACCGTGCACTTAATGAAGTAACGATCAAGAATAAGTATCCGCTGCCGGGATCGACGACTTATTTGATCGATTAAGAGGAGCTGAGTTTTCTCAAGATAGATCTTCGCTCGGGATACCATCGCTTGAAGATCCGAGCGGAGGATGTACCTAAGACTGCGTTTTCTGCGATATGGACATTACGAGTTCACGCAGTCATGTCATTGGATTGACTAATGCCCCAATATTTCATGAACATGATGAATAAAGTCTTCATGGATTACTTGGACAAGTTTGTTGTAGTCTTCATAGACGATATCTTGGTTTACTCAAGACAGAGGAAGAGCATGCGTAACATCCGAGAATGGTTTTAGACAGTGCGAGAGCATCAACTATATGTTAAGTTTAGCAAGTGTGAATTTTGGAAGGAGAAAGTTGAATTTCTCGGTCATGTAATGACTACCAAAGGAGTCGCATTGATCCCAAAAAGTGGACGCAGATGTTGCATTGGGAGCCACCAAGTCTGCATTACTCGATTCGTAGTTTTCGGGAATGGCGGGATATTACCGTCGGTTCATAGAAGGATTCTCGACAATTGCTAAACCCTTACGCGGTTGTTAAAGAAAGAGAAGAAGTTTGCATGGACGCCAGAGTGCGAAAAGTTTCATGGAATTAAAGAAGCGTTTAACAACAAATTCCGTATTAGTGTTGCGGATGTGCGTAATGGATTTGACATTTATCGCGATGCTTGAAGGGGGCTTGGGATGCGTGTTAATGCAAGAAGGCAAAGTCGTTGCTTATGCGTCGAGACAATTGAGACCGCATGAAGTGAATTACCCAACGCATGATTTGGAGTTAGTCAGTAGTGCATGCTTTAAAGATATGGCGTCATTATCTCATAGGAAATAGATGTGAGATATATACGGACCATAAGAGTCTCAAATACATATTCACTCAATCGACTGAATATGAGACAAATAAGATGGCTTGAGCTAATTAAGGATTATAATGTAGGAATCCATTATCATCCCGAAAAGCCAATGTGGTGGCGGATGCCACGAGTCGAAAAAGCCATAGCGCAAATGCATTGTCAATGGAGGATCAACCAGAATTATGCAAGGAATTTGAGAGGTTAAGATTGGAGGTCGTTCAAGAAGGAATGATAGCCGCGCTAGAAGTAAAACCAACATTAGAGGATCAGATTAGAGAAGGTCAACAAGATGACGATAAAATTTCAAAAATCAAGGCTAAAAGGAAGAAGGCCTAGCCATAGATTTCACTGACGAACAAGGAACTATGTTCTTCAAAGGCCGAATTTGTGTGCTTGATAAAAGGAATTAAAACAATTGATTCTTGAGGAAGCGCATGATTCAAAGTACTCAATTCATCCAGAAGTGCTAAAATGTACCAGATTTGAAGGAGAGATTCGTGGCCAAAAATGAAGCGTGAAGTGGCTGAGCATGTTGCATTATGCGACGTGTGTCAGAGAGTAAAGGCTATGCACCAAAGACCCGCTGGTTTGTTGCAACCGTTGAAAATTCCGGAATGGAAGTGGGAGGAAATCGGGATGGATTTTATCACCGGTTTACCTAAGACTCGTAAAGGTTACGATTCCATTTGGGTTATCGTGGATCGCCTAACCAAGGTCGCCATTTCATCCCAATAAAGACCACTTACTCCGAGATCGCTTTGCGTAATCGTACATGTCAAGGATTGTATGTTTGCATGGAGTGCCAAAGAAGATTGTGTCGACAGTACCCAATTTACCTCAAGGTTTTGGAATAAGTTGCATGAAGCAATGGGAACCCGTCTGAATTTCAGTACAGCATATCACCCGCAGACAGATGGTCAGACTGAAAGAGTAAATCAGATCTTAGAGGATATGTTGAGAGCTTGTGCCTTAGCTTACGCTACGACATGGGATAAATGTTTGCCATATGCGAGTTCGATTACAATAATAGTTATCAAGCTAGCCTACAAATGTCACCGCTCGAGGCATTGTATGGACGTGCTTGTCGTACTCCATTGAATTGGAACGAGACAGAGAACGCTTGGTGTTTGGGCGATATCCTCGAAGAGGCGAAAAGTCAAGTAGCAATGATCGAGAGAGATTAAAGATAGCACACCAAGACGGAAAAGCTACGCCGATAATCGTCGTCGAGATTTGAGTTTTGAACCGTAAGATCATGTGTACCTCGTGGTTACCCCTCTTAAGGGCGTTAAGAGATTTCACGTTAAAGGAAGCTTGCACCAAGATATGTCGGTCCGCTCAAGATTACGAGCCGTCGAGAGAGGTAGCTTATCGCTTAGAGTTGCCTCGGTCATTGGCGGGAGTGCATGATGTATTCCATGTATCGCAGCTTAAGAAGTGTCTCGAGTGCCAAGAGCAAGCCCGTTGGAGGCAATAGAGTCAGCAAGAAGATTTGACTTATAAAGAGCAACCAGTCAGAATTTTGGATGTTGTGGAGCGCAAGACCAGAAACAAGTCTATTCGCTTTTGCAGAGTTCAGTGGAGCAATCATTCTGAAAGTGAAGCCACTTGGGAGCGAGAAGAAGAATTGAAGTCAGAATTCCCGAACCTATTCTCTAGTTAGCCCCAATCTCTGCCGAGATTCTCATTAAGGGGGAGGTTTGTAACATCCCAAAATTTGGCTTAATTAAGTTTTTATCGTTTAAAAATGCATTTGTGATTTTCTGGAATTTATTTGGATTTTTCTAGATTCATTTGAATTAATTCCTATTTCAAGTTTATTGCTTTTTATTCAAAAGTATTTAAATCTGTACAAAGTTAAAATAAAGTTTTAGCAAAAATATTTTATTTAAGTCCGAATGTCTCAAAGTATTTTTGAGATTTTTCTTGATTTTTCCCGATTGTTTTATTGCCTAAAACAAATTAAATGAATTTATGGAATTATTTTAAATGAAAACCTTTTGAAAATCTCAGAAAGCAGTGTTGGGCCGAGCCCAACACTTGCTGCGATGTGGTCTGTGGGCCATGCGGCCCGATTGGCCCACGAGCGAGGTGCGATCGCCACCGTTGATCTCGCGTCGGTGGTCGGAGCTTTCGCGTGAATCGCAAACCCTAGCGCCGATGGACGTCGGATCGAATCGGACGGTCGGAATTAAGTCGTCTGGTTCGGAAAGTTTGGATCGTGTCCGTTAGTTGGTTGGGCGGATCTCGATCCACCACGTCGCTTGAATCGGCCGTTCATCATTCGCCGAAGGGTTCTCGTGTGTCGTCTCGCCGGACTCTTCCGCCCGCCGCCGTGTTTCCGACGGACTCGGAGTCCGTGTCGCGCTTCGCCGCGCCGCTCTCCGTGCGCCTATTTAAGGCTCGGACGGTGCGTTGAGTCCTCGTTCCTCGCCGCGGCGAAGCGCAAGGTCTCGGCGCCCGTAACTCGCCGGCGCCTCGCGAGTATCGCTGTCTTCATCGCCGCGGATTTTGGTCTCGGCGACGCCATTAGCGGCGGAGAAGCTCGTCCGTTGGATCTTCGCCGACGCCTCGAATCTGACCGCGTGTCCTCGGTGAGTCAGAAACCCCTTAATCGCCGTCCGTTGGATCTAAAACCCGTGCTCGTGATCTCGCGCGCGTGTGCATCAATCGGCGATCGTCCGATGGAATTGGTGCACCAGATTGCGCCGTCGCCGCATAACAATCGGGCGCCGCTGCGTGTCGGCGCCTTGACGAGGCGCCGTGGACCGCGTCGCCGTGGACCCGGCGGATCGTGGGCGCGATCCATGGACCGGCCACGTGGCGCTTCCGATTGGTCCGGTCCAGTGTTGACGCTGGCGTGACGTCATGATGACGCATAATCTATTTTCGAATAAAATAAATCTATTAAATCTGATTTTACGATTTCCGATTTCATATTTATTTCAAACTTCAAAAGGCTATATCTTTTGCATCGTAACTCGGATTTGAGTGATTCCAGTTTCTAAAAATTTGTAAAATTGAGATCTATTTAATGGTGAATTTTAATTGATTTTTGGAGTTCAATTGCTCTCTGTTTTGGCATTTATTTGCTTTTCTCTTTGACGCTGTAGACGTTGAATTGTGCGACGCTCGAGGAAGATCAAGCAACCCAAGAGCAAGCTTCAGATCAAGATCAGGACCTATTCCAAGGCAAGTTGTGCTTTGATCATGTTGAACCCATGTTTATAAAATTGCTATGTTTGTTTTACAATATTGCATATATTTCAAATATACAATTGTTTCAAATTAGATTGGGTTTAGCTAAAATACCAGATTGATCTATACCCTACCTTGTCATTATATGCCATGAACCATTGTCACCCTAGATTGGTTTAATATAGTTGATTAATAATTATGATCAACATTGGAGGTTAGACCGTATTAGTTGCTTAGCCATGCCACGTCATCACATGTGTCGTAATCATTGTTAATTAATCTTGATTAACGGAATATGGAACAATGTTATGAACTTGTGTGTCATGTGGGATCACACGATGAGATTGAGTTGTTGTGGCGAGTCATGTCACGCAACGATGTTGAATTGTTGATGGCACGTGGTGCTTGGTAATCAACCGGGTGATGATAACTTAGATTGGGGCAAGTGGCAAGGGCGAGGAGGCCAAGGTGGGCCCGATGGGCGATGGTATGTGGAAGTCTTGCCTTGATCACACTAAGGACTTAACCTTGCAAGCCTTTGACTGAGTCAATCATGCAACCACATGTCCGTATGGGCCACCTAGTGAGTAATTTGCAAAGTCTTAATTTTGATACTATCGTGGTGGTTGTGAGTTCCGGGTCGAGTGTAATTCACATGGCGCAAGAGGGGGCCCCGGATGTGGTTTACAGACCGCCAGATGTTGAAACCTTAGCGGGTAGTATCGGGTTAAGATAGAGCATTGTAAAGGCTTTGTTATAATCTCTCGCCTTTGTGGTGTTTGGTTGTATCACGTGGGTAAAGTGCATAACCTCGCAGAGTGTGAAACTATTCGGATAGCCGTGCTTCATGTATTGAGCAATGCTCGGAATTACAGCTTAAGGGTTAGCTTAATTAATTGGACAACTTGGTTGGGATGGCGGAATGCCATGTGGAAGATGGAATTTAACTTAGGATTGGAAACTTGGTTTACTTGAGAAATATGAATTTATTTATTATCGTTATTTGTTTTACATCCTTTACAATCTATATATTGTATTCGTTCATAAATGCCGCTTATTGCAAAATAGCCATGATAGCCTATCCATTGGAATAAGCCTTGCATATAGATACATGGAATTGCATTACATGCACAACTTGTTGAGTGCTTTAAGTACTCACCCTTGCCAAACAACAATAATCAACAGTTGAAGAATCTACACTGTGTTGGAAGATGAAGTCCAAGAAGACACGAGTCATTAGGGTCCGAGCCTTGTCGGTTGCTGTGGTGGTGATGAGCTACCTACGTTTCTACTTTCCATTTAATTATTAGTTTATATTTTCACCTTGCCTGCGTGGCTTAATAATGTAAGTTGGTCATAAGATCATACATTTAGTTATATCAATAAATGAACTATTATTCTATTATCGTTGTGTATGATGTGATATGTACCAATGTTAAGTCGTGCACTAGCGTTGATCCCGGGAATAGTGCAAGAAAACACGGTGGGTTCAATCGATGGATTCGGGTCCTTACATTGTTGGATCATTGAATTAATCAATGCTCGCATGAAGGATTTGTGAGTATTAATTATGCTTTACTTATTTCTTATCACCAAATTTGCTTTATTAAATTCCGTTTGCAAATGACAACTTGATTTAAAAATTCCATTTTGCTTTATGCAAATTAACCATAGAAGCCTTTCCTTTTAAATGGCTGCATATATTATAGGATTTGCTAACGTCTTGCGAGTACGTAAAGTACTCACCCTTGCTTATATGTTGTTTTAGGTGGAAAAGATAGCGAAGCTTGAAAGATGTCTTCGTCGCGCAGGATGCGGATTTTCAATAAAGCGACCTTTCTAGGGATTATGCCTTGTCGGTTGCGGAGAGATTGGATGGGCACACTACAAGACTTTGCTTCTTCATTCTTTGTATTTATATACTCGAGTTGTAAGAATATATTGTACAAATAGCTTCCGCTTGAATAAAATAATGTATGGATGTGATTCCAATTGTTGAAAATGTGCGTACTAGCCATCGATCATGGGACTAATCTTGTATGCACTAGATTTCCATTTTGCATTTATGTGAAAATGGGTCGTTACAGTTGGTATCAGAGCTATACTGACTATAGGATAAACCCTAGATAGAATGGTCGTTAGTAATAAGATTAGGCCAATCTCAAAAATTTTAATTGCAAAAGGTACTATATTTGCAAAATATAGTTTTTGCTATTCTTTCCTCTTTCTTAAGATCTTGTCCTTACCTCTACTCTTATTTCGATTTGTAAATAAACTCCTCTTTCCTTAAAAATAGTCCTCGCCTATAGTTCATCTTCGTCATTTGCTTTCAATGACATCGAAGATATATCGTTACCATCATTCATGCCGAGCCAAAGAAGACTACAGCGTCTACACCGACATCAAGATGGACATAACGCCTCGCTACAACCGGTAAGACGGAAGTAAAGTATGAAGATCCTACTTCATGAAGAGTCAACGAAGCCCAATAGTAAAATGAAGAAGAATAGATTAGATTCCCCGTATGATAGGAATCCTTACGCATAGTAGTATCATTCTACTTTAGCCATATGAAGCATTCTAATATAGTGTTCATACCTTGTTATTTGCAATTGGATTTTGTCTTTCTTATCCGGACAATTTACGCACAAACTTAACCTTTAGGTTAAAGTTTCGTGATAAATTGCTTTATATATCTATATAAATCTAAGAAACCCTAAAACATAGGTTAGAAGGAAAAATCTCATAAATAGTTTCTCTTCTTTACAAAAATTTCCTGAAGCTTACCCTTCCTTTCTATAGAATTTCTTACCTACATATTCTTTAAACCTCTAGCCCTCCTCAAAAATCTATAACACAGCCTGTCTCTTTTCCCTTCTTCCCAAACCGAGGTAACCTATCAACATAGCCATGTCTTCTCCTTTTGTGAAACCTAGGCTAGCCGCGTCGCCCTTGCTAACTCATTGCCGAGGCAACAAAGCAGGAGTAGAATTGTTGCCGTAAGAAAGCAAAACCAGCGCCGACCTAACCATTGCGTTGCTATCAAGTATTGTCTCACTCCCTTACCTAATCACAAACATAGCAATAAAATGAGCGCTACCTTGCCACCATGACAGGACCCAGCTTCTAAATTCTCTACTTTTTCAGCCAGCCATTGTTTTATCTTGAATTGCTGTCCTAACTTCTTTCAGTAATCTAAGCTTTACAGATGACAACCTAAGGAAGCAACCAGTTTATTTTATTTCCTTGGCTCAACCGCGTCAAAACTACCTCCTTACTTTTGCTCTTTTCCCGACATAACGAAGGACTACCCAAGAAAATGCTGCCGCAAGTTGCCTTGATCAGCAAGTTGCGATGCCAACCAATCCCGCCAAGTCCGTATATCAGAGTTGCGCAGCGAAAGCATAGTGAACCATTCCAATTTTCATTGCTCCAACAATACTTACACCCACCACCAGACCGTCTTGGCAAGTTTGGATACCAGACGTTAGTAGCCACCCTTGCCTCAACTCCATCCAAAGAACTAGTCTAGAAAGCACCAAACCTATTGTCCTCAAAATCTTCAAGAAAACTCGCATGGCGTAAATACCTCTACTATCTTGGGAGGTACTTCTACTGAGAACCTTTACCCAACCATTTGGTAAAGAATAGAAGATATGACTATAAGAAGAAGTAATGAAATACTTTTTGTAATAAAAGGAGATGCATAACTCCTATATAATAAAATAAAAGTATGCTACTCTTTACTAATTGAAGTTTTTATGTATTATTATTACGGATACTCTCGTAAAACTTAACCAATAGGTTAAAGAATTACGACGAGACAACCCAAAACAATATAAAACCCATAGTTATGAAACTATTAAGAACATAATATTTTAGAACATGAACCTTCAAAAGATTTTATATATTGCACAACTATGATTATGGTACATCCCTTCCTCTCATTCTAAATCCTTTTCTTATCTAAATTATCATTCTGACATCTTTCCATTAAGAACAATATTTAACTAGCATATAACTTCCTATATCCGTAGAGTATATGAAACTAGATTAAAAGAATATTAATCAAGTGTGGTAATTGTTGTTCTTTTGAAATTTTGATACTTAAAGTGCTTTGTATTGTTGTTCGGATTACCCTCGCGAATGTAAAAGCTCTCGGTTGAAATTCACGATGAGCTAATCCTTGAAAATGATAATAATAATAATATAAATTAAACTTTTAAAGAATGAAACAATGTCTTATAACCTAGCCGAATCTCATCCCAATAACCTTATAATCATTGTTGCAGGATGCAGTGACAAGATCCTCGGCAAAATCCTTGAAAGTGAAGTTAAGCAAAGCTTTCGACCTCCAAATGATAATCCTACCCTAGTCCAATCAAATTCCCAACAGCGAGCGCAAAACATATCCAACCTTGGTTCAATTCTCACCAGAAGAGAAAATGGTTCAAATCAGAAACCCGCTCCTACAACTTATTCGATACCTAAACGCTCTTCCTTAAAATGTTGTCAACCCAACCAATCTGAAGATCGTGCTTGCAATCGCTGTGGAGAAATAGGACATACTGCTGATGAGCATGCAATCAATTGCTCCAGTTGTGAAGGAAATCATTCTCCCGGAAAATGTCCCCTGAATAATATCACTTGTTACCTTTGCGAAAGTCAAGATCATTGCCCATCCCAATGCCCCCTTGATCCACTAGTCACCGCCGCAGTTCACCATCAGCAAGAAAAACTCCGAGCCTTAGTTGCTCAAGAATTGGCAAATAGAAGAGAAGCTGCACAAGAAATGTCACTAGAAGAATTGAAGAAGCAGCATGTCAACCTTGTCAATCATCATCAAGAAAGCAGCAATTGGCCATCGCCAACAGCGATGCTTCTTGTGTGGTGAAGAAGGTCATTGGGCAAGGGAATGCCCGATCGTCAGCAAGTTAAGCTTCAGAAGAAGAACATCTTGAAACATGCAATTGTTCCCAACAAAGCATCACGAAAGAAACAAAAGTGCTACATCTGTCATAAGAAGGGCCATATTGCTAGTCAGCGCCCCCAAAGAGAACAAATACCTCCTGCAGCCTTAGTCATACCAGAAGTTACATCAGTTAAGATTATAACTCCAAGAGTAGGAGGAATAAGATTTGCAGCAAGTCGCCCGAAGAACCAGTTAAAGAAGAGGCGCTTGAACAAAGACACTTGCCCCAAGGAGAATTCTGCTCAACTCCACTCCTAGTCACAAGCACCATCTGTCCATCCCTCCAACAACACCAACAATCAACTATTTGATGCTAAAAATCGGAAAGACAACGTTAATTGTTTTTGCTATTGTGAACGTGGGCATTATGCCAACAAGTGCCCAAAGAAGAAGCGAAATCAACCTTATGCTCAACCCTATGAAGCTATTCAGCAACTGCAAAGACGACCTCAAGTTTTCGAAGGCCAACAAGCCCCTAACTCGCATCTACTCCAACTCAAGACATCAATCATGGCATACCGACACAATGCCAGTACATCCCTTATGAATACTGATTTCTACGAAATAAGATTAATTTGAAATCATCTTGTCTCTTTAGACCTACTTGAAGTTAACCGAAAATTCATTTAGAAATTATTCATAAAGGTAATATTTTGATAAGCAGAATGTTGCCTTATAACTGAACTCTCATCAAAATATATCTTATCTTGATCATTCCAAATGTCTGGTAAAAGTACAAGTTTTAAACTTTTAATTTTCACCTTTAACCATTACCCGATAAATCTTCTATCTATTCTCTAATCGATAAAAAATCAAACACCTTGACTTTAGCTACCTTCTTCTTATATTTCTAAAAGTCAGCCCGAACCAAATATATTCGCAACTAAAATCATCAACCCTTGTTGAGTTATCCAAATTAGCCTTTACATTTAAATACTCTCCTTAATGTCAACACTCAGTTCTTCTCAAATAATTCTAGTTGCTATTCAGCTTTTCATTTCTATCATATTCCATACCTCTCTTTAAAAATAGATTAACCTTGTTAATAATCTAAAACTTGGTTATTCAATCACAAGATATATATATAAAGTGATAATACCTCTCATCTACATATGCGAAACCCAAATAGAAATATTTTCTATTCATGACATATCACTTCGGAATCACAAGAAGAAGATCCAGTGAAGCAGCTACGCATGAGATGAAGTGATGAAAACGACAAGATCACCTCCAAGGAATAATTCCCTAAACCCATCTAGTCCTTGCAAATCTTGAGGACGAGATTTCTGTAAGGGGGGTAGATCTGTAACATCCCAAAAATTCTAAATAATAAAAATAGAAATATAAAAATTAGAAAATGAAATTGAATAGAATTTTTAAATAGAATGTCAAGAATGAATTAGAATATTATCTTGTATTTCAACATCTTAAAATCCAACCTTAACAAAAAAGATAAGTTGCAAAATTAAAATTCAAATCAAACAAAATATGAAAATAAGTTGGAAATGAAAATTTACATTGAAATTCCAACTAATCTAAAACTTTATTGAATTTTGGTTTTTAAGAGAATCTTTAATTGTACTAATTTTATTTTCTCTACAATACAAAACTTAAAGTACAACCAGCAAATAAATTTCAACATTAAAATATATTTATTGATCATTTCTATGAATTTTTCTGAATTAATTTTGATTTTATTGAATTTCCTTGATTTTTGTTACAAAGGAAAAGTCTTTTCATATAATCATGATAATAGATAAAGAAAAGAGTAAAACGTTTATAACAAAAAAATAAAATAAAATTTTTTTAAACATATAAAATTATTCATAAATTAATTTTTGCAGTTAAGGGTAATATGGAGATATTTTAGGAAGTTTCATGTCACATCAAAGCAATTATGAGTGCAATTAATGAATCCATGACTAGCAACAGTGAAATTATCAGATTTAAATAAAAATAATTATGCATTAATTCGACTTGAATTTTCTATATTATCTTCTACCTGGATAGAGTCATCTTCAGTAAAAATATTAGGAGATAATCATTAGGTTTGATATTTATAAAAATTCAAAAACAGAATTGCTGAAAATATAAGAATCAGATTGTCAGAATTTTTATAAATAACATATAAAATATATTAAATAAAAAGTTTTACTGAAGACTTATATGGCCAATATAAACTCTTATAAAAAGTTTCAAAAAGTTTTGATAAGATATAGACTTCGATAAAATTCAAAAACAGAGAACACAATTATGTGCACAGTGGCTTGTCAGAATTTCTATAAATTATAAATAAGTCCAATAGGTCTGAAATTTTTATGGTAGGTTCTACGCTAGCTCTAGTACACGCAGTAAATGTTCCATTAATTCTGCAATAACAGAGAAAACTGATTCAGTGAACCAAACTCGGCTCTGTTTGCTGAAATTGCTTGAGGTCACCTCGCCTTTCGCTGACATGTGGACCCCACTTCCCTGTTCGGCCCAGCTGCCAGTCTCTGCCCTCAGCCTTCGTCTTCCTCCGTCGCTGCGTCCCCGAAGCAAAACCTCATCGCCGGCTGTAGCTTGTGCCACCTCTGCTCCATCGCGACGCCCGAGGAAACCGTCATCGTCCTCTCCTTGCCACGCCGCCATCCCCTCCGGATTTCCCGTTGCGACACCATGCCTTCTCCTGTGCAGTGCCGCAAAATCTCCGAAGCTTTCACACCCGGTGCGAGCTTCTCTGCAGCGACGCCCCTGGCCTATAAATACCAGATTGAGTTCGCCAAAGACCGTGCTTCAAAACCCCTCTACTCTCGTCCATCCTACTCCATCGATTACCGCCAATTTCACGTTTTTCCGAATCAGCCGAAGAACCCTTGCTTTCGGTTCATGATCGATTGAAGGTGATCCAATCAACCATTCTTCAATTGCTTTCTGCCATACCATTCCCATCCCTCAAGCATCAAAAACCCTTTGTCATTTTCGAAATTCCAGCCGAGCTCGCGCCACTACACCCCTTCTTCTCCAAACCGCAAGCGGTGGTGAGCTAATCCGACCCTTCTCGAGCTTCTATCTAGCAAAATGGAATGCTTAGGATCCCGATGCTAGAACCGAACCCATTCCATCGGGATGCCCTCTGTCGCCCGGCACGCTCGCGCCGCCTCCTCCGCCGCATGTCCATGGTGGCGAGATGATTCGGCTAGTCGCCGGTAGGAATGGGTACCACCATTAGATGCGCAATAGTTTACTGATGCTAACCGTGCCCTCGGCCGGACCGGAACATCACCGGATCCTCGCCAGCGGTGAGCCCTAGCTTGTGCCCTGTTCGGTCTCGCTGACAGGCGGACCCAGGATGTCAGTGGCTCAGTCGGTTTTGAACGGCATAGTTGGCGCGAAGCAAAAGACGCTTTCAGTATTTCGAAAGCGTATTTCGTTATTTTCCCTGTTTTTCAGAACTAGTTCAAATTCAAACTTGAATATCTTTCGCATTTGAAATCCAAATGAGATGAAACCATTTTCTGAATTCATATAAAATCAAGAGCTTCCAGAATATGCAAAAATATTTTAAAAACCTATTTTGGAAAAATATTTTAATACAAAGGTGAATATTACATATGAAAGTAGACTAAATATGGAAATTTTGCAAACAAAGTTAATATTATTTGGAACCAATTTTATCATGATAATTATTCTGTTATGAACCCATTTCTACAAAAATATTTGGGTAACTAGTTGTTTTATGTCTTTTCTATTGAAGTCTAACATTATTAGTAACTATGTAGTAATAACTAAATTGATAAGGAAAGAATTTTTGAAAGTTTGTTAAACATATTTATTTTCAGCATGATGGTAGAATAATGTTAGGCTAGGTAAAAATATTGAACAAATAATGATTTATGCAAATAGGATGTGATTTAGTATGAAGAGCATAATAGGTATATATGTATATATATAAGTATGTGTTCATATGGGACCATGCTTGCTTCTAGCAATTAGTTCATGAATATGGGGTAGATAATTTAATGTGTTATGCTGGATAAAATGATAGCCAGAAATTTAGTGATAAATGTTTAATTCAAAAGTCTTTAAATACATTGCTTTGCATCTTAATCCTATTAACAACATACTACTTTACGATATTACTATAAGACAGATCTTTCTACTTCAAATAATTTTAGCATCTATAATTCGAAGTTATAAATATAGGAATACATAATTTTAGCCTCTTGAATTCGTAAAACAAAAATAAATAATCTATAAAAGAATATGCGTCTGTTTCTTTATAGCAAGTTTTATTTGATTTACTGTCTGTCTTCTTTTTGCCCTTATTGAAATTGTTGTTTCGCTATATTTCCATTGAACGACGTGTAGAACCCGACGTCATTAATTCCGTCGTCGACAACACAGGCTTCGACCGCGACTTCGTCGTAAACAACGATTAAGCAAGGCAAGCACCTCTTTGATCATATTGATCCCAGTATTTAATTTTCATTGTGTTTATCAAAATGTTTCATGCATGCGTTTATTTTCTGTAAATATGCTATCTTGTGGTACTGGTAGATATACCTGTTGTCTCACGAAACTTCCTTGATAAGTATGAATGAGTGAACCTTGATAACCATAGAAATGGGTTAGACAATACATAATGTCAACTGGGGTATATGCGCTTATTAATCATGCTTAGCCATGCTTTAGAACCAACGTTGAATATGATCAGATCAAAATTGATTCTTGAGAATTGAAAATGGTTGGTTATGACATGATGTCAATTATTGGTATTTTGACTAAAAACCCCCAAATAAAACTATGGTTTAGATGCAGGCAATTATTGGCAATAGCCGGTTGTGCAAGGGCTAGACTTGTACGTAGTGTAGGGTGGAGCATTGCCCGTGTCGAATTAAGGACCGAGCTATGGGTTGTTTTCAAGCCAAGAAAATCGTGCAACCACGAGTGCTGATATGGGGCAGCCTTAACCTATTAAGTTTCTTAGGTCTGGCTTTGCACATTGGTAGGCGGGAGATAGTATGATCAATCCTTTCTAGGTTTGCTTATGAGGGGCTTCCACACTTCGTTGTGGGTAAATGCATATCGGTATAACGGTGTATGCCTTGGTACGGGAAGAAACCTTTACCGCAGGGATTTACTGCTTGAATTACCACTTTTAATGACAGGGATACACTATCATGTTTCTTCTCCATAACAAGGACTTAACGTCATCGGGCTGGTGCAAAGCTAGGACTAGGTAATGTAACGGTTATGTTATGATCTCCTTGCCGACACACCAAAGGAAGTGTGTTAATTGATCTGGCTAAAAGGTTGATCATTTCTTGTGGGTAAAGTCATGCGCCTCTGAGTGTAAATCTAATTAATTAGCCGCGCCTACGGTCAAAGGCACTTGGTAACGTCATCACATAGCTAAATGTTTTACTATTTTCAAAATGGGATGATTTCTTCTAATATGCCTTGTTTTGGCAAAGATTATGGTTATGCCACGTGTTGGCAAGGAAATGATATGGTAGGATTGGATTATTGGATCATTGAATTAATCAATGCTCGCGAAGGACTGTGAGTATTAATTATGCTTTACTTATTTCTTATCAGTCAAATTTGCTTTATTAAATTCCGTTTGCAAATGACAACTTGATTTAAAAATTCCATTTTGCTTTATGCAAATTAACCATAGAAGCCTTTCCTTTTAAATGGCCTGCATATATTATAGGATTTGCTAACGTCTTGCGGAGTACGTAAAGTACTCACCCTTGCTTATATGTTGTTTTAGGTGGAAAAAGATAGCGAAGCTTCGAAAGATGTCTTCTCGTCGCAGGATGCGGGATTTTCAATAAAGCGACCTTTCTAGGGATTATGCCTTGTCAGTTGCCAGAGAGATTGGATGGGCACACTACAAGACTTTGCTTCTTCTGTTGCTGTATTTATATACTCTGAGTTGTAAGAATATATTGTACAAATAGCTTCCGCTTGAATAAAATAATGTATGGATGTGATTCCAATTGTTGAAAATGTGCGTACTAGCCACTGATCATGGGACTAGTACTGTATGCGCACTAGATTTCCATTTTTGCATTTATGTGAAAATGGGTCGTTACAGTTGGTATCAGAGCTATACTGACTATAGGATAAACCCTAGATAGAATGGTCGTTAGTAATAAGATTAGGCCAATCTCAAAAATTTTAATTGCAAAAGGTACTATATTTGCAAAATATAGTTTTTGCTATTCTTTCCTCTTTCTTAAGATCTTGTCCTTACCTCTACTCTTATTTCGATTTGTAAATAAACTCCTCTTTCCTTAAAAATAGTCCTCGCCTATAGTTCATCTTCGTCATTTGCTTTCAATGACATCGAAGATATATCGTTACCATCATTCATGCCGAGCCAAAGAAGACTACAGCGTCTACACCGACATCAAGATGGACATAACGCCTCGCTACAACCGGTAAGACGGAAGTAAAGTATGAAGATCCTACTTCATGAAGAGTCAACGAAGCCCAATAGTAAAATGAAGAAGAATAGATTAGATTCCCCGTATGATAGGAATCCTTACGCATAGTAGTATCATTCTACTTTAGCCATATGAAGCATTCTAATATAGTGTTCATACCTTGTTATTTGCAATTGGATTTTGTCTTTCTTATCTGGACAATTTACGTACAAACTTAACCTTTAGGTTAAAGTTTCGTGATAAATTGCTTTATATATCTATATAAATCTAAGAAACCCTAAAACATAGGTTAGAAGGAAAAATCTCATAAATAGTTTCTCTTCTTTCTGAAAAATTTCCCTGAAGCTTACCCTTCCTTTCTATAGAATTTCTTACCTACATATTCTTTAAACCTCTAGCCCTCCTCAAAAATCTATAACACAGCCTGTCTCTTTTCCCTTCTTCCCAAACCGAGGTAACCTATCAACATAGCCATGTCTTCTCCTTTTGTGAAACCTAGGCTAGCCGCGTCGCCCTTGCTAACTCATTGCCGAGGCAACAAAGCAGGAGTAGAATTGTTGCCGTAAGAAAGCAAAAACCAGCGCCGACCTAACCATTGCGTTGCTATCAAGTATTGTCTCACTCCCTTACCTAATCACAAACATAGCAATAAAATGAGCGCTACCTTGCCACCATGACAGGACCCAGCTTCTAAATTCTCTACTTTTTCAGCCAGCCATTGTTTTATCTTGAATTGCTGCCCTAACTTCTTTCAGTAATCTAAGCTTTACAGATGACAACCTAAGGAAGCAACCAGTTTATTTTATTTCCTTGGCTCAACCGCGTCAAAACTACCTCCTTACTTTTGCTCTTTTCCCGACATAACGAAGGACTACCCAAGAAAATGCTGCCGCAAGTTGCCTTGATCAGCAAGTTGCGATGCCAACCAATCCCGCCAAGTCCGTATATCAGAGTTGCGCAATAAAGCATAGTGAACCATTCCAATTTTCATTGCTCCAACAATACTTACACCCACCACCAGACCGTCTTGGCAAGTTTGGATACCAGACGTTAGTAGCCACCCTTGCCTCAACTCCATCCAAAGAACTAGTCTAGAAAGCACCAGCACCTATTGTCCTCAAAATCTTCAAGAAAACTGCATGGCGAAATACCTCTACTATCTTGGGAGGTACTTCTACTGAGAACCTTTACCGAACCATTTGGTAAATGTAATAGAAGATATGACTATAAGAAGAAGTAATGAAATACTTTTTGTAATAAAAGGAGATGCATAACTCCTATATAATAAAATAAAAGTATGCTACTCTTTACTAATTGAAGTTTTTATGTATTATTATTACGGGATACTCTCGTAAAACTTAACCAATAGGTTAAAGAATTACGACGAGACAACCCAAAACAATATAAAACCCATAGTTATGAAACTATTAAGAACATAATATTTTAGAACATGAACCTTCAAAAGATTTTATATATTGCACAACTATGATTATGGTACATCCCTTCCTCTCATTCTAAATCCTTTTCTTATCTAAATTATCATTCTGACATCTTTCCATTAAGAACAATATTTAACTAGCATATAACTTCCTATATCCGTAGAGTATATGAAACTAGATTAAAAGAATATTAATCGATGTGGTAATTGTTGTTCTTTTGAAATTTTGATACTTAAAGTGCTTTGTATTGTTGTTCGGATTACCTCGCGAATGTAAAAGCTCTCGGTTGAAATTCACGATGAGCTAATCCTTGAAAATGATAATAATAATAATATAAATTAAACTTTTAAAGAATGAAACAATGTCTTATAACCTAGCCGAATCTCATCCCAATAACCTTATAATCATTGTTGCAGGATGCCTGTGACAAGATCCCTCGGCAAAATCCTTGAAAGTGAAGTTAAGCAAAGCTTTCGACCTCCAAATGATAATCCTACCCTAGTCCAATCAAATTCCCAACAGCGAGCGCAAAACATATCCAACCTTGGTTCAATTCTCACCAGAAGAGAAAATGGTTCAAATCAGAAACCCGCTCCTACAACTTATTCGATACCTAAACGCTGTTCCTTAAAATGTTGTCAACCCAACCAATCTGAAGATCGTGCTTGCAATCGCTGTGGAGAAATAGGACATACTGCTGATGAGCATGCAATCAATTGCTCCAGTTGTGAAGGAAATCATTCTCCCGGAAAATGTCCCCTGAATAATATCACTTGTTACCTTTGCGAAAGTCAAGATCATTGCCCATCCCAATGCCCCCTTGATCCACTAGTCACCGCCGCAGTTCACCATCAGCAAGAAAAACTCCGAGCCTTAGTTGCTCAAGAATTGGCAAATAGAAGAGAAGCTGCACAAGAAATGTCACTAGAAGAATTGAAGAAGCAGCATGTCAACCTTGTCAATCATCATCAAGAAAGCAGCAATTGGCCATCGCCAACAGCATGCTTCTTGTGTGGTGAAGAAGGTCATTGGGCAAGGGAATGCCCCGATCGTCAGCAAGTTAAGCTTCAGAAGAAGAACATCTTGAAACATGCAATTGTTCCCAACAAAGCATCACGAAAGAAACAAAAGTGCTACATCTGTCATAAGAAGGGCCATATTGCTAGTCAGCGCCCCCAAAGAGAACAAATACCTCCTGCAGCCTTAGTCATACCAGAAGTTACATCAGTTAAGATTATAACTCCAAGAGTAGGAGGAATAAGATTTGCAGCAAGTCGCCCGAAGAACCAGTTAAAGAAGAGGCGCTTGAACAAAGACACTTGCCCCAAGGAGAATTCTGCTCAACTCCACTCCTAGTCACAAGCACCATCTGTCCATCCCTCCAACAACACCAACAATCAACTATTTGATGCTAAAAATCGGAAAGACAACGTTAATTGTTTTTGCTATTGTGAACGTGGGCATTATGCCAACAAGTGCCCAAAGAAGAAGCGAAATCAACCTTATGCTCAACCCTATGAAGCTATTCAGCAACTGCAAAGACGACCTCAAGTTTTCGAAGGCCAACAAGCCCCTAACTCTGCATCTACTCCAACTCAAGACATCAATCATGGCATACCTGACACAATGCCAGGTACATCCCTTATGAATACAGTTTCTACCTGAAATAAGATTAATTTGAAATCATCTTGTCTCTTTAGACCTACTTGAAGTTAACCGAAAATTCATTTAGAAATTATTCATAAAGGTAATATTTTGATAAGCAGAATGTTGCCTTATAACTGAACCCTCATCAAAATATATCTTATCTTGATCATTCCAAATGTCTGGGAAAGTACAAGTTTTAAACTTTTAATTTTCACCTTTAACCATTACCCGATAAATCTTCTATCTATTCTCTAATCGATAAAAATCAAACACCTTGACTTTAGCTACCTTCTTCTTATATTTCTAAAAGTCATTGAACCAAATATATTCGCAACTAAAATCATCAACCCTTGTTGAGTTATCCAAATTAGCCTTTACATTTAAATACTCTCCTTAATGTCAACACTCAGTTCTTCTCAAATAATTCTAGTTGCTATTCAGCTTTTCATTTCTATCATATTCCATACCTCTCTTTAAAAATAGATTAACCTTGTTAATAATCTAAAACTTGGTTATTCAATCACAAGATATATATATAAAGTGATAATACCTCTCATCTACATATCGAAACCCAAATAGAAATATTTTCTATTCATGACA
Organism: Otatea glauca; assembly: GCA_036346275.1. Taxonomy (NCBI): domain Eukaryota; kingdom Viridiplantae; phylum Streptophyta; class Magnoliopsida; order Poales; family Poaceae; genus Otatea; species Otatea glauca. Next base: position 18,614,655 of record CM070713.1, read on the forward strand.
TATCACTTGAATCACAAGAAGAAGATCCAGTTGAAGCGACTACGCATGAGATGAAGTGATGAAAGCGACAAGATCACCTCCAGGAATAATTCCTAAACCCATCTAGTCCTTGCAAATCTTGAGGACGAGATTTACGTAAGGGGGTAGATCTGTAACATCCCAAAATTCTAAATAATAAAAATAGAAATATAAAAATTAGAAAATGAAATTGAATAGAATTTTAAATAGAATGTCAAGAATGAATTAGAATATTATCTTGTATTTCAACATCTTAAAATCCAACCTTAACAAAAAAGATAAGTTGCAAAATTAAAATTCAAATCAAACAAAATATGAAAATAAGTTGGAAATGAAAATTTACATTGAAATTCCAACTAATCTAAAACTTTATTGAATTTTGGTTTTTAAGAGAATCTTTAATTGTACTAATTTTATTTTCTCTACAATACAAAACTTAAAGTACAACCAGCAAATAAATTTCAACATTAAAATATATTTATTGATCATTTCTATGAATTTTTCTGAATTAATTTTGATTTTATTGAATTTCCTTGATTTTTGTTACAAAGGAAAAGTCTTTTCATATAATCATGATAATAGATAAAGAAAAGAGTAAAACGTTTATAACAAAAAAATAAAATAAAATTTTTTTAAACATATAAAATTATTCATAAATTAATTTTTGCAGTTAAGGGTAATATGGAGATATTTTAGGAAGTTTCATGTCACATCAAAGCAATTATGAGTGCAATTAATGAATCCATGACTAGCAACAGTGAAATTATCAGATTTAAATAAAAATAATTATGCATTAATTCGACTTGAATTTTCTATATTATCTTCTACCTGGATAGAGTCATCTTCAGTAAAAATATTAGGAGATAATCATTAGGTTTGATATTTATAAAAATTCAAAAAGCGAATTCTTTGAAAATATAAGAATCAGATTGTCGAATTTTTATAAATAACATATAAAATATATTAAATAAAAGTTTTACTGAAGACTTATATGGCCAATATAAACTCTTATAAAAAGTTTCAAAAAGTTTTGATAAGATATAGACTTCGATAAAATTCAAAAACAGAGAACACAATTATGTGCACAGTGGCTTGTCAGAATTTCTATAAATTATAAATAAGTCCAATAGGTCTGAAATTTTTATGGTAGGTTCTACGCTAGCTCTAGTACACGCAGTAAATGTTCCATTAATTCTGCAATAACAGAAAACTGATTCAGTGAACCAAACTCGGCTCTGTTTGCTGAAATTGCTTGAGGTCACCTCGCCTTTCGACATGTGGACCCCACTTCCTGTTCGCCCAGCTGCGATCTCGCCCTCAGCCTTCGTCTTCCTCCGTCGCTCGTCCCGAGCAAAACCTCATCGCCGAAGCTGTAGCTTGTGCCACCTCTGCTCCATCGCGACGCCTTGAGGAAACCGTCATCGTCCTCTCCTTGCCACGCCGCCATCCCCTCCGGATTTCCCGTTGCGACACCATGCCTTCTCCTGTGCAGTGCCGCAAAATCTCCGAAGCTTTCACACCCGGTGCGAGCTTCTCTACAGCGACGCCCCTGGCCTATAAATACCAGATTGAGTTCGCCAAAGACCGTGCTTCAAAACCCCTCTACTCTCGTCCATCCTACTCCATCGATTACCGCCAATTTCACGTTTTTCCGAATCAGCCGAAGAACCCTTGCTTTCGGTTCATGATCGATTGAAGGTGATCCAATCAACCATTCTTCAATTGCTTTCTGCCATACCATTCCCATCCCTCAAGCATCAAAAACCCTTTGTCATTTTCAGGAAATTCCAACCGGAGCTCCGCCGCCACTACACCCCCTTCTTCTCCGAAACCGGCAAACGGTGGTGAGCTAATCCGACCCTTCTCTGAGCTTCTATCTAGCAAAAATGGAATGCTTAGGATCCCCTGATGCTAGAACCAGAACCCATTCCATCGGGGATGCCCTCTGTCGCCGGCACGGCTCGCCGCCTCCTCCGCCGCCGCATGTCCATGGTGGCGAGATGATTCGGCTAGTCGCCGGTAGGAATGGGTACCACCATTAGATGCGCAATAGTTTCTCGATGCTAACTGCCCTCGGCGGACCGAACATCACGGATCCTCGCCGGCGGTGAGCCCTAGCTTGTGCCCTGTTCGGTCTCGCTGACAGGCGGACCCAGGATGTCAGTGGCTCAGTCGGTTTTGAACGGCATAGTTGGCGCGAAGCAAAAGACGCTTTCAGTATTTCGAAAGCGTATTTCGTTATTTTCCCTGTTTTTCAGAACTAGTTCAAATTCAAACTTGAATATCTTTCGCATTTGAAATCCAAATGAGATGAAACCATTTTCTGAATTCATATAAAATCAAGAGCTTCCAGAATATGCAAAAATATTTTAAAAACCTATTTTGGAAAAATATTTTAATACAAAGGTGAATATTACATATGAAAGTAGACTAAATATGGAAATTTTGCAAACAAAGTTAATATTATTTGGAACCAATTTTATCATGATAATTATTCTGTTATGAACCCATTTCTACAAAAATATTTGGGTAACTAGTTGTTTTATGTCTTTTCTATTGAAGTCTAACATTATTAGTAACTATGTAGTAATAACTAAATTGATAAGGAAAGAATTTTTGAAAGTTTGTTAAACATATTTATTTTCAGCATGATGGTAGAATAATGTTAGGCTAGGTAAAAATATTGAACAAATAATGATTTATGCAAATAGGATGTGATTTAGTATGAAGAGCATAATAGGTATATATGTATATATATAAGTATGTGTTCATATGGGACCATGCTTGCTTCTAGCAATTAGTTCATGAATATGGGGTAGATAATTTAATGTGTTATGCTGGATAAAATGATAGCCAGAAATTTAGTGATAAATGTTTAATTCAAAAGTCTTTAAATACATTGCTTTGCATCTTAATCCTATTAACAACATACTACTTTACGATATTACTATAAGATGATCTTTCTACTTCAAATAATTTTAGCATCTATAATTCAAGTTATAAATATAGGAATACATAATTTTAGCCTCTTGAATTAAGTAAAACAAAAATAAATAATCTATAAAAGAATATGCGTCTTTCTTTATAGCAAGTTTTATTTGATTTATCGTCATCTTCTTTTGCCCTTATTGAAATTGTTGTTTCGCTATATTTCCATTGAACGACGTGTAGAACCCGACGTCATTAATTCCGTCGTCGACAACACGAAAGCTTCGACATCACGACTTCGTCGTAAACAACGATTAAGCAAGGCAAGCACCTCTTTGATCATATTGATCCCGTATTTAATTTTCATTGTGTTTATCAAAATGTTTCATGCATGCGTTTATTTTACGTAAATATGCTATCTTGTGGTACTGGTAGATATACCTGTTGTCTCACGAAACTTCCTTGATAAGTATGAATGAGTGAACCTTGATAACCATAGAAATGGGTTAGACAATACATAATGTCAACTGGGGTATATGCGCTTATTAATCATGCTTAGCCATGCTTTAGAACCAACGTTGAATATGATCAGATCAAAATTGATTCTTGAGAATTGAAAATGGTTGGTTATGACATGATGTCAATTATTGGTATTTTGACTAAAAACCCCCAAATAAAACTATGGTTTAGATGCAGGCAATTATTGGCAATAGCCGGTTGTGCAAGGGCTAGACTTGTACGTAGTGTAGGGTGGAGCATTGCCCGTGTCGAATTAAGGACCGAGCTATGGGTTGTTTTCAAGCCAAGAAAATCGTGCAACCACGAGTGCTGATATGGGGCAGCCTTAACCTATTAAGTTTCTTAGGTCTGGCTTTGCACATTGGTAGGCGGGAGATAGTATGATCAATCCTTTCTAGGTTTGCTTATGAGGGGCTTCCACACTTCGTTGTGGGTAAATGCATATCGGTATAACGGTGTATGCCTTGGTACGGGAAGAAACCTTTACCGCAGGGATTTACTGCTTGAATTACCACTTTTAATGACAGGGATACACTATCATGTTTCTTCTCCATAACAAGGACTTAACGTCATCGGGCTGGTGCAAAGCTAGGACTAGGTAATGTAACGGTTATGTTATGATCTCCTTGCCGACACACCAAAGGAAGTGTGTTAATTGATCCGCTAAAGGTTGATCATTTCTTGTGGGTAAAGTATGCGCCTCTGCAGAGTGTAAATCTAATTAATTAGCCGCGCCTACGGTCAAAGGCACTTGGTAACGTCATCACATAGCTAAATGTTTTACTATTTTCAAAATGGGATGATTTCTTCTAATATGCCTTGTTTTGGCAAAGATTATGGTTATGCCACGTGTTGGCAAGGAAATGATATGGTAGGATTGGATTATTGGATCATTGAATTAATCAATGCTCAAGGACCGTGAGTATTAATTATGCTTTACTTATTTCTTATCATCAAATTTGCTTTATTAAATTCCGTTTGCAAATGACAACTTGATTTAAAATTCCATTTTGCTTTATGCAAATTAACCATAGAAGCCTTTCCTTTTAAATGGCTGCATATATTATAGGATTTGCTAACGTCTTGCGAGTACGTAAAGTACTCACCCTTGCTTATATGTTGTTTTAGGTGGAAAAGATAGCGAAGCTTGAAAGATGTCTTCGTCGCAGGATGCGGATTTTCAATAAAGCGACCTTTCTAGGGATTATGCCTTGTCAGTTGCCAGAGAGATTGGATGGGCACACTACAAGACTTTGCTTCTTCTGTTGCTGTATTTATATACTCTGAGTTGTAAGAATATATTGTACAAATAGCTTCCGCTTGAATAAAATAATGTATGGATGTGATTCCAATTGTTGAAAATGTGCGTACTAGCCACTGATCATGGGACTAGTACTGTATGCGCACTAGATTTCCATTTTTGCATTTATGTGAAAATGGGTGAATTCTGATTAGTATCGAGCTATCGACTATAGGATAAACCCTAGATAGAATGGTCGTTAGTAATAAGATTAGGCCAATCTCAAAAATTTTAATTGCAAAAGGTACTATATTTGCAAAATATAGTTTTTGCTATTCTTTCCTCTTTCTTAAGATCTTGTCCTTACCTCTACTCTTATTTCGATTTGTAAATAAACTCCTCTTTCCTTAAAAATAGTCCTCGCCTATAGTTCATCTTCGTCATTTGCTTTCAATGACATCGAAGATATATCGTTACCATCATTCATGCCGAGCCAAAGAAGACTACAGCGTCTACACGACATCAAGATGGACATAACGCCTCGCTACAACCGGTAAGACGAAGTAAAGTATGAAGATCCTACTTCATGAAGAGTCAACGAAGCCCAATAGTAAAATGAAGAAGAATAGATTAGATTCCCCGTATGATAGGAATCCTTACGCATAGTAGTATCATTCTACTTTAGCCATATGAAGCATTCTAATATAGTGTTCATACCTTGTTATTTGCAATTGGATTTTGTCTTTCTTATCTGGACAATTTACGTACAAACTTAACCTTTAGGTTAAAGTTTCGTGATAAATTGCTTTATATATCTATATAAATCTAAGAAACCCTAAAACATAGGTTAGAAGGAAAAATCTCATAAATAGTTTCTCTTCTTTCTCGAAAAATTTCCTGAAGCTTACCCTTCCTTTCTATAGAATTTCTTACCTACATATTCTTTAAACCTCTAGCCCTCCTCAAAAATCTATAACACACTGTCTCTTTTCCCTTCTTCCCAAACCGAGGTAACCTATCAACATAGCCATGTCTTCTCCTTTTGTGAAACCTAGGCTAGCCGCGTCGCCTTGCTAACTCATTGCCGAGGCAACAAAGCAGAGTAGAATTGTTGCCGTAAGAAAGCAAAAACCAGCGCCGACCTAACCATTGCGTTGCTATCAAGTATTGTCTCACTCCTTACCTAATCACAAACATAGCAATAAAATGGCGCTACCTTGCCACCATGACAGGACCCGACTTCTAAATTCTCTACTTTTTCACCACCATTGTTTTATCTTGAATTGTCGCCTAACTTCTTTCAAGAATCTAAGCTTTACAGATGACAACCTAAGGAAGCAACCAGTTTATTTTATTTCCTTGGCTCAACCGCGTCAAAACTACCTCCTTACTTTTGCTCTTTTCCGACATAACGAAGGACTACCCAAGAAAATCTGCATAAGTTGCCTTGATCAGCAAGTTGCGATGCCAACCAATCCCGCCAAGTCCGTATATCAGAGTTGCGCAGCGAAAGCATAGTGAACCATTCCAATTTTCATTGCTCCAACAATACTTACACCCACCACCAGACCGTCTTGGCAAGTTTGGATACCAGACGTTAGTAGCCACCCTTGCCTCAACTCCATCCAAAGAACTAGTCTAGAAAGCACCAGCACCTATTGTCCTCAAAATCTTCAAGAAAACCTGCATGGCAGAAATACCTCTACTATCTTGGGAGGTACTTCTACGGCAGAACCTTTACCCGAACCATTTGGTAACAGAATAGAAGATATGACTATAAGAAGAAGTAATGAAATACTTTTTGTAATAAAAGGAGATGCATAACTCCTATATAATAAAATAAAAGTATGCTACTCTTTACTAATTGAAGTTTTTGCGTGTATTATTATTACGGGATACTCTCGTAAAACTTAACCAATAGGTTAAAGAATTACGACGAGACAACCCAAAACAATATAAAACCCATAGTTATGAAACTATTAAGAACATAATATTTTAGAACATGAACCTTCAAAAGATTTTATATATTGCACAACTATGATTATGGTACATCCCTTCCTCTCATTCTAAATCCTTTTCTTATCTAAATTATCATTCTGACATCTTTCCATTAAGAACAATATTTAACTAGCATATAACTTCCTATATCCGTAGAGTATATGAAACTAGATTAAAAGAATATTAATCAGTGTGGTAATTGTTGTTCTTTTGAAATTTTGATACTTAAAGTGCTTTGTATTGTTGTTCGGATTACCCTCGCGAATGTAAAAGCTCTCGGTTGAAATTCACGATGAGCTAATCCTTGAAAATGATAATAATAATAATATAAATTAAACTTTTAAAGAATGAAACAATGTCTTATAACCTAGCGAATCTCATCCCAATAACCTTATAATCATTGTTGCGGGATGCCCGTGACAAGATCCTCGGCAAAATCCTTGAAAGTGAAGTTAAGCAAAGCTTTCGACCTCCAAATGATAATCCTACCTAGTCCAATCAAATTCCCAACAATGAGCGCAAAACATATCCAACCTTGGTTCAATTCTCACCGAAGAGAAAATGGTTCAAATCAGAAACCCGCTCCTACAACTTATTCGATACCTAAACGCTGTTCCTTAAAATGTTGTCAACCCAACCAATCTGAAGATCGTGCTTGCAATCGCTGTGGAGAAATAGGACATACTGCTGATGAGCATGCAATCAATTGCTCCAGTTGTGAAGGAAATCATTCTCCCGGAAAATGTCCCCTGAATAATATCACTTGTTACCTTTGCGAAAGTCAAGATCATTGCCCATCCCAATGCCCCCTTGATCCACTAGTCACCGCCGCAGTTCACCATCAGCAAGAAAAACTCCGAGCCTTAGTTGCTCAAGAATTGGCAAATAGAAGAGAAGCTGCACAAGAAATGTCTCTAGAAGAATTGAAGAAGCAGCATGTCAACCTTGTCAATCATCATCAAGAAAGCAGCAATTGGCCATCGCCAACAGCATGCTTCTTGTGTGGTGAAGAAGGTCATTGGGCAAGGGAATGCCCCGATCGTCAGCAAGTTAAGCTTCAGAAGAAGAACATCTTGAAACATGCAATTGTTCCCAACAAAGCATCACGAAAGAAACAAAAGTGCTACATCTGTCATAAGAAGGGCCATATTGCTAGTCAGCGCCCCCAAAGAGAACAAATACCTCCTGCAGCCTTAGTCATACCAGAAGTTACATCAGTTAAGATTATAACTCCAAGAGTAGGAGGAATAAGATTTGCAGCAAGTCGCCCGAAGAACCAGTTAAAGAAGAGGCGCTTGAACAAAGACACTTGCCCCAAGGAGAATTCTGCTCAACTCCACTCCTAGTCACAAGCACCATCTGTCCATCCCTCCAACAACACCAACAATCAACTATTTGATGCTAAAAATCGGAAAGACAACGTTAATTGTTTTGCTATTGTGAACGTGGGCATTATGCCAACAAGTGCCCAAAGAAGAAGCGAAATCAACCTTATGCTCAACCCTATGAAGCTATTCAGCAACTGCAAAGACGACCTCAAGTTTTCGAAGGCCAACAAGCCCCTAACTCTGCATCTACTCCAACTCAAGACATCAATCATGGCATACCTGACACAATGCCAGGTACATCCCTTATGAATACAGTTTCTACCTGAAATAAGATTAATTTGAAATCATCTTGTCTCTTTAGACCTACTTGAAGTTAACCGAAAATTCATTTAGAAATTATTCATAAAGGTAATATTTTGATAAGCAGAATGTTGCCTTATAACTGAACTCTCATCAAAATATATCTTATCTTGATCATTCCAAATGTCTGGTAAAAGTACAAGTTTTAAACTTTTAATTTTCACCTTTAACCATTACCCGATAAATCTTCTATCTATTCTCTAATCGATAAAAAATCAAACACCTTGACTTTAGCTACCTTCTTCTTATATTTCTAAAAGTCAGCCCGAACCAAATATATTCGCAACTAAAATCATCAACCCTTGTTGAGTTATCCAAATTAGCCTTTACATTTAAATACTCTCCTTAATGTCAACACTCAGTTCTTCTCAAATAATTCTAGTTGCTATTCAGCTTTTCATTTCTATCATATTCCATACCTCTCTTTAAAAATAGATTAACCTTGTTAATAATCTAAAACTTGGTTATTCAATCACAAGATATATATATAAAGTGATAATACCTCTCATCTACATATGCGAAACCCAAATAGAAATATTTTCTATTCATGACATATCACTTCGGAATCACAAGAAGAAGATCCAGTGAAGCAGCTACGCATGAGATGAAGTGATGAAAACGACAAGATCACCTCCAAGGAATAATTCCCTAAACCCATCTAGTCCTTGCAAATCTTGAGGACGAGATTTCTGTAAGGGGTAGATCTGTAACATCCCAAAAATTCTAAATAATAAAAATAGAAATATAAAAATTAGAAAATGAAATTGAATAGAATTTTTAAATAGAATGTCAAGAATGAATTAGAATATTATCTTGTATTTCAACATCTTAAAATCCAACCTTAACAAAAAAGATAAGTTGCAAAATTAAAATTCAAATCAAACAAAATATGAAAATAAGTTGGAAATGAAAATTTACATTGAAATTCCAACTAATCTAAAACTTTATTGAATTTTGGTTTTTAAGAGAATCTTTAATTGTACTAATTTTATTTTCTCTACAATACAAAACTTAAAGTACAACCAGCAAATAAATTTCAACATTAAAATATATTTATTAATCATTTCTATGAATTTTTCTGAATTAATTTTGATTTTATTGAATTTCCTTGATTTTTGTTACAAAGGAAAAGTCTTTTCATATAATCATGATAATAGATAAAGAAAAGAGTAAAACGTTTATAACAAAAAAATAAAATAAAAATTATTTAAACATATAAAATTATTCATAAATTAATTTTTGCAGTTAAGGGTAATATGGAGATATTTTAGGAAGTTTCATGTCACATCAAAGCAATTATGAGTGCAATTAATGAATCCATGACTAGCAACAGTGAAATTATCAGATTTAAATAAAAATAATTATGCATTAATTCGACTTGAATTTTCTATATTATCTTCTACCTGGATAGAGTCATCTTCAGTAAAAATATTAGGAGATAATCATTAGGTTTGATATTTATAAAAATTCAAAAATAGAATTGCTGAAAATATAAGAATCAGATTGTCAGAATTTTTATAAATAACATATAAAATATATTAAATAAAAATTTTTACTGAAGACTTATATGGCCAATATAAACTCGTATAAAAAGTTTCAAAAAGTTTTGATAAGATATAGACTTTGATAAAATTCAAAAACAGAGAACACAATTATGTGCACAGTGGCTTGTCAGAATTTCTATAAATTATAAATAAGTCCAATAGGTCTGAAATTTTTATGGTAGGTTCTACGCTAGCTCTAGTACACGCAGTAAATGTTCCATTAATTCTGCAATAACAGAGAAAACTGATTCAGTGAACCAAACTCGGCTCTGTTTGCTGAAATTGCTTGAGGTCACCTCGCCTTTCGCTGACATGTGGACCCCACTTCCCTGTTCGGCCCAGCTGCCAGTCTCTGCCCTCAGCCTTCGTCTTCCTCCGGTCGCTGCGTCCCCGAAGCAAAACCTCATCGCCGAAGCTGTAGCTTGTGCCACCTCTGCTCCATCGCGACGCCCGAGGAAACCGTCATCGTCCTCTCCTTGCCACGCCGCCATCCCCTCCGGATTTCCCGTTGCGACACCATGCCTTCTCCTGTGCAGTGCCGCAAAATCTCCGAAGCTTTCACACCCGGTGCGAGCTTCTCTACAGCGACGCCCCTGGCCTATAAATACCAGATTGAGTTCGCCAAAGACCGTGCTTCAAAACCCCTCTACTCTCGTCCATCCTACTCCATCGATTACCGCCAATTTCACGTTTTTCCGAATCAGCCGAAGAACCCTTGCTTTCGGTTCATGATCGATTGAAGGTGATCCAATCAACCATTCTTCAATTGCCTTCTGCCATACCATTCCCATCCCTCAAGCATCAAAAACCCTTTGTCATTTTCAGAAATTCCAGCCGAGCTCGCGCCACTACACCCCCTTCTTCTCCGAAACCGGCAAACGGTGGTGAGCTAATCCGACCCTTCTCTGAGCTTCTATCTAGCAAAAATGGAATGCTTAGGATCCCCTGATGCTAGAACCAGAACCCATTCCATCGGGGATGCCCTCTGTCGCCGGCACGGCTCGCCGCCTCCTCCGCCGCCGCATGTCCATGGTGGCGAGATGATTCGGCTAGTCGCCGGTAGGAATGGGTACCACCATTAGATGCGCAATAGTTTACTGATGCTAACCGTGCCCTCGGCCGGACCGGAACATCACCGGATCCTCGCCAGCGGTGAGCCCTAGCTTGTGCCCTGTTCGGTCTCGCTGACAGGCGGACCCAGGATGTCAGTGGCTCAGTCGGTTTTGAACGGCATAGTTGGCGCGAAGCAAAAGACGCTTTCGATTTTTGGCGTATTTCGTTATTTTCCTGTTTTTGAACTAGTTCAAATTCAAACTTGAATATCTTTCGCATTTGAAATCCAAATGAGATGAAACCATTTTCTGAATTCATATAAAATCAAGAGCTTCCAGAATATGCAAAAATATTTTAAAAACCTATTTCGGAAAAATATTTTAATACAAAGGTGAATATTACATATGAAAGTAGACTAAATATGGAAATTTTGCAAACAAAGTTAATATTATTTGGAACCAATTTTATCATGATACTTATTCTGTTATGAACCCATTTCTACAAAAATATTTGGGTAACTAGTTGTTTTATGTCTTTTCTATTGAAGTCTAACATTATTAGTAACTATGCAGTAATAACTAAATTGATAAGGAAAGAATTTTTGAAAGTTTGTTAAACATATTTATTTTCAGCATGATGGTAGAATAATGTTAGGCTAGGTAAAAATATTGAACAAATAATGATTTATGCAAATAGGATGTGATTTAGTATGAAGAGCATAATAGGTATATATGTATATATATAAGTATGTGTTCATATGGGACCATGCTTGCTTCTAGCAATTAGTTCATGAATATGGGGTAGATAATTTAATGTGTTATGCTGGATAAAATGATAGCCAGAAATTTAGTGATAAATGTTTAATTCAAAAGTCTTTAAATACATTGCTTTGCATCTTAATCCTATTAACAACATACTACTTTACGATATTACTATAAGATGATCTTTCTACTTCAAATAATTTTAGCATCTATAATTGAAGTTATAAATATAGGAATACATAATTTTAGCCTCTTGAATTAGTAAAACAAAAATAAATAATCTATAAAAGAATATCGTCTGTTTCTTTATAGCAAGTTTTATTTGATTTACTGTCTGTCTTCTTTTTGCCCTTATTGAAATTGTTGTTTCGCTATATTTCCATTGAACGACGTGTAGAACCCGACGTCATTAATTCCGTCGTCGACAACACAGGCTTCGACCGCGACTTCGTCGTAAACAACGATTAAGCAAGGCAAGCACCTCTTTGATCATATTGATCCCAGTATTTAATTTTCATTGTGTTTATCAAAATGTTTCATGCATGCGTTTATTTTCTGTAAATATGCTATCTTGTGGTACTGGTAGATATACCTGTTGTCTCACGAAACTTCCTTGATAAGTATGAATGAGTGAACCTTGATAACCATAGAAATGGGTTAGACAATACATAATGTCAACTGGGGTATATGCGCTTATTAATCATGCTTAGCCATGCTTTAGAACCAACGTTGAATATGATCAGATCAAAATTGATTCTTGAGAATTGAAAATGGTTGGTTATGACATGATGTCAATTATTGGTATTTTGACTAAAACCCCAAATAAAACTATGGTTTAGATGCGAGCAATTATTGGCAATAGCGGTTGTGCAAGGGCTAGACTTGTACGTAGTGTAGGGTGGAGCATTGCCCGTGTCGAATTAAGGACCGAGCTATGGGTTGTTTTCAAGCCAAGAAAATCGTGCAACCACGAGTCTTGATATGGGGCAGCCTTAACCTATTAAGTTTCTTAGGTCCGGCTTTGCACATTGGTAGGCGGAGATAGTATGATCAATCCTTTCTAGGTTTGCTTATGAGGGCTTCCACACTTCGTTGTGGGTAAATGCATATCGGTATAACGGTGTATGCCTTGGTACGGGAAGAAACCTTTACCGCAGGGATTTACTGCTTGAATTACCACTTTTAATGACAGGGATACACTATCATGTTTCTTCTCCATAACAAGGACTTAACGTCATCGGGCTGGTGCAAAGCTAGGACTAGGTAATGTAACGGTTATGTTATGATCTCCTTGCCGACACACCAAAGGAAGTGTGTTAATTGATCTGGCTAAAAGGTTGATCATTTCTTGTGGGTAAAGCTGTACGCCTCTGCAGAGTGTAAATCTAATTAATTAGCCGCGCCTACGGTCAAAGGCATTTGGTAACGTCATCACATAGCTAAATGTTTTACTATTTTCAAAATGGGATGATTTCTTCTAATATGCCTTGTTTTGGCAAAGATTATGGTTATGCCACGTGTTGGCAAGGAAATGATATGGTAGGATTGGATTATTGGATCATTGAATTAATCAATGCTCGCGAAGAATTGTGAGTATTAATTATGCTTTACTTATTTCTTATCATCAAATTTGCTTTATTAAATTCCGTTTGCAAATGACAACTTGATTTAAAAATTCCATTTTGCTTTATGCAAATTAACCATAAAGCCTTTCCTTTTAAATGGCTGCATATATTATAGGATTTGCTAACGTCTTGCGAGTATGCGTAAAGTACTCACCCTTGCTTATATGTTGTTTTAGGTGGAAAAGATAGCGAAGCTTGAAAGATGTCTTCTCGTCGCGCAGGATGCGGATTTTCAATAAAGCGACCTTTCTAGGGATTATGCCTTGTCGGTTGCGGAGAGATTGGATGGGCACACTACAAGACTTTGCTTCTTCTGTTGCTGTATTTATATACTCTGAGTTGTAAGAATATATTGTACAAATAGCTTCCGCTTGAATAAAATAATGTATGGATGTGATTCCAATTGTTGAAAATGTGCGTACTAGCCACTGATCATGGGACTAGTACTGTATGCGCACTAGATTTCCATTTTTGCATTTATGTGAAAATGGGTCGTTACAGTTGGTATCAGAGCTATACTGACTATAGGATAAACCCTAGATAGAATGGTCGTTAGTAATAAGATTAGGCCAATCTCAAAAATTTTAATTGCAAAAGGTACTATATTTGCAAAATATAGTTTTTGCTATTCTTTCCTCTTTCTTAAGATCTTGTCCTTACCTCTACTCTTATTTCGATTTGTAAATAAACTCCTCTTTCATTAAAAATAGTCCTCGCCTATAGTTCATCTTCGTCATTTGCTTTCAATGACATCGAAGATATATCGCTACCATCATTCATGCCGAGCCAAAGAAGACTACAGCGTCTACACCGACATCAAGATGGACATAACGCCTCGCTACAACCGGTAAGACGAAAGTAAAGTATGAAGATCCTACTTCATGAAGAGTCAACGAAGCCCAATAGTAAAATGAAGAAGAATAGATTAGATTCCCCGTATGATAGGAATCCTTACGCATAGTAGTATCATTCTACTTTTGCCATATGAAGCATTCTAATATAGTGTTCATACCTTGTTATTTGCAATTGGATTTTGTCTTTCTTATCGGACAATTTACGTACAAACTTAACCTTTAGGTTAAAGTTTAGTGATAAATTGCTTTATATATCTATATAAATCTAAGAAACCTAAAACATAGGTTAGAAGGAAAAATCTCATAAATAGTTTCTCTTCTTTACGAAAAATTTCCTGAAGCTTACCCTTCCTTTCTATAGAATTTCTTACCTACATATTCTTTAAACCTCTAGCCCTCCTCAAAATCTATAACACACTGTCTCTTTTCCCTTCTTCCCAAACCGAGGTAACCTATCAACATAGCCATGTCTTCTCCTTTTGTGAAACCTAGGCTAGCGCGTCGCCCTTGCTAACTCATTGCCGAGGCAACAAAGCGGGAGTAGAATTGTTGCCGTAAGAAAGCAAAAACCAGTGCCGACCTAACCATTGCGTTGCTATCAAGTATTGTCTCACTCCTTACCTAATCACAAACATAGCAATAAAATGAGCGCTACCTTGCCACCATGACAGACCCGACTTCTAAATTCTCTACTTTTTCATGACCATTGTTTTATCTTGAATTCTTGTCCTAACTTCTTTCGATAATCTAAGCTTTACAGATGACAACCTAAGGAAGCAACCAGTTTATTTTATTTCCTTGGCTCAACCGCGTCAAAACTACCTCCTTACTTTTGCTCTTTTCCCGACATACGAAGGACTACCCAAGAAAATGCTGCCGCAAGTTGCCTTGATCAGCATGTTGCGATGCCAACCAATCCCGCCAAGTCCGTATATCAGAGTTGCGCAGCGAAAGCATAGTGAACCATTCCAATTTTCATTGCTCCAACAATACTTACACCCACCACTGCACCGTCTTGGCAAGTTTGGATACAGGGCGTTAGTAGCCACCCTTGCCTCAACTCCATCCAAAGAACTAGTCTAGAAAGCACCAAAGACCTATTGTCCTCAAAATCTTCAAGAAAACACATGGCGAAATACCTCTACTATCTTGGGAGGTACTTCTACTGAGAACCTTTACCGAACCATTTGGTATGAATAGAAGATATGACTATAAGAAGAAGTAATGAAATACTTTTTGTAATAAAAGGAGATGCATAACTCCTATATAATAAAATAAAAGTATGCTACTCTTTACTAATTGAAGTTTTTGCGTGTATTATTATTACGGGATACTCTCGTAAAACTTAACCAATAGGTTAAAGAATTACGACGAGACAACCCAAAACAATATAAAACCCATAGTTATGAAACTATTAAGAACATAATATTTTAGAACATGAACCTTCAAAAGATTTTATATATTGCACAACTATGATTATGGTACATCCCTTCCTCTCATTCTAAATCCTTTTCTTATCTAAATTATCATTCTGACATCTTTCCATAAAAACAATATTTAACTAGCATATAACTTCCTATATCCGTAGAGTATATGAAACTAGATTAAAAGAATATTAATCCAGTGTGGTAATTGTTGTTCTTTTGAAATTTTGATACTTAAAGTGCTTTGTATTGTTGTTCGGATTACCCTCGCGAATGTAAAAGCTCTCGGTTGAAATTCACGATGAGCTAATCCTTGAAAATGATAATAATAATAATATAAATTAAACTTTTAAAGAATGAAACAATGTCTTATAACCTAGCCGAATCTCATCCCAATAACCTTATAATCATTGTTGCAGGATGCCTGTGACAAGATCCCTCGGCAAAATCCTTGAAAGTGAAGTTAAGCAAAGCTTTCGACCTCCAAATGATAATCCTACCTAGTCCAATCAAATTCCCAACAGCGGCGCAAAACATATCCAACCTTGGTTCAATTCTCACGAAGAAGAAAATGGTTCAAATCGAAACCCGCTCCTACAACTTATTCGATACCTAAGCGCTGTTCCTTAAAATGTTGTCAACCCAACCAATCGAAGATCGTGCTTGCAATCGTTGTGGAGAAATAGGACATCTGGCGATGAGCATGCAATCAATTGCTCCGGTTGTGAAGGAAATCATTCTCGGAAAATGTCCCTGAATAATATCACTTGTTACCTTTGCGAAAGTCAAGATCATTGCCCATCCCAATGCCCCTTGATCCACTAGTCACCGCGCAGTTCACCATCAAAGAAAAACTCCGAGCCTTAGTTGCTCAAGAATTGGCAAATAGAAGAGAAGCTGCACAAGAAATGTCACTAGAAGAATTGAAGAAGCGACATGTCAACCTTGTCAATCATCATCAAGAAAGCGACAATTGGCCATCGCCAACAAAGATGCTTCTTGTGTAGTGAAGAAGGTCATTGGGCAAGGAATGCCCGATCGTCGACAAGTTAAGCTTGAAGAAGAACATCTTGAAACATGCAATTGTTCCCAACAAAGCATCACGAAAGAAACAAAAGTGCTACATCTGTCATAAGAAGGGCCATATTGCTAGTCGCTTCCCAAAGAGAACAAATACCTCCTGCGACCTTAGTCATACCAGAAGTTACATCAGTTAAGATTATAACTCCAAGAGTAGGAGGAATAAGATTTGCAGCAAGTCGCCCGAAGAACCAGTTAAAGAAGAGGCGCTTGAACAAAGACACTTGCCCCAAGGAGAATTCTGCTCAACTCCACTCCTAGTCACAAGCACCATCTGTCCATCCCTCCAACAACACCAACAATCAACTATTTGATGCTAAAAATCGGAAAGCCAACGTTAATTGTTTTTGCTATTGTGAACGTGGGCATTATGCCAACAAGTGCCCAAAGAAGAAGCGAAATCAACCTTATGCTCAACCCTATGAAGCTATTCAGCATCTGCAAAGACGACCTCAAGTTTTCGAAGGCCAACAAGCCCCTAACTCTGCATCTACTCCAACTCAAGACATCAATCATGGCAAACCTGACACAATGCCAGGTACATCCCTTATGAATACAGTTTCTACCTGAAATAAGATTAATTTGAAATCATCTTGTCTCTTTAGACCTACTTGAAGTTAACCGAAAATTCATTTAGAAATTATTCATAAAGGTAATATTTTGATAAGCAGAATGTTGCCTTATAACTGAACTCTCATCAAAATATATCTTATCTTGATCATTCCAAATGTCCGTAAAAGTACAAGTTTTAAACTTTTAATTTTCACCTTTAACCATTACCCGATAAATCTTCTATCTATTCTCTAATCGATAAAAATCAAACACCTTGACTTTAGCTACCTTCTTCTTATATTTCTAAAAGTCATTAGAACCAAATATATTCGCAACTAAAATCATCAACCCTTGTTGAGTTATCCAAATTAGCCTTTACATTTAAAAACTCTCCTTAATGTCAACACTCAGTTCTTCTCAAATAATTCTAGTTGCTATTCAGCTTTTCATTTCTATCATATTCCATACCTCTCTTTAAAAATAGATTAACCTTGTTAATAATCTAAAACTTGGTTATTCAATCACAAGATATATATATAAAGTGATAATACCTCTCATCTACATATCTGAAACCCAAATAGAAATATTTTCTATTCATGACATATCACTTGAATCACAAGAAGAAGATCCATTGAAGCGACTACGCATGAGATGAAGTGATGAAACGACAAGATCACCTCCAGGAATAATTCCTAAACCCATCTAGTCCTTGCAAATCTTGAGGACGAGATTTACGTAAGGGTAGATCGTAACATCCCAAAATTCTAAATAATAAAAATAGAAATATAAAAATTAGAAAATGAAATTGAATAGAATTTTTAAATAGAATGTCAAGAATGAATTAGAATATTATCTTGTATTTCAACATCTTAAAATCCAACCTTAACAAAAAGATAAGTTGCAAAATTAAAATTCAAATCAAACAAAATATGAAAATAAGTTGGAAATGAAAATTTACATTGAAATTCCAACTAATCTAAAACTTTATTGAATTTTGGTTTTAAGAGAATCTTTAATTGTACTAATTTTATTTTCTCTACAATACAAAACTTAAAGTACAACAAGCAAATAAATTTCAACATTAAAATATATTTATTGATCATTTCTATGAATTTTCTGAATTAATTTTGATTTTATTGAATTTCCTTGATTTTTGTTACAAAGGAAAAGTCTTTTCATATAATCATGATAATAGATAAAGAAAAGAGTAAAAAGTTTATAACAAAAAATAAAATAAAAATTATTTAAACATATAAAATTATTCATAAATTAATTTTAGCAGTTAAGGGTAATATGGAGATATTTTAGGAAGTTTCATGTCACATCAAAGCAATTATGAGTGCAATTAATGAATCCATGACTAGCAACAGTGAAATTATCAGATTTAAATAAAAATAATTATGCATTAATTCGACTTGAATTTTCTATATTATCTTCTACCTGGATAGAGTCATCTTCAGTAAAAATATTAGGAGATAATCATTAGGTTTGATATTTATAAAAATTCAAAAACAAAATCTTTGAAAATATAAGAATCAGATTGTCGAATTTTTATAAATAACATATAAAATATATTAAATAAAATTTTTACTGAAGACTTATATGGCCAATATAAACTCGTATAAAAATTTTCAAAAGTTTTGATAAGATATAGACTTCGATAAAATTCAAAAACAGAGAACACAATTATGTGCACAGTGGCTTGTCAGAATTTCTATAAATTATAAATAAGTCCAATAGGTCTGAAATTTTTATGGTAGGTTCTACGCTAGCTCTAGTACACGCAGTAAATGTTCCATTAATTCTGCAATAACAGAGAAAACTGATTCAGTGAACCAAACTCGGCTCTGTTTGCTGAAATTGCTTGAGGTCACCTCGCCTTTCGCTGACATGTGGACCCCACTTCCCTGTTCGGCCCAGCTGCCAGTCTCTGCCCTCAGCCTTCGTCTTCCTCCAGTCGCTGCGTCCCCGAAGCAAAACCTCATCGCCGAAGCTGTAGCTTGTGCCACCTCTGCTCCATCGCGACGCCCGAGGAAACCGTCATCGTCCTCTCCTTGCCACGCCGCCATCCCCTCCGGATTTCCCGTTGCGACACCCATGCCTTCTCCTGTGCAGTGCCGCAAAATCTCCGAAGCTTTCACACCCGGTGCGAGCTTCTCTCTGAACGCCCGGCCTATAAATACAGTTGAGTTCGCCAAAGACCGTGCTTCAAAACTCCTCTACTCGTCCATCCTACTCCATCGATTACGCCAATTTCACGTTTTCGAATCGGTAAAGAACCCTTGCTTTGGTTCATGATCGATTGAAGGTGATCCAATCAACCATTCTTCAATTGCTTTCGCCATACCATTCCCATCCTCAAGCATCAAAACCCTTTGTCATTTTCAGGAAATTCCAACCGAGCTCCGCCGCCACTACACCCCCTTCTTCTCCGAAACCGGCAAACGGTGGTGAGCTAATCCGACCCTTCTCTGAGCTTCTATCTAGCAAAAATGGAATGCTTAGGATCCCCTGATGCTAGAACCAGAACCCATTCCATCGGGGATGCCCTCTGTCGCCGGCACGGCTCGCCGCCTCCTCCGCCGCCGCATGTCCATGGTGGCGAGATGATTCGGCTAGTCGCCGGTAGGAATGGGTACCACCATTAGATGCGCAATAGTTTACTGATGCTAACCGTGCCCTCGGCCGGACCGGAACATCACGGATCCTCGCCGGTGAGAGCCCTAGCTTGTGCCTGTTCGTCTCACGACAGTGGACCGAGATGTCGATGGCTCGATCGGTTTTGAGCGGCATAGTTGGCGCGAAGCAAAAGACGCTTTCAGTATTTCGAAAGCGTATTTCGTTATTTTCCCTGTTTTTCAGAACTAGTTCAAATTCAAACTTGAATATCTTTCGCATTTGAAATCCAAATGAGATGAAACCATTTTCTGAATTCATATAAAATCAAGAGCTTCCAGAATATGCAAAAATATTTTAAAAACCTATTTGGAAAAATATTTTAATACAAAGGTGAATATTACATATGAAAGTAGACTAAATATGGAAATTTTGCAAACAAAGTTAATATTATTTGGAACCAATTTTATCATGATACTTATTCTGTTATGAACCCATTTCTACAAAAATATTTGGGTAACTAGTTGTTTTATGTCTTTTCTATTGAAGTCTAACATTATTAGTAACTATGCAGAATAACTAAATTGATAAGGAAAGAATTTTTGAAAGTTTGTTAAACATATTTATTTTCAGCATGATGGTAGAATAATGTTAGGCTAGGTAAAATATTGAACAAATAATGATTTATGCAAATAGGATGTGATTTAGTATGAAGAGCATAATAGGTATATATGTATATATATAAGTATGTGTTCATATGGGACCATGCTTGCTTCTAGCAATTAGTTCATGAATATGGGGTAGATAATTTAATGTGTTATGCTGGATAAAATGATAGCCGAAATTTAGTGATAAATGTTTAATTCAAAAGTCTTTAAATACATTGCTTTGCATCTTAATCCTATTAACAACATACTACTTTACGATATTACTATAAGATGATCTTTCTACTTCAAATAATTTTAGCATCTATAATTGAAGTTATAAATATAGGAATACATAATTTTAGCCTCTTGAATTAAGTAAAACAAAATAAATAATCTATAAAAGAATATCGTCTGTTTCTTTATAGCAAGTTTTATTTGATTTATTATCTGTCTTCTTTTGCCCTTATTGAAATTGTTGTTTCGCTATATTTCCATTGAGCGACGTGTAGAACCCGACGTCATTAATTCCGTCGTCGACAACACGAGCTTGACCGCGACTTCGTAAACAACGATTAAGCAAGGCAAGCACCTCTTTGATCATATTGATCGCAGATTTAATTTTCATTGTGTTTATCAAAATGTTTCATGCATGCGTTTATTTTACGTAAATATGCTATCTTGTGGTCTTGGTAGATATACTGTTGTCTCACGAAACTTCCTTGATAAGTATGAATGAGTGAACCTTGATAACCATAGAAATGGGTTAGACAATACATAATGTCAATCGGGGTATATGCACTTATTAATCATGCTTAGCCATGCTTTAGAACCAACGTTGAATATGATCGGATCAAAATTGATTCTTGAGAATTGAAAATGGTTGGTTATGACATGATGTCAATTATTGGTATTTTGACTAAAAACCCCCAAATAAAACTATGGTTTAGATGCAGGCAATTATTGGCAATAGCCGGTTGTGCAAGGGCTAGACTTGTACGTAGTGTAGGGTGGAGCATTGCACGTGTCGAATTAAGGACCGAGCTATGGGTTGTTTTCAAGCCAAGAAAATCGTGCAACCACGAGTCTTGATATGGGGCAGCCTTAACCTATTAAGTTTCTTAGGTGCGGCTTTGCACATTGGTAGGCGGAGATAGTATGATCAATCCTTTCTAGGTTTGCTTATGAGGGCTTCCACACTTCGTTGTGGGTAAATGCATATCGGTATAACGGTGTATGCCTTGGTATGGGAAGAAACCTTTACCGCAGGATTTCTCGCAGCTTGAATTACCACTTTTAATGACAGGATACACTATCATGTTTCTTCTCCATAACAAGGACTTAACGTCATCGGTGGTGCAAAGCTAGGACTAGGTAATGTAACGGTTATGTTATGATCTCCTTGCCGACACACCAAAGGAAGTGTGTTAATTGATCTGGCTAAAAGGTTGATCATTTCTTGTGGGTAAAGCTGTACGCCTCTGCAGAGTGTAAATCTAATTAATTAGCCGCGCCTACGGTCAAAGGCACTTGATAACGTCATCACATAGCTAAATGTTTTACTATTTTCAAAATGGGATGATTTCTTCTAATATGCCTTGTTTTGGCAAAGATTATGGTTATGCCACGTGTTGGCAAGGAAATGATATGGTAGGATTGGATTATTGGATCATTGAATTAATCAATGCTCGCGAAGGACTGTGAGTATTAATTATGCTTTACTTATTTCTTATCAGTCAAATTTGCTTTATTAAATTCCGTTTGCAAATGACAACTTGATTTAAAAATTCCATTTTGCTTTATGCAAATTAACCATAGAAGCCTTTCCTTTTAAATGGCCTGCATATATTATAGGATTTGCTAACGTCTTGCGGAGTACGTAAAGTACTCACCCTTGCTTATATGTTGTTTTAGGTGGAAAAAGATAGCGAAGCTTCAAGATGTCTTCTCGCGCGAGATGCGGATTTTCAATAAGCGACCTTTCTAGGGATTATGCCTTGTCAGTTGCCAGAGAGATTGGATGGGCACACTACAAGACTTTGCTTCTTCTGTTGCTGTATTTATATACTCTGAGTTGTAAGAATATATTGTACAAATAGCTTCCGCTTGAATAAAATAATGTATGGATGTGATTCCAATTGTTGAAAATATGCGTACTAGCCATCGATCATGGGACTAGTATCAGATGCGCACTAGATTTCCATTTTGCATTTATGTGAAAATGGGTCGTTCTGATTAATATCGAGCTATCTTGACTATAGGATAAACCCTAGATAGAATGGTCGTTAGTAATAAGATTAGGCCAATCTCAAAATTTTAATTGCAAAAGGTACTATATTTGCAAAATATAGTTTTGCTATTCTTTCCTCTTTCTTAAGATCTTGTCCTTACCTCTACTCTTATTTCGATTTGTAAATAAACTCCTCTTTCCTTAAAAATAGTCCTCGCCTATAGTTCATCTTCGTCATTTGCTTTCAATGACATCGAAGATATATCGCTACCATCATTCATGCCGAGCCAAAGAAGACTACAGCGTCTACACCGACATCAAGATGGACATAACGCCTCGCTACAACCGGTAAGGCGAGTAAAGTATGAAGATCCTACTTCATGAAGAGTCAACGAAGCCCAATAGTAAAATGAAGAAGAATAGATTAGATTCCCCGTATGATAGGAATCCTTACGCATAGTAGTATCATTCTACTTTAGCCATATGAAGCATTCTAATATAGTGTTCATACCTTGTTATTTGCAATTGGATTTTGTCTTTCTTATCTGGACAATTTACGTACAAACTTAACCTTTAGGTTAAAGTTTCGTGATAAATTGCTTTATATATCTATATAAATCTAAGAAACCCTAAAACATAGGTTAGAAGGAAAAATCTCATAAATAGTTTCTCTTCTTTCTGAAAAATTTCCCTGAAGCTTACCCTTCCTTTCTATAGAATTTCTTACCTACATATTCTTTAAACCTCTAGCCCTCCTCAAAAATCTATAACACAGCCTGTCTCTTTTCCCTTCTTCCCAAACCGAGGTAACCTATCAACATAGCCATGTCTTCTCCTTTTGTGAAACCTAGGCTAGCCGCGTCGCCCTTGCTAACTCATTGCCGAGGCAACAAAGCAGGAGTAGAATTGTTGCCGTAAGAAAGCAAAAACCAGCGCCGACCTAACCATTGCGTTGCTATCAAGTATTGTCTCACTCCCTTACCTAATCACAAACATAGCAATAAAATGAGCGCTACCTTGCCACCATGACAGGACCCAGCTTCTAAATTCTCTACTTTTTCAGCCAGCCATTGTTTTATCTTGAATTGCTGTCCTAACTTCTTTCAGTAATCTAAGCTTTACAGATGACAACCTAAGGAAGCAACTAGTTTATTTTATTTCCTTGGCTCAACCGCGTCAAAACTACCTCCTTACTTTTGCTCTTTTCCCGACATAACGAAGGACTACCCAAGAAAATGCTGCCGCAAGTTGCCTTGATCAGCAAGTTGCGATGCCAACCAATCCCGCCAAGTCCGTATATCAGAGTTGCGCAGCGAAAGCATAGTGAACCATTCCAATTTTCATTGCTCCAACAATACTTACACCCACCACCAGACCGTCTTGGCAAGTTTGGATACCAGACGTTAGTAGCCACCCTTGCCTCAACTCCATCCAAAGAACTAGTCTAGAAAGCACCAGCACCTATTGTCCTCAAAATCTTCAAGAAAACCTGCATGGCAGAAATACCTCTACTATCTTGGGAGGTACTTCTACGGCAGAACCTTTACCCGAACCATTTGGTAACAGAATAGAAGATATGACTATAAGAAGAAGTAATGAAATACTTTTTGTAATAAAAGGAGATGCATAACTCCTATATAATAAAATAAAAGTATGCTACTCTTTACTAATTGAAGTTTTTATGTATTATTATTACGGATACTCGTAAAACTTAACCAATAGGTTAAAGAATTACGACGAGACAACCCAAAACAATATAAAACCCATAGTTATGAAACTATTAAGAACATAATATTTTAGAACATGAACCTTCAAAAGATTTTATATATTGCACAACTATGATTATGGTACATCCCTTCCTCTCATTCTAAATCCTTTTCTTATCTAAATTATCATTCTGACATCTTTCCATTAAGAACAATATTTAACTAGCATATAACTTCCTATATCCGTAGAGTATATGAAACTAGATTAAAAGAATATTAATCAGTGTGGTAATTGTTGTTCTTTTGAAATTTTGATACTTAAAGTGCTTTGTATTGTTGTTCGGATTACCCTCGCGAATGTAAAAGCTCTCGGTTGAAATTCACGATGAGCTAATCCTTGAAAATGATAATAATAATAATATAAATTAAACTTTTAAAGAATGAAACAATGTCTTATAACCTAGCCGAATCTCATCCCAATAACCTTATAATCATTGTTGCAGGATGCCTGTGACAAGATCCCTCGGCAAAATCCTTGAAAGTGAAGTTAAGCAAAGCTTTCGACCTCCAAATGATAATCCTACCCTAGTCCAATCAAATTCCCAACAGCTAGCGCAAAACATATCCAACCTTGGTTCAATTCTCACCAGAAGAGAAAATGGTTCAAATCAGAAACCTGCTCCTACAACTTATTCGATACCTAAACGTTGTTCCTTAAAATGTTGTCAACCCAACCAATCTGAAGATCGTGCTTGCATTATTTGTGGAGAAATAGGACATCTGGCGATGAGCATGCAATCAATTGCTCCATTGTGAAGGAAATCATTCTCCCGGAAAATGTCCCCTGAATAATATCACTTGTTACCTTTGCGAAAGTCAAGATCATTGCCCATCCCAATGCCCCCTTGATCCACTAGTCACCGCCGCAGTTCACCATCAGCAAGAAAAACTCCGAGCCTTAGTTGCTCAAGAATTGGCAAATAGAAGAGAAGCTGCACAAGAAATGTCACTAGAAGAATTGAAGAAGCAGCATGTCAACCTTGTCAATCATCATCAAGAAAGCAGCAATTGGCCATCGCCAACAGCATGCTTCTTGTGTGGTGAAGAAGGTCATTGGGCAAGAGAATGCCCTGATCGTCGACAAGTTAAGCTTGGAAGAAGAACATCTTGAAACATGCAATTGTTCCCAACAAAGCATCACGAAAGAAACAAAAGTGCTACATCTGTCATAAGAAGGGCCATATTGCTAGTCAGCGCCCCAAAGAGAACAAATACCTCCTGCAGACCTTAGTCATACCGGAAGTTACATCGCTTAAGATTATAACTCCAAGAGTAGGAGGAATAAGATTTGCGACAAATCGCAGAAGAACCGCTTAAAGAAGAGGCGCTTGAACAAAGACACTTGCCCCAAGGAGAATTCGCTCAACTCCACTCCTAGTCACAAGCACCATCATCCATCCTCCAACAACACCAACAATCAACTATTTGATGCTAAAAATCGGAAAGCCAACGTTAATTGTTTTTGCTATTGTGAACGTGGGCATTATGCCAACAAGTGCCCAAAGAAGAAGCGAAATCAACCTTATGCTCAACCCTATGAAGCTATTCAGCAACTGCAAAGACGACCTCAAGTTTTCGAAGGCCAACAAGCCCCTAACTCTGCATCTACTCCAACTCAAGACATCAATCATGGCAAACCTGACACAATGCCAGGTACATCCCTTATGAATACAGTTTCTACCTAAAATAAGATTAATTTGAAATCATCTTGTCTCTTTAGACCTACTTGAAGTTAACCGAAAATTCATTTAGAAATTATTCATAAAGGTAATATTTTGATAAGCAGAATGTTGCCTTATAACTGAACCCTCATCAAAATATATCTTATCTTGATCATTCCAAATGTCTGGGAAAGTACAAGTTTTAAACTTTTAATTTTCACCTTTAACCATTACCCGATAAATCCTCTATCTATTCTCTAATCGATGAAAAATCAAACACCTTGACTTTAGCTACCTTCTGCTTATATTTCTAAAAGTCAGCCCGAACCAAATATATTCGCAACTAAATTCGCAGGATGCTTCGAAAGATGTCTTCTCGTCGCACGATGCGGGATTTTCAATAAAGAGACCTTTCTAGGGATTATGCCTTGTCAGTTGCCTGAGGGATTAGATGGGCACACTACAAGACTTTGCTTCTTCTGTTGCTGTATTTATATACTCTGAGTTGTAAGAATATATTGTACAAATAGCTTCCGCTTGAATAAAATAATGTTCGGATGTGATTCCAATCGTTGAAAATGTGCGTACTAGCCACTGATCATGGGACTTTCTTGTATGCGCATTAGATTTCCATTTTTGCATTTATGTGAAAATGGGGTCGTTAGAATAACACAAAGTAAACTTCAATAAGGGAAAAGGAATACAGATAGAGAATCAAATAAAAACTTGTTACATAAAACAGATGTGGTTTTGAGTTATGGTTTCATGATTTTATGTACACGCATTTCATTTTGTCTTTCGTTTTTACTTATTACTAACAGCCTTAGGTTATGAAATGACAAAGTTTCTTGTTTTATATAAATTATTTATTATTATTTTACTAATTCAAGAGGCGAAAATTATGTATTCTTATATGCATAATTTTGAATTCAAGATGATAATTTTTTTGGATTAATAATGATTTGGAGTTCCTTTGAACAAGTTATGCATATATGAATATTTATTACATTCAAACCAACCTATATTAGAAAAAGATTTAAATAGATTGATATTTAAATATTTTTGCATATTTGGGTTATTTATGACTTAATGATTCTAAAAAAACTGATCCCATCTAATTTTAATCTCATTTGCACAACATTTGTATTAAGCACATTTTGAATCCTTCTCTTTAAATTTGAATTTCAATTTTACACAGGGAAAAAATCAAAATATTTTTCATATTAAAAAAATATATGATTTATCATGAATTTATAAATTTATTTAACTTCATTTGGAGCTATACTTCGAAAGTTATGCCCATTTGAATTTTGGCCGGTCTGAAAAATGAAAATAAATTAGAAAAGATGTCTTCTTAATGCTGAAAGCGTATTTTTCCTACTTGACGTGGGCTCTCTTTTGAATTTGGTCGCGGTCACTGACATTCGGGGACCACCGGTCAGTGTTTGCACGAGTGTGAGCGGGTGTTTATCAGTGGCTGACTTGCGGGTCCCTCGGGTCAGTGTGTATGCTTGTGTGTCTGACGGGTGGGTCTATGTGTCAGTGACATAGGTCGTAGGTGTGGCATGCGGCTCGTGCGGCTGACATCGTGGTCTACCTGTCGACGACCCGAGAGCAGAGGAGCCTCGACTCGGTGGCCACCGGCGATGAGATAGTGCCGGTGAGGCCCGGGCGACGGTGCTATGGGCTACACAGGAGATCATCACGCAACTAGTGATGAGCTCAGCCATGGCCGGCGACGAGCCGAAGTTGGCGCACGACGGCGCATGGCGGGGCGCTATGGTGGTGGTTGCGGCGGGTAAAGTAGAGTGTGGCCAGGTTCAATTGGGCTTGGTTTTTAGCATCAAGGGTCCATACACGTTCCATTTTCTCACCTTGTTTGGTCGAAGGAAGGTCAGAGCAATGGGGCGTCGGGCGGCCGGCCGTGGAGAAGAAAGCACTCAGTGCAGCGACACTAGGGCCTTTCACAGCTGGAAAAGTGATGTGCACTGGGATTAGGAATGTCTAAAGGTGCTGAGCCCACAGAATTGGAGACCATCTCACCGGATTGGTAGAAGACAGGTGCAGTCTGAGTTGAGCTGAGGCAATGGGGAGCGAAGTGGGTGATGTTAGGAATGCCCCCGTACCCTTTTATAGCTGGATTGAGGCGGTTGCAACAGGATTTATGCTCTTGAGGCCGAGAAGCAGCTAGGCGGTGCCGCAACGTGACCGAAAAACTTGGAGGCAGGGCATGGGCTAGCGGCTGTGGCAAGGAGATGTCGGCGACATGCCTTGGGCGCTGCCCGAAGAAACGGACAAGGAAGAAAGGCGGTGGTCAAGGCGGTGCACGGGAGGCTTTGTGCCGAGACAGCGAAAATTGCGGAGAAAAGCCGCCATGGCAGCATCGTGGCAGAGGCGAGTGCGTTGGTCAAGTCGGCGCTGCATTACTGCTTGCCCAAGCCGTGCCGTGGCAGCAAAACCGACGTCTTATCCTTGCCGCGGCAGTGTTTTGGCATAGGAGAGCAGAAAGGAGGAGAAGAAGTGAGGGGGAGTCTGACGCGTGGGGTCAGGACAGTGAAGGGGCCCACCTGACAGCGGCTGAGAGGATCAGGTTCACCCCACCTGTCCAACGGGTCTCAACAGCAGCCGGTCCCACATGGCAGAGACTTAATTCATCTCTGGCTGACAAAGGTTCTTCGCATTAATTGAAGGGTCAAATCGGTTTTAACATTTTTGATAATTTTTTTAATAGACTCCTGAGATAAGTTTAATTATCCATAAAAATTTTCAAGTTAAAATAGTTTTTAGAAAATTCAAATAATTCTGACAAGCAGTTCTGCACAAATAAATCTTTTCAGTTTTTCATTTAATTGGAGATACCAATACAGTCAATAGTTTTTGAGAATTTTTTTAAAGGTTCAATATAATCTATTTGACATTATGTAAAAATTTCATATTTATATATTGAATATTTATTTTCCAATAATTCTTACATTTCTGTTTCCAGATTTTCTGGTTTTCAGTTTTTAAATTTTACAAGGAAATAAAGTTGAGTATTAATTTTTTATATTTTTATTAAAGATAAAAATTACTCTGTTTAAGTCATGCTAAAAATTTCAACTCGAGATAAACTATGTAGATTTTTAAAAAATTCTGACAAGCCACTGTTTCTATTCAAAACCTGGTAATTATCATTTCTTTTCATTAATTAATGAATTCACATGGATTTTTGACTGCATAAAAGTGATTCCAGAGGTTTATAATTTTTATTATTATTTTTGCAGATTTTTTTCTGATATTTTACTTTTACCTTTTACTAATTCATCATAAATGATTTTTCTTTTAAAGAGAAAATCCAAAAAGAATATTTAAACCAAAAAATTCAAAATTAGACACAATCAAATTTTAAATGTGCATTTTCTCTTTCTTTTAAATTTTGGATGTTACGGCTGGTATTAAGTGGAACAGCGTGTACCCGTGTTGCCACTGCTTGTGCATGGAGCTTATACCGTTTGGGGCTTGAGCTCCCTGGCGCGGTGGCACCGAACGAGCTGAACATGACTGAGTAGATGGGGATGACAGCCCGGACGAAGAACTATCTCCACCTGCGTCCCATAGTTCGCGTGCCGATGCACGCTGCACCATAGTTGCTGCTTATTCATTTACACTTTGCGCACGACAGTTTGTTCAGTACATCATATAAGAGAAGTAACTTCTGAATAAATTGCATTCCACAAGCAACAACTAAATAGCATGCCTGTTACAGATAACAATACACTATCAATTATTATTTTTAAATAAACATTGATGTCAGCAACATATGTTGGAATTAATCTTAGGCTAACCACCAAGCTAACGGATTCCGAAAATTAGCGGATGAGATCCCATCTCTTGCGCTTTGATCGGGGGCGCAACCGGGAGATGGTTGTGATCCCAAGTCGTGCGGTGCGCATATAAAAAGGGAGGAGAGGCTAGCTTTTGTGATCATCTCTAAGAAAACGCAAAAGACTAAATCTCCTCACATACCTATTGAACTAACAATCGATCCTTAGTGCGCACCGGATCGGCTTGAAGATCATCTACCGACGGCTTCGTCCTTCTACGTCACCGTCGGCGATCGCTGCTTCCACCTCTCCATCACCGCCGATCCATTTCTAATGGCTTCACTGAACGGTGGTGATTAACTCTAGATTTATGTGTTTTTGGTTTCGGTTTAAACATTAAGAAGGAGATGAGTTTTAGAAAAACCTAAGAACCAAAAGCCCCAATTGAATCTTGATGAACCCGAACCCTAATCCCCAAATCAAGCAAAACCTAATGTCTAAAGAAGGGGTTCCGGGCTTACCTTTGGCGCTCTCGCCGGTACCGCCGCGCTCCGGTCCGTCGCCGCTTCCAAGCGCCGTTGGCTGCCTTTAGCCGCGCGGGTCTTGGCCGCGTCTTGTCGTCGTATTGGGAGCCGCGCGCCTTAGCCCGTCGGTCGCCTCGCCTACGTTTCGTCGGAGCCCCGCGAGGCCTCCGCTCCACCGCTTGTGCTCGCCATCGCCTCGCCTCCGCTTCACCGGCCTTTGCGCGCCGTCACTTCTCTCGCTCACTTCGCCTGCGCTGCGTGGTTTTCGGGGAGACGGAAGCGAATGGATTAGGTTTTCCCTTCGCTGCGCGGTTTTGTTGCGGCTTGGACTCATCTGAGCCGTCCGCTCGGATCCGTCGACCGACGCCTCGCCTCCCGCGCGGTCGTCGCTTCGTTTTTCGCGCGGGCCGTCGCCTCGCTTCTCTCACTCAGGCGCCGCTTAGCTTCTCGCGGCGAACCGCGCCTTCTTTCCTCCGCGTGGGCCACCGCTTCACGTACAAGACTCGGGCCGACGGTTCGCGTCCGTGCCTTGGGCCGCGCATGCGTCGCTCGAGCCGCTGCGCGTCGGTTTCTTGGGCCCCGCGTTTACTGGGCCGCACAGGAGACAAGGCTGCGTGTGTTTGCTGGGCCGCAGTGCTTTGGGCCGTTATGTTTAAGCTTTTGGGCTTCTTTATTTTACAGCATTTTCTTATGTATTTAAATGCTGTTTTCTTTTTATGAATTGATGTTTGGGGTATTTTGTCCGAAAATTAGACTTTTGTGGGATTAATTTAATTTACAGCATTTTCTCAGAATTTAAATGTTGTTTATTCTTTTAATATGATAATTGGACTGTTTTAAGAGTGTAAATTGATGGATAAAATATTTAATTAAGTTGTCTCTAATTAAGATGGAACCAACGAGAAATCTTGATTAGAGATTTAATAATATTTTGGGATTAATTTTATGATCATGATTATATTCTGACCAAAGTTGATTATATTCATGAGTCATACCCATTTAAGTTAAATGTTAAGTTCTTTTTCATATTCTGCCCAACGGTGATTATGCATTAGAACTATCATTAGCATATTATTAACCAGACCAACGTAGGGTTA
This sequence comes from Otatea glauca, assembly GCA_036346275.1. Taxonomy (NCBI): domain Eukaryota; kingdom Viridiplantae; phylum Streptophyta; class Magnoliopsida; order Poales; family Poaceae; genus Otatea; species Otatea glauca. The sequence continues at coordinate 18,646,280 of CM070713.1, forward strand.
ATTTTGTGCCAGACATTAAATTGCTTACTAATATTTGTATATATTTTATTCAGCTATGACCACTACAAACATTGCCGATTACTCGAATAGCATGGAACGACTTTACGTAATAACTTCCTCTGGAAAGAAAAAGCGCTCATAACTCTTGGGATAATGGATTTGGACCTTGCACTCAGTGAGGTGCTCCCCTCCTCCTCTGCGATGTTGAGAACTTCTCCGAGTTAAAGAAGTCCTCTGGCTGCAGAGAGAAATGGGAGCGGTCTAACCGCATGTCCTTGATGATAATGAAGAGCACAATATCAGTAGGAATTAGGGGAGCAATCCCCGACTCCGAAGATGCTAAGATGTATCTGGCTTCAGTGGAGGAGCAATTCAAAGGCTCCTCAAAAGTCCATACCTGTACATTAATCATGAAAATGCTCACTTCCAAGTATGAGGGACAGGGCAGTGTCAGGGAGCATATCATGATGATGACCGATATGGCTTCCAAGCTTAAAGGAATGGACATGGCTATTTCAGAAGGTTTTTTGGTTCATTTCATAATGACTTCTTTACCTTATGAGTTTGGTCCTTTTAAGATCAATTACAATACTCAAAAGGAGAAATGGACCATGAGCGAATTAATTGCCATGTGCGTTCAGGAGGAGGAAAGACTGAAGGCCGATAAGAAGGACGTTGTCCACCTTGTTGGCAATAAGAAGAGAAAATTTCAAGGAGACCATAAGTCCAAGAAGAAACTCAATTTCTCTCCCAAAACTGAGTCAAATAAGGTGGAGCATAAAGGAAAAGCTCCTGCAACACCCTCTTCATCCAACGATTATCGTATGTAAACCTGCAAGAAAGATGGGCATATTCGGAAAAATTGCCGAGATTTCAAGTGGCTCATGAAGAAGGGTAATGATGAAATCACCTTTATTGAGGAATCTCTTTATGCTGATTTTCTCCTAATTCTTGGTGGATTGACTCAGGTGCCTCTATACATGTTTCAAATTCTTTACAGGGATTCCTTTCCGTGAAGACGCTAAGAAAGGGAGAGCGAAGCCTTAGAGTCGCTAATGGGGAGGAGGCTAAAGTTGAAGCCATTGGGACCTTACCATTAGTATTAGAAAATGGCTTTGTACTTCATCTAAATAATATTCTTTATGTTCCTAGTTTGAGAAGGAACCTTATTTCAGTTTCTTTATTAGATGATGAAGGTTATTATTGTAAGTTTGGGAACGGCCAATGCATAATAAAGTTTAAATCTAATGATGTTGGTCTTGCTTTTAAACGAGACAAGCTTTATGTTCTTTCCCTTAAAGAATCGCCTGTGTTAATGAATGTATGTGATGGCACAAATAAGCGTAAAAGAATTGATGATGAGACTTCATCGAAATTGTTGCAATCGCGCTAGGCCACATTTCAAGGGAGAATGGAGCGTCTCATTAAGGAAGAGATACTCCACCCGCTTGATTTCTCAGACTCAGACCCGTGCATAGATTGCATTAAAGGTAAATACATAAAACAAATTAAGAAAGGGGCTACCCGAAGCACAGGGATATTAGAATTAATCCACACTGATATTTGTGGGCCTTTTCCTATGACATCAGTGGATGGTTTTGATTCTTTCATTACATTCACTGATGATTACTCCCGTTATGGATATATTTTCCCCATTCGTGATCGGTCTGAATCGCTCGATAAATTTAAAATATTCAAGGCTGAAATAGAAAATCAGCACAATCTAAAGATTAAAGTAGTGCGATCAGATCGAGGAGGAGAATATTATGGTAGACACGCTCCTTATGGACAAATTCCTGGTCCCTTTGCAAGATATCTTCAAGAAAATGGCATAGTAGCTCAATACTCAACTCCTGGTGAACCTCAGCAAAATGGTGTAGCTGAAAGAAGAAATCGCACACTTATGGATATGGTGCGAAGCATGCTCACTATTCGGTTTACGATAACCTTATGGATGGAAGCATAAAACAATGCCCACATACTTAATCGGGTTCCTAGCAAATTAGTCCCTAAGACACCTTATGAAATCTGGATCGCGAAAACCGAGCTTAAAATACTTACGAGTGTGGGGTGTCTGCTGAAGCTAAAGTCTTTAACCCACATATTGGGAAATTAGACTCTAAAATGTTGAGTCGCCATTTTATCGGATACTGATAGATCTAAGGGATACCGATTTTACTGCCCAGATCGTCATACTAAATTTGTAGAAACTAGACATGCTGTGTTTATGGAGAATGGTCAAATCAGTGGGAGCTCAAAGGCCAGAAATATAGATCTCGAGGAAATTCGGGCTTACGTTCCATCACCGATAATCCAAGAGACTTTTATTAATGTGCCGCAAATCATGACACCTCTAAGTGATAACCCTGGTGTAGTAACCCCAGCTAATGATTCTGGGATTAGTAATATTGCTCCTAATGATGAACCTACATCAGCAATTAATGAAGAACTTCAACAACCATCTGTGATACCTAATGAAACCCCAAGAAGATCACAGCGGGTTAGAAGATCAACTATCTGTATACATGAATAAAGATGTTAACGATATAGGGAAAGTGGATGATCCCATCTCATTTAAAGAAGCCATGAGTAATAAGGATTCAGACAAATGGCTCGAGGCCATGGAAGATGAATTGAAATCTATGAGCATTAATGATGTCTGGGATTTAGTAGACATACCTGATGGAGTCAAAGTAATAGGCTGTAAGTGGGTCTATAAAACTAAGCATGACTCCAAGGGAAACGTCGAAAGATTCAAAGCTAGGCTTGTAGCCAAAGGTTTTACACAGAGAGAGGGGATTGACTATGTTTATACTTTCTCTCCTGTGTCTAAGAAAGACTCATTAAGAATTGTCATGGCACTTGTCGCTCATTATGATTTGGAGCTACATCAGATGGATGTAAAAACTGCATTCCTTAACGGTGACTTGCATGAAAATGTATACATGGCTCAACCGGAAGGTTTTGTTGTGGAAGGCAAGGAACAAATGGGATGTTACCTTAAGAAATCCATCTATGGACTAAAACAAGCGTCCAAACAATTGTACTTCAAGTTTGATGAAGTGATAAGAAAATTTGGCTTTAAAGAAAATGAGGTGGATAATTGTATCTACATTAAGACTAAAGAGAGCAAATTTATTATTCTAGTGCTCTATGTGGATGATATCTTATTGTCTAGCAGCGATAAGAATATGCTGTATGAAACCAAGAGATTTCTATCCTCTAATTTTGACATGAAGGATCTTGGTGATGCTTCTTATGTTCTGGGCATAGAAATACACCGAAACAGGTCCAAAGGTGTATTAGGCTTATCACAAAGGTCATACATTGACAAAGTGCTTAAGAGATATAATATGCATAACTGTTCTGCTACGCCTGCCCCAATTGTTAAGGGTGATAAGTTTGGTTTATTCCAAAGTTCAAGGAATCAATTAGAAATTGATCAAATGAAGTTGATTCCTTATGCTTCATCTGTCGGAAGCATTATGTATGCTCAAGTATGTACTGCATACGACTTAGCATTCAGAATCGGATGCTTGGTAGATATCAATCTAATCCGTGTTTGGACCATTGGAGAGTCATAAGAAAGTCTTGCGTTATTTGCGGGCACTAAGAACTACATGCTCACATATAAAAGTCGATGACCTTGAGGTTATGGGTTATTCAGACGCTGACTTCGTAGGATGTGTTGACTCTAAGAAATCCATGTCAGGTTATGTCTTCACTCTTGCGGGAGGAGCCATTTCGTGGAAAAGCTCCAAACAAACCCTTACGGCATCTTCAACGATGCAAGCTGAGTTTGTGGCATGTTATGAGGCTACAGGACAGGCTGTATGGCTTAAGAATTTTATTCCCGGACTAATGGTGGTTAACAGTATATCAAAACCACTTACGATATTCTGCGATAATTTAGCCGCAGTTTTCTATTCGAGTAACAACAAGTCAAGTGGTGCTGCCAAGCATATTGACATTAAGTATCATGTTGTGAAAGATAGAATCCAGGATCAAAGTATTAATGTTAAGCATATAAGCACTAAGTCTATGCTTGCGGATCCACTCACTAAAGGCTTACCACCCAGTATCTTTCGAGAACATGTTGCTAGCATGGGTTTATTGGAAAGCCTATGATTCTGAATTAATTATGATAAGAATTCAGAATCTGATCCTGGAAAATTAGGACTATAAGAAAATAAATCGACTCCCGTTAAGTTTAAGTGGCTATCCTATCGAGATGGAATAGTATACTATAGATGATGGGGTTTCAGTGGCATTAATTGACTGCTGTAAACGCATTATCTTCGTGTGCTGTTTTGTTAAGTGTGGACTTATGTTAGCCTTACGATTAAGTGGGAGAATGTTGGAATTAATCTTGGGCTAACCACCAAGCTAACGGATTCCGAAAATTAGGGGATGAGATCCCATCTCTTGTGCTTTGATCGGGGGCGCAACCGGGAGATGGTTGTGATCCCAAGTCGTGTGGTGCGCATATAAAAAGAGAGGAGAGGCTAGCTTTTGTGATCATCTCTAAGAAAACGGAAAAGACTAAATCTCCTCACATACCTATTGAACTAACAATCGATCCTTAGTGCGCACCGGATCGGCTTGAAGATCATCTACCGACGGCTTCATCCTTCTACGTCACCGTCGGCGATCGCTGCTTCCACCTCTCCATCACCGCCGATCCATTTCTAATGGCTTCACCGAACGGTATATTTCTTCCGCATTTTGGTGTTCAAGTTTGGCTATTGAATAATGTTGTTTAATGGCTTAAGAACCCTAAGTCTTTGCTAACAACATACAGTGCCAATCAAGCACAACATAATAACATATAGACAAGTTTATCTCGGAGTAAATAATCAAGTACTATATTAATTGGGAACTGGACAGCTAATGGTGCATTACACAATTCTGCAGGGGTCCAAGAAATGCCATCAGAAGTGCAGAAAACGGGGTGTGCAGAAATCAGAACGACCAACTGTCGCTATTCAGTCCAAAAAGAGAAGTTAACATCTAAAAGCATTCCGAAATGAATTCATTTGGAACAGGCCAAACTGAGAATGTTACAGGGCTATTACAGTCCAAACATCGAGTTCAAATATGGCAAACAAGAAAGCAGTCATGGAACGTCTCAATTTTTTCTCCAATGAAAAAAGCCTCCTCAGTCCTGAACCTGAAGTCCCTGAACTAGTCATACTAACCACCTGGAGACGCTTATACTTGGTTGTAGAATTAAAGAACTTTCCCATGACAAGATAAAGCTTTTATTCGAGTTCTATTGGTCAGGAGTACAAATGTCCCAACTAGTTGGCAATGCACCTAACATCAAAGAGAGATTCCTGGGTCATTAGGCTGGGGCTTCTCAGCTCTCTTTGGCTGTCATGAAAACAGATTGCAAACTTTTGCCAGTATCAAATTGACAGTACATATAAAAAAAGGTATAAAAAACAATGAACAAATGAGAATGTGAATGACCGGAATGGCGATCAGAGGGGGTTGAATGATCTCAAATAAAATTTTCCCGCACCTATTGGACAAGAAGAGCCTACCAAAAGCTCAAAGAACCAACCGAGACAAAACTTCCTCTTGAAACTTGGTACGCACATTCTTATGGATATCAGGAACCTATTCCAACCTTCAATCAAGAATAGTGAAATTAAATTGCTTGAATGTAAATTGCGGAATGTAAGTACTAAATTTAAGACATAATGTAAATGCTGAAAGTAAATTCAGAATAGTGAGGAAATGAAAATTCTATTTCTTGGATGGAAGGTTTACAAAGCCTCACAACAAGGTGAGCAAAGCTCAAAGAAGCACAAAAGCCTTCAAGGGAGAGACACCCCTCTCCTCCTCTATTTATAACAACCCCGGAGTAATCTCCATCCTTGGATAACCTTCTTGACCCTCAAGAAACCTCATCAAGGGTTGATATTCACTCCTCCACTAAGAGCAATCTTCACCCTTGGATGACTTTCTTGACCCTCAAGAAACCTCATCAAGGGTTGATATTCACTCACTCATACATGGTCTAACCCGAAAACCACTAACAAATGGGTTTTATCCACTAAGCTAGCTTGACCGCTACTCCATCCTCTAAACCGCGATCCAACGGCTCTCTTTGATCCGAGTAGCTCCAAGTTAGCATCTTAGCTATTCCATTGTCTTCTAGACTCGTAGCGACTCCGTCTCTGGTCATCCTCCGGCGATCCCCGAACATTTGGACCTCAGCGCACCTCCCCTAGTCCCGGTCATCTTCTGCCTCACCATGACCTAGCATCGTCATCCTACAATCGTCAAAAACAAGGAACCCATCACATAGCAATGTCCAAAATGATATACAATAATCATCCAATTTAAACCAAACTCAAACCTGAGTACTTGTAGCTCAACTACAGTCAAATACTCATCATCAACAAGAGTAGTCCTCCACATTGTCTTTCAAAATGTCCTCATGATTCAAAGACGTCATAGAAACATCCTTCTAAATCAAAATTACACTGTTACACACAATAGACCAAGAATAATGACAATAGGTGGAAAAGAGAGGACGGGGGTGGGGGTTAGGAGATGAGGTTCAACTATAATGCAGATAGCACAAGCTCCAATGAAAAATCAAGGCATCTTGCATCGCTAAAAAATAAGAAAGGGCATGTTCAGACGCACGCACGTGGGAGGGAAGGTGAGGGGAAGGGAGGGGGTGTGATTTGTTTTCAGTTCTTAATCCAAGGAATCCCAAAGGGACCCTTCATCCAAATTACTCCTAAACATGTGTCGCATGTAGGCATAGTAATTGTGGTCACTGTTCATACACGTGGAGTAGCACTATTGTACTGTAGCACTTAGCTTTCTAGTATAAGAATTAGTTGTTTGTTATCTTATTAGTTAATTAGGCAAGTTGAGGATTGAGTCTATATAGGAATGCCCTCTATATAAGGAAGGTAAACGAGAAATAAACAAAAGTCCTTCTATCTCTCTCTCCCTTCCCCTATGGTTCAGCTGCCTCCATGGCATCGTCGCGTTGCTCAGATTCAAGGCTATCTAGCTGATTATTGTTAATAGTTATATACATATTAGTAGTATAACTCTCTCTCCCCCCCTCTTGGCCTATGTGACTCATGTAGCCCATGAGGCCTAACTAATCTTGTATATATATAATTTCTCGATAATGAATAAGATGCATAGTTGTGAATAGCAAAAATATCTCTCCTCGAATTCACAATTATAACATGTAATTAGTTTAATTTAGATTAGGCAAGCTCTGGATTTTGTCATATCACGTGGATAATCCAGGACTTCAACCATGTGTAGTCGGTTGTCCCATCCACTGTTCCCTTAGGTGGCTGCCTAGGCGCTAGGCTCCACCCTCCCGCCTAGCTGCCTAGGCCGATTTATCCGGCCTAGGCAGCCACCCAGCCATCCTAATCGACGATTAGGCATTAGGCGCTAGTCTGCCACCCGACTAGAGGCTAGCGTCTTGACGAACATTGGTCCCATCTTATAGGGTTAAATTCTTGAATCCACCACAGTTTGAATAGACAAAAAAAACATCCGAAGGATTATTCGTGGTTACGTAGTTTTGATCTCTAGGGGTTAAAAATATAGACCCTTGACTAGCTAGCAAGAAGCACTTTGTTAAATAAGACAAAGAAATGAAGTACAAAACATACCACCTTATCCTAGGTCACATAATTGACACCCAATGAACAATAAGAGTAATTTTCTGCCTACTATATTATTTTCGATATTAAGAAACAACAGTTTATAGGTAGCACCATTCAAATAGTGCCTACTCTGCTAAATCATCTTTAACTTGTATCAAATCATTAATATCTTTTGATTCCTAGTTTCCTAAATATCCCAAAGAAAAAATATGTAACAAGCTGCGTGATTACAGGATAAGCTTGTACAAGTGCATATTGTACATCATGAAAGACCATGTGGAGGTCTGTCCTCGTTGGTGATGAGTTATTGACTGTGTTTAAGCTTAAGGTGTTTGAGTTTGAGTTTGAATTGAGCTCCAATTTTAATTTTGAAGAATTTTGGGAACTGCCCAGAAATTGCGGTGCTTCCGGTCTGAGGGCGGTAGCACCGGTCGGCGGTGCTATCGGCCTGGGAGCGGTAGCGCCGGCCATGGGGTGATAGCATCGGCTTCAGGCCAGTGTGAAAATTCCTGAGAGCTGATTTGTTGGAGGGCGGTAGCACCGGCCCTTATGAGCGAAATTGAACAAAAATTGTGATTTTTGATGGACTTTATTGCATATTTTCTTAGACATTGCTATGTGATGTGTTTCCCTATTTTTTATGGTTGCAGGACGTCGGTGCTCGATCATGGTGAGGCGGAGGATGACCGGGACTAGGCGAGGTCCGCCGGTGGTCTATACGGTCAAGGATCGTCAGAAAATGATCGGAGACGGAGTCATGGCGAACTAAGAAGACAAGGAACGGATGATATGTTAACTAGACCTACTCGGATCAAGGAGGGCCGTTGGATTGTGGTCTAGGTGATAGAGTAGCAGGTCTAGTTAGTATGCTTTGAAAAGCATGCAAAACCCATTATGTGTGTGGGTTTCGGGTTAACCCATGTATGAATGAGTGAGTCAATCCTAGCCTTTGATGGTGATCCTTAGGGTTGAAGGAACTCATCCAAGGGTGAAGGATGACTCAAGAGTAGTATAAATAGAGGGGTAGGGGTAGCCTTCCTCCTCTTGAAGGTTTTTAGAGGTTTTGTGCTCCTTTAAGCTTTGCCCACTTTGTTGTGAGGCTTTGCAAACTTCCTTTCCAGAAATGCAAATCATTTTCTCTTATTTTTGAATTTACTTTACGTACATTTGGATTTGCCTCCCCTCCTTCTAAATGCTTGTGGATTTATGATTGATAGATGAGTCTTCTTCAGACCATATCCCAATCATCTAGGCAATTGTTGTGTTTTTTCTTGCAAAAAATCGATCTTTTGCTTCTTCAAGGATCATTTTTGATAGACTGGGTTTTTGGAGTTCTTGACTTATGTTCTTGCTTGCTTAGATATGTGGTAGGCTATTCAAGATCATCTTGATCATCAAAACCCCACGAGCAAGTTCAAGATCAAGTTCTTGAGTTTTTTGCTCCAATTTGGTGCATTCTTCCTTCGATTCGAAAAAGGTCAAAAATTTGATGTCAATCCCTTGGATTGAAGTTTGGAATAAGTTCCTGACCTCCATATGAAGGTGCATGCCAAGTTTCATGAGTTTATGACTAACTTGGCAAAAGTTAGATCATTTTTTGCTTTTGGAGCTCGTGCTAATTTTTCTACTATCGTTCAGCCCGGTCATACCGCCCCTAGTGCGGTTATACCGGCCTCTGGTCATACCGGACCCCCTGTGGTAGCACCGGCCATACAGGAAAAAATCCTCCCTCTCATTTGCTCCTTTTAATTGTTTCGTCTGAGGGCTTATTTGGATTATTTTTAGTGAGGGAAAATTTTATTTGGGATCATTCACCATCACTCTGATCGCCATCTCGGTCCTTCACATCACTGTGTGACCCCTCTACTGCTTAAACGAGAATACACCTTTCTGGTTAGCAATTTATTTCCTCAGCCTACTTCATACCTCTGTTGGGTAATTGGATTGGCACTAAAACTAATACAAGGAGAAGGTATACCTCTGTTGGGCAATCAGAACAGTAATTTTGACATATGTTCATCGAACATCCCATTAGCTCTTATAGTCCCACAATAAGAAGCTTGGTACAGTGAACATGAGCAGAACAAATGTGCACCATCAAGATTACAACAACCGTACAAAATGAAGTGGATTGCATCGAGAAGTTGCTAATCAAAGTTCTATAGGGTATTCATCTAATCCAGTCAATAAAAATGAGCGCGCAAAGACAATACGTTTGCTAAAGCATACTATATTTTTCATCTAATCTAATCATCAAAAAAGAGTGCGGAAAAACTAGATAAGCAGTTAAAAAGAGCACCAAAGCAAAATCCCCTCATCACAGCTGCTACGAGCCTGCTACTAGTACAAAGTACAGACCAGATTATTCCAATATACTTCTCCGTGATCACATGGAACACACATATGTCCACAAGAGGGTTGAATTCGGTCAAACAAACAGTAGCAAGACAAGCAATATAAGCATTAAGCAAACATCAGTAGATTCCTCAGGTGTTATGTGAAACATGGAAGACAAGGACAGACACTTTTATAGCAGGTAAAGCACAACATAGAAATTGCTCCCTCGTTATTAATAAAACTCTTTAATAAAACTCAGATGCGCACAAGATGTTTGATGAAACGAGCAGTTGTCTTGTAGTGTATAATCACCCAATAAACACACTTATCTAACGGGAACAAGATGACTGAGCAGTAATCTGCACCAATAGCCGCAATACCTACATTTGGGCGAGAGATTTCATCTCTAGCTAATCTGCACGAAACTTGTTTTTTGATTAATAACTTGCTTTGTACGTATGACCGTGGGTTCTCACTATGTCGATTGACAATGACTAGACCTGGGCATCGTACCGTGCTGGGCCGGCGAGCACAATGGACCGTGGGCTTAGATAGTGCTGTGCCACCATGGCTTAGCCAGCCTGCTGTGCTATATTGTGTCGGCCCGACTCGCTTCTGGTGAGTCCAGACACGGTCCATTGGCATATTATGCCTCCTTTGTGTCGTGGCGACTCAGGCTCAATTCATTTGCACTATTGTGAGGAGAGGAAAAGAGCTGGAAACGCACGAGGCCGACATTGGACACAAATATTGGGGGAAAATGACTAAAATTTGTTCATTCTTCACAAAAAGATGTGTTGAGATTCCATTATGACTTGCTTAGCACTTCGAAAGACGAACCAGACGACTTGCCTTTTAGCTTCTTCCACATGTTTGAAGTGCTCGAACTGTCTCATGCTTGTTGTATTGTTGAGTCAGTTCTTCTTGCTTCACTTCTGTTACCAAGATTTTCATTAATATTTGTCGAAAACAGTTAAAACTCGTGCCAAAGCTGTGGCATGCCTCTGTCATGCCCGTTGGCCCTGTACCATGCCGTGCCGGCCCAAGTGCGGCCTTCGAAGCATGTTGTGTCGTGTCGCCCATCGTGTCTGGCCTCCAGGCTTGGCACGGCCCTGACAATTGTGTCGTGATGGCCTAGTCCATGCGCATGCGTGCCGTTCCATGCCCTGGGTCGTGTCGTATTTGCCATGCCATGGGCTAGCCCCAAAAAGCCTAGTCCGATGCCCACGTCTAACAATGACCATTCAATAAATTTTAAGATTTTGGCATACTAGTTATACGGATGTGCGTTGCAACAAAGCTTAAAATAAATGCACAATAATAGATTGCAATTTGATGCAGAGCTACGTTGGTTATTAAATATTTAATACAACTGTCCAACCATAGATACCTAAGCAGCACCTATGGAAACAAGTCAGTTTGTAGAGTTTTTTTAGTACAATTTAGAACGCACTCAGACACTCCACATGCACACCCAACTCACACATGTGGATGCTGTTGGAAAACCACGTGGTCCATGAAGACCCACGATAGTCTCTTAGCCGAAACCTTAGAAAGTAAGGGATAGAAGAAATTTTAGGACAAATTATGGTTTCTGCCAAAAGACTCTAATGCCCCTATTTAATAATGTGTCTCTATTAATTGGCAACATGCATGCATTAATTAATCACGATTATAGGGAATAACCTGCCATGTTTTTGTTTTGGAATGTGTGTGGTCGCATGTATCTGCGTGCATCTGCATGCATGGGCACAATTTGAGAACACAATTTAAGGGAGGAGAGCTCTCAATCCCTAATATTGGAGGACACAATTTGAACGCTTCTCTCCCTTACTTTCAAGGACGGAGGGAGCACTATATAAGGAGGAGGAGGGTCCCCCCATTGTACAAGGAATCATAAAGCAATAAAGAATTCTCTCGCCATTCCTCCCAAAACCTGTGTCTCTCTTACTCTCTTTGTTCTCCACTTCAGATCTGTTCGAGAACCCCAGACTATTCGATAGCGAGATTCCTCAACACGTTATCAGCACGAAGCTCTACCGGCGAACGGATTGAAAAAGGTGGGTTTCGGCGATTGAATCTAATCGCTCATTGATTCTATGCATGCATCTAACCTACGCATCAGGTATTGTTCATCTCGTGGCATGAAGCTACACGGCAATGGCTTGAAGCTACAGTACTTTTTCCTGTTCATAAAAAAACCCCTCGGCAGCCCGTGCTCGAAGCACCACGCCTCCATCTCGGTTTGCGCGCTTGAAGCCCCGATCATCGCCGAAGTGCGCGCGCAGCCTCTCCTGGCCGCCTCGGTTCCCGCGCTCGCAGCCGGTCGATGTCTCCTGGCCACGCCGCCGCGTCGCCCGAAGCGAGCCCGCTGGCCCTCCCTACCACACCCGAAGCCGCTGCCGACGTCTCGGCTATGCGCACTGAACCGCCGCCTGCCGCCTTGTGGCACGCCGCGCAGCGCCGACGACGCCTCGTCTTCGCCGCCCCGCCGCCTTGGTTTCCTCGGTTGGCGCCAGCGCCGGCGCCGCCGCCGCCCGTCGCGTCGCGACCACGCCCGCTTGCGGCCGCCGCCGCCCGACCCATAGCGCGTCGTAGCCCCGCCTGCCGAAGCGGCCGCCGCCTCGCCGGCTCCACCCGCGCTCATAGCGCCGCGCCCGAGTTGACCGCCGCACACCGGCCGGACACGAAGCACCGCAGGGCCCCTTTGCGGTCTTCACGAGGAAGACGAATGGCGGGGCGTGCGTGTGGAAGCTGAACGGGAAGAAGGCGGCGCGGCGTGGAGGAAGAATGGCGGATAGGGGTGAAACCCTAGCCGCCGCGCGCTTATGGGCCGAAGAAAAAAGGGCATGACCTAGTGGCCGTTTTGGCCGAGAAAAAAAAAGAAAAGAAAAAAGGGAAAAATAGCAGAAAAATAAGGAAAATTGCTAGAAAAATCCAGAAATTTTTTGGCTCTGTTTTAAGTTTTCTAGCTTTATTCTATGCATTTATGAATATTCTTTATGAATTATGAATTCATTGCTTTATTTAGTATACTAGAAATACATGGCAATTTATTTCTATCCATTATGTTTTTGCAACCTTTTCTCTTAGATTACACGCAGTAATCTAATGACGGAATTTTGAAATCATGCAGATGTCCGGCATTGTGAACCGTGAGTTTGAAGAACTGGCCCCGCATGGTCAGAACTACCTCACTTGGGCATCGGACGTGAAGATCGTACTTGGGGGCAAGAAGCTCCGTACTGCGATCAGTCTAGGGTCCTCGAAGGACGTGCAACCTACCGCCGAGCAGAATGATCAAGCCTTGCACTTCCTCAGGTATCACCTCTCAGCCACTTTGAAAAACGAATATATGGCTGAGGAGAGTGCACTTGAGCTTTGGACTGCACTTCAGAAGCGATTCGAGAAGCTCAAGTACACCATCTTGCCCCAAGCACAGCAAGATTGGGTCTGCCTGAGGTTTGTAGACTACAGAACAGTGGCCGAGTACAATTCTGCATTGCACAGAATTTGTACCAATCTCTCCCTATGTGGCAAGAAGATCACTAACGAGGAGAAGATTGAGAAGACTCTCTCCACTTTTCACCCAAATGCTATCCAGAGTGCCCGCAGCTATCGTCAGGACGCATACAAGGAGTATATCGAACTGATTGATGTCATGCAAGTTGCGGAGTCATAAGATGATGTTCTACACAAGAACTTCGTCTCACAGCCATCTGGAAGAGGCATTGGCACAGAAGTCAATGCCAACAGCTATAAGGTGAAAAAGCCCACTCATAGAAAGAAGGGCAAGCAGGGTGGAAAAGAGAGGTATCAGGTCAAGGGAAAGCCCAAAACCCAAGTGAAGAAGGATGACAAGGAAAAGGCGCACGCTAAGCCGTATGGACAGTAGAACCAAACGTGCTTCAGATGTGGCACTTGGGGACACTGGTCAAAGATATGTCAGGAATTCAAGGAAGTGATCAACGTATAACAGACTAAGAAGAAGGCAAAAGAAAACGCCCCGGCAGAGGTGCACTTCGCCAAGATTGGTGATAATGATGCCATGGATATGGATACCCCACTTGCCTCATCCTCACAGACTAGCCTGGACATCGATGCTGCAGCCAATCTTATGGCAAATGAAGAGAAAACTTCTGTCGATGACATAGAAGCAGAAATTAATGCATATTTTACAGATTCCGTTTAATGCATGAATCGCATTATTTTTTTTAGATTGTGGTTGTTAGTGAATTTCTTTTGAATAATTAATTGTAAGCTCTAGAAGAGCATACTTTTCTCATGAATAAATATGTTATTTATTCTTTATTCCAGTATTCTTTAATTTGCAAGCAATGTTTGAATTATTTTGCCACTGTCTGATTGGGATTATTCTCCTTTTTAGAAATTGTGTAGCGCCCAAATGGAAGAGATATGCATTGTTGATAGTGGCACAACAAATACCATCTTAAGAGAGTCCAAATACTTCCAGTCGATCACGAAGAACACTGGAAAGATTACTACGATTGCAGGAAGCGATTCCTATATAATAGGCTCCGGAAGAGCCACAATTATATTGCCAATGGGTACAACTTTGGTAATTGAAGAAGCCTTTTTATACCCTGAATCAACGCGCACTCTCTTAAGTTTCAAAGACATCCGCACCAATGGTTTTCACGTAGAAACCAATGAAGAAAATGGCAAAGAATACTTGTGCATTGTGAAGCACGCGGTATGTGGAAAAATGGTATTAGAAAAATGTCCCTCATATGAATCTGGGTTGTACTACACGAAAATTCATGCACCCGAAGTGTATACTTCCTTGAAGACTGTCTTTAGAAGCTCTGAGTTATTTTCTTTATGGCATTGTAGATTAGGTCATCCTGGTCTTAGAATGATGAGAAATGTAGTGAACAACTCACAAGGTCATGGCATTAATGTTAAGAATTTTCTGAATCATGAATATTTTGTGTGCCCTGCATGTGCCACCGGAAAATTAATAACTAGACCCTCTGTCATGAAAGTGCAAAGTGAAATCCCTGCATTTCTGGAACGCATCCAGGGGATATATGCGGCCTGATTCAGCCCTTGTCAGGGCTGTTTCGGTACTTCATGGTGCTCATCGATGCTTCCTCAAAATGGTCGCATGTATGCTTATTGTCAACAAGAAACCATGCCTTTGCAAAGCTGATCTCGCAGATCATAAGAATTAAGAATGCTTTCCCTGATCATCGCGTGAATTCCATCAGAATGGAAAATGCCAATGAATTTACTTCAAAGGCATTTGATGATTATTGCACTGCAACAGGGATAGCAGTTGAGCACTCCGTACCACACGTCCATACGCAGAATGGACTAGCTGAAGCACTAATAAAGAGGATTAAATTCATTGCCAGACCACTTTTTCAGAGTTGTAACTTGCCCAACACTTGTTGGGGATACGCAGTCCTGCACGCAGCAGCTCTCATCAATTTGAGACCTTCGGCCTACAACATCTATTCCCCTATACAGCTTGTGCACGGGGTCATCCCGAAAATCTCCCATCTCAGAAAATTTGGATGTAAGGTATATGTTCTTATACCACCCCCACAGCGGACTGCAATGGGCCCTCTCCGTAAGTTTGGGATATACGTTGGTTATGAGAGCTGTAAGGACCCGAATCCACTGATTCGAACCCACTGTGTTTACCGCACTAGTCCCAGGATCAACGCTAGTGCACACAGCTCAACATTGGTACATATCACATCATACTCAACGATACTAAAAATAATAGTTCATTTATTTATATAGCTAAAGGTATGATCTTATGACCAACTTACATTATTAAGCCACGCAGGGCAAGACTGGAAAATATAAACTAATAATTATGCAGCGGAAAGTAGAAAACGTAGATAGCTCATCAGTTCACCACAAGCAACCGACAAGGCTCGGACCCTAATGACTCGTGCCTTCCTGGACTTCCTCTTCCAACACAGGTGTAGATTCTTCAACTGTTGATTATTGTTGTTGGCAAGGGTGAGTACTTAAGCACTCAACAAGTTGTGCACATAATGCAATTCTACGTATCTATATGTAAGGCTTATTCCAATGGATAGGCTATCATGGCTATTTTGCAATAAGCAGCATTTATGAACAAGTATAATAAATAGATTGTAAAGAATGTAAAACAAATAATAATAGTAAATAAATTCAGTATTTCTCAAGTAAACCAAGTTTCCAATCCTAAGTCAAATTCCATCTTCCATATGGCATTCCGCCATCCCAATCAGGTTGTCCAATTAATTAAACTAACCCTTAATCAGAATTCCAGAGCTTTGCTCAATACATGAGCACGGCTATCCGAATAGTTTCACACTCTGCAGAGGTTATGCACTTTACCCACGCGATACAACCAAACACCACCAAGGCGAGTGATTATAACAAAGCCTTTACAATGCTCGCTTAACCGGATACTACCCGCTAAGGTTTCAACAACTCGTGGGTCCGAAACCATAACCAGGGCCCCCTCTTGCGCCATGTGAATTACACCATAACTCGGGAACTCACACCGACCACGATAGTACCAAAATTAAGACATTGCAAATTACTTAGCTAGGCTGGCCCATACCAGACATGTGGTTGCATGATTGACTCAGGTCAAAGGCTTGCAAGGTTAAGTCCTTAGAGTGATCAAGGCAAGACATCCACATACCCTCTGCCCATCGGGCCCACCTTGGCATACTCGCCCTTGTCACTTGCCCCAATCTAAATGATCATCACCTGTTGATTACCAAGCACCACGTGCCATCAACAATTCAACATCGTTGCGTGACATGACTCGCCACAACAACTCAATCTCATCGTGTGATCCCACATGACACACAAGTTCATAACATTGTTCCATATTCCATTAATCAAGATTAATTATCAATGATTCTGACACATGTGATGACGTGGCATGGCTAAGCAACTATTACGGACTAATCCTCCAATGTTGATTATAATTATTAACCAACTATATTTAACCAATCTAGGGTGACAATGGATCATGGCATACAATGACAAGGTAGGGTATAGATCAATCTGGTATATTAGCTAAGCCCAATCTAATTTGAAATAATTGTATACTTGAAATACATGCAATAGGGTAAAACAAACATAGCAATTTTATAAACATGGGTTCAACATGATCAAAGCACAACTTGCCTTGGAATAGGTCCTGATCTGGTTCTGGAACTTGCTCTTGAATTATTGGATCTCCCTCCGATGTGTCGCACAATTCAACGTCTACGCGTACCGAAGAAGAAAAGCAAATAAATACCAAAACAGAGAGCAAATAAACTCCGAAAATCAAATAAAATTCACCATTAAATAGATCTTAATTTTACCAATTTTTAGAAATTGGAATCACTCAAATCCGAGTTAAGATGCAAAAGATATAGCCTTTTGAAGTTTGAAATAAATACTGAAATTGTAAAAATCAGAAAATCAGAATTAACAGATTTATTTTAAAATTGAAAACAGATTTATTGCGCAAGCATGACGTCACGCTGACGTCAGCCTTAGCACCAGCCAACCAGATGGCGACACGCGGCTCGGCGTATGGACCCGGTCCACGGGACCTCCTCTGATCCACCGTGAACTCGGCGCACGACGCCTCGATACCCGCAGTGCCACGCGTCTCGATCCGATTGGCTACGGCGACGACGCGATCTAAAATGCACACTTTCCAATCGGACGGCCACCGATCACTCGCGACGTGGCAGCGCCTCACCCCTCCGTTACAGATCGAACGGTCCAAAGCTCACCCGACGACAATGGCGAAGCAGCGGCGAGGCAATCCACCGGAGACGAAGAAGAAACCCCGGCGACGGCGTTCCGGCGCGTCTCCGACGTGAAGAAGTGAAGTAGTCGCTGCGGCACACCTCGACGAGTTCGGATCTGGAACTAAAACGTCGAAAAGCCGATGAACCGGCGATGAACTTGAGCAAAAACCGCGACGGCTCCGGCGTTCTACTTCGGCGAGGTCGATCGGCTTCTACAGAGCTCCTCGGCGGCGGTGCGTCGTGAAAAGATCGGCGGCTCACGGAGAACCTCGGGTCTACCCGCGCTTAAATAGCCTCGGCCCGAGCTCTACACGGCGAAGGAGTTCGGCGGCGTTACGGCGGCGGATTCCGAGTCCAGAACGGAGACGACGATGCTCCGCCGTACACGCGTCGCAATCCAACAGCTACGACACGGCTTCTACGCGGCGTGATCTAGTCCGTTGAGATTGGATCGAACGGCTGCGCGAATTAGGGTTTCGCTTCTGCGACTCGTGGGCTGGGCTGGGCCGCACTGACGCAGGCCTCAAGCGCACAGTGCTGGGCTCGGCCCAACACTGTTCACAAGATTTTTTAAAGATTTCTTATTTAAAATAATTCCAGAAATTCATTTTATTTACTTCAAGCGATAAAACTATTAGGAAAAATCCAAGAAAAATCTCAAAAATACTATGAGACATTCTGGACTCAAATAAAATATTTTTGGCAAAACTTTATTTTAACTTTGCACATATTTAAATAGATTTGAATAAAAGGGCAATAAACTTAATTCAAAATCAATTCAAATAAATCCAAAAAATCCAAATAAATTCCAGAAAATCATAAATGCACTTTTACGCAATAAAATAATATTTGGGCAAATTTTTGGGATGTTACAAGAGCGCATCATTAATCAGGTATTCGGAACCCATGACTGGAGACTTGCATACAGCCCGATTCGCTGATTGCATTTTTGACGAGGATCGTTTCCCCTCATTAGGGGGAGGAAATCAACCTTTGGATGAAAAATGCTAAGAAATCATATGGCATTCCACTGGGATCCCCACGCATGACCCCCGCACTAATGAAGCAAATCAAGAAGTCCAGAAGATAATTGATTTGCAGAATTTAGCAAATGAACTGCCTGATCATTTTTGTGATCTGAAGGGCGTGGTTAAGTCGCATGTACCCGCACGAAATGCACCAGAGAGGGTGGAAATACCAAAGAAAGCAGAAGGTATCCCTCATCCTGTTCAGAGGCCTCAAAGAAAAAGAACAGGAAATCTGGCTCCTCAAACCCAAAGTACCCGAGAAGTCTGGAGAAAACTAGGTGAGAGGACTTACCACAACCAATCACGAAAATGCCCCAAGGAAAGAAGGGGAGCCAGTTGAGACCTAGCACTGGAAACATGCCAACGAAAAAGGCAATTCCAGACTTGAATCTTCCACTGTAGGAAGCCACCAGAAATAATGTGTGCGGACACATGGGCGATGAAAAGTTAAAGGAACTTGCCCCTGCGATAGGAAATAGCAGCAAAGAGCAAGTAGAAGTGCATGAAGCACCCCATGATGAAATGGCCATAAACTTTGTAATAACAGGAGAATCCCTGAATAGAGCAACAGCCAACATCGATGCATACTTTGCAAAGAAGATTGCCTCGATCATTGATCATGATCCCGAGCCTGCATCTCTCGCAGAGCGCAAGAAAAGGCTAGATTGGGAAGAATGGAAGAAGGCAATCACTGCAGAGTTAGTCTCTTTGAACAAGAGAGAGGTGTTTAGGCCCGTATGCCGCACACCTCCCCATATAAACCCTGTAGGTCACAAATGGGTCTTTGTTCGGAAGAGAAATGAAAACAACGAAGTTGTAAGGTACAAGGCAAGGCTTGTAGCTCAAGGTTTCACTCAACGTCCTGGGGTCGATTATGAAGAAACCTATTCTCCGGTCATGGGAGGAATTACCTTTAGATATTTGATCTCAATGGCGATCAACTTGAAGTTGAAAATGAAGCTAATGGATGTTATCACAGCATATTTGTATGGGAACTTGGATTCGGAGATATACGTAAAAGTACCGGAAGGTATTCCTATCCAGAACCAAGACAGAGCAAATAGAAACCTGTACAGTGTAAAATTGGAGAAATCACTGTATAGGCTAAAACAGTCAGGAAGAATGTGGTACAATCGCTTGAGCAACTTTCTCTGTAAGAAAGGCTACACGAACAGCGAAGATTGTCCATGCGTGTTTATATAGCGATCCCCGAATGGATTCTGTATAATCTCCGTCTATGTAGATGACTTGAACATCATTGGGACGGATGAAGAAATTGAAGAAGCTTGCTCATACTTGAAGTCTGAGTTTAAAATAAAGGACTTGGGTAAAACCAAGTTTTGTTTAGGCTTGCAGCTCGAGCATGTCCAAGGAGGAATCTTGGTACACCAATCAACCTACACGCAGAAAGTGTTGGAAAGATTTGGTTTTGAAAAGGCACATCCTGCAAAGACTCCAATGGTCGAAGGTCACTCCAAGCAGACCTAGACCCATACAGGCCTAGAGAAGAGGGGGAGGAAGTCCTGGGAACAAAATTCCCATATCTCAGTGCAGTTGGAGCGCTCATGTACCTTGCAAATAGCACCAGGCCGGACATTGCGTTCACCATGAATTTGCTAACCCGGTATAGTGCAGAACCCACCAAAAGGCATTGGAAGGGGATCAAGGACATCTTCCGTTACCTCCAAGGAAGCAAAGATCTCGGTTGTTCTTCAGAAGAAACAATGAACTGAATTTAGTTGGCTACACCGATGCTGGGTACTTATCATACCTGCATACTGGCAAGTCCCAAACTGGGTATGTTTTCCTTTGTGGAGGAACAGCAGTTTCCTGGAAGTCGTCTAAGCAAACTCTTGTCTCGACGTCGATAAACCACTCAGAAATCATTGCTTTGTATGAAGCCTCTCGTGAATGTGCATGGCTCCGAAGAATGGTTCACCACATCCAGAAGTCATGTGGCTTGAACATTGAGCAAACTCCCACGATCATCTATGAAGATAATGCAGCTTGTGTTGCTCAAGCACAGATGGGTTATGTGAAGAGCAATCTCATGAAGCATATCAACCCAAGTTCTTCTATGCTCACGAATTGCATAAGATGAACGAGATCAAGATACTGCATACTAAGTCATGTGAAAATCTTGGAGATTTGTTCACTAAATCACTCCCAGCATCTACCTTTGAAAGGTGTGTTAAAGGGATTGGGATGATGAGACTTAGAGAAGTGCATATTTCAGGGGGAGATATTTCACATACTCCCACATAAATCTTAAACATGAGGTTTGACTACCCAATATGAATCTCGAAGATTAGCAATTGAAGTTTGGGTGAATTGTACTCTTTTTTCTTAGCAAGTTTTTCATGAAGTTTTTCTTGCATAAGGTTTTAATGAGGCAATTAGTGCGGTAAAGATAGCGACGCTATGTACTCTTTCTCCAAGTATTTTTTCCACTGGGTTTTTCTGGAGTTTTAATGAGGCATATGCATCTCGCGGCAAAGGGCCCAAGGGGGAGTGTTGGGAAACCACGTGGCCCATGAAGGCCCACGATGGTCCCTTAGCCGAAACCCTAGACGACTACTATATAAGGAGGAAGGGGGTCCCCCATTGTACAAGGAATCAGAAAGCAATAAAGAATTCTCTCGCCATTCCTCCCAAAACCTGTGTCTCTCTTTCTCTCTCTGTTCTCCACTTCAGATTTGTTCGGGAACCCAGGACTATTCGATAGCGAGGTTCCTCAACAGATGCATCCACTTGCACACACCTGCTAAAGCAGAGCTCTATAGCTCACAAAGCATGGACATATGTTTTGACCCCTGAAAACACACACATGTGCATGTACTCTTTCTGCGAATCCACCACGGAGCTAGAGCTTAATTCTTAGTTTGTAGAGTTTTGTAGTTGGAGTTCAAATCCTAGGTTTAGCATTGGGTTTTAGTGTTTTGCCAAACTTCCAAAATGATCAAACGATCCCACCTTGTCAGTTGGTCTTAAGTGGAGGGCAGGTAGGATGGCAGAATTACCATCACCACCGACTACTGATTCTTTGAGTATATATATACATATATAAAGATGAATGCATGCATCATGCATTTCTAGCATGTTTTGCCGTCCCATTGCATTTATAGATCAATGTCACGTTCTCTCTTTTTTCAATTAGATGTCTCCGCCTCTGTTGACAACAAGTAGATTTGAATATTTATAGGGCTAGGCCTGGATCAGGTTATTTTAGTATAGATAAGGTTATTTTAGTCTTTTCAATTTCTTTTATGGGTCCAGATCATGACAAGTGGCACAATTAGGATCCTAGATAGATTTGAGATTTACTTAAGATTTTTGTAAATTTTTATTGCTTTTGGGTTTTTATCTTTTACTTTTACCATTTCAATACATTTGTCTTTTTCTTTTATAGTAAAACTCGAGAAGGACCAATAATTCAGAGGACTCAGAAAATTAAAATTCAAATTATGTATCACATTTCAAATTCATTTTTACAGTTTGTTTGTTTTGGAAGAAATAGTTTTAACATTGAAATATTTCTTTTATTTAAGATTAGAATGCAAGAAAAGAGAGAAAGATATTGTTTAAAATCAAAATATTGATTCCAATTGAAATTTTTATTCAATTCCATTTTTAAATTTTAAACTTTTCATTTTTCATATTTTTAAATTTTTCGAGATGTTACAGACTACCCCCTTAACAGGAATCTCGTCCCCGAGATTCGCAGGGTCTAGGGAGTGATAAGAGGGTCATAGGATGGATGGTTCTGATGATATGATTCTTTCAATCATCTTGGTATGCAAAGGGTTTTGATTTTGTTTGGATCTGACAACTATGAAGGAATAAAATGTACAAAATCAAAAGAATGACGGTAGAAATTGAATACGCAAAGGATGTACTCAAAAATCAAAAGAAATGATTGTAAGAATTGAATACACAAAGGAAGTACTCAATTTACAAAATCAAAACGATTGATCGAAGGAATTTAGTACACAAAGGACGTACTCATTTTGCAAAGTTAAAAGGAATGATTTGAAGGAATTGAATACACAAACACAGGGCGTACTCAATACCATGATAAATGCGTTAAGTGCAATCACATGAAAAAAAGGTTTATGTTCAATAGCTTGATGTTGAGACAAGGATTGTTCTGGGAACTCGACACTGAAGGTGCTGGTTGCCGAACTTAGCACTGACGCGAGCATCAACAAGAGAGAGTTTTATCTTGCAGCTACTGGCATTTATGAAAGCACACACAAGTTGATGAGGCATCCCGGACTATCGACAAGATCATTGAGACGGCTTGGAGGTTGCTGCTGACTTCCTTGAAGTTGGCGAGTAGAAATCTTCTTGGCAGATGTTGGCGATGCGTCCAAGTTCTTCTGGTTGATGCAGATGACGTTGTTCGTCTTGTCAGGAAAACAAGGGTTGTTTACTGATGAAATGGATGATCAAAATTTACTTATGGAAGTGATGATCAAGAAATGGTTAAGATCAAGGAGCTTGACTTTGGAATTATTTGATGAATATGCAAGATAGAAGGGGGTAAGATGAGAATTGGTTTGATTATGAAGTAACTTCCAATTCTTTGAAAATACTTTTGTTATTTAAAACTTCTATATATTAGAGAAGGTGAGATAGATATATGAGAATGGTTTAATCCAGAGTTATCTTTTGTTTATTAGAATTCAGTTCATATTGTTTTAAGTAACATTCCGTTCCTTAAAATTTTCTTAATTAGATATTCTTATTAATTAAGGGTTGTCACGTCGTGAAGTTTCAACTTATGTCAGCCTTTCACGAGTGCATCCCGAGAAGCAATACAAAAGATTCACAGCAGCAATTTAGCAGCACGCAAAGACTTTAAATTTAATCAAGAGCACAGAGAGTCTAAAATTTTCCTTCATTAGCTAACATATCTTAGTGTACTCTTTTTCTGCCTAACGATGTTGGTCTTTCATTCTTCATGGAACGACTTGATGCTGTCGAAATCTTCTAGGTCTCCTTTTCAGTCTTCGGAAACACAAGACCACTTTGGCTTCGAAGTCATCATTCAATCGACGAAGTGGCGAGATGAAGTATCTTCAGATTCAACATCATAGTTAGGTGATATTTGCGGGAAAGATTAAATAATAGCTGGTTTGAACGCGGCTAAGGCATTCTCGACGGTCCAGCACAATAATGGAGGCTATGCTTTTAATTTTAATGAGGAGGCTTTTAAGGAAAGATTGGAGACTACAAGAATATACAGGTGAGAAGTTCTACAGAAAGAAAAGATAAGTTGTGAGAAATTCTATAGAAAGAAGAGATAAGTTTGTAAGAATTTCTTATAGAAAGAAGAGACAAGTTACTTTATGAAATTTTCTTTTAAGCCTACGGGTTGAGGTCTTCGAACTCATACACAAGGGAAGTTCATAGTGAAACTTTAACTTAAAAGTTAAGTTCACACATAAATCAGCCCGAACAGGAAAATAAAAACCAATTTCCAATAGCAAGATATACACACTACATAAATATGATTTATTGAGCTAAAGCCGAATAATATTGCTACGAGCAGGGGTTCCTTTTCTAACGAAGAACCTAATATACTCTAATCTTCCATATTTTACTATCAGATGATACCGGCTCTTCATGAAGTAGAATCTTTGAGTTTTACTTCTGTCTTGTCGGGGGTAGCGAAGTGCTATGCTCATCATCTTGAAGTTGTCGGCGTCGACGTTGTCTTCATTGGCTGGCATGAAGATTGGTAGCAACATCCTTTCGGCAACTTCGGCAATAAATCGCAAAGATAAACCATGGGCGAGACTTATTTTAAGGAAAGAAGAATTAGTTTTACAAACCGAAATGAAAGTAAAAGTAAGAGTAAGAACTTAGGAAGGAGGAAAGAATAGAAAAGGCTACATTTTGCAAATATAATAACTTTTGAAAATGAATTTGGAATTTGATCCACTAATACTAATGACCATTCTAGGGTTTATCCTGCAGTCAGCATGGCTCTAATACCAACTGTAATGACCCCCATTTTCACATAAATGCAAAAATAGAAATCTCATGTGCATATAGTACTAGTCCCATGATCAGTAGCTAGCACGCACATTTACAACAATTGATATCATATCCATACTCTTTATTACAAATGATAACGGTAATTTACATAATAAGATCTTACAATACAGAGTGAAGTGCAGCGAAAAGGATTAAAATTCTTGTAGTGTGCCCATCCAACCCTCAGGCAACTAACAAGGCATAATCCCTAGAAAAGCTTCATCGTCAATATCCCGAATCCTGCGATAAATATGTTGTATCGGACTAATCTGATTCTCCACCTAAAAACAACAATTAAGCAAGGGTGAGTACTTTCGTACTCCGCAAGACTTTTGCAAAACCTATGATATATGCAAGCCATTTCAAAGGAAAGGCTAGTATGGTTAGTTTGCATAAAGCCAATTTGAAATGTAAATACAGAATAGTAGATTGCAAAACGGGACTTAAATAAAAGCAATTTAATACAGAAATAACAGTATGTAAAGTACGAGTAAGTGAAATCACGAACTTGGGTATCCTGACCATATCCACAAACCATTCCCACTGACACACAGTAGGAATTTCCGACACACAGTAGAAACCAGATTTTATGAAAATAAAATCAACTAACTATGTGATGACTTTACCAAGTTCCCATAACCGCGGGTACGGCTAATCAATTAGTTTTACACTCTGCAGAGGTGTACATCTTTACCCACAAGTCACGACCTTTTCCTTTTGCCGCATATTTCACGCACCTTTGGCGTAGTGGCCAGAATGTTCATGATGGAAACCTTTACATTACCTAGGTTAACTTTGCACCAGCTCCAGGACGTTAAACCCATACTATGGCAGAAGAACTTAGAGCATAGAAATGATGGAACTTCCCCACAGCATGGCGTACACCGGTGTATCGGTAAACGTTTGATCCATGATCACCTCGGTGTGGATGTCCCTTCGAGCAATCCATTAAGAAACAGCTCGTACTGCTCCAGCCTTCCAAAGTGCAAAGTTAAACTAAATAATTTAATTGGTTTAAGGCTATCCCATACCAGCACTTGTGGTTGTACGGTAATTCTTATCCTGAAAACAACCCATAGCTCGGTCCTTAATCCGACACGGGCAATAATCTCCCCCTACACTACGTGCAAAGACATGCACTCCCGGCTATTGCCAATAATTGTCCGCATCCAAACCATAGTTTTATTTTCATTTTCCAACCGAAATACCAACCATAAAAAAGGTCATACCCATTAAATGTCATATCCAACATTTTTAATAATGTCAAAGTTTTATGTTCATTTGAGCATGGCTAAGCAAGATACTATGTGTGAGTAACCCAAATTGACATCAAATAATGTCTATGCTATTCTAGGGTTATCAAGGTTCACAATCTCATACTTATCAAGGAAGTTCTATGTAACTACAGGTACAACTACCAATACTCGTAATATAGCAGACTTTAATAAAAATAAAGTATGTAGTAGAACATTTAATGAAAACATTTATAAAGCTGGGATCAATATGATCAAAGGGGTGCTTGCCTTGCTTATTTATTGCTTACGACGAAGACGAAGCCACGACTGACGGCGGCAATGACGGAGGTAGTGACGTCAGATTCTATACGTCGTTCAATCGGAAACATAGCAAATATCCAACTTCAATAAGGGTAAAAAGAAAATAGACAGAAAATCAAATAAAGATTCATTGCAGAAAATAGGAATGTTTTAGGGTTTAAGTTGTATAATTCCACATATTGTTTTCCAGATAACCAAGCATTCAAAAGTTAAGGTTTTTATGATAGTAAAGTATGACTTCTTTTATAGATTATCTATTCTTGATTTTACGAAATCAAGAGGCTAAAATTATGAATTCTTGCATTTATAACTTCGAATTATAGATGCTAAAATTATTTGGATTAATAGAATTAAGACACAATTTAAAGGGTTATGCGAATAGCACTTAATTCCTTAAGTGATTTTGCATAAGAAGTGATTTTGAATATGTTAGATTTATTGAGCTAGGTTACTGGATTTATTTATGGTTTTTAAGAAGGTTCTGGTGATACAAATATCTTAATTACAGATTTCTTCATTGTTTTTGAGTTCGTTTATTCACAATATGAAGTTCAAAAATTATATTACTTAAGGTTATTTGGCTATTAGGATTTATATGCAAAACATGATGAAATAAGATTATTTCCTCGGAAAAGGATATCATATACTTTGAAGAACATTCTTAAGCTTATTTCATACATTTCAGTGCTTAGACGAGACATTATATTCATTGTTGAAAAAGCTTATATGATATTAAGGGTTACGACGACCATATTATTTAAGGGTATTGGACTAGTCGGATTCAGATGCAAAGCAAGTTGTAATAAGAATATTTTTCTAGATTATGGTAATACATACCCTAAATATTATTTCTAAACTAATCTTCATAAAATTTATATTAAGATGAGATATCCTACGGCCAGTTGAAAATGCTTAATTAGTTTTATAGTTTACACGATAAAAGTTCAGTTTTAGTCCTTAGTTTGCGACTGTCCCTTACATGATTATTTATTCATTTTTTTGGTATTAGCATGGGACATCACTAAGAGTGTTTTAAAGTTGTTTTCACAATACTTTGCTTTTATCCGAGATGTTTTCCATATAATAAACATTAAGATCTAATATGTACTTAATTCAAATATGGACAAACATGAGGTATTCTTGCATAACAGAGGTATTATGGTTTTATTAAAGATCTAGGAATCATTTTACCATTATTTGAACTTGTATTCTTTAAGTTATATTTATGTTGATTTCTATACATTGGAAAGTAATCTATCTTCAAATTTAATTCAAACTAGATTCAATTCTAAATGTTTTTACACATTTAAGTATATTACTAATTGTTAAACACATAGGAACTGGTTTGATATGATTTGAAACACTTTTGCAAAAGATATTCATATTTGAATATTCAATTCATTGGAAACAACTTACTTTAGAAAATGATATAAATCAAGTTAAAATATAAATAATTTTGTTTATTTAGGTTCCTGAGGAGTTAAGGTTTCTAGAAAAATTTGTTTTATTCAATTTGGATCTTATTTGCAAAAATTCTATATATGGCATATCTTAGTCCTTTTTTAAAATTAATTTTAAAATTTAAACAGAGTTCATCTTCAAAATATTTTTGTATATTCTGAATCTAAATGATTTATCATGAATATATAAATTTATTTCATTTCATTTGGCTTGGTAGTTCAAATTTATGCATATTTGAATATACTAGGGTTTGGAAAATACAGAAAATTAGCAAAAATGCCGAAAATGGAAAGTACGCTTTCGTGTTGGAATTACGCTTCCCATTTTCAGATCGCTGGCCGAGGCGTTGATACCGGGCCCGGATGGCAAGAATCGTTGCGCGTCTTGCGAGATCGACGCTGCGGGGACCATGTGCAGATGACTCGCAGCGTCGGCCGACTACGCGAGCCCACTCAGCAGTGGCTTGTGCGCGCCAGTAGCTAACATAGGGGACCCGACTGTCGGCGACCCGAGGCAGGGGAGGCATGACCGAAGCTCATCGGCGGCGAATCACTGCCGGAGCCGACGAATCGGCAGCACGGTAAGCACCAGGGCATCCGTGCGCATGGAAGGGTGGTACTAGTTCAGCCAGAGGTGGTCGGGGTTGGCGCGCCACCGTGAGGGGGCGGCGGAGGCCATGGCCGGTGGTGAAGAGGCTAAACTAGGGTTTCCCGAGCTTGAAGATCACAAGGGTGAGTATCAGGGCATTACAAGGATTCCATTTTTGGGTTTGGACATGAAAAAGAGTTATCGGATGGAGCTCTCACCTTGCGTGGCAATGGAGGAAGGAGGCGCTTGATGCGGCGGTTTCACCGGGGAAGGTGTGCTTCGGTTGAGGCCGGGGATGGTTTGTGGGTGCCAAGGAGATGCTACTGGTCGGATGAATTGGATCGCCATTCACCAGTGACGGCCAATTTGGGTTCCCCTCCCTTTTTACTGATTTCACCAGATTCGGAGAAGAAGGTGGAGGCCGGCGGTGTTTTGGTTTGAGGAGGAGGCTGAGAGGAGTATGAGGAGCTAGCCGAGGCTTTGAGGGGGTTTAAATAGGCAGTGAGGTCGGTTTGGCTCAGAGTTTGGACACGGCAGGAATCGGCGGCTCGGCCTGAATGTCGCGTGGGGCTTCTCGGCACCAGAGTGTAGAGTGAGGCTCTCAAGGTACTGCGTGGCAGCGGGATGGCAGAGCCTCGGGTGATGGACTGCGGCGGGAAGGCGACAAGAATCGAAGGCGGTGCGGCTCGGCTGGGCGGCTGCGTTTGCGCGTGAGAGCAGCAAGCGAAGAGAAGAACGGGGGAGAAGGCTCGGGAGAGGTGTGGTACTGGCTGACAGGTGGGGGAGAATTGGCAGGGAGGCTGTCGGCAGGGACAGCTGGGTTAAGACGGGCCCGCAGGTCAGCGAAACGCAAGGGTAAAACGCAAGAAATTTCGGGACAGATCAAAGCAAAAATCAAGGTTTGAGTCAGCATATGGGCTCAATATTTTATGTAGATTTTTCAGAGGTCGGAAAGGAAGAGGTAAGAGTTCAGTAAAATTTTCAGATAAAAACTATTGGTAAAACTTTTATTAAAATTCTGACAGTGCATGTTTATCAATTTCTGCACATTCTATTTTTCATTTAATTCAAGATAAAATTGAGGTTGTTATTTTATGAAACCTTTTATAAAATTTTCATGATTTTATAATTAATATTTATTTCTAATAATTCTGACATTGCAATTTTTAGCTTTTCTGATTGTCTATTTTTGAATTTCTAAAATTACCAAATGAAAGGATAAATTTCCGATATTTTTACCAAGAATGGGTAAGGTTAAGATATCAGCATGGTAAAAGTTTTAACTCAGGTTAAGTCCAGATGGCTTCTGAAGAAATCCAACTTGGCATGTTCATAATATCTTGACAAGGTTATTTTAGTCTTTTCAATTTCTTTTATGGGTCCAGATCATGACAAGTGGCACAATCAGGATCCTAGATAGATCTGAGATTTACTTAAGATTTTTGTAAATTTTTATTGCTTTTGGGTTTTTATCTTTTACTTTTACCATTTCAATATATTTGTCTTTTTCTTTTAAAGTAAAACTCAAGAAGAACCAATAATTCAGAGCACTCAGAAAATTAAAATTCAAATTATGTATCACATTTCAAATTCATTTTTACAGTTTGTTTGTTTTGGAATAAATAGTTTTAACATTGAAATATTTCTTTTCTTTAAGATTAGAATGCAAGAAAAGAGAGAAAGATTTTGTTTAAAATCAAAATCTTGATTCCAATTGAATTTTTTTTTCAATTCCATTTTTAAATTTAAAACTTTTCATTTTTCATATTTTTAAATTTTTCGAGATGTTACACTGTTAGTGCTGAAAAATGTGACGAAGGATTAATCGACAAAAACACACGAAGAACTGATTTGATCCTGCAATCAGTAAGATAGATAGAAAAATATGCTCAAAGCCGATTTAATGTATCAATTGACAAAGATCTTAACAGCTAGAAAGCCGATTAAATCAAAAGATAAGGGTAAGTCTAAACAGTCAATTAGAGTTGATTAGATGGTAAATAAAGGTAGACTTTCCCAAAAAAAAGCGATGCGCAGCAAGATTGGAGAAAATCAAACCTGATTGGTATAATCGAAGGTGACAAAAAATCGGCGATGCGCAACTTTATTGATCATAATCGAATTACAAGAAAGATGCTAAATTGCAAGACTACTCCTAGTTGACAGAAAAGTAAATAAAAGAAATTGTTTTGTTTGGTTGATTGCTTGTATTCTTCTGTTTGCCCTTGACCACCTTTTATAGCGCATTGCCGATCATATCCTTTTCCGACGCGTTGCCAATATGATCCGTATCGGTCTCCATATGGGCAAGAACTTCCATATTTGAATCAATATCGGCTATAACTCTATCTTTAACTTAATCTTTCTGATTTTATCCGATATCGGCCAAAAACATCCTCCTCATCCTTAGTCTAATAATTTGGCCATGCCTTTGCCGAAATCTGGTGCAAACATATGCCCTCCATTTTTGGGAGATAACATGTTATCTGGCAAAAAATCTTAGTTATTGGCTTCTATACCATCAACTTAACACAATGTCACAATTGGTAACCGCTCCATTTATGGCGCCATGAAAATCTCACCGCGTATCTTTTTCATTAACTGCTCGCACTGTTTTGGGAAAAAATTCCACCTTTTACTATTCCTTTTACCCCCTATATATATGACGTACATTCACCGTCATTTTCACGCACACGAGCTCTCAAATCTCTTGTTGTCAGCTTCATCCTCTTTGACAAGCTCCGAGAACTCCCTTTCCAACCAATCGGCTAAATGGATTCTCAGCAGGTATTTATCCCTATTCCCGATAGTGATAATCAGTATTACTTAGGTCACATAGGAAATACCGATCCATCGGCTATCATAGAACAGGACATCCATCGGCTTCCGATAAACGCCTCAGGTATAATTTAGATGGATGGAGTAAGAATTTTAGGGTGTGGCCGACAGTGCTTGAAGGGTGGAGAGATTGGTATAATCGGCTTGCAGCCCAAAAGATGGTTGAATGGGAATGGATGGGCATAGCAGAATGCCTTCCCTTAGGTCTAGTCGATCCAGAGGCCAATGAGCCCTTGGTGGCCACGGCCAGTTATTTCGGTTGGGCACCTTCAATGCTTTTATGCTCAAAACTAGCCCAATTGGCCCAACCCTTCTAGATGTAGCCCAACTCTACTGCTTAAGGCCGAACAGGGATCAAGTATCGGCTTTTAGTGTCAAGCCTCAACACAAACGAATTCGTACTAAGGGAGAAGGATGGGGCAAATATATTGAGAATAACAAGGGCACCGACCCAGTGTTGGATAAGGAACACATAGCTTTCCTCAACCTCTGGCTTGACCGATTTGTGTTCTACGGGGTGTCTCTTTGGTCGACCCAAGTTTACCATGTCTTGGCCGAACGGCTAGTAGTAGGGCATCGGTTAGCTCTAGGAAAAATATTTCTTAGTGCAGTGTATCAGATGATGCATATCATTCGTAGTTGGCTTTTCACCAACATGGGGGAGTTCACAGTGGGCAATGTAGGAGGTCCTTTATGGTTCATCCAGACCTTGTTATATTGCATGTTTAGCCGATCATTTGAAATTCATCTATCGGCAAGAGCACCATTTCCCCGCGATGATATTCCTGAAGATCAAGAAATGCAATTCAGATGTAGCCGATCTTATGGCGGAAAATATATCCTCTCTCAGGTAGTGATTCTAAGATTACAGCCATTGGAGCAAGGAAATTCTTGGCTTTCTTCTTTTAGCTTAGCCAGAGTGATTTTGGTCAGCACTATTTCTTTTGTTACAAGGAAGCCGACGACTATCCACGCCCGTCTTTTCTACACTTGACGAGAGACAACAACACAATGCTCCCAGAAACATTAGATCTTTACAAAAAATTTATGTCTCCATCTGTACTGTCTGTCGGCTTGCACCCAAAAAATCAGACATACCAGCCATCTTATGAGCTATATCACTGAAGCATCTAGGCCCCCAATTTTATTTGGTTTTGGTAATTAATGACAATTACAGTTAAAGGACTAACATTTTCAATATGAGCTTTTGAGAATAGGTTGGTCCAAGTTTCGATGATTATGAAAGCATGAAGTTGATAAACAGAAGATCAACACGTCGAGACAAAATGGCCAAGGTATAATCATTTAAGGACTTTTTCATAGCTTTTACCGATCTCGGAGTTTGGGGAAAAGATTGGATTGCTAGAATTAGGGCCGTACTATTAAGAGAGGTCTTGATGTTCACTTAGTGTCGTTTAAGTTCTAAAGGCTCAAATTAAATACTCAAGATCATGCATTGTGTCAAGATTAAAGTCTCATTGAAAAATCTATTAAGATAAAAATAAAATTTCTGGAAGTCCGTAGCACCGGCTCCTCAACCCAGTGCAGAAATTCCAAAGAAGCCCCTTTTGGACAGAGCAAAAATAAAAAGAGCCTGGTGCTACCGGACCCAGTTGGGCGGTAGCACCAGAACATTGTACAACCGGCTCTGGCAGTGCATTTAATGCACTGTTCCAACCGTTGAGTTGGAGCCCGGTGCTACCGGTCCTACATGGGCGGTAGCATCGGAAATCCAGACTTCAGCTTATTTCGAGCTCCAACGGCTAGAAAAGTTGGTGGGGGCTACAAATACACCCCACCTGCATTCTAGAGGCTCTCTTGGTCCTCATTGATGATATTTGAGCTCTAGCAAGTCTTCCCCTCTCTAGAAGTGCATTCAATTTTCATTTGAGAGTGTGAAGAGCAAAAGTTGAGTGGTGCATTTAGTTTGAGCCTTTAGACACTCAATTCAACCTCAAGCAAGCGTCAAGATTTATTACTCTTGGAGGTTGCTGCCTCCTAGACGGCTTGTAGGAGTGTGGCATCGGAGATCTTCTCAAAGAAGATTGTGAGAAGACCCGATCAATTGTGAAGGCAAGGAGCTTGCCTAACCGGAGTGGTAAAGAGCTACCACAAGTGATCGAGGAAGGCTCAAGAGTTGGAGCCGGCTTGAAGGAGTTCAAGTCACCTCAACGTGGAGTAGGGGAGACCGGCAAGTCTCCGAGTCCACGGGATAAAATTTGCGTGTCTTACTCTCTTGTAGCTTGTCTTCTTCATTTCTATTTGCAATCTTTCCTTTTCTAGCACTTGATTAAATTGTTCGAATTAAAATCATTTATTGCTCATAATTGATTTGTTAAAAGTGCTTAGTGATCATTAGAGATTTAGTTTTAAAATCGGTATAATTGCAATACGTGGTAGTGATTTTATTAATTGCTATTAGATTCAAAAAAAATTAGAAACTTCCTATTCACTCCCTCTAGTCGGTTATCCTCGATCCTACAATCACCCATTAGTATATGCGAGGCAACTCGGCTTTGGTCAATTACCTCGAAGCCTCTAGATTGTTGATTTGCTACAACCGAGTAATCAGGTGCGAAGAGATTCATCGGTTGAATTAGTATTGCACATAGCCGATAACCTCCAAGTTTCAGATCTGTCGCGCTTTGTTCTACACACAAAGAGGGCAAGCAGCTTTACTAATTGGTGGTCGGCTATCTTCTCATCTTTGTATCCAACAGAGAGATCCATTGAATAGTTAAACTCCAAATTCTTCCCCGATCTGCCAGAGTCGATAGAGGATACTAACACCAATAGTAGCTGTTCGCACTCTAGCGACAGTGCGAGTTCCCATGGCTATACTAATACAAGTCTTGTTGATATAACCAGCGAGGTATCGGCTTGAAGTAGAACTTTCCTTTTGATCATTTTTATACCCTTTGAACTATACTAACCGATTCCTGATTTGTTTTGCAGAATAAGGCCCCTGGCAAAAAACCTACAGAATCCAAAACTGTCGGCCAGACCAGTAAAAGACCACGGTCGACAACAGCCTTAACCGGATACTCATCTGGAACTCTGGGAATCCAATCTCCCTCTCTTTCCGATGTCGAAAAACAATAGCCGTGTAAGTTTTTCACCACTCGTCTTAAACTTATACCACTTTTTGTACTAACATTTACCCGACTATTTCTTCAGAACAGAAGCGTGGTCAGTCCCAGAAGGCCATGGCATCAAGGGGGCAAAAACCCATTGAGCAATCGACTGAAATCTCTCGACGTGCATCAGGCACAAACGAGGTAAAACAAACCCTTAAGCCGATTCTTATCTTTTTTTAATAGACTCATTGCCTAACTCTCAATTTTTCAGCAGCTTCCTCCTCCTTCGGCATTTGCAACCGAAGCCGATCTCCCCCCTCCAACGTCACAGCCGACACTGTAGACCCAACTTCCTCATAATGCACCGCCCAAGGCTGCTACCCCCTAATCCCAAACCGATCGAATCTGTGAGCAATGTCCTCGGATTTGATTGGTTGAATCTTGAAGATGACATCGACCAGGGGGCAAACAACTTTCCAGAAGGAATACAAAATTTTTTAGCCGTATCGCAGGAGGCATTGGCCCAAGTGACATCGACTCCAAGCATGACGGAAAAACTCAACCACTTCTTCAAGTTGGTCTGTGCTCCATCGGCCAAGCTTCTTGAAGACTCCCAACCTCTTCGAGATGCCATGGCGACATTTCAAGCCGACCTCCCAGAAGAAGAAATGGCCGCCCTGTTAGAGGTTTGCCACATAGACACAAAGAAGGGTGAAGTGGAAGCAGCAAAGGCAAGGATTGCTTGTCGGGCAGCACAACAAGATGACCATAAACCGCTCGACTAACTTCTAGCCGACACAAAAGCCCTCAAAGCCAAATTTGATGAGGAATCCAAAGATTTCAAGGCCACCAAAGAAATGGTTCTTAAACTGGAATCGGCCAAAAAATCTCTTGAGGAGGAGCTGGCCAAAGTAAACACATCTTTGGCCAAGTCAAAAGAACAAATGGCAACTGCAGCGTCGGCCTTGAAAAAACAAAAAATTGGTTTAGGCATGGCTGTCGTGTCTGTTAAAAAGCAATCGGCTAAAGTTACTCTCGTCCCAGGCTAGAAAGAAGAAGACAACAAAACTCTTCAGGACGTGGAAGCAATCATCGCCAAGGCTGCTGCTGCGCTATCGACTTTGGGGGCTAGACTCAACAACCCCAAAATCTGATTGGCAAAAATTAAATGTCTATAACGGGTGTTTGTAGTAAACAATGCTCGAAACACTTTGAATTGTCTTGTAATATTTATAATCAGTTGTTTATGTTTTAATTCCTTCTGCTATGATGTATGTAATTGGCTTAATTTTATTTCTGCCTATAGCCAAAATTAACTGCAATGAGTTAATTTGGCTTTTACGACCGTTAGCCGATTAAGAACCAATCCAAATGCTAGGGTAATATTTCTTCAAATATTTTCCATTAATTGCCTTAGAAAACATCACACCTTCCAGCGTCTCTAGAATATAAGAATTACCATCCACAAGGCGATGAACTCTGTATGATCCTTCCTACGTTGGAGACCATTTACCAAATCAGTTATCTCTAGAGCCAACAGGTAAAATAGTTTTCCAAACTAAATCGGTCTCACAAAATTACTTAGGCATCACCTTTCTGTTGTATGCTTTGGCCACTCTCTCCTTTTTTTTCTTAAGCCGATCAAGTGTATGCAACCGAAATTCTGCCAAATCATCTAAATTGTCGACCATTCTGCTTAGCTGTTCGCATGGAGTCGATATTAATCTCCACGGGTAATACAGCTTCTTGCCCATAAACCAACTGATAGGGCGATAATTTTGTTGCACCATGATACGCAAGCCGATAAGCCCATAACGACTCTGATAATGTTGTATGCCAATTCCTTGACTTTTCCTCAATCTATTTTTTTGATCAACTTGATTAACATTTTATTGGACAACTCGGCTTGACTGTTAGCCTGAGCGTAATATGGTGACAAATTCAACAATTTGATGCCCAGGCCCTTTGTAAAACTTTGGAAATCATCAGACATAAACACAGTACCCTGATCGATCGTAATAGTTTGCGGAATTCCAAACCGATGGACTATATGGTCCGTAACAAATTCGATGGCTTCTACACTTGTAACTTTCTTAAGTAGGATTGCTTCAACCAGCTTGGAAAAATAATCAATCGCGAACAGTATAAATTTATGGCCTTTGTTCGATGCAGGGAATATTTTGACCGATTACATCTATCCTCCATCCTCTAAATGGTCAGGGCTTGATAATCAGGTATAAAGCCGATGCTGGAGCCAATTGAACATTGCCAAATTTTTGATAAGTCTGGCACCCTTTGTAATATTTGAAACAGTCCTCCTGCATTGTCAGCCAAAAATAATGAGTACACCTTAGCAGCCATTTCATCTTATAAGCCGATTGATATCCACAAATACCCTCATGCACTTCTCCCATTGCTACTTTAGCTCCCTAGGCTTCAAGACATTTTAGCAACAAGACTTCTAGAGTCCAATAATATAACACATTATCAAGAACAACATATTTTAAAGCCTATCACCTAATTCTCCGATCAGTAGGTTTTGAGGGATCGGCTAAATATTCCATTATCTTTGCCCTCCAATCTGCAGTAGTGGCACACATAACCATCTTGGCAATCGGCTCACATTCCTCTAATCAGCCAAAAACCTTATAACTCGATGCTTGTTGGGCTAACAGGTTGGCCTTGTCATTTAGCTCTCGAGGAATATGACTAATAGAGAAAAAGGTAAATGAGTTGATCATAGCTAGACATTGCTCTAAATACTTGATCAGAATTTCATCATAACAATTATATTCTCCTTTAATTTGTTGGACCACTAATAAGGAATCACCATAGACCTCAACAGAATCCACTCCGATATTATCGAGCAACTATAGTCCTTTAAGCAATGCTTTATACTCGGCTTGATTATTGAAACATTTGCAATTTAACCTGAATGCGAACACAAAGCTATATCCCTTAGGCCAAACTAACACCACTCCGATGCCGTCACGCTCTCGACACACCTATCCGTCGAAAAACAACTGCTAAGGGGCAACATATACTAGATCGGCATTTGCACTGGTCTCATGTCCTGTTATAAAATCAGCAATTATTTGTCCTTTAACTACTTTAGCCGATTCATATTTTAGGTCAAACTCGATGAGCATATAGGCCCATTTACCAAGTTGTCCCTGCAAAATTGGAGCTGACAACATATATTTTATAACAACGGTTTTACAAATAACCTTACAAGCGGATGCTAAAATATAATGCCTTAACTTGGTGCAAGCAAAATATAATGAAAGGGAAAGTTTTTCTACAAAAGGGTACTTGGCTTTTGCATCAATTAACCGTCGGTTTAAATAAAAGATAACCCGCTCTTTTCCGTCAATTTCTTGTGCCAAAACAGCTCCAATAATTGCCTCTTCAGCCAATATGTATAACTTAAACGGTACTCCTTTTCTAGGTGCGGCCAACACTGGAGGATTAGTTAGATAATCTTTTATGCTCTCAAAGCTTTTTGCTGATCGGCTCCCCAGACAAACTCTTGATGTCCTTTAGCTTCAACAATGGGGTAAATGAACTAATTCGGCCAGATAAATTTGAAATAAACCGATTTAGATAATTAATCTTGCTGATCAACTTCTGTAAATCCTTTTTGCATGTCGGCGGCTTAGTCTTGGCTATGGCTTTGACTCTCTCCTAACTGACCTCAATCCCTCTTTCATGAACCATAAAAACTAAAAACTGCCCAATCGACACGCTAAAGGCACACTTGTATGGGTTCATTTTTAGGCCATGGGCTCTCGTGTTTTTTAACACTTTTTCCAGATCGGCTAGATGCTGTAAATCCTCCTTAGACTTAACAACAACATCATCAATATAGATTTCCACAATATGGACGATCGAATCATGAAAGATTAAATTCATGGCACGCTAATAAGTTGCACCAGTATTTTTCAAGCCGAATGTGATCACGGCCCACTCAAATAATCCCAAGGCATCAGGGCAACTAAAAGCCGTTTTAGGTATATCGGCTTCTGCCATGAATATTTAGTTATATCCGGCATTAGCATCGAGAAAACTAATAATATTATTCCCCAATGTAGCATCGATAAGCATATCGGCTGCAGGCATCGGGTACTCATCTTTTGGCATGGCCTTATTCTGGTCTCCAAAATTGACACACCCTAAGCTTGCCATTTTTCTTCATGACAGGAATGATATTAGAAACCTATTCAGCATATCGGCAAGGCTTGATAAACTTAGCCTCCAATAATCATTCAATTTCTTCTTTTATAATAATATACAAGGCCCGATTAAATCATCTAGGAGACTGTTTAAATGGCCAATAACCTGGCTTTATAGGTAGCCAATGTTCGACAAGCTATCGGCTTAAACCAGGCATTTCATAATATTTCCAAGCAAAACAATCTTTATAATTTTTAAAATCTTTACCAACTTTTCTTTATAATCTACAGCTAATTTTGAACTAACAAAAGTTGGTATTTTTCTATCACCATCAGCTATATCAACTTCTTCTAATATGTTAATCGAGTGAACCCTTGGCCCAACTTCTCAATTTCTTAGAAATCTTCGATGGCCTCATTTCTATCTGTTATTTGCTGATAGCTTCGTATTTTATCTTGTAAAGCCTTTACTATCGACTTGGACTGCATCAACGCAGAATTTCATATGTCCGATCAAGTGTAATTGGCCTTACATTGATCAAAATCAGCCCTGTCTTCTTGATACAAATAAAATCACAATCATCTGGCAAAATACAGTTAGCTTCTTCATGTTGCCAGTTTGCATCTGAGCTCACCATGGCAATGTGAGCGAATGTGTAGGCTTGAATGACTTTAACCTCGTCCCCGTTCCACTGGACGAGCATTTGGTGCATAGTCGATGGTACACAATAGTTGGTGTGAATCTAATCTCGGCCAAGCAGGACACTGTAATTGCCTTTAGTGTCGACTATGAAGAAAGCGGTCGGCAATGTCTTGCTACCGACTGTTAACTCGGTTACCATAACCCCGCATGCTTCAGTGGGATCGCCTGTGTAGTCATCCAAAACTATGTTAGTTTTAATGAGATCTTCATCGGACTTACCCAATTTCTTGCAAGTAGTGTATGGCATCAAGTTAACAGTCGCTCCTCCATTAACAACCATCCTAGATATCGGCTTGCCATTGATATATCCTTTTAAGTATAATGGTTTCAAATACCGATGATCGTCTTGAGGCTTTTCGAACACAGCATCTTGAGCTCCTAGACACAACTGAGCGAACGTCTCCTTAGGCTATTTTGACCTTATTTTAAACTCGGCTGGCAATGTGAACACCATGTTGATGTCCATCAGAGGTGGAGTGTCACCCCTAACTAAGGGTGAATCTAGGTCATCAACTAAATCAAACTCTTCTTCAACCATCTCTTTTTTCCTCCATTCTTTTTAGCAATCTTAATCGATCGGAGCTCATTAAACGCTTGATCTCTTTGTTTTTCTTGCTCGGCCACTCTTATTGCTTGGGTCCTTAGCCTTTGAAGTCTTCTGCGCTGTGATCGGCTAAGCTCTAGAGGACACCGCCTTGACTTAGGTTCAATTGGCTTACGTATTTTTCCTGCTAGAAACCAGAGTAGAGCTTGACCCTTTTTCAGACTGTGTATGCATCTGGGTCAGCATAGAAATCCTCTGAATGACCAACCTTCTTTGTGTTTCATCATGACGGTCTTGTATTGGCTTAGATATTCTATATTTAGTCGATCGTTTCTGCCAATCATCCTAGCGAGGATAATGTTCAATCGGACAAGTGTATGGTGAGGGCAAAGCCGACCCCCTTTCCCAACAGAATTGCCAAAAGGGGCACCGTTGATGAGCTCTTTCCAAGTTGTCTGGACAGTATAAGTTATCTAGCCGACACGCAAGATAGCATAGCCTGTTGCTTCTTCTCTCGTACTTTTCCAGTAGCTGGGAGAAGGTTGGCGGGGGCTTGTGGATCGGCTTGCGTGGTGGTGATGATCTCTCAGCCTTGTACCACTTGCCGATCTGCAAGTCTCCCTTTGGCTTAATGGTCCTGGAGTTTTTCCCTTCACGGTCTGCTTCTATTTGAAGTGACCCGATCATAATTTTCAAGGTCTCTTTCCCACTGGAAATCGACTACAGATCAACATAGCGCACAACTTTTGGCTCAACATCCTGCATCGGCTCTTTTCCTTTTCCAGAACATTGAACCATGTTAATCAGAAAAGGATTAGAATCCAGCTGCATCGTTGTCTCTTATGCAAATTTGAGTCGACCGTCCTTTATAGCCAATTGTATTTGCTGTCAAAAAATATTACAATCGTTAGTATTATGAGAAAAAGAATAATGACATTTACAATACCTCCATTTTTTGATCTCATCAGTCGATGGAATAACATGTCCCTCAGGCAACCATATGATTTTTTTCTTGCAATAGTAAATCAAAAATACAGTCAAACTTTGAAACATCAAAAGCATAATTGACCTCTGACTTATATTTAGTCGGCTTTAGCCATGAAAAGACTGCGGACTTTTTGGATCCCTTAACCCATTCGGCTATATTTATTTCAACCTCGTCGTCTTCAGATGAATAACTTGAGCCGTACTGAACGAGGTTAACCTTAGCATTATCTTTATCGTTATTATTGCCGTTGGCCTTAAACTTGTCCCTAAATCCTATTTTATCGGCAAAATGTCCTTCTTGAGCCGATACCCTATGTAACAGGTGACTTAAATCAGTAAACTCCTGTCCGTCGAATTTTTCCTCAACTGGGGATTAACCCCTAAAAGGCCAAATCGGCTAATTGGTTATCAGGTAAAATAACCCTAAAACACTGATTCCTTACTTCCCTAAACCTCTTGATATAGTCTGTGACCAATTCCTCAAATTTTTTACGGATAGAGCTCAAGTCGGAAATTCTAAGTTCCAGACTACTAGAGAAAAAGTACTTGTGGAATCGGCTTTCCAAATCGGTCCAAAAATGCACCAAATTTGGCGGTAAGCTCGTAAGCCACGTAAAAGAAGCCCCTGACAAAGATTGTGGAAATAACCTAATTTTTAACCCGTCGGACTAAGCAACTTCTCCACATTGCGCAATAAAACGTCCGACGTGCTCCAAAGTAGTGACGAAGTCATCCCAGAAAATTTTGCATAGTTA
This sequence comes from Otatea glauca, assembly GCA_036346275.1. NCBI lineage: Eukaryota > Viridiplantae > Streptophyta > Magnoliopsida > Poales > Poaceae > Otatea > Otatea glauca. The sequence continues at coordinate 18,687,813 of CM070713.1, forward strand.
GGAACTTTGAAATTATTCGGGTAAGGTATTCGATCGATGTAATCAGGATACAGCTTATGATAACCGATAACCTTACCCTTAGGTTGTATACTGAATTGATCTCACAATGCTACAGTTATCTGATCGGCCCAATTTACAGTGTTAGCCAATGGTTAGGAGCTTGCCAATTACATTCATAACTAGCATTCTGCCCCCCGAGCATAAGCTTGGGTTGATAATTTGGTCGAGCCAATTGGAAGTGACCAGATTGCTCATAACTTGCATTATTTTTTCCTAGCAATCGGCTCTAGTATTGGAACGAAGCATTCCGAGTACGTTACCACCTTGTATGGAGCCATATTCGTCTGCAGAATTGGCTCAGGGTATTGCTAGTATCTGGGGGGTTCAATTGGTTGCGGAACCGATTGGGGAAAAGCATAGAACGGGGTTGATGGTGGTAAGTTGGCTGATGCATCCAACTTAGCAACATCGGTATAAACTTGGTAATGCACAACCCCACTTGCGCATGGATTTCGTGGCAATATAATAGTGGGTTGGGTTGGCATCATAGTTGGAGATGTTGTTATGGCCGATGGCTTTGGATCGGCTACATAATTCTGAGTGTTTTGTGCTACCGAGTAAACAGGGTAATTTGGTAGAGTTTGCATCGGATCAAGCAGGCACCAAGCCGATGCCAACTCTTGACTTATAGTCTTTACACTGTTAGCTATCATCGGCTTGAGAGTTGTGACCAACGCCGATGATTGGTTGATCAAAGCATGTTGCATAGATTGGTTAACCATAGCAGACAATTCAGCTTGTGCAGGCATGTATTGACTCACCGATGCATTAGTGACCCCTGCGTCGCCGAGGGCATTAACCGCCGGCAATGCAGCCTTCTGCGTGACTCACGCTAGGTTTTCTGGTAGCAACTCAGCATCATCTCCTCAAGCGCGGCTTTCCGATACTCAATTTCTTGACGCTGTTCTGGTGTTAAATCGTCCAGAGTTGGGACGATTATGGCTTCTGTATTGAGATCGAAAGGTGGAATTGACTTCCCGGACGAAGACATTGGGTCCCACCGGACATGCCAAAAGTGTGTTGGCGCTGAAAAATGTGATGAACGATTAATCGACAAAAACACACGAAGCACGCCGGGTACAAAGGTTCAAGGTGTGCCAATCGATTTGATCCTGCAATCGGTAAAATAGATAGCAAAATATGCTCAAAGCCAGTTTAATGTATCAATCGGCCAAGATCTAAACAGCTAAAAAGCCGATTAAATCAAAAGATAAGGGTAAGTCTAAACAGTTGATTAGAGCTGATTAGATGGTAAATAAAAGTAGATTTTCCCGAAAAAGGCGATGCGCAGCAAGATCGGAGAAAATCAAACCTGATTGGTGTAATCGAAGGTGACCAAAAATCGGCGATGCGCAACTTTATTGATCATAATCGAATTACAAGAAAGATGCTAAATTACAAGACTAGTCCTAGTTGACTGGAAAGTAAATAAAAGAAATTGAGTTGTTTGGTTGATTGCTTGTATTTTTCTGTTTGCCCTTAACCACCTTTTATAGCGTATTAGCCGATTGTATCCTTTTCCGACGTGTTGCCAATATGATCCGTATCGGCCTCCATAAGGGCAAGAACTTCCATATTTGAATCCATATCGGCTATAACTCTATCTTTAACTTAATCTTTCCTGCTTTATCCGATATCGGTCAAAAACATCCTCCTCCTTAGTTTGGCAAGACTACGACGTGCGGGCTCTGTTTCATCAAATATTTTTATATGTAACTTATCTAATATTAAACTCATTTAGAAGGGTTTATTGTAAGGAGTGCCGAGGTTGGTCTCAAATTCGATGACTGGTTTAAAAGATATGGTCTCTAGTGGATTAGTGATCAAACATGTATAAAGTAAAGATCAACTTATGCCTACGTCATCATCGGCATGCATGGCTGTCCTTCTCCTTTGCAGATTCGGTGCAGCAGCATGCATGGCTGTGATGGGGAGGGCAATGGGATAAGTACACACGCACGTCAGCCCACATGGTTGGTCGGCTTGGGTTTGGGCCCGCAGTCATTGAGCGTTGCCCTTTCCTATAATCTCATCATGTAACTATGCGTTTAACAGAAGATTCTCCAGACAAATTGAAGAAGCTCACGCAGGCTGCTTGGAAATAGAAGCTAGGCTGCTAGAGGGAGAAGTTGAAGGAAGAGAAGGAATAAAAGCTTGTAACGCTACTGGTTTCTCTACGCCTGCGTATTTCGCATGTCATCGTCGATATGCAAGTTGCGACATCTGTACTTCATGTAAGCAACTTGATTTTGCCAGATAAAAATAAAAATCTTCAGAACATATGGTACAAGTTTCCCTATTGATGTGCGATTAACTAATGATCACAGTGCATGCTCTCCAATAAGATAGAACTAGTCACAAAAGGGTATCATACTATATTAATTTTTGCCCCTCACACGGGAGCAGAATTATTTAATACTTCAAAGCAAGTATTGTCTAATGTATCATATACATATCGCCAGCTGTAAGGCCGAGGCATGCCATCCGCATATTCTTTTTACACATCGACATTATGGCCGGGTGTTGACAAGAGATAAAGACCACTTGATCATACACATTATAATACGTCTACGACCGACAAGACTAGACGAAATTACGACCTAGCACTGACGAGGCAAGGGCACTATCACCTCCCCTAATGTAGTCAAATACATATTCAGGACCCGACGCCGCCCAATCACACCTCCCCTACTGCATGTAACACGCCTTCGTACCTACTGCATGGAACAAATGCAACACGCCTTCGTCCCTACTGCATGGAAATTAAACAAACGTCCATGAGGTAAGAGGGCAACGACGCAGCTGGCATTCTGAGTTGGTGACGCAGAGGTCAATTGGTCAGAGAATTGGAAGCCTTGGAGGGGACGCAGAGGCATTCTGAGTAGGTGACGCTGGTGGAGAAGTGAAAAAATAAGATTTGGAAGCTTTCGAAATTATATATAAGAAGTTACCGGATGTACAAGGGAAGAATATGTTATACTATGTAAAGTTTAAATCAAAATCAATCACATTTGTACGGTGCGAAAAAGATAATAAATTCTCTCCGGACAATGCAAATCAATGTTGGTCGATAATTTGACATAGGATATGTCATCCCCGATATCTGATGATATATTTCCTTGAGAAAACTTCCACCCCTGTTTTTCACGGGCCTTCTTTACTTCTCCCTTATTTGTTAGCGCATCTGATTTTGCGTGAACGTGGCTCGATCGATGGGAAAAAGGTTGGTGCTGAAGCTCAACCGACGGCCGGCGACGGCGAAGGGTGCTTAATTTACCTGATCTTGACAGGTATGCAAGAGCTGGAGATAACAGATAAGGTGACCACAGGACACCACCGAACCTCGACTGCTCAAGTGAAGTCTTATTTACACATCTCAGTGCCGCGTAGGTACATGCGTCCTGCCTCTTTACAGTTGTTTAATTTTGTTAACTTCTTCCAAGCTGGTTTGAACTACAGAGCTTAACAAGCTTAACATCACTTAAAGTTTGATAGTTGTCATGCACTTGAGAGGATATCCTTTCCCAACGTTTCACTTTCTATAAATCTAAATGTCATACATACAGTGCTAGTTGACAACGATAATGAGAACAATGGTATGTTCTCATACCTAACCGACCTAACCATTTTCTATTGCAAAATCTTATCAAGCCTCGAAAAATTTCTACAACCAGCTTATATGTAGCAGCCATCAAGAGGATAATAATAATACAGTGTGAAAGGTCAGTACACCTACCAACTGAAAGGTTTGAAGGTTTGCACTGCCTCGAAGAAATAGAGGTGGCTGATTGTCAAAATATCAATTCACGAAGTCTGATGGCACCGCCTCTCAAGAAGCTCGAGCTGCGAGGATCTGCGAATCTTGCATATAACATCGAGTGTTACTCCCTTAATTATTTGTCTTTATCATGTTTGCATCCGATTTCCAGCCCTGTACATGTAGGGAGTAGTAATCTTCCAGCTTTGCAGAACTTCACAGTTCAACATATTGGGGTCAACCGTTCTTCACTGAACTTTCCCTTCACGGGTGCAGGAGCAGCATCAAAACATTTTCATCCCTTACTGTCTTAAACAAATTGTCAACCCTTGATGACTTCATAATACTTGAATATCTACCTGCTGTCGAGAGTATTCGTGTTTTCCTTTGTCAAGAGTATTCGTCTTTCCTTATGGTATGTCTGTTAGCACTAATTGCTGCCAGCTCTTACATATTCTTGTACTTTTACATATACCGGAAAATACTTTAAATTTTTTTTTTTGAGGTACTTCTATAGGTGAAGTAAAATACTGAAATTTCAAGTAGCTTGCACCTTCGACCATGCTCATAAAAGCATATGTATTGAAGATATCTGTGTGTGTATTGTGTTTTAGAAAGCTAGTACTTTTAGTTCAAAATTTTAATCGGTTATAGTACCATTGGCATGCTAATCTTTACAGTGTGTCTTATTATCTCTAGAATTCAAAATACTGCAACTCTGAAAATAGATGTCCAACTAGCGGCCAAATGTATGCCGTTTTATAGTCCATAGGTGATATATATTATGCCTTCTTTTTCATGGGAGGTGATAAAATGACTTCTGTTAGTCTGAAAATATTTTAAATGCCAAACTAGTTAGCTCATCTTGCAAGTGTCACAAAATTAACTTATTTTCAGTCAGGAGAGGTGCTTCCATGCTTTTTTTTTTTACAGTTGCACAAATAATAAAACATGAATGAATGGTAGATGATGATTACTTATCCTTTCACTTGTTTTAAGATCTGTGCAACTTCTATTAGGAAGAAAAGCATTGAAGCATTATCTGGCGAACTAACTTGACAAGTTGTGCAAAAAAAACTTTATTGGGAGACTATCACTGAGAAGTGGGAGCACCGTAAGGAGAGACCTACCTGTTAGTCAAAGCTCCTTAAAGCGTTGTACACCTGCCATTGGGGAAAACAAGAGGGCGACCGCTTCAGAGGCTTGCCCTTCCCTCGTTGATTAGCTCCTCCTTGACTTCTATAACCCATATTTACTGTTAGCAATTTCTGTTCCTGTGTCAAACAAGTAAAGCATTTATATCACTGTACTTCCATAAGAAAAATTATATCGCTGTGTTTTTTTTTCTGATGTGGTACGTATATGTATGAACTGATTTTGTTCTATCGAATCACGGTTTCAGTTGCAATATAATCCTATGAAGGATTTTTCTTTGTGTGAAGTTTTCCGTCCATATGTATGGTAATTGCTGTGCAATTTATGTACCTCGCCTATTTTCTTAAAACTCCCAGAACAATAGATCATTTCTCATTTCTTTTTGTAATCTTTCCACATTACTGATTGAGTCGGTCATTCCTTCTACAGTTCACTTCTGCGTAAGGTATCATAATCTACTGATCCATTATCGACTTGAATACATCCTACTGCTTAATTTTGTTGATAACGATATATCCCACTGTAATATACATATATACGTTGTTCCTTATTCACCAAGCTAACCTTGTTTCAACTGCTAGGATCAGAGATTAGCAGATACAAGTTCAGACACTGAATTCATTGTGTGAGATGGTAAAGTTATAAGTCGGCATCGTTTGCTTGTTGAATAACAGAAGTAGGAAGCTCCAAGCTGGGTGTTGCAAAGACTGGATCTTCAGATTGCTCTATACCGCTTCAATGGACTGGACGGCTGGATTTCCTTTTAGTACAACATTGTTTACTGTCAGTGTAGTCTTTTGTCGACAGATTACGGATTAACAGATGAAACATATGGCAGTAAAGTAGTGTGGTTCTTCTCCTTCCCTATCAAATTCCCACCCACAAAAATCTTTCTGTTTCTTGCAAATTGTCCATACCATAGTTATCAATATTGTACTGGTACTGGCCGGTATGGTTGGTATGTACCATTTCGTTATCTAAACCGGTATAAATTATCCCTAAATATCATACCGGCCTCGATACCAGTCAATACTGGCCATACCGGATGATACCATATAATACCAATCATATCGGCGGAATTGATTGTCGAGACCCTCCCTTCTGGCGTAGAATACCAAAGGTCTGATGTGCATACCGTACTAGTCTCATGATCAATATCTAGTACACACATTCATAACATGGTTATCACATCCATACACAATATAACATAAATACATAGGTTGTCGATACATAGTTATTACAATGAGGCCTTAAAGACCAAAAAAATGCAACGAAAAAGTAGTGGAATATCAAAGTTCAGCAGTATGCCTTAGCCCAAATTATCCACAAGCAACCGACAAGGATTAAGCCGAAAGAAAAACTCGTCATTTTAATCCCCGTAACCTATGACAAAGTAGGAGTCGTCGGAGACATCGGTTTCTTCGCCCACTGAATATCAACAAGCAAGGGTGTACTCAGTAAGACTTGTAGTGTATCACAATTTGTCGGGGATCGGTACCTCGCCACGTATAAGCATACCCCCGGGTCTCGTGGCAGCTTCCCACGGGCCCGGGGGCTTGTCTCCGACCTAAAAGGTGCTCTCCCCGAGTTCGAACTCGGGTCTAGCGAGCTCGGGCTCGGGCGCAAGGACAAGTACCCTCCCCCTCGACTTCGAAGCCACGACCTCTACATCTCTACGTCCCTTCCCAGGGGGGGAAAGACATCTGTAATAATTTGTTTATCTCATGTAAAAAAACTCTCCCCTACGTGAGAATCAACGCTATACCTGCCCCTGCGAGGGAACTAGGGCCCAGCAACCCCCGTCAACTCCCACCAGCTACTGTCAGCCCTCGACGACTATCGATGCCTCTCAACAACCCCCGTCAACTCGCCACAAGCACCCGACGTCAACCTCGGGACCAAGCAGCATAGCTCCTGAAGGGCTACAAAAAGCGATGAATCGCCCCGACCAAGGAGGACGAAAGAAAAGAGGAGAAGAAAAGAGGACGAAAGAAAAAGGAGAGAGAAAGGAAAGAACAAGCAAAGGTCCCAGAACTCTCCCTAGCAACTCACCTCTGAGCGACCCCTAGCTCGGGTCCCGTCTGTATTCCCCTGCAGAACTTCATTTACATCTTTCACCTCAGGGCAAGACTAAATAGAGCTGTTACCCGAACTCGGGGGCTCGAACCAGTATAAACCATGTGTTCATTGTTTCTTCCCCGATGTACATCCCGCGACGCTCGCCATTCCCGAACGAGCACGACTTCGGGCCTCGCCCCCGAACGCATCCCCCTTTTCCTTTGCGGTCGGCAGTACCGATCGTCGACAACTGGCGCCCACCGTGGGGCCCGAGTTTCGCTCGTTCGGAGTTCACTACTCTAGCGTCGCCAGCACCTTCGGCTTCGACGACGACGTATCACGATCAGCAAGTCTGGACTTGAACGCGGTCCCCGAGTGTGAAGGCTCCATCTCCATGTTCTCGCCTTCGCCGCCGCCACGCGAACGCCTGGCCTTCATGGCCGGCAGCCGCGAGGCGAGCGTGGGGACGAGTGACGGCGACCCAGAAACCCCGAAGAGGCGCGTCAGTTGGCCCGGGTTGACATCAACCAGTCCATTACCACCCTCCGACGGGAGGAGCGCGAGGAGCTCCGCGTCTCATCTGGGCGCCGCAGCCCTACTCGCCTGGACGATTCCAACCGGGAACGCTTGCGAGTCATCGCCTGAGTCATGGCAGACCCTACCCGGGCGAGGTCAGCCCTCTTTCGCCGGTCCCTTGCTTAGGAGCTTGGCAGGGCGACCGATGAGGTCACGCCCTCATAGCGAGAGCGGCACCGGCCCCCCGAGCCTCGCTCCCTGGAAAGGTACGGCAACTCGTTGCGCGGGCACCGTCGCTCTCTCCGTCCGACTCCATACCCGCAGGCCCGGAGTCCACCGCAATCATCCCCACCTCACTGGGACCCAGGCCTGGCGCGTGGGTGTCCCCGCGATCAGTAGAGTGGCGGCAGTGCTCGCTCGAGTAGCGATGCTTCCGTAGGCCTTTCACCGGACATTCTGCCCAGGCGTCGGAAGATTCGCGATCATCGTCGTCCTGAAGACGCCCTTCCTAACCGCCAAGACCGACGCGGAGTGCACCGTCGGCTCGAGTTCGATCGCCTCACCGACAGCGACTCCGACCGCAGCAGCGGCGACCACGCTGCCCCAACCTACAGCTGCCCAACGTACTCCGCCGACCTCCGTCAGGTGCGCTGGCCGACTCGGTTCATGCCCGCCACGATGGAGCGGTTCAACAGGACCAAGAACCCCGATGAATTTCTCTCAATCTACTCCACCGCGATCCTGGCGGCCGGCGGGAATGAGGCTATAATGGCCAACTACCTCAATACCGTCCTGGACGGCGCTACTTGCACCTGGCTCTTCAACCAGGCACTCGGTGTTTTCCGGTCATGGCGCCAGGTGCAAAGCACCCTCCGTTCAAACTTCCAGAACTGCTACGAGCGCCCTGGACGAGAAAGGGACCTGGATCGCATCATCCAGGGCAAGGGCGAACCCCTCAGCGACTTCGTTCGCCGGTTCACCAGCGTGAGGAATTCAAGCCCGAACGTCTCCGGCGAGGTCGTCATCAAGGCCTTCAAGTTCGACGTCTGGGACAGACGCCTTACCAAGGACCTTGAGATCAATGCCAACCTCAATGTCAACAGACTGTTTCAGATGGCGGAATGTCACGCGGACGCGACGACACCGTCCGTTGGAAACGCGACTATGACCAAGGCAAGCTCGGCTGCATTCCTGGCGAGGCCGGGCCGTCTGGCGCCAAGGATGCTGGCCTAGACCCGCGCAGCAAGAAGCAAGGGCAAGGTCGCCGTGATGGCGATGGCCAGCTATGCGTGGTCACCGCGGTGGACACTAGGTGTGGGCTGATGGAGGTGCGGCAACCCGACCGCAGTGAGCCTCGACCTCAACACGGTCAGCCACGGCATCAGCAAGCGCAACGCCAGCCCCAACAAGGGCAGCGTCGCGTCGCACCGCAGCAGGGACAGCGTCGAGCCGGCCGTTCTTCAAGGCCCTGCGCAGGCATGGGGGCTTCGAGTGGACTCCCGAAGCCCACTATCCATCGACGAGGTGAAGTCGTATCTCTCGAGCCATCCGCTGCTCACGACCCCACGATCGTGCGAGGCACTGCTGCTCTACCTCACGGTCGTGACCCAGGCCGTCAGTGCAATCCTAGTGGCTGAGCGAGATGGCCGGCAGCAACCGATCTACTACGTCAGTGAAGTGCTTCACAGACCAAAGGAGCGCTACCCCCAGGTCCAGAAGCTACTCTACGCTCTTTTCATGGCCTCGCGCAAGCTCCGGCATTACTTTTAGGCGTACATTGTGGTTGTTTCGAGCGGGTTCCCGCTTGGCGAGATCCTGAAGAACTCGCAAGCAGGAGGCCGCATCGCCAAGTGGGATGTGGAACTAGCCGAATTCGACATTCGGTTCGTAGCACGCTCCTCCATCAAGTCGTAGGCGCTCGCTGACTTTGTGGTCGAACAAACGGTGGAGTTCGCCTCTGAACCCGAAGCTGAGGAAGAAGGCCCCTGGATCAAGTTCTTCGACAGATCAAGATCGTTTAAGCGCTCGGGGGCTGGCGTCCTCATCATCACCCCCCGGGGGGATCATCTGAAGTATGTGATCCGCTTCAGCTTTCCCGCAACCAACAACGTCGCGGAGTACGAGGCCCTCTTAGCTGGCCTTCGAGCGTGCAAATCACTAGGCGTGCATCGGCTGATCACGAAAGTGGATTCCCAACTCGTCGTCAACCAGTACAACAAAGAATACCAATGCTCAGAGCCCTCATTGGCAAAGTACCTCGCCGAGGTACGCAAGATGGAGAGGTAGTTTAAGAACCTTGAGGTCGGGTACGTTCCCAGGAAGAACAACTCCGGTGCCGAACTCCTGTCCAAGCTCGAGTCGTCCGACGGCAAAATTTCGTCTGACATTATCGTCGAGATCCTACCGAGCCCGACCGTCGTCGACCCGGGAGGCTCAGTGGCCCTCCTCGAGAGTGTTCCCTCGTGGATGGACCCGATCGTCAAGTTCCTCGAACTCGACGAGCTCCTACCCGATCCAGCCGAAGGCAGCAGAATCAAGCGCTGTGCAAGCTCGTACGAGCTTGTCAATGGGCAATTGTATCGATGAGGCACCTTGGGTGTCCTGGCCAAGTGCGTCACCCCGGAGGAAGGTAAATACTTGCTCAATGACATCCATTCGGGCCTCTGTGGTGCTTACTCTTCTTTCAGGACTATGGTCGGGAAAGCATTCCGGATGGGCTTCTATTTGCCGACGGCGCTCCAGGACACTCAGGACATTGTCCGCGCCTGTCGAGCCTGCCCAGTTCCATTCTCGGAAGACACACCGACTGGCTTACGCCCTCCAAACCATCCCCCTCGCCTGGGCGTTCTTGACTTGGGGCCTCGACATCCTCGGCCCTTTCCATCGGGCGATCGGGGGAAAGAAGTTCTTGTTTTTCGCCATCGACACTTTCACAAAATGGGTCAAAACCGAGCCAATCTCGACTATCATGGCCCAGGCAGCGGTGAGGTTTCTCCGCTCATTTGTGGTTTCAAGGTATGGGGTCCCTTGCAGGATCATTACCGACAATGGAACGCGGTTCACCAGCAAACTGTTCTAAGAGTATTGCGAAGACAGGGGAACCAAGGTCTGCTACGCCTCGGTAAGTCATCCCCAGAGCAACGGGGCGGTCGAGCGCGCCAATGGACAAATCGTCCAAGGCGTTAAGAAGCGAGTCTTTGACGAGCTTGAGCGGCGGGGCTGGGCCTGGGTGGATGAGCTTCGTACCGTCCTCTGTTCCATCCGTACCACACCAAGCCGAGCAATGGGGGCGACCCCCTTTCAGCTCATTTTTGGTGCCGAGGCCGTCCTGCCCCCCGAGGTCGCGTTGGCTCAGCTAGGGTTAGCTCGGTCGACCAGCTCGACCTCGAGCAAGAGCGGTCTCTTGACCTCGCCCTCGCGGAAGAAGTAAGGTGCCGTGCGCTTCTACGATCGGTGCATTACCTGCAAACACTTCGCAGGCATGCCTCTCGATCGGTACGACCCAGGGAGCTTGTTGGGGACCTGGTCCTAAAGCGTATTCAGGACCGGTCCAACACCAACAAGTTGTCCCCACTGTGGGAGGGCCCCTACAGCGTCGTTTTAGCAGATCGCATGAGCGCTTACCGGCTAGCCATGCCCGATGGCCGAGAGCTCGCGAACTCGTGGAACATTGACCAGCTCCAGAAATTCTATGTCTAATGCTTTGTCTTCTGCTTTGGTGGTAAAATGCTTCTACTTTATCGGCTATGATTGTGTCGTCCTTTATGCCTCCTCGTGTCTCGGGCGAACGCGTCTCCGGGTCGTGATCCTAGGGTTCACCATCGGAGGGTCAAGCCAGCAGTAAGTCAATCCTCATCGCATCACGGCTTCCCTCCGTGCCAAGGCTTGTTCTAGTGATCACGCCCGCAAGTCCCTCGACCTCGGGATACTTGGGCTTCAGTTTGGCCCTCCCCTTTTTGGCTCGAACAAGGTCGCGGTCTCAAGGTACACCTCCAGGGGCCACGTCCGTAGTAAGCCGACTCTCGTCGCGGTAAGACGACTACCCCTTGTAGCAAGACTCGTACCTAGGATCGCCCTCGTAAGTGTTTCGAGCTGGGGAGCCAGCCTAGCATTGGTCTGCTGCAAGCAAGTTTGTTTTATCATTAATGCTTATAACGCTCTACTTGTGCCCTTGCATCCAGGAGACCTCCGCCCCGGGCAGCGTGGTCTTTACTTACGCGCCGGAATTGCAATAAGTATTAGCACGCAATAAGAGATTCTTCTTCTGCACTAACACCTCTCTTGCATCTCAGGGGACGCGGCGTCAGGTCGCGTTCTCAAGGTTCGTCTTCGGTAATCAAGTCCGCAGTAAGCCGGCTCTCGTCGCGGTAAGCCGACTATACCCCTGTGTCAGGGCCCAGGCTGAGGGCTTCGCCTGGTAAGCGACCCACGCCCGAAGCCTGGCCTGATATCTTTCCTACAATTAAAGTTCTCCTTTATTATTACCCGTATTTACATCTCTTTGCACTTCAAGCGACGCGGGCATGAGGCGTGACCATAAGGACCACCTCTAGGGGGATGAAGTCAGCTATAAGCAGATTCTTATCGCGTCTCGACTCCCCCCTATAGCAGGGCTTGGACCAGAGGTCACATCAAGAGCCACCTGACCTCGAGGTGCCTGGAGGTTTTCCTTTGTTATCTATTTCTGCGTATGTTTTCTTTGCACTTTAGGTACCTTGGCCTCGGGTCACGGTCTCTAGGTTCGCCTCAGGGAGCCAAGGTCGCCGTAATTTGATCTTTATCATGGTAAGCCGACCATTCCCCCGCAGACAGCCAACTAGAGGCCATCCTTAGAGGGCACTCTGATCCTGAAGCGTTCCCGGGCTCGGAGGACATGGACTCTAGATTCACCTCCAGGGATGCTTCGGTCGATGTAGGCCGATCTCTATCGCAGTAAACCGACTATTCCCCCCACAGCAGGTTTCGAATCAGAGACCACCCTCAGGGGGAGCCCCGGACTCGAAGCATTTTCGAGTTCGGCCGTCTCGACCTGACGTCCAAATCTTGGCCCCGACTCTAGTGTTTCCAAGTTCGGCTGCCCCGGCATAACGCCCAAATCTTGGCCCCGACTCAAGTGTTTTCGAGTTCGGCTGCCCCGGCATAACGCCCAAATCTTGGCCCGACTCGAGTGTTTCCGAGTTCGGCTCCATGCCCAATTCTTTTCCCCGACTCGAGTGTTTCCGAGTCCGGCTGCCCCAGCATAACGCTCGAATCTTGGCCCTGGACTCCAGTGTTTCTGAGTTCGGCTGCCACCTCGACTAAACGCCACAGGTAAGGCTTGTCCTCGATCAAAGGCATGACCAATGACCTGACTCCACCTTGAGCCCCTTTTTCAGGTCGAAGACATTGGCTGGACCTGCGCATTATCAGCAATTTCGCGGTAAGACGGCTCTTGTTACGGTAAGCCAACTATCCTCCTATGGCGGGGCCCAAGGCGGAGGCTGTGCTTGGTAAGCACCCTGCGCCTGAGGCCTGACCTGGTACTTTTTCACAATGAATGTCCTTTATTGCCTGCGCTCGCGTCTCTTCGCGCCTCGAGTGACGCAGGCTCGAGGTGCTTAAAGGCTCTCCTTTGCAACCTGTATGATCCCCCGCGCCATGAATGCCTTGGCCTCGAGTTACGACCTCTGGGTTCGCCTCGGGGAGTCAAGGTCGCCGTAAATTGATCTTCATCATGGTAAGCCGACCGTTCCCCCGCAGACAACCAACAGAGGCCACCCCCAGAGAGAGTCCCGAGCTCGAGTGTTTTCGAGCTCGGTTGACTTGGCCCAATGCCCAAATCTTGATTTAAGCCCGAGAGTCCCCGGGCTCGGTCATCTTGACCTCACGGTTACGGTCAAGGCTAAGATCTCGCTCAAGGACAAGTCTGGAGATTTGACTCCGCCTTAAGCCTTTTTCAGGTCAAGGACGTTGGCTAGCCCGTGGGCTTCGATAGCTACTTCCTACGCCCCGGTCAGGCGACAAGGGCGGGGCAGCAGAGGCGAAAGCCAAGTCGTCAGCTAAGATTTTTGGCTAAAACTCTAAGAGACATGTTCAATTTCAAGCGTGAAAGAAGCTTTGTTTCTACTAACCAATGTTTACATAAATGACATTTACAAGGGGGGTCGAGTTACCCTCGCCCCTTTTTCTGCCTACTAACCTATCTACAGGTCGACCATCTCCCGAGCAAGCTTCTCCTGCTCAAGCGCGACCACCGTTGCCCTCAAAGCCAACGTCTCGGCCTCGGCGTTGGCGACGCGACTTCGCTCCTCTTGAAGCTAGGCTAGAGCGCTCCTCCCCGTCCGGGTCGCTCGCCCTAGCTTCTCCTCGAGCTTGGCGAGCTTCGCCACGAACCCGACAGGAGCCTTTGCGGGGGAGGCAGAGAGCTTCGCGACTTGTTTGCGGAGCGCCTCCACCTCCGCACGGGTGGCCTCGATGATCTCTGTGGTCGCCGAGCGATTGGCCTCGAGGGTCTTCTCGGCCTTCTTGTGGACATTAGCGAGGGCCTCGGCCGAACTCTTCTGCTCGGCCTCGACAGCCTTCGAGAGCTTGAAGGCGTGCTCCACCTTCAGCTACCGGATCTCCTCCTGCACCCGCGCCACGCTCTCCTCGAGGCTAAGGACGTACATGTCCCGTTCCTCGATCAGGGAGCACAGCGTTCGAAGGTTGTTGGCGTGGACGCGCATGATCTCGAGCCCTCTAGCAACCAGGCCTAGGCCCTGAAGAGGCACGGGAAGTGTCACAACAACCACACAGGTGTAAAGCAAAAGAAAGAAGGAGAAAGTTGTGCTCGAGCTCGACTAACCTCCTGGAGACGGTCTTTGAGTTTCGCGCGGTCATCGCCCAGGGATGACGCGCTTTCCTCAGTAGCCCTCTCCAATGCCGAGTTGGCGATGTCGGGAGGGGCACCAGCCCGGGCTACCTCTTGTGGGGCACGGGGCAGCGCGGGCAGAGCTGAGCCTGCCGATGAAGATAAAGGTTATAAAGAAAGCTGAAACCCCAAAGCAAGACAACGACGAGATGACGAAGCTTGGAATACCTAATGCTCCGTTGGGCTCGGCTAAGGTGTTTTTCTAGTTTTAGCTTGGGAGTTGATTCAAGCCATATAGTTAAAATCACCGTACTATTAAGAGGGATTATACATAAGAAATGATCTTGGTTCATATGCAAAATCACTAAGATTACTTGGAGCATAGGACTTTTCATATTTCTCACTCAAAAATCCAAAGCTCTATCTTCTTAGCCAAAACAGTTCTCTCTGGACCAAACTTCTTTTACTCAGGCGCTCAAAGATCCTAAGTTCAAACTCTAACCGAGCGTACACCATGTATGCCGGACCGATATTTTCGGTCCGACGCTGAGAACTTCCTTCACCAAACGTACTTCATGTACGCCGGACCAATTTCTGATGGTCCGGCGTTATAAATTCTCCTTTGATTCTTTCAGCCAAGTATAACCATTTTCGTCGGACAAATTTGAATTCTTTCTTAAATTTAGTCTGGCATAAGTTATACTTTCACTCTAAATAAGATTCTAGTCTGTGTTAAAATTTATTTTAACCAGAAATATAAAGTTTGATGCAGACCAGAATTCCTTGTGTACGTCGGACCAATTTCTCCTGTCTGAGGCAAACTTGTTTCTCTCTGTTTAAACCAGCCGTTTTTCCATGTACGCCGGACCAACTTTTTCGGTCCGGCGCAAACGTTATTTGCTGGTACTCAAAAGAAACAAAAACATGTGTACGCCGGTCCAACTTTTTCGGTCCGGCGCAAGCATTCTCTTGCAGGTATCAAAGCTAAACAATGCATGTGTATGACGGACCGATATTTTCAGTCTGGCATAAATGGGTCTCTCTGAGTTCAACAATGCTTCTCAATACTATGTACCCTAGACTGAAATTTTCGGTCCGGCGTGTGTGTAGTTTGACTTATGATTCCTACACCATAGAATTCTTGCAAAAGGGTAGCAATTGACCTACCCCATCTAACCTACCGACCCCCAACGGGCAAATGGTAGGTGTAACGGTTATTTCTTTTCAGGATCTATATATAGAATGCCTGGGCTCACAAACAAAAAAACAGAGCTTTGCACATTCACATCTTTGATATCCTGAACATCTTTGACATCAGTCAAACCATATACAACTCTTGATCTTTAGAATTCCTGAGCTTCATTTTTTCATCAAGAGTTTGAGCTTCAACTCAGAAAATCACAAACATTCATTCTGAATATTTTGAGTGCTTGCTCCAAGCTAAGTCTAGTTTGCATCTAGCTACTGAACTAAGAGACAGGGCATGTGGATAGTCTATTACTCTTGGAACTAGCTGTTCCTAGACGGTTGGAGAAGTTGTTGGTGCGACCTATCCAACAGTGATTGTGGAAGGCCACCATTGCTGTGAAAGGTTGAGACTCACCTCACTGGAGTAGTGAAAGAGTCAAGATAGTGGAAAACCAAAAGCTATTGAGATTGGTTGTTTGGTGGAGCAATACTTCTGAGGAAGTGCTCTAACGGGGACGTAGGAGTGATCTCTAAACCTCGGTGGAAAATCCTAGAGTTCTCTTGTTTTTGTTTATCAATGCTTACATTCTCTTATTGTTTCTTATTCGAAATTCCCTTCTATACAAAGTTTTCTTGAACAAGTGTGGTGCTGGACTTTTATACTAATTGCTTCCGTTTCTATTTTTATTAAGAAAAGTTTTTCATAATAATTAAAAAGTTTTAAAGTTGCCTATTCACCCCCCCTCTAGGCCAACTTGGTCCTTACAGCGTAGCCCGACACCCCGCTCCCACTATGGCGGGGGGGAGCATCTTCTCCTTGAGCTCGGCGGTAGCCACTGCCCGTTCTTGCTACGGGAAGGAGAGAAGATCAGGGAAAAGGAGACGATTAGAAGGGACAATAAGCCGAGACCAAGCCCGAGTGTTCCCGGGCTCGGCGAAGACGACTTACCATCACACGGTCACCCCACTCCACGTGGGGCTTCTTCGCGGCTTGCCCCGGCGCCCGAGGCAGGCCTCTTGGCCGTCTTCTTGCCCTTGCCTAGTCCGGGCAACGGCAATAGGCGTCTCGCCGTCTCCAGAAGCTCTCGGCTCTCTTGCATGGCTCAACACGGTCAGAACAGGCCTGAGCCCGGATCGAACCCGACAAAGGGGTAAGATAGATTACCTCACCTCGCCGCTCCGCTTCAAGATGTTCTTGGGGACAGGGTCGTCGAGGACATAGGTGTGGGCCACCTTCCCAAACACCTCCTGCATGCGCGCCGCCACCCACGACTCCACCGGGGCTACAGTAAAACGAAAATGGGGACGGAAGGCAGTCAGAAGAAAGGTTCACCCGAGCTCGAGAAAGGTTGAGATCGAGGAAATTTACCTTTGGTGCCTTTCCGAGTAGGGTCGTCCCTCCCTCGGACCTCGAAGAACGGGTGCACCCTCCTCCGTAGAGGGGACACCTGACTCTGCAGATAGTCGATGACCACGACCTGGCCGGTGAGACTGCGTGTTGCGCAGATGTGAATGGCGGCGATAGCCTCTTGGTCGACCGCCGAGTCCTCGGACTCCGGTGTCTCGCGCTTGCTATCCACGGTGGCACCGTTGTACGCAAGCCCACTCCCCTCGACCTTCTTCAAATAGAACCACTTTTCCGTCCACGGACCGAGGGAATCCCGGGTTGGGACTTGAAGGAAAGTGCAGGGGACTCCGGTCCGTAGCCGAAAGTATAGGCACCCGACGATGGGGTCCTTCGAGGTGCGGAACAAAGAATAAAAGAGGAAAAAGAGAGAGGGGGTGGGAAGGACCCCAAGGAATCCCTCGCAGAGATGTGAGAAGATAGAAAGAAGAAGAATGGAGTTTGGTACCAGATTGATGAGCTCGATCTCGCATTGGGCAAGAACGGTCATCAAGAAGTCGTTCTCCGGGGTCCACAGCCCGAAGAGTGTGTACTGCTCCGTGCTCACGATCTCGTCCTCCCAGGGGTGCGGCTCGGCCTCCCTGACTGCCGGGAGCCGCCAAGTTGCTGGGTCCAAGAGCCCCAGTGCCTCGAGCTCCTTCATCCTCTCCGTAGTAAGTGTGCTTTTTCCAAACTTGGCCATGGCGCTCAGAGAGATGGGGGCGGGTCGGGAGAAGAAAGAAACAGTGAGCAAAAAGCTAGGGCACAGCGCAAGAGTGGGGAATTTCTGAAAATGTGCGTCGGCTTTGAGTTTTAAAGAGACTTGATCTCTCGCAGCTGACGTTAGTTATTCCTCAAAAGGCGCGCCAAGGCTTTCGGGCAGGGAACGTGAAGCGCCATGGTCGCGCCCCCTCGGCTTCCCCCTCTGAGAAACCGAGGCATCGTGTCCCATGCCCGCCGCCCTCCCTGTCAGAACACGAGGCGTTGTAGGCCGCCTCCTCGAATCCCGCGTGGGGGATCAAAGCAGCAAAGCCCAAGTGTCCTTGGGCACGGTTTCCAATTTGAAGGCAGAGCGATGAAAGCCCGAACATTCCCGAGCACGACCACGACAGAAGCACTTGAAGGGTTCTAGCGTGCGAGGTTGGACTCGAGGGCTTTCGAGCTCGACCAAAGAGCCGATCCCTCCTCAAAGAGCGTTAGACTCAAGGATGTCCCAAACCATAAGGTCGTCCCTTGAGCCTCGAGGGCTGGCTGTCGGGGATCGGTACCTTGCCACGTATAAGCATACCCCCTGGGTCTCGTGGCAGCTTCCCACGGGCCCGGGGGCTTGTCTCCGACCTAAAAGGTGCTCTCCCGAGTTCGGGCTCGGGTCCAGTGAGCTCGGGCTCAGGCGCAAGGACAAGTACCCTCCCCCTCGACCTCGAAGCCACGACCTCTACATCTCTACGTCCCTCCCACGGGGGGAAAGACATCTGTAATAATTTGTTTATCTCATGTAAAAAAACTCTCCCCTGTGTGGGAATCAGCGCTATACCTGCCCCTACGTGGGAACTAGGGCCCAGCAAACCCGTCAACTCCCACCAGCTACCGTCAGCCCTTGACGACTATCGACACCTCTCAGCAACCCCCGTCAACTCGCCACGGGCACCTGACGTCAACGTCGGGACCAAGCAGCAGAGCTCCTGAAGGGCTACAAAAAATGATGAATCACCCCGACCAAGGAGGACGAAAGAAAAGAGGAGAAGAAAAGAGGACGAAAGAAAAAGGAGAGAGAAAAAAAGAGAGAAAGGAAAGAACAAGCAAAGGTCCCCGAACTCTCCCTGGCAACTTCGCCTCTGAGTGACCCCAAGCTCGGGTCCCGTCTGTATTCCCCTGCAGAACTTCATTTACATCTTTCGCCTAAGGGCAAGACTGGAGTAGAGTTGTTACCCGAACTCGGGGGCTCGAACCAGTATAAACCTTGTGTTCATTGCTTCTTCCCCGACGTACATCCTGCGACGCTCGCCATTCCCGAACGAGCACGACTTCGGGCCTCGCCTCCGAACGATCTACTCGCATCCCCCCTTTTCCTTTGCGGTCGGTGGTTCCGATCGTCGACACAATTATAAATATATGTTTGGCTATGTCAAAGGAAATGTCTATCCTACCATGTTATTTTGCATAAAGCGTGTAACAGCCCGAAAAATATGAAAATAATGTAAAGTGACTTAGCATGCTTTTTAATACATTTCAGGATTTTCTAGGGGATTTATTTGCAATATAATTTATTTACCATAATTAAATCCTTCCCTTTTAAATATTAGCATTCTAAAGAAACTATTAAAAACATCAATTAACCTACCCTAATAAATAATTTTATAAAATACTATAATTCCTTATATGAATAAATATGAATTTTTTAAAATTATTGTACAAAATAAAAATGTCTTAAAAATTCAAATAATGTTCAGAAACAGCAATATTGCAGCAATTTTTGTTTTAAAACTACAACAGTAAAAAGTGTAAAACTAAGAAAAATGGAAACCTCTACCACTTTTCTAACTCCACAAAATTTTATATAATTTTATTTACTGCGTAAGACCACTTTTGGACAACTTCTACTACTCAGTCGAATTCTGCAAAATCTTGACGCGCAATAGTGCGCCTACAGAGTGTTCGATGAAATGCCTGAGTCATAGTCGCTACCGGTGGGCCGCACGGCTGGGGACCCCACAGGTTGGCCTCGCCATCTCCCCTCTCTTCCCCCCTCTCTCTACCCATGACCCGGCCATGTCGCGCTAGGCCACCCGCAGGCACGAGCAAAGCTTGTTCGCCACGCGACCGCCTGGCCTCACCTCGCCACCTCCGCCTGCAACATGCCTTAAGCCTGCCAAAGCACCACCTAGCCTCCTCAGCTCTCTAGTGCCTCGCCTCCATCACCCGAGAGCTTGTTCTTTGCCCGGGACCTTCAGAGCACGGGCGCGCCAACAATGGCTGGTGAGCACACCTACGCGTCCTCCTTCCCTGGGTAAGCCTTCGACCAAGTACCCACGTCACTTAGTTTTGCCCTTCTCCAGGAGCCAAAACTCCTATTTGATTCGGATGTTCATTCCACAGGTGGCTGCCAATGTCAGAGCACGCCCGAAGGACTTGACGAAGCCATTTGGTTGACTCGGTGAGGCATTCCCCAATTACCATTTCACCTAACCTCTTTGATCTCTCCTGAAGCCATTGCGCACTGTGGTTTTAGCTCAAGCCGATAGAGCTGCCATCGCTGCGGGCATCTTCTTCCTTTGCTCCAACTGTACGGTGGTAAGCCACCTCAGCCACTCCCCACCGCACTAAGGTAGCAAATCCGGCTCTTATTCACCCCCTGAAGCTCTTCCCCCACTTGGTCGAGCTCGAACCACCCTCTTCTTCACTCCTGGCCATGGCCACCATCGAGCGCCACCCCTCACCGCCGCCAGCCCACCTTGCCATCGTTCAACCGCAGCCGGCCGATGCCTTGGGACCCCCTTGCCCCCCAGGTGTTCACCTAGATACCGGCCAGGCGACGCCGCCCCTGCCTCACCGCCGGCGAGCTCCCCTGGTTCTGCCCCTGTCTTGGGTCACTGAGCAGTGGGCTCGGGCGATCAGTGTCTCACACCCACACGGTCACTAACTTGTGGGGCCACCTTGTCAGTTGGCAGGTTTAATTCAAAATCCACCGAAAATGTGAAATATGTTTTCCAAGAAAGCGTATTTTGTCATTTTCTAAAACCGACTGAATTCAAATGCTCATATCTTTTGGAATATAATTACAAATCCAGTGAAACAAGTTTCTAAATTTGTGTAAATTCATGTAGATTCAGAATATAGAAAAATATTTCAAATTTGATCAATGTGCAGTAAATGAGCTCAAATTTAAGCTATAGGCCTAGAATGGGTACTATACAAAATTTTCACAATCCAAATCCAAAAATGATGAACAAATTTTATCATGTTCCTGAGATCATAAGCTCTCTAAATATATAAAAACATTTAGATTTGGACTTAGTCTGTACCAAATTCAGTGAAATCAATTCTTATGTTATGTAAAAATGATGATATTTCTGTTTATGCAAAAATATTTTGATGTTATGCTTTGTTTATTCTTGTTTATGACTTAGGAAGGGTCAAAGCAATATTATAAATGTGAAATAATAATAATATTGCAAACAGTCCCTAAAACTTTAGAAAGAGAACCCAAATCACTAAAAGATCATGAACTTGTACTCCGTGACAGTAGCTTAACCCTAGGCTTTATGTGCCTTAGTAAGTTCTTTTATGCCTAAGCCCCTCGAGAAATGCCTTTGCCCACACACCACTTCATGCTAACTTGGTAACTTACCTTTTTAGATCCAAAGTTTAGCCTCTTGAATTCTAAAAATAAGAATAACATATCTATAAGAATTAAAGAGTCATGCCTTAGAGTGAACCCAAATATTGTCTGTTGACCGAATATTATAAGAGAACCAAACTACGAACAAAGGACTAATGAAACCATTATGCATAAAACGATAACTCCAGAATCCTAAAAGCACCCTTTACTCCTTTAGTAGATTTCAATTTGGTTTTATATTTGACTTCTTTTTGCCCTTAACAAAAATTTGTTATTTGTTATTTGTTGTGCTTCCTGTTGAACGACGAGTAGACACCGACGATTCAGGATTACGTGTCAAACAATGATCAGCAAGGCAAGTACCCTCCTTTGATCATGTTGATCCCACTATTTTATGAAGTTTATGTTGTTTTATGAAATGATATATGCATGATGTATGTTTATATTGAACTTGCTATATTGCGGGTATGGTAGATACTACCTATTTGTATGCATTATCTTTACCTCGACACTTGTTTACCTACTATTGTAACCTTAGTTTTATGGTTTAGACATTAGTTAATGTCACTACAGGTGATGATTGCGAGATACTTCACATGTATGCTTAGCCATGCTTACTTAGAACGTCATTTAAATATTGAGCTACACTGTTATTTAGACTTGATCAAATTTTAAAGGTACATGACCGAGTTTTGGTCTCCGGGTATTTTGATAAAAACCCAACATGAAAACTTATAGTTTACACGCGGGCGAGATACTAATTAAACTTAAGGTCTGAGGAGGGACCTCCCACATAGACAAGGGGAGATCCTCGCCCGGGTCGATTAAGAACCGAACTTGACGCTATCACCTAAGTAATTGAGTGCAACCACATGTGCAAGTATAGTATAGCCTTAGCTTAGTAAATTGTTAGGGCTTTTCCTTGTATTTTGGTAGGCCGAAGTAGTAAGGGTAAACCGGGGTACGGTGTCGCTCGTAGGTGCTTCCTTCACCGAGGTGTTGGGGTTAAAGCTTTCCGATATAACAATGTATGCCTTGCTATGGGGGAAAGGACGTGATGGAGTGTAAACCATAGTTAGTACTGAGTGTACGGGTCTAGATTTTCGGTGCTATAGCAAGGGTTTATCATCACCGGGCTGGTTCAAGGTTAGGCTCTAGCTAGTCAAACGGTTTTGTCGCAATCTAGCAAATCGGGTACCATAGGTATCCTAAGGCATGGTTGTCATGATTGCTAGAATGTATCATGTGGGTAAAGTGTACCCTCTCTATAGAGATTTAATCTAATTAATTAGCCGTGCTCACGGTCATGAGCAACTCAAGGAAGTAATGTCAAGTGTAGCGTTGTATTTGTGAAAATCTTGGAAAATTGTGGTTTGACGGGTTGGGGTAATTGAAAGCCAAGGTTGACTGAGGTTTAGTCGCTGTTCGTGGCCATGGAGGGTCATGAAAGGATGGAAGTAAACTCTATTTATTGTTATTACCTTCATATCAACTGCTCGTTTCAAAATTGCGATACCATTGGATGAACTACTTTCTTGCAAATAAAATCTGCTCTATGCTGAAAATAAAACTTAGTATAGAGGCTTGATTCCTTGGACTAACCATGCAAGTAATTTATTTCCATACACTAAAGTCTTGCAAGTACATACGTGTACTCACCATTGCTTAATTTACAATATTTATATGAAGGTACAGAAGAAGTCCTCGATAACTCTTACATCGCACTAGGGTCCAACGACTACTTGGATCGATGAACTAGGGCTCTTCCTAGCTGGTTGCCTCTGGGTTTTAGTAACAACCCAAAAATTTGCTCTTATTATTATTTTATTTTTATTTATGCCTTTTGAGACTTTCTTGAATTTATTTCGATTTTTCTGGATTTTATTAAATATATTTGTATTTGGCCTTTTATTGAAAAGCATTAAAATATTATGAAGTCCAACATAAATTTTGGCTAAAAACATTTTAATTAAGTTAAAAATGCTTCAAAGTATTATTTTTAGATTTGTCTTGGAATTTTTCCTCTATATTTATTTCCCTAACTAAATCAATCTATTTTCAGGATTTAAATTAAATCAAAAGGCTTTGGAATAATCATAAGAACAGTAAAGGGCCGAGCCCATTACTGTGTAAGCCGAATCGGCCCATAGCCGGCCTGGCTTCTAGAAGGGATAATATGGGTCATAGGATCATCAATGTATGGTGGGGATTGAGTAGGTTTAGAGATTTGATGAAGCTCGTCGATCTCAGTGTGCGGCTCGAATTGCTTTGCGCCGATCTCATCTCAGTCATGGATCAAGGAAAATGGACGGTTCCAAGTCGTCTTCCCCGAGGTGTGATTGAACCGGACTCTAGCGCCGCAGACGTGCTCACCAAGAACTCGGGGATCAATCCGTGCGGTTTGTGGACTCTAGGGCTATGAGAGGTGCGCACCAGGGACACCGGCTCACAATGATTGGAAGCCCTAAGCTTGAGCACAGAAATTCGCCTTTTGTTCGCCGCAATTGAAGACTTTCCGCTGAGCGCCACCGCAACAAAAAGCCACTGATTCGTCGCCGTTCGTGGAAGATCAATCATGGGACCAGTGTCGTTCGCTTTTCCTCGTAGAATAGCATCTTGTGCGCACACAATTGATGCCAGAAGGGAGCTAGTTCGTCGCGCCACGAGAAGCCGTCACCGTCGGAGAAGAAGCCCGCACCGTCGTTGCCCCAGTGCATAAAAGTCAAAACCGATCACGTCAGAAGGTAGGCGGTGGTGATTTCTATCCAGTGATGCCCTTTGTTCTCGCCGCTGACGACCCTAGGGCCCTGAGCTCCGCGGGCTTGTGTGGATGCGTTGCAATGGTGATACGTGTGCTTGCGTGGCAGCCACGTTGACGCATTCGCTGACGTGCTCTCATGCGTGGTGGGTTGCATGGAGTAGATGATGCGCTGAGTAGCCTGCGAAGCGGGTCCCACTGTCAGCCGCTGGGATGTGTGGACCAGATCCATGCAGAGCGGGCCATGGACTGTGATCTGGTCCATGGACTCGGTCCAATGGACCAGGGAACACGTGTCAGCACAGGAGCGCTTCGAGTCAGGGCTGACATCAGCATGACACAATAATTACCTTTTTCAATATAAAAATAATTTGGTTATTTAATTGATTTTCCAATTTTAAGGTTTTTATGATTTTTGAATCGTCCACGAGGTCGTTCTCCCTCATACGAGCTCCGATTGAGATGATTCAAATTTTTAAAAATTTGTGAAATTGGGATCTTTTTAATGATGAATTTTATTTTTAATTTTTGGAGTTTCTTTGTTATCTATTTTGATGTTTATTTGGCTTTCAATCTCGTTTCGCGTGGACGTTGAACTGTGCGTGGCATCCGAGGAAGATCCATCAACTCAAGACCAAGGTCCAGAGCAAGAATAAGGGCTTTTCTAAGGCAAGTTGTGCTTTGATCATGTTGAACCCATGTTTACAAAATTGCTATATTGTTTTACTCTATTGGATATTATTTCACGTATACGATTGTTTCAAATTAAATTGGGACTTAACTATTATACCAAATTGATCTATACACTACCTTGTCATTTGTATGCCATGATCTATTGTCACCCTAGATTGGTTCACTATAGTTGGTTGGTATTGAAATCAACATGGGAAGGTTAGAACATCATAGTTGCTTAGCCATGCCACGTCATCACATGTACTTGAATCATCAATGTTTAATCTTGATTAATGGAATATGGAACAATGATATGAACTTGTGTGTCATGTGAGGTCACACAATGAGATTGAGTTGTAGTGGCGAGTCATGTCACGCAACGATATTGAGTTGTTGATGGCACGTGGTGCTTGGTAATCAACTTAGGTGGTAATCATTTAGATTGAGGCAAGTGATAAGGGGCAAGTATGCCAAGGTGGGCCTAATGGACAGAGGGTATGTGGAAGTATTGCTTTAATCACTCTAAGGAGTTAATCTTGCAAGCCTTTGACCTGAGTCAATCATGCAACCACATGTCTGGTATGGGACAGCCTAGCTGATTAATTTGCGATGCCTTAGCTTGGTACTATCAATGGCGGTGTGAGTTCCCGAGTTATGGAGCAACTCATATGGCGCAAGAGGGGAGCCCTGGTTGTGGTTTTCAGACTCACCAGTGTTGAAACCTTAGCGGGTAGTACTGGGTTAATCCAGAACATTGTAAAGTCCTTGTCATGATCTCTCCACCGACACACCAAAGTAAGTGTGTTAATCCGGAGGGCACCAAGAAACGATCATGTCATGTGGGTAAAGTGAATAACCTCTGTAGAGTGTAAACCTATTTGAATAGTCGTGCTCATGGTATTGAGCAATGCTCCGGAATTACAGTTTAGGGTTAGTTTAATTAAATGGGAACTTGGTTGGGATGGCAGGTTGCCATGGGATGTTGGAACTTGATTAAGGAATGGAAAACTTGGTTTACTTGAGAAATGCTAAATCTATCTATTACTGTTATTTGTTTTACTGTCTTTACAATCTATTTATTGTATTTGTTCTCAAATGCTGCTTTACTGCAAAATAGCCATGAAAGCCATTCCTTTGGAATAAGCCTTGCATATAGTAATGTTAGAATTGCATTCGCCAACAACAACATCACCAATTGAGGAGTGTACATCTATGCTGGAGGAGAGTTCAATGAAGAGACGCATGTTTAGGGCGCAAGCCTTGTCAGTTGCCTGTGGTATACTGAGGGTTTGTCTACATTTTCATTCTATTGCAATTTAATTTGTTGTTCAGTCTTGTGAGGTGTAGTCATGTAAGTTGACCATATGGTCATTCAACAAGTGTTATTTAATATATGAAGTCTTTTATTGTATTTCCGCTGTGTATGATTGTGATATTCATCTATGTTGAGCATGTGTGCACTAGCGTGATCCTAGACTAGTGCAGTATACACAGAGGGTCTGGATTTGCATATTCGGGTCCCGACAGAGGTGGTATCGAGCCATACTGACTGTAGGTCTTGACCCTAGATAGTCTGGTCATCTCTATAGAACCTTCAAAATTATTTTTTTAAAGGAAAGATTTAACTTGAAAGAATAATATGTTTTTGACTTATCTCATTCTTCTATTCCTTTCCTTGTCAAAAAATTCTTTCTTTTCCCCTTGCTAAATATCTTTCTCTCTCCCTTGGTGGATCGAGTTAAAACCTTATCTAAGTTGTCTTAGTAGTTGACGATATACCACAGTTTAGAAGAAAGCATTGAGTGCTTGCTGTCAACCCTAAAATCATGAAGGAAGGAATCATCGAGCTCAAGGAAGGAGTGGATCGATGAAGTGTTTCCAAAGGTACAAGACCCAGTGTTTTGAGTAGCTAGTTGAGACTCATGTGTGGGAGTCACGTCTGCTAAGATAGGAGTGTCGCCCATGTAGGCGATAGTTTTTGTGTGCTTAGGCTAATTTGGTTCTTCCTTGATTGCTTAGTGTGCAGTATGTGTTGCAGAGCTTTTAGGCTTATGTAAGCAACCATACCAAGTTATTAATATTGATTGTTTAAGTTATTGGGCTAAACATATCTCCCCTGCAATAGGATTCCTGCTTCTTACCTATGCTATTTCCCTCTTCCCTAACCCTGTTAAGCAACCAAGCAGATGGTGCAGTCTGGTGGAAGTAGTGAAGTTAATGGAAGTGGAAATCAACACAGTGAGAACCCCAATGATGGATCAGTTTTTCAACTATCAATACAGATGGATATACAGAGTTTTAGAGCGTTCTTAGCTGTTTAGACTCAGTTGATGCATGCAATGATGAAGCAAATGCAAAATATGACCGACCAAGCCAATGTCAACAGAGTGTCCCAAGTTGTTATCAATGATCCCTGTTCCTACTCAAGGTTATCAGAATTCATAAGGACTCGTCCGCCGACGTTTTCTGGAAATGTTTCACCTTTGGAAGCGAAAGATTGTCTTAAAATTATTGAGAGAAAGTTACTCATCGCTCAGTGTGGAAGTGATAAGAAAGTCATGTATGCCTCTTATCTGCTGGAAGGAATTGCTGCTGAATGGTGAAGAAAGTATTGTGCTATCCATGAAGCCTCGTAGAATATCACTTGGAGTGAGTATGTTGTTGCTTTTTGTGATCTCTTTGCTTCGCCAGAGGACAGTATGGTCGCAGTGAATTCAGAGAAGAATGATACCCCTGCACCTTGTTCAATATCAAGACGGTGTTTTTTGAAGTGTTTTCAACCAAACAAGTCAAAGGATCGTGTGTGCAATCATTGTGGAGAAATAGGACACACCTCAGATGAGCATGCGATCAATTGCTCCAGCTGTGAGGAAAGCCATCCTCTTGGAGAGTGTCCTATGAGCAACATCACATGTTACTTTTGTGAAGGTCAAGATCATTGCCCAGCTTGATGTTTCTTGGATACGATAGTTACTACCATGACACAGAATTGGCGAGAGAATCTTCGAGCCGCAGTTTCTCAAGAACTATCAAAAGGAAGAGGAACATCTGTGGTAAGTACTAAGTCATTTGAGGAGCTCCAGATGCATCGTTCCGACCGTGTCAGTCTCCATCAAGAAAGTAGTAAGGGGAAGTCACCAACAGCATGTTTCTTGTGTGATAAAGGTCATTGGGCTAGGGAGTGCCCTAAGAAATGTCCAATTGAGATTCACAAGGAGGACAATAATGAGCATACAATCGCAACCAACAAAGGACAACAAGGGGTACATATGTGCTATAGATATCGTGAGAAAGGTCATTATTCTAATCAATGCCCTCAGAGAAGACAAGCATCTCCTGCAGCCATGATTATTCCAGAAGTTACCTCAGTCAAGTTCATAATGCCAAGAGTGAGTGTTGAAGTTGCAACAGAAGTTGGTCCAGAGAACCAGTTGAAGAAAAGACGTCTGAGTGAAGACACTACCCCGGTCAACAAATGCTCAAGAAAGAGAGTTTGCCTTAAACTCTGTTATACCTGCGACAAGCCCGGGCATTTTGCCAAAAATTGCCCTCAGAAGAAAGCGACCATACCGGTTCAAGTCAATCTCAATTCTATCCCAGGCAAAACTTTAGTGCCAATGCCAATCGAGGAAGTTTAGATTAATGATTTTACCCTGTGAAAACTCTACTAGTAAAGGAAAGTGATTAATGATGAATTCACTGTAAAGATTCCTTGTTTAAAGTGATAAAGTAAAGATGGTAATATAATGGTATGTGAAGTGTTGGAAATGATAGCAATAATGGAAAAACAAAGGGTCAGATGTTTCTTTGAGTATTCGCCCTGTGTTGATGGTTCACGTGGAAATGATGTGTGTGTAATGAATCAATTTAGCGGTATTTAGCGTGAAGCTTGCCTGCCAGAGATTTGCCGTTGTCAGAAAATACTCAGTTACTGATCGATCTCAACTAGAGTGTTTGGAAGTTCAGTTGCTTATTGAATGAGTAGAGTCCCAAGCAAATCATGTTGTGTTGGGTACTCAAACCCTTGATGTTATTCCTGGAATTAATTAGATACTCGGATATAAATTCATAATGGATTGTGGTTGAAGAGCTATGTCTGTTGAGAGCTCTGAGGATAAGCAAGTGGAATTTCAAGCGACTGCTTGTTGTGTTAGTCAGCTGATGATTAATAGTGTGGAAGCTGCCAATTTAGAAGATGCGCCGATTGTCAGAGAATACCTAGACGTGTTTCCTAAGGAATCTACCTGATATATTGTCAAATCAAGAGGTTAAGGTTGTGATTGAGTTAGTGCCTGGTACAACGCTAAAAGCGAAGAGACCTTATGGAATGCCTACAAATGAGCTAGTTGAGATGAAGAAGTAGATCAAAGAGTTGCTAGAAAAATACTTCGCCAAAACCAGTTTATCACCATAAGGAGCACCTGTTCTGTTTGAAATATGGGAGCTTAAGAATGTGTATCGACCATCGGGCATTTAATGAAGTGACGATTAAAAAATAAGTATCTGTTGCCCAGGATCGATGATTTGTTTGATCAGTTAGGAGGAGCTGGAGTTTTCTCAAAGATAGATCTTCGGTCCAGTTATCATCAGTTAAAGATTCGTGCAGAGAATGTTTTTAAGTTAGAGTTTTCTACGCGATATGGACAATATGAGTTTACAGTTGTGTCTGCTAGAATGATCATTGCCATTGCATAATTTATGAACATGATGAATGAAGTTTCATGGAAGAGTTGGACAAGCTGTTGTTGTGCACATGGATGACATTCTTGTTTACTCCAAGTCGAGAGAGGAGCATGCAGAACATTTGAGATTGGTTTTGGAAAGGGTGAGTGAGCAACAGCTGTATGCTAAGTTTAGCAAGTGTGACTTTTTGAAGGAGAAAGTGGAATTTCTTGGCCATGTGATGACTGTTAAAGGAGTTGCCGTTGATCCAAGCAAAGTGGAAGCATTGTTGCATTGTGAGCAACCGAAGTTTGTTACTCAGATTCATAGTTTTCTGGGGATGGTAGGATATTACCGTCGGTTCATAGAAGGATTCTCAACGATTGCTAGACCTCTTACACAATTGTTGAAGAAGGAGAAGAAGTTTTCATGGACGCGAGAGTGTGAAAAGAGTTTTCTAGAATTGAAGAAGTGTTTGACGATAGCACCTGTCTCAGTGTTGCCAGATGTGCAGAACAGTTTTGATATATACTGTGATGCTTCAAGACAAGGTCTTGGATGTGTATTGATGCAGAATGGCAAGGTTGTTGCATAGTGTCAAGGCAATTGAGGCCGCATGAGGAGAATTATCCGACGCATGATTTGGAGTTAGCTACCGTAGTGCATGCTTTGAAAACATGGCACCATTATCTCACTGGAAATAGATGTGAGATATATACGGATCATAAGAGTCTACAGTATATAGTTACTCAGTCAAATCTTAATATGAGGCAAAGAAGATAGTTGAAGTTGATCAAGGATTATAATGTTGGAATTCATTATCACCTTGGTAAGGCTAATGTGGTGGTCAATGCCTTGAGTTGAAAGAGTCATAGTGCTAACATGAGGGTATTAAATGATCAATCGAGATATGTAAGAAATTTCAAAAGTTGAAATTGGAAGTTGTTCCACAAGGATTTCTAGCTGCTTTGGAAGTGAAGTCAACACTTGAAGATCATATCACTGATGGTCAAAAGGATGATGAAAATATTAATAGAATCAGGTCAAAGATAGATGAAGGCTTAGTTGAGGATTTAACTGTGGATGAGTAAGGTACTACGTGGTTTAAAGGTCAAATCTGTGTACCAAATAAGGAGTTCAAGCAATTGATTTATGAGGAAGCTCATGATTCGGAGTATTCGATGCATGCGGGAAGTGCTAAGACGTATCAAGGTCTTAAAAAAATGTTTTGGTAGCCTAAGATGAAACGTGAAGTTGTTGAAAATGTTGCTTTGTGTGATGTGTGTCAGAGAATAAAGGCAATGCATCAGAGATTAGCAAGTTTGTTACAGCCGGTGCAGATTTCTGAGTGGAAATAAGAGGCAAACTAGTAATAAGACCCATAGCATTGGGAATTGCATAGAACCCAGAAGGGATATGGTTCCGCTTGGGTCATCATTGATCGTTTGACCGAAGTTGCTCATTTCATACCTATGAAGACTAACTACTCAGAAGATCGCTTGGCAGAATTATATATGACAAGGATTGTGTGGTTGCACTGAGTGCCTAAGAAGATTGTGTTAGTTAGAGATATCCAATTCACCACGAGATTTTGAGGCAAGCTACATGAAGCGATGGAACTCGTTCGAATTTCAGTACAGCGTGTCATTCGCAGACAGATCGTCAGATGGAAAGAGTTAATCAGATTCTCGAGGATATGCTGAGAGCTTATGTATTAGCCTATGCTACTTCGGGGGATAAGTGTTTGCCGTATGCAGAGTTCAATTATAACAACAGTTATCAAGCTAGTTGCAAATGTCACCATTTGATGATTTGTATTTGTCGTGCCTGTCGTACTCTGTTGAATTGGAATGAGACAAAAGCATTTGGTGTCTTGGACCTGATATTCTCGTAGGAGCTGAAGATCAAATTGCCATGAGCAGAGAGGTTGAAAGTAGCACAGTCATTGCAAAAGAGCTATGCTGATAATCGTCGACGTGAATTGAGCTTTGAGCCAGATAATTTTTTGTATCTCAGAGTTACCCCTCTTAAAGGTGTCAAAAGGTTTCACGCTAAAGGGAAGCTTGCGCTAGGATATGTTGGTCCGTTCAAGATCTTGAGCCATTGAGGAGAGTTTCCTTATCAGTTGGAATTACCGCAGTCGTTGGCAGGAGTGCATAATGTGTTTCATGTGTCACAGCTTAAGAAATGTCTCAGAGTGCCAACGGAACAGAAGCCGTTAGAGGCAATTGAACTGTAAGAGGATTTGACCTACAAAGAGCAACCGATAAAATTTTTTGGATGTGATGGAGCGCAAGACTAAAAACAAGTCTACTCGTTTTTGTGGAGTTCAGTGGAGCAATCATTCAGAGAGTGAAACTACCTAGGAGTGTGAAGAGGATCTGAAGTCAGAATTCCCACACCTATTCTCTAGTTAGCCCTGAATCTCTGGGTCGAGATTCTGTTAAGGGGGGAGGTTTGTAACATCCCAGAAATTTGCTCTTATTATTATCTAATTGTTATTTATGCCTTTTATGACTTTCTTGAATGTATTTGGATTTTTTTGGATTTTATTAAATATATTTGTATTTGGCCTTTTATTGAAAAGCATTAAAATATTATCAAGTCCAACATAAATTTTGGCTAAAAATATTTTAATTAAGTTAAAAATGTTTCAAAGTATTTTTTTAGATTTTTCTTGGAATTTTTTCGCTATATTTATTTCCCTAACTAAATCAATCTATTTTCGGGATTTAAATTAAATCAAAAGGCTTTGGAATAACCATAAGAACTGTAAAGGGCCGAGCCCATTACTATGTAAGCTGAATCGGCCCATAGCCGGCCTGGCTTCTGGAAGGGATAATATGGGTCGTAGGATTATAAATGTTTGGTGGGGATTGAATAGGTTTATAGATTTGATGAAGCGTGTCGATCTCAGTGTGCAGCTTGGATTGCTTTGCGCCGATCTCATCTCAGCTGTGGATCAAGGAAAATGGACGGTTCCAAGTAATCTTCCCCGAGGCCTGACTGAACCGGACTCTAGCACCACAAACGTGCTCACCAAGAACTCAAGGATCAATCCGTGCGGTTCGTGGACTGTAGGGCTATAAGAGGTGCGCATCAGGGACGCCGGCTCACAATGATTGGAAGCCCTAAGCTTGAGAGCAGAAATTCGCCTTTTGTTCGCCACAATTGAAGACTTTTCGTCGAGCGCCACTGCAATGAAAAGCCACCGATTCATCGCCGTTCGTGGGAGATCAAGCTTGGGACTAGTGTTGTTCGCTTTTCCTCGTAGAATAGCATCTTGTGCGCACGCAATCGATGCCGGAAGGGAGCTAGTTCGTCGCTGCCACGAGAAGTCGTCGCCGTCGGAGAAGAAGCCCGCGCTGTCGTTGCCCCAGTGCATCAAAGTCAAAACCGATCACGTCAGAAGGTAGGCGGCGATGATTTCTATCCGGTGATGCCCTCTATTCTTGCCGCCAACGACCCTAGGGCTCTGAGCTCCACCGTCTTGTGTGGATGCGTTGCAATGGTGATACGTGTGCTTGCGTGGCAGCCACGTTGACTCATTCGCTG
Source organism: Otatea glauca (assembly GCA_036346275.1). Lineage (NCBI taxonomy): Eukaryota > Viridiplantae > Streptophyta > Magnoliopsida > Poales > Poaceae > Otatea > Otatea glauca. The sequence goes on from CM070713.1 coordinate 18,720,746, forward strand.
ACGTGCTCGCATGCGTGGTGGGTTGCATGGGGCAGATCAGGCACTGAGTCGGCTGCGGTGCGGGTCCCACTGTCAACCCTGGGATGTGTGGACCAGATCCATGCAAAGCGGGTCGTGGACCGTGATCTGGTACATGGACTCGGTCCAATGGACCAGGGAACACGTGTCGGCGTAGGAGCGCTTCGGGTCAAGGCTGACGTCAGCATGACATAATAATTACCTTTTTTAATATAAAAATAATTCAATTATTTAATTGATTTTCCAATTTTGAGATTTTTATGATTTTTTAATCTTCCACGAGGTCGTTCTCTCTCATACGAGCTCCGATCGAGGTGATTCAAATTTCTAAAAATTTGTAAAATCGAGATCTTATTAATGGTGAATTTTATTTTTAATTTTTGGAGTTTGTTTGTTATCTTTTTGGTGTTTATTTGACTTTCTCTCTCGTTTCGTGTGGACGTTGAATTGTGCGAGGCATCCGAGGAAGATCCAACAACTCAAGACCAAGGTCCAGAGCAAGAATAAAGGATTTTCTAAGGTAAGTTGTGCTTTGATAATGTTGAACCCATGTTTATAAAATTGCTATATTGTTTTACTCTATTGCATATTATTTCAAGTATACAATTGTTTCGAATTAAATTGGGACTTAGCTATTATACCCAATTGATCTATACCCTACCTTGTCATTTGTATGCCATGATCTATTGTCACCCTAGATTGGTTCACTATAGTTGGTTGATATTGAAATCAACATGGGAAGGTTAGAACGTCATAGTTACTTAGCCATGCCACGTCATCACATGTACTTGAATCATCAATGTTTAATCTTGATTAATGGAATATGGAACAATGATATGAACTTATGTGTCTTGTGAGGTCACACAATGAGATTGAGTTTTAATGGTGAGTCATGTCACGCAACGATATTGAGTTGTTAATGGCACGTGGTGTTTGGTAATCAACTTGGGTGGTAATCATTTAGATTGAGGCAAGTGACAAGGGGCGAGTATGCCAAGGTGGGCCCGATGGGCAGAGGGTATGTTGATGTCTTGCTTTAATCACTCTAAGGACTTAACCTTGCAAGCCTTTGACCTGAGTCAATATGCAACCACATGTCTGGTATGGGACAGCCTAGCTAATTAATTTGTGATGCCTTAGCTTGGTACTATCAATGGCGGTGTGAGTTCCCGAGTTATGGAGCAACTCACATGGCGCAAGAGGGGGGCCCTGGTTGTGGTTTTCAGACCCACCAGTGTCGAAACCTTAGCGGGTAGTACTGGGTTAAGCCAGAACATTGTAAAGGCCTTGTCATGATCTCTCCGCCGACACACAAAAGGAAGTGCGTTAATCTGGAAGGCACCAAGAGATGATCATGTCATATGGGTAAAGTGCATAACCTCTGCAGAGTGTAAACCTATTCGAATAGCCGTGCTCGCGGTATTGAGCAATGCTCGGGAATTACAATTAAGGGTTAGTTTAATTAAAGGGAAACTTTGTTGGGATGGCAGGTTGCCATGGGTGGTTGGAACTTGATTAAGGAATGGAAAACTTGGTTTACTTGAGAAATATTGAATCTATTTATTACTCTTATTTGTTTTGCTGTCCTTATAATCTATTTGCTGTATTTGTTCTCAAATGCTTCTTTACTGCAAAATATCATGAAAGCCATTCCTTTGGAATAAGCCTTACATATAGTTATGTTAGAATTGCATTCTGCGCACAACTTGTTGAGTGCTTTAAGTACTCACCCTTGCCAACAACAACATCACCAGTTGAGGAGTCTACATCTATGCTGGAGGAGGAGTTCCATGAAGAGACGCATGTTTAGGGCGCAAGCCTTGTCAGTTGCTTATGGTATACTGAGGGGTTGTCTACGTCTTCATTCTGTTGCAGTTTAATTTGTTGTTCAGTCTTGCGAGGTGTAGTCATGTAAGTTGACCATAAGGTCATTCAACAAGTGTTATTTAATATATGAAGTCTTTTATTGTATTTCCGCTGTGTATGATTGTGATATTCATCTATGTTGAGCCTATGTGCACTAGCGTGATCCTGGACTAGTGCAGTATACACAGAGGGTCCGGATTTGCATATTCGGGTTCCGACAGTTTTGGATGGGCATACCATTGTCCCTACTTTTGGTTTAAGTGTTCTTACCGCCGCAATTTACTTCCATGTGTAATATTTGGCCGGTCGACCGTGTACTTGTAATATTAAGTAGTTGTAATAGCACTCTAGTTTTACTACTATGCTATGTCGATGCTTAGATGTGTATATGTGTGATGACACTTCTCGCATAGGATATGTGGGCGTTAGGCATTGATCTTGGGAACTAGCACCGGGCACATATTCAGGTACCCGAAATTGTCCTCAACTGTCCGACATGTGGACACGTCCAACCATCGTTCCTTGTTTATTGCGACGCACATCCCTCGTTGGGTGTGGGAGATACCAAGGTTCTGAGGTGGCCGACGTGCGCTACACCCGGAAGGGTTGGTTTCAATCCCGGTATGATTATTCGGAAAAGAATCGGAAATCTCTTGGAAGCGTAAGTGTGTATGGTGCAATCAGGTGCTCTTATTTGGTTGAGTGCGGGCCATGTCGGGACCCGGATTTGCAAATCTGAAACCCTCTGTGTATACCGCACTAGTCCAGGATCACGCTAGTGCACACAGTGGAAACATAGATGAAATATCATTCCATACAACGAATTAACTAAGAAGAAGCAAATTATTATTAAATAGAGCAAATGACCTTATGGTCAAAGTTCATACACCTGTGCCTTATGGCTTAAGAAACAAATAAACTGTTGTAGCGAAAAAGAAATAACTTGGGCCATACGACATGCACAGACAATCTTCTGGGGAATGCCTTCCTAGTCCACATAGTCTTCACAGCATTCCTCCTCATGATATACATTATTTCCTGGTCCTTCCTCAGCAACTGAACAACATAGGCATAAAGCCGTGAATACAAAAGTACTCAGCAAGCCGTAGGGAAATGATGCAATATATTCATGCAAGGCTTGACAAAGGATAGCCATATGGTTCTTTTGTAGAAAGCAATAACTTCAATTGAAATACAGTAAATAGATTGAAAGCACATTCATGAAAAAGATAATAAATAACTGGTAAAACAATGGTAGACAACATGAATAAAATGGCAAGGCATCACCCTACACCATCTAAAACAATTATCAAACCACTGAATTCAACAGTATAACTTTAGACAACAAAACAACAGTGAACTCCCTGTTCACATCCTAACAATTCCATATTCCAACATTTCATGAAACACTCTATACCTCGTGTGAAATCCCCAGGTATGTCCATAACTGCGGACACGGCTATTCGAATAGTTTTACATTCTGCAGAGGTTGTACAGCTTTACCCACAAGACATGAATATCTCTTTGTGCAAACGTTCCTAACACACTTCCTTTGGTGTGTCGCAGAGATATCATGACAAAGCCTTTACAATGCCTTGTCTAAACTTGGTACTACCCACTAAGGTTTCGCCCCTCGGGGCCCCCTCTTGAGCCATGTGAGTCTACCCGTTCACTCCGTAACCCACACCACCAATTGGCAATACTCAAGACTAGGCATTGCAAATTAATCAGCTAAGTCTGTGCTATACTAGACTTGTGGTTGCATGGTTAGGCCCAATTCAATGGCGCACAAGATTAAGTCCTTAAGTTGTCTCAGGCAAGATATCCACATCCCAATGTGCTAGAAAGCACCCCCTTTACTGCACGATCACTTGCCCGAGAGAAAACATTTTGTTCATCCAAGATCAAAGGCAAACCCCGCCATGGTACAACAAGTTTTACAGCAGTGGCTAACGGCCACGATTCAATATCTCATTAAGTCAAGATTAACAATAATTCACATGTGACATGAGTCCCATTGTAAACTAAGTAGGTCTAAGCATAGTTACGTTAACCCAATGTTGGTAATATGTTTATGTCCAACTAGTAATGTCCCAACCTAGAGTTAACAATAGATACATGGCATTCCAATAATCAAGGTGGCATAATGTGAACTAGGTAAATAGCTATTCCCATGAACTAAGCATTGATACACAAATAGCATGCAATTGTATAAAAATAAAATACTTTTGTAAACATAGGATCAATATGATTAAAGGCTATGACTTGCCTTGCTGATCTAGTATTGAGTCTTGGTCTTTGAAGTCTCCATTCGCTCCCTCATGATTCGCGTCTACCGGAAAAGAAAGCAACGATACTAAATAAATACCAAACAGAGACTCAAACAAGCTTAAACCTGAAAATAAATAGCTCTGGAAGATAGAGCTTGATTTTAGAAAAAATTAGAAATTTGAATCGCCTCAATCGGAGTTCGTATGAGAGAGAACGAGCCTCTGAAAGATTAAATTCAAAAAAAACAGAAAAAATAATTTCGGGAATGATTTTTCTAAATGAAAATCTGGTTTATTGTGTCACTGCTGACACGCGGCTAATACGTGGGACCCTCGGTCCATGGACCAAGTCCACGGAGAGGCTACGATCTACGATGAACCGGGTCTGACGGAATAGCGGCTAGGGCTGACATCATCAATGATGTGGCGGCTCGGCTGATGCAGCACTAACACGGTGGTGGTGGTGCACACGTGGGCGCTGACACAGGCGGCCACGCAGACGACCACGCGTCGTGCATCCAACAGCACGGCTGGATCGAACGGCGGAGGAACAGGGCTACAGGCGGCGAGGATGTGGCCAGATTCGAGGCGCTGGCAAAGGATCGGACGGTCAGGGCTTCGCGATGAAGGACGACGGCGAGGGTGGCGGCGCTATTTCACCGGACGCGAGGAAGACAACATGGATCTCGGCAAAACACGACCGGATCGAGCGTATCTTCACGCGGGACTGGAAGAGCACAACACGGGCGACTCAACGATGCAACCAGCGATGACGGAGACGCGCCGACGGTGGAGATCCACGCAACGGAAAGCTTCGTCTGCGGTGAAGCAACTTCGGCGAGGTCATGTGCGAAGACGATGGCGCCTTGGGCTACACGAGATTGGGAAAGATAGGCGGCAGAGCGAGGGGACCTCGGGCGGGGGTTGGCGGTGCCTTAAATAGCCTTGGGAGGCGTGCGTGGCACGGACGTCGAAAATGGCGCGGACACGGAGCCGACACGGTTAGGGCTTCGGCGGCGGCGGCGCGCTGAGGCTGCATCCAGACCACACACGTGGCGCAGATCCGACAGCGATGGCTCGTGGGCTGGCTGGGCCGGGCGAGTGACGCTGGGCCAGGTGGACGCACGAAAAAGTGGGCCGAAAGAGGAGGCAGGCCAACCGAAGTGGGTCGAGGCAACGCGGGCCGCGAAGGAATAGGAACGGGCCGACGGGAAATTCGGCCTGAGAGGAAAATGAAAACAAAAACAATTTTCGAATTAAGAGAATTCCAGAAATTCAAATAAAGGTAAATAAATTAAAATAAATAGCAAATAAATTCATAAAAATCTCCAAAAATACAAAAAAATTCCTTGAAGCATAATAAACCCAACTAAAACTAAAAATATTTTGTTTGATGAATAGTTTAGTCAAATTAAATATTTTTGTTAATAGAAAATTTTCAAATTAAGCTTTGATTAATTGAAGAAAAATGCAAATGGTTCATTTTCAAATTCAAACATTCCAAAACTAAAATATTGGGATATTATAGGCCATTCAATTAATACTCCATGCATGAGACTATTGGTGGCAATGAGCATAAGCTTAACTAGAGTATGGGTGTCACCTCTAGTCCAACGCACAAGTGAGGTTTGATTCATATTTCCAGGTGACCACGAGATTTAGTCAACAATAATAAGTAGTTTATTGCAAACTTAATTTATAAAAAGCATTTAACCAGCTTGTAAATAACAAGTATCTTACATAAATATGAGTAACTCACAATCCTCCATGATTGTGATAAATGATCTATTCCGTGCCACACTTGGCATGACATCTAAAACATGGCTACCCACAATTTTTCAATTCAAACCTTTTTATTAAAACTCAAAATCTAACTAGTGTTAATACACCAAGTCTCTCATTACCGTGAGCACGGTTTTTTGAAAAGATTTACACTCTATAGAGGAGTACAACTTTACCCACAAGACATGACCAACTCCTGTTGCCGATATTTTCACACTTCCTTTGGTGTGTGGCAGAGAGATCACGACAATAACCGTTACATCACCTTGACCTAACTTTGCACCAGTTCGGTGATGTTTGATCCTTACTATAGTAGCAGAAAATATTTGTAAGCACATTACCAACGATAGTTATACGCCCTATTGTGACCTTTTCCTCCATAGAAAGGCATGCATCGTTGTATCGATAAGTGTTATTCTCAACACCTCGGTGAGGGCACTCCCTCGAGCAAATCTTCCCGGGATAACAATACTACTTCGGCCTTCTAATATGCAAACCTAGACCTAAGCAACTTAATAGATTAAGGCTATCCCATAATAGCACTTGTGGCTGCATAGAATGTATTGGATTATACAATGCTACATTCGGTATTCAATCGACCTGGGCGAGAACTCCCCCTATACTACATGCAAGTCCAGGTACTTCACAGATTATATAAATAATTCGCCCGCATCAAAACCTAGTTTTAATTTTTGATTTTGTATTAAAATAACAGAGACAACTTCCTCAACATATCAAAATTTTCATCCTTGAACAAATAGTATAACCGACCATTTGATCTTCCAAGTCTAAAGCATGGCTGAGCAAATATTTAAATATTCGAGTATCTCCAAGTTTGACATTATTTAATTACTAATCCCTACCTTATGGATTTAAATGTTTATATTTACATATTTAGCAAGGAGGTTCCATTCAATAAATAGGAATATCTAGCATACCCACAATATAGCAATTTTTACTAAAGGTACACACATGCATACATAAATTGGTAAAACAAGAAAATTTCAGCAAAATATTAGGATCAATATGGCCAAATGAGGTACTTGCCTTACTCGTTGAGTTCTTGAGTTGGTTTGGCATCGATGAGGAAGGTTTCCGGAGCGTCGGTGTCTACACGCACTATATCATAAAGCAATAATAAGAACCAAATGGCTTCAAACAGAGACCAATTTTAAATATTTTTCCACAAAAAGAAAAAGCATGATTTAGAAAAATTTATAAACTGGTTTCACTCAATTTGGAGTTTATTTGCAAAAGTTATGAACATTTGAATTCAAATTGGATGAAAATTCCCAAAAAATGAGAAAGAAAGTGACGTCGAAGGCATTCTTGGAAATTATGCTTCCTTACCGAGAAGGTTTATTCCCTATTGAACTAAAAGCATATTTCTCATTTTTGGGGTTTTTAACTTCAATTTTTCAGAGACTAAAAGATGGGGTCCACTTGTCAGTGTTTTATTTATTTTTCAAATTACCTGACAGATGGGGTCCATCTGTCAATGACTCATAACTTAAATATCAATTTAGTTTATGAATCATGTTATTAATCTCACCCGGGCCCACATGTCAATGACTCAGTTTTAAAAAAGAAAACTAACAGGTGGGGCTAGGCTGTCAGTAACTATGTGTGAGAGAAACATGGCTGCATGACAGGTGGGTCTCGCCTGTTGGTGACTCGTAGCAGAGCAGAGGCTAGGGCGTGCCTACTGGCAGCAAACAATGGTGGCTTATACGGCGTGGGTTCTCGGGATAGCAAGAGGGGACAGAAGGAAGGCTAGGGGAGCGGTCAATGGTGGCCAAGGATGGCCAACAAAGTTTGGTGGCTGGGCTCAGTTACGACGGCCATGGTGAGCAATGAAGGAGGGAGTATGGGGGGTGTGACAGTGTGAAATTAATTGAGGGGAAAGCATCAGTGGGGTGATGAGGTCCCATTTTTGGGCTTGGCGGTGGGAGGAGCACACCGAGGAGGGTCAGCAACGTTAACCATGGCTAGAGAAGACAACGATCGTGGTGGAGGAGTTCCCGGTAACTTGAGTTGCAAGACATGTGGGGATCACGATCAGGGAACCCTGAGGAAGCTTCGAATCAGAGGAATTAGGAAATGGCTCACCGTGGAAGGGGAATCGAGCTTGCTTGCTTCGGTAGCTCTTCATGGAAATGGAGCTTCGTCGGAGGGCAATGGCATTCGGCTCTAGATCAGGAGGATGCGTGGGGCTAGGGATGACCACGGTGAGACTTTTATAGCCGTGGAGGAATGGCTTTGGCTCGGGCCTTGCGAGCAAGATGTTGTGACCTACAGGAAGAGGACGACGGCGAGCGCGATTCCAGGATTTTCTAGCGGGTTCACAGTGTACATAGGAGTCAGGGCAGCAGCGATAGTAGGACGAGGCAACAGCTCAGTGGGATTCTTACTGCATAAGCGGCAACGCAGGGCAGGCATGGGACTAGACGGGGCAATGGCGCAAGTTCCAAGCAGCGTCGCGGGGTGTTTGGCGCGAGGTGGTGCTATCAGCGAGGGCTGGTGAGCAACGGTGACATGTTGGTGAAGTCCTACACTCGCTCGTGGTCTGGTGGGTGTGTTGGCGTGGGCAAAGAGCGCATGGCGCGGTGGAGAGGCTAACGAGCGGGCCTGGATCATCAGAGAGAGGCAAGGGAGAGCTTAGCTACATAGGGATAACATATTTTGCCTGGTTGTGCCTCCCCACAATGAAAATGGATTCTCGAGATAGGCGCTTTCCATTTTCGGATTTAACCTGATTTCAATTAAATCTTTGGTTTGCATCTAGAGACTTCTAGGATTTCTAGAATAAACAAATGAATTGCAAAATCTATGAAAAAGTTTTAGGGTGTTTTTGAGGTAGTACGGGTGTTTGTGTAAAAGTTTCAGAATATGTGAAGCTCCAGGTTTCCTTCAATAATTCTTTTAGTGTTTCTGTTTTAATAAAGTATGTATTATTAGATTTTCCAAAAATAGCAACTTAGTCCAAAAATTCATGAAATTTTTCAGAGGGATCCTCCAGACCATTTGAGATTTAAGTAAAATATTTCTAGACTTTTTACTTTTTTAAATTTGAAGTTTGAAAAAATGAAAGAATAACTAGGTTATTTAAAAGTATTTTCTTTAAATGCCAAAATTCCAGAAAAAACCAGAGAATTTCCAAAAGTTCATAATAAACACAGAATATAACTTGGCAACTTCATATTTAAATTTGGTGCAAAATTTGGGATGTTACATTGATAATATCGTCTATTGAATTATATGTTATATTTGATAGTACTAATATGTATTTGAAGTAATATTATAAGTGAAATTTGGTGTGCATATCATTAAACATGTGTATAATTATAAATATATATTACTGTATTAAACCTAAAACAGTACGCCGGTATGGACAGTTCCAAAATGTACCATTTCAAGAACCAAACTAGTATAACCTCTGGTATGATATTTGACAAGTTCGGTCCATACACACAAGGCGTTCGATGAATTGCTTGTGAGAACCTAGGTGGTGGATTGTTTTGTTCGGTTATTTGATGACTTCGTTTCCTGTGCCTCTTTGGAGCTCAGAAATAAGGTTTCAAAAACCGACGAAAACTGTTCGAAAATCACGGTTTTCGATTTTACTGTTGTGGTTTGAGATTCAAAACCGGTCTGTAAACCGATCTAATTAAAACAATTAAACAATTCAAAAAATTTGGAGCTCGAAAAACATTGAAAATCGCTCAAAAACTAGCTTTAAGGAACATTCAATTGGTCGGTCGGTTTTCAAACCGACCGATTTTCGTTCTTTTTTATTTTTCCAAAATTTTTTATTTCTTAACCCTTTGGTTCCTGACAATTTTCGAATGGTTTTTTTTTCAATTTTCGAATTTTGAGCAATTTTTTCAAAAACGGTTCTGTGAACCCTACTCAGAAGTTTTTTAGGGACACTTTGTCACAACAGTTGGCGCTATGGTATCATAGTACACGTCTACACGGTTGTGGTACTAAAGTTTCGTGCACAACCAAACAACACAAGCAAAACTGCCTAGAGTCTGCAAAATGCAACAATGGTCGCTAATTTTTACAAAGCGAAAAGCTGTAAGAACATATTGATATGGATTATTTTCTTTCACGAAAAATATGATAATATTATTTTTATGTGGGCAACAAAAAAAACCTTCCTCCAAAACAATGCTGACTTGTAAACAGGGAATACAATTTTATTTATGCTGTACGAAACTTCGTTTTTGTTTAGGTAGTACGAAAATTCGTTGAAGTGCATGTTCAGAGTGGAGGATTGGTGCAATCATCACCCTATTTAAAACATTGTTCCCCTCTCATCTGTAATTTTTTAAAAATCCCAAGCGAACAAAAATAATCATGGTCTGCCACGAGATTTTCACCAGTAATTTCTAAATGCCCCAAGAGAAAATAATAATAATGATTACCATCAAATTGTACTCAAATAAATATTTTATAGACTGTATCGATATCTAAACTATTTTTTTTTATTGGAGGGAGTAATTTGTAAACTTGAGTACGGCAACCGACGAGCTCGTATGGTTGCTGAGGGTTGTTGACTTGAAGAAGTGGTTGTGCAGGTCCAGGAGTAATTTGTAAACTTGAGGAGGGTGACCGACGAGCTCGTATGGCTGCTGAGGGTTGTTGACTTGAAGAAGGTAGTTGTGCATCTCCCTTGAAATAATTGATGCTCCCGGTCCTTTCATCTCCTTTTAAACAACCCAAGCGGAAAAAAATAACGATGGTTTGCCTCCAAATGGTCATCAGTAATTTTTAAATATCCCAAGCGAAAAAAATAATGATCACCTACCACAAAATTGTACTCCCTCTAGAGAAAAAAACAGTTGTTTTGGGTAACGTACGTTGAACATTATAAACATTGCCTATCGATATCTTTTTGAATATTTAGAATAGACATATGGAAATTATATGTATATATTTGTCTCGAAAAGTACGTACTTTCATACTATTTTAATTTTAGTATGTTTTATAAATATATTACAATACAAATAGGCAGTCAAAGAAACATTTTAGAGACTGTATCGATATCTAAAACGACTTTTTTTTACTGGAGGGAATAATTTGTAAACTTGAGGAGCGTGACCGGCGAGAAGGCTGGCTATCGAGCTATTATCGAGATTCGTTTGAAATTGATATAGTTGGACACAAAATCATTTTATTTATCATTTTAGTGGTTATTTCAAACTCGAGCTAACGAGCTACTAACGAGCTGAGCCTCATTAGCCATTTTTCACTCAAAATGGATTTATTTCAATTTTGAACCCATTAACTATTATTACCGAAGCAATTTTGATTTGAGCTTAAAGAGTTTTTTTTTTTTACCGGCCCTACCGACGAGTCCATAAAGTGATTGTGCAGCGTCCTTCAAAATGAGGCTCCCGGCCCTTTCATCTCCTCTTAAATATCCCAAGCGGAAAAAAAATTGTCATCACTAATTTTTAAATGTCCAAAGCGAAAAAAATAGTAATCGTCTACCACCAAATTGTACTCCCTGGTCACAAAAACAGTTGTTTTGGGTAACATACAGTCGAACATTATAAACATTGCCTATCGATGTCTTTTTGAATATATAGATTAGACACATCGAAATTATATGTATAGATTTGTCTCCAAATGTACTTTCATACTATTATAATTTTAGTATGTTTTATAAATATATTATAATGAAAATAGGCAGTCAAAGATACATTTTAGAAACTGTAACGATGTTGTCTAGAACGACTTTTTTTGGCTGGAGGGAGTAATTTGTAAACTTGAGGATGGTGATCGACAAGTACGGCTGGCTTTCGAGTTTAAAAAAGTTGTTTTTGAGATTCTTTTGAAATTTACATAGATCGACACAAAATCACTTTACTTATCATTTAAGCGGTTATTTTAAATTCGAGCTAACGAGCTATTATCGAGTCGAGCCTTATTAACCTTTTTTTTTTGTCTCAAACTGGATTTATTTCAGTTTTGAACACAATAAAATTGTAATCGAAGCAATTTTCATTTGAACTCCCAACAATCTTTTTTTAACTGCCCTAACGACGAGCTCATATGCCTGTTGAGGGTGGACTTGAGGAAGGTGGTTGTGCAGCTTCCTTTAAATGATGCTCCCGGCTTCCCGTGCATTACTTTGGCTTGACTGCGGAGGAAGCGAAGGCAGAAGGGAACCAACCCCAGCAATCTGCTCCACTAATCGCCTTAGCCTGCTACCAATCGAGCCAGCGAGTAAGTCTAAAGTTGGCTTCTTACTTCCTTTGCTGTGTATCATGGGTACATACCTAATTTTTCCATGAACGCAGGTGATCGCTTAATAATTTTCCGGCTACTGGTAAGTCGATCGGCGGATTGGCTGTTATAGCACGAGCTTTATTTCAGCTCAGATATCGATTGATGTGCAGAGGGTTGGTGATGCCCCACGGCCGGGAGGGAGGAGGCTGATTAATCACTGAATCTCGCCGAACCTCACATTCTATTACAAGGTACCGCTTGTCTCCTCACATTCTGTACGAAATTTTTTGAAATTTTTAGGACATTCAGTTTGACTAGTTTACTAACCAGTAAAAATAAGTTTGAACTAAAATTCAAGCTACAGTTTCCTTTTTTTATAATAGATTGATTGTAGGTATGTGTTGATTTTATATATAAATAAGCAAATCATGTGATCTAAATTCGTCAAAATATTTGAATTCGAGTATATTCAGGGGTACATATCTGATTTTTCCATGAGCGCAGGTGATCGAGGCGGATCGGCCGTCATAGAAAGCTTTATTTCAGCTCAGCTGCCGATTGATGGAGGCTGATTAATCACCAGAGCTCGCCGAACCTCAGATTCTATTACAAGGTATACGTAATATTTTAGAAAATAATGCAGTCAAACTTCTTTAACTTTGATTACTAATATAAAAAAGTTTAGATTAGTTATGTGGAAATGGTGTTATTAGATTAATCATGAAAAGTATTTTTATAAGGAAATAATTTTATATTATTTTAAGAACATAATCATATAAAAAGAGTGGTCAAAGCTGTATGCTATAGATCGTGTCGATATCCAAAATATTGTATTCTTGAGCAGAGGGAGTATGATAGACATTTAACTCACTAAGCTACTCCACCTGGGAAAACAAGGGATGATGCTTTAGTCTAAACTAGAAGGTGAGCCGCACATGTGAAAATGGTGTTATTAGATTTGTTGCAATAGTTTAGTATTAAAATATAACTTAGGTGATCTAGATATATATTATTAAACAATCAGGGCATATAGATCCTTTTAGGTAATACTTAGAAACAATAATAAACCTTTGAAGCCATAACATATGAGAGGAAATTGAAATATTTGATTTGTATGGACCCAGGAACATAATATTCAAATATGCTTTCATGGAAAAACTGCTTGATTCACACTCTATAGGCTCAACGTTGATCCTGAGCAGTCTATCACAGATATACGGCTTCTTCTATAATTAATCCACCCTAGAGATATAGGGTGCTTTTAGTTGCTGTCGGGACCGGATTTCTAAATACGAACCCTCTGTGTATAATCTGTACTAGTCCAGAAAAAACTAGCACACATAGTGGAAACAGTACTGACAACACATCCGTATCACAAAGCATATAGTATTAATTAAGCAAAAGAGTATTAGCCTTATGGCCAATTATTACAAATAAGCAGCATCATGGCTTGAGTTCAATAAGAAACAATGGAAATGAAATAATAGCAATAAAGTAAACACATCCATTTGCCCAATAGGCAATCGATTGGGGTACGCGTCCTAGCATTCTGGATTTCCTTCGTCATAACCACAAGCATAGAACTCGTAGTCACCTTCAACTTCTGCAAACTCCTCTATGAAAAATTGGGGATGTTGCAAGGGTGAGCACAGAATGTACTCCGCAAGTCTTGGAAATATAATGCATGATAACTATATGCAAAGCTAAACAATTGAAGGCATAATGTAGCTCTTTTAACATAAAGCAAATTTTAACTGTAAATACCAATAGTAATTTCACAAAGCATTATTTGACCAAAATGTAAATAGCATAGTAATTGAATTTGATATGACAAATAAAGCAGGTTCTAGCTACCTGACTGGCTCCATCTGCCAAACCATAACCCGAGATTCCATCTGCTCATGGATTCCCAAACCACCATTTTCATTTAAAACAAAACCATAAAATCTACAGTGTGCAAGCGTACCTCGCTTGCCTATGACCGTGGGCAAGGCTACTTAAATAGTTTTAACTCTGCAGAGTGTGTACAACTTTACCCACAAAACATGATCGACTCTTGTTGCCAAGCTATCAACACACTTCTTTTGGTCCGTTTACAGAGAGATCATGACAAGTCCTTTACAATGTACAACCCCACTATTAAACTCGCCCGCTAAGGTTTCGTCATCGATGGGTTCTAGCTGCCTAGTCGGAAGTTCCCTCTTGCGCCTGCCATCATCTGGCACTCACCAACTGGCGAAGCTAATAACGAGACGCATAAATTATTTAGCCAGGTCGTACCCATATAGACTTGTGGTTGTACGGTAGTGCTTGGTCCATGATAACACATGCTTCGGTCCTTAATTGACTAGAGTGAAACATTCACATACCAAGGTCTCGTGCTTCGCACCCGCCAAACATCCATCCGTCCCGATCTAAACCATATTTTCCACTTTATTTCATTTAAATAACAAAGAGAAACACCAATTGTCGCAACTTCACAAATAAGTTTCAACAATATTTGAAGTGATTCCCATAATGGCATAATACCGAAACGTTTAAGCTGGACTAAGCAGTTCTACTTCCCATGCTAATCTACTGGTTATCTCTAAATAAAATATCTAGTACCATCTAGGCTGACAAAGGTTCGTCATGATTAATGTCAATGAGGGTATAACAAATTCTGGTACTTAACTATACCCTAAAACTATATTTAAAATACATTGCATAAAAGTAAGCATGTATAATTTAAAACAACATAAGCTTTTCATAAAATTTGGGATCAATATGTTCAAGGAAGACTTGCCTTCGCTGCCTCCTGCTAGTTCTACCTCCGACTGCAGATTCACTTGAGCGTCGACTGCTTCGTCTACATGCAAAACGAGAACAAATAAATAAAATAAATTCAAACAAAATTCAAAAATTGAAAATAATGGTACTAGAAGATATATCATGAATTTAGATGAATTTAAAATTTTGAATCACTGGAATCGGAGCTCGAACGAAGAAGAACGAGCTCTTGAAAGATTCCTAGATCAAAAATTCAGAAAAAACAAAAGGCTGACACGTGGCGTAATCTAATTGGTTGGAATTTTTTGGAATTTCTGGAAAATCAAAAAAAGAGAAGAAAAGTGGCACAGCTCACGTGGACCGGGTTCACCGAGGCGTTCAAGGGGCGATGCGGCGGACCGACCGACGTGGTCGCCACGGGCGCCTAGGGGCGACGCGTGGCGCTAATGTCCGCCGCCACACGAGTCGATGCGGCGGAGGCGCCAGACGCAGTCACCGAGGTGGCGCAGACGCGGGTAGCACGTGGCGCTAACGAGGCGCCAGCGATGCACGGGCGGCGCGAAGTGGAGCGGCTCGGCGGCGGCGCGGGCTCGCCGGAGCCGAAGAAGAAGATGCGACCAAGGGGTAAAACGCGACGGATTGGGGCTGGATTTGGGGCAAACGGAAGAGCGCAGCGCGGGCAGGTCGGCGGTGCAGGAGATGGCGGCGGAGACTCACTAGAGGCGACGAGCGACAACGAAAAAACTCTCGGACACAGCGACGCGAAGAAGAGCTCAGGGCGGCGGCTTCGAGCGAGAAACGACGGAACGAGAGAGGGGAAAAGGACGGCGGCTTTAAATAGGCGTGGACGCCGAGAGTTCGGGGCGAACGGCCGTGGAAATCGCAGCGGCGGTTGCAGAGTTCGTAGGCGTGACGCGAGACGAGCGCAGAGGTCGACAAAGCGGGCCCATGCGCCGGCGGCACGCACATGGAGGTGGGCCGAGTGAGCTGGGCCGAGAGGAAACGAAATGAAGGGCGCGGAGAGGAGGCGGATCGGGCCGACGCGAGGAAAATGGGCCTCGGGGAAGGATTTGGCCCGTGCGGAGAGAGAGAAAGGAAAAAGGATTTTCCTTTTTAGAAAATTCTAGAAAATTAAGAAAAGCCAAAATAAATAGCAAATAAATTAGGAAAAATTCAAGAAAATTCTCAAAAATACTTTTAAGCATTTTGAACCCAAATAAATTATTTTGAACTTATTTAAACTTATTATTTTAATTCAAATAATTTGGTAGCACTAAAAGAATTTTTTTTTAAATTCACCAAAGTTTTAAAAAGGTGAAAAATAGAATGTTACAGCTTGTCTAGATGAGGTTAGTGGTATATGACCATCCAATCTGGGTGGGATGGAGCCATCCAGGTGGCTGTTTAGTTGGGTGGATAGAGATGAGCCAATTTTTTGTTTGGTTGGATGGATGCGAATGGATAAGATGAGCCAATTTTTTGTTTGGTTAGATGGATGAGGATAGATGGGTTTGTTGTAATCAAGGTTTTGATTTTTAGTTTGAAATTTTTGGAAAAATTTTACCAAAATTTGAATTTGCAAACAAAATTTGACCAAGTACACTTCGGCGAAATTTGAATTTGACCAAGTACACCTCTTTATGTAATAAACTGCATTAGCCCGTCTGGCCTTTTTTTAGGGTGGCTCTATCTAACATCTTAAGAAAATATTTCAAAAAACTAAATAACTATATATCTTCTATCCACTCATCCAATTAATTGGATGACTCCAAATCTATAGATGATCATGTCCCATACCTTCGTCCACCTAACCAAATACCACCGTAGATATTGTGCAAGTCTTCTTCGTGGGACCTAGCTAAGCAGCCTCACATTAGCATGGCTAGTTATATTATTTTCTCTCTCGTTAGCGATTATAACAGTCATTATTCTCCAATTAATACATTCATTTTTTTTTCTAAATTCAGATAAACCAATTGTCCTAATGTCTCAATATATATATATATATATATATACACACACGTTATATTATAGCCGGGAGGATTGGCGCCCTCCCAGCTATGCCACGGCACCTCTTTCGCGATTTGGTTCTTCAAAAATTTCAAAATTACGTTCAGATCCTCCGGTTGGTTTTTTAGTAAAAAGAATCCAAAAAAATCAAAATTACATTTAGATCCTTCCACGGTTTATGTTCAAGCCCTCCCGACGGTTTCTGTAGAATGGCCCCTAAAAAACAAAATTATATTTAGGTCCTAAGAAATCGGTTTTTAGCAGATTGGACCCGAAGGAAAACGAAATTACGTTTAGATCCCTCCACGGTTTTCTCCAAACAAACTACAGATTCGCCGACGGTTTATAACAGTCCACAGATTCACCGACGGGTCGTACCGACCCTTTTTAAAAAAAAAACAAGAAAACCGAGATTACAAAAAGAAAACAAAATTTTGTTTAGGTCTCCGCGGTTTTTTCCCAAAATATCCACATATTCACCTACGGCTCCTAGCAACTCATTTTTTTAAAAAAATGACGAGAAAACTGAAATTGTGCAAAAAAATTTCAGAAATATCCGTCGGACCACGATTAACCGGCTGTGTTCTAACGACCCATTTTTTTAAACAAGAAAACAGAAATTACGATTAGGTTCCTCCGCGGTTTTCTCCAAAAAAAATTCAACCGATTCGCCGACAGCTCCTAGCAGCCCATTTTTCTAAAAAAGAAAACCGAAATTACGCAATTTTTTTGCAGAGATATCCGTCGGACCAAATTTCATGCGGCACAGCGTCGCATGACCGAATTTCCCAGATTTGCACAGCGCAGCATCGCGTGATGAAATTTCGCACAACGCAACGTAGCACGTGACCTGACTAGTAACATACAAATGCCGAGGAGTTGCAAGTCTCGGCCGCTCAGTATAGAAGTAATTATAATACAAAAGTTATATAATATTTCTATAAAACGTTTTATGTTAATTTTTTTGTAGTGTTGATCTATAGATACTATGTACTGAAAAATACCTTGTAAGTACTGAAAAAACTAATTCAATAAGACATAAATTAAAGCAGATGCTTAGTTAACTAGAAGATTTACCCGTGCAACTACCTGGCTAGATATTATAATACAGTTATCTTTG
Organism: Otatea glauca; assembly: GCA_036346275.1. Lineage (NCBI taxonomy): Eukaryota > Viridiplantae > Streptophyta > Magnoliopsida > Poales > Poaceae > Otatea > Otatea glauca. The sequence goes on from CM070713.1 coordinate 18,738,821, forward strand.
ATATACAAATCTACTTCCTATAATTAAAATACAATTGTATTTGTTATATAATTCTAATATCTATATATGATTAATCTGTATTGTTATAATCTGGACCTATCAAAATAGGAGTTGAAGATCTTTATCTTTTTTCTTTCTATTAATGTGAGAATTTTTAGGATTTATTCTTTTTTAGGATTATTGTGGATTTTGCCCTTAATACGAAGGCAAGGTGCCTGGAATATAGTTGTAACATGTACACTTCTCTTGTTCCGTTGATCTAAACCATGGAAATTAAGGCAATTCTAGCATTCGAACCCCGTTCCTACTTGAAAATGTACTTTTTATCAACTTCTTGTCGTCGGTTCTTGAGGTCCTAGAACCATGAAAAAACTAATTCAATTGCATGCGGAGTATTGGTGCTGACTGCTGAGCATCAGCGCAGCACGCCGCAAGAACACTCTTGATTATGTCCACTCTTCAAATTAAGCTTCGTGTTAGTTAATGGCTCATAGACTCATATTGCATTATGCTCGCCAGATGTGCTAGGGTGACACATCAGATTAAGTTCATAGACTTTGAACATTGAAGTATCCGTTAATAAAACAGCTTCCCAAAAGTTCTTAGATAAATCTTTTACAATTATCTCTAAAATTTTGTAACTAGTTCATTTATTCTAATTTTTTTACAAAAAATTACACATTTATTTTTATTTTTATTTCTTTTTTCGAACAAAAGCTTACATTTTTTAGGGATATGATTAAATGTTTATACGAAACTGGCATAAAATAATCTAGGATTTTTGCAAAATCCACCCACCTATAATCAGGAGAGTTTGTCGAAGTGTACCTACATCCCAAAGTTTGTCAAAACCCACCAGTAAACTCTATGTGGATGCAAATCCCACACCCAAATGCGCAATCCACTTGTGAAGCTACTAGAAGCCAATAAACTATTAATTTGGCTATCTCTATTTGAGGGGATCGCACTGAGCAGGGCTATAAACGAGCCGAGCTCGAGTGAGCCTCGGCCTCCCACGCCGAGCTCACTAAAAGCTCGAGCCGAGCTCGAGTTGGGGTCCGAGCTTGACCTGCACTCAAGCTCGGCTCGGTCCAAGCTCGAGCAGGCTCGAACTTGGTCTCGAGTAAGCTCAGTAACAATAAATAATTCGATATGCACTATTTTTCAATAATAAAAAATGTTCAAGCTCGAGTAAACTCGGTAAGAGTTAATATATAGTAATATTTAACAAGTGATTAGTAAATTTACCAGGTTTTCAAGCTATTCTAGCTCGGTGAGGCTTGTGAGTTCAGGATCAAGCTCGAATTCGACTTGTTTGGAGCCCGAACCGAGCTTGAATCGAGCCTCTCGCTAGCCGAGCTCTAGTAGCTCATGAGCCTTGAGCTTTTCTTACAGCCATACATCCGAGTCCATCCAGATTGCAGAAATCCTCCCACACGGCCACAACGTTGGCGATTGCCCATGATTGTATTATTTCTTGTCCCTCTATTCTCTCGCTCTTACATTATGCTTTATTATTCCACACTCTCCTCGTATGCCCTACCTAGCATTGGCACATATTCCCTACTCATAGTCCACAGAAATTTCAACATAAGCCCCTGTAGGAGATTCAACGAGTAAATTGACCCATGCAGAGGGGGCTTTGCAACCACATAGAACTTGCAGGTAGGTTTTTTTTACGAACTTTGAGATGGGGATATGTTTTTGACAACTCCACTATTTGCAAGTGGGTTTTTGAAAAAATCCCAATAAACTAAGAATAATATGTTTTTTTTATTTTGTTAAGACATGTTCCGAATTTAGATAAACACCTGTTTTAAGCTTATTTGTTACGTGGTCTGTATAGCATTAGTCAACCAATAGAGAAGAATCAGAAAAAGAGTTGGATATTTAAAGAAGTGTTTGGAGTTTTTTAGTTGAATTGTTATTTTGCTTTCCTCCTATTAATTACGAACCTCTATTAAATTAAAATCACTATTTAATAGTTAAAAGCACACATTCAGACTTTCTAGGTAATGTAGAGACTTGAAGTAGAAGCAGAAGCAGCAGCAGCAACTGTCTTGCTGTTTTTCTGTTAGTATTATCTGAATACAAAATATAGTTCTATAATGCTAATTCCGTACACTATTGCCCACAGGACGAAAAGAAGTCACCATGAGCATATCGAAGACCATTGGAGTCATTAGTGGCATCAATGAGTGTGTTAATTTGTTTCACTTGGTTAGATCTGCCATCTCATCCCTGTTCTCCCGAGAGAACGGAGCACAGGATCAAAAACTTCAAGACGTATTACAGTTGCAGAGTGATCTCCAACGCCTCAGGGAATCTCTACCAGCAATGTACGACCTCATTGATCGAACTGAGTGGAGGAGCCATGAAAAGTGTGTGTCTGAGCTCCTTCCAGAACTCAAGGATGCAGTTTATGATGCTGATGACCTTCTCGATGAATTCAGATGGTACGAGCAGAAGATGGAAGTAGAGGGTAATGTGAGCCAATCACCTTTTATTGATTTCTTTAACATTGTCATTCAAGGCAGCTTCAACAAAGTGAAAGATATCCAAGAAAGGCTGGAAAATCTTTCTAAACAGCTGGAGAAGATGGGCTTGCGTGAAGTGACACAACGGTTTGACAAAACAGTGAGGCCAGAGACCAGTTCTTTCCAACTGAGACAAAAATATTTGGTCGTGACAAGGAACTGAAGAAGGTGATGGGATTTCTTGGTGTGCCTATAGATAGTAGTACGGCTCATTCCAAACGCAAGAGAGAAAGTAGTTCAGTCAATGCATCAGCAAGCAACCAAATTAGTTATACAGTAGACAATAATGAAGCAAGAATGTCAGGTGTTCCTGTTTTGCCAATAGTTGGAATTGGGGTGTTGGAAAGACCACCTTGGCCCAAGATATCTGCAATCATCGACAAATGAAGTCTCATTTCGACCCGATAATTTGATTTGTGTTTCAGATGATTTCGACGTGAAGAGGTTAACGAAAGAGGCCATACAATCTTTATCTCGTAAAGAGATAAAACGGATAATTTGGATTTTCTTCAGAAAACTCTCTACAAACGTGAATAATAAAAGGTTTTGCTTATCCTTGACGACATGTGGGATGATTCCTTGAAAGAAGATATGCGGTGTTGGAAGAGTTTTTGTGCACCTTTGACATCTGGACTTCAGGGAAGTATGATGTTGGTGACCACCAGATCTCCAGATGTTGCTGATGGAGTGCGAACAATGGAGCCCATTCCATTAGAGGGTTTGAAGGATGATGTATTTTGGGATTTCTTCAAACTATGCGTGTTTGGATCTGATTGCTCAAACAATGATTTAGAGTTGGAGAGCATTGGTAGAAGCATACTTCCAAAGTTGAAAGGTTCTCCCCTGGCAGCCAAAACTCTTGGGAGGCTGTTACGAATGAGACTTCACCCTACACATTGGAATAATATACTGAAGAGTGAATTGTGGAGCTGAAACAAGAGGAAACTGACATTTTGCCAGCCCTTCGTTTGAGCTACATATATTTACCATTTCATTTGAAGAGATGCTTCTCATTTTGTGCTGTGTACCCCAAAGATCACAAATTTGACAAGCACAGGTTAGCTGAAATTTGGGTAGCAGAAGGCTTTGTGGAACCTCAAGGTGACATTCCAATTCAAGATATTGGCCGTCAGTACTTTGAAGACCTTGTGAATCGATCCTTCTTTCAAAAGTTTCTGGTACATACGTAATCCATGACTTGCTGCATGACATGGCGCAACTAGTTTCAAGGCATGACTGCTTCGTCTTAAAAGACACAAGTGACTTTCAAAAAGTTCCTCAGAATGTTCGTCATATGTCAATACTCTCTAGCACAGAAGTTGACCGTCCCAATTTGTTGAGCCTATGCAAGCACACAAAGTTGCGTACCCTAATTTGCTACAACCATTTAGGGGTTACCCTACTTTGCAACAAGCCTTCAGGGAATCAAACTTCAGCTTCTGTAATGGACCGTTGGTGTAGTGAACTTCGGCGTATGCGTGTGATTTTTTGTGCCTTCACAGAGGAGTTACCAGATAGTATTGGCAACTTGAAGCATCTTCGGTACCTTGAAATCTCCGAGGCTTGTCCTTTCAAGAGCCTTCCTTCAGCCTTGTGTTGCCTCTATAATTTGCAGATCATACATGCTAGCAAATGCAAATTAGAAAGCTTGCCCAATGAATTTAGCAAGTTACTCAATTTACAGGTATTTGAATTGTCGGGCTTTGAATATCATTCAAAGAGTAAACTAAAGATTGATGAAGGCAATAAACAAGGATCAGGAATTAGATTTTTGAAGAATTTGAACCAATTTTGCGGAGATTTGAGTATTTCTAATCTTTATGCGATAAGTAATGATGATGCAGCAGAAGCGGAGCTAAAGAATAAGAAGTATCTTTACGGCCTGATACTGAAATGGCCTTCCCAAAGGTCCCCAGAGCGCAATGGGGAAGAAGTGCTTCAGGTTCTACAACCTCCGACCAGTCTCAAATCTCTGCACCTCTGGGATTATCCAGGTGAATCACTTCCAAGCTGGTTTCAGCCACGAAACTTGCCAAACTTAAGATCACTTGAGTTTACATCTTGTGATGGATTTGAGATGCCTGAGGTGCTAGTAGACAACAGTAATGGCAGCATTGGTAGTTTCTCGTCCATGACAGACCTAACCATTTATGGGTGCAGAAATTTATCAAGCCTCGAACAATTTGTGCAACATATGCCTGCCATCAAGAGAATAAGAATTGAAGATTGCATGTGGTTAGTATCACTACCAACTGCAAGGTTTGGAGATTGCCTTGAAGAACTGCAGATGATTAATTGTCCAAATATCTCCCAGCCCGGTGAAAGTTTCGGGAGTCTTCGTTTCCTGAAGCATTTGGTGATTCTGGACTGTCCACGCCTCAACTGGCAAAGGGGATTTGTATTACCACCATCTCTCGAAAGGCTCTACTTAAAGCTTTGTGGGGATATCTCTGCCTGGTTTCCATCCTGCCTGGAGAACCTCAACTCCCTTGTGTCACTGAAGTTGATTTCATGTGCGTGCATAGAGTCTATTCCAGGCTACCTGTGGAGCTGTAATCTTGCATCACTCCAGGAATTGTGTATTCTGGATTGTCCAGATCTTGTGTCAATTGGTGGAGCAAATGCAATTGCAAATATAGAGGAGGCGTGCATAGATGGCTGTCCAAAGTTGGAGCAACCAGAGCAGCCTGTGCGGAGACCCACCTGGAACCCGGATTTCTTTAGGACGAAACATTCTTCCGTATAACACTTCACTCTCCATCCTGTAACTCAAGTGTCCATGCGGACAGTGCTTTGAGGCAGCAGCTATACAGTCAACCTCCATGGCTTTTATTATGGGATGATCCTCCATGGCCGTTGCGAGCATCTATCTATTCAGGTCATCACGACCGAAGGACTCACGGGCCGCCTCTGTCGGCTGTGTCGCTGCGCACACCCAATTCTAGCGGCTCAACACCGCTGGCCGTGTCCACCCCTGCCTGAGCCCAGTAGTTGTAGATCGCCTCCTGTGCCAACACATCATTTCTTGCTCTTCCGCGACAGCTCCAGGTCATCACCTGACTCCCAGCCAGTCCTTGCACCGATCGTCAAGTAGTCTTTCTCCCATCTGGGTTAGATCTATGCCGGTTCCATTATTTAGTTCCTACCTTGCAAGCAAGCTAATTGATTGCTACGGTATATGTTCCTTTTGCCTGTAAGTTAATTAATAGATACAATTTTCTTTCAATTTCGTGGAATCAATTCGCTCTGATTGCCCTAATTGTTCTTTTTCCTCAATTACTTTGTACAATTGGAAAATTTGGAACGTTTTTGATAGCCAAGCGTACATGCATACGGTTACACAGTACCATGCAAGTGTACACGCGCAGGACTCTGGAGATTAGCATGCCACCGGCCAGAAGAGCAGCACAGCACCAATCAAGGATTACTTCCTTCTTTAGCCTAACTATCTTTGGCATGTATCTTAACTAATTCTCTCTGTAATCTTTATATACATCGGTGGCTGCAATACAAAGATTCATCGCGTGATTATCTCGTATACTCTACGCTTTCATGGTATCAGAGCGGATCGATCCAGCGATCACTCGCTTCCGCACACCCTTCTCCTCGCCGCCGGTTCTCTCTATGCCGGACGCCTTCTACCTCTCCTGACCACTTGCCGTCGCTCCAATGGCCAGCTCCTCCACCGAGCACTAACAGCAGCAGGCCGCGTCCGCCAAGGCCGAAGAACGTCGGGTCCAGGCGCTCGTCGACACCGCCGTAGCACGTTCATGCCAGGAGGCCACCGCCGAGGCTGAACGTCGACTCGAGGCGATCGTTGCCGCCGCTGTCGATCGCGCGCGCACAGATGCCCTTGCTGCGATCGCTGCCGAGCGCCAGCAGCAGCCCCCGCCCCCTGCATCGATCTTCCCCATGCGGCTGCTCCTCCACCCGGCTGCAACGTCGACGCCCTTCATGCACAGGCTGTTGGTGTCTTGAATATCAAAGCGCTCATCCCCGTCACGCTTGACCCCGACTCCAACAACTACAGCAAGTGGCGCGGCCTTTTTCTCCTCACGCTTGGCAAATACGCCTTGATAGATCACGTCCTCTCCAATGCAAATCCCATTGATCTACCGGAGTGGACACGCATGGATTGCGTGGTCTTGTCTTGACTCTACGGCACGATTGTTGCCGACCTCCTCGAGCTTGTCATGACTCCTCTCACCACTGCCCGGGTTGTCTAGACCAACCTCGAGCATCAATGAAAAATTTCATCAGAGAGAGGCAAGGGAGAGCTTAGCTACATAGGGATAACATATTTTGCCTGGTTGCGCCTCCCCACAATGAAAATGGATTCTCGAGATAGGCGCTTTCCATTTTCGGATTTAACCTGATTTCAATTAAATCTTTGATTTGCATCTAGAGACTTCTAGGATTTCTAGAATAAACAAATGAATTGCAAAATCTATGAAAAAGTTTTAGGGTGTTTTTGAGGTAGTACGGGTGTTTGTGTAAAAGTTTCAGAATATGTGAAGCTCCAGGTTTCCTTCAATAATTCTTTTAGTGTTTCTGTTTTAATAAAGTATGTATTATTAGATTTTCCAAAAATAGCAACTTAGTCCAAAAATTCATGAAATTTTTCAGAGGGATCCTCCAGACCATTTGAGATTTAAGTAAAATATTTCTAGACTTTTTACTTTTTTAAATTTGAAGTTTGAAAAAATGAAAGAATAACTAGGTTATTTAAAAGTATTTTCTTTAAATGCCAAAATTCCAGAAAAACCAGAGAATTTCCAAAAGTTCATAATAAACACAGAATATAACTTGGCAACTTCATATTTAAATTTGGTGCAAAATTTGGGATGTTACATTGATAATATCGTCTATTGAATTATATGTTATATTTGATAGTACTAATATGTATTTGAAGTAATATTATAAGTGAAATTTGGTGTGCATATCATTAAACATGTGTATAATTATAAATATATATTACTGTATTAAACCTAAAACAGTACGCCGGTATGGACAGTTCCAAAATGTACCATTTCAAGAACCAAACTAGTATAACCTCTGGTATGATATTTGACAAGTTCGGTCCATACACACAAGGCGTTCGATGAATTGCTTGTGAGAACCTAGGTGGTGGATTGTTTTGTTCGGTTATTTGATGACTTCGTTTCCTGTGCCTCTTTGGAGCTCAGAAATAAGGTTTCAAAAACCGACGAAAACTGTTCGAAAATCACGGTTTTCGATTTTACTGTTGTGGTTTGAGATTCAAAACCGGTCTGTAAACCGATCTAATTAAAACAATTAAACAATTCAAAAAATTTGGAGCTCGAAAAACATTGAAAATCGCTCAAAAACTAGCTTTAAGGAACATTCAATTGGTCGGTCGGTTTTCAAACCGACCGATTTTCGTTCTTTTTTATTTTTCCAAAATTTTTTATTTCTTAACCCTTTGGTTCCTGACAATTTTCAATGGTTTTTTTTCAATTTTCGAATTTTGAGCAATTTTTCAAAAACGGTTCTGTGAACCCTACTCAGAAGTTTTTTAGGGACACTTTGTCACAACAGTTGGCGCTATGGTATCATAGTACACGTCTACACGGTTGTGGTACTAAAGTTTCGTGCACAACCAAACAACACAAGCAAAACTGCCTAGAGTCTGCAAAATGCAACAATGGTCGCTAATTTTTACAAAGCGAAAAGCTGTAAGAACATATTGATATGGATTATTTTCTTTCACGAAAAATATGATAATATTATTTTTATGTGGGCAACAAAAAAAACCTTCCTCCAAAACAATGCTGACTTGTAAACAGGGAATACAATTTTATTTATGCTGTACGAAACTTCGTTTTATGTTTAGGTAGTACGAAAATTCGTTGAAGTGCATGTTCAGAGTGGAGGATTGGTGCAATCATCACCCTATTTAAAACATTGTTCCCCTCTCATCTGTAATTTTTTAAAAATCCCAAGCGAACAAAAATAATCATGGTCTGCCACGAGATTTTCACCAGTAATTTCTAAATGCCCCAAGAGAAAATAATAATAATGATTACCATCAAATTGTACTCAAATAAATATTTTATAGACTGTATCGATATCTAAACTATTTTTTTTTATTGGAGGGAGTAATTTGTAAACTTGAGTACGGCAACCGACGAGCTCGTATGGTTGCTGAGGGTTGTTGACTTGAAGAAGTGGTTGTGCAGGTCCAGGAGTAATTTGTAAACTTGAGGAGGGTGACCGACGAGCCTGTATGGCTGCTGAGGGTTGTTGACTTGAAGAAGGTAGTTGTGCATCTCCTTGAAATAATTGATGCTCCCGGTCCTTTCATCTCCTTTTAAACAACCCAAGCGGAAAAAATAACGATGGTTTGCCTCCAAATGGTCATCAGTAATTTTAAATATCCCAAGCGAAAAAATAATGATCACCTACCACAAAATTGTACTCCTCTAGAGAAAAAACAGTTGTTTTGGGTAACGTACGTTGAACATTATAAACATTGCCTATCGATATCTTTTTGAATATTTAGAATAGACATATGGAAATTATATGTATATATTTGTCTCGAAAAGTACGTACTTTCATACTATTTTAATTTTAGTATGTTTTATAAATATATTACAATACAAATAGGCAGTCAAAGAAACATTTTAGAGACTGTATCGATATCTAAAACGACTTTTTTTTACTAGAGGGAATAATTTGTAAACTTGAGGAGCGTGACCGGCGAGAAGGCTGGCTATCGAGCTATTATCGAGATTCGTTTGAAATTGATATAGTTGGACACAAAATCATTTTATTTATCATTTTAGTGGTTATTTCAAACTCGAGCTAACGAGCCACTAACGAGCTGAGCCTCATTAGCCATTTTTCACTCAAAATGGATTTATTTCAATTTTGAACCCATTAACTATTATTACCGAAGCAATTTTGATTTGAGCTTAAAGAGCTTTTTTTTTTTTTTTTTTACCGGCCCTACCGACGAGTCCATAAAGTGATTGTGCAGCGTCCTTCAAAATGAGGCTCCCGGCCCTTTCATCTCCTCTTAAATATCCCAAGCGGAAAAAAAATTGTCATCACTAATTTTTAAATGTCCAAAGCGAAAAAAATAGTAATCGTCTACCACCAAATTGTACTCCCTCTGGTCACAAAAACAGTTGTTTTGGGTAACATACAGTCGAACATTATAAACATTGCCTATCGATGTCTTTTTGAATATATAGATTAGACACATCGAAATTATATGTATAGATTTGTCTCCAAATGTACTTTCATACTATTATAATTTTAGTATGTTTTATAAATATATTATAATGAAAATAGGCAGTCAAAGATACATTTTAGAAACTGTAACGATGTTGTCTAGAACGACTTTTTTTGGCTGGAGGGAGTAATTTGTAAACTTGAGGATGGTGATCGACAAGTACGGCTGGCTTTCGAGTTTAAAAAAGTTGTTTTTGAGATTCTTTTGAAATTTACATAGATCGACACAAAATCACTTTACTTATCATTTAAGCGGTTATTTTAAATTCGAGCTAACGAGCTATTATCGAGTCGAGCCTTATTAACCTTTTTTTTTTGTCTCAAACTGGATTTATTTCAGTTTTGAACACAATAAAATTGTAATCAAGCAATTTTCATTTGAACTCCCAACAATCTTTTTTAACTGCCCTAACGACGAGCTCATATGCCTGTTGAGGGTGGACTTGAGGAAGGTGGTTGTGCAGCTTCCTTTAAATGATGCTCCCGGCTTCCCGTGCATTACTTTGGCTTGACTGCGGAGGAAGCGAAGGCAGAAGGGAACCAACCCCAGCAATCTGCTCCACTAATCGCCTTAGCCTGCTACCAATCGAGCCAGCGAGTAAGTCTAAAGTTGGCTTCTTACTTCCTTTGCTGTGTATCATGGGTACATACCTAATTTTTCCATGAACGCAGGTGATCGCTTAATAATTTTCCGGCTACTGGTAAGTCGATCGGCGGATTGGCTGTTATAGCACGAGCTTTATTTCAGCTCAGATATCGATTGATGTGCAGAGGGTTGGTGATGCCCCACGGCCGGGAGGGAGGAGGCTGATTAATCACTGAATCTCGCCGAACCTCACATTCTATTACAAGGTACCGCTTGTCTCCTCACATTCTGTACGAAATTTTTTGAAATTTTTAGGACATTCAGTTTGACTAGTTTACTAACCAGTAAAATAAGTTTGAACTAAAATTCAAGCTACAGTTTCCTTTTTTTATAATAGATTGATTGTAGGTATGTGTTGATTTTATATATAAATAAGCAAATCATGTGATCTAAATTCGTCAAAATATTTGAATTCGAGTATATTCAGGGGTACATATCTGATTTTTCCATGAGCGCAGGTGATCGAGGCGGATCGGCCGTCATAGAAAGCTTTATTTCAGCTCAGCTGCCGATTGATGGAGGCTGATTAATCACCGAGCTCCCGAACCTCAGATTCTATTACAAGGTATACGTAATATTTTAGAAAATAATGCAGTCAAACTTCTTTAACTTTGATTACTAATATAAAAAAGTTTAGATTAGTTATGTGAAAATGGTGTTATTAGATTAATCATGAAAAGTATTTTTATAAGGAAATAATTTTATATTATTTTAAGAACATAATCATATAAAAAGAGTGGTCAAAGCTGTATGCTATAGATCGTGTCGATATCCAAAATATTGTATTCTTGAGCAGAGGGAGTATGATAGACATTTAACTCACTAAGCTACTCCACCTGGGAAAACAAGGGATGATGCTTTAGTCTAAACTAGAAGGTGAGCCGCACATGTGAAAATGGTGTTATTAGATTTGTTGCAATAGTTTAGTATTAAAATATAACTTAGGTGATCTAGATATATATTATTAAACAATCAGGGCATATAGATCCTTTTAGGTAATACTTAGAAACAATAATAAACCTTTGAAGCCATAACATATGAGAGGAAATTGAAATATTTGATTTGTATGGACCCAGGAACATAATATTCAAATATGCTTTCATGGAAAAACTGCTTGATTCACACTCTATAGGCTCAACGTTGATCCTGAGCAGTCTATCACAGATATACGGCTTCTTCTATAATTAATCCACCCTAGAGATATAGGGTGCTTTTAGTTGCTGTCGGGACCGGATTTCTAAATACGAACCCTCTGTGTATAATCTGTACTAGTCCAGAAAAAACTAGCACACATAGTGAAAACAGTACTGACAACACATCCGTATCACAAAGCATATAGTATTAATTAAGCAAAAGAGTATTAGCCTTATGGCCAATTATTACAAATAAGCAGCATCATGGCTTGAGTTCAATAAGAAACAATGGAAATGAAATAATAGCAATAAAGTAAACACATCCATTTGCCCAATAGGCAATCGATTGGGGTACGCGTCCTAGCATTCTGGATTTCCTTCGTCATAACCACAAGCATAGAACTCGTAGTCACCTTCAACTTCTGCAAACTCCTCTATGAAAAATTGGGGATGTTGCAAGGGTGAGCACAGAATGTACTCCGCAAGTCTTGGAAATATAATGCATGATAACTATATGCAAAGCTAAACAATTGAAGGCATAATGTAGCTCTTTTAACATAAAGCAAATTTTAACTGTAAATACCAATAGTAATTTCACAAAGCATTATTTGACCAAAATGTAAATAGCATAGTAATTGAATTTGATATGACAAATAAAGCAGGTTCTAGCTACCTGACTGGCTCCATCTGCCAAACCATAACCCGAGATTCCATCTGCTCATGGATTCCCAAACCACCATTTTCATTTAAAACAAAACCATAAAATCTACAATGTGCAAGCGTACCTCGCTTGCCTATGACCGTGGGCACGGCTACTTAAATAGTTTTAACTCTGCAGAGTGTGTACAACTTTACCCACAAAACATGATCGACTCTTGTTGCCAAGCTATCAACACACTTCTTTTGGTCTGTCGGCAGAGAGATCATGACAAGTCCTTTACAATGTACAACCCCACTATTAAACTCGCCCGCTAAGGTTTCGTCATCGATGGGTTCTAGCTGCCTAGTCGGAAGTTCCCTCTTGCGCCTGCCATCATCTGGCACTCACCAACTGGCGAAGCTAATAACGAGACGCATAAATTATTTAGCTAGGTCGTACCCATATAGACTTGTGGTTGTACGGTAGTGCTTGGTCCATGATAACACATGCTTCGGTCCTTAATTGACTAGAGTGAAACATTCACATACCAAGGTCTCGTGCTTCTGCACCCGCCAAACATCCATCCGTCCTGATCTAAACCATATTTTCCACTTTATTTCATTTAAATAACAGCAGAAACACCAATTGTCGCAACTTCACAAATAAGTTTCAACAATATTTGAAGTGATTCCCATAATGGCATAATACCGAAACGTTTAAGCTGGACTAAGCAGTTCTACTTCCCATGCTAATCTACTGGTTATCTCTAAATAAAATATCTAGTACCATCTAGGCTGACAAAGGTTCGTCATGATTAATGTCAATGAGGGTATAACAAATTCTGGTACTTAACTATACCCTAAAACTATATTTAAAATACATTGCATAAAAGTAAGCATGTATAATTTAAAACAACATAAGCTTTTCATAAAATTTGGGATCAATATGTTCAAGGAAGACTTGCCTTCGCTGCCTCCTGCTAGTTCTACCTCCGACTGCAGATTCACTTGAGCGTCGATCGCTTGCCTACATGCAAACGAGCAAATAAATAAAATAAATTCAAACAAAATTCAAAAATTGAAAATAATGGTACTAGAAGATATATCATGAATTTAGATAAATTTAAAATTTTTAATCACTGGAATCGGAACTCGAACGAAGAAGAACGAGCTCTTGAAAGATTCCTAGATCAAAAATTCAGAAAAAACAAAAGGCTGACACGTGGCGTAATCTAATTGGTTGGAATTTTTTGGAATTTCTGGAAAATCAAAAAAAGAGAAGAAAAGTGGCACAGCTCACGTGGACCGGGTTCACCAAGGCGTTCAAGGGGCGATGCGGCGGACCGACCGACGTGGTCGCCACGGGCGCCTAGGGCAGACGTGGCGCTAATGCTGCTGCCACACAGAGCTGATGCGGCGGGAGGCGCTGTGACGCAGCGCTGAGGTGGCGCAGACGCGGGTAGCACGTGGCGCTAACGAGGCGCCAGCGATGCACGGGCGGCGCGAAGTGGAGCGGCTTCGGCGGCGCGCGCTCGCGGAGCGAAGAAGAAGATGCGACCAAGGGTAAACGCGACGGATTGAAATGGATTTGGGGCAACGGAAGAGCACGCAGCGGCGGGCGTGTCGGCAGGCAGAGATGGCGGCGGAGACTCACTAGAGGCGACGAGCGACAGCGAAAAAACTCTCGGACACAGCGACGCGAAGAAGAGCTCAGGGCGGCGGCTTCGAGCGAGAAACGACGGAACGAGAGAGGGGAAAAGGACGGCGGCTTTAAATAGGCGTGGACGCCGAGAGTTCGGGGCGAACGGCCGTGGAAATCGCAGCGGCGGTTGCAGAGTTCGTAGGCGTGACGCGGAGACGAGCGGCAGAGGTCGACAAAGGGCCCATGCGCCACGGCACGGCATGGAGGTGGCCGAAGTGAGCGGGCCGGAGAGGAAGCGAGCTGAGCGGCGCGGGAGAGGAGGCGGATCGGGCCGACGCGAGGAAAATGGGCCGCGGGGAAGGATTTGGCCCGTGCGGAGAGAGAGAAAGGAAAAAGGATTTTCCTTTTTAGAAAATTCTAGAAAATTAAGAAAAGCCAAAATAAATAGCAAATAAATTAGGAAAAATTCAAGAAAATTCTCAAAAATACTTTTAAGCATTTTGAACCCAAATAAATTATTTTGAACTTATTTAAACTTATTATTTTAATTCAAATAATTTGGTAGCACTAAAAGAATTTTTTTTTAAATTCACCAAAGTTTTAAAAAGGCTGAAAAATAGAATGTTACAGTTGTCTAGATGAGGTTAGCTGGTATATGACCATCCAATCTGGGTGGGATGGAGCCATCCAGGTGGCTGTTTAGTTGGGTGGATAGAGATGAGCCAATTTTTTGTTTGGTTGGATGGATGCGAATGGATAAGATGAGCCAATTTTTTGTTTGGTTAGATGGATGAGGATAGATGGGTTTGTTGTAATCAAGGTTTTGATTTTTAGTTTGAAATTTTTGGAAAAATTTTACCAAAATTTGAATTTGCAAACAAAATTTGACCAAGTACACTTCGGCGAAATTTGAATTTGACCAAGTACACCTCTTTATGTAATAAACTGCATTAGCCCGTCTGGCCTTTTTTTAGGGTGGCTCTATCTAACATCTTAAGAAAATATTTCAAAAAACTAAATAACTATATATCTTCTATCCACTCATCCAATTAATTGGATGACTCTAAATCTATGGATGATCATGTCCCATACCTTCGTCCACCTAACCAAATACCACCGTAGATATTGTGCAAGTCTTCTTCGTGGGACCTAGCTAAGCAGCCTCACATTAGCATGGCTAGTTATATTATTTTCTCTCTCGTTAGCGATTATAACAGTCATTATTCTCCAATTAATACATTCATTTTTTTTTCTAAATTCAGATAAACCAATTGTCCTAATGTCTCAATATATATATATATATATATATATATATACATATTATATTATAGCCGGGAGGATTGGCGCCCTCCCAGCTATGCCACGGCACCTCTTTCGCGATTTGGTTCTTCAAAAATTTCAAAATTACGTTCAGATCCTCCGGTTGGTTTTTTAGTAAAAAGAATCCAAAAAAATCAAAATTACATTTAGATCCTTCCACGGTTTATGTTCAAGCCCTCCCGACGGTTTTTGTAGAATGGCCCCTAAAAAACAAAATTATATTTAGGTCCTAAGAAATCGGTTTTTAGCAGATTGGACCCGAAGGAAAACGAAATTACATTTAGATCCCTCCACGGTTTTCTCCAAACAAACTACAGATTCGCCGACGGTTTATAACAGTCCACAGATTCACCGACGGGTCGTACCGACCCTTTTTTAAAAAAAACAAGAAAACCGAGATTACAAAAAGAAAACAAAATTTTGTTTAGGTCTCCGCGGTTTTTTCCCAAAATATCCACATATTCACCTACGGCTCCTAGCAACTCATTTTTTAAAAATGACGAGAAAACTGAAATTGTGCAAAAAATTTTCAGAAATATCCGTCGGACCACAGATTAACCGACAGGTTCTAACGACCCATTTTTTTAAACAAGAAAACAGAAATTACGATTAGGTTCCTCCGCGGTTTTCTCCAAAAAAAATTCCACCGATTCGCCGACAGCTCCTAGCAGCCCATTTTTCTAAAAAAGAAAACCGAAATTACGCAATTTTTTTGCAGAGATATCCGTCGGACCAAATTTCATGCGGCACAGCGTCGCATGACCGAATTTCCCAGATTTGCACAGCGCAGCATCGCGTGATGAAATTTCGCACAACGCAACGTAGCACGTGACCTGACTAGTAACATACAAATGCCGAGGAGTTGCAAGTCTCGGCCGCTCAGTATAGAAGTAATTATAATACAAAAGTTATATAATATTTCTATAAAACGTTTTATGTTAATTTTTTTGTAGTGTTGATCTATAGATACTATGTACTGAAAAATACCTTGTAAGTACTGAAAAAACTAATTCAATAAGACATAAATTAAAGCAGATGCTTAGTTAACTAGAAGATTTACCCGTGCAACTACCTGGCTAGATATTATAATACAGTTATCTTTGATATACAAATCTACTTCCTATAATTAAAATACAATTGTATTTGTTATATAATTCTAATATCTATATATGATTAATCTGTATTGTTATAATCTGGACCTATCAAAATAGGAGTTGAAGATCTTTATCTTTTTTCTTTCTATTAATGTGAGAATTTTTAGGATTTATTCTTTTTTAGGATTATTGTGGGATTTTGCCCTTAATACGAAGGCAAGGTGCCTGGAATATAGTTGTAACATGTACACTTCTCTTGTTCCGTTGATCTAAACCATGGAAATTAAGGCAATTCTAGCATTCGAACCCCGTTCCTACTTGAAAATGTACTTTTTATCAACTTCTTGTCGTCGGTTCTTGAGGTCCTAGAACCATGAAAAAACTAATTCAATTGCATGCGGAGTATTGGTGCTGACTGCTGAGCATCAGCGCAGCACGCCGCAAGAACACTCTTGATTATGTCCACTCTTCAAATTAAGCTTCGTGTTAGTTAATGGCTCATAGACTCATATTGCATTATGCTCGCCAGATGTGCTAGGGTGACACATCAGATTAAGTTCATAGACTTTGAACATTGAAGTATCCGTTAATAAAACAGCTTCCCAAAAGTTCTTAGATAAATCTTTTACAATTATCTCTAAAATTTTGTAACTAGTTCATTTATTCTAATTTTTTTACAAAAAATTACACATTTATTTTTATTTTTATTTCTTTTTTCGAACAAAAGCTTACATTTTTTAGGGATATGATTAAATGTTTATACGAAACTGGCATAAAATAATCTAGGGATTTTTGCAAAAATCCACCCACCTATAATCAGGAGAGTTTGTCAGAAGTGTACCTACATCCCAAAGTTTGTCAAAAACCCACCCGTAAACTCTATGTGGATGCAAATCCCCACACCCAAATGCGCAATCCACTTGCTGAAGCTACTAGAAGCCAATAAACTATTAATTTGGCTATCTCTATTTGAGGGGATCGCACCCGAGCAGGGCTATAAACGAGCCGAGCTCGAGTGAGCCTGGCCTCCCACGCTCGAGCTCACTAAAAGCTCGAGCCGAGCTCGAGTTGGGGTCCGAGCTTGGACCCAGACTCAAGCTCGGCTCGGTCCAAGCTCGAGCAGGCTCGAACTTGGTTCGAGTAAGCTCGGTAACAATAAATAATTCGATATGCACTATTTTTCAATAATAAAAAATGTTCAAGCTCGAGTAAACTCGGTAAGAGTTAATATATAGTAATATTTAACAAGTGATTAGTAAATTTACCAGGTTTTCAAGCTATTCTAGCTCGGTGAGGCTTGTGAGTTCAGGATCAAGCTCGAATTCGACTTGTTTGGAGCCCGAACCGAGCTTGAATCGAGCCTCTCGCTAGCCGAGCTCTAGTAGCTCATGAGCCTTGAGCTTTTCTTACAGCCATACATCCGAGTCCATCCAGATTGCAGAAATCCTCCCACACGGCCACAACGTTGGCGATTGCCCATGATTGTATTATTTCTTGTCCCTCTATTCTCTCGCTCTTACATTATGCTTTATTATTCCACACTCTCCTCGTATGCCCTACCTAGCATTGGCACATATTCCCTACTCATAGTCCACAGAAATTTCAACATAAGCCCCTGTAGGAGATTCAACGAGTAAATTGACCCATGCAGAGGGGGCTTTGCAACCACATAGAACTTGCAGGTAGGTTTTTTTTACGAACTTTGAGATGGGGATATGTTTTTGACAACTCCACTATTTGCAAGTGGGTTTTTGAAAAAATCCCAATAAACTAAGAATAATATGTTTTTTTTATTTTGTTAAGACATGTTCCGAATTTAGATAAACACCTGTTTTAAGCTTATTTGTTACGTGGTCTGTATAGCATTAGTCAACCAATAGAGAAGAATCAGAAAAAGAGTTGGATATTTAAAGAAGTGTTTGGAGTTTTTTAGTTGAATTGTTATTTTGCTTTCCTCCTATTAATTACGAACCTCTATTAAATTAAAATCACTATTTAATAGTTAAAAGCACACATTCAGACTTTCTAGGTAATGTAGAGACTTGAAGTAGAAGCAGAAGCAGCAGCAGCAACTGTCTTGCTGTTTTTCTGTTAGTATTATCTGAATACAAAATATAGTTCTATAATGCTAATTCCGTACACTATTGCCCACAGGACGAAAAGAAGTCACCATGAGCATATCGAAGACCATTGGAGTCATTAGTGGCATCAATGAGTGTGTTAATTTGTTTCACTTGGTTAGATCTGCCATCTCATCCCTGTTCTCCCGAGAGAACGGAGCACAGGATCAAAAACTTCAAGACGTATTACAGTTGCAGAGTGATCTCCAACGCCTCAGGGAATCTCTACCAGCAATGTACGACCTCATTGATCGAACTGAGTGGAGGAGCCATGAAAAGTGTGTGTCTGAGCTCCTTCCAGAACTCAAGGATGCAGTTTATGATGCTGATGACCTTCTCGATGAATTCAGATGGTACGAGCAGAAGATGGAAGTAGAGGGTAATGTGAGCCAATCACCTTTTATTGATTTCTTTAACATTGTCATTCAAGGCAGCTTCAACAAAGTGAAAGATATCCAAGAAAGGCTGGAAAATCTTTCTAAACAGCTGGAGAAGATGGGCTTGCGTGAAGTGACACAACGGTTTGACAAAACAGTGAGGCCAGAGACCAGTTCTTTTCCAACTGAGACAAAAATATTTGGTCGTGACAAGGAACTGAAGAAGGTGATGGGATTTCTTGGTGTGCCTATAGATAGTAGTACGGCTCATTCCAAACGCAAGAGAGAAAGTAGTTCAGTCAATGCATCAGCAAGCAACCAAATTAGTTATACAGTAGACAATAATGAAGCAAGAATGTCAGGTGTTCCTGTTTTGCCAATAGTTGGAATTGGGGGTGTTGGAAAGACCACCTTGGCCCAAGATATCTGCAATCATCGACAAATGAAGTCTCATTTCGACCCGATAATTTGGATTTGTGTTTCAGATGATTTCGACGTGAAGAGGTTAACGAAAGAGGCCATACAATCTTTATCTCGTAAAGAGATAAAAACGGATAATTTGGATTTTCTTCAGAAAACTCTCTCTACAAACGTGAATAATAAAAGGTTTTTGCTTATCCTTGACGACATGTGGGATGATTCCTTGAAAGAAGATATGCGGTGTTGGAAGAGTTTTTGTGCACCTTTGACATCTGGACTTCAGGGAAGTATGATGTTGGTGACCACCAGATCTCCAGATGTTGCTGATGGAGTGCGAACAATGGAGCCCATTCCATTAGAGGGTTTGAAGGATGATGTATTTTGGGATTTCTTCAAACTATGCGTGTTTGGATCTGATTGCTCAAACAATGATTTAGAGTTGGAGAGCATTGGTAGAAGCATACTTCCAAAGTTGAAAGGTTCTCCCCTGGCAGCCAAAACTCTTGGGAGGCTGTTACGAATGAGACTTCACCCTACACATTGGAATAATATACTGAAGAGTGAATTGTGGGAGCTGAAACAAGAGGAAACTGACATTTTGCCAGCCCTTCGTTTGAGCTACATATATTTACCATTTCATTTGAAGAGATGCTTCTCATTTTGTGCTGTGTACCCCAAAGATCACAAATTTGACAAGCACAGGTTAGCTGAAATTTGGGTAGCAGAAGGCTTTGTGGAACCTCAAGGTGACATTCCAATTCAAGATATTGGCCGTCAGTACTTTGAAGACCTTGTGAATCGATCCTTCTTTCAAAAAGTTTCTGGTACATACGTAATCCATGACTTGCTGCATGACATGGCGCAACTAGTTTCAAGGCATGACTGCTTCGTCTTAAAAGACACAAGTGACTTTCAAAAAGTTCCTCAGAATGTTCGTCATATGTCAATACTCTCTAGCACAGAAGTTGACCGTCCCAATTTGTTGAGCCTATGCAAGCACACAAAGTTGCGTACCCTAATTTGCTACAACCATTTAGGGGTTACCCTACTTTGCAACAAGCCTTCAGGGAATCAAACTTCAGCTTCTGTAATGGACCGTTGGTGTAGTGAACTTCGGCGTATGCGTGTGATTTTTTGTGCCTTCACAGAGGAGTTACCAGATAGTATTGGCAACTTGAAGCATCTTCGGTACCTTGAAATCTCCGAGGCTTGTCCTTTCAAGAGCCTTCCTTCAGCCTTGTGTTGCCTCTATAATTTGCAGATCATACATGCTAGCAAATGCAAATTAGAAAGCTTGCCCAATGAATTTAGCAAGTTACTCAATTTACAGGTATTTGAATTGTCGGGCTTTGAATATCATTCAAAGAGTAAACTAAAGATTGATGAAGGCAATAAACAAGGATCAGGAATTAGATTTTGAAGAATTTGAACCAATTTTGCGGAGATTTGAGTATTTCTAATCTTTATGCGATAAGTAATGATGATGCAGCAGAAGCGGAGCTAAAGAATAAGAAGTATCTTTACGGCCTGATACTGAAATGGCCTTCCCAAAGGTCCCCAGAGCGCAATGGGGAAGAAGTGCTTCAGGTTCTACAACCTCCGACCAGTCTCAAATCTCTGCACCTCTGGGATTATCCAGGTGAATCACTTCCAAGCTGGTTTCAGCCACGAAACTTGCCAAACTTAAGATCACTTGAGTTTACATCTTGTGATGGATTTGAGATGCCTGAGGTGCTAGTAGACAACAGTAATGGCAGCATTGGTAGTTTCTCGTCCATGACAGACCTAACCATTTATGGGTGCAGAAATTTATCAAGCCTCGAACAATTTGTGCAACATATGCCTGCCATCAAGAGAATAAGAATTGAAGATTGCATGTGGTTAGTATCACTACCAACTGCAAGGTTTGGAGATTGCCTTGAAGAACTGCAGATGATTAATTGTCCAAATATCTCCCAGCCCGGTGAAAGTTTCGGGAGTCTTCGTTTCCTGAAGCATTTGGTGATTCTGGACTGTCCACGCCTCAACTGGCAAAGGGGATTTGTATTACCACCATCTCTCGAAAGGCTCTACTTAAAGCTTTGTGGGGATATCTCTGCCTGGTTTCCATCCTGCCTGGAGAACCTCAACTCCCTTGTGTCACTGAAGTTGATTTCATGTGCGTGCATAGAGTCTATTCCAGGCTACCTGTGGAGCCGTAATCTTGCATCACTCCAGGAATTGTGTATTCTGGATTGTCCAGATCTTGTGTCAATTGGTGGAGCAAATGCAATTGCAAATATAGAGGAGGCGTGCATAGATGGCTGTCCAAAGTTGGAGCAACCAGAGCAGCCTGTGCGGAGACCCACCTGGAACCCGGATTTCTTTAGGACGAAACATTCTTCCGTATAACACTTCACTCTCCATCCTGTAACTCAAGTGTCCATGCGGACAGTGCTTTGAGGCAGCAGCTATACAGTCAACCTCCATGGCTTTTATTATGGGATGATCCTCCATGGCCGTTGCGAGCATCTATCTATTCAGGTCATCACGACCGAAGGACTCACGGGCCGCCTCTGTCGGCTGTGTCGCTGCGCACACCCAATTCTAGCGGCTCAACACCGCTGGCCGTGTCCACCCCTGCCTGAGCCCAGTAGTTGTAGATCGCCTTCTGTGCCAACACATCATTTCTTGCTCTTCCGCGACAGCTCCAGGTCATCACCTGACTCCCAACCAGTCCTTGCACCAGATCGTCAAGTAGTCTTTCTCCCATCTGGGTTAGATCTATGCCGGTTCCATTATTTAGTTCCTACCTTGCAAGCAAGCTAATTGATTGCTACGGTATATGTTCCTTTTGCCTGTAAGTTAATTAATAGATACAATTTTCTTTCAATTTCGTGGAATCAATTCGCTCTGATTGCCCTAATTGTTCTTTTTCCTCAATTACTTTGTACAATTGGAAAATTTGGAACGTTTTTGATAGCCAAGCGTACATGCATACGGTTACACAGTACCATGCAAGTGTACACGCGCAGGACTCTGGAGATTAGCATGCCACCGGCCAGAAGAGCAGCACAGCACCAATCAAGGATTACTTCCTTCTTTAGCCTAACTATCTTTGGCATGTATCTTAACTAATTCTCTCTGTAATCTTTATATACATCGGTGGCTGCAATACAAAGATTCATCGCGTGATTATCTCGTATACTCTACGCTTTCATGGTATCAGAGCGGATCGATCCAGCGATCACTCGCTTCCGCACACCCTTCTCCTCGCCGCCGGTTCTCTCTATGCCGGACGCCTTCTACCTCTCCTGACCACTTGCCGTCGCTCCAATGGCCAGCTCCTCCACCGAGCACTAACAGCAGCAGGCCGCGTCCGCCAAGGCCGAAGAACGTCGGGTCCAGGCGCTCGTCGACACCGCCGTAGCACGTTCATGCCAGGAGGCCACCGCCGAGGCTGAACGTCGACTCGAGGCGATCGTTGCCGCCGCTGTCGATCGCGCGCGCACAGATGCCCTTGTTGCGATCGCTGCCGAGCGCCAGCAGCAGCCCCCGCCCCCTGCATCGATCTTCCCCATGCGGCTGCTCCTCCACCCGGCTGCAACGTCGACGCCCTTCATGCACAGGCTGTTGGTGTCTTGAATATCAAAGCGCTCATCCCCGTCACGCTTGACCCCGACTCCAACAACTACAGCAAGTGGCGCGGCCTTTTTCTCCTCACGCTTGGCAAATACGCCTTGATAGATCACGTCCTCTCCAATGCAAATCCCATTGATCTACCGGAGTGGACACGCATGGATTGCGTGGTCTTGTCTTGACTCTACGGCACGATTGTTGCCGACCTCCTCGAGCTTGTCATGACTCCTCTCACCACTGCCCGGGTTGTCTAGACCAACCTCGAGCATCAATTCCTCGACAACAAGGAGTCTCGTGCCCTATACTTGGAGACGGAGTTCCGCAACTTCGTGCAAGGTGACATGTCAATTTCTGATTATTGCCGCAAGCTCAAAAGCATGGCTGATGGTCTTGGCAATCTCGGTGAACCCATCTCCGATAGGACGCTCGTTTTGACCATCCTCCGCGGTCTCAATGAAAAGTTCGCTCACATGGTGCCCATTCTCAAGATGCAACGACCCTTCCCGACGTTTATGGAAACTCGTTCTCATCTACTACTCGAGGAGATCACCAAGTCCAAGCCGACCGCCTCTTCCTCCGCGTTCCTCGCTGCTAGTCAGTCGGCCACCCGCAACATGGCATCCAGTGTCAACACCGGTGCTAACAGCAGCTTTGGGAACAACGGCTCCGGACGATTCAACGGCCGCAACCGTCGTCGTGGCCGCAGCAATGGTGGCAATGGTGGTCCTGGCAACAACAACACCGACGCTCAAACCTCTGGTGCTGGGCGCGGCGGTCCTCCCGTTGCTCCGCCTGGCGTGGGCCTCCCGTCCTTTTTCAACCCTTGGACAGGGACTGTCCAGGTGTGGCCCCATTCAAGCCGCACTTCGGCAGGTGTCCTTGGCCCCCGACCTTCTGCACCGACCCGTCCCCCGCGCCAGGCACTTCATGTAGCAGCTACTCCGTCCCCACCCGGCGTCCAGTACTTCACGACGGCCCCTTCAGCCGATCATGGGACACCCGGCGGCGGTGTCCAGTATCAGCTAGCCCCAGATGCCACCTCCTGGGACCAGCAACAGCTCGCAAGCGCTTTCAGTACAATGACACGCCACCATCTTCGTCCACTGATTGGTACATGGATTCTAGCGCTTCTTCTCATATGGCTGCTGATGCTGGTATTCTTTCCACCTCCCATCCTTCTTCTCCCTCTACTCCATCTAATATTATTGTCGATAATGGGTCAATGCTGCCTGTTACCTCCATCGGCTTCCTGCCTTTCCCTGGTGCCCATGGTCCTCTCTTGCTACACAACATTCTTATCACTCCTCATATCATTAAAAATCTTATTTCTGTCCGCCAGTTCACAATTCATAATAATTGTTCTGTCGAATTTGATCCTTATGGTCTTTCTGTGAAGGATCTTCGTACCAAGAGCGTGATCGCCAGGTGCAATAGTTCTGGTGACCTTTATCCTTTTTGTCCGCTCGGCGCACGTCCTCATGCTCTGGTCACCGCTTCCTCCCCCACACTATGGCACCGGCGTCTCGGACACATTGGCCATGAAACTTTTTCTAAGCTTGTTAGCTCTAGTGCTCTCCCATGCAATAAGGCTTCATCTGACCATTTATGTCATGCATGTCAGCTTGGTTGCCATGTTTGCTCACCATTCAATACTTCTTTTTCTCGAGCTAGTCATAATTTTGATTTAATACATTGTGATCTTTGGACCTCTCCCATTGCCAGTGTGTCCGGTTACAAATATTACCTTGTTATTCTTGATGACTGTTCGCATTTTCTCTGGACTTTACCCATGCGCCTCAAATCTGACACCTTTACCCACCTCTCCCACTTCATTTCTTATGCTCGCACTCAGTTTGGCGCCTCCATCAAGAGTGTTCAGTGTGACAACGGGCGTGAGTTTGACAACTCCTCCTCTCGCCACTTCTTTCTCACCCACGGCATCGCACTCTGCATGTCGTGTCCATATACTTCTCAACAAAATGGCAAGGCCGAGAGTATAATTCGCACCACCAATAATATTATGCGCTCTCTCATGTTCCAGGCTAGCCTTCCTCCCTCCTTTTGGGTAGAAGCCCTCCACGCTGCCACCTATCTTCTCAATCGTCATCCCACCAAAACTCTCAACTTCTGCACTCCTTTCCAGACTCTTTACGAGGTCCCTCCCTCCTACTCGCACCTTCGGGTCTTTGGGTGTAAATGTTACCCCAATCTGTCCTCCACAGCTCCTAACAAACTCTCACCCCGTTCCACCTTGTGTGTCTTCCTCGGTTATCCATCCGACCACAAAGGATACCGGTGTCTTGATCTTTCCTCCAACAGAATCATCATCTCCCGCCACGTCTCTTTCAATGAATCCTCCTTCCCCTTTGCCGAGGCCCCCTCAGTGCCTCCAACTAACGATACTCTTGATTTCTTATCCGACGTTGGCACTGCACCTCTGCCCATCGGTACTAGAGTTATTGCAGGTACAGGTACAGGATTTGCCACACCTTCAATCGTGGCCTCTGTACGCCGGCCGGTGTCGCCTGCACCCTGTACACCTGCAGGCCCCCAGCCTCACCTCTCGGCGGATCACCGAGCGCTGGTTCCTCTAACTCGAGCTCCGAGCTGCCTAGCAGAGCCGACGGCGTCGCCCGACCAGTGCTTCGTGCCAGCCCCGACCACATGCACTCCAGCTCTGCTGCCCCTGCTGGTCTTGCCCCACAGGTTGCTGCTAGCAGAGCCGGTAGCATCGACCGAGCGCCCACAGCAATCTTTATCCAGTCGGTTGTCAACGACCACCGTATGGTCACTTGGGGCAAGTCTGGATTTCGCCTTCCAGTTCAGCGTCTCAACCTTCAGGCCACAGCTGCAGCAATTTCGCCCTTGCCCACCTCTTATCGGGGTGCTTTGACAGATCTGAATTGGCGACAAGCTATGGCCGAGGAATTTGAAGCTCTACAAGCTAACAACACTTGGATCTTGTTCCTCGCCCACCAGGCGTCAATGTTGTGACAGGCAAATGGGTTTTTCGTCACAAATTTCTTCCAGATGGTTCTCTTGATCGGTATAAGGCTCGTTGGGTTCTTCGAGGTTTTACTCAGCGACCTAGCATTGATTTTGATGAGACCTTCAGTCCTGTGGTGAAACCTGCTACTATATGCATTGTTCTCACTCTAGCACTCTCTCGAGATTGGCCCATTCATCAGTTGGATGTTAAAAATGCCTTCTTGCATGGCACGCTCTCTGAGACAGTCTATTGTGTTCAACCTTGAGGCTTTGTTGACTCTGTTCGGCCGGACTATGTATGCCATCTCAACAAGTCACTTTATGGTTTGAAACAAGCACCACGGGCATGGTACAGTCGCTTTGCCTCCCATCTCCTGTCCCTTGGCTTTGTGGAGGCCAAATCCGACACTTCCCTCTTTGTGTTTCATCGTGGTGTTGACATAGTCTACTTGTTGCTTTATGTTGATGACATAGTTCTGACTGCTTCTTCAGAGGCTCTCCTTCATCGCACGATTTCCGCCCTTCAATGTGAATTTTCCATGAAGGATCTTGGTCAGCTTCATCATTTTTTGGGCATGACAATGCATCGAAGAGATGGTGCTCTTTTTCTCTCTCAGCGCCAGTACATTTTCGACATTCTATAGCGTGCTGGTATGTCTGATTGCAAACCTTGTCGACGCCCATTAACACTCACTCCAAACTTTCTGGTGAGGGTTCTCCAGTTGACGATCCGACGCACTATCGCAGTTTGGCTGGTGCTCTTTAGTACATGACCTTCACTCGCCCAGATATTGCCTATGTCGTGCAGCAGGTGTGTCTTTACATGCATGATCCCCGTGAGCCCCATTTTGCTTTGATCAAGCGCATACTCCGATATCTTCAAGGCACTCTCGATCATGGCTTGTACCTCCACCGCACCGCCCCAACCATGCTCACTGTCTACACCGATGCAGATTGGGCTGGTTGCCCCGACACCCGCAAATCCACTTTCGGCTACGGTGTTTTTCTCGGTGACAACCTTGTCTCCTGGTCCTCAAAGCGTCAGCATACGGTTTCTCGATCTAGTGCAGAGGCAGAGTATCGTGCTATAGCTAATGGAGTTGCTGAGGTTTGTTGGTTGCAGCAGTTACTTTTGGAGCTACACAGTCCACTTCAGCAGGCTACCCTGGTCTATTGCGACAACATCAGTGCAGTCTATCTCTCCACCAACCCGGTTCAACATCAGCGTACCAAGCATGTGGAGATCGACCTGCACTTTGTTCGGGAGCGTGTTTCCCTTGGCGAGGTGCGCGTGCTTCACGTTCCGACGACCTCGCAGTACGCGGACATCTTCACCAAAGGCTTACCGATGTCTGTGTTCACTGAATTTCGGTCCAGTCCAAACTTTCGTGCTTCTACCATTCCGACTGAGAGGGAGTGATAGCCAAGCGTACATGCATACAGTTACACAGTACCATGCAAGTGTACACACGCAAGACTCTGGAGATTAGCATGCCACCGGCCAGAAGATCAGCACAGCACCAATCAAGGATTACTTCCTTCTTTAGCCTAACTATCTTTGGCATATAACTTAACTAATTCTCTCTGTAATCTTTATATACATCGGTGGCTGCAATACAAAGATTCATCGCGTGATTATCTCATGTACTCTACGCTTTCAGTTTTGTTCAGTTCCTTCCCTATGCAGCCAATTTCAATTTCCTGATATGTCGTTCTCACGCTCTTTTTCCACTTTTTATTTCTTGCTTCTATGAATTTACACTGTTTATCAATCTACCTCTTGTTTGTATCTTCTATTGCAGGAGATTTTAAACAAGAAAAAGGAAGGCTACTTTTTTTTCTTATCTTTTCACCTATATTATTTCAGTTTTTTTTGTGAGTTCACTGAAACTAAATAGCTAAATGACATTTATGGACACGAACAACTATGTGATGCTCATACGTTTGCTCTGAATGAACAATAAGCCCTGCTGCATTTGAACCTGTTGCTTCATTCTCCTGCCATGTTTCCCAAAAAAGAACCTGTTGATTCCATGCTTGTATCTTCAGAGTAATTATTTTGTGACCTCTGGTTCATTTACGTAGTTTCTGTTCCGAAATGCAAAATCCATTTCTCTTTCAGTTTGACATGGTTAATGGCTGAATTTCACTGGATTTCTTCAAATTTGTTTAGTGTGGCTGCATTGAAGCAAACAAGATGGAATTATTTCTGATATGCTCCTGTCAGGGATCAACTTACACTAGATGTTTTACCAATTATTGCTTGTACCACATTAATGTTTGCCCCAAAATGTTTGACGACAAAATAAAAAGATTTAAGATGGTAAGAACAAAGAAGTTCAGCTAGTAAAATTCCAAAATGAGTAACTTCGGAATAAATTGCTCTCCACAAGCAACTACTAAATACTCCATCCGGTCACAAATAATTGTCATTTTAGACATCGACAGCTTTGACCAATAATTTCTATTATAATATATTTATAAAATCCAATAAAATTATAATATTATGAAAGTATTTTTAAGACAAATCTACATATATAATTTTCATGTATCCAATTTAAATATTTTTAAAAAATATTAATAGTCAAAGTTTCCAAAGTTTAACTACACATATGTCCAAAACAAAACTATTTGTGACCAGAGGGAGTAGCATGTATGTTACACATAACAATACATTCGTGTACCGACAGTTCAATTAATTTTTTTTAAAAAAATAAACATGGATGTCAGCAACATACAGTGCCAATCAAACACAACATAATAACATATAGACAAGTTTATCTAAGAGCAAATAATTAAGTAGTATATTAATTGGGAAC
Organism: Otatea glauca; assembly: GCA_036346275.1. NCBI lineage: Eukaryota > Viridiplantae > Streptophyta > Magnoliopsida > Poales > Poaceae > Otatea > Otatea glauca. The sequence continues at coordinate 18,767,431 of CM070713.1, forward strand.
TGGACAGCTAATGGTGCATTACAGAATTCTGCAGGTGTGCAAGAAATGCCATCAAAAGCGCAGAAAATGGGGTGTTTAGAAATCAGAACGACCAATTGTTGTTATTCAGTCCAAAAAGTGAAGTTAGCATCTAAAAGCATTTCGAAATGAATTCGTTTGGAACAGACCAAACTGAGAATGTTACATGGCTATTACAGTCCAAAAATCCAGTTCAAATATGGCAAACAAGAAAGCAGTCATGGAACGTCTCAATTTTTTCTCCAATGAAAAAAGCCTCCTCAGTCCTTAACCTGAAGTCCCTGAACTAGTCAAACTAACCACCTGGAGACGCTTATACTTGGTTGTAGAATTAAGGAACTTTCCCATGACAAGATAAAGCTTTTATTCGAGTTCTATTGATGAGAAGTACAAATGTCCCAACTAGTTGGCGATGCACCTAACATCAAAGAGAGATTCCTGGGTCATTAGGCTTGGGGCTTCTCCTCAGCTTTCTTTGGCTGTCATGAAAACAGATTGCAACTTTTGCCAGTATCAAATTGACAGTACATATAAAAAAAGGTATAAAAAAATAATGAACCAATGAGAATGTCCTGATGATGATGCAAAGAGGTCATAGAAACATCCTTCTAAATCAAAATTACACTGTTACACACAATAGACCTAGAAGAATGACAATAGGCGGAAAAAGAGGGGGGTGTGAGGGTTGGGGGGATGAGGTTCAACCATAATGCAGATAGCACAAACTCCAATGAAAATCAAGGCACCTTGCATCGCTAAAAAATAAGAAAGGGCCTGTTCAGACGCACGCACGCAAGAGGGGAGAGGAGGGGAAGGGAGGGGGTGTGATTTGTTTTCAATTCTTAATCCAAGGAATCCCAAAGGGACCCTTCATCCAAATTACTCCTAAACATGTGTCACATGTAGGCATAGTAATCGTGGTCACTATTCATACGTGCAGAGCAGCACCATTCTACTGTAGCACTTAGCTTTCTAGTATAAGGATTAGTTGTTTGTTATCTTATTAGTTAGTTAGGCAAGTTGAGGATTGAGTCTATATAGGAAAGCCCTCTATATAAGGAGGGCTACTGTAAGCATTAGGTAAACGAGAAATAAACAAAAAGTCCTTCTATCTATCTCTTCTCTCTCTCCCTTCCCCTATGGTTCGGCTGTCTCCATGGCATTCAGGGCCATCTAGCTCATTACTGTTAAGAGTTTTATACATATTAGCAGTATAACTCTCTCCCTCCCTCCCGCTCTCTCTCGGCCTATGTGACCCATGTAGCCCATGAGGCCTAACTAATGTTGTATATATATAACTTCTCGATAATAAATAAGATGCATAGTTGTGATTTGTGAATAGCAAAAATATCTCTCCTCGAATTCACAATCATAGCATGTAATTAATTCAATTTAGATTAGGCAAGCTCTAGATTTTGTCATATCACATGGAGAATCCAGGACTTCAACCATGTGTAGTCGGTACTCCCATCCACTGTTCCCTTAGGTGGCTGCCTAGGCGCTAGGCTCTAGGCTCCACCCTCCCGCTTGCTGCCTAGGCCGATTTATCCCACCTAGGCGGCCGCCCAGCCCGCCTAATCAGCGATTAGGCGTTAGGCGCCAGTGTGCCACCCGACTAGAGTCTAGAGCCTTGGTAAACACTGGTCCCATCTTGCAGGGTTAAATTCTTGAATCCACCACAGTTTGAATAGACAAAAAAAACGTCAGAAGGACTATTCGTGGTTAGGTAGCTTTGATCTCTAGGAGTTAAAAATTATAGATCCTTGACTGGCTAGCAAGAAGCACTTTGCTAAATAAGCCAAAGAAATGAAGTACAAAACATACCACCTTATCCTAGGTCACATAATTGACACCCAATGAACAATAAGAGTAATTTTCAGCCTACTATATTATTGTCGACATTAAGAAACAACAATTTATAGGTAGCACCATTCAAATAGTGCCTACTCTGCTAAATCATTTTTAACTTGTATCAAATCATTAATATCTTTTGATCCCTAGTTTCCTAAATATTCCCAACAACAAATATGTAACAAGCTGCATGACTACAGGATATGCTTGTACAAGTACATATTGTACATCACTGTGTGACCCCTCTACTGCTTAAACGAGAACACACCTTTCTGGTTAGCAATTTATATCCTCAACCTAATCCCTACCTCTGTTGGGTACAAATCAGCACGCACACAGAACAGTAATTTTGACATATGTTCATCGAACATCCCATAAGCTTGTCCCACAGGGCATGCATGGGTGTCCTCCACCTCAAGATTACAACCGTACAAAATGAAGTGGATTGCATCAAGGAGTTGGTAATGAAAGTTCTATAGAGTATTCATTTAATCCGGTCAATAAAAATGAGTGCACAAAGACAATATGTTTGCTAAAGCATGCTGTATTTTTCATCTAATCTAATCATCAAATTAGAGTGCAGAAAAACAAAATGAGCAGTTGAAAAGAGCACCAAAGCAAAATCCCCTCATCACAGCTGCTGCTAGCCTGCTACTAGTACAAAGTACAGACCAGATTATTCCAATATACTTCTCCATGAACACATGGAACACACATATGTCCACAAGAGGATTGAATTCGGTCAAACAAACAGTAGCGACAAGCAATATAAGCATCAAGCAAACATTAGTAGATTCCTCAGGTGTTATGTGAAACATGGAAGACATGGACAGACACTTTTATAGAAGGCAAAGCACCACATAGAAATTGCTCTCTCGTTATTAATCTCCCAAACGTAAACTTAGAAATTGCAACCACATATAGATTATTCCAATCTACATGTACACAATTGCACACACACACACACACAAAAACACTCAGATGCGCACAAGATGTTTGATGAAACTAGCAGTTGTCAATTAGGTTTTATAATCACCCAATACACACTTTGCTAACGGGGAAAGATGAATGAGTGGTACTCTGCACAAATACCCGCGATTCCTACATTTGGACGAGATTTGATCGCTAGGTAATCAGATACACCCACGCACGCAAGGTGTTTGACGAAAAGAAAAGCAACTAGGGGCAAAAAAAAAAAAGGCGCACCTTGATGCCCGGGAATGACATGCCGAGCTCCTCCTCGGGGATGACGACGGGCCACTTCTCCCCGGCGTCGCGGAACATCTGCTCGGTCTCTATGAGGCGGCCGCGGGCAAGGATCTTATCGCGGATGCTCTGCGCGGTGGCGCCGTCGGCGGCGACAAAGGCCTCCTCGGCGCCGTTGAGGTAGGTGACGAGGACGCGCGGGGGCGGCTGGGGATTGGGGTCCTCGGCTGCGGATGCAGGCGGCGAGGGGAGGTGCCGCAGCTCGACCGAGCAGGCAGGGTTGGAGTCCTTGGCCTTGCGGGCATTGCATTGGGCTAGGAGCTCCACCGCCGCCGCCTACCGAGGGTCCAGCTGGCTGTACTGCACAATCACCTTGGACAGGAAATTGAGCATCTCTTCTCGCCGCCTACGCCTTCTTCTTCAGTCCTCACTCGCTCGCCGCCGCCGCCGGTTTGCTTCCCGAAGATTTCGTGGCGTCCTGAGGCTTCGGGCTTGGCTGCAGAGCACTTTGGGTTGGGTCTGGATCGGTTGAGCTCGACTCAAGGCAGTCGGGCTCTGGCCAGGGGCATACAAAGTGTTGCCAAAAAAATTTACTCAATGCTAATTAAGGAGTAAGGATGCTCTCCAGGTTTTTAATAAATCATCATCATCACTGGGCAAAAAAATTTCACGTTGCTGTGCGAATCTTTAGAAGCCATGTGCCATTTGAACATTCTTGTGTTTTTTTTATTAATAACTTGATTGATATGTATGATTGTGAGTTCTCTGTTGTCAGTAGACAATGACTATTCCGTACATTTTTTGATTTTGGTATTCTAGTTAGGCGAATGTGTGTTGCAGTCAAGCCCAAAATAAATAATATTAGCACAAAGGCACAACAATATATTGTAATTTGGTGCAGAGTCATGTTGGTTATTAAACATTTAGTACAATCATAGATACCTAAGCAGATAGAAACTAGTCAGTTTGTACAGTTTTTTATTAGAGTACAATTGTTTTTTTTAAGTACAATTTAGGACTCCCACAGACCCACACACGTCTCAACTCACACAAGTGGGTGCGTCAACTTGTATACACCTAATTAGAGCAAAGGTCTATGACTCAAGGAGCATAGAGACATGCTTTGATCACTGAACGCATTCAATGGCGCATGTACTCTTCCTGTCAAAGATAGTGCCTAGGGGAACATTAGGAATTTTTTTATTCCATTCTTGGATCAAGGATTCAAATTTCGTTTTTAGTTGAAATCTCGCTGATGATCGAAATCCAAAATCTTGGAATTTCAGGTAAATCTCAGACAAAATTCAAAAACAAAAAGTCAAACCCGGTTTTATTTATACCGAGAAAAACAAAATTTCGGTCGAAATTCCTGGAATCTCAGCGAGATTTGCCAAAATTTCGATGAATTTGCACCGAGCGAAAAATAGCTCAAACGATGTCAAAAAAAATTGAACTTTTTTGTGGAGGTTTCTGACACATCGGTCATATTCCCATAATAATTTCAGAGGATTATAATATCTAAGGAATTTTTAAAAATTCAAACATTGCAACTATCCTCATAAAACGCTAACCAGCAAGTTTGGACCGAATGAAAAATAGAACAAAACCACGTTAGAATTTTTTTTGCATGGTTATAATGCATTACTAATATTTTCATAAAATTTTTAGATGATGATCAAGATTTCAAAAAGTTCCAAAAATTCTGACATAAATTTTCATAGAAGATGACTTTCTTAAAGATTATTGGACCAAATCCGCCCATAAAAAATCAAAAGCCATCCATAAAAAACCGAGATTTCGGCGAGATTTGGCAAAATCTCGCCAAAATTTTCGATATTACTGTAGTAATTTAATTGTTTTTCATTTTTTTTACCCCGCCGGGATTTTGGATCCCATCCCTGTCCGGAATCCGAAATCTCGACCGAGATTTCCGAGAATTCGGCGGTTTTTTTGAACCTTGCCTTGGATCGAACTTGACAGGTGGATTTGTAACACCCGAACCCATCACTGAGCTGGTGCTTTGCCAAATTTTTTTATTAGAGTTTTGCCCTTGGAGAGTTCGAATCCCAATTTTGGCATTGAGTTTAGTGTTTTGCCAAACTTCCAAAACGGTCCACCTTGTCAGTTGGTCTTAAGTGGAGGTGAGGTAGAATGGCAGAATTACCATCAACACCAACTAATTCTTTTATAAGAGTATATACATACATATATATAAAGATAGATGCATGCATCATGCATTTCTAGCATGTTTTGCCATCCCCATTACATTTATAGATCAATGCCACGTTCTCTCTTTTCTCAATTAGATGTCTCCACCTCTATTGACAACAAGTAGATTTGAACATTTCTAGGGGCTACAACAACCGTACGTAACCTCTAAAACATTTTCCTTTTGATCAATTAAAGCTTTAGGGAAGAAAAATGCAATTCTGAAAGCAGTTACTAAAGGGAGCAACGGATGAGAAATGTACGTTGAGTGAAGAAATATATGTACTTCGAATCGATATAAATCAACACCGGTGGAACGCTCTGCAATGGAACACAACAGATGTAGAAATAGATCAACGAAAACGCGGGCAGATAATACCATAACATACGCAATATTTATTATTCGTTTGTCAAACAAGGTAATCAAATGCTTGAGTGAAACAATACCACTGTTCTGATGACTCAACGACTTAACAGCAAGCAAGCACAATCCATAAATCACAACCTGAGTTAAGGTTTTCTGAAAGCATAAAAGACATAGATGCTACTAATCGAAGTGTACATCATAGAACTGCCCAGAGCGACTTGAATCTGATAAGAAATTTATTGAAATGTTCATATAACTTCTGGCTGTAATAAGAACTTCCATCTTTTTTCAGGTTTCCACCGTGCAATCAATCCTGATGTAATCATTTTACAGAACCTTATCTCTTTCGGGGAATAGCTTCTTAGCGATCAGTCTCATATTTCATCAATACTGCCTGGAAAAAGGGCGATTTGATAAAAAAAAACCCATCCAAATACGCACTCAAGCCAAAAGTTGGCACCTTCAAAGAATTCGCTGGAGACTTACCTCTCATGCCATAGTTCTTTGCTTAGATTTCAGTGGCCGTTTCATAATACTCTTGTCCACGCAGTGCCGAGCCATTTCCTGGTGCCAGCATTCCTGTAAAGGAAGAACAGCAACTCAAATACCGATCTAAACATCAAAGAGCACATATGCGCATGCTTATGAAAAACCACCGCAAACACATACCGATAGCACTGGCAGACGCGTGTGCGCGTGCAGGTATGAGCACAGTAGCGTGAGCAGTTGAGCGATTCGGCTTCGAAGGAGCTTTTTCAGAAGTAGAGGTGCCCTTTCCGAAATCTTTCTGCAAACGCAAGTAAAACCATCAAATCCATTTAATGACAGTGCTATAAAATAACCAAAGTAGAGTCAAGGGTGATATTTCTTTCTTACGTTAATACTCCAGGTAGTAGTAAGACCCCGCAGCTTTCTGCTCAGTGTCCTTTGTAGAGCCTAGTTTGTTAATACGAGGCCTGTAGGTTGTCGGATCCGTTCTGAAGGTGACATCTAGATGCTGCACCAAAAAGAGACTGTGTGTCAAAAACTTTCCATTAAAATGCCTATAGAACCATCAGAAATATTCAGTACTGATCATTGCACTCTCTGAAACATAAACTTCCGGTGGTCTAACTATGTCAGGTTATTCGAATTTCTCAGAATGTGTTGCATATATCAGAAAATCCTTGCTTTGAAAATTTCAAGACATGCTATACCGTCACTGGAGCTAAGGGAGGGAAAAAGAAGTGTATTTTGAACTTACTGACAGAAAACGGTTCATTCCAGACGCCAGGGATTCTGGTGCATTTGCAGTACAGTCAACAGAAGGTTTTCCCTCGAAAACAACCACCTTGTCAGCAAGGTAGGTCGCCATGATAAAATCATGCTCGACAACGAAGGCTGTTTTCTTTTCGTGAAGGATAAATCTTTTTATGACCTTTGCTGCAAGAAGACGCTGCTCTGAATCAAGATGGGCGCTTGGTTCATCTATGAGGTAAATATCAGCAGGCTGCAAACGAAAAAAAGAGAGGCCTTGGTAAGTCTATTACTTAATGGAAGCGTGCGTTAGATGACCAATAAAACATGTACTGAAATATATAAGTATGTAACTACTCAATACATAGTTCCCTAATACACCATACTCCTTAAGCATCTATTTTCTAAAAATTTATTGTGAGGCTTAATTTGTAGCTTACAAAGAAAGATGTATGTCATTACATCAAGGAAAAAATTGGTCAATGCCACTGGTTGTTTTGCAGTTTTGGATTATGCCACTACTTTTCACCTAATAGGAACTATGCCACCGGATTCAAAAATTTCTTCGGGAATGCTATTCTGACAAGGTCAATGCATATTGACTAGGTGGAAATGACTATTTTGCTCTTCCAAATATGTTGGTTTTCAATCAGATGCCATAAAATTATTACTCTTTTTTGTTTTAGTTTGATCACAGTACTCCTCAATGTGATTGACTCTTGTGTGATGACAAATGTTTGATAATTCAACATATTTGGAAGGGCAGAAAAGTCCTTTCCGCTCAGTCAACATGCATTGACCTTGATGGAATGGCATTTTCTGAAGAAATTTTCGAATGTAGTGGTATAGTACGAATTAGGCGAAAAGTAGTGGTGTAATCCAAAACCACAAAACAACCAGTGGCATAGACCAAAATTTTACTTACATTAATGGAGATTCATAAATGATCAGCAGTCAATGGAAGACCGCTTAAGAGCAACCCATTACATGCTTGAACATGACTGCAAGGCTACACAGTCATTTATAATATTAATTAAGGTACTTGTAATAAGTGTTTAGTTTCACCTAGAATTGTTGCTTGCAAAACCTCATGCCTTATAAGTAGCCACCTAAAAGATGACTATCCTCAATTGCATTCTTATGTGGTAAAAGAAAAGATGCTAGTCTCTGATTTTCTAATGTTGGATGATGCAATGCAAGCTTTCTATTCCCCTGTCGGAAATTGACATGAATCAACTGCAAGGGCTTCTAAATAGAATTTGCCTGGTGGAAATGCATGACGAACAATACTCATGGTCTTATCTATGGTGATCTAGTTCTTTTACTTCTGAAAAGGCATACAATTCGCTTTCAGGCAATAATCAAGTTGCTGCTATCTACAAATGGGTATGGCAAAACAAATGCATGCTTAAGCATAGAGTATTTTGTTGTATTCTCTTGAAAGAAAAAATTAATGCAAGGGAGATGCCACATAAGAAAAACTAGATGGTACAAGCCGTTCATTGTGTGCTGTGTCAGTCTAATGTGAATGAGGACTGGATTGATCTATATTTTGTCTGCCAATTTCGCAAAGCATGCTGGGACGTGATCCATATTAATTGGGATACATCTCTGGATATCTTTGTCATGCTACTTAGGGGAAAAGCTCTTGCTGGCCCAAAGAAGTCTTTTTTCAATGAGCTAAACATCTTAGGATGTTGGAACGTTTGGATTCAAATAATTACATGTATGTTTGACAAAGTGCCACCAAATAAGCATAGATGGAAAAGATCCGTATTCTCAGACCTAGAATATCTGAAATCAAGAACCTCTCAAAAGATGGCTAATGATTTGTCGAATTAGATTGGTTAAGTGATTCCTTTGCTGGTGATAATGTTCTTATTCTTTCTTTTATGGTTAGATTTCTATCGGCTTGTGGCTTGTTCTTTGGGATTATTTTTTGTTCTTTTGTCGAAACTAGTTGTAATTATTTTTAATATAACATATCTCAGTAGGGTTGTCCCCTACTGTTCCCTGTTAAAAGTAGTCTAATTATGCTTTGGCTACAAGCCTGAAAATAGTATTTTAACTGTTTGTGAAAATAATAATACTATTACGACTCATGACTCATCCAGTTTCCGTAGGAAAAAGGGACAACAAAAGCTAATTTGAGCAATCAGCCAAAAAAAATCTGAAATGATAGGCAATATGAATTTACATGTAAAATTATTTTTTCTACCAAAATTTCATATATATGACTGTATCACCACTTTTTCACATATGCTTGTTTTATCAAATATGAAAGATATTGCTTCCGAAAGTTTAGCATGTACTGCAAAGTTCAAAATAAAAGACAAGTAAACTTGCACTCCTATACCAATCATACAATAAGTAATTTTCATGTACGGAATATATCAAAAAGCATCTGAGCTTAGAAAAGATTGATGGGAGCAATAGCAAAATTGCGAAGGAAAAATAGTTGGATTTGCAAAGAATGCATAATGCAGGCTTCAACGTGGTAATTCAAGGTCTCATGAACTTTTTCTGAAGAAAAGCTCTCTACGCAGCCAAAAATTCAAGCAATCCGACCATTTTGTTTCTATTTTATTGATGTTAGTGCAAATAAGATGTGTCACTAATCACATTTTACACACAAATTTGTTTGAAATGTTTCAAGGTGTCAACCCTAAGACATTCTAATTTCTAAATTTCTATGAATAAAATGGTCTACTGTAATATTACCTTTCCGAGACAAAGACAAACTGCAACCCTTTGCAGCTCCCCACCAGAAAGATTTACAACCTGCCTGTCCATGAGTTCCTCAATTTTCAGTGGTTTCATGACATCAGATCTGAACTGAGCTTGAGTGTATGATCCAGGTATTTTCTTGTGTAGAAGGTCCCTCACTGTAGATCTATATTTAGACATCAATTCCTGAGGCTTGTATGAGACAGTGTATGCAGGCATGTCAACTTCTTCATCACCTACTTTGTCTAGTTTCACTTGTCCTGCCTGAAAAACTCAGAAAAGAGCAATTATGAGAGTACTACTCTAAAGTAATTCTTCAGGTCATTGCAAAGCATATTCGAGAAAAAAGGTGATATACCAGCATGCGGATAAATGTTGTCTTTCCAGTACCGTTCTCACCGAGCATGACAATTATCTGGGAATCCTTAAAGCTGCCTTCTGTAACTGAAAGCTTGAAACCACTTCTTGTTTTCATCATGGTAGGATACTTGTAGCATTGGCAAGTCTGACCCTCTATGATCTCCTCAGTAGAGTCAGTAACCTAAGAAGACAAACAACACTGCATTAGATTCAGAGCACGCAGCTAGCAAGTAAAAATGGTGCTTAGGAGTCTTTGACCACAATCATAATCCTTACTCTAAATGTAAGTTTCTCTTCACGGAAACGTAGATTTTCTGTTGGGATAAAACCATTTAGGAAAATGTTAATTCCTTCTCTGACTGAAGAGGGTAAAGTAACAACACCATATGCTCCTGGAGTCCCATAAAGACAGCATATGTAGTCTGATAAGTAGTCAAGAATGCTAAGGTCATGCTCCACAACAATTACATAGCTGCAAATAGGGAAAATAGTTTATTAGCCACGGAGAGAATGACTCAAATGTTTTGACTGTCTTATGATCTATAAGATGTATGTTCTATTTACTTTTTGGGTTGAAGCAAGGAACGTATAACTTGTGCAGCTTTCAGCCTTTGTTTCACATCAAGATAGCAGGATGGCTCATCAAACATATAAACATCTGCTTCCTCCATAGCACGAGCAGCGATTGAAAATCTCTGGAGCTCACCACCTGATAGATCTGAGACATTTCGGTCCAAAACTTGATTCAATTCCAGAATATCACACAATGTGTCTTTCACTTGTCTCTCGTCTTTCTTATTAAGAAGGTCCCCAACTTTCCCTTCAACAGATTTTGGAATGTGATCAAGGTACTGGGGTTTAATAGTTGCCTGAACCCATTAAAGCACATTATTAGACAGAACACATAACACAGCGGAATATAATAACTTCTAATATAACGATAAAATAAGCTGAAATATTGAAACGAAATCAAGAACCGTCACCTAATTTTGGACAATTGAAAACATATATTCATATGAATTCAAATGTCGGAAACTATAGTATATATCATTGTGGAGAAAGATATTAATCATGACCAGCAGAGCAATTTATTTGGAGGATGTGTTGAACAAGACTAGGAAATGAACAGGTATGACCGTATGAGGGAAATATCCTAAAAGTACAGTTACATTAGCATATTTCCTATTTTCTTTCAAAACCATCTAACGCACTTGAAAGTTAAAACAGGATTAGAAATGACTATTGGAATGAAATCTTGATGTTAATCAAACAAAAAAACTTCATAAAATGTGAAGATTGACAAGTGAAAAGTAAGAAGTACGGACATACAGGGCAATAGAACACAATGACAATTAATATTAGTTTTGCAGGACATATTTTATAAGATGAATTAATAAATTATAGAAGTACCTTCATGTTGTCTTCCAAAAGACGAATGAAGTATTTCTGAAGTTCAGATCCACGAAAGTACCTCAAAATTTCATCCCAATTTGGGGGATCCTGCAAAGATTCGGAATAGTTCCATAACCCACAATTACTTCTACAGGAAGGGATAACAAACATCGGTCAGCGTTGCTTACTGTGAAGTTACCCAAGTTGGGCTTCAACTTCCCAGCCAAAATTTTAAGTGCAGTTGATTTCCCAATACCGTTTGTCCCCACCAAGCCCAAAACTTGCCCAGGCCTTGGAACAGGCAGCCTACAAAAGATTAGAAAAGTTCGAGGAAGAAAGGTTAGTCATATATGAGAAGCATAGTGCCATTAGGTATCAACAACAGCTTAGGGAAACAGCATTCAGAAACTATAACAACGACAAAAAAAATCTAATATAACTCAAAAAAAATTAATGAGGTGATTGAATATCATAGGGATGAGAAAGATTTGTTTACCTGTGAAGCTTAAAGGAATTTGGTCCATAGCGATGTGTCGTCTCCTTGTCAAGATCACTTGGCAAGTTTATAATTTGGATAGCATTAAACGGACATACCTGCAAGAATAATAACTTGAAAGAGATATGTTAAGAACATTGCAGGTTAGGCTGGATCAATACCCCAAAAGAAAAAGGAGTTAGACCTTCACACAAATACCACATCCAATACATAGTTCCTCAGAAATTAAAGAGACTTTCGACGATGGAGTAACTTCAATGCACTGACGCCCTGTCAACGTGGATAAAGAATCACAAGTCAATCTAAAACATAAATAAGGGCAAACTGAAATTAAGAATGATCACTCAGTAAAGTAGATACAGAGCCCAAAAATAGATAAATCATAATGTGAAAAATAAATTCATCTAGGAGCCCAAAATTTAACTATTTTGAAATCTGAGATATGAATGCAGGATTTCACCCTTAATTACAGTGGACATAGAGGTCAGTCTGTTCATATGTCTTCTAGCTATTTCTTTGGTTGCCTATAAGAGATACATATATAGGCCTTTTACAATATTTGTCTACAAAGATATAAATAGTTTTAGCATTGATTTAAAATATATTTTCTTAATATAAATGGCAAGATATATAAGCTAGTGGATGAGCGAATAAAACACCAAACAGCTTTTGGGCTTGTTTTCATAAGCAACACTCAGTACTTTTGGTTTAGTAAACTATTAGCCTTTCTCACGCTTATATAAGAATTCTAAAAAGATGTCTGAAAGATAAATGACATGCTGATTAGTAGGCAATGACTAACGACAAATTGGTTCATTTTTTTCAGTAACATGCATGAACAAGATTTTGACTTAAGAAGAGTTTGCATAGGCGCGCTTGGCATTGCTAACTAGGAGTAGCAATGTAGGTTTTGTATTTTTCGGTTCCTACATGATGCTAGTTGTGTCTGCAAGCAGGATGAATAAGCAACTGGTAAAAATAAAGCCAAACTAAAGAAACATTCCAACATTGCAGAGGCCCCTTGATTTAATTTAAAAGGAGTGGATTGCTTTCCTTGCGAGCTGTGACTTGTGAGTGGGTTTGACCGACCCCATGAGGGCAAAGCCCAAAGGCAATATTGCTCACACCTGAGCAGCCTTAATCCTAGGCCCATCCGGTTATTGTCTCCTATGTGTACTAAAAGGGCTAGTTCAAACTCAGCCTATAAGCAATTGGAAAAAGGAAGGAAAAAAAGACCTAGCTAAATAATCCGAATTCCCAACAATCACAGAGCACGCAAAATTACCCAAGCAATCCACCTAAATTACTGAAATGGTCGTAAGTCGGAACGGTTGCAGAATTGCTTAACCAACTTAAATTAAACAGCATAATCTATCTATACTTGGTAGTGCTAATTACATATGCAGGGCCGCAATTATTCCGCCGTGGTGGGCTCGAATCAAACAGAGACGCAACGGTAAAGCTTTGAACAATCGGTCACAATCTCCCAGCTACGCAATAATAAAAAACTTCGAAGCGGCAGCGAGCAGCAGCAGAAAGATCGAACCAAATCGGATTCGCGGTTAACCGCGCGTGTGCTCCGTACGTACCGGTGGCGTTGACGGGGCACCGCTTGCGGCACTGCTGGCCGCACTTGCTGGGCCGGCACCTGTCCTCCACCACCACCGCGATCCGGCTCGACCGCCCCGACATCGCCCTCGCCGGCCACCAAACCTCGATCAATCCTCCCGTGGCGCAAATCGAATCGCGCGATGTGGAGGAGTATAGGGAGCCCTAGTTTTTGTAGTTGTCCCGGGCTCCCGTGCGCGTGGCGCGGAATGGGATGAGGAGGCGGCGGAATTGGTCACTGGCGGTGCCTTGGGGCTAAAGTTTTGGTTACCTCCGTGCTGGCGCAAGCGCTGTGGACCCAGGCAGATTGTGACAGGGACATCTAGCGGTCACATTTTAGGGTGAGTTTGGTTGATTGGATAAGGTTGGATGGATATAATCATCTAGTTTGGATTGAATAGAACTATCCAGGTAGTTGTTTGGTTGGATGGATAAGGATAAGCCAATTTTTTGTTTGGTTAGATGGGTAAGAATGTGAATAGGATGAGCTAATTTTTGTTTGGTTGGATTGATAAGGATGGATGGGCTAGTTGTAATAAAGGTTTCGAATTTCGATTTGAAATTTTAGGATAAGTTTTGACTTAAATTTGATTTTTTTGAGAAAATTTGACCAAATTTGAATTTCTGGACAAAATTTGACCGAAATTTGAATTTTCGGACAAAATTTGAATTTTGACAAAATTTGAATTTTCGGTCAAAATTTGACCGAAATATGAATTTTCGGACAAAATTTGACAACAATTTGACTAAAATTTGAATTTGACCGAGTACACTTCGACGAAATTTGAATTTGACCGAGTACACCTCTTCATACAACAAACTGGATAAGCTCGTGCGACCTTTTTCCTGAGATGACTCTGCCCAACATCTTGAAAGAATATTTCAAAAAAACGAAACAGCTATATCCTATTCATCTATCTATCCAAATAATTGGATGACTCTAAATTTAGAAACGATCATATCTCAGCCACCTTTATCCACCCAATCAAACGACAAGTGAAGCCATGGCTTCTTCCCCGTTCACTCGTTTCCGTCTGCCCAATTGATTAAATGTCACTTGTTTCCGTCATTCCTAAGTAGGTCCACACCGCTACGCTCATCTGCACCTATCGGACTACACTGCACAATTTGTAGGATGCTACGTCTACATACAGTTTGACCGAGAAACTCTTAACAAGTTAGGCATTTGGTGTGAATATTTGAGTGCCAACCCAAAATATTCCGAGGCAAGCACAAATGTTCGCCTCAAAAACAAAGCATCTGCTAGTTTTTGGCCTAATAAATCCTAAGACTCATGTGCAATACTAGGAGTTACGAGGACATTAGTCCCACATGGGTAGTTGAGAGAAGGTTTGACCAACTTAAATAGTTTGGACTGTTATCCATCTGTTGTGAGGTTGGAAAAAGGAAAAGGCGGTGCCACACGCGCGCGCCGAGCCATGACGTGTGCGTGTGCGAGTCGAGACGGGACGTCTAGCTCATAATCAACGTCGGTTACTTGTAACTAACATAATTGATGACCTCCTCTCCTGGTGTCCTCCTCATCCTCGGCTCTGCCTAGACAGATGGATCTTATATGAATCGTACGATAAAGTACCACATGAGTGGATATATAGGAAAGGAATCCAAATCTGCCGAATCGCTCATAATGTTATGATCTTCTACATCCTAGGGCCTCCGGAATCGTCGTTCTCTTGCGTTCCTGCTGCGGGATAGAGAGTAAATACGGTTTTTGGGGGATTACATCGTCGGAATCGGCACTGCAATAACCGTCTACACTGCTTCAAGTTCGATCGACTACTACGACAAATTGCGATCATGTCGACTGATCTGCAGAATAGCGCCTCTGGTGCCACCGGCACTGGCCCCACTCAAGGGTATAATCTGCAGACTCTTCGGTTGAATTATACACTTGCTGTTTACTATGTGATCACCATGCTAGATATCATGTTATATAATGTTTTTATGTGGATTAAATTAAATAGAAAAATGCTTAGTTTCTCAACAATCCAAAAATCGTATACTAGGAATTTTTCGGTTACTGGCTTCGCTGCTGCACTGAAGCCCAACGTGTTCGATGGAGCGAACTACAAACGTTGGCGTGCAAGGATGATTCTTTGATTGACTACCATGAACGTGTATTATGTGGCACAAGGTAAGCCTGAAGGGGCGCTATCTCCTGATGAGGAGAAATTGTTTGAAGCTGCCGATAATCTGTTCAGAGGTGCCGTTATAAGCGTTCTAGGAGAAAACATAGTGGATGTGTATATGATCTTATCTTCTGCTAAACAAATATGGGATGCTCTTGAGGCCAAATTTGGGGTCTCAGATACAAGCAGTGAGCTGTACGTCATGGAGCTGTTTCATGACTACAAGATGGTCGATGACCGTTCTGTAGTAGAACAAGCTCATGAGATTCAATCGCTTGCAAAGGAGCTTGAGCACTTTCCATGCGTATTGCCTGACAAGTTTATGGCAGGATGCATCATTGCGAAACTGCCACTCTCTTGGAGGGATTTTGCCACTTCTCTAAAACATAAGAGACAACAGTTCAGCATCGCTGACTTGATTGGGTCTCTTGATGTTAAGGAGAAGGCGAGAGCAAAGGATATTCGTGGAAAGGGACATGAGGGAAATTTCAGTGCCAATTTAGTGCAGAAAAGGAATTTTCAATCCCAAAAGAAAAATAAGAACAAGGCTGATAACAAGAATAAAGTCAACCAGACTACTAGCTTCAAGAAGAAGAAGAATAAAGGGAAGGAAGACTGCTTTGTATACGGCAAACCTGACCACTGGGCTAAGGAATGCACTGAGCGCAAAGACAAACAGAAAAAGTCTGTCAACATTGTCATTGGTAATACTGAAGAGGGAGCATCCGGGTACGTAACAGTACCTCTTGTTCTTTCAGTATGTCATTCACTAGATTGGTGGGTTGACACTGAGGCCAATATACATGTATGTGCTGACAAATCTCTGTTTTCTTCTTACCAGATCACAAGGACTTCCTCCGTGCTGATGGGTAATGGATCACAGGCATTTGTGCGTAGGGTCGGCACGGCTGATCTGAAGTTCACTTCAGGCAAGGTCGTGCGATTGAAGAATATGCAACATGTACCCGCGATTAATAAGAACCTTGTCAGTGGATCTCTATTATGTAGAGATGGTTATAAGCTAGTTCTTTAGTCCAATAAATGTGTTGTATCCAGATTTGGATCTTTTATTGGTAAAGGCTATGAGTGCGAAGGTTTGTTCCGCTTTTCGTTATCAGACATGTGTAATAATGTGGTGAATCATGTATGTAATGATGAGTCTAATGTTTGGCATTCACGACTTTGTCATATTAATCTTGGTTGCATGACGCGACTTGCCAGTATGAGTTTAATCCTGAAGTTTACTTATGTCAAAGGTTCTAAGTGCCAAGTATGTGTGCAATCTAAGCAAACTCGTAAGCCTCACAAGGCAGCAGAGGCGAGGAGTTTGGCACCATTAGAACTAGTTCACTCGGATCTGTGCGAGATGAACGGTATATTGACAAAAGGTGGAAAGAGATATTTCATGACTTTAATAGATGATTCTACTAGATATTGCTATGTGTATTTGTTGAAATCAAAAGATGAGGCACTTCACTATTTTAAACTTTATAAAGCTGAGGCAGAAAACCAACTTGAGAAAAAGATTAAGCGGGTTAGGTCCGATCGCGGTGGAGAGTATTTCTCAATGATTTTAATTTATTCTGTGAGGAACACGGTATAATTCATGAGAGGACGCCGCCCTATTCAGCGCAGTTTAACGGGATTGCGGAAAGAAAGAACCGCACTCTAACTGAGATGGTTAACGCCATGTTAGAAACAGCGGGACTTTCCAAGGAATGGTGGGGTGAGGCTATATTGACTGCGTGTCATGTCCTAAACAGAGTTCCTACAAAGAATAAAGAGATAACCCCGTTCTAGGAATGGGAAAAAAGATTAAATCTCTCTTACTTACGAACTTGGGGTTGTTTGGCTAAAGTCAATGTGCCAATCCCAAAGAAACGTAAGCTTAGACCAAAGACCGTAGACTGTGTCTTTCTTGGGTATGCCTTTCACAACATTGGGTATAAGTTTTTAATAGTGAAATCTGGAGTACCCGATATGTATCAAGGCACGATAATGGAGTCCAGAGATGTCACATTCTTTGAGGACGTATTTCTAATGTAAGAAACACATAGCTTATCTAACCAAGAACCTATCTTCTCTCCTGAGCCTATCATTCCAATAACGCACGTTGAACCTTCACTTGAAGAGAATCCTGTAGATGAAGATAATGAAGCACCTCGTAAGAGTAAGAGACAAAGGACTGTAAAGTCTTTTGGTGATGACTTTATTGTATATCTAATGGATGACACTCCAAGAACCATTGAAGAGGCATATTCATCTCCTGATGCTGACTATTGGAAGGAAGTAGTACGGAGTGAAATTGATTCTATTATGTCTAATGGAACTTGGGAGGTTGTCGAACGACCTTATGGGTGCAAACCTATAGGGTGCAAGTGGGTGTTCAAGAAAAAGCTTAGGCCTGATGGTACAATTGAAAAGTATAAGGCAAGGCTTGTGGCTAAGGGTTATACCCAGAAAGAAGGAGAGGATTTTTTCGATTCTTACTCACCTGTTGCTCGATTGACTACAATTCGAGTGCTACTTTCTCTGGCAGCGTCTCATGGTCTTCTCGTTCATCAGATAGACGTTAAGACGGCTTTCTTAAATGGAGAGTTAGATGAGGATATCTATATGGATCAACCAGATGGGTTTGTAGCAAAAGGTCAAGAAGGCATGGTGTGTAAATTGTTGAAATCTCTATATGGCCTTAAACAAGCACCTAAGCAATGGCATGAGAAGTTCGACAAGACTTTGACATCTGCTGGCTTTGTTGTGAGCGAAGCTGACAAATGTGTGTACTATCGCTGCGAGGGAGTGATTTTATGCTTATATGTCGATGACATATTGATCTTTGGGACTAGCCTTAATGTGATTAAGGAAGTCAAGGACTTTTTGTCCAAAAGCTTTGAGATGAAAGATCTGGGAGAAGCTGATGTTATCCTAAACATAAAGCTAGTGAGAGAAGGTGATGGTGGGGTTACGCTTTTGCAATCCCACTATGTGGAAAATATCTTGAGTCGCTTTGGTTTTAGTGACTGCAAGTTAGCTCCAACACCTTATGATGCTAGTGTGATTCTATGGAAAAACAAAGGGATAACAAGAGATCAGTTGAGATATTCTCAGATAATTGGTTCTCTTATGTACTTAGCTAGCGCTACGAGGCCTGACATCTCATTTGCTGTCAAGAACCGAGCCGCTTTGTCTCAAACACAGGAGATGATCATTGGCATGCTCTTGAAAAGGTAATGCGCTATCTACATGGTACTATGAGTTTTGGTATTCACTATACCGGGTACCCAAGGGTACTAGAAGGTTACAGTGATTCTAATTGGATATCTGATGCTGATGAGATAAAAGCCACAAGTGGATATGTGTTCACACTTGAAGGTGGCACTGTTTCATGGAAGTCTTGCAAGCAGACTATCTTAACGAGGTCAACAATGGAAGCAGAACTCACAGCATTAGACACCGCCACTGTTGAGGCTGAGTGGCTTCGTGAACTCCTAATGGATTTACCGGTTGTTGAAAAACCGATACCAGCTATCCTAATGAACTGTGATAATCAAACGGTGATTGTCAAGGTGAACAGTTCTAAGGACAACATGAAGTTGTCGAGGCATGTAAAGAGGCGTTTGAAGTCTGTCAGGAAAATGAGAAACTCCAGAGTGATAGCTTTGGACTATGTCCAGACGGCTAAAAACTTGGCAGATCCCTTTACTAAGGGACTATCACGGAATGTGATAGATGAAGCATCGAGGGAGATGGGCTTGAGACCCACATAAGTCACACCTTAGTGGTAACTCATCCTATGTGATTGGAGATCCCGTGAAGTAGGGTGGTGAAATAAGCTATTGGTTGACTAGGAGGAGAGTACATAGCCCACTCCATTGGAGATGCATTACTCTCCTATTCTGTATGGCAGGTTGATCATATCTTAATGTATTCCGAGTGGCTTATATAAGCAGAGATGTTGTCCTACAGAACATCTTATGAGGAATACACCTATATGAGCCTGATTGCTAGTCACAGTCTATGAGATTGGGTAATCTCTAGAAACTCATGAAAGGCCAAGGAGTATGACTTATACGCTACAAACCGACGGAATGCTTATAGCAGTCTAGTATCAGTAAAGGGCTTTGGTCAAACTTGTTAGCACAAAATTGTCAATTCAAGGTATAGTCCATTGTTCAGTTGTGGATGAGTGTAACCTCTGTCCTAGGTGGATGTTCAACTTAACAGTCTCCATCGAAACACTGGTATATCAAACAAAAGTGGAACTAAGAGTATTTCACTTATGCCTTGGAATTTGGTGGGGATTGTTAGTTTTTGGCCCAATAAATCCCAAGACCCATGTGCAATACTAGGAGTTATGAGGACATTAGTCCCACATGAGTAGTTGAGAGAAGGTTTGACCAACTTAAATAGTTTGGACTGTTGTCCATCTGTTGTGAGGTTGGAAAAAGGAAAAGGCGGTGCCACGTGCGCGCGCGCCGAGCCGAGCCGTGGCGTGTGCGTGTGCGAGTGCGAGTCGAGACGAGACGAGACGAGATGTGCACGTGCGCGACGTAGGTCAGTCCGGACGTGATGTGCTGGGCGGGAGTGGTTTGTTTTTACCATTTCAGTGATCAATGTGGCCGGTTTATGACCAAGAATCGCCGCCGTCGATTACGATGAATGATATGGCTGGTTTATGACCAAGAATCGCCGCCGCTACAAGAATACGACGTGGTTGACAGCTGGCTCATAATCAACGTCAGTTACTTGTAACTGACATGGTTGATGGCCTCCTCTCCTGGTGCCTATAAAAAGGCGCCCTTCTCTCCTGTGTAAACTACAGAGACAACATCATCCTCCTTATCCTCAGCTGTTGTGCTGCTGCCAAGAGTATTCCCGGCTCTGCCTCTTGCGCGCACAGGAACCAGAGTGAGAAGGCCTCCGGAATCGTCGTTCTCTTGCGTTCCTGCTACGGGATAGAGAGCGAATACGATTTTTGGGGAACGCGAAGACAACGTGACTGCTCCTTGTGTTCGATTACATCGTCGGAATCGACACTGCAACAATCGTCTACACTGCTTCAAGTTCGATCGACTACTACGATAAACTGCGATCATGTCGACTGATCTGCAGAATAGCGCCTCTGGTGCCACCGGCACTGGCCTCGCTCAAGGATATAATCTGCAAACTCTTCTGTTGAGTTATACACTTGCTGTTTACTATGTGATCACCATGCTAATATCATGTTATATAATATTTTTATATGGATTAAATTAAACCCAAAAATGCTTAGTTTCTCAACAGCATCCACCCTCATAATAGGATTGTTAGCCTCGAAAGACAACATATCGAGGTCTCAAAATACTATTCTGAGGCTAACACTTTGCCTTAGGATATCATTTTGAGAAGCTGCCTCACGGAGACAGCCTCAGAATCCCTGCTTTCTTGCCGTCATGGGGCCAATTTTCCCAATGAAAATAGATACTTACATTCATACATTTGACCTTAACCAATACGAAGACAACAGTCCGCAGATGCAATAAAATATTTCTACCCCTCTCCATTTTTTCCACGATGTCTTCTATCTATTTCTTTGGTTGCCTATAAGAGATACATATATAGGCTTTTTTATAGGTGCCAAATGTAGTGTTAAGTGGAGGTAGCAGAAACATGCGAACAAGGTATAGAGTAATGTTTTCTACCAACATGTGGTGTACCATACTATTTTATTCATCTATACTGTAACTATTATTGTTCATATATAAAGCCATACTAGGCAGCTTATGTGACACCACACGTGATCATGACACATTGTATGCACCATTTGCAGTGAACTATCTAAGAACATCTTTGCTGCTTAGCGATGAAAGGGCACTATTGAATTTTGCATGATCCCCAACCTTGTGATAAATCCGTTTTTATTTGCTAGAGAGGTTGTACCAAAATTCAAAATTACGTATAAGCCTGTACGAAATCTCAGCAACACTGAAATTAATCCTCCAGCTTGCCACGTTTAGGCTACACACATCAAGGTTGACCTCTTCCCAGGGATATAGGGTGCAAAGAGCATCCATGTCCCCAGTCGTCACTACTACAAAAGGTGTTATATTAGACACGTCATCACTGACTGTTATTTACGAAAACCGTCTCTAATGTGTTTCGGGCACATCCCAGACGGTTTATAGATGAAACCGTCTGCTATATTGAATCATTACAGACGGTTTCATCCACAAACCGTTTGTGAAGTTATTGCTTTCATCACAGACGGTTTGTGGTTGGAACCGTCTACGATGTACCATACATCTCAGACGGTTCCAACCACAAACCGTCTGTGATGAAAGCAAGAACTTCTACATCGTAGATGGTTCCAACCACAAACCGTCTGTGATGAAAGCAATAACTTCACAAATGATTTGTGGATGAAACCGTCTGTGATTATCACCATATCATAGACGTTTTTATCCACAAACCGTCTGTGAATCGTTCAAAGCAAACATTGAAAACATCATGCTATATATATATATAAGCATAAGCATAAACAGAGTGCTATGTACAAAAATTTCCCACCAAAATACTACTGCGAAATACTATTTAGTCGCTAGCCTACATCTAGTCCTCGTCGTCGTCGGTGTCGTCGTCGGAGTCGGAGACATCGCTGCGACCGTTGGGGTCCTCGCTCGACCCGGCTCTGTATGGGTCATCCTCTAGTTCCGAGCCATCACGGTAGCCCTCCGACGAGTCGTAACTGTCGTCATCGTCGGAGGAGATGACTATTGGCGACGCCGGACGCTTCTTTTCGACGGTTGAGGCGGACGTAGCGGTGTCCGAGGTGGCCGGCGGAGGGGATCATCCACGATAAGCCACGGCCGGTGGATTCGAGGATATGGCGCCGCAGTTGCGCCACAGCCATTCCGGCAGAAGCTGCAGAGGACGAGGAGGCGAAGTCGACAGTGGCGGTGGCGGCGAATGGGAAGTCAACGGTGGTGGTGAAGGCGGAGCGGAAGTCGACGATGGAGATGAAGGCGGAGGAGGTGGGGTGTCGGAGTTGTTTGATGAGGTGCTCATGGTGGTGATGATCTCTGCGGAATGCAATTGATGATCGAGTACTTATAGGTACATTGGACTCCAGCGCTACAGGAATTTGATCAGATGGTTTAATGATCTTCGGAAGACAAAGCGTCAACTCGAAACACTGTGCGCCTATCTTAGAACAGACGGTTAATTTAATTCTTCGGAAGACGAACCGATCAACTCGAAACACTGCACGCCTGTCTTGGAAGACGAAGCGATATGATCGAACTCCTTGGCGGGAAGACGAAGCGATGAACGGCGCTGTCTTGGGAAGGAACATCACATATGGTTTGTAGTTAAAACCGTCTGCGATGACGTAATCGCAGACAGTTTTATCCAAAAACTATCTCTGATGGTCCTATATCACAGACGGTTCTTATTTAGAACCGTCTGTAATGTCATATCATCACAGACTGTTCCTATTTGAAACCGTCTGTGATGAGCTTTTTCATAGACAGTTGGAAAACCGTCTGTAATGACTCTTTCTCATCTCTGACACTTTGGTACAAACGGTTCGAAAAAACCGTCTGTGATAAGGGATTGTCTAGTAGTGCGTGTGTTTTGTCATCCTGATACCTAGCATGCATTCTCATACTTCTCCTTTCTAATACGATTTCTTTGACGTTCACCTAACTAGATGGAGACTTAGAGAAACGAATACAAAGCCACCAAACAACACAAGCTACTATATGTGCGCCCCTTCTGTTCAATACTAGCATTTCGCTTTGTTAGCTATTTATATCTGTTCCGCCGGAGACTATTTTATAGCTGCAGGATGCGGCTAGTCTTGACTATAAAGGATAAAGGATTGGGGTCTTGACTATGGTCAGGACTAAGAGTTGTCAAGTACTGATGTTCTCTACATGCTTAGCAGTACTTTGGTTCCATCTGTCCTGTAAATCAAAGATGAAACCTCTTAACTCGGATTCCTGCAGGCAATGCAACCATGCATGATGTATCTGATCTTAGTCGAGTTCTCGTGTTGAAATTTTCATCCCGTTTACGCTGTCACAGGCAGAGTAGTACTCTGTATATTGACCTAAACATATTGCAATATGACTTACTGTTTCGGTTACAGTTCATGCCCTGGGCTGAAAATTGCACAAAACACTTTGACACTATCCGTTTATTCTTCTTTGTTTCTTGAGAGTAACGTTCTCCCATACTTCGCTGGAGGAAATGGCTAACTAATTTTCAATCAAAGTTATTAATTTTACTATTTGGAAGGTAAAATATAAGAATCTTCATAACTAATCTCAAGCGGCTGCCAAATTTGAAAGTGAAGTAGGAAACTTTAAAACCATCCTGATGTTGGTAGTTTCTTCAAATATGCTTATTCATGGGCAATATATATATATATATATATATGTATGTATGTGAAGCCTTTTCCGTACTCCTAGGAGTACATACTCCCACCTCTAATATACTACTTAAATGAATATTTTATACATATTTATCACTTTCGGTATACTCCAATAATAATTCTAATATACTCCAATGCGACATGGTTGAAAAATTTTCATCGGAGCACTTTATTATTTTGCTACATACCCTTTTCCATATGTAAAACGAATATATAAACAAATTATGCTATAAATAGTGGACTTCAATGAAATTTTTTCATAGAACTCACTTTGAAGTATCTTATAATCAGTATTAGAGTATACTCAAAAGGATAAAGAGGTATAACAACATCATTTAAACGGTATACTAGAGGTGGGAGTACGTACACCCAGGAGTATAGAATCATTTTCCTATATACACACATACGGTAGTGCTATTCTACGCGTTCGTGCTGTGCTTCCTATTCTAAGCGTGAGCTGTATCGCTGTGATGCCACCGTATAGCTGTGCACGCTGTGCACACCGTACTGATTACTAGCAATTTGGTAATAAATTACAAATACATTTTACTATAGAATAAACAGATGCAATTACTATCGAATCAGTTACTAGTTAATACGTTAGTCAACCCAACTAGTTAATGCGTATTGTAGTTTGTACATGAATATGTTTCTTCTTTATTTTAGCCATATCTTTTTATTAGTAGCTCGGATTTGTAAATAGTTTTCACCGGTAGTTTACTGACGACGAAAGGAATAAAATAATATAAATCTCGCTATTAAAAAGTAATTTTGCTAATTGGTAAAATAAATTACTATTTTTATAACAACAAATTACATCTCCGACTAGAAATTACTGTCATACAATATAATTGGAAAATGTTACACAGATCAATCATTTGGCAATAAAAGTATGTGAAAACTATATGTACAAGTTTTCACCGGTAGCTTACTGACGACGAGAGCAACACATTGATATAAGTCTCATCGTATGAATCAAATTTTACTATCTGTATATGTAGATTTTACTGTTGTACACACGGGGTTTATTAGCAAGACTTATATCATTATGTTGATTTCATTGTCAGCAAGCTACTGGTAAAAACTAATCGTAAATTGGAGCTGCCAATAAAAAGATATAGCTAAATAAAAGGTAACAAGATTCATGTACAAACTATAGGACAGATTTTCTAGTTGGTTGGGCTTAGCGTAGATGGGTTGAACAGATTTACTAGTCGGCCAATATAATATATTTTTATTTACTACATATAGAGCAAGATATTGCGGGGTTGTACATGTAGTGTTACCGATATAATTTTTAGAATGATTTACTGCCATTTTTCCATTCGGTTATGCTGCCAGTTTTTCCGTACGCTATAAGGCCAATGGGCAAAGGCCCATTTTCTCAGACCCATCATTATATATAGCATTGATGATAGGAAATTAGTCCCACATCGCACTGAGGTTTTTCAATACCTGTTTATATTGCCAAACTGGCATGATTCTCTCAATCAAAGTGATACATGTAATGTTAGCAATGATAGGGCTATGTCTGTCGACCCTGCTGCACTATATGCTAGTGGTGATGGCCTGGGCACCTTACCCTTTAACACTATGATCACTTTTGTGTGTTTTTTTACTGACGGTCGTTAACGATTTTATAAACTCGGATAACAGAGTTTACTACCGTGTAATTTTTTTGTATGCTATTATCGCACATGTATGATTTTTCTATTGTGCTTTTTACCTTATCCTACAGTGAAAAATTGTAACTTTACAAGCCCATCTTGGGCAGTACCTTTAGTACCGTTGAAATAACATTTTTACTTACGTGCATTCAATTATTTTTTATGCGTGGCGCACATGCATGATTTTACACATGACACACATACATGATTTTACTAACATTCTTATGACCTTTTACTGGTTGTTTCATTTAATTTACTCTCTGCACTTTACGCTGTACTATCATCTACATATCTTACTATCTTCAACACCACGATCATTTGTAAACCAGTCTTATCGTGTAAAATATATGAAAACCATATGTATAAGTTTTGAAAAATTCTCAAAAAATTTCATAAGTAGAGAAGGTGAGATTCTACATTCCTGTAAAATTTGAGGAACAAAATCAATCTCATTTGAAAGATATGACATATCTTTAAAAAGCAAGTGAGTTTGATCTTCAAATTTTTCAAGGTTGTAGAAGCTCATGTTCGCTACGTATGTTAATTTTTTGAGAAATTTTCGAAACTTGTACATATGATTTTCATGGACTTTACATTATAAAAGGTGATGCATATGTATGTTCCCTTAACCTATCTATTGTTGACCTGAATTAATTACCTAGAATTTTTATTCAGTCGAACTTGTAATGTTAGCACTGAATCGCAAATCTCGAAACAACACTATCAATAGTTATACTGAAAATTACTATCCCAAAAATAACATATCACTCACTATAACACAAAATGTTACTATATCATATGTGAACCAGTCTTATCGTGTAAAATATATGAAAATTATATATACAAGTTTTAAAAAATTCTCAAAAAAATACCATAAGTAGAGGATGTAAGATTCTACATCTCTGTAAATTTTGAAGACCAAAATCAATTTTGGATATTTTTTGTACTTGATTTCTTATGATTATTTCTATCACTAAATATATATGTCCACGGCCCGATTGATTTGACAGCCAAGGGGGAGAAATCTACCTTAACCCTTGTCATGAAACGGATGAGTGATCGATTCGAACATTTATTGCACTTGTACTATCAGGATACATACATGTTTAGTTTGAATTATCATTTTTTTTCCATTTATTTGAGTTCTTACTACATGAACCATACGGGCAGTCATGACATTGCCCTACGAAAACTTAAACCTCTTTATCAATTCAAGTGCAGAAAGTTCATATCCATGAGTTGGGCGAAAGAGAAGTCATGACTCTTTTTCATTGAGTGGCATGCGGTAGTAAGGGACTATAATTGTCCTTCAGTATCAAGTTTCAGGGGTACAAATTGATTAGCTTTTTTGTTCAATCGTATGGTGATCCCAACATCTTATTTATGCATCGTATCCCACCAACGGACAAGGATCTGGTGCAGGGGTGGCTCGGATTGGCTGGAAGCAGCGAGGAAGTTTTACTGTAGCAAACAATGTTCATCATAGTGTAGCAAACACTGTTTATCTCATTTTTAACTAATCCGAGTCATCCGATCTTTCGATCGGACGATCCGTGCCTATAGAGACTACTTAAGTTGCAGTCTCCATAGAGATCGCACCGAATCTAAGTTCCCCACGGACGATCTGGATTCCCCACCAACCTGGACATTCTAAACGGCAACCTGCTGTCGCAATTAATTAGGGTTTAGGAAGCTATCTGGGGGAACAAAACGCTAGCTGTCCAGGTCTTTCTTTTTCAAAACTTTCAAATTTGGGTTTTCAAGATTCTATATTTGTCCTGCAAAAACAATGATTCTATATTTGTATCATGTCTAATAATTAAAAGTACGTGTATTCTGCAAGAAAGGGGAATCAAACGGTATCAATTAGCCGCTAAACATGCCCTTATAAAGAAATGGACTGGACACTTTTTTGGTATTATGCGAATACCGGCCAGTTTTCATCGATTTCTTGAACCAAATTAAAGTTCAAGTTACTGTCTATGACTTCATGCTATGCTGAAAACTGCACACGGAACAACCTTGAGAGCCACTTATATTCTTTCTGAGGCAACACTTTTAGCATAGAAAATACCCAAAGGTCAACCATCCCGCCCTAACTAGTAAGCGGATGACTAGCAATCGGACGTTCTATAGGAAGCTCCTATCGGACTAGTCGGTGTAACATTTTTAAACAATACGTGCAACAATTGTAATCACCACGTGCAACAAAATACAACAAATCCATTGTAGCTGCAACATTTCTTTGCAATGTATGCAACAAATCTAACTATAGCTGTAACAAAAGGAATTTAACCCCGCAACAAATTCATAGCACAACGCAGCAACGATTGCTACTTGTGCAACAAATCCCACTCCAACTGCAACAAACCCATTGTAGCAATTAAAGGATGCAATGACATTGCAACAAACAATCAAAACACATAGGCTATGAGGCTGCAACATTTTGATTGAACTTGTGCAACAAATCAATTGAATTCCTGCAACATATCCAGCAAACGCTTGCAACAAAAATCGTACCTAGAGGAGGCACATGGATCCTACAAGAGGAGAAGGCATGCGGGTAGTGACGATGGCCAAGCCCACCAAGGCACGGGCTTGAGGCACGAGGAGATAGGCTTGGGGCGCCTGCACGAGGAGGCTTGGGCCGGGGCGGTGGGACGACCGGGCGATGCAAGGCATGAGAGGCCCAAGCGCGAGGAGCTGGGCCTAGGGCGCCTACGCGAGGATACTGGGGAGGCGGGACGACCGGGCAATGCGGAGGAGCGAGGAGCTAGGCCCAGGGTGGCGGTGCTAGGAGGTGGGGGGCTAGAGCATCTGGTGATATGGATAGGAGGCTAAGCTTTGATAGTCTGAGGAGAGAAGACAAAATCGACTGATGAGGAGAGGACTAGAGGGCTCTTAGCCTGCTTGACCGAGTGAGGAATTTAAGTAAATAATATGTGATATGTGGGGAAAAGAGATACTAAAGGAGGGTGGGATACCCGTGACCTATTAGGACTCAAGATTGAAGCCGCGGAGGCGTCCGACTAAAGTCGTAAGGATCAGACGTATGCCTCTAAGCATTATCCAACTAGTAACGAGGGAGACAAGATTTTAGACCTATAGGACCATATGTACTTATATCAAGTTATAAATACCTATGAAGTCCATTTCATTCAATTTTTTTCATTACATGTGGACTTTTCCGTACGTTCTACTTTTTTTTTTTTTTTTTGCAAAAAGCTTTGAAGACTATAGAGGAGTAGGGGAACAATAACTTTTGATGGGTAGCTGGAAGCCTCATGATTCTTTCCCAACTCTTAGTGACTGAAGTTAGTAGATATTAACCTCAGCTAGTTCTAAGATTGATCCAAATCCTCTCCTTTCTCTTGCTGTTTTAGTTTTTTGAGGCAAGCCATGTTGGTACGCCTGCCTCACTGCCTGGGTGTTCCATGCTCAGCTAGTCATGTGCAGTTGCAACTACTGCACAGGCATCATTCTTCTGTCGCAGTTCCTTAGATAATTGTGTTTTGTCATCCCGAAACCTACCATTCCCGTATAATACCCTTACTCTCATTCATCTAGCTTCTTCCGAGTTTCAAGAAAGAATTCAACACTAGAAAAGAATACAAGCTGGCAATTACATATGTCTAAGACCTGTTCTTTTACTTTTATTTCCCATGGCTTACAGATACGCGATGCATATGGTATTTTATAGCTGCTGGATGGAAGCAATATAAGTTTACTAGAAAAAGGGTTAGGATCTTAACCATGGTCTCTTAACCATGGCCAAGAGCCGTGAGGTTTCCTACTTACTCCAGCACGCTGGTAGCTGCAGGTGCAGGATGCAGCCTTAGTTGTACGGTCTTACAGAGGCCTGGGCAAGATATGAAGCAGAGTGTAGTAACGTATTCTACCAGCCATCTGTCCAGTGATGTACTATTTCATTTATCTATTTGGAATCTATTATATCCAAAAAGCCATGATATGTATGGCCATGTTCTTCTTGTTTTATGAATAGCAACACATTGAACTTGCAATGAACTATTTCATCTGCCTCCGGATCTCACAATCTTTACAGGTTATATTTAGTCACCAGAGAACCACCTTTCATGCTTCCATTAGGGGTAGCAAAGAGAAATATTAGCTTGTCAAGGACTATAAATGTGACAAATTATACAGTTGTTGTTAGGCTGCAAAGGTTAACACTACTTATGTGTATTGCCGTGAGAAGTTGTATACAACTGAAATGCTGTTCATAGGTCGAAAGACTTCATTATTTTAGCACCTACATTTACATGTCATCGTGTTGTAGTATAAAACTGAAAAAATGGTAGAGCAGAAAACAAGCAGGAGGTTGAAAGCTGTATCTTTTGTTTTGGTTCTTTTGAGAGAAATGAACTTTGCTTTCCGGTACTATCATTGTCTTTAATAATCAGATGTTTTTCTAGAAGGCCTCATGGTAATTCTACTGTGTGAGAGCACCCATACATTGTGCAGAGTTGGTGTGTAAGCCAGAGGGCCCATGTATCCGTCAAGCTAGTTAGTATTGGAGCTGCAACTATTGCCTTATGCTGAGAAATGAAGATTGGGTGAGCTATAGCTAAGGCTCTAGAAGCTAGGTTTAAGAGAGGCTAGAGTTAATAATTAGATTTTGATTTCGGGCTTCAGCTTCTAAGAAATAAATCCACTTTATAATTTTGACTCTAACCACAAGCTCTCCCAAATCTAACCGGGTTCAACTCCACCGGCAGCCGTCAATGTCATATTAGTCAATCCACCAGCAATCCAGTCCAACCTAGATCGTCTGTTGCAACACAGCCAAGGCGTGCAGCTCCTACATGGATTGAGCAAGATAGTGCAAACCGAAGCCATCCTGAAAGCAGCATCAAGAGATTACTTTTCCCAATCCCAATAGTGGTTGGAGTGATTTGGAATCCCGATACCTACAATTCCTATACTAATCCAGTGACAACAGAAACTTCAATTCGGACGTATGACCTTGACCAATACAAACACGAGATGCTAAAATATGTCAGCTCCTCTCATCTTACTACAATTTCTTCTTGCTCCTCCTTGGATGCATATAACTATATAAGAGATATATAGGCCATTTCCAATTTTCCATAGGTGTCTGTCAGATGTAGTGTTAACTGAAGGTGGGACCGTGGGAGCAACATGTGATGTGAACATAGTCAAGAAGAGTAAGGTCTTCCACCTATAATCTATTGTGTACGATCTGTTTCATTCATCTATATGTGACTGTACATTATGGTTCAAAAAGCCAGACTAGCTAGCTTGGGTGACGCCGTTCTTGCTCATGAATAGTGACACATTTTTATGTACTAGCTGCTGCGAACTATTTATGAACAGAGATTTTTTATCATTCTTAAAAGGTAAAAAAAATATACATCGAGCTAGTACTAAGAGGTATCAAAAGTTTAAAGCGTGAAGATACCAGAAGGTACAAGAGTTTAAGGATAGTTTGATGGTACATTTCCAGGACAGTAAAAACTCTATTATGAGCAATTTGTATTATGTACTGTCGTTGCACTGAATCACTAGAGAACATATGTAATGCTTGGTTGGAGAAATCCTAGAGAAGGCACTGCCGTTGCACAGCACGTTTGAAATCTGCGTGATCCCCAAGCTTCCGAGAAATCCCTTCTCATTGCTTACAGAGTTAGGGGGTGTTTGGCAGGGTATTTTTTAGCTCTAGAAATTTATAGAGTTGAAGCTACGGGTACATTAAAAGTGTTTAGGTGGATCATCTTATTTACATTTTAAACTAAAAATATGAACTTAATTCATTTTATTTTAACCTATAAGCTTTAAATCTGAGGTGGAGTTAGGATTTGACGCTCTACCAAATAGAACCTTAGTTGCCAATTTCAAAACTATCTAAAGATTTAACCAAGTTTGATTGACCTACTGGGCACTAGCTCAAATTGTCTCAAAGTTCTAAGTAAAACTAATCATTGCTTCATCAAATACAGGAGAGATCAATGGGATGCAAAATCTCGAAGCAATAAACACATTGACACAATATTCTCATTTTATTGTATGCTCTATTCTTATTTTAGAATGTAGACTTGTTCCTGTTAGTCTCAGGATTTGAGTCTTAGGGTCTAATGTTTGCAGCATTCGTACTCCTGAGTTGAAGTGCCAAGTTCGGTTTATGTCTTCCATTCTGCAATTGCTGTTACAATCAGGGGCGGATCCAGGCCCATGGCAGCCTATAAGTTCCAGCCCAGGTCGTAGTGGAAAAAAAGAAGGATGATGAAATCCTGGATCTGCCCCTAGTTACAACGTATGGGTAGGAAAAAAAAGAAGGATATAACTCTATATTCAATTCATCTTGCCATGGCCACGAGAGAAGGATAAATATACTAGTTATTTGGTACGATCCAGGTATCGGTGAAAACTAATAAATTAATTTCTACCATCTCTGCTATAGTTGTATTAACAAATATAACTCTATTTTCAAATTTACTCCTGCCGTTCACAAATATAAGGTATATTTTGATTTTGCACAAGGATTACGGTTGAAGTGAAATTGAGAAAGATATGAACGAAAATGACTTAGATACCCTACTTAATTGTCTTGAAAAATGAGAAATAATAGTTTGTGTGTGGTGGTAATGTATAAATGCATGTAGTTGATGTTGATTGTTGATCCAAATTCAGATAGAAGGCCAAACTTCTGACGGAGCGTAGCGGAGGATCATTTTTGATCTAGATCACCGCCGCCTATATATATCCCCTCTTGTAAGCCGCACGGACGATTTGTTCCCTGCGTTTTTGTAACTCTCCAGAAAATAGTGAATTTCTGCCACCGACGCCCCGTGGTTTTTTTTTCCTGAAAGGGTTTTCCACGTTAAATCTTGTGTCTCTTGTTCTCTTTGTGGTTTGATCTTCTTTATATTTTGTTCGTCGTTGATTTAACAAGTGGTATCAGAGCCACGTTTTATCCCTGTTCTGATCTAGGGTTTCAATCATCATGACGGCGACAATGAAGTATGATCTTCTGTTGTTGGACTTGGACACGCAATTCTCTTTATGTCAAGTTAAGATGCGGGCAGTGTTGGCACACAATGATCTGGATGATGCACTTGAAAGTTTCGGGAAAACAGATCCCAAGAATTGGACAGACGGTGAGAAAAGAAAAGACCATAAGGCTCTATCTCAGATCCATCTTCATTTATCCAACAATATTTTGCAGGAAGTATTAAACGAAAAATCTGCTGCTACCTTATGGCTTAAGCTGGAATCGATCTGTATGTCTAAAGATCTAACCAGCAAGATGCATGTCAAGGTGAAGTTGTTCACCCACAAGTTGCAGGAAGGTGTATCGGTTTTAACTCATATCTCGGTCTTTAAGGAGATCGTCGCTGATTTGCATTCCATGGAGGTAAAGTATGATGAAGAAGACCTAGTTTTACTTCTTTTGTGCTCTCTACCTAGTTCCTTTGCGAACTTCTGAGATACCATGATGTATAGTCGTGATACCCTAACCATAAGTGAAGTTTATGATGCCTTGCAAACCAAGGAGAAGATGAAACAGATGGTACACTCGGAAGATTCTTCCTCCAATGGAGAAGCCTTATCTGTTTGGGGCAGACCGGAGCACAGGAAATCAAATAATAATTATAGTAGAGGGAAAAGCACGACTGGACAGAGAGGCCGCTCAAAGTCAAAAGGAAGAGAAAAATTCTGCAAGTACTGTAAGAAAAATAATCATGACATCTCTGAATGTTACAAATTGCAGAACAAAGAAAGGTGTAACGGTAAATACAAGCCCAAACCCAAATCCGATGATGATGGTAAGGCCTCTATTGTTTCCAATGGTAGTTCTGATGGTGATGTTCTTATTGCTTTTGCTGGATGTGTCTCTATGGATGCTGAATGGGTATTAGATTCTACTTGCTCTTATCATATGTGTACTAACAAAGATTGGTTTAGCACTTATGAACCTATCCAGAATGGAGGTATAGTTCGGATGGGTGATAACACTGCATGCCAAATTGCAGGCATTGGCTCCATTCAGATCAAGATGCATGATGGTGCTGTGAGAAATTTGACAGAAGTCAGGCACATTCCGACAATGTCCAGAAACCTCATCTCGCTGAGTACGCTTGATCTGAAAGGGTATCAGTACTCCGCTAAAGGTGGAATTATGAAGGTAACAAAAGGCTCTCTTGTTGTCATGAAAGGTGACTTGAAATATGCAAATTTATGTCCTTTGAGGTAGTACTATCACTGGAACCGCTGCTGTTGTTTCTGATTCTAAAACTGATTCAAATGCTACTAAACTTTGGCACATGCGTCTTGGGCATATGAGTGCACTTGGTTTGACAGAGTTAAGCAAGAGAGGCCTACTTCATGAGTGCAATGTTGAGAAGTTGGACTTCTGTGAGTACTGCGTTTTTGGTAAGCACAAGAGGGTAAGATTTAATTCTTCGGTTCACACGACAGAAGGTATACTTGATTATGTGCATGCTGATTTGTGGGGGACATCTCGCAAACATTCACTTGGTGGTGCCCATTATATGTTAACTATCATTGATGACTGCTCAAGGAAAGTTTGGCTCTATTTCTTGAAATACAAATCAGATGCATTTGAAGCTTTTAAGGAGTGGAAGTTGATGGTTGAAAGGCAAACCGAAAGAAAGGTGAAAGTCCTTCGTACAGATAATGGGATGGAATTTTGTTCACATGCATTTAAGTTTTATTGCAGAAAACAAGGCATTGTTAGGCACTATACCGTCCCGCACACGCCTCAGCAGAATAGTGTCGCCGAGCGCATGAACAGGACCATTATTTCAAAGGCTCGTTGCATGCTGTCCAATTCGGGTTTGGACAGGCGTTTCTGGGCTGAGACAGCTGCCACGGCATGCTACTTGATTAATCGTTCACCCTCTACAGCCATTGGTAAGAAAACTCCAATTGAGGTATGGTCCGGATCACCTGCTGATTACTCACAATTGAGAGTTTTCGGCTGTACTGCATATGCACATGTAGACAATGGAAAACTAGAGCCTAGAGTTGTTAAGTGCATATTTCTTGGTTATGCTTCTGGTGTTAAAGGCTATAAGTTATGGAATCCTAAAACTGAGAAAGTTTTGATTAGTAGAAATGTTGTATTCAATGAATCCGCTATGTCACATGAGGTTTTATCATCCAATGCTTCTGTTCAAGGACAAGATAAAATAAGTGTATAAGTAGAGCAGTTGGTTGATGCCTATAATACACCAGACACTGATGCTGCGATTGATGCAGATGAACAAATTACTGAAATTTTACCTTCTGATATTGACCCTCCTGTTACTAAGCATTCTTCTCCAGCTTTGCAGTTTACACAACGGTCCATTACAGTTGATGGACCTAAGAGAAACATTGTTCATCCTTCTCGGTTCATTGAAGAATGCAATTTTGCTGGTTATGCTTTGAGTTGTGCAGAGGAGATTGAAGGTAATGCAGAACCATCAACTTACACTGAAGCAATTATTTCTAGTGATCACAGCAACTGGATGTCCGCGATGCATGATGAGATGGAGTCACTCCAGAAAAATGGCACTTGGGAGTTAGTCCACTTGCCTAAAGAAAAGAAGATTATTCGCTGCAAATGGATCTTCAAAAGAAAGGAAGGAGTGTCTCCCCTTGAACCTATATGGTTCAAGGCAAGGTTAGTTGCCAAAGGTTTCAGTCAGATCCCAGGTATAGACTTCAATGATGTTTTCTCTCCAGTTGTAAAGCATAGTTCGATACATACTTTCTTTAGTATTGTTGCTATGAATGACCTTGAACTTGAGCAACTAGATGTGAAGACTGCATTCTTGCATGGGGAATTAGAGGAAGATATCTATATGGATCAACCTGAGGGCTTCATTGTTCCCGTTAAAGAAAACTTAGTTTGCAAATTGAAGAAGTCCCTTTATGGTCTAAAGCAGTCTCCAAGACAATAGTATAAAAGGTTTGATTCATTTATGCTTTCACATAGTTTTAAGAGGTCTGAATTTGATAGCTGTGTTTACATCAAATTTGTTAATGGATCACCTATATATTTGCTTCTTTACGTTGATGATATGTTGATTGATGCCAAGAGCAAGACTGAGATTGCTACTTTAAAGGCACAGTTAAGAAATGAGTTTGACATGAAGGATCTAGGTGCAGCAAAGAAAATCCTTGGGATGGAAATTATCAGGGAAAGAAAGTTTGGTTTGTTGTATCTTAGCCAACAAAGTTATCTTGAGAAGGTCCTTCGTCGTTTTAATATGCATGCAGCGAAACCCTGTGAGTACCCCCTTAGCTGCTCATTTCAGATTGTCTGCATCTCAATCCCCTGATTCTGATTATGATATTGAGTATATGTCTAGAATTCCATATTCTAGTATTGTTGGTTCACTTATGTATGCCATGGTCTGCTCTCGTCTTGATTTGTCTCATGCTATGAGTGTTGTTAGTAGATATATGACTAATCCTGGTAAAGAACATTGGAGGGCCGTTCAATGGATTTTTAGGTATATCCGTGGTATTTCTAATGCTTGTTTGCAGTTTGGAAAGACTACAAATGGCCTCACTAGATATGTTGACTCTGATTATGCTGGAGACCTGGACAAGAGAAGGTCTCTTACAGGTTATGTTTTCACCATTGGTGGATGTGCTGACAGTTGGAAGGCGTCTTTGCAAGCTATTGTGGCCTTGTCTACTACAGAGGCTGAATACATGGCTATCTCTGAGGCATGCAAAGAAGCTACTTGGTTAAGAGGACTGTATACTGAGCTTTGTGGAGTTACATCTTGCATTACTTTATTCTGTGACAGTCAAAGTGCTATATATCTTACAAAGATCAGATGTTTCATGAAAGAACAAAGCACATTGATGTTAGGTACCATTATGTCCGGGATATTATTGCTCAAGGTACCATTAAGATATGCAAGATTAGTACTCATGATAATCCTGCAGATATGATGACAAAGCCAGTTCCTGTTACTAAGTTTGAGCTTTGCTCAAGCTTAGTTGGTGTTACTGTTTAAGCCATAGTGGTTTTTTGGTGTCGGCAGTTTTTATTCTCTTTATTGTTTTAAGGAGTTGTCTACATTGTCCTGGCTACAAGATGGAATTTGTCTCAAGGTGGAGTTTGTTGATTGTTGATCCAAATTCAGATAGAAGGCCAAACTTCTGACGGAGCGTAGCGGAGGCCTGTCGCCGGTAGGTTTGGGCCTCCGCGGATCGTTTTTGACCTAGGTCACCGCCGCCTATATATTCCCCTCTTGTAAGCCGCACGGGCGATTCGTCCCCTGCGTTTTTATAACTCTCCAGAAAATAGTGAATTTCTGCCGCCGGCGCCAGTGGTTTTTTTTTCCCGAAAGGGTTTTCCACGTTAAATCTCGTGTCTTTTGTTCTCTTTGTGGTTTGATCTTCTTCATATTTTGTTCGTCGTTGATTTAACAGTTGAGAGAGAATAAATAGAGGTATAGCAGAAAAAGTCTCATTAAATCTACATACAAGTCTTATATTTCTAAATAAGATCATTTAAACTATAAGACTTATATTTCTGAGCGAAGGGAGTATATTACAATATCAAGCCGTGGAATATTTACTCGAGATTTAAGTAGTTTCATTTAATCATCGGAAGAACTACTCCCATGCCTCGTGATCGTACTGGCCCTGTATACGCCAGACACGCTTAATCCTACTGATACTGCTGAAACTATCAAAATGATAAAATCTTCGAATTGGAGCACGTACCGTTTATATTGGAGTCTTTCATGATAGATGGCTCCACCTTGAGTCAGCAAAAGAATTCTAAAAGTGAAGACCAATTTGTTGCCTTGGTTTTTCTCAGGATGCTGCATCACTTTAATTCAAGGAGAGTGGTCTGGCATCCTACCATTCCTAGGCTGATTCTCTTTAAAACTTTTTCTTTCTTGCTTATCTCATTACTAGCTAGATTCTTTTGTCTTTGCATATGGGCCATTTATAGTTGTTGGATGTATGAACATCTCTTCTTTAGAGCAAATATAATAACAAAATCCACTATTTACTTTATCTCACATCCATATCATTTAGAATAAACAATAGAGTCAGCTTGTACAACAACTATATCTAAATGTTGTCTCTAGA
Source organism: Otatea glauca (assembly GCA_036346275.1). Taxonomy (NCBI): domain Eukaryota; kingdom Viridiplantae; phylum Streptophyta; class Magnoliopsida; order Poales; family Poaceae; genus Otatea; species Otatea glauca. Next base: position 18,805,238 of record CM070713.1, read on the forward strand.
TGTTGTGCAATAACTATCTCTTCTATCTTGTACATAACAAATCTATCTTATTTTCCGTGCCATGCTGGCTTTTCCTTAAGAGCCGGCTCTTTTCTCTCTCCTTTTTTTTCACTTTTCTACATAGAACAAAACTGATGTGTACATAATAAAAATAAGTTGAGATGGTCTTATTGTATATACATTTAGTAACATTCTTTTATCTTTGCATATGGGCCGTTTATAATTGTTGGATGCAACCAGTGTTGGCTGAACAGAGTGCTAGAATCCTAGCCCGAAGGATGAGGAATAATGTTCTCTACCTATGTTAGTAATGCTTATCATAATTTAATTTCTCTTCTGGTGTACTTGAAGAAAAAACAGTAGACGGAAGCTGGCTGGTCTACGTTTGTACATTCTTTTACGAAACTCATGCAGTATACACAATTGAAGACTGATGCATAAATGGTCTCAATTCAACCAATCCCATTTGACAAACAGTAATACAACTATTTGTTGTACAAGTACATCTGCTAGCATGGGGCAGGCAAGTGAAAAGAGGAACCCCATCCAGTCTTCAGAAACCTCAAGTATTCTAGGTTTGTTAGACGGTAGTCCGCGTCAGTCCATGGGCCAAACCTAGGATCTACGTGTACCTCTAGGTTAGAGCATCGCCTCCATCCATGCCTGACACAAGACAACATGAGAGGAAACAAAGCAGTATGAGTTGAGGAAAGTGCATATGTGTGGCACTTCACCTAGTGCATGAAATGAAAGCATCCTAGAGCGTGGCTTCGTAGACGGCAGTGAGGAAAGGGTCGGAATTTCTCATCTTCTTGGTGCTGCTTGACACCAACTATCCCAGCGTAAAAGCGGTCTCCGGCTTCAACGGCTCCTAGAGAAGGTGCCGGTAGGAAGCAGATTCCATTTGGCCACGGCCAATAGGGCCGGCGAAAAAACTCACTAGGTTTAGAATCAAAATTGTTTTGATTACAGTAGTTAATAAGTTCAACATTTGAACAAGTACATTTTGAACGAAAAATATTAACGAGGCTCGACTCGACAGTGACTTATTAGATTAAATTTAAAACAACCATTTAAATAATAAATAAAGAAATTATGTCGAATCATACTAGTTTCTAAAAAGATAATAATAATAGTTGGATAAACTCGGTAGGCAGGCCACACCTAACAGGCAGGGAATCCGAATAATTCCCATCGCCAAAAGGGAAAACATAAAAGGACTCGAGAGGTTCATATTCTTTTCCTCGCTTCTCTCTTTCCCATGCCTTCCTTCCCGTCCCAAATGCACCCTTGAATCTGCCACCAACTTGTGCATTTCCGGCCTCCAGACCTCCTCCTTCCGCCGAAGCAAGATGAGGGAGCTGCGCATCGTTATCTTGATTATAGTGATATCTTTGCCTTCCTTCTCAGCGTCCGACCGTCAAGGTATAACTCCCCTCACCTTCCTGCGAGATCACTCTCTTAACTACAGCTTACTTCCAAGCTTATGTAAATACGCATGATACATACAAGTCACTATGTCAGCTTAACCAATACTAGTATTTCACATGTTGGCGCGATGGTAAAGGAATAATCTGTCGCTGTGTTGTATTGATGTCACCACTTCATTGCAGCTTAGCTTACCCTTGCTTACTCGATGATAGCCCATCTTGGGAACTGAGCGTCTGTCGGTTAGAACCTGTAGGGATGAAAACGGATCAGATACGGACGTTTAATAGCTCTGTCATATTTGTTTTCGTATTTTTTCTCGGATACGGATACGAATACGAATACTAATACGGATAATGTCGAATATAGATATGGATCGAATACAAATCGAATCGGATACGGTTTCGAATATTTATCGGAACATGATAGCCCCTTAGATTGTACATAAAAAATCAACGAAAACACCTGACTAATTGATTTGATCAAAACATTATTGAAAATTCAACAAATATAAGCATTTTCATTCACTTAGACAATAGTTAGATACCATGTCGCAAACAAAATTATATAAGACTTAATTCATCACACACATACGATTAGTTCATCATACACAAGATTAAAATACAAAATAAAGGTAATTCTTGCTCAGAGATACAAATAGATGCAAATACATAATACACTAAAAGTTTGATAATACTTAGATATCATGTCTATAGGAAAAGTATATAACACTTACATGTAATGACCCAAGATTTATATTCTTTGTTGAATTATGTTTAAAATAGTAAATTATGTATTTATGAGTTTTTATGTATTTTTAGCTATTTATTTAAAATATTTTCCTATTAAGAATAGGAGTTTTTGAATTTTTGAGAAAATTTAAAATATGAAAAAAATATTTAAAATAATTTTTTAAATGTTAGATTGTTTCTGTAACTTTCTAAAAAAATTCATAATTTTTGGAGTTGGTTTGCTAATTTTAATAATTGAAACTTGCTTTAGGGATTAATTAAATTAGAAAACAATTCTGAAATTAAGAAACCTTTTTGGGCCAAAAGAGTAGTCTTGGTCCAGCCCACATGTATATCTGGATATCCGACCCATCAATATCCGGATTATCCGAATCCATATCCGTATCCAACGGATAGTGAGCTACCGAATCCGTATCCGTATCCGACAAAAAAAATCTGTATCCGTATCCGATCCGATACTATCCGACAAATATCCGATCCGACGGAATCTGTATCCGAAAATATCTGGATCAGTCGGAAAATATCGGATCCGTTTTCATCTCTAAGTACATGGCGTCGTCTAATAGCAAGTACAATAACAAAGTCTATTACTTGCTCTATCTCTCATCCATATCATCTAGAGACTAGAGTAAGCAATAAAGCTAGTCTGTACAATAAGAATCTCTAAAGGTTGTCTCTAGATGTTGTGCAATAACTATCTCTTATCTCTTATACATAACTAATCTATCTGTTTCCTGTGTCATACTGGCTCTTACGTAAGAGCCACTCTATTCTCTCTCCTCTTTTCTCACTCTTTCATATAGGATAAAGTTGATGTATACATATTAAGAGTAAGCTGAGGTGATCTTGTCATACATACTCTAATGCCTGCCCATCTGGTTTAGTATAATAAGATTCGGCCGGATGCCTACCTTTTATTAAGTGAATGGCAGAGTTTCTGACCAAATTTTTAATAAAAATAGTAGCACATCTTTCTGCACTTTACAATAACGGAAATAAATCCTTTGAGATCTTCTCAGTTTTGGACCCTTGCTTGGACCTCTTTTAAATTGTGACACATGGCAAAGAGCGTTAGATATAAATAGGCAGTTAACTGCCTCAACATAAAACTTACCGTAAATATGAATATAGATAAAAATAAGAAGCACTAATAAATTATAATCTTTTTTACGGTACACTAAATTCAATATAAGCCGTTTATTCTTTTCGATCCAACGAATCGTATTAGTTAGAATTTATTTATACTTCATCTAGTAGTAGAGTAGTGAAAATATCCTTAACAAATTAACGGCTATATCTGATTTCTATTACCTACTATATACTACCAGTATAATACACCATAAAATTTCTCTAATCATTACTGTTACCTGGATCAACGTGGGTTTTCACGTAGCAATGTAAATCTAATTGTTTAGAACAAGAGAGCAGCGGATTTGGAATTGTTTAGAACTAGAGAGCAGTGGATTTGGAAACGCTGACACATTTTGAGATTGTGCGAAATATAGAAAGTAAGCGTATTTTTTAATCAAATCTTTGAAATGTCAAGTTTTCATCTCACAACAGATCCTTTGTTTAGATAATTAGATTAGTAGTTTTACTGGTGCCCCACACACTAGTATATATTACGTGCTGAATGCACTATTTTCAGATTTGTGTCTGAGAAAATCAAGGGTGGATGCACGCGACCAGATAACACTCCCTGTATCCCCATTCTTAAATGCAACATAGCTTCATCTTCCTCCTCAAAAAAGAAAGAAAACAAAAGAAAAACCCTTAATCGTTGATCTCTCTCTTTCCCTCCCTCCCTCCCTCTCTCTACAACCTTTGATTATAACCAAAAACTGTATTCCTCAATGGTGAAACATTGGTTTGAACTTCTGGCGATAATTTAGGCATTTAAGTTAGTTGATGACCATGACTATGGAGGGACTTAATTGCAAGTCATCTTTTGCTCAATTTTCCTATGGTTCTCAAATGTCTTTTGCTCAAAAGTGTATACTGACTTTGTTTCACCAGGAGATGCTTTAAATGATATGAAACAAAAACTGAATGTTACTGGCAATCAGCTTTCCGATTGGAACCAAAATCAATTTAACCCTTGCACATGGAATTCTGTGCTTTGTGACAGTAACAACAATGTTGTCCAAGTGTAAGTTGGAGCCCTGCACCTTCTTGTCTTGTTTGTTTTGTTTTTATGCTGATGTTTCCCTCTTCTTTCTTGTCCTGTTTGTTTTGGTTTTATGCTGATGGTCTCCCACAGAACATTGGCTGCACGGGGATTCACTGGAGTTTTGTCACCAAGAATAGGAGAACTGAAGTATTTGACTGTCCTGTGAGTATATTCTCTTATTTTGTAGATTAATAGCACTTGGGAAATTCGTGTGGATAAGGGATGTTCAGTAAACAAAATTATTTTCTTGAACTTTGTAGGGGAGGCCACTAGCTTTATTAATTTAACAGAGAATACAAATTCTTTTGCCAGAGTATTACTACAGGTTGAAAATCATAAGTTTATAGCATGAGGACATCCAAAAAGATTGCATTAACTCCAGAAACTGCGACTACTCTAACAATCAATTCTTCTATGGAGTCTTGTTGTTTGGAGTTGTCTCTGTGTTTCCATGTAGATAGAGCGTTCTGGCAGTTTTGCCGCATGTCTTTAGTTGAACTGGTTTCGCTAGCGAAAATAAGATCAAATTGGAATAGCCATCTACGTGAGTGAACTGGAATGAACATATTGTAGCAAATTTACAACTAATATATTTTGGATTTTGGAAGAACTGATACGAAAGCTGACTATCAACTGTTCTGTGTCCTACACGAACTGATGCTCATGTTAAGAACAAAGTGATTCTCCTAATAATTCTCTCCAACTCTTATGAAACCCGGTAGTGTTTAATCTTTCAGGTCACTGGCTGGTAACAGGATTACCGGTAGCATACCAGAGCAGTTTGGTAATCTTTCTAGTTTGACAAGCTTAGATTTAGAAGGCAACCTTTTGGTTGGAGAAATACCAGCTTCTATTGGCCAGCTTTCTAAACTCCAGATGTTGTAAGTGTATTAAAAATCATTGTGTTCCAATTTTGCTCTGAATAAAATTAAAACGATTTGGCCTTTCATTTGTTCCTTTGTGTCTCTTAACCAGGATACTGAGTCAAAATAATTTTAGTGGGCAGATTCCTGATAGCCTAGCAAAAATCTCAAGCTTGACTGACATGTAAGAGTATCCATCTTTGCTTAGCATGATTTCTATTAAAATTTCTGGCTCTGTTAACATGAATTCATCTACATGTGCTTGTCATGTGTTCACAAACAACTTTCTTGTGATGGCAGCCGGTTGGAATGCAATAATCTGTCCGGTCAAATACCTGGTCCGCTGTTTCAAGTAGCACGTTACAAGTATGTCAAAATTGTTCTAAAAGTTTTTTTAATCCAACATTTTTTAACCTAAGTGTCTGATAGAGGCTGTAAACAGCTTTTCTGGTAATCACTTGAATTGCGGAACCAACTTCTCCCAACCTTGTGCATCCAACATGTCCTATCAGAGTAAGTTGTATCCTCATTGGTCTATTTATAGATTTACTGATGCAGAGGAGCTTGTATGCTAGAATCCTAGAAGCAATGTTCGTCTTATATATTGTGGGATATTTAGTTATTCTGGAATTATCTCCTCGCAGGGGGATCCCATAGCTCAAAAATTGGCATCATACTTGCAACAGTTGGAGGAGTAATAGGGCTTGTCATTGTAGTGGCTTTACTTCTATTTTGTAATGCAAGAAGGAAAAGCAGGGAAGTTTTTGTGGATGTACTTGGTAATGTTTCCATCCCTTGTTGTTGATGTATGGTTCTTAGTATCCGTGCATTAGTTAATTGTCTTGTTGATGACATCTGCTAATATAAATGTTATATGCTCTTCCATAAATTATAAATTTGCAAACCTACCAAAAACAAGCAAGTACACTGATTCCAGGACTCAGGTTGATTATTAATACATATCAATGCATGTGTTTCAGCTATTGGCACCTTACTGATTTTCTAATTAGAACACATGAAGCTGTCTTCCTCACTTGGGCATTGGGCTAATCATGAAACTTTTAAGTTTGCGTCGGAGCTGTATCCATTGAACTAAGTGATGTAAAAATTAATGCTACCCAGGCGAGGGTGATCGACGAATCACATTTGGCCAGCTCAGAAGATTTGCATGGCGAGAACTACAAATTGCTACTGATAATTTCAGTGAAAGAAATGTTCTCGGACGGGGAGGTTTTGGAAAAGTCTACAAAGGAGTTCTTCCAGATGACACTAAGATTGCTGTGAAACGATCGACTGATTTTGAGAGTTATGATGGGAATATTGCCTTCTTGCGTGAGGTGGAGCTTCTGAGCGTTGCAGTTCACCGGAATCTCCTAAGGTTGATTGGCTTCTGCGCGACACAAACGGAACTCCTCCTGGTCTATCCATTCATGCAGAATTTGAGTGTTGCCTCCCGCTTACGAGGTATCAATACCATACTTGTCCATCCCATAATATCCTACTGTCTTATGAAGTTTGCAGATGTTCCACTATTATTATTTGCGTTTCTGTATGAGTACAATTTCGTCATTTGCTTGATTGGCAGATGGTGGACATTGAACTTCTCAGTTTAATATTTTAGCTAAGCCTTGGTACATGGTTTGTTTTGTTACCACTGTGGACTGCAGTGCCAACAAATGGATTTTCCAACTAGTGGAAAAAATTTAACTAGTTTAGCCTTGTTTGTTGTTCAGTATTTTGATGCCAGTCTCATGTCATATATGTCTATATACTGTGCTGAAAATGATGCAGATTTTAAGCCTGGAGAACCCACCTTAAACTGGCCGGCGAGAAAACGGGTGGCTATAGGCACAGCACGTGGACTGGAGTATCTGCATGAACACTGCTGCCCCAAGATCATACACCGTGACGTCAAAGCTGCGAATATCTTCCTTGACGAGGACTTTGAACCTGTCGTTGGTGATTTTGGCCTAGCGAAGCTGGTGGATGTGCAGAAGACATCTATGACAACCAAAGTCTGTGGAACTATCAGTCACATAGCACCTGAGTATCTGTCCACAGGGAAGTTGTCCAAGAAGACTGACGTTTTTGGTTATGGGATCATGCTTCTTGAGCTTGTGACTGGCCAGCGCGCCATGGACTTCTCAGAAGATGAGGTTCTGTTGCGTGATCATGTAAGCCGTGTTTGCTTAATCAAGCTTCTGCGTTTCTTGCGAAATGTTAGAAACTGCTTTCATACATGATACAGCTTAATTTCTTTACGTGTTATATATGATGGTAATGCAACTACATGTAGGTAAAGAAGCTACAGAGAGAAGGGCAGCTCGGCTCCATTGTGGACCGCAACCTGAATCAGGCTTACGACGGTGAGGAGGTTGAGATCATTATACAGATAGCTTTGCTGTGCACAGAGGCATCACCTGAGGACCGGCCGTCCATGCCAGAAGTGGTTCGGATGCTGGAAGGCGAGGGGCTGGCGGAGCGGTGGGAGGAGTGGGAGCAGGTGGAGGTGACGAGGAGGCAGGAGTACGAACGGATGCAACGGCGGCTCGACTGGGGCGAGGACTCCACCCACATCCAGGAAGCAATAGAGCTGTCTGGAGGTAGATGACAATTAGCGACGATGGACATGCACAGAACACAAACCTGTACTGTATGTGATCTTCGTCGTCGGTACTAGCTAGATAGATAGGCCCATAATATAATTAATGCACACAAACTCGTGGAGCAATAGCATGAATGTGGATGAATATTTAACAGATAGATATATGTAAGGGTTATTAAGATTAGGACGCGACTATATAGCATAGCGCGTGGCTCAAAATCTGGCGCCTGGATTGCCGTTTTGCCGGCATCTTGCTGACGACCAAAGAAAACTGGGGTTTCCTCCTTCAACGCGGCGCTGCAGTATTTGCCGGCGATGTAAGAAGACTAGTGTAGATCGCACCGATCTGCCAACTTTTTAGCGTGAAAAATCAGGAAAAAAAACCAATAAATTCACAGGTGTGTTATCCCATATTTTTATGTTAGTTGTGATCTTGGCTAACTGCCAGATCCGAAATTTTGAGGCAAGACCCACTCAACACTTAAGCCACCAATATATACTAGTATAGTGCTCGTAACGATCGGAAGCCACCAATATTATCAATTAAATGAGAAGATAAGTATGAATACAACACTTAATAATAAAGAGAATTTAGAATTTTAAATGAATTTAGAAAGAAAACAAAACTAAATGGAGGTCGAATGGCAAACGGGCTCCCAAAGATTTTAAATCAAGAAAGAGAAAGAAAAAGAATTTTCTAATTTTAGATTATTTTTTTGCGGCTTCCACAGAGAGCACAGCGTCTCTGGGCTTAACCAGCAAGGGAGGGAAGGCAGGTGGCGGTCGGTCATGATGGGTCGACATCTGTGCGGCGAGATCACCGAAACTGCGGGAGGAGTCACGATTGCGGTGAATTTCACGGAAAGATGACGTGATGGCTTGGGTTACCTTCAAAATCCGGCGATCTTTACAAGAGGGAGCACTTGGGATTTTCGCAATGCGATGGGGTGGAGGAGAGCTCGTCGGCTTTATAGCCCGAAACAAGCATATTTATAGAAACCATAATTTGGGATCAAATCAGTTGGGAAGAAATTTTGGCAATCTGACACGAAATTTGGGAATTAACACCATAGATGGAAAGAGGAGATTTGGTGCGGGATTGATGGAGCTTTGGAGCTTCTTTCTTGCTTTAATGGAGGAGGGAAGAGAAGAAGCTTCTCAGTGCAATTGCACTAGAAGAAGCTACAGTGAGTTGCCTTTATTTTTTTAAATATTGAAGGATTTTGAAAAGATAGCACATTAGGTTAAAAATTCTAGAAAAATTCTCAAAAAACTTTCGATTATTTTGTACTTAATAAAATTATTTTCAAAAATTTAAATTATAAATTTGCCGAGGCACGCGTGCATGAGTCGTGACCAACAACCTCGCGCGTCGGCAAAGCCACCGATGGCGGCCAGTGGAGCTATTGCGGACTGCGTTCTCCGATCATGTTGCACCATCTCCGTTTCCTTTTCCCGACGTAATGTATGATCCTTTCCTTTTCCGGGCGTTTGTTTCCTTTTCCTTGATTCCAAGACGTTTGTTTCCTTTTTCTTGTTGATCTTTGGAGGTGAGGAATGTCATTGTGGGCCACGGGATGATTTGAAAAATATGGAAAAATAAACTACGCTCGCCGACCGCTGGATCCGCAAGGAAAAAAAGATAAAATTTAAACAGTGCTCGCCGGCCGCTGGTTCCGTAAGGAAAAATTGAAAAAATTAAGCAGCACTCACAGACAGTTGGTTCCTTAGATAAAAAATAAAAACAAAAATTCAACGCTCTGCATGTATTCAAATTAGGCTTTATGGGGCTAGATCCGTAAAAAGTCTCGAGAAGGGTCATATTCGAAAAAAAAATACGATCACAATGCCAGGACAATAAAAAATTCAAGTCTTGTTTCCTTGCATGTGGATCCTCCCTGTTTATTTCCTTGTTTGATTCACCCTCCTACCAAATATGTAGTACGTACAATTTTGGCTAGTAAAAATTCAAGTCTGTTTCCTTGCATGCGGATCCTTTTATTTATTTCCTTGTTTGATTCGCTCTCCTTCCAAATATGTAGGTGGGAGAGGTGCATTGTGAGCCACAGGGATGATTAGACACACTAAATAATGGCCATCGGATGTGGGTGAGTAAAACTGAGGAAAGATCTGAGACGTTCATTTGATGAATGCAAGTTTCTGGGGACGTTCTGCTGGGTGCATGAACATTGGACCATCTCTAATGAGGTGCATTATTTAGGGTGAACGTAGGAAAAATTGCTTAGGTGCATTATAAAGGGGTATAGATTTGGTTTTGGTCCCGTTAGCCAGCACCATTAAGAAGAGAGAAGCTGGAACTCAAAATCACGTCTTTTGTTCTTGAGTTCCACTACTCCCGACACCCCATCCGATCAAGGGTTTCAGCGCGAGGCTATCGAAGACCGTGACCATCACCGAGAACAATCTCAGTGCCCCGTTTTCTTCATCGCGCATCACCGACGCACAAGGTCTTCAACCGAAGAACCCTAATGGCTTCAATTTCTTCATCGGGTCAGTTCATCACTTTTAATTTCCGCATTGTTTTGGTGATCATGATTTAGATTAGCTAATGTTCATGTTTCAATAAACCCTAAGTTCTAACATTTGGTATCGGAGCGGTGCTAGTCTTTTCTTGATCCCTCTAAGCCCGGTTTCAGTATTATGTTCTTGTCGGTTAAAGGTTGTTTTATGATTCTTGTGACTCGGTTAGCATTTAGAAGGAGGGGAATAGAATCATCCGAACACAAAATTGCCCAAAATCCCAAACCCTAATCCCATTATTTATCCACAAATCAAGCAAATTCTAATGATCTAAGAAGGGGTTTCGGACTTACCTCGGCTAGTCGTCATCGCTGCCGTTCCGATCGTGCTTGCCATCGCCATCGCCATCGCCATCGCGGACCTAAGATCCGCCCGAATGTGCATGGCGGCTGAGGCCCCCCTTTCGCTGGAGTCGCGCAGCATCATGTCTCCCCGTGGGCCTTAGCTTCGCCCACGGTCGCATCAGCCGGTCTCTGCCTTGGTTTGGGTTCCCGCCTTGCCGGAGCCGCGCGCGACCTCAGCTCCGCCGTGTACGCGCGCCATCGCTGCTGCTCGTCCTCTTGCTCGCTCGGTTGCCGAGTCACCGCAGCGATTTTTTCGGGCAGGGAGAAGCCGAATGGCTAGGGTTTTCGTTCGGTCGCGTTTTGTTCCGCCTCGGGTGCATCTGAGCCATCCGTTCCGGATCGGCGGTTGTCGCTTCGCATCTCGCGCGGGCCAACGCTTTGCGTCGCCGTTCTCCAGCTGGGTCGTGCTGCGCGTTACGCTAGGCTGCGCCGTTTCGGCTCGGGCCGGCTGCGCGATGTGGGCCGAGCGCAAGTTGTTGGGCCATGCTCGCTTTAGCCTGACCGTGCGCTCGTGTTTTGGGCGGCGCTTTTGGCTGAGGTTTTATTCCTTTTGAAGCGGACGGGGAAATGATTAGGGTTAGGGTAGACCGATAGCCTTGCGGTTTTGTTCCGGCGAGATCCACTCTCAGCCATCGGATTGTGATCCGACGGACGAAGTTGCCTGATCGCCGCCGTGGGCATGCGGCGTGGATGGGGCCGCCTGATCGAATTTTGGGCCGAGCTAAGCAAGGCAGAAGTTAAGATAAGGCTTTAATTAATTTCAGTGCATTTTCTTATGATTAATATTGTTCTTCTTTATGCACTGCAGAAATTAATGTCAATTGCCCAGTAATAATGCATCACTTTATACACCTTTTGGTTAATGTTTAGTTGCCCTAAGTGATGCAATTATGATAATTGAGGAATGCACAAATTTAGTTAATATTTTCTGGCCTATTATGATTAAGTTTGTCTCAAATCAAAATAGAACCAATGGGAAATTTTGATTTGGGACTATAACCAAGTTTTGGACATTAATAAACTTAAGTGTTGACTTTTTATAGTTGTATTTCAACCAAAGTTGTTTATAATCATGAATTGTCAAAATTTATTGCCCACTGATGAAATGTTTTAGATTCTAAGTCATGCATTATTAATGAGCCCATCTTTGGGAATAAGTTTTAAGCTGGTTTATGGATGTTTTCTCAGATAGGCTACAAATAATGTTTTAGTGCATTCCGGGAATAAGTTAAGATGGGATTAGTTAAGTATTATGTTTCTACCTAAGTTGTTTATATTTACACATATGTTGCAATTTCTTATGCCCTAAATTATGAGCTTAAGATTTTCCCTTATTTTCAATTTAGCATTTAATTTACTGCTCATTAATTATTAATTGTTTACGCTTCCGCAATTAAGTACTTGATGTCTAATGCTCAGTAACTTTGATCATGTGATTAATTTTATCTCTTATTAATGTATTCTGCTTTGAGACAATGTGATAATGATTAATTAAATGTTTCATGACTATATACTGGCCAACGTCTTTTATGGGTCATGTGACATTTAATTAATTCTCATATTAATTAAGTTATTGTATCTTTTCAAGCATTTATATGATAAATACTACATTATAATTAAGATATATCTAATTGAGATGGAACCAATGAGAAGTCTTAGTTAGAGATTTAATGAAGTTTTGGGATTATTTGTGGTCATAATTGCATTCTGACCAAAGTTGTTTGCAGTTGTGTACCATTCCCATAGATTAAGTTCTTTTTCGTTATATACCCAAAGGTGATACGATTTGGAATTATAGTCATGTTTTGGGATTATGTTGTGACACATGGTTATATTCTGACCAAAGTTGATTATAGTCATGTGTCATTCCCATAGCTTCTCTAATCAAAATGGAACCAACGAGAAGTTTTGGTTAGAGATTTCATGTTGATTTAAGGATTAAGTTTTATGGCTCATGGTTACATACTGACTAGCATTGTTTGTAATCATTTGCCATCCCCATTAGTGAATCCAGTTATTCTTCGTTTTTTCGCCAAAAGGTGATGCGAAGACGGACTGCTGATTCTTACCTCAAGTTAAGTTCTTCGTTTTGCCCAATGGTGAAGCAAATTAGGATTGTTAAGCTTTATCATTAGCATGTTATTAACCTAATTAGTGTAGGGTTAATTCCATGACAGACAATCATTCATATTTTGTGGATATTAAGTAATGATCAGTGTTATATCCCAATTATCAATTCAGCTATAAGTTCTTCGGCTGTTTCTAGTACCCTAATAAGAAATAGAGTAATTTATTAGTATATTATTCTTGAGGTTATTGATTACGCACACAAACATAATGTTGATAATTGGCTCCCATTAGAAGAAGCATCTAATAACTTAGACATTGATAAAATTCAATATTCTAATGACTAATGGGAGCAATTTAAGCAAATGTCTCTTTTGATCATAAAATTTAGAATCTGAAGGAGTAATTCTACAGTTAAATTATGACTATCAGGCAATAATGAAAAAGCATTATGAAGCTCCTCAAAAGTTCTTGCCAGTATTCTGATCATAAGAGTTCTCAAAGTCAATGAGCTAGGACATGAAAATTATTGAGTCTTTCTAATTCACTTCATTACGTCATCCATAAAGAATGTAACAACAATAATGAAGAATGAGAAGTGAACTATGATTGTGCCCATGAATGTGTGCATTCATAAAGAAAGTTGGCTAAATGTTAAGATAGAATACTACGTTTATGCTGCCAACATTATCTCAAGACTATGAAAGTTTTAAAGCGAAGCCTTAGAGAATGAATAGGAGGCTAATGTTGAAGCTATTGGAAGTTTCTATCAGTACTAAGTTATGTTTTTATCCTCCATCCTAATAATGTAATTTATGTTCCCATTATGAAAAATAATTTTCTTACACTCTAATAAATTATTTGGGGAGCATTAAGTATGTTGCTAACTCTATTGGCTTCACCAAAAGTGAAATATTTATGAGAGTTCATCGAAATTGTGGTATTGACGCTTGTACCACATTTCAAAGGGGAGAGTGGAACGTCTCATTGAGAAAAAAAAGCTTCATTATGTGAGACATAAAACCCATGAACAAATTCCTTACTCTATTAAAGATACTCTCCTTTTCAATAAGTTTAATGGATGGAAGGATTAAAGATAATTAATATCAATATCTTATACTCCGGGAAAATTAAGATACTTATATACGTGGGATTGTCAAGCTTCCATCCAGACTAAAGGGTACCACTGAGTTTATAGAAATGTTGATTCTAGTGGGAGCTCTGAGGCAAGGTAAACTATACTTGACGACAATCGTGCTTATGTTCTAATGTCGATAGTCCAAGAGAATAGCAATCTTTGTCTCTAAAAGTTTCACCTCCAGTTAATTCTGGAGTTTATGAATAATGCGAGCCTCACATAAAGATACCTTAAGTTTTAACTTTAAGACCAGTGGGAGTAAATTTAACGTCTTAGCTGTTTATATGAACTTAACTGTTTATATAGACGATGTCTTGTTGACTATCAGCAATAGGGACATTAATGTTTAAGACCTAAATATTTTCTTTCTCTTCTGGAAATTAAGATTGTCTTGGTGATGTTTTGACTATTAAGATTCACCAAGATAGGTCCAATATTTAGGGAGTTTACTCCGATTATTAAAGGCGATAGATGTTTTTCTTCCGTTACGCTGTCATGAACATTATGTATACTTAAGTTTGTATGTGCCCTTATTTAACGTTTGTAACCGAAATATTTGGCAAATATTAATCCAGGACTGAACCACTGAAACTACTAAAGACAATTTTGCATCGTAGACAAGGTGCTAATGATTACATACTCACATATAAGAAGTCTGATAATCATAAAGTAGTGGGTTATTCAGACATCGATTATGCAAGGTGTGTTGATATTAAGAAATCCACATCAAGTCAAATCTTCAACCTTGCAGAAAGAGCCATATTGTGGATTGGCTCTAGTCAATATCTTAAGGCATCATTAATGATGCAAGGAGACTTGTGGCATGTCATAAAGCTATTAGATAATGAGAAATCCACAATAGGTTGTTGTGGTTTAAGAATAAGAAAATTTATTTTTGGCTTAAGATTATATCCCGGAATTCATTATGTAAGAGTGCAATTTTGCTTCGAGTAACAATATGTCAAGTGGTGCTGCCAAACACATGATGTTGTGAAAGATGTAATCCAGAATCAAATTATTGATGTTCAACCTGTAAGAATTGAGTATCATGTTTAATATATAAGTTTATGCATCATGTTTAGTTTAATGATTCCCTGTTAAAGGCTTGTCTCAAAATTAATGCCGACATAAGATTTATCGACAGCCTATACTTCTGGGACAAATTGAGATCTCAAAAAACTTCGACTCTGGAAATTACAAAGTTTGTTTTCATGTCTTTTCAATGTGCACATGATGGCAACTGAAAACAAACTGCACAAAAGGACCATAGTGCAAAACCAACTCCCGTTAAGAATAAGTAATTATCCTATCGAGATAAAATGATGCACTATAGATACTAGGGTTGCAGTGGTGCTTAAATCAATCGATGTAATATTATATCTTGGTGTGTTGTTCTTTTGAATTTGGACTTATGATGTTAGCCTTACGATCAAGTGGGAGAATGTTAGTTGTGATCTTAGCTAACTGCCAGATCCGAAATTTTGGGGCAAGGCCTACTCATCACTTATGCGCTCTGATCGGAAGCCACCAATATATATTTGGTTTTGGTCCCATTAGCCAGCGCCATTAAGAAGACAGAAGTCGGAACTCAAAATCACGTTTTTTGTTCTTGAGTTCTACTACTCCCAACACCCCATCCGATTAAGGGTTTCAACGCGAGGCTATCGAAGACCGTGACCATCACCGAGAACAATCTCGGTGCCTCGTTTTCTTCATCGCGCATCACCTACACACAAGGTCTTCAACCGAAGAACCCTAATGGCTTCAATTTCTTCATTGGGTCAGTTCATCACTTTTAATTTCAGCATTGTTTTGGTGATCATGGTTTAGACTAGCTAATGTTGATGTTTCAGTAAACCCTAAGTTCTAACATTTTACAATCTACCCATATGCTTGTTCACCATCTTCTACCCTAGCTTCATTTTTCACCACTTGTCTACATCAGCGTCAAGCTAATTTTCAGCGTTGGAGTATTGGGAAATGGGAATCGTACAAAAAAACAATGGCCATCCAGTATGGCATGAAAAAAGGGCACAAAAAGTATGCGATAGTTTTTATCGTCAGTTTGCACGCTAATTTACCATTTTGTTGCACATTAGTAGCAGCCGAAATCACCAAACCTGTCTACTTCAGCTCAGCTTTAGCTGCCTGCGAAGTCACCATGTCCAAGTTTTCGACCAGAAAAAAACATGATCACCTTCACCATACAGCAGGGCACAGAAAACAAAAAAAGAATAAGAAGGTAACCCAGTTTACCTAGTTTACCATTGACTGCGCACTGAAGTCAGCATTTTAAGGTAATAAAGTTTAAACTAGAATAAAATCACTATGTTGAGTTAATACAATTACCAACCCTAAATTCCCTACTTTAACCATTAGTTGTCCACTAAACCACCATGTTTACCATTAGTTGTCCAGAATCATATCAATCATCTAATAGGTCAGAAAACTACAGATTGACCAGCTTCAGTTTTTTTTATCAAAAAGAATTGCCAACCCAGCTTCCCTAGTTTTACCATTGACTGCGCACTGAAGTCAGCATGTTCAAAGTTCAACTAGAATAAAAATCACCATGATAATGTAATGCAATTACCAAACCTAACTTCCTTAGCATAACCAATAATTGTACACTAAATCACCATGTTATGAACCATAAAAAAATGTAGGGTACAATGACAAGGTACAATTATGAACCCAGCTCCCCCCTCCCCCCTTAATTTTTAACACTAGTTGCACTCTAGTCACAAACCATGTAACACAATGTCACCATATGATTAGGGTCATTAGTCAAGAAGCGTAGCTTTGTTGGGTAATTACCATTAAAGTGTTGATGGCACAGGGCGTCACAAACAGTGCTGATACATTTGTTACAGAAAGCAAGCCAAACATGATATAACAAATAGAAAAGCACAATTAGTACCATATTAAATCAGACTAGCAACAATAAGCTATTGAAACATTGAGGCATCGCCACATCATCTAAACTTGCAAGTCTTGATCAAAATAGCAATTATATTCACATCAGTAATTCACTATCATGTGCCATGATGTGCCACACTAATAAGATGGGTTCGATCAAATTACTACATATTTAAGCATAACACCTACCGTGTCAACATCGTGCACCATGATGCGCCAAACTAATGAGATGGGCTTGATCAAATTACTACACATTAAACCATAGCACCTACCAAAAGTAAACATTTGTTAACCAGAACAGCAAAGAGGCAAGCAAGAACTTAATAGTAGAATTATTCTAGACACGGCAAAATCATACTTCCTATACCAATTCATGCAATAATTTCCAAATCAATCTATCAAATATCAATGATAAGTCTACAAGCTTGAAACGCATTCAATTCATAGATACAGCAGATACATCAAACACAGTACAATTGCATTAGAGGCACTGCTTCAATGGTTATCTACAAAATAACTGAGAAATTCTCTCAGTAGGATGGGGGACCGTGTGTACAATGGAACTATCTCAGGCTGCTTTAAGAATCTTAATGCCCACACTGGTTTCTCCACAAAAGCCTGAATTTGTACTTATAAATGTTAAATTGCATGACCTTTATCTTAATAGCTAGCAGAATCGCATTCATCCATCCAAGCAAGTAAAGAAAACTCTGTATTGCATTGAAACAAACAAATGAATAGGCAAGTCAATTTACTAATCTCACACGCTTGCCACCAACAAAGCAATCCTTAACTCATCAAACAAGCCACAAGTTGAAATCATCATGCCCTCACGCATAGGCAGCACACATTAGTACCATTACCGAGATCAAATTCAAACTATTAACAAGAACAAGACCACAATTTGAACGATAACTGATGCAAAAATTCTCACAAGATGTCTCAATAAGCTTCTTTAACAGATTCATACTAACATCAAGATACCCTCACAAACAGGCGCTAGTATCATTACATCAGGATGCTTTGGATACGTGAAAGGCCAACTGCTACTTAGAGAAAGAGAAAGAGAAGAAATTTCAGCTTTGGAAAGAAATGGCAGTGCACCAGTACCATCCCGCCAGCGCCGGCGCAGGCGCAGGCTCAGAAGCGGAGCTTGGTGAAGAACCACCTGTTCTTGCCGGTCTTGAACCGGTCCTCGAGGCGCGCCTTGGTGGCCTTGCAGGCCGCGACCTTCTTGTCCCTGGTGGCGAGAGCGTCGGGGCCGGCGGCGACGTCCTTGAGGTCGACGTCCAGAGTGTAGCGGGTGGGCATGACGTGGGTGTAGTTGACGAGCTTGAGGAAGCACTTGACCCGCGACTTCTTGGCCGTCTTCTTGGCTGAGTCCTTGCGGATCACCTTCTTGGGGTACTTGGCAAGGCCGGCGACGAGGCAGTGGCCGTAGGGACGGTCGCGGGTACCCTCCTCGAACACGCGCACGATCACCGCCTTCCGGCCGGCGAACCGGCCCTGCAGAAGGATCACCGCCTTGCCAGGCTTCAGGAACTTCACCATGGCTGCTGCTGCTGCTTCTCCTCCTTCGGCGGTGGTTGCCTCGTGTTCTTCGTCTGCTCCTCTGTTGCGCCGCCGCCAGATTGGTTTCGGTTCTGCGGAGCGGGAGAAGTTTATAGTGAAGGCGGCGGTGGGGAGAGGCTAGGGTTTGATTGAGGAAGACGGAATGCCCTTGGGTTGGGGTTCGTTGCATGCGGATCGGACGGTTGCGCGCGGGCAGGCGGGTCATTGGGCCGTGCGCGGACGAGGCGCCGTTGCTGAAAGCGAAGCGAAGTCTCTGTGAGGCCCATCGCTCGTTCCGCCCAGGCCCAGCCGCCGTCAAGGCCTCGACTCCCCCGCCTCCGACTCGTCGTCTCGCCCCCGCTTCCAACGCCGCCGGAGACACACCGATACTGTAAGAATGCCTCGATGCCGCCAGAGAAGCCACCACCACTGGCGACCTCACCAGCAGGGACATATCTCCATCGATACGGCCTCACCGTCGGAGAAGAGAGAGTCGCGTCCTTCTTCTGCGGGCTGAGTTAATTAAATCTTGCGGGTCTGAAATTGCCATGTCCGAAACGAGCTGTGGTCGGCGGAGGCGGACGGAGGTGGTGGCGGCGCCCACGACCGTGCCCAGGCCGGCAGTATTCGTAGCGGGGGGACAAACGTCAACTCGGCGTCGGCGGCGGAATTCGTGATTGGATACACGGGCCGACGCGAGCCCCGGGAGGCGCCACTGCGCCCGCGGTAGGTTCCTAGTTTTAATTCCGCATCGGTTAGTTTATACGGAAATGATATATTAAAAGGGGGTGTCTTGGATAATCTAAGTATTTTCTTATTAATAGCACATCATTTTAAATCTTTAAATCTGGATTTAATTGATAGAATTAATTTGCCTCATCTACTCTTCTATAGATAAAAAATATTGATTTAGCAATTTCCATATTCAAATTGTGGGAATGGATCGAAGGTTCCCCTCGGATATCTAACTCCCCTATTGGCTATGTTGTGTAGTTTGCTTGCTTCTGTAGCTAGGGAGGAAGCCAACTTATGGTTACACCTCGGATCAGACCAACTAGGTCACTAAGCTAGGCCTAGACCATAGTCTTTTTATTCTAGACCTCAGGCTATGGTCTGAATGATTCGAGATCTGGCTCTACCATTGTCTGTAGCGCTCGTGTGCTTGCATGTTCATGTCCGTGCGTGTGTGGCCAAGCGTGTGACGGTTGTGATAGGTTTGACAACGGCGGCGGCTCGTTGGCCAACGAGCGGTTGTGCACGCACAACAAGAGTCACGGCTGATGATCGCTGGGGACACGTATAAAAAGAAAAACGCTGGTGAAGAGGAGGAGGCTAACACGCTAGAGTAAGGGCATGTTTAAGGGAGCTATAGTTTTTCTGAAAAGCTATTTTTTTATTTTTTAAGCTAATTTTCCTCACCAATAAGCTGCAAAAGTAAATTCAGTCTAACTTTTAGCTTTTATTAGTTATATATAGTTTTTGGCTTATGTCAAAAACCGCTTAAAAGCTGAGTTGTTTAAGGAGACTTACTGACTTTTCAGAAGTTGAAGTTTGCTTTAAAACCCTCAAAACAGGGCCTATGATAGATCTAGGGGGGGAGGGGTTTGTTGTACTACGTGCAGAGCTCCCGATCCCCGTACTTAGTTAATTATATGCAAGATATTTATTTTTGAGAAAACTTCCAACTTAGAAGCCGGGGATGCTATCCAGTCCCACCCCCATCCCCAGCCGCTAGCGATTTTGCGGGCGATGGATCCCCATTTAGGAACTCAAAATTTCATTACATGGATTAATTAGAACGAGTCATATAGTGATATATCACTGATATATGATATGATAACAAAAAATATAGAATTGTAAATCATACAAAACATAAGATATAAAACATGAAATTCTGTTCGTGTCCTATGTTATTGGTACCGTTGCATCCTGATTACCCAAGCTAAAACGCACACCTAGCTTGCTCTTTTGTTGAATATATCAACTGAAGTTTCTCGAGTTGATTGTCATGCATCAGGTATACAACCGAACTACGACATGAGCTGGCTGGTGTATGAAGAGAACTTTGATGTATCAGATGGATTACCTTCTGTACAAGTGAATCCCAATGCTTCTGCTAAATTCCGCATACAGTTATACATTACTGAATTCCGTAAGGCAAGAAGCGTTACTTCTGCAGCGGAGCTAGAACAAGCTATAGACTGCAAACTAGAGCGATTCTGTCCAACAAAGGCGAATATTAAGATGAGAGTGCTCTGTAAAAGAGTTTCCTAGAAGTAACAAGACATGATCATGCTGCCTTAAACATGGAACATACCTAACATGGCCGAAGGAGCGACAAGAGTTCTCGCTTCTTCTCTTCGGCCAGCGGGACGCCGCGACGAGAGATGCACTTCTTCACATAAGCGAGGAGTGCTCTGTTCTCTTTCAACCGAGCTGAACTTGCCTCAGAGCCCTTCTCTTCTCATGGCAGTAGAGCCTGCAGTTCCTTGATCCTCTCATGCTGCTCCTCCTTTGGAATAATCCAAAAGCATCATGCTGCTCCCTGGAAGAAGTACCAAGTTCGTCGAGGTCCTTCAAAACTTTGGGCACGGACCGTTGGATAGCGGCAGCTTTCTGTAACACTTCCTCAATCCGGCGTTCGTGGCTTTCAACAAGGAGCTGTTGCTCTAAGGCCTCCATAACCAGCTTCAATCCTGCAATCAGCCCCACGGTCTTCCAACTGGAGAAGAATTCTGTCCAACGCCTCAGAACTTCTTCAGCTTCTTTGGTAAGGCCACGCTCATCGAGCGTCTCGTCGCCAAGCCAGCCCTTGATGGCATCCACATCCAACTTGGTATATCTGAAGAGTCTCTGTTTGGACGGATCAAGGATGTCAGTTTCCTGCAGAATAATATCAAAAATTTTATCCTGCATGATGGAGGCCGCCCCGGGAAGCTGATGAGCAGGGAAAACATCGTTGGCTTGTTGAAAATAGGCGTAATATTTTTATTTCAGATTTTATATTAAGGCAAATATAATAAAAGACTAGAGATGCATAAAACAGCAGATAACACATTGTAATTCACAATATATTCAAAAATTGTATTTTAACGGAGTTGATTAAACACACGAACGATTTACAATTGAGCATACTGAAGAATAGGAAGCAGCGCAACGTAGATGCAGTCATAGAAGTAGTCGATGTCGAGGAAGAAGCAAAGCGGTCGCGCTGACGCGCTGCCCAGAAACCTTATTGCCGTCCCAGGTGAACTTCTGAGGCAATGGTTTGAAGATACCGCTCACCTTACTTCACGGTGCATGCCGAAGAGGAAGGCCAGCGAGATTCAACAGCTCAGCACAACAATACAGCAATTTAGAGAGGAGGAAGAATGGAGGAGGAATTCAGTGTCCCTGACGTCTCCACAAGTTTATATACATGCACACCAATAACTGACAACATTATGTCAGTTAAATACAGCAGTTACTTGTAACTGACAGCATAATGTCAATTAACTCACTAGAAACTGACGACGTTTATGTCACTTACACCGAATTAAAACAGATATTTAAATCGTATTTAAACAACATGAATAGAGAGATAATTTCAAGGTTCAGCAAAACAAAAGGTAAATTCAAAGTACCATGAGCACACTACGACCGCGCCAAGTCACAAGTCACACAAAAATACGCGAATGTGTGCATGTGTGTGTTTAGCCACTGTCCACTTTATGTCATTCTCATACCAAGTGTCATTATTCAAAAGATGGTAAGAACTCCATCTTTTAAGTTGTCTTTCCTCCACTTGGTTAGATAATATAGTACTAAACTATACATACTTTAGAGTTAAAGAATATAGACCACTCATGGGCCAATTTGTAACATGGCTAACTTCTCAAATTCTTCGAGACGACGCTTGATGTCAGAGTCCATCTTCTGCACTGTTGCTTCCAGATTTGCAGGCATCCTCCAACCGCTACCCGCTGTATTTGAAGATAAGGATGTGCTTTAGATCAGTTACTGTTTGATAAGTAGTTTCAAGAAAAAGAATTAAGAGAGTATAGATCTGCATGTATTAAAAAAACGTGCACAAAAGTCTGCTCCTTACACTTAATTTTGTGCACACGAGGTTTCTTTGGCTTGCTCCCATTCCCATCAGCTTTGCCTTCAGCGTCCTTGCGCTTTCCAGGGCTCAATTCCTGTCCGTCAGGCCTAGTATTTGCCTGGTCTGTTTTGGCTTGGGGCTCCCTCGTGTCTAGGGATGATAATCTTACCTGATTATCTATAAACCTATAGATAAAAACCATAACAAAGATAGCTATGTTCCTCCTTTATTGTCTACAGATATGTTTGCCAGATATGTTTGTGGGGGCAAATCTTTACCCGATAGGTAAACAGGTACAGGTAAAGGGGAGCTTCGCTCGTATCCGTTCTACTCGATTATCCGACAATAAACACTGACAAATGAGCTATGTTTGAAAAACCCGAGAGGCATCCCATTGTCCTACCCCTCTCGGCCCATGATTTCTAGTCACCAAGTTCTCTTTTCTTCTATTCCCAATATAAAACCCGATATATTGCTTGTGATTTATGCTGTGTTGTTTGTGATATATGTTGAGCTCTCAGATCTGTAAGCTATATTATATGTTTCTCAAATGTAATAAGCCTATGGGTACACCAGTGGGTATCGGGTACCGGCGGGCAACGGGTATGGACGAGGTTCCTCGCCCGCCACTCTTTGCGGGTATATTCGTAGAAGAGATTTTAGTTGGCAGGCATGGGTTTAAACGAGCACAACCTGTGTCCGCCACATCCGATTACCATCCTTACTCGTGCCTCCCTCTCAGGTGCAGCATCATCCTCAGCAAGATCAGTGTAGGTGTATTATGCAACTCCGAGCGAGCAGCGGAAGGCTGGGCTAGTGAGCTGGTGGCAATTATGATGCAATCAGATGCGCAGTTACAGATCAGCCGAAAAAATGCAACCATTTTTTACGAATATGTGCAGCCATTTTCATGTCTATGATACGAGACTATGATCCAACTACTCGGTATCAGTAACCAAAATCCCTATTTATATCGCCAGAGTTAACCGCATACCTTCTCCTGCACTGCCTGCTCGTGAGCTCGTGCCAGATATTGTCCTGGCCGTATGAAATTGAATATCTGATCAAATCAAGAATGGCCACAGTAAGAATCAAGAAATACCCGAAGGCGCAACGGTTAAAATCAAGAACGGCCGTAAGAAATCGCATTAAACTGGGAAAATTTCAAATCAAAAACAAAAAATGTAGAAAAATATTGTTGCAAAGAAGCAAGCAGACATCACAGTCGGATGACCATTAATCAATGAAACACCAAAACATGCCTTCTTTATTCGCATTTGTGCCAATACACAAGAAAGAACTGGAGGCAAGAGGAGCGAAGTGATACCTGGGCAGATGGACAGACGACGGTGGCGACAAACCGCGGCAACGCTAGGTAAAATTTGTTCTTATAGTTTTATTTTTATAAGTTATCCACACAATTGAGATTCAAACTCAATTTTAACTCAAAATTGACAATTTAAATGAGGTTCACTAAACTGAGAACTAACCTCATGGCTTTTTTCTCAAGACTTTGTCAAGTTAATATGACAATCAAATTACAAAGATTTACATAATTGCACTTAGATGATGGTTTGTTCTAGTAGTAAATGATAAGGCCTTGTTTGGATCAAAGGAAAAATGAAGGAGAACTAGAGGAATTGCATCCAAAGGAAAATTTGCCTTTAAGGGTATTTAGAATGGAGGACTTGCCTCGTTCCTTTCCTTTGGAAAATTGTATCTTCCTACGATTTTAGAGGAACAGAAAAACAAAAAAGAGGTGAGCGCTCATGGAAAAATTTCTTCCGAAGTTTCCAATGCAATCTCCTCCTCTTTCACACTCACGCATGAATGATTTTTAAAGTTTCATATGGTATTACTTATATTTTTAATTCCTGTGTTCCAAACACCTCTTGTTAGATTTTTCCTTACATTTTCCAATGCTCTGTTTTGCCCATTGTTTTCTACGCCATAAGTTTCGTAGACATTTTATAGCTCCCTACGATCTTGGATCAAGAGCCCCCACCAAAAGCTCTTTTACGATGGATTAAAATCAATATAAGCCGTTCATTCATTTGAATCTAATGGTTGAGATCAATTTAAATATAGTTATACTACCACCTGTAGTATTGGTAGTAAAATTGAAAAAGAGGGGTAAAAGGGTAAAAAATTCCGTCATACTATCTGTCCTCTATGGTAAAACACGTCCTGTGATCCTGATGAATGACAGATGAATGGATAAGAAGTCTTTGAAGATCAATAGGTATTCGGTGAATCCAAAACTGTAAACGAATTAGGAAAAATCTAAAATACCCCTGATAAAAGATAGAAAAAATCTAAAATATCCATGAGATGGATGGTTAGATTTGATTCCTACTACCACTACTTACTACCTATATAATTCACTGTAAAATTTCTCCCCACCAAAGACCAATACACCACACACGAAACAGGGAGAGAATCACAGTGATGTTCGGCTAGTCATAGGTACATATTGTTATAGGACGCGTACATTCAAATTTGATATCTTTTAAAATATTTTATTTAGATACATAAAAATCATATGCATATATTTTTCTTAGAAAAACTTCTATAATATTATAACATTATTGGATTTACAAATATATTACAGTGTAAATTGATGATCAAAGTTATGTTTTGGAATATGTCAACGTCTAAAACTAGTCTAGTTACTCGAACAGTCTACACTTCAATGCTTCGATCCTTCTCATTGAGTTAAAACCAGTCTGCACTTAAAGCCATGTTTGCAAGAGCAGATCACATAGAACAACAATAAAAAAGGTTTGAGATAGCAAGAAGCCAACAATAGTAGACCAAAACTCTTCCCAGAGAAGGCCCTGGATCTATACGAGAACCGTGTAAGATTTTGATGCATTACAAGTTTCCAATCTCACAAAACTTCAATAAATTCTTTGAGCCCAAACAAGAAGGGAGGAAAAAAAAAACTAGAACAAATGCTCTAAGCACAGAGCAGATTAATCCCTTCATCTCTGAACTTATTCTATTCTTCCTTCCTTTTTTTCTCTTCGGTCTCATGAAAGAAACCAAACAACACATAAACCGATCCGAGCTCTCAGCGCCTCCCGCGCTTGGGCACAGGTTCGTCGTAGTCGTCAACGTCGGAGCCGCCCAGTTCGTCGTCGAAGTCGCCGTTGAACTCCTCGTCGGTGCCCATGGCCTCGTACTCCTCCTCGTCGTCCTCATCCTCGCTCACCGCCTTCGCCTTCCGGCCCCCGCCGGCGCGGGCGGCGTACCCGCGCCGGGCATATAGCGCAGCCGCCGCGGCGGTTGTGGGCTGGAGGAGGAAAAGTGCAGGCGCCACCGGCGCTGCCGGCCGGGGAAGGGCCACGGCGGTGTGGAGCGTCGGGTGGGCGGCCGCCGCCGCGAGGCGGCGAAGGGCGAGGGAGGCGACCCCGGCGGCGGGGCGCTGCTACGACCAACCTTAACGCGGCGGTTTATTCGGTAGTAAAAGGGGAGGACGGCTGGCGGGGCGGCTAGGGTTTTGAGCGGGTTCATGAGTTCGGTTTAAGGGGGGCGTTTTTAACGGAGAGGGAGCGTGTGGAGGCCGCGGAAGATTAGAGAAACGTGAGGCTGCTTCGGTCGCTGCCTTTCGCCGTGCCGGCGTGCTCTTCTTCTTCTTCTTCTCGTGTCTTCCTTCCGGGCTTTGCCAGGCTCGTAGTGCTTATGGGCTGTCGTGTACTGTGGAATGGAACCTTGATCCAAGGTGTGAGGCCAGTTTGCAATGTAGAAATTTTGCACAGGAAATAATTATTTTACGGCCCACTTAGAACGCAGGAATGTAAAATTTTCCAGATATAGGAAAAATTGCAGAAATAGAATACAATGCATGGTGGAATTGCATAGGAGTTGAGAAACCGGTGTTCTAAATATGCTGCACTTTACTCGTTTCTTTCTTTTGGGAGGAATGCAATTGCATTTTTTTTGAAAGGATGCAATTCCATAGATAGACAAAGGACGCTGCTCGTGGGTTAGCACGACCACACTAGCTACCACTACCAATTTCTTCACCTTCTTCCTCTCCTGCTTCCCTCCTTTGTCTTCCTCGAACGACCGTCTGCTTGCTTCTTCCTCGTGTCCAACCTCCTCCTTTCCTATGTTTCAAATCCAGCTAGTGAGCCTGTCAAGCACCATCATGTCCCCCCGATCCACCTCTAGGCGCAGTCCCAAACATCTTCGCCGCACTCCATGCCTCCCCCCCACCTCCCGCGACTAGTGGCCCTTCGTAGCCTCGCGTATGGCCTTCACTCCCTACCCGCCGCTGCCTTACGCCTTGCCAAACCAAATTCCACCGACGTCTTCGTTGCGACGCCCTCTGAACCCACAGCTAGCGGTGATAGTTAGTGGTGATATCATCGCCTCACAGCCCCATCGTCACCACCACCCATTGTTAGGCTGCCGCCTCCCTCTAGGTTCCTGGTAAACCCCTTCTTAAGTCTTAACCCCAATCCCTCGCTACCGGTAGGCACCATATCGCCGAGAAGAGAAGGGAGTGGACACATGGTGGAGGAACATTTTTTTTTTAAATAATATATTTTCTATTCAAATTGTAAAAATATATCACGATATTAAAAAATTACAAAAATATATCTCTATCGTCTTTTGAATGGGCGATTTTGGCACTTGTTGCCCTTTGAATGGGCGACATGTCCCATTTCCTGTAGCCAGTTTCTAAAGAAAATCATAATTTTTCATATGATCTCGAATGGAGATGAACTTTATATGAAGATTGTAGCTCTCGATGAGATCTACAACTTTGGTATATAAATTTTTTCATTTGAATCCATTTGGACTACCAAAAACGAGATAGAAGTTTTAGATCTGATTTTTAGATCTGAACTTTCCATCCCATTTTTTGTTATCTAAATGGATTCAAATGAAAGAAAAATTGTATACGAAAGTTGTAGATCTCGTCGAGAGCTACAATTTTCATATAAAGTTCATCTCCATCCGACATTATATGAAAAATTTATGATTTTTTTTAGAAACTGGCTACAGAAAAGGGAACATGTTGCCCATTCAGAGGGCGACAAGTGCCAAAATCGCCCATTCAGAGGGCAACAGAGGCCTCTGTTGCCCCTGTCGCCCGTTCAAAAGGCGACAAAGGCATATTTTTGTAATTTTTTGAGATCGTGGTATATTTTTGCAATTTAAATAAAAAAATGTATTATTTAAAAAAAATCCCACGGTGGAGAGGTGAGGATGAGAAGAGAAGAGAAGTGAAGAAGCAGCGTGACCCATTGTTAGTGAGGACTCTCCATAGATAAATACTATATAAAGATTAGGACAGGTGGAGGTTTAGGAGATAGATAGGGGAATTATTAAGGATTGCCAAACTATAAATGTGTATTTGAGGATTTGTCACTCCATATCTCATTGTTGGTAAGACATAAAGTGGCAAACCAAGTGAGGATATTTGCAGTAGCAATCCTCAAATTCCCCAAAGATAGGCCTTGGCGTGACCAAAGCGAATGGACTATTGGGTAAAATGAAAGCTGAGCTTGGAGCTGGTTGGGCTTCAGGCAGTTTTGTTATGTTTCCATACGGGCTTCTTGCTTTTGGTTGGGAGTGTTGAGGTATGATAGTACTTTGAGTTCTAATTGTTCAAATATGTTTAGACTCTATCTCGTTGTGAGTGAATCCAAATCTATCTCTTATAGGCTTCTACTATAAATATGGCATCCAATTGTACAAGAGAATCAATCTAATAAAAGATAGAGAGTTTTGCCTCCTAAATTTGTGTGCTTCCCATTATTGTTCTTGCTATTCGATCAGTGCATTGTGGTTGATCTATGACGAGCATCATTGTTTTACAACATATTACAATACAAAGCTCCGCCGAGGCCGATCAAGAACGTTTCCCTACATCAATCGACACTGCATCGAATTCGATCAGCATCAAGTGATTAAATTTACTGCGAGCCATACGTAAGTTCATGGCATGCAATTAAATCTCACCTGAGTAGTTTCTTAATCCCATAAATTAATTTTCCCTATTTATATAGTTTACTCGTTTAATCTAAACATAATTAGAGTTCCGAGAATGCTGTTCATAAATAAAAAAATCGGTGCCTTGGCCAGTGGCCTAGCCAGTGCCCTACCGGCACCCGGCCGCGCCCTCATAGCCACCAGCCGTGTCCACGCCCGTAGTGCCTTGCGCGTGCCATGTCGTGTGTGCGGCTCTCGGCCCCGATCGAGCTCGCACTCCGCATGATGCTCATCAGCTAGAGCCCAACGCGCGCACTGCGC
The DNA here is from genome assembly GCA_036346275.1 of Otatea glauca. Classification (NCBI taxonomy): domain Eukaryota; kingdom Viridiplantae; phylum Streptophyta; class Magnoliopsida; order Poales; family Poaceae; genus Otatea; species Otatea glauca. Next base: position 18,833,967 of record CM070713.1, read on the forward strand.
ACACCCGCAGCCATCCTAGCCGCCACTCCTTGCAAGCATCATGCCGCACGCCGCGACCCTCCTGCGCTGTCGCGCACGCGGCCTCATGCGCCACCGCACCACTTGGGCCCGTAGCGCCGGCCTGGCCGTGCCCCGTGCCACCACCCATGCATCGCTACCCGTGCTGGGCCACACTGCTGGAGCCCGTAGCGCCACGTCCTAGCTGCGCCCCGTATCGGCCGCGCCCGACTGCAACCACACCGCCCGCGACCGCACCCTGTCGGCGCTTGTTACTAGCCTCGCGCCGCGCCGCTACGAGCTATGGCGGCTAGCGTTTTAACCCTAGCCACCAGCAATATATGGCCTGAATCATGGGCCAAACGACCCAATCATTTTCAAGAGAAAAAATGGAAAACATGGCAATTTTTCATTTTAAACCCTGGAATGATAGTAAATTGAAGCCCCATTGAATTTTTGCTTCAAGGTCTCTGAAGTTTCTTATAATTGTAAAAATAATTAAAAAATTAAAAAACTTCTAGTAAATCCTAGAAATTGACTTTTCTGGTTATATGGACTTCTATAAATTGTTGAACCTTAGACTTAGCACACATGGGAAGCTCCATAACACTGGGTTTATTTTTCCTTGCATAATTCCATGTTTATTCATGTTAAATTGATTTTTCTATTATTTAGTAATTTTAAAAATTGCTTGATAATTAGCAAAAAATAATTAAAAATGCTAGAAAAATTCTGGAAAAATTCTAGATAATTATCTACTGAATAGATATGGACAAAACTTTATTGATTCAAGAGTGAGCATGTAATATATTGATTTTACCATTAATAAAATTCAATTTCGCTTGCATATAAGATATGTTGAACATCGCAAAATAGGAATTTACTGAGCTTGCCCTGAATGGCAGCAATTACCTCACTTGGGCAATGGATGCCAAGATCAATTTGACAACTCGATCTCTTAGAGTTGTTATTACCCAGCCTGAAGCTGGCACCACTGTTCTTCCTGAGCCAACAAGGCTGCAAACCCTACACTGTTTGAGGCACCATCTCCTTCCGGACTTGCAGGCCGAATATTTGATGGAGGAGGACCCGCTGGCGTTATGACTTTTCTGAAGGAACAATATAATCAAAAGAGATCCACCCTACTGCCATAAGCACAACGCAAATGGACCCTCCTATGCTTTCAGGATTTTAAGATCGTGGCAGCATATTACTCCGCTATGCACAAGCTTGTCGCTAAATTGACATTCTGTAATGAGAAAGTTACTGATAGTGAAATGATATACAAGATATTGTGCATATTTCACTATAATATGAGGATACTACAGCAACAATACCGTCATGCCAAGTACTAGAAACTTTGAGCTTATATGCATTTTGTTAGAAGCAGAAAAGTATAATGAACTCCCGATGAAGGATCATCACGCCCTCTCTAATGGGACACTTGCAATGCCCCAAGCACATGCAAATGCTCTGTAGGCTAGCAAGAGCCATAGTCACAGAAATGTCCAAAAGCATAAAGGGAGAAAATGGAAAAATGTTATAATATAGAAGGGAAGAGACAAGCCCTAGTGGAAAAGTAGAGCTAAAAGGCCAGAGAGCATCCAAAAGCAAGACTCAGCCAATAAGGCTGCAAACTCTGCACAACCTTGTTTTAGGTGTGGATGCATTGGGCATTGGTCGTGCAATTGCCGCACCCTAAAGCATATGGCATACCTTTACATGCAATCTATTAGAAAAGTTGATAAGACCTAGGGAAACAAAGTTGAGACACACTTTATGGTTCAACTTGTTGTTGACACAAACGCTGAGAAGTGTTATGGCATGGTTCTTGATCCTATTGAGCTCAAGGAGTCCCAGAAAGACACCCACGACTCATATGGAGACATGAATTTGTCTCCTAAATATTCCTTCACTTTGCAAGTTGATGTCGCATATTCATTATGAGTCTCCTTAAGAGTTTTCTTATCAGTTTAGTCTTAGTTCTAGAATGAACATTAGTCTACACTCCTATTGAGCGATTATCATTTAAATAAATTATTATTTCCCAGGATATTTGATTGATTGTGCTATGTTTGTTCTATATTTTGCAATATGTTCCTACTGCAACAATTGATTGATTGTTAAATCATACTTCTAATATAGAATAAAGTATAATCCAATGGTAGAGGAGGAAATCTATCTTGTAGACAATTGCACCACAAATTCAATTCTTAGGGAAACTAAATATTTTTAGACTTTGACTAAGAAAACTGAAAATATCATGACCATTGTTGAAAGCGATGTCCTTATTGTTGGCACTGAAAGAGCCATCATAGTCCTCCCTATACGTACTCGTATAATTGTAGAGAATGCCCTATTATACCCTCAGTCCAATTGTACTCTACTATGTTTTAACGACATTCTTTTGAATGGTTTCCATATGGAGACGAAAATGACGATGGTACAGAATACCTACTCATGACTAAGTTTGATGGGTATAATAAAATATGTGGTTGAAAAACTCTCTTCCTTCTCCTCTGGGTTATATTATACATATATGAAAACTGAAGTGTATGTTGCGATGAAAACTATAATTAAAAACCTATAAATATTTAAGGTTTGGCATAATCGATTGGGTTATCCTGAGTTGAACAAGATGAGGAAAATCATTAATAACTTTGCTGGCCATAGCATATAAAAAACTACAGACTTCCTTAGACCTGAGACTTCTTATGCTCTACTTGTGCTAAAGGGAAGCTCATAATTAGACCATCTTATCTAAAAGTTACGAAAATCACTGAATTTCCTGAAAATAATACAAGGTGATATTTGTGGACCTATCCAGCTCTTGTCAAGCTCCTCAAATACTTTATGGTACTTATAGATGCTTCTACTAGATGGTCCCACGTATATCTCTTCTCTACTGGGAACCATGCTTTTCCTAAATTAATTGCCCAAATTATTAAATTGAGAGTCTCCTTTCCAGAAGAAAGGACAAGTCTATTCGAATGGATAATACTGGTGAGTTATCTTAAAGGCATTTAATGATTATTTTCTGGCTCTGAGCATTAATGTAGAGCATTTAGTACCACATGTCTACACACAAAATAGCCCTGAAGAGTCATTAATTAAGAGAATAAAACTTACAACTAGGCCATTCTTGTAGAATTGTATGTTACTCACCAGCTATTGGGGTCATGCAGTGTTGCACACTGCTGTATTAATTCAACTCAGACCAACTGTATATTATGAAATTTCCCCTTTTCAGATAGTGCGTGAAAAAAGCAAGTATTTCCCATCTATGTACGAAAATTTGGATGCAATGTATACGTGCTAATCTCACCACCACAGCATACAACCATGGGTCATCACCGGAAGTTGAGGATCTACATAGGTTATAAATCTCCGTCAATTATTATATACCTAGAGCCTATGATAGGGGATCTGTATATGGCTCGGTACACTGATTGTAAGAGGATAAATTGTCAACATTAGAGAGAGAAAAGTACCACACTAAATAATACCGAGAAATAGATATGAATGTCAGTGGACTTCAGTCCTTAGATCTATGCACTAAAGAGTCCGAACTTGAAGTTCGAAGGATAATAAACCTATAACAAATAGCTAATAATCTGCCACACGACTTGACTGAACATAAAGGAGTGAAAAGATCTCATATACCTACAGTAAGTGCACCTAAAAGAGTGGAAATACCCTAGAAGGATATTGAACCCACTCTTACTCCCTTATGATAAGAAGAGGGGAAGGCCTCCTGGTGCATGAGACTCAATTCTACGAAGACGTCCGAAGAAACAGAGAACTGAACAAGTGAGAACACTACCCATGACAGCAGAAGAAGCTCAACCTGATATTGAGAAAATCCCTGAAGTGAGACATCCTAAAGATAGTAACCGCATCCCAGAAGTGATCCATCCTGAAGATGATAACCCCAGCAAATATTTACATGTATAATTTAATGCTGGGAAGTCGGAACGCCCATACTCCATCGTTGTGGGAAATCATAAGGAGCTGAAAGAAATTAATGAAGAGATATCCTTAAAGTGATTTAGGAGAGTTGTGTAAGAGAAAGACTACAATTGTCGACTTATATTTTGCCTCAAAATTACTTGATCTGGATCCAGAATGAAAGTCCATGGTAGAGTGCCAGAAGCGCTCAAATTAGGTCAAATGGAAAGAAGCATTTGATGCAGAATTGCGCTTGCTTAATAAGAGAAAAGTATTTGATCATGTTGACCGAACACATCTTAAAGTGGTCTCTATAGGATCAAACTGGGTTTTCATCCTGAAGATAAATGAAAATAACCAGATAGTGAGATATAAAGCGAGGCTTGTAGCACAAGGGTTGATCTAGAGACCCAACATCAATTACGATGGAATTTACTTTCTGTAATGAATGGTAAAGTTTCGATACATGATAGAAATGGCAGCTAGCTTAAACTTATCAATGCAGTTGATGGATGTAGTGACCACATATTTATATGGGTCATTGGATACGAATATTTATGTGAGAGTTCCTGAAGTAGTCAAAATTCCTGATCCTAATAAAGTAATCGCAACATGTATAGCGTCAAACTATAAAGATAAATAATCAGGGAGAATGTGGTACAATCAACTTAGTGAGTTTCTCCTGAAGAAGGGTACTCTAATTGTCCTTGAGTGTTCATAAAAAAGTCCCAAAATGGATTCGTAGCATCTAAGTCTATATCTATGATCTGAATACCATCAAAACCATATAGAAGATAAAGGAAGTAAGTTCTTATCATATGATGGAGTTTGAGATGAAAGATTTGGGTACAACCAAACATTGGCTAGGCCTGCAGCTAGTGCATTTTCTAAAAGAAATTTTTATACACCAATCTACCTATACCAAGAAGGTATTGGAAAAATTCTATATGGATAAATCTCATCCTTTGAAGACCTCCATTGTAGTAAGATCCCTTGAAGTGGATAAAGACCCATTTCAGACCGAGGATGAAAAATTAAGAAGTCTTAGGACATGAAGTTCCATACTTAAGCGTCATTGGAGCACTTATATATCTTTCCAATTACACAAGGCTTGATATTGCATCTGTAGTAAATTTGCTAGCTAGACACAGTGCAGCTCCGACCAGAAGACATTGGGCTGGTGTTAAGACTTGGCTTAGATACCTCTAAGGTATACAAGATCTTGGATTATTTTACCGTAATGACCAAAACTTGACCATAGTGAGATATACGGATGTTGGCTTTCTGTCTGATCCCCATAGTGGTAAATCTCAGACTGTATTTGTATTTCTTTGTGGTGGTACAACTATTTCTTGGCGGTTTTTTAAACAAACCTTGGTAGCTACTTTCACCAACCACTCAAAGATTATAGCATTATATGAAACCTCACGGGAGTGTGTTTGGCTGAGACATGTGTATGTGGCATTAACACCATTGACGCCCCACAATTATCTATGAAGATAATGCTATTTATGTTGCATAAATACAAATGGGTTATGTAAAATGCAATATCACGAAGTATATTGCCCCTAAACTTTTCTATCCTCTTGAACTCTAGAAGAATAGTGAGGTAAAGATTCTGTAAACTAAGTCATGTGAAAATCTAGCAGATTTATGTACTAAGTCTTTGCCAACAACTAGTTTCCAAAGATGTGTGCGTGGCATTGGAATGAGATAACTTAGAGATATGCAGGGTTCAGGGGAACTATATCACTGAACTATGACCCTTACCATAATGCAGAAGATATTACTTTAAATCCAAAAGATATAAGTTGCACTCTTTTTCACTTGGTGAGTTTTCCTGAAGTTTTATCACGTGAAGGTTTTTAATGAGGCAACTAGTATAACACAGTGTGTGAGTGTAATGTACTCTTTTCTCCATACTCTTTTTCCCACTGGGTTTTTTGGGAGGAGTTTTTGATGAGACATGTGCATTACGTGGTATTCACCCAAGGGGGAGTGTTGAGTTATGATAGGACTCTCGGTCCTAGTTGCACCCTATTGTACAAGAGAATCAATCTAATAAAAGAGAGAGAGAGAGAGTTTTGCCCCCCTGTATCATGTGTGCTCCCCGTGATTGTTCTTGTTATCGATTGGTGCATTGTGGTTGATCTACGGCGAACATCATCGTTTTACAATAGGGGGAACACTTTCGCCAATAATGCTGTGTCTATGGCTTAAAGTTGTGCAAAATATCACCAAAAATAGAGAAAATGGAGGTACTTCTTAACATCTTATCAAATTTTGTGCTTCAAAAATTCAACAATAACTAGAACAAATGATCAATGGCCAATTATTTTTCATATAACTAGCTGAGTGCCAGTGCGTTGCTACAGCTGTTCTTCTTCTCCAGTGATGGCAACGTTATATCCACTGTCTCCCTCCCAGCTGGTGGCTAGATCTGATGTACCGCGGCCATGCCGATGTCAAATCCGTCCTTGAACTGTGCCACCACCAGATCCACTCATCCATGGCTGGCCTCCATGGTTCTTCACTGGTAACAGCGCCACCACATGTAGCTCAAGGGCAGGCTAGAGTGCAGTGTGGCCCTCCCTGGTCCATCGTCCTCCAGCAAGGCCTAGCGATGGTGTGGCGCTCCTCCTATCACAACAACTTGGCGACGGTGGTGGCGAGGTTTGGTGACGGCGTGGCATTGTGCACCCATCCCGTCTGCCCGAGTCCATGCACGCAGGAGACAACGTGCTAGATATGAGAGCCGAGGGAATGAAGGACAAGAAGAGCGGCTTGCTTCGGGCACTGAGCACCAGGTGGCATTGGTGACAGCCTTGGCACGACCATGCGAGAGAATTCATCCTTTAGAAGAAGAAGACGCACGCAATAAGCTACTTCCTAGTGATGTTGGTTGAGTTTGTTAGGATATCTTTTATCAGTAGGTATAAGATTAATTTAGTTAAGATAAAGATAAAATGGTAGTTAATTTGTTTGTTACGAGACTATTTTATTTTTTGTTAGTGATTATTAAGGGTTGGAAAAGGGATTTGAGGAGAAGTGGGTGAAAGTTGAGAGGTGAAGAAGACATCATTTATCACCACTAGATTCTTTTATAATAGTAAAGATATAAAACTTCCCTAACAACCATAAACAAATGGTTATAATTATTCCATTTTAAAATAACCACTAACAAGATTATCGTCTCATTTTTTTTGTCTAGATTTTCTTGAAAGGGTAGTAAGGATCAGATCCTGGAAAAATCCAGAGTAAACCAACTAATATGAAGTTAGTGAGATTCAAACTATCGCCATCAACCAAAAGACAATAGTACGGTACCATACCTGTTGGACTGCCAACAGTTTGTTCATTCTTGCTAGACGTTGAGCTAGTTTTACATGAGTTAAGTTCAGGAATTTTTATGGCAACCATGATATATAATTTTACATATAAATATAAAATATATACAATTTCTCTCAGAAATTAAACTAGAATCAGATCTTGATAAGGAGAATTTATGTTGAACAGAGGCAGCTGCCCCTTTTAGTTGTTGATGAATATCCTGTCTGTCATTTCCAAACTTTTTTTTCCTCGTTTCATAAAGATTCCAACTTTTTTTTATCTTGTAAATTGTCATTTCCAACCTTGGTCTAGTCAGCAAGATCCATTATAAAGCTGGTTGGTATCCAAGGCGCCACATGCATATGCACGACAAAAGTGGGCCTTACGAAACTGGCACATGGGGCCCTGTTCTGAGTAGAGGACAAGAGATACAACACGAACCAGTTAGGGCCGGAAAACAACAATAAATGAAGCACATGAGTACAAGACCCCCACGCCATGGCGAAAGTTACAAACAAAATTGAATACGGTATATTCGAATACACTTTCATGTGTAGTAGTTTTAAAATCATATCAGAGTTTTATGAGATATGGTACAAGCGTGCACGGTTTTGAAAAACAAAACAGATGAATAGAGAAAACCAAATAATGACGTTGAAGCAACTACAACAACAGAGAAAGATTTGACAAAGCCGTCTGCAAAAATTATTTAAGCACAACCTCAAATGAGTACAAGTAATTGTTGCTCTCTCACAATCTCTCGAACCTTTTAGGACTCTCGGATCTTTGCTCTATACAAGAATCTAGTGTTAAAGAATAACCTAGTCTCTAATCCTCTCGTACGCCTTTTGCTTTGAATAAATTGGCTTGTAGCTTCTTGGTTGCTTGGGTTCTTCATAACCCCCTAGGTTTAGATAGGGGCTGTTTGGGGGTTGTGCTTCAGCTTTGGACCAAAAGCCCCTCCTAACAGCATGGTTGGAAAGTAGGTGGGAAGCTAAGCCACAGCAAAAACACTCCCAAAAGCTACAGCCGCTAAGGAGGAATTTTTCAGCTGTGGCTTCGCTCGATCGCATCCCACTTCACTCACTCCATCGCCCCGCCTCGTTGCCTCTCCAGGTCGGCTGCTGCCTCCTTACCATCTCCGCGGCCCTATCTCGTTGCCTCCACTTCAAAAGCTACAACTACAACAGCTAGTTTGCCAAACGACATTACAAGAAAAGACACATGCGCCAACTACAGCTGCTTTACAGCTCAGCAAGCCAAAAGCAACTTTTCAACCCAACCGCAGCCCCCCAAACAAGTCCATAGTCTCCCTACCCTTCCTAAAGCAAATAAGAATCCTACTCCTACTAAATCCTAAAAGGCTATATATGAGTCACTATATTTTACATGAAAGAACCGAAATTTTTATTCATCCATGAAAATATGTGGGAACTTCTCAACATGTCGATCATACAAAGAAAGAATGCTTCCAAATTAACAAAACTGGCAATAATGTACAGATGCCATACATATTAATTCTAATAATGCATATAATTAAGTACGGACAAAATTATATAGACTTACAAATCTGACCATAAAGCAGAACGAAAAAGGAGAAGGAAGAACAACGAAAGATCATCATGCATATATGTAAGAACAATGAATGGTGATAGAGAGTAGCATATAGTTGTTCAAAGTTGATCATCTCTCTCTAGCTGGGCCTTCAAGCAAGTGCATGGATAGGCCTTAACCCTAGCTAGGCTTTGGGTGTCTCCTCCTCGGCCTTCGCTGGCTCCAGCTCGGCCGGGGCCGCTGCCTCAGCCTGCGCTGCACTCTCCTCGGCGGTCGGCTCGGCAGCGACAGGAGCGCTCTCACCGGCGGCAGCGTCCTCGGCCGCGGCGGGGGCCTCTTCTTTCTTCTCACCGGCTTCCTCTTTCTTCTCCTTTGCGGCAGCTTCCTTCGTGGCCGCCTCCTTGGGCACCTCTTCCTCCTCGTAGGCGGGGAGCAACGCGGAGACCTTCTCGAAGGTTGCGAAGATCGGGCCGGACAGTAGGGCCGGGCCGACCTTGGCGATGCCTTCGCTCACTTGCTTGGCTCCAGGGAATTCTGAATCATGTACGTGGCCATTGATCAGCACATAATATTCTCGAATATATGTAGTATGGAAGTGGAACTGATCAGAGGCGGAGCTAGAATTCATTCAAGAGGGGGCTGAACATAAGTACATATACTAAATATAAAAACTACCAAGCCGATATATAGTATTAGTATGTAAATATGTAAGGGAAAAATAATTACTTTTCATTGTTACTGTCTGAAAAAAGAGATTTGACAAATAAAATCTACAGGCGGCAGGATTTCTCGTGGTGGGCCGGAGGGTTGGAGCCCCACCAAGCCCCCCTCTGGCTCCGCCTCTGGAACTGATCATGTTATGATGTTCATTCCACTTACCAATGTTAGCGAGGTCTTGTACGAACTTGGTGACGGCGGCCGAGTTCTTCTTGATCCCGGACACCTTCCTCTCCTTGATCAGAGCCTGCAAACATGCAAGAAAAGTTTCACTTGCTTGGCTGGAAACTAGACAGATATGAGTGCGTGGTTTGTTCTCTGACATGGGTAGGGTACATGCATGAGAACATGCGTTGATCATTGAATCAGCAAGGACTAGAATCGTCACTATATCAGCAATTCTTGATAAGCACGTATATCTACACATACGTGCTAGAATCACATCAAGATTGTTTGCATGAGAAGTTCCCAACAAGAGATTGATTGATTACCTTGACTGGGGCAGGAGCAGCCTCGTAAACCTCCACGACATTAGGTTGGAGTTTCGCCTTCTTCTCCTCGAACTCGCTGTTGATCCCCTCCTACAAATACACAAGTCACAACCAATCAAAACCGCGTTGCAACCACGTCAAGCTGCTAGCCTGCAGCCTGAAGAAATGGTAAGCAGCATGTACCTTTGATTCGTCGAAGGACTTGAGGAGCTCGGCGGCGGCGGCCTTCTTGCCGCCGCTCTTAGCGAAGACGACCTTGATCTTGGGGAGCACCTTGGACTTCCAGTAATCCATGGCTCGATCGATCAACTTTCGTCTCTTCTCTGATGATGGGGCGCTGCCGATCTTGTGCGAGGAGACAACCAATCAGCGAACAGCTTCGGCGGTGCAGCAGTGGCGGTACAGGGTAGAGGCTCGGCTCCAAATCGGACGTGAACTGGACGCCCTGCTCTTGCAGACTTAATGGCGGCCAGGACGCTGCAGTACTTATAAAACGGGCTGCCACCACAAGACTTCCGGCGTTGCCAGGAATTACGGGAATGCCACCGGTCGCTAATTATTGGGCGGATTTCTAGACACAAGAGAGGGCCAGCGGAGCAGTAGAGGTTAGGATGATTGATGGTGAGGTTCGATGAATGAATGCCTAGATGACCGATTTGTCCTAGGTTGATCAATCGACTGTATTGTAATCTTTTTTGTATTTTTTTTCTTTGATGGGTTAGAAAATAGGCATAGGCGAGGAACAAGGCAGCAGCGGTGATGAGGCTTCAACTCTAGTGTTCATTCAGCCTGGAAATTAAAACCTGGTAACAAAATGAGCTAGCTAAGGCCTTTCTAGAACGCGAGAATTTTTTCTGAATCTTACAGGAATTGAATTATTTTTTGTGAAAATCCTATAAAATTATTTTGGAATTCATGCACTCCAAACAGGGCCTTAGAATGCCTACTTGATGTTGTTTTTCCTTGCATTTTCTTGTTTTAAAATTTTTTTATCCTGTGTTATCTCTTTGCACTGTAGTTATCGATGCAGATGCTTAATGAAACTTAAATCAGAAAACATAGTTACCTACCAATTTAAAAAGAATTGTTAAGGCTTGCTACTTCTGTATTAATGCTTTCTTTTTGTTAGGAAGATAAATTTATATGATGAAATTACTAGAAAATGTAGAAAATTGATAAAAACGAGGATGTTAATTTGCATGTTAACGATGAAATTATATAAACTCAAAGATAATACCCACTTCTAAACGTTGCCATCGCTACACCGTGTAATTACTGTCCGGCAGAAAATGCGTCAAAATGTAGTTCTAAATAATTAAATATATATTTTCCCATACCCACCAAATCAAAAACAAAATGGCTCAGATCTAGAGTAGTACATCGCAGCTTCGTCGTCAGGGTTAACAAAACCGTGGTAAACCGTTCGGTTTTTGCGGTTTTCGACCGTATCGCTCCGGTTCGAAAACAGAAATCGAGCGGTTTACCGGTGGAATTTTAAAAAAAATTTAAAAAATCAAAAAATTTGAAAAAATTTGTGCGTTGAAAACCGCTCGAAAATAATTGAAAAACCGCGTTTTTCGCAAAAACCCGCTTGAAAACTCGTTTTTCAAGAACGTTCAATTAGTCGGCTGGTTTTTTTTGTGAAAAACCACGAAGACCAAGCGGTTTTTCTTCAAAAACTGTGGTTTTCGCGCATAGATTTGATCAAAATTCAATTTTTTTGTATTTACAAACCGTTTGATTTTTCGCGATTTTTAAACGATTTCTCGTGAAAACCGCTACTACCGGATTAGCGGTTTTCGACTTCAAAACGAAATTGTGAACCCTGTTCGTCGATCTCGACAATGTAGCGACTAATCTAAAGTGTCATGTTCTTCGTTATCGGCCAACGATGACTGGACTGGAGTAGTATGAGTGGCATTGGCGTAAATACGTGGAAACGCGGGGGCACAACCCGTGACACAGTGGCAGGCACAGCAGGCGATGCGCTGTCAGTGCCGCTGGTGGGTCCAGCGCGGCACCGCGCCTCGGTGTCTCAAGACTTCTACGAGATACGTGCGGGCCATTCGTGCGCTCCAGCGGTGGTCTTCAACTGACGCTGACCATTGGGGCCGGGAGCGTGGGGCCAACTGACAGTGAGAGTGGGTGGATCTAGATTTGTGTGTGGACTCCGGTTGGGCCCGCGGGAAGAAGCCGGGGGAGACCGCCGACCACGTGGCCTTGCTGGAGCGGCCACCGTGGCGCAGCTGCCGTGTTCCGTCCCCCTCCCTCGTTTCCTTGATTCCGTTATAAAACAAGGCCATAAATCAATTCCATTACCAATTAAGAATAGTTAGAATAATTACAGAGAGCATACATAATATAGAAGACAATGTTGTAAAACGTAGTCGTTCACCTATGATCAATCAACCACACGCAACGAAACACAAGAACAAGAACGAGAGCACACACAAATAGGGGGAAAAGTTCTCTCGTTTTATTAGATTGATCTCTTGTACAAGGGGGTGCTCAATATATAGTAGAAGATAGCAATAGCTAGATTCAGATTCGTCCACACATAAGAGATAGAGTGCAACCGAATATGGCTAAGAATATCTTATCTCATAACACTCCCCCTTGGGGCGAATACCGCGTAATGGACATATCTTGTTAAAAATTCCTCTCAAAAACCCTGTAGGAAAAAAGGATAGAGAAAAGAGTATATTGCACTCGCACTCCGTGTTATACTAGTTGCTTCATTTAAAACCTTAATGTGAGAAAACTTCAGAAAAACTCACTAAGAAAAAAAAGAGTACAACTTATAATCTTCAGGATTTAAAATATGACCTTCAGGATCATGCAAAGGGTCATGGTTCAGGGATTTACTCCCCCTAAACTTTGTATATCTCTAAGTCGTCTCATTCCAATGCCATTTGTTATGAGATCAGATTATGTAACCGATTCGGTTACTATCTATCTCTTATTTGTGGGCGAATTCAAACTCATCTCTTTTGCTTTCTTCTATATATTGGGCTTCCCCCTATGTAAAAGATTAATCTATTAAAGCGTGAGATAAGTTCCACCCTATATTCTGTGTGCTCCCTTTCTTGTTCGTGTGATTCTGTTGATGTGCTGTTGATTGATCGTGGGCGAACGACGACGTTTCACAACACGTTATCAGCACGATCGTTCTACCAAGGCCAAATTGTGATCGTCTGCCTGCGACAATCGACACCGTGTCATATTCATCCTGCGTCACGTGATCTACGCTACCACAAGCCCTACATGAGTACATCCATTATAATAGCGACCCCGCAGATCATATTGTTGTTCGATGTACTGTTCAGGTGATTGTTCATGCATGATTACTGTTCATCCAAAAAAAATTGTGGCATCTGTGTCCGAAGCACATGCCGGCGTCGCCGCCTCGGCCACCACCCGTCCGAGGCGCTCGGGCTTCGAAGATCGCGCGTTCGGCTCCTCGCGAGTCGCCTAGACTCCGCGCCGCCCGGCCCGCCGCGTCGGCGGGCGCTCGCCGGCTTCTGCGCCAAGGCCGCTTGGCTCCCCGCGCTGCCTCGGTTTATGTGCCTACCGCCGCTCCACGCGTTGATCGATTCCTCGGTTTTTGAGTTGCTTCGCCTCCTTCGCACGCTGGTAGCCGCACCCGGCGGTGGCTTGACGGCTCCGCGTGCCGCCGCCGTCGCCGCCAAGGCCCGCGCCGGGTTGCTCCTCTGAGCCCGCGCTGAAGCCGCGCGTCGCCGAGCCCGCTGGCCTTCTGCCGAGGCCGCCGAGCGCCGCCACCGAGCCCGCCGGCCTTCCCGCCGAGGCCGTTGCGCACCGCCGACGGAGATGCCGGATCCCACGTCGTATGGTCAGTGTCGGCTACCGCCATACCGCGAGACGCTATGGATTCGCGCCATCACGGCTTTGCGCCAGCAACGCCGCCATGGATCCACGATGACACGGCTCCGCGCTCGTTGACCTCGCGCCCGCCGCACCGCCTCACGCCCACGCTGACCCGGGTTTTTTCCCTGCGGGAATAATGGCGGTGGCTGGGAAGTCTGTAGGCGCTAGGGTTTCGGCGCTTAGTGCAACCGCACTGCCCTCCCGAGCCGCGTCGCGACGGAGGCCGCCAGGCCACGCGGGCCGACTCTCGCCACGCGGGCCGCGCGCCGCTGGGGGGCCTCACACCGTAGCGGGCCTCCACACATGGGCCGGCCGTACGACCCGTTTTCTTGAAGAAAATAGAAGATTTCAGTATTACTTTTAAAAAAAATCAGAAAATTCGTTATAAATCCTAGTAAAATAGTCTTCTAGGTTATGGACTTCCATAAAATTTTGGTAAATTGTTTTTTTAGTAAACATTGGAAGTACCATGCTCTGGGTTTATTTTCTAGCATTATTCCATGTTTATATGTGCTGGAATTTATTTTTCTATTAATTGGTAATTCTGAAAATTACTTGGTAATTAACAGAAAACTGTGAAAAATACTAGATAACATAATGGGAGCTTCATGTCTCTGGATTTAATTTTCTTAGCATTATACCATGATTATTTCTTGTTGGAATTTATTTCCAGTTAATTGGTAATTCTGAATATTGCTTAATAATTAGCAAAAATCATGAAAAAATGGTAGAAAAATCCTGAAAAATGTGATAATTATCTACTGAATAGATATAGACCAAAACTTTACTGACTCAATAATAAGCATGCAAAATAATATTTTACCTGAAGTAAAATCCCTGTTTTGCTTGCATATAGGATATGTCTGACATCGCCAAGAAAGAATTCACTGAGCTTGCCTTGAATGGCAGCAACTATCTCACTTGGGTAATAGATGCCAAGATCAACTTGACATCCCGATCCCTTGGAGCAGCAATTTCCCAGCCTAAAGCTGGTACCCCTGCTCTCCCTGAAGCTGCTAAATGCGCAGGTTTACACTTCCTGAGGCACCATCTCCATGCGGACATGAAAGGCCGAATATTTGATGGAGGAGGACCCGCTGGCTCTATGGAATTCCCTGAAGGAATGATATAACCAGTAAAGATCCGTTCTGTTACCAGAAGCACAACGAGAATGGACCCTCCTATGATTTCAAGATTTTAAGTCAGTGGCAGCGTACAACTCTGCCATGCACAAGATTGTTGCCAAACTAGCATTCGTGACGGTAAGATTACGTGTGAAAAGATTGACAAGACATTGTGCACATTCCACCCCAATATGAGGATACTGCGGCAACAGTATCGCCATGCAAAGTACCAGAAGTACTCTGAGCTGATATGCATTTTGCTAGAAGCAGAAAAGCACGATGAACTTCTAATGAAGAATCATCAAGTCCTACCTAGTGGGAGTCATGCATTGCCTGAAACACATGCAAACGCTCAGTAGGCTAGCAATAGCCGAGGCCGTAGAAAGGGCCAAAGAGAGAAAGGCGACAAATGGAAGAATGTCAAAAATCATAAAGGATTAAGTCTTATTGAAGATGAGCTAAAAGAATTCCAGAAGAATAAAGATAAATCCCAGGAGGATGATACAAATGATTTGTATGGAGATATGTAGTAGTCTCCCAGTCTTTCTTCAGAGTCAATGCCACATTATCCTTTTCTAGAGTCTCCTTGATAGTCTCTTTTATCAGTTTAGTTTTTGTGTTCCTGAATGAACAATGGTCTACGCTCCTGTTGAGAGATTATCGGTTAAATTCAATAAAGTGTAATTTTTCAGGAAATTTATTTAATCATGCTATGCTTGTTCTATATTATTTGTTCCTGTTGTAACAAATGTTTGATTGTTTTTATATCTTTAATATAGAACACCTGTAAAATCTAATGGCGGAGGAGGAAATTTGTCTTGTAGACAGTTGCACCACAAATACAATTCTAAGGGAAACTAAATATTTCTAGACCTTGATTAAGAAAACTGGAAATATTATGACCATCGCCGGAAGTGATGCTCTCATTGTTGGCACCGGAAGAGCCATCATAGTTCTCCCTATGGGCACTCGCATAATTATAGAGAATGCCCTATTATACCCAGAGTCCAGTCGCACTTTTTAAGTTTCAAAGACATCCGTCTAAATGGTTTCCACATAGAGATCAAAATGAGGATGATCTGTAATACCTACTCATGACTAAGTTTGACGGTGTAATAAAAGTGTGGTCGAAAAATTCCCTTCCTTCTCCTCCGGATTATATTACACATATATAAAATCAAGTTTATGTTGCGATGAAAACTATAGTTAAAACCCGTAAATATTTAAGATCCGCATGATCGTGCAGGTCATCCTGGGTTGAATATGATGAGAAGAATAATAAATAATTCTGCACGCCATAACATAAAAACTACGCTTTTCCTAAACACAAGCTTTTATATGCCTGCTTGTGCTAAAGTAAAGCCGATAGTGCGACCCTCTAATCTCAAAGTTAGGGAAGAATCACTGAATTTCCTGGAGAGAATTCAAGGTGATATCTGTGGACCAATTCAGCCCCTGTCGGGCCCCTTTAGATATTTTATGGTTCTAATAGATGCTTCTACTAGATGGTCCCATGTATGTCTCTTATCTACTAGAAACCATGTTTTTGCTAAATTAATCGCCCAAATTATTAAATTGAGAGCCTCCTTTCCAGAAGAAAGGATTAAGTCCATTCGCATGGATAATGCTGGCGAGTTTACCTAAAAAGCATTTAATGATTATTGCATAGCTCTGGGCATTAATGTAGAGCACTCTGTACCCCATGTGCACACACAAAATGGCCTTGCAGAGTCATTAATTAAGAGACTAAAGCTTAATGCTAGGCCGCTTTTGCAGAATTGTAGGTTACCCACTAGCTGTTGGGGCCACGCAGTGCTACACGCTGCATCATTAATTCAACTCAGACCAACTGCATACCATGAAACTTCTCCCTTGCAGCTAGTGCGTGGGAAAGAACCAAGCATTTCCCATCTGCCAAAATTTGGCTGTGCTGTATACGTGCCAATCTCTCTACCTCAGCGTACCACCATAGGACCTCACCGGAAGTTGGGGATCTATGTAGGTTATGAATCTCCGCCAATTATTAAATACCTAGAGCCAATGACAGGGGATATGTACACGGCTCGGTACGCTGATTGTATTTTTGATGAGGACAATTTTTCGGCATTAGGGGGAGATAAGTACCACATTGAAGAATGCCGGGAAATAGATTGGAATGCCACTGGCATTCAGTCCTTAGACCCACGCACTAAAGAAGCCGAACTTGAAGTTCGGAGAATAATAAGTCTGCAACAAATAGCCGATAATCTGCCAGATGCCTTCACAGATCATAAGGGAGTGACAAAATCTCATATACCTGCAGTAAATGCACCTGAAAGAGTGGAAATGCCCCAAAAGGTTATTGAACCCACTCTTGCTCCTCATGACAAAAAGAGGGGGAGGCCTCCAGGTGCACGGGACTCAGTTCTGCGGAGACGTCCGCAGAAACGGAGAATCGAACAAGTGAGGTCACTACCTGAGACAGTTGAAGAAGCTCAACTTGATGTTGAGAAAATCCCTGAAGTGAGCCATCCTGAAGATGGAAATCCCAGCGAATATTTGCGCACACAATCTGACGCTGGGAAGTCGGAACACCCAGACTGCGTCGTTGTGGGAAATCACGACGAGCTGGAAGAAATGAATGAAGAAATATCCACCAATTATGTGGATTAAGGAGAGTTGTATAAAAGAAAGACTACAATTGTTGACATTTATTTCGCCTCTAAAATTGCTAAAACTCTTGAACTGGATCTAGAACCAAAGTCCATGGCAGAGTGCCAGAAGCGCTCAGATTGGGTCAAATGGAAAGAAGCAATTGAGGCGGAATTGCGCTCGCTTAATAAAAAGAAAGTATTCAGTCCTATTGACCGAACACCTCCTAAAGTGTTCCCTGTAGGATCAAAATGGGTTTTCATCCGGAAGAGAAATGAAAACAACCAGGTGGTGAGATATAAAGTGAGGCTAGTAGCACAGGGGTTCACGCAGAGACCCGACATCGATTACGATGAAACCTATTCTCCTGTAATGAGTGGAATAACGTTCCGATATTTAATATCAATGGCAGCTGGCATAAATTTAAAAATGCAGTTGATGGATGTAGTGACCGCATATTTATATGGGTCACTGGATACGGGCATTTATGTGAGAGTCCCTGAAGGAGTCAAAGTTCCAGATCCTAATAATCGCAACATGTATAGTGTCAAACTGCAGAGATCACTATACGGGTTAAAACAGTCAGGGAGAATGTGGTATAACCGGCTGAGTGAGTTCCTCCTGAAGAAGGGATACTCGAATAATGATGATTGTCCTTGTGTGTTCATAAAGAAATCCCGAAATGGATTCTCAGATCATCTCAAGATATGTCGATGATCCAATATCATCGGAACCACAGAGGAGATAAAGGAAGCAAGTGCTTACCTCACGACGGAGTTTGAGATGAAAGATTTGGGTAAAATCAAATTTTGCTTAGGCTCAGACTAGAGCATTTCCTGTAAGGAATTCTTGTACACCAGTCTTCCTATACTCAGAAGGTATTGGAAAGGTTTCATATGAATAAATCGCATCCTTTAAAAACCCCCATGGTCGTGAGATTCCTTGAAGTGGATAAAGACCCTTTCAGACCAAGGATGGAAAATGAGGAAGTCTTAGGACCTGAAGTCCCACATAAGAGATAGAGTGCAACTGAATATGGTTAAGAATATCTTATCTCATAACACTCCCCCTTGGGCGAATACCGCGTAATGCACATATCTCGTTAAAAACTCCTCTCAAAAACCCTGTAGGAAAAAAAGGATGGAGAAAAGAGTACATTGCACTCGCACTCCGTGTTACACTAGTTGCCTCATTTAAAACCTTAATGTGAGAAAACTTCAGGAAAACTCACTAAGAAAAAAAAAGAGTACAACTTATAATCTTCAGGATTTAAAATATGACCTTCAGGATCATGCAAAGGGTCATGGTTCAGGGATTTACTCCCCCTAAACTTTGTATATCTCTAAGTCGTCTCATTCCAATGCTATTGACACATCTTTGAAATGTAGATTTTGACAAGGACTTTGTGAATAAATCTGCAAGATTTTCACATGACTTAGTTTGCAAAATCTTTACCTCACCGTTCTTCTGGAGTTCGTGAGGATAGGAAAGCTTTGGAGCAACATGCTTCGTGATATTGCTTTTCACATAACCCATTTGCATTTGTGCAACACAAGCAGCATTATCTTCATGATAATTGTGGGGGTATCGACGGTGTTAAGACCACATGACTTCTGGATATGGTTAATCACACGTCTTAGCCAAACACATTCACGTGAGGCTTCATATAAAGCTATAATCTCTGAGTGGTTGGTAGAAGTAGCTACCAAGATCTGTATATAAGACTGCCAAGAAAACAGATGTACCACCACAGAAAAACACAAAACCAGTCTTAGATTTGGCACTGTGGGGATCAGACAGATGCCAACATCCATATATCCCTCCATGGTTAAGTCTTGGTTCTTCTGGAAAAACAATCCAAGATCTTGAGTATCTTGGAGGTATCTGAGTAAAATCTTGACACCAACCCAATGTCTTCTAGTTGGAGCTGCACTGTGTCTTGCTAGCAAATTTACTATGAATGCAATACCAAGCCTTGTGCAATTTGCAAGATACATCAGTATGGGACTTCAGGTCCTAAGACTTTCTCATTTTCTATCCTTGGTCTGAAAGGGTCTTTATCCACTTCAAGTGATTTTACGACCATAGGGGTTTTTAGTGGATGCGATTTATCCATATTAAATCTTTTGAATACCTTCTTGGTATAGAAGACTGGTGTACAAAAATTCCTTCAGGGAAAATACTCTAGCTGCAAGCTTAAGCAATATTTGGTTTTACCCAAATCTTTCATCTCAAAACTCTGTCGTGAGGTAAGCACTTGTTTCCTCTATCTCCTCTGTGGTTCCGATAATATTCAGATCATCGACATATAACTGAGATAATACATAATCCATTTTGTGATTTCTTTATGAACACACAGGGGCAATATTCCTTCTTCAGGAGGAAATCACTAAGTCGGTTATACCATATTCTCCCCGACTGATTTAATTTGTATAGCGATCTCTTCAGTTTGACGCTATACATGTTGCGATTATTAGGATTCGGAATTGTAACTCCTTCAGGGATTCTTATATAAATATCTGTATCCAGTGATCCATATATATGAGGTCACTTCATCCATCAACTGCATTGATAAGTTTAAGCTTGCTGCCATTAATATTAAATTTTGGAACGTTATACCACTCTTTACGAGAGAATATATTTCATCGTAATCGATGTCGGATCTCTGCGTGAACCCTTGTGCTACGAGCCTCGCTTTATATCTCACCACCTGGGTATTTTCATTGCTCTTCTGGATGAAAAACCCATTTGCTCCTACAGTGAACATTTTAGGAGATGTTCGGTCAACAAGACCAAAAACTTTCCTCTTATTAAGTGAGCACTGCCTCAATTGCTTCTGTTTGTTTGACCCTATCTGAGCGCTTCTGGCACTATACCATTGACTTTGGTTATGGATCCAGCTTTTAGCAATTTTAGAGGTGAAATATATGTTGACAATTATAGTCTTTCTTTTATACAATTCTCCTGCATCACTTCAGGGATATCTCTTTATAAATTTCTTCTAGCTCCTCGTGATTTCCCACAACGATGGAGTCAGGGTGTTCCGATTTCCCAGCGTGGGATTGTACGCGTAAATATACGCTGGGGTTATCATCTTCAAGATGGATCACTTCAGGGATGTTACCCTCTCCCGGATGGCTCACTTCAGGGATTTTCTCAAAATCAGGTTGAGCTTCTTCCACTATCATGGGTAGTGTTCTCATTTACCCGGTTCTCTACTTCTGCGGATGTCTCCGCGGAATTGAGTCCCGTGCACCTAGAGGCCTCCCCCTCTTTTTATCATGAGGGTCAAGAGTGGGTTCAATATCCTTCTAGGGTATTTCCACTCTTCCAGGTGCATATACTGCATGTATATAAGATCTTTTCACTCCCTTATGAATAGTGAAGGCATATGGTAGATTATAAGCTTATTTATTGCAGATTTATTATCCTCCGAACTTCAAGTTCGGTCTCTGTAGTGCGTGGATCTAAGGACTCGGCATTCTCTAATGTGATACTTATCTCCCCCTAATGCCGAATAATGTCCTTAGTACAATCAGCGTATCGAGTCATGAACATATCCCCTGTTATAGGCTTTAGGTGTTTAATATTTGACGGAGATTCATAACCTATATATATCCTCAACTTCCGGTAAGGTCCCATGGTGGTACGCTGTGGTGAAGAGATTGGCATGTATACAATACAGCTAAATTTTTGCAGATGGGAAATACTTAATTCTTTTCCACGCACTATCTGCAACGGGCAAATTTCATAATGTGCAGTTGGTTTGAGTTGAATTAAGCCCGTAGTATGCAGTACTGTATGGCCCCAACAACTGGTGGAAAGCCTACTATTCTGCAAGAGCGGTCATGCAATAAGTTTTTATTCTTTTAATATAATGACTCTGCAAGGCCATTTTAAGTGTGGACATTAGGTACGAGATGCTCTACATTAATTCCCAGAGCCATACAATAATCGTTAAATGCTTTTGAGGTAAACTCGCTAGCATTGTCTATTTGAATAGACTTGATCCTTTTTTCTGGAAAGTAGGCTCTTAACTTAATAATTTGGGCAATTAATTTTGGCAAAAAGATGGTTCCTAGTATATAAGAGACATACATAGGACCATCTAATAGAAGCATCTATCAGTACCATAAAATTTCTTAAAAGAAGCCCGACAGGGACAGAACAGGTCCATAGATATCACCTTGAATTTTCTTCAGGAAATTCAATGATTATTTCCTAACTTTTTAGGTAAGAAGATCTAAGAATAAGCTTTCCTTTAGCATAAACAGGGCATAAGAAAACTTCAGGTATAGGAAAGTCTTTATGCTATGGCTAGCAGAATTATAATTATTCTTCTCATAATATTCAACTCAGGGTAATCCAGTTGATCTGTTAGATCTTAAATTTTTCTCGGTTTTCATCGCAACACAAACTTCAGGTTTTTTATATGTGCATAGTATAACCCAGAGGAGAATGTATGAAGTTTTTTAACCATACATTTATTATATCCATTAAACTTAGTCATGAGTAGGTATTCTGTACCATCCTCATTCTCTGTCTCTATATGAAAACGATTTTAGACCAATGTCTTTAAAACTTAAGGGAGTACAACTGGACTCAGGGTATAATATGGCATTCTTCAAGTGCCAACTATGTGAGTATCGCTTTTGGCGATAGTCAAAATATTTTCAATTCACTTAGTATGGTACAACTGTCTTCTAGATAGATTTTCTCCTCCGCCATCGGATTATACTTTGTTCTATATTGGAAGTATGATTTAACAATCAAACAATTGTTGCATCAGGAACAAATTGTATAATATAGTACAAACATAGCACAATTAATCAAATATCTAGAAAATATCAATTTATTCAATTTTTGAATGATAATCGCTCAACAGGAGCGTAGACCAAATGTTCATTCAGGAACTAGGGCTAAACTGATAAGGAGACTTATAAGAAATATGTGACATCGACTTAGCAAAGTGAAGGGATATTTAGGAGACTAATCCAGGTCTCCATATGAGATGTAGGTGCCCTCCTGAGACTCCTCGAACTCAATAATTTCAAGAATCGTATCATCACACTTCTCAACATCCGTATCAACAATAGGTTGAACGGTGAAGTATGACTTAATATTATTTCCCCGAGTCTTATTTAGTTTCCAGTGGATTGCATGTAAAGGTCTACCATATGCTTCGAGATGCGATAGTTGCATGACCAATGGCCAGTGCATCCATACATAAAATAGTACCTATGCACGATTAGAACTGGGGTGATGATCTGCAGGATCAACAGTTGCATAGAGTGCTTACGTAGGGCTTGACGTAGCAGGATGAACTTCGATGCCATGTAGATTGTCGCAGGCAGACGATCACGATCGGTAGCATCAGTAGAGCTTCGTACTGATAACGTGTTGTAAAACGTAGTCATTCACCCACGATCAATCAACCACACGCCAACGAAATCACAAGAATAAGAACTAGAGCACACACAAGTAGGGGGCAAAGTTCTCTCGCTTTATTAGATTGATCTCTTGTATAAGGGGGTGCCCAATATATAGTAGAAGGTAGCAAGAGATAGATTCGGATTCGATCACACATAATAGATAGAGTCCAACCGAATACGGTTAGAATATCTTATCTCATAACAGACAAAACTCTCTTTTCATTAGATTGATTCTCTTGTACACAATGGTGCCATATTTATAGCTGAAGCCAATAAATGATAGATTCAGACTCGTCCACATAGAGATAGAGTCCAACTATATTTGGACAACTAGGACTCAGAGTTCATCTATATCTCAATACTCCCTCTTGAGCGAATACCACATAATGTACATTCCTCATAAAAAACTCCCCTCAGAAACCTAATAGGAAAAAAAAGATAGAGAAAAGAGTACATCGCACTCGCACATTGTATTACAATAGTTGCCTCATTAAAAATCTGTATATGAGAAAACTCTAGGAAAACTCACTAAGGGAAAAAGAGTGTAACTTATAATCTTCTGGATTTAATGTAGGATCTTCGGGATATGCTAAGGGTTATAGTTTAGGGATTTATTATTCTTGAACTTTGCATATCTCTAAGTCATTTCATTCCAGTGCCATGCACATATTATTGGAAACTAGATGTTGGCAAGTATTTAATGAATAAATATGCTAGATTTTCACATAATTTAGTTTGTAGAATCTTTACCTCACTATTTTTCTGGTGTTCGTGAGGTTAGAAAAGTTTAGAGGCAATATGCTTCGTGATATTGCTGTTAACAAAACCCATTTTATTTGTGCAAAACAAGTAGCATTATCATCATAGATAATCGTAGGGGTATCAACGATATTAAGACCATTTTACTTCTGAATATGGTTAATCACACGTCTTAGCCAAACACACTCATGTGAAAATTCATATAAGCTATAATCTCTGAGTGGTCGATAGAAGTTGCTACCAAAGTCTGCTTAAAAGACCATTAAGAAACGGCTATACCACCGCAGAGAAACACAAACCCAGTTTGAAATTTGGCATTATGAGGATCAGACAGATAACCAACATCCGTATATCGCACCATAGTCAAGTCTTAGTCCTTCTAGTAAAATAATCTAAGATCTTTTGTACTTTGGAGGTATCTGAGAAAAGTCTTAACACCAGCCCAATATCTTTCGGTTGGAGCTGCACTATGTCTAGCTAGCAAATTTACTATGAATACAATATCAGGCCTTGTGCAATTCGTAATATTCATAAGTGCTCCAATGAGGCTTAAGTATGGACTTCGGGTCCTAAGACTTTCTCATTTTTCATCCTCGGTCTGAGAAGGGTCTTTATCCACTTCAAGAGATCTTACTACAATGAGGGTTTTTAAAGGATGGGATATATCCATATTAAATCTTTCCAATACCTTCTTGGTATAGGTAGACCGGTGTACAAAATTCCTTCTGGGAAACGCTCTAGCTGTAGGCCTAGGCAATGTTTGGTTTTACCCAAATCTTTCATCTCAAAATCCGTCGTATGGTAAGAACTTGCTTTCTTTATCTCTTGTGTGGTTCGATGATATTCAGATCATCAACATAAACTGAGATGATACAAAATCTATTCTGGGACTTCTTTATAAACACATAAGGATAATCATTATTATTGGAGCAGCTAGGGGTGAAAACGGGTTGGATACAGGTGGATATTGCTCTTTTCGTATCCTAACCCATATTTGTTTCCAGATTCGAAACCGGATACGGGCTAGCTGGATATGGATATGAATCAAGGTTATTCGAGATACGGATACGGGATGGATATATGACAGATTCGAGCCAAAAACGGCTAAAGATATACGGATAATGCATGCATATATATAGTATTATATATTGAATTAAACCATACGAGTACATAACCATAGGAACAAGTTATATATCAATCAAACCCAATAGACATCACAGAAAGAATATGCTACTTTAGGATTAATAGAACGAACTAATTGTCAATATAAATGGCCTGCCATGGAAAAACATGCGACGAAATGGGCTGGGTCTTTCTGATATTCGAATACGAAAAATCAGGATATTCGATTCGGATATCTGATTCGAATATGAAAATTTTGGATATACGGATCCCGTCCCATATTTATCGGATATTGGCTACTTCGTATCCGATCTTGGATCTGGATTCAAGTATCCAGATCCCGTCCCGTATCCGATCGGATAGTTAAATCCGGTCCCAACCGGATCTAGTCCCAAATCAGAAGGGAAATATCCGACCCATTTTCACCCCTAGGAGTGGCCCTTCTTTAGGAGGAACTTATTAAGTCAGTTGTACCACATTCTCCCCGACTGTTTTATCCGTATAGCAATCTATGCAATTTGACACTATACATATTGCGATTACTTTTATTAGGATCTGGAATCGTGACTCCTTCATGGACTCTCGTATAAATATCCGTATCCAGTGACCCATATAAATATGTTATCACTAAATCCATCAACTACATTGATAATTTTAAGCTAGCTGCCATTTATATCAAGTTTCAGAACTTTTGTTCTATTCATTATAGGAGAGTAAATTCCATCTTAATGGATGTCGTGTCTCTATATGAACCCTTGTGCTACAGGCCTCACTTTATATCTCACCACCTTATTATTTTCATTTCTCTTTCAGATGATAACCCAATTTGATCCTACAGGGACCACTTTAAGAGGTGTTCGATCAACAGAACCAAAATACTTTCCTCTTATTAAGCGAGCGCAATTCTACCTCAATTGCTTCTTTCCATTTGACCCTATCTGAGCGCTTCTGGCATTCTGCCATGAACTTTGGTTTTGAATCCAGATCAAGCAAGTTTGAAGTAAAATGTATATCGATAATTGTAGTCTTTTCCTTATAAAACTCTCCTGAATCACTTCAGGGATAACTCTTTATTAATTTCTTCTAGCTCCTCGTGATTTCCTACAACGAAGGAGTCTGAGCGTTCTAACTTTTCATCATTAGATTATGCGCACAAATATTTACTGGGGTTATCATCTTCAGGATGGATCACTCCATTGATGCGATAACCATCTTCAAGATGGCTCACTTCAGGGATTTTCTCAACAACAGGTTGAGCTTCTTCTACTGTCTCAGATAGTATTCTCACTTGTTCGTTTCTTTGTGTCTACAGGCGTCTCCACAAAATTGGGTTCTGTGCACCTGGAGGGCTCCCCCTCTTATCGTGAGGGGTAAGAGTGGGATCATTATCCTTCTAGGGTATTTCTACTCTTGTCAAGTGTGTTTACTGTAGGTAAATGAGATCTTATCACTCCCTTATGATCAGTGAAGGTATTGGTAGATTATTAGCTATTTATTGCAGACTTATTCTCATTCGAACTTCAAGTCGAATTCGTTAGTGCTTGGGTCTAAGGACTGAATGCCAGTGATATTCCAATTTATTTCTCGACATTCTCTAATGTGTTACTTTTTCCCCTAATGCCAAGAAATTATCCTTATACAGTTAGCGTACCAAACCATATATAGATCCCCTATCATAGTCCCTAGGTATTTAATATTTGATGGAGATTTATGACCTACATAGATCCCAACTTCCAGTGAGGGTCCATGGTTGTACGATGTGGTGGTGAGATTGGCACGTATACAACACATCCAAATTTTCATAGATGGAAAATACTAGCTACTTTCCCACACACTATTTGCAAAGGGAAAATTTTATGGTATGTAGTTAGTCTGAGTTGAATTAATACCGTAGTGTACAGCGCTGCGTAGCCCCAACAACTGGTGGTTAACCTACAATACTACAAGAGTGGTCGAGCAATAAGTTTTACTCTTTTAATTAATGAATCTGTAAGGCCATTTTAAATGTAGACATGAGGCCCCAACAGCTGGTGGATAAGGCTGCTTGTGTTGTACAAATGCAAATGGGTTATGTCAAGAGCAATATCACGAAGCATATTGTCCCTAATTTTTTCTATCATCATGAATTCTAGAAGAACGATGAGGTAATGGTCCTGCAAACTAAGTCATGTAAAAATCTAGCTGATTTATTCACTAAGTCTTTGCAAACATCTAGTTTTCAAAGATGTGTTTGTGGCATTGGGACGAGACAACTTAGAGAAATGTAGAGTTTAAGGAGTAGTAAATCATTGAACCATAACTCTTAGTACTATCCTAAAGATGCTACCCTAATTCAAAAAATTGCAAGTTGCACTCTTTTTCGTTAGTGAGCTTTTCTTAAGTTTTCTCATATAAAGTTTTTTAATGAGGAACCAAATATGACACAATATGAAGATATAGTGTACTCTTTTCTCTATTTCATTTTTTCTTACTAGGTTTTTGAGATGAGTTTTTATTAGGTATATGCCTGACACGATTTTCTCCCAAGGGGAGATGTTAAGAAATATCTATTCTATGGTTTGTGGGCGAATCGCAAAACAACCCATGAGGGGCTTATCCTATAAATATAGCACCCCATTGTACAAGAGAGGAATAAATAATAAAAAAAGTATTAGACTCCCTATGTCATGTGTTCATATATTGTGATTATCATTTAGGTATTCTTGACCTGTATTGAGATTGATCTACGGTAATCATCTATATAATTAAACAAATGATACATTTTTTCCTTATTAATCTCCACGAGCTCTCCTCAAATCCCTCTTTCATCTCTAAAAATCTCTAACAGAAAACAAATAAATTTTCCTACAAAAAATCAAATTAACTACTATGAAATATAATACTTATCCCAACAATCTCCCTTCCCTTCCTTCATGGTGCATGACCGAGCTGCGATGTAAACAGCGGTGATAAAGCTAAAGGTCTGGTGTATGCCAAGCGCAATGGTAGAGGAATGTTGTGAGTAAGGACGAAGCTCAACCAGGCACTACTGTGGAGCTAAGAGCATGACGTAAACTAAGCTTCGCGACAACAGATTAACTACTAGATAATATTATTTTTATCTACATTAAAGCATAGACATTCAGCTAGTACATAGACATTTTCACTTCCGATGAATTGTAACGCAATAGTGCTCTTGCCAAGCTTTGGTCTTAGCTGTTGGTTAATATTATTTCTATGATAGTAAAGCACGGAAAATCGGCTGGTGCACAGATGTTTTCACTTACCACAAATTGTACCACATGAGATTGTTGTCGCCATGCTTTGGCTCCACGCAAGTCCACTCCCACCTTGCCTCTGTGCTCCACTGGAACCTGTGCTTCGGGATGTATTGTGGGTTAGCTTCACATTGTTCATATTGACCGCAAATATTTATGCGGGATATTGCGGTAGCCCGTGAAAGGCTTATGCGGGCAATGCGGCATCTACAAAACCCACAAAATCTTATATTTTTCTTTTAGTTGAGCTAAAATACAATAGTTTGGGTATGAAAATTTGTATTTGCTGCTGAATGTTAATGCTCTAAAATACAATAGTTTAGACATTAACCATGCAAATGTTAATGCTCTACCTCTACTGCTTCTTCTACCGTGTTGTTGCTCTGCTAGTACTAGTATATAAGTCTTATGCTAATAGCCTGATACTGCTCCATTGCTTCTTCTCTGTTACTTACAAAGAGCAAAAACAACAGCAAGTCATGTAAGAAACGTCATATCCGGTTCTTAAAAAAAGAAACATCATATCAAAATTCTCTTGTTTTGATTGGAGATCCAATGTTGTTTCCATAGAATATGATGTTCAAAACTTCACTTAATACATATCACTCCTGTAACAACAATACCCAGATTTGATAAACTTGCACACTGCACTTTCTGCAGAAGACATGAAAAGAGCAATCTTATTATCATTGCTTCTATACAAAACAAAATGCTAGAGGAATCCACACTACATCTGTATTATTATAACCATTGAAACTAATCTAGTCCACACTACACACTTGAAACCAACCCAATCCAAAATAATCTTTGGAACTGACTCCAATAAAAAATTCTTTCAGCTATAAACTTCACAGGGGATCTACTTTTCAAATAGAAGCGTGCCGGCATCGAGAGCCGAGAAGAGAGGCTGCGAGAGGAGACTCGGGAGAGGCGGCGATGAGACGAGGGCAGAGACGGAGCCCTTCATGTGAGAGGTGGGCTTCGCGGGCTATAGTTTGAGCCGCTTAATTTATTAAATAAGATGTGGGTGTCCACATAACATTATTTGGTGAGCTAATTTAAGCGGGTTCGCGGACACCCATGTCCACTTTCACCCTTAGCTGTCACCCATCTCACCTCATCCCAGAAGCCACCGTAGCTGCCACCTCCCACAAGCTAGGTTGGCCGTGCGCCACACTGCCTGTTGAAAATATACCTAAAGACAATTATAGAGATTATTATATTTCCTCATGTTCATAATTTACTATCTTTTTCTTTGAATAATGTTATTATTATTTATTAGAAAGTATGTGACTTGTTTGTGAAACTCTATATATGACTTTGTGATGATTATTCTAAAGTAATCCCTAGTCGATAAACATATGAGGGCATATATGAATACACTAGCTTATGTATTGGTTGATGTCCATGTTTTACTGGTCATGGATATAGAGATATCAAACCAATAATATGGACACATATTAGAGAATATGGAGTTGGATCAACCCACCTTGAGACACTGCGAGAACGTTGTAATCTTATTTGTGATCAGTTGGTCTCATATACAATGTGTATACTATATCCTTAGACTTGAGGTTGACGGATGTACTTTAGATATGTAATAACTTACTTAAGGGTTGCCAAATACTACTTCGTAACTGAGTAGTTATAAAGGTAGCTTTCAGATTTGTCATGAAGCATGCTGCGAGGCATGGTCGATCAAGATGGGATATGCCCCTCCATACAACTGGAGCGATATCTCTAGCCCTCTCGAGTGGTTGGATTTCGAAAATATATAGCCATGCTACTCGCGATTAAAGAGTTAATCGTATTCGGGGATTCTGAGTCACGTAATCGAGAAAGAGTGGTAGAGCTAACTAAACAAGTATGGCACATACTCACCTTGAGTTTGACTGATATCATGAGGCAAAGGAAAACACATATAACTAAGCGTTATTAAGGTTCACCTGATGTGATCTTTACATATACTCAAGAGTCAGCACATCCTGCTAAGGACCGCTACTAATTAATGCCGAGTAAGAGTACTCGAGCTATGACCAAGTAGACGTGAACCTATAGGGTTGCACGCTTAAAGGGTTAGGACTTAATTCAGATGATGGTCCGAATGTTGATAAGCTTCGAGTTCTTAATGGGCCTCTAATGTAGAGACTCGTTATGGGGCATATATATAAAGGGAGGGAGTGGTGGCTTTAGGTTTAAGAGACACCATAGGAATTCAGAATTTTCGAAACCTTAGCCACCACAACTCCTTCGTCCAAAACTGTACAGCTGGTGCTAGCACTCTAGTATGTGGTGTTCCTGCCCTGCACGAGTGGATACCTTGGAGGTGTTGCTGTGAGGCTTCAACGCTAGGACAATCTGCAACCTATGATCGATGGTCATGAGGATGATTCGCAACCTATGACGGTCATAAGGAGCTATTAGATGAGGCACGAGGCTAGTACGTCTACAATTACACAAACGCGCTACATTGACTCTACTTTTGCTATGGTTCTACGCATCTAGTGGTAATTTTATGATCTATAATTTGTAGTGGTTCCTTAGTTACATGGTAGAAATTTTTGATTTTATGCTAGAGTAGCCTACCGGTTCTCCTTCAGTGATATCAGAGTCACCCTATCTAGTTTTAGATTCAGCATGGATGCATATGGTGATATGCGGTAGTAGTAGATGTGATCTATTGCTGTTTTGTTGGCCGTTCTATTTGATAGATCGGTTTTGGTAATGGTCAATAAGATCGATTCATGTTCAGTGGTCATAGATGGGTTCAAGATCATTGTTCTGTAATCCTACTGTTGTGGTTGTATCACTACTAACCCCTATTGGTTGGTTTCCGCCATCATGGTAGACCGTGAAATGTAAACCCATAGGAAGCACACAAAGATCAAAAGGATTGATCGAAAAGGATCTGTGGTTGGAAAAGTGTTAATATAATTAATCCGTAGGGATTTTCTTGGTTGGATTCATGTATTTGATATGTTTTTTCGAAGAGCTTAGTGGTAGTACTTGGAGCACTCGAGCACTTGGAGGCATGATGAACAAGAAACGTGGCGATGGAAATCACCATGTGAAGGGTCATAATATGTCATAGTTAATATGATTACCTGTGATTGCTTTTATGTTCCTGTTTATTTATTTCTATGAATGTTATATAGTTGTTCCGAATGTTTTTAACATGGTAGAAGTAAAAATCCCTCATGTAATATTAAGCAAAATTGATGCCCTTCCAATTAGCTGCACCATCCAATATCATGTAAATTAATGGTAGGTTCGCTAAAGTAGGGTGCCATTAACTTTCTTTGATTAAATGGGTTTATGTCAGACACTCATACGAATTGCATTGGTTACACTTGACAAGGTCATCATAACGGTTATAGACCTTGGGGCATAGGGTTAGGGTCAGGGCATAGAGATGCCACCCAACAACAAGAGTCATATAGAGATATGATTAGCAAAGGGTTGTTTACTAAATTCATTTGCCTTCTAGCAGTGACGTTGAAGCTCACTTGTAGACTAATTAATTATGGGTCTTGAATTATTAAGTATCATAAGAGGGATATGGAATTTAGCAGGAGTATCTTTATTAAATTCTTTAACACAAGTAACTTTTTATGAATGTTTGTCTCAATTTTTTGCATATATTTTCTATTTCAGATCATGGCACCACCTACTGCTACAATCACTTTCAGTATTGTTTTATGTTCGATAATTGAAAAGAAAAACTTAATAGAACAAACTTTGTGGATTGTTTCCTCAACCTGAAAATTATTCTCAGGCAAGATAAAAGGAACTCGTTTTAGAGCAACCAATTCCAGATGTGCTTGATGAGAATGCTACTAATGTTTTTAAAGCCGCTTACATAAAGGCATGTGATGAGTCCCTCAATGTTAGTTGTCTCATGCTTACTACTATGAACTCAGACCTTCAAAAATAGTTTGAGAAAATAGAGGCCTACGATATGATCATAACGCTCAAGGGTATCTTTGAGACTTAGGCTAGAACTGAGAGATATGAGATCTTAAAGTCCTTGTTTGGATGTAAACTGGCTGAGGATAGTCCGGTGAGCCCTCATGTAATCAAGATGTTGTTTACATATAGAGCTTGGAAAAACTTGGTTTTCCCCTTAACCAAGTATTGGCTACTGACTTAATTCTTATGTCGCTCCGTCCGAGATTCGGGAAATTCATTATGACCTTTCATATGAATGGCATAGACAAGAATATCATTGAGCTACATTTGATGCTCAAGATAGTAGACGATAGTATTAAGAAAAGCCTAATCATATGATGATGGTGGTGCAGAAAAATACTAGCTCTAGAAGAAGACTAAGACTAAAGAAAAATACAAGACTAAAGCTTTGGATAAGAACCCCAACAACAAGCCTAAGCCTAAGCCTAAGTTTGGCCCTACTTCAAAGAGTGAATACTTCTATTGCAACGAGTCAGGCCATTAGAAGAGGAATTGCAAAAAGTACATGGCAGATATGAAAAATAATGATGGAGCTAAGCCATACATTTTAGGTATTAATGTTATAAATGCATTTCTTGCTGATTCTTCTATTAACTCTTGGGTATTTGATACCAGATCAGTTGCTCATATTTCCAATTCGATGCAAGGGTTATTAAGGAGTAGGAGCATTGCAAGATGCAAGGTTGATCTCCGCGTCAGGAATAAAGCAAGGGTTGCTGTATTGGTTGTTGGGACCTTGCCACTACATTTACCTTTAGGATTTATTATGTAATTAAATAATTTCTATTATGTTCTAGCATTAAGTAGAAACATTATCTCTGCCTCATGTCTGTTGGCAGGGGGGTTATAAATTCATTATTAAGGACAATGGTTGTTCTATAAATTTGAATAAGATGTTTTATGGATATGCTCCTGTTATGAATGGGTTGTTTATTTTAAATCTTGATGATGCACCTATCTATAATATTGATGCTAAGCGGCTTCGGCCTAATGATTTGAATCCCACTTACTTTTGCATTGACACTCGGGTTATATTAGTCAAAAACACATGATCATACTCCATAGAGATGGTTTTCTAAAATCATTTGATTTTGAATTATTTGAAATGTGTGAGTCTTGTCTACTTAGTAAGATGACCAAGACACCTTTCACTAGACATTGTCAAAGGGCGTCTGACTTATTGAAACTCGTACATACTGATGTATGTGGACCAATAAGCACGACAGCTAGAGGTGGTTTTTAGTACTTCATTACTTATACCAATGACTATAGTAGATACAGTTATGTCTAATTAATGAAGCACAAGTTAGAAACATTTAAAAAGTTCAAGGAATTCCATAATAAAGTACAAACTCAATGTGGCAAGAAAATCAAGTTTCTACGATCTGAACGTGGAGGCGAATATTTGAGTCACGAGTTTAATGATCATCTAAAGAGTTGCAGAATTATTCCATAAGTTACGCCTATAGGCACGCCTCAAAAGAATGGGGTGTCCAAGTGATGTAATCGAATTTTGTTAGACATGATTCGGTCAATGATGAGTTAGCCTGATCAACCGCTATCTTTTTGGGATTACGCTCTAGAACTGTAGCTTTCACACTAAACAGGGTGCCATCTAAATTTGTAGATAAGACTTGACATGAGATGTGGACTGGGAAGAGTCCTAGTTTATCTTTTTTGAAAATTTAGGGTTGTGATGTTTACGTTAAACGACAGACATCCGATAAACTCACATCCACATCGAATAAATACTTTTTCATGGGATATCTTAGGGAAACATTAGGATATTACTTCTACAACTAAGGAAAAGACAAAGTGTTTGTCGTTTGGAATGGTGTCTTTCTAGAGAAAGAGTTTCTCTCATAAAAGGCAAGTGGAAGAATAGTGCAACTCAAAGAAGTTCTAGAGACTCTACTCAGGGAGGACTTGGTTAGAGAGCCCCATGTTGGGGAGAATCTGGTCGAAGAACACATGGTCGAGAAAACTCTAGTTGGAGGGGCCCTAATCAAGGAGGCACTAATGCCATATAGGTTAGACATGCCGCACAAAGTACCTGCTCGGTATTCGTGCAATATATTGTTATTGAACAGCGATGAGCCTACGACTTACAAGGAAGAGATGACGGATCCAGAATCTAAGAAATGGCTTGGAGCCATAAGATCCAAGATAGAATCCATGGGTGACAATCAGGATTGGAAAACTGGTTGATCCGCCTAACAGTGTAAAAACTATTGAATGCAAATAGGTCTATAAGAAGAAGATTGATATGGATGGAAATATTTACATTTATAAAGCTTGACTTTTCGTAAAGGGGTTTCGACAAGCTCAAGGAGTTGACTACGATGAGGCTTTCTCACCATTAGCGATTCTTAAATCTATATAGATCATTAGAGCTATTGTTGTATATTTCGATTATGAGATGTGACAAATGAATATCAAAACGACTTTTCATAATGGAAACCTAAATAAAGATGTATACATGACATAACTTGAGGGTTTTGTCAATCTAAAGAATGCTAGTAAAATATACAAACTTCAAAAATCCATTGATGAGTTGAAGCAAGCATCTTGGAGTTAGAATATTCGTTTTAATAAGGTAGTCAAAGGGTTTGGCTTCATCAAGAATTTAGAAGAATCTTGTGTTTATAAGAAGGTTAGTAGGTGCGCATTTGTAGTTCTGATCTTGTATGTGGATGACATATTATTGATTGGGAATGACATTCCTATGCTGGAATCTGTTAAGGCCTCACTGAAAAATAGTTTTTCTATGAAGGACTTAAGAGAAGCAGCACATATCTTGGGCATAAAGATCTATAGAGATAGAGAGAAAAAGCTAAAATGATTAAGCCAGAGTACTTACATCGACAAGGTGTTGAATCGGTTCAATAAGCAGGATGTCAAGAAGGGGTCCTTCCTATGTCACATGGAATAAGTTTTAGCAAGATTCAGTGTCCTTTGACTACTAATGAGCGAGACAGTATGAATAAGATTCCATACTCTTCGGTCATTGGGTCTATCATGTACACCATGTTATGTACTCGACCAGATGTATCATATGCTCTAAATGTTACGAGCAGATACTAGTTTGATCCAGGTGAAGGTCACTGGACAGCAGTTAAAAATATCCTTAAGTACTTGAGAAGGATTAAGAATGTGTTCCTAGTTTATGGAGGTGGGGAAGTGCTCATTATAAATGGTTACACTGATGCAAACTTACAAACCGACAAGGATGATTATCATTCGTAATATGAATTTGTATACATTTTGAATCGAGGGGCAGTAAGTTGAAAAAGTTCCAAATAAGACACAGTTGCTGATTCTATGACGGGGATCGAGTAATTGCAGCTTCTAAAGCTCTAAAGGAGGGTATTTGGATAAACAATTCATTTTTGAACTATATGTGGACCTAAATGCCTCAGCCAATGAATCTCTATCTCTATTGTGATAATAGTGGAGCCATTGAGTGAAGGTCCCCATTAAAAGTCTAAGCATATACTCAGACGTTATCATCTTATTCGTGAGATTGTGGATAGAGGAAATGTAAAGATATACAAAGTGCACATGATTTCAAATATTGCTGGTCTGTTAACAAAGTCTCTCACACAACCAAAGCATGAGGCTCACACAAGAGATATGGGTATTAGATACTTAAATGATTGACTCTAGTGCAAGTGGGAGACTATTGGAGATATACCCTAAAGGCAATTATAGAAATAATTATATTTTCTTATGTTCATGATTTATTATC
This sequence comes from Otatea glauca, assembly GCA_036346275.1. Taxonomy (NCBI): domain Eukaryota; kingdom Viridiplantae; phylum Streptophyta; class Magnoliopsida; order Poales; family Poaceae; genus Otatea; species Otatea glauca. The sequence continues at coordinate 18,869,931 of CM070713.1, forward strand.
TTGTTCCTTGATAATGTCATTATTATTTATTAGCAAGTATGTGATTTGTTTGTGAAACTCTATATATTATTTTGTGATGATTATTCTAAAGTGATCTCTAGTCGATAAACATATGAGGACACATATGGATAGACTAGCATATGTATTGGTTGATGATCATGTTTCACGGGTCATACATATGGAGATATCAAACTAATAATATGGACATATGTTAGAGAATATGGAGTTGGATCGACATACCTTGAGACATTGTGAGAACATTGTAATCTTACTTGTCATCTGTTGGATTCATATATAATGTATATGCTATATTTTTAGACTTGATGTTGACAGATGTTCTCGAGATATGTAATGACTTACTTAGAGGTTACCAAATGCTACTCCGTAACTGAGTATTTATAAATGTGGTTTTGGGTTTGTCGTTAAGTATGTTGTAAGGCATAGTTGATCAAGACGACATTTTCCCCTTGTAACATCCCAATATTTGGCCTATAGTTCCACTTATGTGCATTTTAGTGATTTTTTGAAATTATTGGATTTTCTGGGATTTAATTGAATTTATTTTAATTAAGTATATTGAACCTTTGGTGAAAACTAATTATATATAGATAAAACTAATATGAAGTTTTGCCAAAAATATTTTATTTGGATTCAAAATATCTCGAAGTATTTATGAGAATTTTCTTGGATTTTTCCTGATATTTTAATTACCTTAAATGAATTAATCTAATTTCAGGAATTATTTTAAATCAAAAAGCTTTTGAAAAATCGGAATGAAACGATCGGGCCGAGCCCAAGATCGGTGCGCATGGCTCAACAAGGCGTGCGCCCGCTTAGCCTGTTTCGCGCCGCCTTCCAAGCGCTCAGCGTTGATCCAGATCGGACGGCCTTCTTCATCGCGAACCCTAGTGTCGGTACCGTTAGATCGAGATCGTGCGGTTGAGATCGTGTGGCGTTATTTTGGAAAGAGCTGATCGCATCCGTTGATTTTGGAAAGGGCGGATCAGATCATATCGGTCGTGATCTAATCGTGGACGCTCATTGCAGATCGGACGACTCGCGGTCGTCGTGTCCGATTCGATTTCCGAATCCGTCGCCGACTTGCCGCCGCCGCGTGATATAGGGTTGCCTTTTCTAGGCGCATGCCGAGGCTATTTAAAGCGCGGACCGCACCCCGAGGATCGCCATCCCAGTGCGCATCTGCTAGCCTAGCCTCTTCACGAGTCGCCGCCGTTTAGCCCCGAGAGCTCGCCGTAGTTCTTTGTAGCGCCGCCGCTCGTTTTCTCGCCGTTTCGCCACCGTCAAGCATCCATCCGCCGCGTGGGTTCCAGTTTCGGGTTCATCGCGTCGAGCCGCGCCGGAGCTGCCACCTCTTCGTCGCCGGAAGGAGCTAGTTCGCCGTCGGAACTGTCGTCGTCTTCGTCTCCGGGAACTCAGCGCCGCCGCGACATCGCCGTGCTTCGGAGCTTCACGCAGCCGTCGGATCTCCACCGAACCGTTCAGATTGCGCCACGTCTGCATCATCAGCAGTGTTCTGCTCGGGTAAAGCTCTGGCCATTAGATTTAATCGGACGTTCGGGATTGAGACGCGTGTGCGTAGTGCGTCAGCCGTTGGATCGTCTCGCAGATGTGCGACGCGTGTCGGTGCGGGTACCGAAGCATCGTGCGACGGGTGCACCGTGGATAGGCGTGTGTCGTGGACTTGGTCCATAGACCGAGCGACGTGGCGCAATTTGATTGGCCCACGTATCGCGATGACGTCATGCTGATTTCAAGGCCCACAAGACAAGATCTCGAGTCCACGGTGGACCAGCGTGTTTTCGTGGACTAAGTCCATGCGCCGAAGCCACGTGTCCGTCTCTGATTGGTCCACGTGTCGCTTGCGCATTAATCGGTAATTTCCAGTAGAAAAATAATTCGGGAAAATCGGTTTTTCTAATTTCTGTATTTTCAGTATTTATTCAAACTTCAAAAGGCTATATCTTTTGCATTTTAACTCGGATTTGAGTGATTGAAATTTCTAAAAATTTGTAAAATTAAGATCTATTTATTGGTGAATTTTATTTTATTTCTAGAGTTTTTTTGCTCTCTGTTTTGGTGTTTATTTGCTATTTTGGCATCGTTTCACGTAGACGTTGAACTGCTCGGTGATCCGGAGGAAGATTCATCGCTTCAAGACCCAAGCTTAGAGCAAGACCAGCACCTACTCCAAGGCAAGTTGTTCTTTGGTTATGTTGCACCCAATTTCACCAAATTGCTATTTTGTCTTTTAAATTATGCATGATATTTTATGTGTATAAATGATTTCAATTAATCTGGGAATTAGATGATATGCCTAATTGAATTAAATCACACCTTGTCAATTTTATACCATGATCTAATTGTCACCATAGGGTGTGGAATTATAGTTGGTTAATATTAATAATCAACATGGGACTAGTTAGACCGTCGTAGATTGCTTAGCCATGCCACGTCATCACATGTGTCCGAATGTTGTTACTTATCTTGACTAATGGAATATGGAACAATGTTTAAGAATTTGTGTGTCATGTGTTGTCACACAGTGCTATCAATTTGTTGTGGCGAGGAGGTCACACAACTAGATTGAAATGTTGGTGGCACGTGGTGCTTGGTAATCAACTGGGGTGGTAATGATTTAGATTGGGGCAAGTGGCAAGGCGGTGTGCCAAGGTGGGCCAGATTGGCGGGGTATGTGGAAGTCTTGCCTTAATCACTTTAAGGACTTAACCTTGCAAGCCTTTGACTGAGTCTCTCTTGCAACCACATGTCGGAATGTGACAACCTTAGTTGAATAATTTGTGAAGCCTAGATTTTGGTACTTGTCGTGGTAAATAGTGAGTCCGGGTTTACGGTTTAACTCACATGGCGCAAGAGGGGGCCTGTTGTGGTGGTTTAACCCTTCGATGTTGAAACCTTAGCGAGCGATCTGGGTCTAGGTGTAGCATTGTAAAGGCTTTGTTATGATCACTCGCCTTGGTGGTGTTTGGTTGTATCGTGTGGGTAAAGTGCATAACCTCTGCAGAGTGTACAATCTATTCGAATAGCCGTGCTCACGGTATTGGGCAATGCTCGGAATTACGGTTAAGGGTTAGACTTTTGTTAAACAAAACTTGTTGGGATGGCGAGGTGCCATGGGAGGTGGAAATTGATTTAGGATTGGAAACCTGGTTTACTTCATAAATGCTGAATCTATTAATTACTGTTATTTGTTTTACTGCTTTTCAATCTATTTACTGTATTCTTGTTAAATGCCGCTCTACTGCAAAATAGCCATATTAGCCATTCCTTTGGATTAAGCCAAGCATATAGAATATTAGACTTGCATTGCTGTGCACAACTTGTTGAGTGCTTTATGTACTCACCCCAACAACAACAACTTCAGAAGAGGAAGAATCTACGCCTTTCGTGGAGGAGGATTATATGGATGCGAATGCTTAGGGTCCGAGCCTCATCACCGCTCATGTGAATCGGGAGCTGCTACACTTTTTTTTTTCGCTGCTGCTTATTTGCTATTTCTTTTATAAGCCCTGTGTGGCAATAATCATGTAAGACAACAGTTACTATTAATTATTAAAGTTATGCTATATTCCACTGTGTATGACTATGATAGCATCTATGTTGAGCCTGTGTGCACTAGCGTGATCCTGGACTAGTGCGGTATACACAGAGGGTCCGGATTTGCAAATTCGGGTCCCGACAAAGGTGGTATCAGAGCCATACTGACTATAGGTCTTGGCCCTAGGTAGTTGGTGTCTCTTAGGAGTGTCCAAAATTATTTTCTAAAGAAAAAGGTAAAATTGACTAATAAGAAACTCTTGGCTTATCTCATCCCTCTACTCTCATCCTTGCTAAATTATGTCCTTTTTGTTGCCGTTTCGAGTGGAGATCTTATTCAGAATTTTGTTTTGAATAGATGCCGATCTTCCAGTCCTTCGAGTCGAGGCAGGGTGGCTATGCCATGGAGCTGTGGAGAGTTCTTCAAGTAATTGGAGGCTTCGATCGTCCGCTCTACCGAGGAAGCAACTGGAACGTCAACGGTGTGCATCGGGGTTTTTTTTGCAAGCTGACCATCTTCGCTCGAGAGTGCAATGAGACCACCAGATCGATCCACATCACCACCCGGAGGTTCACGTATGAGGCGGGAATTCAGGAGGCTGCCAGACTTGCTCTACGACGGATCTGCCACGACTACGCCTACGAGCTTCGCGACACCGTGTTTCGGCTTCACCCGACAGTGCGAGCGTGCCAGCGTCGACGGATCGTGGAGGGGGAGTGTGCTACTGCGGTACACCTTGCTGAGTTCGCCACTGCCCAGGAGGAGCACCTGAGGGACACTGCTCAGGAGCTGGAGACAGTGTACGAGACACTGAGGGTGTCCGAGCGAGAGCTTCAGAAGACCCGTGACGCAGCAGCCAGGGTCATCAGCGAGCTGGAGGAGGCCTTGCAGGTAGCCGAGGAGTTGGCGGACCAGGTCGTCCAGGAGCCAGATGGAGTCGCCGAAGAAGAAGAAGAGGAAGACCCAGAGGAGCGTGAGTGGGAGCCAGAGGAGCCAGCAGAGGGTCACCAGGATGGGTTCGCACCCATGCCAGCCCACCCTCCGGTGTATGCGCCGGATCAGTCCCAGCAAGGGTGGCTGGATGAGTGAGAGTTGGTCTTAGAGTTGTGTTGAGACTCGAGTGTTGAGTCGCGCCTTTAAGATAGTCTTTACTTTTTAGTAGACGTTAAGGTTGCATGTTTAGTTTGGTTCTTAAATTGTTTGCTGAGTATGCAGTATGTGTTGCAAAGCCCTTAGGCATTGTAAGCAACCATACTAAGTATTAATAAAGATTATTTAAGTTGGGTTTAACCTGTTTTCCCCGTCTTAGAAATTCTTGCATCTTATCTATGCTACATCTATCTTTCCTAACCCAAGAAGCAATCAAGCAAATGGTGAACACTCGCAGCAACAATGGAGCTTCAGGAAGTGGTCTGCGCTTAGGCAACAATCCCAATGAAGGAGCACCACCGCAGTAAGCACCGCCAGTGGATATGCAGAACTTGGGAGTTTTTCTCGTTGCACAAACTCAGTTGATGCAGACTATGATGCAGCAGATGACCAATATGGCTACAGTCAACAACCCCGCTGCTCAGAACAACAATGGCGGGCCTCGTCCTTACTCCAAGTTGTCGGAGTTCATGAGGACCCGACCGCCAACATTCTCAGGAAATGTCAATCCCTTGGAAGCGGATGATTGGCTGAGAACCATTGAGAGGAAATTGTACATCACTCAATGTGAAGGCCATGAGAAGGTTCTTTACGCATCCCATCAGCTAGAGGGAACAGCTGCAGAATGGTGGGAGAACTATTGTGCTACTCATGAAGCACCCATGGAAATCACATGGGAAGAGTTTGCAACGGCCTTCCGCCAGTACCATGTACCGGAAGGAATGATGGACCTGAAAAAGGAAGAGTTCAGGGCGCTTAAGCAAGGAGGCCAACCGGTGGCCGATTACTTGAACAAATTCATGCAGTTAGCTCGCTATGCTTCTAAGGACGTAGCGACGGACAAGGCCAGGCAGTCTCGCTTCATGAAAGGAATAAACTCAGGGCTGCAGGTGGGGCTAATTACCCACACTTTTCCGGATTTTCAAGAATTGGTAAACAAGGCTTTGATCCTGGAGGATAAGCGCAAAGAACTGGGGGAAAATCGCAAGCGCTTGATAACCAACCAAGGTGGATGCCCTAACCACCTGCGAATGAGGATGACCCTACAACGCTTTGCGTGTTCCAACGCGCAAGTCTGGTAAACCAAGAACACTGCGCGCGACCACCAGGACAGAGTTATTAGACGCCGGTTCAGGGTAACAATGCTCAAGGAGGAGTGCAGCAGTCAGCCGCCAGAAGGTGCTACAGTTGCAATGAGTTGTGGCATTATGCTAATAGATGTCCCCAGAAAGGAGGTATCACACCAGTACGTTTCAACCTTGGAATGACGCCTGCTAAGGCACCGATGACGGGAGCGAATCGAGGAGTTGGACAGGCAGGAGCGACGCCTCAAGCTACTATTCGAGGCAGAGTCAACCACATCACCGCCGATGGAGCCTGTGAAGCATCGGACGTCGATTGGGTAAGTTTTTGTAAACTCGATTACACCTGCAATAAAGATTATTTGATTCAGGAGCTTCACATTCATTTGTCTCTCGAGCTTTTGCATCTGAAAATGGTTTGAGCATGAAAAATCTTAAGTGTGTGATGCTAGTCCAATCCCCAGGATCTGAGTTATGATCTAACCTTGGGTGTTTGGGGTTGAAGCTAATAATTAATGGGGTAGAGTTCCTAGCGAACTTGATTATTCTAGATGCTCAAGCTTTAGATGTCATTCTGGGAATGGACTGGTTAACCAAGCATAAGACAGTTTTGGATTGTGGTCGAAGGGTTGTATCCATTGAGAGCCCTAGAGGAGAGAAAGTGAAATTTCAAGCGACAACAGTTCGTGGTAGTCAATTAATGGTTAATAGCATGAGAATCGTCGTCATAGAGGATGTGCCAGTAGTCAGGGAATATCCAGACGTATTTCCAGAAGATCTGCCGGGAATGCCGCCAGACCGTGACATCGAGTTCGTCATTGAGTTAGCCCCGGGAACCGCACCAATAGCAAAAAGACCTTATCGGATGCCTACCGATGGTTGGTGGAGATGAAGAAATAGATCGACGAGTTATTAGAGAAAGGTTTTATAAGACCAAGTTCATCGTCATGGGGAGCGCCAGTTTTGTTTGTCAGGAAAAAGGATGGAAGCCTTAGAATGTGTATTGATTACCGTGCACTTAATGAAGTGACGGTTAAGAATAAGTATCCGTTGCCAATGATTGATGATCTGTTCGACCAGTTGAGAGGAGCTGGAGTTTTCCAAGATAGACCTTCGCTCGTGATATCATCGACTAAAGATTCGAACGGAAGATGTTCAAGACCGCATTCTCTTCAAGATATGGACATTATGAGTTCACGGTCATGTCTTTTGATTGACCAATGCGCCAAAGATATTTCATGAACTTGATGAATAAGATTTTCATGGAATACTTGGACAAGTTTGTTGTTGTGTTCATAGATGATATTTTGGTGTATTCAAAGACCGGCAGAGCATGCAAATCATCCGAGGCTAGTGTTGGAAAAGTCATGAGCAACAAATGTATGCTAAATTCAGTAAGTGCGACTTTTGGAAGGAAAAGGTGGAATTTCTCGGTCATGTTATGACTGCAGAAGGAGTTGCCGTCGACCCAAGCAAAGTGGAGGCAGTGTTGCATTGGGAGCAACCAAAGTCCGCTCACTCAAGTTCAAGTTTTCGAATGGCGAGATATTATCGCGGTTCATAGAAGGATTTTCGACGATTGCGTGACCTCTTACGCAGTTATTGAAAAAGGAAAAGAAATTTTCATGGACGCCAGATTGTGATAAGAGTTTTGAGGAATTAAAGAAGCGTTTGACAACAGCTCCAGTGTTGGTTTTGCCTAATGTTCAGAACAGCTTCGATATATACTGTGATGCGTCAAGATAGGGTCTTGGATGCGTATTGATGCAAGAGGGTAAAGTGGTCGCATATGCGTCAAGACAGTTAAGACCGCATGAAGGAAATTATCCTATGCATGACTTGGAATTGGCTGCCGTGGTGCATGCCTTGAAATTGTGGCGTCATTATCTCATTGGAAATAGATGTGAGATATATACGGACCATAAGAGTTTGAAATATATTTTCACCCAATCAGATCTCAATATGAGGCAAAGGAGATGGTTGGAATTAATCAAGGATTATAACATGGGAATTCATTACCATCCGGGAAAAGCAAATGTTGTAGCTGATGCCTTAAGTCGCAAGAGCTACGTGGCGAATATGATGGTGCAGGGAGGACAGTTAGAACTGTGTAGAGAATTGCAAAATTTAAAACTGGAAGTAGTTTCAGAAGGATTCCTAGCTGCTTTGGAAGTGAAGCCAACGCTCGAAGATCAAATTCGAGAAGGACAAAAAGATGATGAGAAAGTCAACCGAATCAAGGCTAAAAAGGATGAACGATTAGCAAAGGACTTTACCGTGGATGACCAAGGTACCATGTGGTTCAAGGGTCGCATTTGTGTGCCAAACAGACCAGAACTTAAGCAGTTGATTTTGGAAGAGGCTCATGATTCCAAGTATTCAATTCATCCAGGAAGCGCTAAGATGTACCAGGACTTAAAGGAGAGGTTTTGGTGGCGAATATGAAGCGTGAAGTCGCCGAGCACGCTGCCTTGTGCGATGTATTCCGAGAGTTAAGGCAATACACCGAGACCGTAAGGTTTGCTACAACCGCTAAAAGTCCCGAATGGAAGTGGAAGAAATTGGTATGGATTTCATTACCGGTTTGCCAAGAACCCAAAGTGGGTATGATTCTATATGGGTCATTGTGGATCGATTGACCAAAGTTGCTCACTTCATTCCAGCTTAAGACAACGTACTCGGAGACCGGTTAGCGAGAATTATACATGGCCGAATTGTGTGTTTGCATGGTGTGCCTAGGAAAATAGTGTCGAAGGTACTCGAGTTCACCTCGAGATTTTGGGATAAATTGCACGGCTATGGGAACGCGATTGAACTTCAAGATAAAGATATCACCCACAGCACCGATGGTCGACGGAAAGAGTAAATCGATTTTGAAGATATGTTGAGGGCTTGCGCTTTAGCCTACACTACTTCATGGGACAAATGTTTATCAGATGCAGAGTTCAACTATAACAACAGTTACCAGGCTAGCTTGCAGATGTCGCCATTTGAAGCTTTATATGGTCGTGCTTGTCGTACCCCGAATTGGAATGAGACAGGAGAGCGTATGATATTTGGCCCTAATGTTCTCAAGGAAGCTGAAGAGCAAGTTGCCATGATAAGAGAGAGGTTGAAAATCGCGCAGTCAAGACAAAAGAGTTACGCTGATAATCGACGCCGTGACTTGAGTTTCGAGCCAGACGATTTTGTGTATCTTAGAGTTACCCCTATGAAAGGAGTTAAAAGGTTTCACGCTAAAGGAAAGCTTGCTCCAAGATATGTTGCACCATTCAAGATTTTGAGCCGTCGAGGAGAGGTTGCTTATCAGTTAGAGTTGCCGCAGTCTTTGGCAGGTGTGCATGACGTGTTCCATGTGTCGCAGCTCAAGAAGTGTCTTCGGGTACCAACAGAGCAGACGCCAGTAGAAAAGATTGAATTGCAGAAAGATCTGACCTACAAGGAGCAACCAATCAAAATCCTGGATGTTATGGACCGCAAGACCAGGACCAAGTCAGTTCTCTTTTGCAGAGTTCAGTGGAGCAACCATTCCGAGAATGAGGCAACCTGGGAGCGTGAAGAGGATCTGAAGTCAGAATTCCCAAACCTATTCCCTAGTCAGCCTTGAATCTCGGGGTTGAGATTCCGTTAAGGGGGGAAGGTTTGTAACATCCCAAAATTTGGCCTATAGTTTCACTTATGCGCAATTTAGTGATTTTATGAAATTATTGGATTTTCTGGGATTTAATTGAATTTATTTTAATTAAGTATATTGAACCTTTGGTGAAAACTAATTATATATAGATAAAACTAATATGAAGTTTTGACAAAAATATTTTATTTGGATTCAAAATATCTCGAAGTATTTATGAGAATTTTCTTGGACTTTTCCTGATATTTTAATTACCTAAATGAATTATTCTAATTTCGGGAATTATTTTAAATCAAAAAGCTTTTGAAAAATCGGTGAAAGATCGGGGCGAATCCCAAGATCGTGTGCGCGGCTCAGGCAGGCGCCCGCTTAGCCTGCTTCGCCGCCGCCAAGCCACCGTTGGATCCAGATCGGACGGTCTTCTTTATCGCGGAACCCTAGTGCTGTCAGCCATTAGATCGAGATCGTGCGGTTGAGATCGTGTGGCGTTATTTTGGAAAGAGCTGATCGCATCCGTTGATTTTGGAAAGGGCGGATCAGATCGTATCGGTCGTGATCTAATCGTGGCCGCTCGTTGCAGATCAGACGGCTCGCGGCCGTCGTCTCCGATTCGGTTTCCGAATCCGCCGTCGACTTGCCGCCGACGCCGCGTGATATAGGGTTGCCTTTTCTGGGCACATGCCGAGGCTATTTAAAGCGCGGACCGCACCCCGAGGATCACCATCCCAGTGCGCATCTGCTAGCCTAGCCTCTTCGCCGGAGTCGCTGCCGTTTAGCCCCGAGATCTCGCCGTAGTTCTTTGTAGCGCCGCCGCTCGTTTTCTCGCCGTTTCGCCGCCGTCAAGCCTCCATCCGCCGCGTGGGTTCCAGCTGGTTCACCGCGTCGAGTCAGCCGAGCCGCCACCTCTTCGGCGCGTAAGGAGCTAGTTCGCCGTCGAATCGCTGCCGCCTTCGCTCTCGAACTTAGCGCCGCGCGACATCGCCGTGCCGAGCTTAGCGCACTGCCGGATCTCCACCGAACCGTTCGATTGTGCCACGCTCGCATCATCGCAGCGATGTTCGCCGCAAAGCTCGCCGTTAGATTTAATCGGAAGTTCGGGATTGAGACGCGTGTGCGTAGTCGCGCCACCGTTGGATCGCTCGCAGATGTGCGACGCGTGTCGGTCGCGGTACCGAAGCATCGTCGGCGCCGGTGCACCATGGACGGCGTGTGTCGTGGACTTGGTCCATAGATCGAGCGACGTGGCGCAATTTGATTGGCCCACGATCGCGATGACGCCATGTCGATATCACCGGCCCACAAAGACAAGATATCTCGAGTCCACGGTGGACCAGCGTGTTTTTGTGGACTAAGTCCATGCGCCGAAGCCATGTGTCCGTCTCTGATTGGTTCACGTGTCGCTTGCGCATTAATCGGTAATTTCCAGTAGAAAAATAATTCGGGAAAATCGGTTTTTCTAATTTCTGTATTTTCAGTATTTATTCAAACTTCAAAAGGCTATATCTTTTGCATTTTAACTCGGATTTGAGTGATTAAAATTTCTAAAAATTTGTAAAATCAATATATATTTATTGGTGAATTTTAATTTATTTTTGGAGTTTGGTTGCTCTCTGTTTTGGTGTTTATTTGCTATTTTGGCATCGTTTCGCGTAGATGTTGAACTGCTCGGTGATCCGGAGGAAGATTCATCGTTTCAAGACCCAAGCTCAGAGCAAGACCAGCACCTACTCCAAGGCAAGTTGTTCTTTGGTCATGTTGCACCCAATTTCACCAAATTGCTATTTTGTCTTTTAAATTATGCATGATATTTTATGTGTATAAATGATTTCAATTAATCTGGGAATTAGATGATATGCCTAATTGAATTAAATCACACCTTGTCAATTTTATGCCATGATCTAATTGTCACCCTAGGATGTGGAATTATAGTTGGTTAATATTAATAATCAACATGGGACTAGTTAGACCGTCGTAGATTGCTTAGCCATGCCACGTCATCACATGTGTCCGAATGTTGTTACTTAATCTTGACTAATGGAATATGGAACAATGTTTAAGAATTTGTGTGTCATGTGTTGTCACACAGTGCTATCAAGTTGTCGTGGCGAGGAGGTCACACAACTAGATTGAAATGTTGGTGGCACGTGGTGCTTGGTAATCAACTGGGGTGGTAATGATTTAGATTAAGGCAAGTGACAAGGGGCAGTGTGCCAAGGTGGGCCAGGATTGGCAGGGGTGTGTGAAAGTCTTGCCTTAATCACTTTAAGGACTTAACCTTGCAAGCCTTTGACCTGAGTCTCTCTTGCAACCACATGTCTGGAATGGTATAGCTTAGCTGAATAATTTGTGAAGGCTAGATTTTGGTACTGTCGTGGTGAATAGTGAGTCCCGGATTTACGGTTTAACTCACATAGCGCAAGAGGGGGGGCTCTGTTGTGGTGGTTTAACCCTTCAGTGTTAAAACCTTAGCGAACAGTACTGGGTCTAGGTGTAGCATTGTAAAGGCTTTGTTATGATCACTCGCCTTGGTGGTGTTTGGTTGTATCGTGTGGGTAAAGTGCATAACCTCTGCAGAGTGTACAATCTATTCGAATAGCCGTGCTCACGGTATTGGGCAATGCTCGGGAATTACGGTTAAGGGTTAGACTTTTGTTAAACAAAAACTTGTTGGGATGGCAGGGTGCCATGGGAGGTGGAAATTGATTTAGGATTGGAAACCTGGTTTACTTCATAAATGTCAATCTATTAATTATCATTATTTGTTTTATCTTTTCAATCTATTTATCAGATTCTTGTTAAATGCCGCTTCATCGCAAAATAGCCATATTAGCCATTCCTTTGGATTAAGCCAAGCATATAGAATATTAGACTTGCATTGCTGTGCACAACTTGTTGAGTGCTTTATGTACTCACCCCAACAACAACAACTTCAGAAGAGGAAGAATCTACGCCTTTCGTGGAGGAGGATTATATGGATGCTAATGCTTAGGGTCCGAGCCTCATCAGTTGCCTGCGGTGAACTGGGGAGCTACTACCCTTTTTTTTTCCGCTGCTGCTTATTTGCTATTTCTTTTATAAGCCCTGTGTGGCAATAATCATGTAAGACAACAGTTACTATTAATTATTAAAGTTATGCTATATTCCGCTGCCTGTGTGTACTAGCGTGATCCTGGACTAGTGCGGTATACACAGATGGTCCGGATTTGCAAATTCGGGTCCCGACACCCCTCCATACAACAGGAGAGATATCTTTAGACTTCTCGAGCAGTCGAATTCCAAAAATGCATGACTATACTACTCGCGGTTAAAGAGTTAATCGTAGGAGGCACGAAGGTAGTATGACTACAATCACACTAATGCGCTACATCGACTCTACTTTCGCTACGGGTCTATGCTTCTAGTAGTAATTCTATTATCTATAACTTAAAATAATTTCTTAGTTACACAGTAGAAAATTTTAATTTTATACTAGAGTAGTTTATCTATTCTCGTTCACCACCATCTCTCACTTGGCCAGCGACCCGCTTGCAGACCTCACCGTCACGCCATCGCCCACATGGAAAAGGTAGATAAGAATTTGGCCGTGTGATACTCTCCCTCAACTCCAGCCAACAGCGTTGCCGCTCAAAATTGGGCACTTCGGATGTGCTTCAACCTTGCCCATCTTTTGCATTGTGTTTGCTTCCGTCTCCTGTTCAAAACCCCTCTCTTTTCTGTGTGCGAGCCCCAGGGACCCGGGAACACTAGCGCCACCACCATCGTATCCAATTTTGGCCGCAGACCGCCGCGACGTTCGTCGGTGAGCCTGTCCGCAAACCATCTCGACATCATGATGTGTTCCACTCACCAATTGTTGATTCCCCTCTGTCGATTTCAGTCCACCGAAACCGAAGTCGCCAAATCAGGACTTCTTTTTCCTCAGACGCTATGTACCCTGTAGCCTTAAAAATTTATTTTTTTACAGAGCTAGCTCTATACGATTCTTTTTGCAAAAATAGCCTTTTAGCCTGCAAATCCAGAGCGTGAAAAATATTAAGAGGCGACATGTAGCGATTTCAATGGTACAGAAGTACGAGATTTGTATTTTTCGTGGTACCATTGCACTCGAAAGTCGTCGTTCGGTTTTTAGCGGTGGCCGCCGCCGAACCGCGGATCCCGAGCGCAGCATTTATATTTTCGTTGAGTGGAGAAGCGGGATTCCATTCTCCGTGGCGCGGTGGTGCGGGATTCGCGATTTTTCAATGGTGCGGTGGCGCGGCATTTCGGTTTTCCGCGCTGCAGTGGCACAGCAGCAGCGGAACATTGCACTATCCACGAGAATCGCCATATTTCGCCTTGTGGTTTTTTCCGCGCTCTCTATACGCGGAATTTGTATTTTTCGCGCTACCCGTGTGCGAGATTTACAAGCCAAGGGATCATATTTGTAAAAAAAAAAATCATAGGAAGATGAGTCCTATAAAAAGTAAATTTTTAGTGCGACCGCCATCTCACCGCCGTAGCTTCTTTCCTCGTCATTCCTAGGTAGGCTATCGCGCCTTCTTGTCTCCATTTTGTAGCTGTTTGCACCAAAATTTGGTAAGTCTTAGTCAAAATCGGCAATAAAGTCAAAGATACGGGAATTAATAGACAGGTTGGAAAGGTTTGGAGATATTTTGGCAACGGCAAGATCTTTAAAGAAATAACTGTCCGAGATAAGGCCGATACGGATCAACACTTGAAACATGTTGTAGTAGGATACGATCGGCCGAAGGGTATAAAAGAAGGACCAGAACAAGCTGCACCAACAACACAATACAATCAACCAGCTTTTACTTTTCTACTTTTTCCGTCGACTAGAGTAGCCTCGTAATTTAGATCTCTCTTGTAATCGATTTTGATCAATAAAGTTGCGCATCGCCGATTGTTGATCTTCGCCAATTACACCCCGTGTTTGATTTGTTCTCGATTTTGTTGCGCATCGCCTTCTTCGTAATCGATCTACCTTTATCCTCTGATTAGCTTTAATCGGCTAGTTAGACCTACCCTGTTACTTTGATCTTAATCGGCTTCAAGCTGATTAAGTCTGAGCCGATTGATCGTTACGATTGGCTTTTGAATAAATTTTATATTTTTACCTTGTTGGTTACAGGTCAAATCGACTGGCATGCTCTGAACCAGGTGTTCGTCTGGTGTGCTGCTGTCAGAAACCCTACATCAAGTTTTTGACGCCAACACATTCTTGGCACGCCCGGTGGGACCAATGTCTTCATCAGAAAAGTCGATTCCACCATCCGATCTGAACGCAGAAGCCATAATCGTCCCAACAATGAACGATTTGACCGCGGAACAACGTCAGAAAATAGAGGCTCGGAAGACTGCGTTGGAGGAGATGATGCTAAATCGTTATCGTAAAACCGGGCGTGGCGTCACTCAAAAATCCGCCCGCCGACGGCCAACGCCTACAGGAGATGCGGGTGTCACGTAACCGATAAGCCGATATCCGCCGCTCAAGCCGAATTATTGGCTATGATTAATCGCCAGGCACCACGCCTTAATAAATCAATCATCGGCTCGTGACAACACTCGCCGATGAAAGCAAATAGCGTTAAATCTATAGCCCGTGAGTTAGCCTCGTCGGAAGTCCGCTTGACCCATTACAAGCTCGCCGAATTATCCTGCTTTTTCAAGAGCACAAAATACGCAGAGCTCAACAGCCGATCCTAAACCGTCGGCTATAACCTCACCCCCTACCATGATTCCTACTCAGCCGACCGTAATATTGCCTAGAGATCCTCGGTCAGGTGGGGTGAGCCATTACCACTTCTACACCGACGCCGCTAAGTTAGACGCATCAATAAATCTGCCGCCATCGGCTCCATTCTATGCTTTTCCCCAATCGGTTCCACAGCCGATTGGCTCCGAGAGATTCTCACAAGATCCTACCGTGCTTAGAAACCTAGATCCACATAGGGTAGTAACATACTCAGAACCGTTTGTCCTAGTACCGGAACCTCAAGTCAGGCATAATTGGCATGATCAGTATGGTCGTGTGCCGACGATGCAGCATAATTGGCAACTCGAGCTTTCACTCGGGGGGCAGGCTGCCAACTATGACCAACATTATCAAGGGCCTGCTATGCCAATGGCCGATAATGTAAATTGGGCCGATCAGATCTCTGCTGTTTTAAGGGATCAATTCGGCATACAGCCAAAGGGGAAGGTTATCGGCTACAAAAAATCGTATCCTGATTATATAGATCGCATGCCATACCCTCACAATTTCAGGGTACCAGACTTTGCGAAATTCTCTAGAGATGATTCAACTACAACTTTGGAACACATCGGACGCTTTATCGCTCAATGCGGCAAAGCGGCTCAGTCCGATGGACTAAAAATAAGACTGTTCCCGTTGTCATTATCCGGAGCAGCTTTTACCTGGTTTACCTGTTTACCTCCGAATTCGGTCCACTTATGGAACGATTTGGAAAGCCGATTTCACGAATACTTCTTTTCGGCTGTTTGAGCTCGTGATTTCGATCTAAGCTCATTCACGTAAATTTGGGGAATCGATGAATCGATTACATTAAAAGGTTTAGGGAAACTAGGAATCAATGTTTTAGCGCCACTTTGCCCGATAATCAACTTGCCGATTTGGCATTTCAAGGATTGATTCCTCCGCTTAGGAGAAGTTTGGAGGGCAAGAGTTCACGACTTAAGTCACTTGCTTCATCGTATCGGCCAGAAAGCCGATTCCACGATAGTAAAGGATTTAAAGATAGATTCAAGAACAATAATAATAAGGAGAAGGACAAGGCCAAAGTCAATATGGTCAAATATTGTCCCAGTGATTCTTCAGAAGACGATGAAGCAGAAATAAATATAGCCGAATGGGTGAAGGGCTCTAAAAAGTCCGTAGTCTGTTCTTGGCTAAAGCCGACTAGAAATAAGTCGGAAGTTAAATATGCCTTTGATGTTTCCAAATGTGATCGTATTTTTGATCTGTTATTACAAGAAAAGATAATACGGTTACCCGAGGGACATGTTATACCATCGGCTGACGAGATCATGAAACGCAGCTATTGCAAGTGGCACCATTCTTTTTCTCACAATACTAATGATCGCAATATTTTTCACAATGATCCAATCGGCTATTGAGGACGGTCGGCTAAAATTTGCTGACAAGCCGACCATGCAAGTTGATGCTGATCCATTTCCAATCAATATGGTTCAATGTTCGGCTAAAGGAAAGGAGCCGATGCATGAGGAGCCGAAGAAGGATCGACAGGTTATTCAGCTGAATTCAGACGGTGGTCAAACGCTAAAAACTATGATCGGCTCATTACAAATAGAAGCCGATCACGAAGAAAAAAATTCGAGGACCATTAAACCCAAGGGTAATCCTCGGGTGGGTAAATGGTACAAGGCTAAAAATCGCCATCAAAGCAATCGGCCAAAAGGCTGGGACCAACGTTTTCACAATTGATGGATAAATATGAAAGGATGAATAGCCGACCACGATATCCTGCTCGCCGGTCGGATAATTTATATCACACTAAAAATGTGGAGAGGGCCCATAGAAGATATCCTTTTTGGCAGTTTTGTTGGAAAAGGGGAGTAGCACTGCCATCCCGTATACGTGCCCGATGGAGCATTACCACCGCGACGATTGGCCAAGGCAATCGGCTAAAGATAGGCTATTTGGGCCGATTCGTGGCTACAGCGAAGGTTTCAAAGGGCCTATTTACGAAAGGATATCTGGACCAAAGCAAGTACCAAACCAGGTCGAAACGCGAAGGTCAAACATGGACCAAGAAAATCTAGTCGGCAAGATAAGAAAACCAGTAGAGTCTAAGCCTAGATGGTGTCCGTCTGGCCTTAGCCGATCGCAACGCAGATGACTTCAGAGGCTAAGGATTCAAGAGATCCGGGAAGCCGACGCAGAGAAACAGAGGGATGAAACTTTCAATGAGCTTCGTCCGGTCAAAATTGTCAAGAAAGAATGGAGGAACAAAGAACAAGCTGAAGAAGATTTTGAATCGGCAGACGATCTAGACTCTCCTATGATTAGGGATGATACGCCCCCAATGGATATCAACATGGTGTTCACGTTGCCAGCCGAACTCTAAATCAAAACTGAATCGACTAAAGAAACTTTTGCCCAATCTTGCTCGGGAGTCCAGAACGCAATCTTCGAGAAACCAAGAGATGATCATCGGCATTTGAAACCATTATATCTAAAAGGATACATAAATGGAAAGCCGATATCAAGGATGCTGGTAGACGACGGAGCCACTGTAAACTTGATGCCCTACACGACTTGCAAGAAAATGGGTAAGTCCGATGAAGACTTGATTAAAACTAATATGGTTTTAAACGACTTCACAGGCAATCCCACAGAAGCCAAAGGCGTCATGGTTACAGAACTGACCATCGGCAGTAAGACTTTGCCGACCGCATTTTTTGTTATTGACGCCAAAGGAAATTACAGCGTTCTGCTTGAAAGAGATTGGATTCATGCCAATTGCTGTATCCCGTCAACTATGCATCAAGCACTTGTCCAATGGAACGGAGAAGAAGTTGAAATCGTCACGGCCGACACATCGGCTCACATTGCCATGGCCAGTTCTGATGCGAATTGGCAACATGAAGAAGCAGGGTGTATATCGGGAAAAACATTAGAAGATTGCGATTTCATCTGCGTGAGCAAGACAGACTTATGCCGATCGTTGTCAAGCCAGCACATTTGATCGAGCAAACGAAGTGCTACGCCGATGGGGACAAGAAAAACAGTGAAGGTATTACAAGACAAAATGCAAAGCTATCGGCAAACAACGGATAGCATGCAGCTATAGAAGATTTTCAAGATGTTGAAAAGTTGGGTCAAGGCTTTACGTCCACCGATCTGCTTGAAGAAGTTGATATAGGTAGTGGTGATAGAAAAAGACCAACTTTTGTTAGCGCAAATTTAGATGTAAAATATAAAGAGAAATTAATCGAAATTCTTAGAAAATATAAAGATTGCTTTGCTTGGGAATATTACGAGATGCCTGGTTTAAGCCGACAATTGGTCGAACATCGGCTACCCTTAAACAAGGTTATCGGCCGTTTAAACAGTACCCTAGGCATTTTAATCCAGCTCTGTATAAAATTATAAAAGAAGAGATAGAGCGATTGTTGGAGGCTAAATTTATAAGACCTTGTCGATATGCAGAGTGGGTTTCCAACATTGTTTCAGTTATGAAGAAAAATGGAAAACTGCGAGTATGTGTCGACTTTAGGGATTTGAACAAAGCGACACCAAAAGATGAATATCCGATGCCTATAGCCGATATGCTTATCGATGCTGCGTCGGGGAATAAGATCATAAGTTTTCTGGACGGGAATGCCGGATACAATCATATATTCATGGCAGAAGCCGATGTACCAAAAACAGCTTTCAGATGCCCTGGTGCAATAGGTTTATTCGAGTGGACGGTTATGACATTCAGATTAAAAAACGCTGGAGCAACATATCAACGAGCCATGAATCTAATTTTTCACGATTTAATCGGCCACATCGTTGAAATATACATCGATGATGTCGTGGTGAAGTCTGCAGAGGACTTGCAGCATTTGGTCGATCTAGAAAAAGTTTTTCAGAACATAAGGTCACATGGCTTGAAGATGAATCCTTTCAAATGTGCGCTCGATTGGTTATCTACCGGGCAATTTTGGGTTTTATGGTGCATGAGAGAGGATTGAAGTCAATCAAGCAAGGGTTAAGGCCATAGTCGAACAATGCCCCATTCAAGACATGCAAAAATGAATTACGAGTTGATCGCAAAATTAACTATCTCGATGTTATAAAATATATGTTGTCACCCAACTCGCGGTCGACTTGGCAAATGGGCTTATGCCTTGGTTGAAGGTTCATCTCGAATCGGCTAATTATTTGCCAATATCTCCATGACATTCATCGATCCGTCTGAGCCGGCTGTAACGCAAGATTAGGCAACAAGCTTTGAAGTACATTGTTATGGACGATCGACGATGGAAGGATTGCTATTAAGATGTCTTGGGGTCAAGAAGCGCAGTGGCAATGGGTGAAGTACATGAAGGCATTTGCGTGACCAAATCAAAGAGCTTGTTAAGCTTCTCCTTCATGCCAGGGGAAGAGGTCACAACAACCGACGCTTCTTTCGAGACCTCCAAAATCCTTCTGATCTCTGCATCATAATCATCGGTGGCCATGATCTCTGGGTCATCAAGATCGGTCAAAGAGAATCCCAGCAGGTTTGTTGGATCCGATAGCTCTAACGGCATCGTGGTTGGAGCAGAGGGGTGGCATACATTCGGCGCCGCCATCGCTTCGGGTAGGTCGGCTTCAATCTGCACGCGAAATAGGAATTGGCACAAGAGGTCAGAGAAAAATATTCTAAGATCGCTAAGATCTTCGTGGCTTGAGTTGATTGTGTCGTCTATAAAAATAATAAAGGGTAAGCCAATGCCTCGGAAGACTTAGGTACTTATGAAAGGTCAACTCTTACCTCTCCAGTGGCCGACGCGTGTGGCGAACTCTCGCCACTCTGTTCATTGGGCTTAAGGACCTTCTTAGCAGCAACCTTTGTGTATTTTCGCTTCTTTTCTGAGAAGTTCATCAGATAAATCAATCATAGATGAAAAATAATCGGAGAATTAAATTAAAGCCGATAAAAGACTTACTGGGTTGTTTTTGTTTTTCCAAGTTTGATAAAGAAGGGCTCTGAATTCCCAAAGATCCGGAGGCGTAGCCTGTAATGGCAGCCGATTGTTGCTGCTTTTGGGTTGAATGTCACCCGATGGATTCGCAGCCACCCTCTTTCCAGCCTTGTCCTGCACAGAAGCAAAGTTAGATGCAAAGAAACTTCATGGAATGCAAAATGGGAAATTTGGACTCTAAAAGCTGATACCTCGCTAGAGACATCTACATTCGTGTTAGTATATCCAGTCGAAGTGGCCTCACTGCTAGAATCGGCATTAGATGCTAGCGTCAGCTCCAGAAGGTTTGGAAAGAATTCATTAACAATGTTAGATGGAGACTTTGTCCGATACAGAGCTTCTGCAATGACTGACCACCACGAAGTATAGCCTCCTGCTCGTCTGGTGTTCAGGAAAAAGTGCGGTAAAGATTGGACTTGCAGGTCATCGGATACTTCAAGAACAATCTCGGCCAACACAGCATTACGGACTCTGTCTCTTGGCTCAAGCCGATCAAGAAGCTGAAGACTTGGAATCAATTGACCAAATCCCAGTTGTCTTGCATAAATGGACATATGGTAGAATTCATATGACGGCTGGTATGTCCGATTCCTTGTGTGGAGACCAGCATGAAGAATACAAGGAGAAATAAAAATTCTGTACAAACCAAGGGTCTCCGAAGACATCGCAGAGCTGTCGACTTCAAGATTAAGGAACGAAGGCCATGGAAAATCGGCTACTTGACTATAGCTGAAAAAATCTTGCTGTCTCAAATCCGCATCGCTCAAATTAAGGAAAAAGGACATATACTTCTTTGAATCAGCTGCTGTAATTTTTGTCTCACCGCCGGAACACATGATGAAACGTTCACCAAAAGATCGGCTTGCTTGATATTGAGGAATGGCGTTCTCGGGATTGTCTTCTCTTGGGAAAGTCAGATCTTCTGAGGTTCTAAGTCAAAAGGTCGGCTAAAGAAGCAACATAGCCGCACCTAAATAAACCATAGGGGACCTCCTATGTTACCCACGGTGAAGTCAAGAAACCCATGTAAAGCCGACTCTAATAACATGCATCATCCGTATATCGCCCGAGGAATGTTTTTCCAAGTGCAAGCCGACTGCCTCTACTAATCCTCCTCGCAATTGTCCGATATACTTGGGTTGGTCCTAATGAAGCACCGCAGAACAAAAACCGATCAAGCCACAGGTTAAGGAAAGCAATATGTTCTTCGTCCGATACCAATCCATTTACTTTATTGTTATTTGCAATATACTTGGACCAGCCTTCACATTTTGATCGGATAAGCTTATGTTTGGGTTTGGCACTAAAGGTTGACACTTGTTCCCCGTCCGGTCTCAGGCAGCAGAGTTGAGCGACGTCCAGCAAGGTTGGGCCGATCATACCAGTGTGAAATATAAAAGCATTAAACGAATCCGACTAGAAATAACAAGCCGTGACCACTAAGGACTCATTGGCCTCTGGATCGGCTAAACTCAAGGGAATGCATTCTGCGATGCCCATTCTCTCCCAAGACTCTCTTTTCTTGGCTGCTACTCGATTGTACCAACTCTTCCAACCTTTAAGTGCAGTCGGTCAAGCCCTAAAACTCTTACTCCAAACCTCAATATTATATCCTCTAGCCGATAAGGGGAGACGAGTTACTTCTTGATCAATAACTGTAGCTGCGTCTAAGTTTCCTAATGGGCCGAGAAAAAATTGATCAACACTGTTGGGGATTGGGATGAATACCAGAGAGGGATCCATTTAGCCGATCTTGATGTGAAAGCCGACTGAAGTCAAAAGAGTTGGCGTGCCAGTGAGAGAACAAAATGCGGAAGGAAGAAGCCGATTGTGAATAGCGTGAGAGCTCGAGCGCGTGAGGAATAACCGAGTGGGGACTACATTTTATAGCGAGGTGAAAATTTGAAGCGGCGGAAGGTGAATCTCAAAAGACGTGAGTAATTAAAACGCACCACCTGTGTGTCAGAAAATTACGGCGCGAATAAAGCGGCAGTTATTGGGTGAAGTTCAACAGTTAGCCGATAGGAAAAGCCGATTATTGCGATTTTTGACAGATGACATATCATCTCTCAAAAATAGGGGGCATATGTTTGCACCAAAATTTAGTAAGTCTTAGTCAAAATCGGCAATAAAGTCAAAGATACGGGAATTAACAGACATGTTGGAAAGGTTTGGAGATATTTTGGCAACGGCAAGATCTTTAAGGAAATAACTGTCCGAGATAAGGCCGATACGGATCAAGACTTGAAACATGTTGTAGTAGGACACGATCGCCCGAAGGGTATAAAAGAAGGACCAGAACAAGCTGCAACAACAACACAATACAATCAACCAGCTTTTACTTTTCTACTTTTTCCTGTCGACTAGGAGTAGCCTCTGTAATTTAGATCTCTCTTTGTAATCGATTTTGATCAATAAAGTTGCGCATCGCCGATTGTTGATCTTCGTCAATTACACCCCCAGGTTTGATTTGTTCTGATTTTGTTGCGCATCGCTTTCTTCAGAATCGATCTACCTTTATCCTCTGATTAGCTTTAATCGGCTAGTTAGACTTACCCTGTTACTTTGATCTTAATCGGCTTCAAGCTGATTAAGTCTGAGCCGATTGATCGTTACGATCGGCTTTTGAGTAAATTTATATTTTTACCTTGTCGGTTACAGGTCAAATCGACTGGCACGCTCTGAACCCAGTGTTCGTCTGATGTGCTGCTGTCAGAAACCCTACATTAAATTTTTGACGCCAACCGTAGCAAAACATGACAGGCTAGCGATTTGATCTTAGACCACCACATTTGTGCCATTGCGTAGCACCTCGCCACGCCGCCGTTGGTCAACGTGGATACTGCAGCACGGAGCACCTGCCGTCACGGGATAGGCACTGTTAGCTTCACTGGGTTTTGCAGATGCTCGGGTTGTGCGTGCTTTTGCAATTCCGTTGACGTGTATCTGTCGCCGTCCTAGCTGTGGCCGCCGCTGCCATCATGCTCGCGGCCGACAATGTCGTCGCTACCTGTAGCACCACATCATAACCAACATATAGTTACTTCTTTTTGAATCGATCACGTCAAATTTCCATTACTAATAGCACAAACATACAGGAGCCTTAGATGTCATAATTAATCTCGCATGAATAGAAAACGAATTCATTTCTGAGTAGTAATCGTTTCCTAATATGTTAGATAGTAGTACTACTATATAACCATGGTATTAGTTGCTTGCAAGTTATGATAACAATAAAAGAAAGAAAATAACAAAAGAGGCTATTTGTGCCACACCACAAATATTCTTCTTACTGTGTGCTATTGTGTTCTTCCTTATGTTTATGTGCATGTGTTCATGATCAAGGCCTAAAACCAATAATTGGCATCAGAACGATAGTCTAATCTTGGTGTCGTGCTTGCTCCGAGGGAGGCTACTACTACTACAACTTAGGGTAGGCTATTGTTGCTAAGCGATGTATTGTTAATTGAGATCCAACGACGCATCAAGCGCGTTCCGGTGGTTTATGCGGTTCCACGACGAGGAGATGGCAATGTACCGAGCAAGTATTGAGGTATACACTATACACAATGTGTGGTGTACGTGTGTACTTGAGTCGTTATGTTAGTGTCTCCTATATGTGCTTGAGTTCTTTTAAGTGTGAGTCCAAGTGCTCGCGTGTGTAAAGTTGGTATTGGCGGCTATTTATGTGTCTCATCGAGAATGCAGCCAAAGCTACGTGTTTTCATGTGAGTTGTGTCCACGAAGTATTATATGTGATCACGTGAGTTCTTGTGCGAGTTGTGTCCATAAGATAAACGTGTGCGAATTCATTTAGACATGTCGTGCACTTTAGAAGAGATCATACTGCACAAGTAGATCAAGAGGAAGCCATTGCATGTAGCAAGAGGTTGTGGTAATCTGCATGATTCGAGCCCATCCCGAGTCAAGTCTAAGATGTTGAGAAGATGTGTTCGCTGTCATGAGTCAAGTAAGTAAGTTGAGCCTAGAATGTTGAAGAGATGCGTTTGTTGTCATGTATAGGGTAAAAGTTGTGATAGTTGAGACTGACTATCTCAATAAGTTAGAGTTATGCCAAAAATTAGAATTGATGTTACAAGATTAAGGGAATAATTGTAAGAGTTAATTTGGCATGAGTAGAAATTGTTTCATAGTACTGGTAGGTTAGTTAGTAGTATTACTTATATAACCAATGCACTAGTTGTTTGTAAGTCATAAGAAAAATAAGAAAAAAAACAACAAAAGATGAAGAGTAATACAGGAGCTAATGATATGAAGAGTTAGCTTACTAATAATCAGTGGATTAGCGCACCAATAGCATCATTGATCCTTCCAGCCGTCTATAAATATGGGTTGGTTGGTGGAAATTTTTTAAATAACATATTTTTATTAATTTTACATAATTAATATGTCAAAAAATTAAAAAAATAGGCCTCTGCAACCATTTGAAATGTCAACCTCTATCTCCATTTCAAATGGTGACATACCTATATGGAGTCCACATAGAATTTCTATCAAATGGTGAGATACCTATATGGAGTCCATGTAGAATTTTTGTCATGTCAATTATTGCTCTGTCATTATTTCAACTAGCAACAGAGCTTCTATCTACAATTCAACTAGAGAGAGAGCTTCTGTCGATAATTCAATTGGCGACAGAGAATCTAACACCATTTCAATTGGCCATAGAAGCTTTGTCACTAGTTAAAATACCCACAGAGGCTATATTTGAAAATATCAATCAACATGGCTTTATGAAAAAAATATATATACACTGAAATTTACTAAGCGGTGTAGTAAGTATTGGATTATAGTAATATATATTTTTACATAATTATATGACAATCGCCCTTTTGAGCATTTTCGCATAACAGACTACAACGTTGTATTTTCATCAGCTAGTAGTTATGGATTTCAACGAGTTTTGTTGTATACACAAGTAGGAAGGTCGAGTCATGTTTTTAGTTTGAAAAAAAAAATTGAAGTCCAACATGACAAATTCATAGTGAAAATGTGAACTACATAGTGCCTATGGTTTGGTGAGGTTCACATGTTCGCATGCGGGCATAGTGGCAATCAAGTAGCATTCCCCTATGTCATGGTGTTGATTCAAGGGGATGTAACGGCACGTGAATACAAAGCTAAGAAAAGAAAGAACAGGAGTAACACATAGAAATTAATTTCTGAAGTACACAAACCATTTCAAATGGCAGTAGCGGGTGTGGTTCCTCTGTCGCTATTTAAAATAGCGATTAGTTAACTCTGTTGCTATTTTATTTGGCGACAGGCTCTGTTGCCAAATCGAACGACTTCAGATGCCTACGAGGCAAACTGTTGCCTGTTTGTTTAGCAATAGAGACTCTGTCATCATCTTAAATATCGATAGTCCAAACGGCTTCGGAGGCCTAATTTTGTAAATATTTTTTTCAGCGTATTAATTATGTAAATTGAATAAAAAAATATATTATTAATAAAATTCGTGGTTGGTGCATGGCCAATGATTTGGCCCCGTACAAACAACCGTTGGCATCTCCACCTGTCCCTTCGTTTGGCTGATTGGATTATTGGATCCTGCACGAGAGCCAGCTATTCGACCCATAATGAGTGATACTGAGCTTTTATTTGGCGCATTGGAATATCCTAGCTTGGGCTACATCGACCGTTAGTTTGGAAGCAATATATTCTGAGAATATTCCGTATTTCCGTTTACAAATTTGGACCAACTCTTGCGCCATCAAATTTGATGCTAAGGTCCTATTTGTAACTGAGAAATTCCACGTGAATTTGAGAGATTCTCATTGGCTACTAAAAAAAAATCCTGGAAAGTTCTACGACAATTTGTATGGTGTTTTAAGGTAGGATGCATGCTTGAATGAGCTGAGATGGCAGGACGTCATGTTGCTATGGATATTTGCCCTAGTGAGTTTCTTTTTAAAAAAATTGCCCTATTGGGATTAAGCTTATCTAGGAGTCGACCAAATTGAAAGCCCAACTGCATCAGGCGAGCTCAAGCTTACTTCAACTTAGAGCATGTATAATAAGATCATCTTAGCTTACTCTTAGCATGATCACGTCGGTTTTGTCCTATGTGGAAGAGTGAGAGAAGAGAGAGAGAAGAGAGTTGACTCTTATTTAGTAGTAAGAATTGTACGGAAGCATAAGTAGATTAATTATGTACAAGAGAGAAGGGATAGTTAATGCAGTATATTTAGAGCCAACTTTTGAAGATAGCTATTGTAGAAGCTGGCTTTAGTACTTACTCTAGATGGTATGGATGAAAGATAGAGTAAGCACCTGGCTTTGTTACTGTACTTGCCCTTAAAGCAAGCTTGGGCTGGTCTGATCACCTCAGATTGAGCCAGGGCAACTGGATTCATTAATTTTTGGGAAGCACATGGAAGAATCAAGATGCGATAGTCTAGATTTAGTTTGGTTGTATTCCGAACCTTGGTGTTGGATTTTGCATGTACTATTTGGTAGTAAAATCGGAGTGTTCACTCGACTTTGTTAACTGTCTTTCCGGTAAGAGGAAAGAAACACTGGGTTCACAAATAAGAAGAGCTTCCCTATAACTCGAAGCATTTGGAATCAAAGCGATGCATAATGAAACTTAGCGCAAATCTAGCTTTCGATCCCAATATTTTAGGTAAGTGCTTACACATGGAATTGTTTATGTCTCAATTATCTTCTCCCTGGTTGGTATCTTAGATTCTCAACCGGAGCAGCATGAGCCTAGGTAAGCGTAGTAGCTTCTTTTTGTTATTATTTTTTTTTAAAAAGAATCGGGAGTGGCTTCGCAGCAGAAAACAGGGAGCGACCTAAGACCTTAGACCTGCTGTTGGGGTTTATTTACCACCTTTTTTGCCACTACATGTATGGCCGATTCGGGCCCTACTGCCCTCTCATTTCTGGTTCTCGCTTCTTGGATTAGCGTCTCTGGCCCCGGAGGCGCCAGCACCAGTCCCCGTAGCCCGCTACTCACCGCCGGACACAGGCGACCGGAGTCCACGGTGTGTGGCGACCCGGCATCCACGACGACGACCGGCGACCCCGAACGCACTTCTTCCTCGCGGCTGGCCGCCTGTCCAACCAAATTTCAGATCTAGAGCCGCCCCTTTTTTGTAGTTTTTTCTGGATTGAATTGTGGTGGTTTTACCCCAAATTTC
Organism: Otatea glauca; assembly: GCA_036346275.1. Classification (NCBI taxonomy): domain Eukaryota; kingdom Viridiplantae; phylum Streptophyta; class Magnoliopsida; order Poales; family Poaceae; genus Otatea; species Otatea glauca. The sequence goes on from CM070713.1 coordinate 18,897,252, forward strand.
CTGGTCTGAGCCGCAACAAGTTTGTTCATGTAATTTCTTTTGTTTGGATTCGTTCTTATGTACAACCAATAATGATGCCATTCGATCATTTGTGTGTTCTTCTGAAACAAATTCGATTTGTGTGTAATGATTGACGTAGCTGAATGATGTCGTAGCAACACTGTTAGTTCTTTGATTTATGCAGCAACTAGCAAAATTTGATTACTTCTTGATGTTGATGCCAAAAACTGATGCCTGAATCTTACGGAAAACTGAAATGAGTACAAGTTAACGCTCTGATGCAAAACTGAAAATATGTTCAGAATGCATGCGTTTTCAGAGGCGTGTTAAAGTTTAGACTGTTGCAGTGTTGGATATTCAGGATGCATTGTTTCTGAAATACTTTCAAAATGCCATTGACTGATATATTGTCTTGCCACTGAAGGTTAAGAGAAAACCTTGTTAAATTGTAGCTGCACCCAGTTTCAAAATGCATTTTTGCTATGCTTGGTACTACTCCCTCCGCCACAAATAGCCATCATTTTGGAGTCTCTAAAACACAGCTTTCAATTTAATTTCTATTATAATGTATTTATAAAATCCAATAAAATTATAATAATATGAAAGTACTTTTCAAGACATACATACATACATACATACATACATACATACATACATACATACATGCATGTGTATAGATAGATGTATATGTATATATGTAAATGTATATGATTTTCATGTATCCAATTTAAATATTTAAAAAGATATTGTCAGTCAAAGTTTCAAAATTTTGACTGCACCTATATTCAAAACAACAACTATTTGTGATAGGAGTATTCGCTAAAATATTCATCAATTCAATTAAACTCGTCGATTAACTAAACAGCAGCAAACTGATTGCTACTAGTACATGAATTATATATATATATATATATATATATATATATACACACACACTATTAAGCCCGAAGATTTCGAGCGCATGCAAGCCTCTAAGAACGATTTTTTTGCGAAAAAGTCCTTCGAGGATTCCAAAATCACGAATAGGTCCTTCCACCTGTTATTTTGCAAAAAGGACCCCGTAGTTCTGCAAATTCAACTCAGGCGTCGGTTCTTTAAACTCGAAAGATTTTAAATTACGTTTAGGTCCAGTTATTTTGAGAAAAAATCCCGTGGTTCCGCAAAATCGACACCAGCGCTGGTTTTCTAAACTCGAAAGATTTAAAATTACATTTAGGTCCTCCCGGGCGCCGGTTCTTTAAACCTAAAAGATTTAAAATTATATTTAGGTCCGATTATTTTTGAAAAAATCCCGTAATTCCGCAAAATCGACACGAGTGAGCGTTAGTTCTTTAAACTCAGAAGATTTAAAATTACATTTAGGTCCTCTCGGGTGCCGGTTCTTTAAACCCAAAATATTTAAAATTATATTTAGGTCCGGGTATTTTGCACAAAAAACCAGTGATTCCGCAAATTTGACACGGGTGCCGGTTCTTTAAGCCTGAGATATTTCAGATTACATTTAGGTCCTACCATTTTTGCAACAAAAAACTCCGGTGTGAGATTTACGTGGCGCAACGTAGCACGCTATTCTACCTAGTATTTCTTATGCCTGGAAGATTTGCCGAGCATGCAAGCCACAAGGTACATTTTTTGTGAAAAAGTCCTCCGAAAATTTCGAAATCACGAATAGGTCCTTCCACCGGTTATTTTACAAAAAGGACCCTGACAATTCCGAAATCGCGAGATCACCGGTTCTGTTGGCGATCGGGACCGTCAACCATAAAGAAGGGGGGAAGGATCGTGCAAAGGGGCGAGGCCCAAGGTCATGCTCGTCCGGGAAGGAGGGAGCGTCGGTAGGCGCACTGCTCGGGAAAGAAGGACAAGCGAACTGGGGACACAGCGTTTATATTGGTTCGAGCCCCGTGGGTCGGGTAATATCTCTACTCCAGTCTTGCCAGTAGGCAAAAGGTGAGTAATAAGCTCCTCGGGGGAGGATGAACAGGGAGCACGACCTCGAGGTCGCCCGGAAGGAGGTGGCTGAGAGGGAGCTCGACGAGGTGGTGTAGTGTATGAGTGTGTTCTGTTGTTTCTTGTGTTGCCTGTGTGTTGCGTTGCTTGGCTTGTTGACTTGCCTTTAGGGTAGTCCTACGCTTTATAGACCCCTGGGCATTGATCTCGGATGCTGACGTCGGGCGGTGTCTGTGAGTTGATGGGAGCAGTTTACTCTAGTTCCCACACAGGGGACTTGACAGGAGCAGTTGACCCCAGTTCCCACGCAGGGGATTTGACAGGAGTTGGTGGCCCCAGTTCCCACGCAGGGGAGAGAGGTCACGCAAGAAAAGAGAATACTATGCTGAAGACCGGGTCGAGATCGCCGAGGTCAGACAGGTTGCGGGGGTCATCACGTGCTCGGGAAAACCCTCGCCCGAGCTTGGAAACCGTCCTCTGAGATCGGGGAGACCTCCGCCCGAGCTCGGGAACCGTCCTTCGAGCTCGGGGGAAACGTTCTAAGGCCCTAGGGGGGCCTGGACACGTGTCAGGATGACCAATCCCCGATAACTAGCCCCCGAGGCTCAAGAAACGGTATGAGGCTCTAGGCGTTCTTGAGTCTGAAGTCTTCGAGGAGGGATCGCCCTCCTTGGTTGAGCTCGGGAACTCTTGAGCTCCTTTCTGGGCCCGGGGGAGGCCCCCCACGGGTGCTTTTGATATGGTTGCGCTCGGAAACACTCGAGCTTTGATGTCTTGTCTCCATATTGGCTTGATGATGTCTGGGATGCTCGGGCTTCTCCGCCACGAGGGGACGAGGGGGGCCCAAAAGCGTTCGGGCCTCGCGAGCGGAGAAGTCGGGGGAACGGTTGGCGGACGTCGAAGAGCCGCGCCCGCACAAGGGTTTTGAAGGGGCGTGATGCCTCGGTTGCTGCCCGCTGGCTACGGGCATGTCTTTTAAGGCAATAGTAATATCGGCAGTCGAGGCGCCTTTAAAACCGAGGCACTCCACCCTTTGAAGCCTTTCTTCCCCATTGCTCTCACTCTCTGCCCTTTCCTTTCTGCTCTTTTGCGCCGTTGCGTTTGCCTTCCTTCTCCAATTTCACCCCTCCGATTCCATGGCGAAGTTCGGGAAGAGCACTCTCACCGCGGATCGGATGAAGGACTTGGAGACGCTGGGGCTGCGGGACCCGTTCACCTGGCGACTTCCAGCCGGGGAGAACGTGCCGTAGCCTCGGGATGACGAGGTCATGAGCACGGAGCAATACATGCTCTTCGGGCTGTGGACCCCGGAGAGCGACTTCTTGGCTACGGTCCTTGCGCAGTGCGAGATCGAGCTCGTGAACTTGGTACCCAATTCTCTTCTCCACCTCTCTATCTTTGCTCATCTTTGCGAGGGGTTTCTGGGCATCTTTCCTATCCCTTCTTTGTTTTTTTGTTTCTATTCCTTGTCTCGCACCATGAAGGACCCCGTCGTCAGGTGTCTCTATTTCCAGCTACGGGCGGGACTCCCTTGCTCCTTTCTCCAGATCCCGACCCGGGACTCACTCGGGTCGTGGTCGGAGAAGTGGTTTTATCTGAAGAAGGGCGAGGGGGCGGCCTCGCATACCATGGCGCCGCGGTCGACGGCAAGCGGGAAACCCCAGAGACCGATGACCCGATGGCCGACCAGGCGACGGTCGCCTTCATCCACATCTGTGCGACGCGCGGGTTGAAGGGGTAGGCGGTCATTTACCTGCGAAGCCGGGTGTTCCCTCTGCGGAAGAGGTTGCACCCCTTCTTCGAGATCACCGGGAAGCACGACGTCAACCGGGAAGGTCACGATGGTAAGCATTGTTTAATCCCAAGCTTCTTCGGGCTCGAAGTTTCCTGCTCTCAGCGGTTTCCTTTTGTCTCCTCGCAGCACCGAAGGTGGACTGGATTGCCTCGAGGATACAGGAGATCATCGGGAAGGCTGCCACCGCCTACGACCTCAACGACGACGTCCCCAAGAATATCTTGAGGCAGCAGAGCAGCGAGGTAACTCTTCTTGCTTTGGTTTTGGCCCCGAGAGCTCGGGCTCAGGCGTTAACCATGATGAGCTCGTATAGGAGACTAAGGAGCTCTGGGACACGGCCAAGCAAATGCTGCCGCTCCCCGGGCTGAGCAAGGGCAAGAAGGGGAGCAAGAGGCCGCCCCCAGATGCCCCGAAGCAGGTCGCGAAGAGGCCCCACATCGAGTGGGGCGATCGGACCGTGGTAAGTTGAATGCTCCGAGCTCGGGAACACTCGAGCCCGAGGTCGCCTCTCTGATGTTCCCCTCCAACTTTTCTTTTACTGGCTTTTGCTTTTTTGCCAGCAGCAGGAGGCGGCGGCCGCTGCGCGGGCCCATGATGCACAGCCAGAGCAACGACCCCCGGCGCTAATGTCGGGACCCGGATTTGCAAATCCGAAACCCTCTGTGTATACTGCACTAGTCCAGGATCACGCTAGTGCACACAGTGGAAACATAGATGAAATATCATTCCATACAACGAATTAACTAAGAAGAAGCAATTTATTATTAAATAAAGCAAACGACCTTATGGTCAATGTTTACACCATTACGCCTTAAGGGCTTAAGAAACAAATACTATTGCAACGGAAAAGATAACTTGAGCCATTCGACATGCCACAGGCAATCGTTTGGGGAACGCCTTCCTAATCCACGTAGTCTTCATAGAATTCCTCCTCATGATATTCATTATCTCCTTCAGCAACTGATCAACAAGGGCATAAAGCCGTGAGTACAAAGGTACTCAGCAAGCCGTAGGGAATTGATGCAATATATTCATGCACGGCTTGACAAGGATGGCTATATAGTTCATTTGCAGAAAGCAATACTTGAATTGAAATACAATAAATAGATTGAAAGCATATTTAAGAAAACTTACATAAATGATTGATAGATCAATGATAGACAACAAAACAATAGTGAACTCCCTGTTCACATCCCAACAATTCCATATTTTATGAAACACTCTATACCCCGTGTGAAATTCCCGGGCTTTGTCCATGACCGCGGACACGGCTATTCGAATAGTTTTACACTCTGCAGAGGTTGTACAACTTTACTCACAAGACATGAACATCTCTTTGTGCAAACGTTACTAACACACTTCCTTTGGTGTGCCGCCGAGATATCATGACAAAGCCTTTACAATGCAATCGTCTAAACTCTGATCGCTCGCTAAGGTTTCGCCCATTAGGCCCCTCTTGCGCCTTGCGAATCTACCCGCCCATCCCGAACCCACACCACCAACCGGCGTGACTCAAGGCTAGACATTGCAAATTAATCGCCTAGGTCTGTCCCATTCGGACATGCGGTAGTACGGTTAGGCCCAGTTCAATGGCGCACAAGATTAAGTCCTTAAACTGCCTCTGCAAGACATCCACATCCCAATGTGCTAGAAAGCACCCCCTTTACTGCACGATCACTTGCCCGAGGGAAGACAATTCGTTCAACCAAGACCAATGGCAAACCCCGCCATGGTACAACAAATTTTACAACAGTGGCTAACGGCCACGATTCAATATCTCATTAAGTCAAGATTAACATTATTCAACATGTGACATGAATCCCAACGTATATATAAGCATGTCTAAGAATAACTACGATAACCCATGGTTGGTGTAATAATTATGTCCAACTAATAATGTCCCAACCTAGGTCTAACAATGGATACATGGCATACAACTAATCAAGGTGGCATAATGTCAACTAGGTATACATCTACTCCCATTAAATAAGCATTGATACACAAAATAGCATGAATTGTAATAAAGTAAATTACTTTTGCAAACATAGGAACAATATGATCAAAGGATTACGACTTGCCTTGCTGATCTAGTGCTGAATCTTGGTCTTCAAAGCCTTCGTTCGCTCCCCCGGAATTAACGTCTACCGGAAAAGAAGCAACGAAACCAAATAAATACAAAACAGATGGTCAAACAAGCTCAAAACTGAAAATAAATGGCTCTGGAAGATAGATCTTGATTTTAGAAAAATTTAGAAACTTGAATCGCCTCAATCGGAGTTCGTATGGGCGAGAACGGGTCTCCGAAAGATTAAATTCAGAGAAAATACAGAAAATCAGAAAATCAGAATTTCTGGATTTGTTTTTATACGGAAAAAGGATTTATTGCGCAATCGCTGACGTCATCGGGTTCACGGTGGACTCGGTCCACGGCGCGGCTCGGTTCACCGTGCACCGGCGACGGCCGACGCTCATCGCGACGCGAAGCGACTTCGGCCGACGCAGCCGTGGACGCAAGCGTGACGCAAGAGCCGACGCAGCGGCCACGCGTCACGATCCGCGCGAGAGGGCGACGGACGGCTAGAAGAGGGCTGCGGCGACGAGGGCGTGGCGCGATCCGAGCCGCGACACCAACGATCGAACGGCCGAGGCTCGCAGCGAGGAGCGACGGCGAGCGGGCGGCGCGGGCTTACCGGAGGCGAGGAAGAAGACCCGCAGCGGCGGAGGAGGGCCGGTTCGGGCGGAAGACAAAGCGGACCGGGCAGAGGGCGACGCGGCGGTCTCGGGCGAGCAAACGGCGATGGTGAAGACGCACCGGAGCGGCGAGGCGATGGAAAAAGGCTTCGACGGCGACGACGGAGCGACGGCGAGCTCGCGCGGCGCAACGGCGCGCTCTCGCGCGCTAGGAAGGGGGCAAAAGGGGCGGCGCGTGAAGGGGATTCTCGGGAGGGGTGCAGCGGCTTAAATAGCGGCCTCGACGGCCGTGTCCGACACGGACTCCAAGACGTGCGGCGCGAGGACTCATAGCGGCGGCGGCGGCTAGGGTTCACTGCCACGCGACGTGGTCGCGATCGCATCCGCCCACGCTGTCGCGCATTGACGGCCGTGGCGCGCGGGTGGGCCGGGCCGCGAGGTGGAGCCGGGCTGTGGCGCGATCGAGCGGAGCGGGCCGGCTGGAAAAATCGGCCCAAAAGGCATTTTGAATATTAAAAACATTTTCTGATTTAAGAAAAATCCAGAATTTGAATAAATGCAAATAAATTCAAATAAATAGTAAATAAATTCAGAAAAATCTCCAAAAATACAGAAAAATTCCTTGGAGCACAATGAACCCAACTAAAATTGAAATTCTTGAGTTTGATGAATATTTTAGTCAAATTAAATCCTTTTATTCATGGAAAATTCAAATTAAGCTGGAATTAATTCAAGAAAATGCAAATGGTTTATTTTTGAATTCAAACATTCCAAAACACAAATTTTGGGATGTTACAGCTAAGCTCCCGGGGAAGGAGTCTTCTTGCCACCGCCACGGAGGCGCTGCGCCAGGTACGGTCTTCTTATACCCTCCGTCACTTCGTCCTACCGCGTCGCTCGAGCGCCCGAGGGGCCCGGTCGCGGCGAGCTTCACTTGCCACGGCCCCTGAGGAAGTCGCCATGGACAAGGGAGGCGCGGCCGCAGGGGACGCGGCCGTGTGGGACGGGGAGCCTCGAGCCGGCGCGCCACCTTGGGGTCTCACAAGCGGCGGGCGAGGTTGAGCTCGCATAGACCGAGGGCGACCAAGGAGCCCCCGAGCTGGCGGCCAACCTCAGGGTTCCTGCTGCGGCGGTCGAGGTCGAGGCTTGGCAGCCGCCATCAGCGACGGGACGCCCGGCCAAGGGATCGGCCGGATGTCGGATAGTGCCGGCGCTGCTGCGGCGATGGAGACCGCCAGGGACGAGGCCTTCACAGCTCTGCCCCGAGGTCCTGACGGTGCCATCGACCTGCAGGTGCTAGAGGACCAGCTGGCGGCGGTAGGTCATGCTTGTCTTAAATTCTGTCTTTTTTCTTGTCCTTTTCTTTTCCTCTGTAACTATGGTGACATTTCCCTGTTTCTGCAGGGCTTGCGGCTGATCTCCTAAGGGTACGGGGCCGTGCGTGGGCATGTGCTCAGCTTTCGGGCTCTCTGGGATGTGATCGAGGCCAACTAGAGGGACGTCGCCCGAGTCGAGGCCAACGCGGTGCGTGGGCGAGAGGAAGTCGAGCGCCTGAAGGAGGCCCAGGCTCTCGAGCTCGCACGGGCTATTGAGGCCAAACGGGAGCGCAAGGCCCGAGAGGTCGAGCGGGAGCTGAACATCGAGAGGGACATCCATGCCGCGACCCTCTCAGAATCCCTCGAGGAGGAGCGGAAGAAGGCAGAGGACACCCTTGTAAGGTCGAGGATGCCGACTAGAGGGGGGTGAATAGGCGGCTTTTAAAATAATTAAACTTTCTCTTTCTACTAATTTCTATAAAGCAATTCACCCCTTAATTACCCCTATGCCAAAAACCTTATCAATAAAAATGCGGAAGCGATAAACTAAGGTTTTGACAATTAAAGCCTAAATCAACTAGGCTTACTATGTGCACTAACTAATTATGTCTCTAACAAAAGCAATTTAAAGACAAGCAATCAATCAATTTAATTCTATGAATGTAAATTGCTTGAATATAAATAAAGAGAACAAAGCAAGCACAAGAGACACAATACTTTTTACTGTGGTGATCGGAGACTTGCCGGTCTCCCTAGTCCACGTTGAGGTTAGCCCAAACACATTGGACCGGCTCCACGAATTGAGCACCCACCTCGAATCCACTAGATGTGGTTTTTCACGCCGCGTAGGCTCAACCCGAACCTTCACAAACTTCGCGGGCTTCTCACAACCTTGAGAGCTCCCACAAGACGACGCCCACGCCGCCTAGGAGTCGGCAACCTCCAAGAGTAACAAGCCGAATCCTCTCGCTTGAACTTCACCAAGCACAACACATGTGCTTCCGGTGATCACCAAGTGCAACACATGCACAATGATCCTCCTCAAGTGCAACACATGCACAAGAGACTCTCAATCCTCTCCTAATTGCAACACATGCAATTAGAGGCTCAACCTAGCTCAAGAAGCAAATAGGAGAAGGCAACACATGCACACAACTCCTATAAACACCCAAAAGCTTTAGCACACAGCCAACGTGCTGCCCTTGCCCCCCAAGGCCTCCTTTATAGCCTCCAAGCCAAAACTAGCCGTTGGGGGAAATTCGACAAAACCAGAATTCCGGTGCTACCGCTTTCATCGGGACCGTAGCACCGCCTCCTCCAACGGCTACAAAACTAGCCGCTGCAGGATTTCCTGTAGTACCGCCAATCGGGAGCAAGCATACCGACCGCTCGGCGGTAGCACCGCCTCAACCCGGTTGCACTCCTCGGCCGAACTCAAAACACCTCCTCTGGATTTTTCACACCGCCGAGGAGCGGTTGCACCGACATCCGGTGCTACCGCCTACCATGGGCGGTAGCACCGACCGCTGCATCGCCAAAAACATCCCTCTCTGGATTTTCCACACCGACCAGAGACGGTAGCACGGACCTTCGTGCTACCGGCCAAACTCATGTAGCACCGGACCCCGTGCTACTGCCTAACAGGCGATCGGACGGCCTCGGGAGAAAACTCCGCTTTCACAAAAACTTTTCTCCAAACCATTTAAGATATTCTTTGAGCTATGTGAGGATCAACACATGATCACAACACTATGCAAAACACATTTGCACATGTTAATCACATACTTCAAAGAATCTCATATAAGCACAACTTATTTGCAAAACACATTTGCCAATAAACCAAGAACTTATGAGATCAATCCTCTTAGCCATGTGATGATCAACACATGATCAAGTCAATTTGCAAAACACATTTGCAAACCCTATTCACATGCTTTAGGATAGGAACCCATAATCTAAAGTTCATTTGCAAAACACATTTGCAAATAACAAATCCAACTAACGAAAACACATTTCGTAAACAACTCAAGATCTATTTGCAAAACGTATTAAGCAAATCAAACCCGAGTCTATGAGATTAATCCCCCTAGCCATGTGAAGGTCAACACAAGACCCAGTCAACTTGCAAACACCCGTTGCAAGCCCTACTCACATGCTCTCGGGATTTCGGACCCATAGACCTCGGTTTATTCGCACAACGAACTTGCAAATACACATAAAACCAATTTAATGCTTGAGCATTGTTCTTTGCAACACCTGCAAAACCTAGCTCCAAGCAATACTAAAACATGAGCTCTCTATTTGCAACACATGCAAATCTCTAGCACCATGCAAGCAACCACAACAAATACAAGTGCATGAGTTCTCTATTTGCAACACATGCAAATCTCTAACACCATGCAAGCAACCACAACAAATACAAGTGCATGAGTTCTCTATTTGCAACACATGCAAATCTCTAACTCCATGCAAGCAACCACAACAAATACAAGTGCATGAGTTCTCTATTTGCAACACATGCAAATCTCTAACTCCATGCAACCACTTAAACCAAATTGCTTGAGCTCTCTCCTTTGCGACACATGCAAAACTTAGCTCCAAGCAATACCAAATCAAATAAGATTCAAATAAGATGCAAGTATGAGCACCCTTATTTGCAACACATGCAAATACTTAGCTCATACAAAATCCAATGCACAAGCTTTACCAATTTGCAACACATGCCAAATGGTAAGCTTCATGCAAACATCAAACAAGAGAGTGAGCTAGAGTGAACCGGATCGAGTTCATCAACACATGATGAAGCTCAAGCTAAAAGACTCAACCCTCTTAATAGTACGGCACCTAACAAGCAACCCGGTCTCACAACCAAACACGGAGACCGGTAAAAGACTAGGAACACATCCTTAGCCCTAGCTAGTTATACCTTTGCCACACTTGATCCACTTGGAGCTTTTATGATTTCCAATCATCTTCTCTCCAGATCACCTCTTCTTCTTCTTCTTGGTCATCAACGCATGATGAACCTTCTCTAGCCCTTCTCTTCACTTCGGGATCACCTCTTGAAGCTCATCAACTCATGATGACTTCTTCTTCCCGATTCTTCATCATCTTGGACTTAACCTACTTCACAACTCATGGAAGATGTTAGTCCAACAAACACGGTTGTCTCAATCATCACCGCACTCCATTAACACATAATGGATGCCTCCAAGATCGATTGAGCACAACCCTAATCAATTTGAATGATTAATTGTGTCTTGAGTACTTTGATGCAACTAATGCTTCATTATACTCAAGAACTTTTCGCTTGTCTTTAATCAACAAGGAAACACCATCAACACATGATGAAATGTTCTTTGATTGATTGAGAGACAATCGAACTCAATTTAAACTTATTTAAATTGACATGAGTATATAACTACACAAGTCATATATACTCAAAAGATTGTTTCAAGGTCTTGATCCTTTATATTGTATGACAAGAGGACATGGATCAATACAATTGAAACATCAAGTTAAATTATAAACTCCCCCTAGATGTGTGCATTCATGTATATATGAATTAGGAACATAATACACATATTTGGACTAAAGCAACGGAAGAGTTCATACTTTAACTTGAATTCTAAGTATGCATATATATAATAGAATGAATACGAGTGCATACCTTAGGTTTTCCATTTTCCATCCAAGTATGAGACTAATAAGAATAAGACTTAATAAAACATGTTAGTCTCATAATGATTTGATTTGTCATTAAACAATGATTAAACATTAATATTAAACCAATCACCAAAACCAATAGAGCTTGAACTTACAATCTCCCCCTTTTTGGTGATTGATGACAAATCCTACATTAATTGCTCATTTGGATGAAAAACAATTTATGAAGGGGTTTTGAAACTTAAAGATCGAGAGTTACAAATAAAATTTCCAAAAGCATATCCCCTTATGACATAAAACCTTTAAGCTCTTTATCACTTATAAAAACAATTTATAAAAATAAGCTCTAATACCAATATAAGCTCTAATACCACATAACTTAGCTTTAATACCACTTAACTTATATTGCTTAACCAAACCAAGCACTCATATCACTTATAAAGTTTTAACCAATGAGAATCGAGTGCACACATCAATTTCTCCCCCTTAATAGGCATTAAACTCAAAGATCCAAATGAGGGAAACTCAAAGATCCAAATGAGGGAATTAAGCTCATAATAATTCTCCCCCTTTTGGCATTAAACACCAAAAATGGAAAACCAAACCAAAAGGAGGTTGTACCACTTGAAAATATTGAGGGCTAAGCATTACTTCGGAGATCATATGTCAAATTAAAAAGAGTATAGAGCTTGGTAAGAGAGGCAATCGAATATAGTGATTTGAAAAGAAATAATTCTCCCTCTTTTTGGTCATAAAATGATTTGAAATGAAATGATGCGACCATTGCAAGGAATTTTGTTTTTAAAGAATTAAGGCCAATGTTTTTGTAAACTTTTGAAATATGACCTAAAAGAGTAAACCATTTTTAGGAGGCCATATTTAGAGTTAAATCTCAAAAGGATTATTTGAAACACATTCAAATAAAACTCCTCATTTTATTAGGCTATTCAATGAATTCAACATGACTCGCTTGAAGAGTCCATAATTTGCCTAATATGACTTAAACAAGGAATTTATCTAAAAGAAGGCCTGATACCAATTTTCTAATAAGATTTTCAATGAAATTACTTAAAAGAAATCTTTTTGAAGAAGCATCACTTGTAGTACTACTTTAAGGAGAATAAGAAACTCGTACCACTTGTAATGCTTACTTTTCACATTATACCACATATAAATATTTTTCAAGTGATACTATATGAAAAAGATACCACTTGAAAGATCATTAAAACATGAGGTACCACTTGAGAAAGAAAGATATCAATGAGAAAATCTCAAGAGACATTGCTTGAAGAAACACTTGTAAGATAAGCAATGTCAAATGAACCATTTTAAAATAAAGCATTTTCATTTAAACTCAGCTTAATATGAATTTATCCCCGTTAGATAATTCAATCATACAAAGGATCTCACAGAGAGTCCTTGAGAGGTTGAACTTACAATTAAGCTTCAAATGGGAAATTAATCCATATGAGTCTGAGATATCATTAAAATTCATAAAAATGCATGAGGGGTATAGGTGGATACCATTTGTAAGAATTTATAAAACAAAGAAAAAGTTGGTACCACTTGATAGAAATCAATACCCCTTAATTTTCTCAAAGGTTTGGAAAAATTTGAAGGTATCAGAACAATAACATTAGAGATACCATTTAGAGATAAATGCACAAAACTTGATTAAAATAAGCTCCCATAAGGTTCAAGAGTTGAAGCATGGAGCTATTAGCATTTAGACATTTACAAGTTTTGGTTTTGAAATGATATTTCAAAAAGACCCCAAAAGGATACTACTTAAAATATATCAAGGAAAACTTAATGTATACCATTTGAAACTAAGCCAAATAATTTTCAAATGATTTGAAATTTAGTAAAAAGATACTTTGGGATTATAAGAAGCTTTTCCAAAAAGAATTTTTGAAGAAGGAAACTTCATTCAAAAGATATCCTAGAATAAATTTCAAAAGTCCAAAATTCGAATCAGATTCTGCCAGGGGCGGTATTACCGCCATTCAAAGCGGTACTACCGGCCACCGGTGCTACCGCCATTCAGGTGCGGTAGTACCGGATCCAGCACACACGGTTCGAGCGGTGCAACCGCTCGACAGATCGAAAACTAAATTTTCGCAAATTTTTGCAAAATAATTCAAATGAAGTCCAAATGATTTTAAAATTTCCAGAAATAAACTTTGGACTATTTATAATGTTTTACAGAAAGAATTTTCGAAAAAGAATTTTATTTTAAAAGATATGGCAAATTGTGCTTTGAGGCATGAAAATGAGATTAACAAACATAAAGGGCCTCAAGGTGCAATTTTAATTTGATTTCATAAAATTGAATCCTCATGGCTTGTAGGATTTGAAATACTTTTAGAAACCATGATACCATTTGAAAAGATAATGAAATCCATTTTGAAAGCCAAGATTGAGCAATATGTTTAAATAGGCTATTTTGGGTGAAAACAAGAATTTTGATCAATTTTGATTTCAACATAAACTTTTCATTTTGAAAGCTTGTAAAACATTTGAAATACATATTAAAGTACTTTTACAAAGCTTTTTACAATTTTAGGCCTTTTAAACATAAGATTTGACTTTTGACCAAAATGATCCTTTTGAAATAGTCATTTGTAAAACAAAGCCAAATGTTTCAACACAAGATTCAAATGAAGAATAAGATGAGATATTGAGATTTGAATTTTGTGTATGAGTCTTAAATATCATTTTGAACTAAGATACTACACAAGATCTAGTCCAAATGAAGAAACTCACAAAGTGCAACAATATGACCATTATGGGTCAAGTATAGTTTTTGGGTGAGTTTCAAAATCAAATAACTTTTGATTGGTTGGTCTTTTGAAAATATTTTGAACACGAAAGTTGTTAAGAATGACCAACACTAGGTTTTTCGTTTTGGAATTATTTTCAAAATCATTTTACATTTAATTCTATGAAAGTTATAAGTTTAAATCCAAAACAAGATACTAGTAACTTGATTTTGGGCATGAAACTCATTTTCTTTGTAAAATAGATTTTGTGAAACCAAAACTATTGGAAGACCTTTGAAAGCATTTGTATACATTTTTGAACTAGTTTTCAAAAGATTACTAATAGTATACAAAATTTTGACTTTTGGCTAAATGGCTTCATTTTGAAAATATATATTAGCACTTATATAAATATGGACACACATAGGGATGTAATTTACATGGTTATGATTTAGCACTCCCTCTTAATGTGCCACTACCCCATACTTGCTCAAGATTTCAATCAATACAATTAACAAGCATGAGCAAGAATCATAAGCAAGCTATTTAAATTGATTTTCATTAAAAAAGTAGCTTAACCTACACAAGGCTAGAAGCTATAAGAATCAATTTAAATACTTGTTACCCGAGATGGCATTGGTTCATGATTGATGTGAATGTCTTCAAGCTTGGCTTCTTTTTGCACATGATGGAATCATTCTTGATCAAGCCAAAGCTTCCAATGCATCTCTAAGCACCTACAATTCTTTTAGGCGCTTTTGGTACCCAATTTTGTTGGGTCCAAGAATGTTAGTCACAAGTGATTTAGGAACCCAAATGGCCCTAACATTAATAGTCTTAGGTGAACTAACATGACTAGCAATGGGTTTGAGGTTATTATTCCTCCTAAGCGAATTATTTGCATTGTAATGAGACGGCTTAGGAGGTCTAGTAAAATTCACAAACCCATTTCTAGTTTGATCCTTTCTAAGCATATGATGATCATTATAATGAGAAAGCTTAGAGGATCTAACAAATCTAGCAAATGTTTTGCTATAGTTATTTTTCCTAAGCACATGATCAACATGATTTTTCTTGGTCTTAGGAAATCTAGCATTTTGAGCAAACACATTTTCTAGATTCATTTCTCCTAAGCAATTGAATATCATAATTTTGCAAGTACTTGGGAGAATCGACAAACTTGGCAAACACATTGCCATTTTTGTCCTTCCTAAGCAAATAATGATCATTTACAATAATGGGCTTAGGAGTAGTACCTTTGGGACAATCCTTACCAAGTGTCCCTTTCCGACAATTGAAGCATGTCACGCTATTTGGCCCTCTCTTGACCGATTTGACTTGCTTCTTGCCGGTGTGCCTCTCCAATGGTGGTGTGGACTTGACTTCCACTTGATGAGGGCGCACGGAGGCGTAGTGGCCCTTCATTTTCTTCTCCCTCTTGGAGATGTAGCCGATCCCTCTCTTGTCAACCAACTTTCGTTGATTGCTTAGAATGTTGTCGAGGGTGGCCTTTCCTTTGTAGCACTTCTCTAAGTCACTTCTCAATTGAGTGACTTGTTCCTTGAGCTCTTTATTTTCCTCTACAAGATTAGTCTCACAAGACATAGAGGAAGTAGAAGCAATATTTGTATTTGAGCAACAAGGTATATCAATTGAATTATTGCAAGAGGTGGACATGTCAATTTTTGATGAAATAATAGGATTGACATTTAAGCAAGGCATTTCATCAATTAAATCACATGTAATTCCTATGTCCACCCTAGGCTTAGTGAGTTCTTTGAGAAGGAGAGATTCATGATTCTCTTTAAGCACATTATAATCATTTTGAAAAGAGTCATGTTCAAGCTTTAAAATTTTATATTTTGTTTTCTCCTTACCAAGATAATTATTGAGCTCCTCTAACATATTCATAAGTTCATCATAGGAGGGCTCATCATCCTCATCACTATCACTTACCTCAATTTTACCTTTAGCCATGAAGCAACGAGTTAACGATGAAAGAATTTGTTGCTCGTCATCACTTGAGGCGGAGGTTGAGGTTTCTTCATCACTTGAGGTAGAAGTGGAGGTTTCTTCTACCGATGTCCTATCCTCAAAGCAATCATCGCTTGTTGATGTGGATAATTCAAATAATTCTTGAAGCTTGATCCACATTTCATGAGCACTCTTGAGATTGCATATTGAATTAAAAATATCTACGCCACAAAACTAAATAAAGCATTAGTAGCTTGAGCGTCGAGATGTAGGCATTTCTCTTCTCCTTTAGTTGGAGCGAATTCATTCAACCGAAGAGAAAAGCCCACATCTACGATCCACCATATTTTAGGGCTCATGGATTTAAAATGAGATATCATAAATAATTTCCATGAAACATAATTTGAGCCATCAAAAATATGTGAATCGGTGTAGTGCACTGAACCACTAGTCGCCATCCTTTACTCTCTAGACGGTTAAGTCTAATAAAATGAGAGACCAAGCTCTGATACCACTTGTAAGGTCGAGGATGCCGACTAGAGGGGGGTGAATAGGCGGCTTTTAAAATAATTAAACTTTCTCTTTCTACTAATTTCTATAAAGCAATTCACCCCTTAATTACCCCTATGCCAAAAACCTTATCAATAAAAATGCGGAAGCGATAAACTAAGGTTTTGACAATTAAAGCCTAAATCAACTAGGCTTACTATGTGCACTAACTAATTATGTCTCTAACAAAAAGCAATTCTAAAGACAAGCAATCAATCAATTTAATTCTATGAATGTAAATTGCTTGAATATAAATAAAGAGAACAAAGCAAGCACAAGAGACACAATACTTTTTACCGTGGTGATCGGAGACTTGCCGGTCTCCCCTAGTCCACGTTGAGGTTAGCCCAAACACATTGGACCGGCTCCACGAATTGAGCACCCACCTCGAATCCACTAGATGTGGTTTTTCACGCCGCGAGGCTCAACCCGAACCTTCACAAACTTCGCCGGGCTTCACAACCTTGAGAGCTCCCAAGACGACGCCCACGCCGCCTAGGAGTCGGCAACCTCCAAGAGTAACAAGTCGAATCCTCTCGCTTGAACTTCACCAAGCACAACACATGTGCTTCCGGTGATCACCAAGTGCAACACATGCACAATGATCCTCCTCAAGTGCAACACATGCACAAGAGACTCAAATCCTCTCCTAATTGCAACACATGCAATTAGAGGCTCAACCTAGCTCAAGAAGCAAATAGGAGAAGGCAACACATGCACACAACTCCTATAAACACCCAAAAGCTTTAGCACACAGCCAACGTGCTGCCCTTGCCCCCCAAGGCCTCCTTTTATAGCCTCCAAGCCAAAACTAGTTGTTGGGGGAAATTCGACAAAACCAGAATTCCGGTGCTACCGCTTCATCGGGACCGTAGCACCGCCTCCTCGCCAACGGCTACAAAACTAGCCGTTGCAGGATTTCCGGTAGTACCGCCAACCGGGAGCAGGCAACCGACCGCTCGGCGGTAGCACCGCCTCAACCTCGGTAGCACCGCCTCAGCCGAACTCAAAACACCTCCTCCGGATTTTTCACACCGCCGAGGAGCGGTTGCACCGACATCCGGTGCTACCGCCTACCATGGGCGGTAGCACCGACCGCTGCATCGCCAAAAACATCCCCTCTCTGGATTTTCCACACCGACCAGAGAGACGGTAGCACCGGACCTTCGGTGCTACCGGCCAAACTGCGGTAGCACCGGACCCCGGTGCTACCGGCCTAACAGGGGCGGTACGACCGGCCTCAGGGAGAAAACTCCGTTTTTCACAAAAACTTTTCTCCAAACCATTTAAGATATTCTTTGAGCTATGTGAGGATCAACACATGATCACAACACTATGCAAAACACATTTGCACATGTTAATCACATACTTCAAAGAATCTCATATAAGCACAACTTATTTGCAAAACACATTTGCCAATAAACCAAGAACTTATGAGATCAATCCTCTTAGCCATGTGATGATCAACACATGATCAAGTCAATTTGCAAAACACATTTGCAAACCCTATTCACATGCTTTAGGATAGGAACCCATAATCTAAAGTTCATTTGCAAAACACATTTGCAAATAACAAATCCAACTAACGAAAACACATTTCAGTAAACAACTCAAGATCTATTTGCAAAACGATAAGCAAATCAAACCCGAGTCTATGAGATTAATCCCCTAGCCATGTGAAGGTCAACACAAGACCCAGTCAACTTGCAAACACCCGCTGCAAGCCCTACTCACATGCTCTCGGATTCCGACCCATAGACCTCGGTTTATTCGCACAACGAACTTGCAAATACACATAAAACTAATTTAATGCTTGAGCATTGTTCTTTGCAACACCTGCAAAAACCTAGCTCCAAGCAATACTAAAACATGAGCTCTCTATTTGCAACACATGCAAATCTCTAGCACCATGCAAGCAACCACAACAAATACAAGTGCATGAGTTCTCTATTTGCAACACATGCAAATCTCTAACACCATGCAAGCAACCACAACAAATACAAGTGCATGAGTTCTCTATTTGCAACACATGCAAATCTCTAACTCCATGCAAGCAACCACAACAAATACAAGTGCATGAGTTCTCTATTTGCAACACATGCAAATCTCTAACTCCATGCAACCACTCTAAACCAAATTGCTTGAGCTCTCTCCTTTTGCGACACATGCAAAACTTAGCTCCAAGCAATACCAAATCAAATAGGATTCAAATAAGATGCAAGTATGAGCACCCTTATTTGCAACACATGCAAATACTTAGCTCATACAAAATCCAATGCACAAGCTTTACCAATTTGCAACACATGCCAAATGGTAAGCTTCATGCAAACATCAAACAAGAGAGTGAGCTAGAGTGAACCAGATCGAGTTCATCAACACATGATGAAGCTCAAGCTAAAAGACTCAACCCCTCTTAATAGTACGGCACCTAACAAGCAACCCGGTCTCACAACCAAACACGGAGACCGGTAAAAGACTAGGAACACATCCTTAGCCCTAGCTAGTTATACCTTTGCCACACTTGATCCACTTGGAGCTTTTATGATTTCCAATCATCTTCTCTCCAGATCACCTCTTCTTCTTCTTCTTGGTCATCAACGCATGATGAACCTTCTCTAGCCCTTCTCTTCACTTCGATCACCTCTTGAAGCTCATCAACTCATGATGACTTCTTCTTCCCGATTCTTCATCATCTTGGACTTAACCTACTTCACAACTCATGGAAGATGTTAGTCCAACAAACACGGTTGTCTCAATCATCACCGCACTCCATTAACACATAATGGATGCCTCCAAGATCGATTGAGCACAACCCTAATCAATTTGAATGATTAATTGTGTCTTGAGTACTTTGATGCAACTAATGCTTCATTATACTAAGAACTTTTCGCTTGTCTTTAATCAACAAGGAAACACCATCAACACATGATGAAATGTTCTTTGATTGATTGAGAGACAATCGAACTCAATTTAAACTTATTTAAATTGACATGAGTATATAACTACACAAGTCATATATACTCAAAAGATTGTTTCAAGGTCTTGATCCTTTATATTGTATGACAAGAGGACATGGATCAATACAATTGAAACATCAAGTTAAATTATAAACTCCCCCTAGATGTGTGCATTCATGTATATATGAATTAGGAACATAATGCACATATTTGGACTAAAGCAACGGAAGAGTTCATACTTTAACTTGAATTCTAAGTATGCATATATATAATAGAATGAATACGAGTGCATACCTTAGATTTTCCATTTTCCATCCAAGTATGAGACTAATAAAAATAAGACTTAATAAAACATGTTAGTCTCATAATGATTTGATTTGTCATTAAACAATGATTAAACATTAATATTAAACCAATCACCAAAACCAATAGAGCTTGAACTTACAACACCCTCGAACGTGTTCGGCAGAAGGCGTAGAGAGTCCTCGACGAGAACCGCGCAAGCGCGTCGGAGACATGCCAGCGCCTCGAGCTCGAGCTCTCTGATGCTCGCTCGAGGGCGGTGGCCGCGTGGCAAGAGGCGCAGGAGCTTCGGGAGCGCCTCGAGGTCTCGTCCATGGCCTGTGAGGAAAGCTACGAGATTGCGTCATCCGCGCTCGAGGACTTCGCGGCCACACAGAAGGAGGTGGAGGGTCTCCGGGTGCGACTGGCGGACCTGCCGACCATGCGCGCAAAGGCAGAGGCCGTACACGAGGAGGCGGCAGGCCTTTAGGCGCGGCTTGAAGAACTCTCCACCGCCCCGGGGGAGGCCTCCGCCGAGCTCGAAGCCGAGGTGGCCGAGCTTAAGGCCTGGGCGTTCGGGCTGGAGGCGGGAGCCACCAAGGCCGAGGAGAAGGCGACGGAGGCCGAAGCGAGGGCCACTGAAGCCGAGGCGCGGGCAGTCGAGGCAGGCGCGAAGGCTGCGGCATCCGAGGCGAAGGTCACCGGGCTCGAGGAGAAGCTGGCCCGGGTGACCCAGGCAGGGAAGAGCGCCTTGGCCTAGCTCTAGAGCGACCGCGACCGGGTCGATAGAGCCGAGGCCGAGGTGCTGGCGCTGCGGAGGAGAGTCTCCGACCTCGAGCAGGAAAAACTTGCTCGGGAGATGTCTGTAGACTAGGAAAATAGGCTAATGGATAGGTGGGGGCGAGATATTCGCACCCCTTGTAAAGACAATGTATTGTTTTGCCATGATTTATAAAATTGTTCTTAGAAGACTTAGCTTGCTTTTTTGCTCTTTGTCACATTCGAAAGCTTGCTTAGTCTGCTTCGTAGAAGAGTCCGAGCGACGTCGGATTGCGACGTATGGAGCAAAAAATAGCCGAGGGTGTTTGCTGGGCGAGCTATTGATATCGGCCCAGACCACCCGTATAAGGTTGACCGAGTTCGGGGATACTCGAGGTCAGATTAACCGAGGGCGAGCCTGGAAATACTCAGGCTTTGGGCACAACTCGGACTGGCCGGCCTGGAAATACCTTAAGCTCAAGCCATGTTTAGGCCTCGGGTCCAGCCCGGCAAGCTCGAAGATATTCGAGCTCGAGGGGACTCCCTCAGAGGGCGGTTTAGAAATTCGAACCTGGCCACTTGGCCCCGGGGGAAAGGTCGGCTTACTGTGGCCGAGCGGCTTATTTTGACCGGGATCATCCCCGGTGGTGAATTTAGAAACTGCGACCTCCGAGCCCGGGAACGCATCAGGCTCGGGGAGCCCTCTGAGAACGTTCAATGGTTGGTAGCACGGGGGAATAGCCGGCTTATTCCGATAAAGATCGTCTTACTGCGGCCTCCGAGCCCGGGAACTCATCAGGCTCGGGACATCCCCGAGGCGAACCTAGAGAACGCGACATCCAGCCTTGCAAAAAAAGGAACACACAGAATGTACGCACAGGCGCCTCGAGGTCTGGGAGCTGCTCCGCGCGACCTCTGGTCCGGACCTACGACGGGAAGGAGCTCTGAAGCGATGAGAATCAGCTTACATCGAGCGCGCCGACCTCCGGAGGCGCCCTTATGGTCACGCCGCGAGATCACGTTGCTCGAGGCGCAAATATCAATGGAAAAGGAGACAAACCTTACCTGTGCCTTTTAGGCCGAGCTGTCTGTGGGGGAATAGTCGGCTTATCGCGGCAGAGCGGCTAATCGCGACTAGGATCGTCCCTGTTGGTGAATTTAGAATCCGCGACCTCGAGCTCGGAATGCATCGTGCTCGGGCGCCTCAAAATGCTCTCAGGTTGGCAGCACGGGGGAATAGCCAGCTTATCGCGATGAGGATCAGCTTACAGCGACCTCCGAGCCCGGGAATGCATCAGGCTCGGGGCATCCCCGAGGCGAACCTGTGCCTTTTAGGCTGAGCTTGCTGCCCCTCGGGAATACTTCGAGGTCAGATTAACCGAGGCTGAGCCTGGAAATACATCAGGCTTTGGGCACAACTCGGACTGGCCGGCCTAGAAATACGTCAGGCTCAAACCAGGTTTGGGCCTCGGGTCCAGCCCGGCGAGCTCAGAAACGCTCAAGCTCGGGGGGGGGGGGGGCTCCCTCAGAGGATGGTTTAGAAATTCGAACTTGGCCACTTGGCCCCGGGGGAAAGGTCGGCTTATTGCGGACGGGCGACTTATCGCGACCAGGGTCTTCCCCGGTGGTGAATTTAGAAACTGCGACCTCCGAGCCCGGCAATGCATCAGGCTCAGGGCGCCCTCTGAGAACGTTCAATGGTTGGCAGCACGGGGGAATGGCCATCTTATCCCGATAATGATCGCCTTATTGCGACCTCCGAGCCCGAAAACACATCAGGCTCAGTCATCCTCGAGGCGAACCTAGAGAACGCGACCCTCAGTGCTGCAAAACAGAACATGCATGGACGTCTCGAGGGGGAGCTCGTCGCGTGATCTTATGGTTGCCCTTATGGTCACGCCATGAGGTCGCGCCGCTTGAGACGTTCTATCATAAGAGAAAAAGAAGACTTTCGGCCGAAAGAGAAGCAAATGGAGCCCCAGGCCCGGGGTCATAAAACGGCGTGATCTTTAGCGGAAGAACCTGCAACTTGGGATCGTGACCTGACATCATGTCCCTCGAGAGGCCAAAAGAGGTTAGTATCTGAGATAAAGGAGATTTTTTATCATGGGCCCATACCTGGATTGGCCCGAAGTGAGGTGACATAAGATTTGAAGACCCGGGCGCCTCCGAGGCAAGGGCCGTCTCGGGCTCGCCCCCTACGACGGGGGGAATGGTCGGCTTACTGCGATGAGAATCGGCTTACCGTGCATTTTGTCCCCCGGAGGCGAGTTACGAAGCCGAGATCCCGGCTCGAGCGAGGGGCGCGTGGGCCGAGGCTCCTGCGTCTTGAGGTCGAGGAAGCGCTCTGGCGTGAATGCCAGGATGGACTTTGCTGCAGGGGGGAGATCGGCTTACCGCGATGAGAGTCGGCTTACTGCGTGTTCGACCCCCTAGTGTCGATCCTTCGCATCACAACCTTTAGACACATTCACTCGATAAGCGGAAAAGTGTAAGAGGAAATAAGAGACGATAGAGCAGCACAATTTATTATGAGGGAAAAACTAGGCCGGGCCCCTTAGCTCGAAGCCCTTACCAGTGACGGTCCCGGGCTCGTGTCCTGCGAAGGGGGGATGGTCGGCTTACCGCGATGAGAATCGGCTTACTACGCATTCGACCCCCTGAGGCGAACCACGGGACCGATATGCTAGCTCGAGGGAGGGGCCTAAGGGCCAAGGCCCGAGTGTCCCCAAACTGGCGAGACCACGGGTGTGACAACCGGGATGGGTCCTGCGACGGGGGGATGGCCGTCTTACCACGATGAGGATCGTCTTACCGCGTATTCGACCCCCGGAGGTAAGTATCCAGGTCACAACCCGGGTTGCGTTTGCTCGGGACACGAGAGACAAGCATGACGATAAGGAAAAGCATCTTATCTCAAAACAGAAGGAGGGGGAGCGCTAGGCATAAAACCTCTGGAGTTGGTCTACATTCCACGAGTTCGTGAGCTCCCTGCCATCGGGGGTTGCTAGCCGGTAAGCTCCCGCGCGACTTGCTGAGACGACTCTGTAGGGGCCTGTCGGGACCCGATTCTGAGAATTCGGACCCTCTGTGTATTCTATGCTAGTCCAGGATCACGCTAGCACACACAGTCTTACAGGGTTGCACATCACAGACATTCACAGCGATATAAGAATAAATAGTGCAAACATTTATATAAACTGAGTTGTACGACCTTATGGTCTCCTTACACAAAATCAGCCACGCAGGGCTTACATTATTCAGAGTAAATGAAATAGCAGCGGAATAAAAATAAATGTCGTGGAAGCCTTCATCTTGCCACAGGCAACCGACTGGGCTTGCCCCCTAATTGCCCGGATCCTCAATGTACTCCTCTTCTCATGCTGGTGTCGACTCCTCCACTGATGTTGGGGTTGATAAGCAAGGAGGGGTGAGTACACAAGGCACTCAACAAGTAATGCACAGGATGCAGTGCTATTACTATATGCAAAGCTTATTCCAAAGGATTGGCTTAATTGGTTCTTTTGCATCAAACAGCATTTTTAAACCAGTATCTTATTTATATTAAAGCAGTGGAACAGTTATAAATAATACTAATTTCTTTAAATGGTTTTTCTTCGAAGGTTCTCGGCACACAGCCTTAACAGTTCATTTTTAACACTGGCACACAGCCACCCTTTCCACATTTTTATTTTTGAAGATCTAACCATTGACTGTAATCCCCGAGCAATGTCCAATACCGCGGACATGGCTATTCGAATAGATTATACACTCTGCAGAGGTTGTACACTTTACCCACAAGATACAGCCATTCACCACATAGGTGATCGTTCGTAACAAAGCCTTTCAGGAACCTCTACCTTAACCAAAGAACCTCTCCGATATTGCCTTCACTATCACTTCCCTCACACAGAGCCGAAGTATATGACAGGCCAATCACCGTTGGATGGGCACCAAATCGTAGCACAGGTACTCTCCCCGCATGATACACCCCGCAATCGCCACCCCGAGGTATCAGAGGAAAGATATCAGAACCCTAATCAACTAGGTCTGTCCCATACCAAACATGTGGTTGTACGGGTGACTCAGATCAAAGGTTTGCAAGGTAAAGTCCTTAACTGACCAAGGCAAGACTTTCATCACTCAACAGTGGCACACAACCCCAATGTGGCACACAAACTCACATCACTCTTCAACCCATTTCCACACAGACCCACCTGGCACACAACCTCTTGCCACTTGCCCCAGTCTAAAACATTTCCCACCCCGTTGATTATTGTGCAACACATGCCAGCAATAACCCAACATTGGTACAGAACCACACAGGTCTCTGTACCTCAATCTCATCATGTGGCATCATCACACCACTTTCAAAATACATTCAATATTTCTTTAATCAATATTGTATCATTTCCCGAAAGATCATTCATGATTCGTTGCAAGGCTAAGCATCTACTCACGGTCTAGCCTCCCGTGTTGGCACAATATTAACATCCAACTAATACAATCAAACTTAGGGGGACAATGATTTAGGGCATTCAATCAATAATTTCAAGGTGGCGTAACAAAATGGGTTGGTTACCTACATTATCCCAAAGTAGTTTAAATCCATTTTTACTTAATTTAGCATGCATAATTTCAAAGCAAAGTACATTTAGAAACTGGGATCAAAATGGTCAAAGCATCACTTGCCTTCAAAGAGTTGCTGGTTGTGTTCCGAAACCTGGTCTTGAGCGACGAACTCTTCCTCGAAACCTTCCTAAAAATTTGCGCCTCACGCTGCACAAACAAGATATGCAATAAATAACTAATACGGAAGACTAAATGACCTCAAAAATTCAAATAAAATTCACCATTAAAGAGATCACAATTTTATGAATTTTTAGAAATTTGAAACACCCAAATTAGAGTTAAAATGCAAAAGTTATAGCCGTTTGAAGTTTGAATAAAAATCTGAAAATACAGAAATTAGAAAATCCGATTTTTCCGAATTATTTTTATACTGAAAAATCGCATTTATGACGTCAGCATTGCATCATGATGACGTCAGCACAGAAATGAATTTTGACCAAAATATTTTTCTGGAGAAATGGCGTCAGCATGACGTCATCTGACACGTGGCATGCTCTGGGGCTGCCACGTCGCCTCGGTCCATGGACTGGGTACACGACCGGGCTTTGGTCCACCGTGGACTGGCGGCACTGTGCCCATGCACCAGCTGACGCAAGCGGTGGCGTCAGCGACGATGCACAACCGATCCCGACGCGACACGCGGCAACATCCAGACCGTTCGCTCAACCAACGGTCAGATCTCACTCCCGTAAGGCTCGGCGACGCCTCGGAGATCGCGCGCCACGCGTCAGCCATCCATCGGTTCTCACAGATCCAACAGTCGCATCCACGCGCACTGGCGACGCTTCGATCTCCACGCAGACACGCGGCGGAATCGCAACGGTCCGTTTGGAATCAACGGTTGGGATCCGGTCATTGCCTCAGTCAATGTGCGCACGCGTCCGCACGCGATTTGGCGAGGGCTCGGCGCAATCTCAGCCGCACGTTCAGGAATGAACGGTGCCGATTCAATCGGCAACGCAGCCAACGGCCGACGCGTGTACGCATCACAGCCGCGCATCTACAATCGAACGGCTACGACTAAACTACGCGATAACGCTTAGATCTCTACCACACAGATCTGATCCGACGGTGCATGTTATCCGAGAGGTTTACTGTATATTCTAGCGACGCGGCGCTATCCTACGCGTCCAAAGATGATCCAAGGGTCCATATTAAATCTAACCACGAAACCCTAGATCTAATCCCTACCGCACATAACAAGATCTACGTTCATGAATCAATCTAAACGTAAACAGTGGTGGAGGCGACGTGGACTTACCGCAGCGGTTGGATGGCAATCGGGCGGTTGAAGGAGTTCGGCGAGGTCGACGGTGGCGTGGAAGAAGAGGTTGCCGAAGCTGGGGAAGACGACGCGGTAGACGGCGCTCCGGTGGTTTTTCGACATGAAGAAGTGGTTCACTCGACGCGGTTCGACTCGGCGAGTACTCCGTGACCTCGGCGACAGCGGAGATGGACCGACGGCGAAGGAAATGGCGAAGAACAGCGGCGGTGCAAAGGAAACAACTACGGTGAGCTTTTGCGGGCAAACGGAGGCGTCTAGGGAGGCGTGAGCTAGTGCTACGGGAGCGTCTCAAATTCGCAGCACGGGGGTGACAACGGTGCACTAAATAGCGCCTCGACGTGCGCGCTACAGGCGGCGAAAATGGCGGTAATGCTCGACGGCGTTTCCTCCGACGATGGCGCTCGGCCGAGCCGATGTGGCTCCATCACGATCGTCCAAGCGTGACGATCCGAGGCGCACGCGCGCGGGTGACGTGGCGCGACGACAACAGGTGAATCCCAATCCAACGGTCCGAATGCGTGGCGGCTAGGTTTTCTGGTACTGGGCCGGGCTGAGCACAGTGCTGGGCCAACCCAGTACTATACATTTGCGTTTTTAAAACCCTTTTTAATTAAAACAATACAGATAATTAAACAAAGCCAAAATAAATAGCAAAAATTACCCGAAAAAATCCAGAAAAATTCTGGAAAATATTTTCAAACATTCAGAACTCAGATAAAATATTTCCAATAAAACTTTGCATAAAAATTTGCATGAATTTAATTAAATTCAAGAAAGGTCAAAAATGAATAAATCCAATTTAAATTCTCAAAAAATCAAAAATACTCCAAAATTTAAAATAGAGCAAATTTTAGGGTGTTACAAGGCCTTCCCACAGCGGGGACAGTTTGTTGGTGTGGGACTGGTCCTGGATACGTCTTAAGACCAGGTCCCCGATGCGGATGCCCCTAGGTCGTATTGCTCGGGCGGCGTGCATGCGGAGATCTTGCAGGTAGTGCATCGAGTGCAGCAGTGCACGGCACCTTACTTCCTCCGCCTGGGCGAGGTTGAGGGATCGCTCCCACTCGAGATCGACTTGGTCGACCGAGCTAGCCCTAACAGAGCCGAGCGTGACCTCGGGTGGCAGGACGGCCTCGACCCCGAAGACGAGCTGGAAAGGGCTCGCCCCCGTTGCCCGGCTTGAAGAGGTGCGGACGGACCAAAGGACGGTGGGAAGTTCGTCCACCTGTGCCCGGCCGCTACCGACCGAGCCTCGAAAACTCGCTTGATGCCTTGGACGAGCTGTTCGTTGGCGCGTTCGACCGCCCCGTTGCTCTGAGGGTGGCTCACCGAGGCATAGCAGACCTTGGTCCCCATGTCTGCGCAGAATTCTTGGAACAACTCGCTGGTGAACTGCGTCCCAATTTCTGTGATGATCCTACAAGGGACTCCATACCTGTAATATCCCAAAATTTTGTCTTTAATATTATTTTAATGTCATTTGTGCCTTTTGTGCCTTTGTGGAATTTATTGGATTTTTCTAGAATTTATTTGAATTAATTTCAAAATTATTTATATTGTTTTTTTGTAAAGATTAATTAAATTTAGACAAGTTTAATATAAAGTTTTGCTAAAACTATTTTATTTGAGCTCAAAATGTTTCAAAGTAATTTTTGAGAATTTTCCTAGATTTTTCCAGGTATGTTTAGTCCCTAAAACCATTTAATCGAATTACCAGAATTATTTTAATTGATAAATCCAGAAAAATCATTTAACAGTGCTAGGCTCGGCCCATTTGCTGTGCGCGCTCGGCTCGACGTTGCGCGCCCCAACTCAGCGCTAGAACCGTAACCCTAATCGCGCCTACCGTTGGATCTCGATCCAACGTCCGTGCTTCCCTCCGCGTTGCGATGCGCTGTGAGCTGTCGGATACGATCGGTGCGGAGGGTGTAGATTGAGCCACGTCGCTTCTCCATGTTGCCGCCGAAGTCTGCCGCTGCCACGAGACCGTCTCTGACTTCCGCGCTGCGCACACCTCCCCATGCGGCTATTTAAGGCGAAGTCACGTGCGTTGAAGTCCTTACCTCGCGCCGCACGTTTGCCGTAGCTCCAAAGCCCTGAGTCGTCGCCGTTCTCGCGTAGGAGTTCGCCGGAGCAGGAGATCGGGCCGCCTCGGTTTTTGCTCACAAACGTTGTCGTCAAGCCGTCCGAGACCGAACCAGCTCGGATCTGAGATCCCCGATCAGCGCCGCGTCAACCCCGCCGTCTTCTGGCACAGTCCCGACACCTTTGCGCCATCTTCGTGGTCGTCTTCCTCAATGCCGGTGAAGACCGCCGCCGCAACGCCATCGTCAAGCTTCGACCTCCGCCAGCCGTCCGATCTTCGGTAAACGCTTCGAATCAAGCCACGTAAGGGATTGAACAGTAAACCCCATCAGTGGTCACACACCGTTAGATCTAGGGCAACGGTCAGACGTTCGCCACATCGCTTTAGTTTTAGCCGAGCGATCTGTGAAGGGCGTTCCGATGGATACCGTGTGCCGCATCTAGGCGCGCCGCGTGTTGGCCATGTGGGCACATTTGCCGAGCTGGCGCTGGAGTGGTTGGTCGCGTGGGCGCATCGGTGTCGCTGAGTCATGCGCTGACACGGCCATCTGCGGGACCCGCGCGTCAGTAGTCCAGGCCCGCGTGAACCGGGTGCACCGTGAACCCGAGGAAGTTCGTGGACGCAGTCCATGGACCGAGGGCCACGGTCGCGTGCTCGTTGGCTCGGTCGAGCCGACGTCGGCATGATGCATTAAACCCGATTTTCCTTTAGAAAAATAATTCGTTTAATTCGGTATTTTTCTAATTTTCAGGTTTTATGATTTTTGAATCTTCCGAGAGCTCGTTCTCCCTCATACGAGCTCCGATTGAGGTGATTCAAATTTCTAAAAGTTTATAAAATTGAGATCTATTTAATGGAGAATCTTATTTATTCTTTAGTGTTTGTTTGCTCTCTGTTTTGGTGTTTATTTGTTGTTCTCTCTCGTTTCGCGTAGACGTTAAATTGTGCAACGCATCCGAGGAAGATTCGTCGACTCAAGACCAAGGTCCAGAACAAGAATAAGGGAGTTTATAAGGCAAGTTGTGCTTTGATCATGTTGAACCCATGTTTATACAAATGCTATATTGTTTTACTCTATTGCATAGTATTTCAAGTATAAAGTTGTTTTCAATTAAGTTGGGATTTAGTCATATATACAGATTGATCTATACCCTACCTTGTCATTTGTATGCCATGATCTATTGTCACCCTAGATTGGATCACTATAGTTGGTTGATATTGAAATCAACATGGGATGGTTAGATCGTCATAGTTGCTTAGCCGTGCCACGTCATCATATGTACATGAATCATTGATAATTAATCTTGACTAATGGAATATGGAACAATGTTATGAACATGTGTGTCATGTGGGATCACACAACGAGATTGAGTTGTTTGTGGCGAGTTATGTCACGCAACGATGTTGAATTGTTGATGGCACGTGGTGCTTGGTAATCAACTGGGTGATAATCACTTAGATTGGGGCAAGTAACAAGGGGCAAGTATGCCAAGGTGGGCCCAATGGGCAGAGGGTATGTGGATGTCTTGCCTTGATCACTCTAAGGACTTAACCTTGCAAGCCTTTGACCTGAGTCAATCATGCAACCACATGTCTGGTATGGGCCAGCCTAGCTGATTAAATTGCAATGTCTTAACTTTGGTACTATCTTGGTCGGTGTGAGTTCCCGAGTTATGGAGTAATTCACATGGCGCAAGAGGGGGGCCCTGGACGTGGTAACCAGTCCCACCAGTGTTGAAACCTTAGCAGGTGGTACCGGGTTAAGCCAGCGTATTGTAAAGGCTTTGTCATGATCTCTTCGCCGACACACCAAAGGAAGTGTGTTAATTGCATGGCACCAAGAGATGATCTTGTCGTGTGGGTAAAGTGCATAATCTCTACAGAGTGTAAACCTATTCGAATAGCCGTGCTCGCGGTATTGAGCAATGCTCGGGAATTACAGTTAAGGGTTAGCTTAATTAAATGGAAAACTTGGTTGGGATAGCAGATTGCCATATGGAAGGTTGGAACTTGATTTAGGATTGGAAACTTGGTTTACGTGAGTAATGCTGAATCTATCTATTATCGTTATTTGTTTTACGGTCTTTACAATCTATTTATTGTATTTGTTCATAAATGCTGCTTTGTTGCAAAATAACCATGATAGCCTATCCTTTGAAATAAGCCCTGCATATAGCTATGTAGAATTGCATTCTGTGCACAACTTGTTGAGTGCTTTATGTACTCACCCTTGACAACAACAACATCATCAGTTGAGGAGTCTACATCTATGCTGGAGGAGGAGTTCCATGAGGAGACGAATGTTTAGGGCGCAAGCCTTGTCAGTTGCCTGTGGTATACTGAGGGGTTATCTACGTTTTCATTCCGCTGCAGTTTAATATGTTGTTCAGCCTTGCGAGGCATAGTCATGTAAGTGGACCATAAGGTCATTCAACTAGTAGTATATATCATATGATGTCTTTCATAATGCTTTCGCTATGTTTGGTTGTGATATTTACTTATGTTGAGCTCAGGTACACTAGCATAATCTCGACTAGTGCGGTATACACAGAGGGTCCGGATTTGCATATTCGGTCCCGACAGATGTGGTATCGAGCCATACCGATCAGAGGCCTTGACCCTAGATAGTCCGGTCGTCTCTATAGGAACTTCAAAATTATTTTCTAAAGAAAAGAATTAACTTGGAAGAATAATATGTTCTTGACTTATCTTATTCTTCTATTCCTTTCCTCGCTGAAATTTCTCTCTTCCCCGCTGACTACTTTCTCTCCATTGCTGGATCGAGTTAAAAACCTTATCTGAGTTA
This sequence comes from Otatea glauca, assembly GCA_036346275.1. NCBI lineage: Eukaryota > Viridiplantae > Streptophyta > Magnoliopsida > Poales > Poaceae > Otatea > Otatea glauca. The sequence goes on from CM070713.1 coordinate 18,928,762, forward strand.
TCTTGGTAGTTGACGTGCCACACCTTAGAGAAAGCATCAAGTGCTTGCTGTCAACCCTGGAAATTATGAAGGAGGGAATCATCGAGCTCAAGGAAGGAGTAGATCCATGAAGTGTTCCAAAAGCTAGAAGATCTATGCTTCGAGTAGTCAGTTGGGACTCATGTGTGGGAGTCGCGTCTGCTTAAGATAGAAGTGTTACCCCTGTAGGCGGTAGTTTTGTGTGTATAGGTTGAATTGATTCTTCCTTGATTGCTAAGTGTGCAGTATGTGTTGCAGAGCTTTTAGGCTTATATAAGCAACCATACCAAGTTATCAATATTGTTTGCTTAAGTTATTGGGTTAAACCTATCTCCCCTGCTTTAGGATCCCTGCTTCTTACCTATGCTATTTCCCTCTTCCCTAACCCAGTGAAGCAATCAAGCAGATGGTTCAGATTCATGGAAACAACAGAATCAGTGGAAGTGAAAATCAATCCAAGGAGAACCTCAATGATGGATCAATTCTTCAACCATCAGTACAGATAGATATACAGAGTCTCAGGGAGTTCTTGACTGCTCAGACTCAGTTGATGCATGCAATGATGAAGCAAATGCAAAATATGACCGACCAAGCCAATGTCAACCACGTGTCCCAAGCTGCTACCAATGATTTTCGTTCCTACTCAAGGTTATCAGAATTCATAAGGACTCGACCGCCGGCGTTTTCAGGAAACGCATTACCCTCGGAAGCGGATGATTAGCTCAAGACCATTGAGAGGAAGCTGCTCATTGCTCATTGTGAAGGCGATGAGAAAGTCCTATATGCTTCTTATCAGTTACAAGGAATCGCTGCTGAATGGTGGAAGAAATATTGTGCTGTTCATGAAGCCCCGCGGAATATCACTTGGAATGAATTTGTTGTTGCTTTTCGTAATCTCTTTGCCTCACCTAGAGACAGTATGGTCACGGTAAATACGGAGCATAATACTATCCCTGCACCTTGTTCGACATCTAAGCGTTGCTCTCTGAAGTGCTGTCAACCAAACAAATCAGACGATCGTGCGTGCATTCGCTGTGGAGAAATAGGACATACCGCTGATGAGCATGCGATCAATTGCTCTAGCTGTGAAGGAAGCCATTCTCTTGGAGAGTGTCCTATGAGTGACATCACATGTTACCTTTGTGAAGGTCGAGATCATGGTCCAGCTCAATGTCCCTTGGATCCAATAGTTACTGCTGTAATTTAGCATCAGCAAAAGAATCTTCGAGCCGTACTTGCTCAAGAGTTGTCAAGAAGAGACGGAACGTCAGCTACAAAGGTGGTGCAGCTCGAAGAGCTAAGGACACAATACCTTAATCCTATTGGCCCTCATCAAGAAAGTAGTAATTGGCAATCATCAACAGCATATTTCCTATGCGATGAAGAAGGTCATTGGGCTAGGGAATGCCCTATGAAGCAACCAGTTCTGACGCAACAAGAAGACAACAATGTACTCAGAGTCGCGCAACAAATAACACGTGTGTTACAACTGTCGCAAGGAAGGCCATTATGCTAATCGATGCCCACAGAGAAGACAATTATTTTCTACAGTCATGGATGTTTCGGAAGTTACCTCAGTCAAGTTCAAAACGCCAAGAGTGAGTAGTAAGGTTGCAAGAGAAGTTGGTGCAGAGAATCAATTGAAGAAGAGGCGTCTGAACGAGGACACTGCCCTGGTCGACGAATGCTCAAGGAAGAGAGGCAGCTCTAAGCTTTGTTATACCTGTAACAAGCCTGGGCATTTCGCCAATAATTGCCCTCATAAGGAAGAGATCACACCAGTTCAAGTCAATCTAAATTCTGGTCCAGTCAAAACTTCAGCGCCAATGCCAATCGAGGAAGTTTAGATCGATGATTTTATCCTATTCAAGTGTCATATCTTCATTGTAAAGGAAAAATTTACTAGTGAGGAATTCCATGTAAAAAATTTCTTGCTTAAAGAAATAAAGTAAAGATGGTTGAAATGATGGAATGTGAAGTATTGGAATTAATGGTAAAAAAAAGGGGGTCAGATGTTTTTCTGAGTATGCACCTGTTATGGTGGTTCACATGAAAGTGATGTGTGTGCAGTGATGATCAGTATAGTGGTGATAGTGAAGCTTGATATTTCGAAAGAATTGCAGTTGCCAAGAAGTACAATATTGCTTGAGGTAACCTAGAATGTGATGGAGTTAAGTTGGAGAAAAGTTTCTAGCGAACGATATTGGACATCAGACCTGAGATGCTACTCCTGAAATGAATTGGTCGTCCAGACATAAGGCTGTCCTGGAGTTTGGTCGAAGAATTGTGTCAGCTAAAAGCCCTGAAAGCGGGAAAATAGAATTTCAAACGACTACGGTTCGTGTTGGTCAGCTAAAGGTCAATAGCGTGGAAGTTGTCAGCTTTGAAGAGGTGCCAGTTGTTGGAGAGTATCAAGATGTGTTTTCTAAGAATCCCACCAGATCGAGAGATCAAGTTTGCTATTGAGTTAGTACTTGATACAGCGCCAAAAGTAAAGAGACCTCATCGAATACCTATTGATGAGCTAGTTGAGATGAAGAAGCAGATCGAAGAGTCGAAGAAAAATGCTTCGCTAGAGCTAGTTGCCACCATAGGGAGCGCCTGTTCTGTTTGAAGATGGGAGCTTAAGCATGTGTATCGACCGTCGAGCATTTAATGAAGTGATGATTAAAAGGGTAAGTATTCCTTGCCTAGGATCGTAATATGTTTGATCAGTCAAAAGGGAGCTGGAGTCTTCTCAAGGATATATCTTCGATCGAGTTATCATCAAATAAGAATTCGTGCAGAGAATGTTCTTAAGTCAGAGTTTTCTACGCGATATGGACAATAGGAGTTTACAGTTGTGTTTGCTAGAATGATCAATGCCATGGCATAATGTATGAACCTGGTGAATGAAGTTTCATGGGATAATTGGACAAGTTGTTGTCGTGCACATAGATGGCATTCTTGCTACTCCAAGACAAGGGAAGAGCATGCCGAGTAATTGAGAATGGTTCTGGAAAAGCTGCAAGAGCGACAGTTGTGCGCTAAGTGTGACTGTTGGAAGGAGAAAGTTGAGTTTATTGGTCATGTGATGGCTTCAAAAAGGGGTTGTTGTTGATTTGAGAAAGTGAAAGTAATGTTGTATTGTGAGCAACCGAAGTCTGTTACCTGGATTCGTGATTTTCTGGAAATAATAGGGTGCTACCATTGATTTATCGAAGGATTCTTAACGATTGCGAGACCGCTAAACAACTGTTGAAAAAGGAGAAGAAGTTTGCATGGACGCCATAGTGCATGCTTTGAAGTTATTGCGTCATTATATTGTTGGAGATATGTACAGACCATAAGAGTTCAAAGTGCAGACCTTAATATGGAACGAAGAGGATGGTTGGAGTTGATTAAGTGTTATAAGGCTGGGATCCGTTATCATCCTGGTAAGGCTAATGTGGTATCCGATGTCTTAAGTCGTAAAGACCATAGTGCTAATACACTGATATCAAGTGATCAATCGTAATTGTGCAAGGAGTTTCAAAAAGTTGAAATTAGAAGTGGTTTCACAAGGATTTGTAGCTGCTTTGGAAGAGAAGCCAACGTTTGAGGATCAGATTCGAGAAGGTCAGAAAGGTGATGAAAAGATCAACGGAATCAAGACCAGGAGGGATGAAGGCTTAGCTGAGGATTTTAATGTGGATGACCAAGGAACCACACGATTTAAAGGTCGAATCTATGTATCGAACAAGAAAGAGCTTAAGCAGTTGATTTTGGAAGAAGCTCATGATTCTAAGTATTCAAGTCATCCAAGAAAAGTGCTAAGAGATATTAAGGTCTTAAGGAAAGGTTTTGGGTAGCCTAAGATGAAGCGTGAAGTTGCTGAAAATATCGCTTTGTGTGATGTGTGTTAGAGAATAAAAGCAATGCAACAGAGATCAGCAAGTTTGTTACAGCCGGTGCAGATTTTTGAGTAGAAGTAAGAGGCAAATCAGTAATAAGATACCCAGCATTGAGAATTGTCGAGAAATCCAAAAGGGATATGATTCTATTTGGGTCATCGTGGATCGTTTGACCGAGGTCGCTAACTTCATACCAGTGAAGAAAACTTATTCAGAAGATGGTTTAGCAGAGCTATATATGACAAGGATAGTGTGTTTGCATGGTCTATCTAGAAAGATTATGTCGGATAGAGGTACCCAATTTATCTCAAGATTCTGGAAAAAGTTGTGTGAAGCGATGGGAACTCGCCTGAAATTCAGTACAGTGTATTCTCCGTAGACAGATGGTTAGACCAAAAGAGTTAATCAAGATTTTTGAGGATATGCTGAGGGCTTTTGTATCAACTTATGCTGCATCCTATGATGAGTGTTTGCCGTATGCAGAATTCAACTATAACAACAGTTATCAGGCTAGATTGCCAATGTCACCATTTGAGGCTTTGTATGGTCATGCCCGTTGTACTCTGTTGAATTGGAATAAGACGGGAGAGCGTTTGGTATTTGGGCCTGAGGTTCTCAAAGAAGTTGAGAGCAAGTTGCAATGATCAGAGAGAGGTTGAAAGTAGCGCAGTCAAGGCAGAAGAGCTACACTAATAATCATCGTCGTGATTTGAGTTTTGAGCCAGATGATTTTGTGTATCCCAGAGTTACCCCTCTTCAAGGTGTCAAAAGGGTTTCACACTATCGAGAAGTTTGCGCTAAGAGATGTTGGCCCGATCAAGATTTTAGATGTGATGGAGCGTGAAAAGGATATGAAGTCAGAATTTCCCCAAACCTATTCCTTAGTTAGCCCTGAATCTCGGGGTCGAGATTCTGTTAAGGGGGGAGGTTTGTAATATCCCAAAAATTTGTTTTTAATATTATTTTAATGTCATTTGTGCCTTTTGTGCCATTGTGGAATTTATTGGATTTTTCTAGAATTTATTTGAATTAATTTCAAAATTATGTATATTGTCTTTTTGTAAAGATTAATTAAATTTAGACAAGTTTAATATAAAGTTTTGCTAAAACTATTTTATTTGAGCTCAAAATGTTTCAAAGTAATTTTTGAGAATTTTCCTGGATTTTTCTAGGTATGTTTAGTGCCTAAAACCATTTAATCGAATTATCAAAATTATTTTAATTGATAAATCCGGGAAAAATCTGTCGAACAGTGCTGGGCTCGGCCCATTTGCTGTGCGCGCTCGGCTCGATGTTGCGCGGGCCAACTCAACGCTAGAACCCTAACCCTAATCGCGCCTACCGTTGGATCTCGATCCAACGGCCGTGCTTTCCTCCGCGTGGCGATGCGCTGTGAGCTGTCGGATTGGATCGGTGCGGAGGGTGTAGATTGAGCCACGTCGCTTCTCCGTGTTGCCGCCGGAGTCTGCTGCCGCCACGAGACCGTCTCTGACTTCCGCGCTGCGCAAGCCTCCCCATGCGGCTATTTAAGGCGAAGTCGCGTGTGTTGAAGTCCTTACCTCGCGCCGCACGTCTGCCGCAGCTCCAAAGCCCTGAGTCGTCGCCGTTCTCGCGTAGGAGTTCGCTGGAGCAGGAGATCGGGCCGCCTCGGTTTTTGCTCTCAAACGTTGTCGTCAAGCCGTCCGAGACCGAACCAGCTCGGATCTGAGATCCCCGATCAGCGCCGCGTCAACCTCGCCGTCTTCTGGCGCAGTCCCGACACCTTTGCGCCATCTTCGTGGTCATCTTCCTCAAAGCTGGTGAAGACCGCCGCCGCAACGCCATCGTCAAGCTTCGACCTCCGCCAGCCGTCCGATCTTCGGTAAACGCTTCGGATCGAGCCACGTAAGGGATTGAATAGTAAACCCCATCAGTGGTCATGCACCGTTTGATCTAGGGCAACGGTCAGACGTTCGCCACGTCGCGTTTAGTTTGAGCCGAGCGATCTGTGAAGGGCGTTCCGATGGATGTCGTGTGCCGCATCTAGGTGCGCCGCGTGTTGGCCATGTGGGCACATTTGCCGAGCTGGCGCTGGCGTGTCTGGTCGCGTGGGTGCGTCGGTGTCGCTGAGTCATGCGCTGACACGACCATCTGTGGGACCCGCGTCAATAGTCCAGGCCCGCGTGAACCGGGTGCACCGTGAACCCGAGGAAGTTCGTGGACGTAGTCCATGGACCGAGGGCCACGTGTCGTGCTCTGGTTGGCTCGGGTCAGAGCTGACGTCGGCATGATGCATTAAACCCGATTTTCCTTTAGAAAAATAATTCGTTTAATTCGGTATTTTTCTAATTTTCAGGTTTTATGATTTTTGAATCTTCCGAGAGCTCGTTCTCCCTCATACGAGCTCCGATTGAGGTGATTCAAATTTCTAAAAGTTTATAAAATTGAGATCTATTTAATGGAGAATCTTATTTATTCTTTAGTGTTTGTTTGCTCTCTGTTTTGGTGTTTATTTGTTGTTCTCTCTCGTTTCGCGTAGACGTTAAATTGTGCAACGCATCCGAGGAAGATTCGTCAACTCAAGACCAAGGTCCAGAACAAGAATAAGGGAGTTTATAAGGCAAGCTGTGTTGAAACCTTAGCGGTGGTACCGGTTAAGCCGCATTGTAAAGGCTTTGTCATGATCTCTTCACGACACACCAAAGGAAGTGTGTTAATTGCATGGCACCAAGAGATGATCTTGTCGTGTGGGTAAAGTGCATAATCTCTGCAGAGTGTAAACCTATTCGAATAGCCGTGTCGCATGATTGAGAAATGCTCGAATTACAAAGGGTTAGCTTAATTAAATGGAAAACTTGGTGGGATAGCAGATTGCCATATGGAAGGTTGGAACTTGATTTAGGATTGGAAACTTGGTTTACGTGAGAAATGCTGAATCTATCTATTATCGTTATTTGTTTTACGGTCTTTACAATCTATTTATTGTATTTGTTCATAAATGCTTGCTTGTTGCAAAATAACCATGATAGCCTATCCTTTGAAATAAGCCCCGATATAGCTATGTAGAATTGCATTCTGTGCACAACTTGTTGAGTGCTTTATGTACTCACCCTTGACAACAACGCAAGCCTTGTTAGACCGGCTCACCTCGATCCGCTTTCGAGAAAGTGTCGATGGCGACGTAAGTGGACCAGAAGATCTTCCTCCATACCAACCTTTCGGTTTGGTTGTGAAGGTTGAGCCGAGGATGTCGAGGCCCCACGTCCGAGAATGGCCCGACAGAGTGAATGAAGGAACGGCGCAAGGCGAGGCCGATTGTGGCGATAACAGAGTTGTCCTTCCTGTCGAGCCCCACGTGGCCCTTGGATCTTCAAGGCGTTTTGGAACCATCTCTCCATCTTGTGTACCTCGGCGAGGTACTTGGCCATTAGCGGGTCCGAACACTGATAGTCTTTGTTGTATTGATTGACGATGAGCTGGGAGTCCCCCTTAACAATCAGACGACGGATGCCCAGGGACTTGCAAGCTCGTAGGCCAGCCAAGAGGGCCTCATATTCCACCGCGTTGTTGGTTGCAGGGAAGCCAAAGCGGACCACATACCTCAGGTGGTCACCCTGAGGGGTGACGATGAGGACGCCAACCCCCGAGCACTCGAACGACCTTGACCCGTCGAAAAACATGGTCCAAGGGTCTTCGACCTCGACCTCGGGCTCAGGAGCAGGCTCGGTCGTTTGCTCGACCACGAAGTCGGCCAGCGCCTGCGATTTGATGGCGGTGCGGGCCACGAAGCGGAGGTCGAACTCGGCCAGTTCTGTGGCCCATTTGGCGAAGCGACCTTCGGCCTCTGGGTTCCTGAGAATCTCCCTGAGCAGGAGCCCGCTCGGGATAACCACCGCATGCGCTTGGAAGTAGTGCCGAAGCTTACGCGAGGCCATAAAGAGGGAGTAGAGGAGCTTCTGGACCAGAGGGTAGCGCTCTTTGGGCCCATGAAGCACCTCGCTGACGTAGTAGATCGGGTGTTGTCGCTCGGCCTGCTCGGCTACCAGGACCGCACTGACAGCCTAGGTCGTGGCCGCGAGGTAGAGCAACAACACTTTGCCTTGCTGCGGAGTTGTCAACAGAGGTGGGCTCGAGAGGTATGCCTTGAGCTCGTCGAAGGATCGCTGGGCTTCGGGGGTCCACTCGAAGCCCCCGTGCCTACGCAGGATCCTGAAGAAGGGCAGCCCTCGCTCGCCGAGCCGGGAGATGAAGCGACTGAGGGCGACGATGCTGCCGGCGAGATTTTGGACTTGTTTTACCAAGGTCGGGGCGGCCATCTGCTCGATTGCCTCGATCTTCTCCGGGTTCGGGCCCACGCCCGAGCCCCCGATCATGTAGCAAAGCACCTTTCCGGAGGTCATGCCGAAGACGCACTTCTCGGGGTTAAGCTTGATGCCGAACTTGTTTAGACTGGCGAAGGTCTCGGCCAGATCGTTGATGTGGTCGGCCTCGGAGGAGCTTTTGACGATGATGTCATCGACGCAGACCTCGAGGTTCCAGCCGATCTGCGAGTCGAAGGTCTTGACCATCAGCCGCTGGAACATTGCGCCCGCGTTGCAGAGACCGAACGACATGGTCGTGTAGCAGAAGGTTCTGAACGGCGTGATGAAGGCGGTCTTGTCCTCGTCTTCCATGGCGAGCTTGATCTGGTGGTAGCTGGAGTAGGCGTCGAGAAAACTCAACATCTTGGCGTTGGCGGTGGAGTCCACAATTTGATCTATGCGTGGAAGAGGGAAGTTATCTTTGGGACACGCAGCTTTTAAGCCCGTGTGATCGATGCACATCCTCCATTTCCCGCCTTTCTTTTGTACAATTATGGGGTTGGCCAGCCATTCGGAGTAGTTGACCTCGCGAATGAAGCCGACCTTTAGGAGCTTATCAAGGTGCTCCCTGATTATCGCCGCTTTCTCGGGGGAGAAGCGCCACAGTTTCTGTCGCACGGGCCTGCAGCCAGGCTTTGTTTGTAGTTTGTGCTCGACCACCTCCCGTGGGACCCCCGGCATGTCCGCTGGTTCCCATGCAAAAATACTTTTATTATTTCGGAGGAAGGTGACGAGCTCGTCTTCCTATTTTGGGTCGAGCTGAGCGGAAACGCAGGCGCACTTGCCCGAGTTTCCCTCCTCGAGTTGCACGATCTTGGTAGGGCCACCGGGCTGGATTGTCGCCTTTCGGCGGGCGCTCTTCAGGGTCCCCTTGGGACCCTGCTGAGGTAGCATGCCGGCGAGCGCCAGGGCCTTTTCCTCGCAGCCGTGCGCCACCTTGAGGTCATCGCGGACCGTTATGACGCCGCCGAGCCCCGGGAGCTTCATACACCGGTGCCCGTAGTGATTCACGGCCATGAACTTGATCAGGGCCGGCCGACCGAGGATGGTGTTGTAGGGGAGGTCACCATCTACGACCTCGAAGGTGATCAGCTCGGTGCGGAAGTTCGCCGAGTCGCCAAAGGTGACAGGCAGAACCACTTGCCCGAGCAGAGTGGTCGAGCTCCCTCGTACGATGCTGAAGAAGGGGACCGCTATATTCTTGATTTTCGTTCGGGGTATCTGCATCCGGTCCAGTGCGCTTGCCAAGAGTAGGTTGAGGGAGCTTCCCCCGTCAACCATGACTCGACCGACGACGGTGTTGCTTATGGTCGGGGCGACGACCAGGGCGGTCTTGAAGTCTCGGGACATTCCCGAGGGAGCATCATCCTGGGAGAAGGTGATGGGAATGCCATCCCACCTGCAGGGTTGGTCGGCGGGCTTCCTGACGGTAGCTTGGTACATGGTGCGCGCGGCATCTTTCAGCTCGCGCCGGGAACGGTACGCCGAGGAGCCACCATAGATCACATCCACACGGCGGTCGCCCTGCTGGAACTCCAGGTCAAGACCTGCTTGGTCCTCGCTGGTGTCGTTTCCGCCGGGCCACTCGCCGTCCTTCGGGAGCGTGGGCATCTCTCCGCGTCCTCTATAAAAGGCGTCCAGCTTGTACAGCCACGTTCTGCAACTTCGCAGATCATGGCCGTAGATTTTATGGAACGGGAAGAATTTGTCGGCGTCGAGGCGGAGCTGTTCCTCATCACCCTGTGGTCGGGCGTCGCTCGGGGGCCCGCCCGACCGCCCTGCTTGGGCCGACGCAGTGCTTGCTGAGGCCGTGGGCGATTCTGCCGGGGCCGAGGCCCTCGGCGGCCGGCCGGCGCGTCGTTCTTTCGCGCCTTGCCGATCGCGGCGACCACATGGAGCCGCCACCTCCGGCGCCGCGGTCTTTCCCCCGCTTCTTGTTGCGCAGGGCTAAACCTCCTTCCTTAGCGCCGGATGGCCCCGCCTCGCTAAAGGCGAGGCCGAGCTTGCCTCGGTCGTAGTCGTGCTTCCAGTGGACGACGTCGTCCGCGTTTGCGTACCGCCCGCCATGCGGAACATCTTGTTGACGGTGAGCTTTGCAGCGATCTCGAGGTCCTCTGTGAGGCGTCTGTCGCGGACGCCGAACTTGAAGGCCTTGATGATAGTCTCATCGGAGACGTTTGGGATCGAGTTCCGTGCGCGGGTAAACCGGCGCACGAAGTCCCGGAGGGGCTCACCCTTCCCCTGGATGACTCGGTCCAGGTCCCTTTCTCGTCCAGGCCGCTCATAGCAGCTCTAGAAGTTGGGAGTGGAGGGCGCTCCGCAACTGGCGCCACGACCGGAAGGCGCCGGGCGCCTGGTTGAAGAGCCAGGTGCGGGCAGCTCCGTCCAGGACAGTGGGGAGATAGTTGGCCATCGCGGTCTCATCCCCGCCGGCCGCCAGGATGGCGGTGGAGTAATGGAGAGGAATTCTGTGGGGTTCTTGGTCCCGTCGAACCGCTCCATTATTGCCGGCTTGAACTGGGCCAGCCAGCGTACTTGACGGAGGTCGTCCGAGTACGCCGGGCAGCCGTAGGCTGGGAGGCCGCTGCCGCCGCTGCTTGCGTCGGAGTTGCCATCCGTGGACGGGGGAAACTCGAGTTGGCGACGCACCCCGCGCCAATCACGACGGTCAGCAGGAGCGTCGTTGGGACGATGGCGCGGGCGGTCGCGAACCTTTGGCGCTCGGGCGGATATCCGGAAAGGCCTCGAAGCGTTCTTTGCCGCCGAGCATCATTGTTGCTCTGTTGCCGACGGGTGTGCCTGCGTGCCACGTCTTCCCTCTGGCGAGGCGGAAGGGACGGTGACGGAGTGTGAGCCCGCGGGTAAGGAGTCTGCCGCGCGATCGATCGGCGGCGTCGGCGGCGCTCGCCATCGCCGCCAACGGGCGAGACTCGGAGCCCAGGGGCCTCCCTTGCCGCGGAGGTGCGACGTCGTCGGTCACCCTGTTGAGTTCTTCAGCCAAGGACCGTCGGAAGAGGGCTGAGGCGGTCCGCGCGGGGTCAGCCATGACCCGGGCGATGGCCCGCAGCGCCTCGGCCGAGCCCGTCTGGCGGGAGGGATCGAGTATCCCAGACGGAGAGCGGGCCATCCCGCGCTCCTCTCGCCGAATGGCGGTGATAGCTTGGTTGATAGCGACCTGGGCGAGCCGACGCGCCTCCTACAGGGTCTTTGGGCTGCCGTCGTCCACCCCTGGAGTCGCCTCGCAGCTGCCGGCCATGAAGACCCGGCGTTCACGAGGCGGCAATGAGGGCGAGAGCATGGAGGTGGAGCCTTGACACCTAGGGATCGCGTCCGAGCCCAGGCTCACTGATCGCGACATGTTGTCGGTGAAGCTGAAGGTGCTGACGACGCTGAGGCGATGAACTTCGACGAACGAAACTTCGGGCCCCACGGTGAGCGCCAGCTGTTGACGATCGGGACCGTCAACCGCAAAGAAGGGGGGAAGGATCGTGCAAAGGGGCGAGGCCCAAGGTCATGCTCGTCCGGGAAGGAGGGAGCGTCGGCAGGCGCACTGCCCGGGAAAGAAGGACAAGCGAACAGGGGACACAGCGTTTATACTGGTTCGAGCCCCCTGGGTCGGGTAGTAGCTCTACTCCAGTCTTGCCCGTAGGCGAAAGGTGACTAATAAGCTCCTCGGGGGAGGATGAACAGGGAGCACGACCTCGAGGCCGCACGGAAGGAGGTGGCGAGAGGGAGCTCGGCGAGGTGGTGTAGCGTATGAGTGTATTCTGTTGTTTCTTGTGTTGCCTGTGTGTTGCGTTGCTTGGCTTGTTGACTTGCCTTTGGGGTAGTCCTGCGCTTTATAGACCCCTGGGCATTGATCTCGGATGCTGACGTCGGGCGGTGTTTGTGAGTTGATGGGAGCAGTTGATCCTAGTTCCCATGTAGGGGACTTGACAGGAGCAGTTGATCCTAGTTCCCACGCAGGGGATTTGACAGGAGTTGGTGGCCCCAGTTCCCACACAGGGGAGAGAGGTCACGCAATAAAAGAGAATACTATGTTGAAGACCGAGTCGAGGTCGCTGAGGTCGGAGAGGTCGCTGGGGTCATCACATGCTCGGGAAAACCCTCGCCCGAGCTCGGGAACCGTCCTCCGAACTCGGGGAGACCTCCGCCCGAGCTTGGGAACCGTCCTCCGAGCTCGGGGGAAACGTTCTAAAGCCCCGGGGGGGCCTGGACACGTGTCAAGATGACCGATCCCCGACAGGTTCTTTCAACCCAAAAGATTCTGAAATCGCGAGCGGGTCCTTCCACCGGTTATTTTGCAAAAAAGACCCCATGGTTCCGCAAATTTGACACGGGTACCGGTTCTTTTGACCCGAAAGATTTGAAATTACGTTTAGGTTTAGCTATTTTGTAATAATAACCCCATGGTTCCGTGAATTCGACACGGGCGTCGGTTCTTTAAATTCAAAAGATTTGAAATTACATTTAGGTCCCTAGTTATTTTGCAAAAAGGACCCCGTGGTTCTGCGAATTCGGCATGGTCGTCGATTCTTTAAACCCGAAAGATTTAGGGTTACATTTAGGACCGGATATTTTGCAAAAAAAACCCGTGGGCCCGCAAATTCAACACGGACGCCGATTCTTTAAACTCGGAAGATTTAAAGGTCCGGTTATTTTGCAAAAAAAAATGATCCCGATTCTTTAAACTCGGAAGATTTAGAGGTCCAGTTATTTTGTAAAATAAAAAATGATCCCGCAGATTCAACACGGGTCTGGTTATTTTGAAAGAAAAAAACATAGTCCCGTAAATTCAACACGAGCTTTTAAACTCGAAAGATTTAGAATTACATTTAGGCCCTTCCACCTTTTTCACAAAAAAATCCGGACTAGAATTTACGCGGTGCAGCATAGCGCGCTATACTACCTAGTTGTACATAAATTTCAGTGATGACAAAATATGTTACTGATTGCTACTAGTAGCGCGTACTCTGTAATTCATCCCTTGCACACGGACTGTCGTTATGCATTCGTTTTATTACATTCTTATGATATGAAATGCATTCATTTCATTACATTCATATGGTACCACATTCAGATAGACTATCAGTCAGTACCGAAAAAATTGTACAGAAATTTGTGTACATGTACCAGGGGCAGCATAGTCTTTTTTTCCACCAATCCTCTTTTTCAGGATTTTGGGAGCCAACCCCTCCTAGGAGGAGTGAATTCCAGGAGAATCAGCAGTACGAATGTAAAAATAGGATCTACTAAACAAAACATGACAGATATACGGAAGGATGTAAGTTTTGTTAGTGCGATACAAAAGCATGGCCTTGGCCTTGTCTATGCCAAATGGCGCACTACAGCAATGGTCGAGCATGTCGTGAAAGCTCGATCGCGAGCAACTCTATTATTAGAAAATTGCTCTCTAGCCTCGTGAACCTGTGAGGTTATACCACTTTACCTTCTAAACTTGTGCTTAACTTTCTTAGCCTCTTAAACTTAGATCCGTTTGCACCGCAGCCATATTCGGCTGTTTGCTAACTGTGACAGCCCAAAATTTCCAAAATTTGCATGAAAGTTTTTTTGGGAGTTGTTTTGAGTTTGCCTCCGAGTTGCTAGCCGTGCTTCCCAGTTCTTTCCGGTGTTTTATTTCAGTTTTCCCTTTTGCCGGAAATCCCTCTTCACCTCTCCAAAATCCTCAAAAATCTGATAATCCTTCAACCCTCTCCATATCGGCCCAATCCAGCCCATTTCTTCTCTTTCTCCCTTCTATCAGCATTCAGCAGGCCGAAGTCCACCTCCCCTTCCCTTCTTAGGCTCCAGTCGGCTGCTTAGTCCCAGCCAACACACTAGCCTGGCCTTCTCGTCATCTCCATGGCCACCTTAGCCCAGCCGCAGTAGCAGGCAGCAGCTGGCCTGTCCCCGCCCGTTACTTCGCCCGTGCACCGTCGGCGTCGCTGGCAGTGGCACCACCGCTTCTTCGAGTCCCGGTGGCCTCGCTCTGTCGCTCATGCTCGACACGTCGCCCAAGCCCTCCATATCTTGCCACCTTGCCCCCTTCATGTGGAGCGCAGCCCGAGCAGAGGCCGTCTCGCCTCGCTTCGCCCCCTTCTATACTTGAGCAGCGGCAGCAACAGCAGCTAGCTTCTTTCCTCTCCGTCTCCCTGAATCACGCCGCACTGCCGTCGAGCCTCGTCTTCGTCCCCATGTCAGGCGCCATCCGTTTTGCGCCAAATTCGTGTTCATCTTCTTCCCTCCCCCCAAGTTGTTCTAGGAGTGCCTTCTCCGCACCGGAGGACCGCCGGAATCGCCGTCGCTGCTCATCGCGTCACCGGCCACGTCGCCGCCACCGTTGATCCGCCTCCTCAATCCTCTTCCCGCCAATTCAACTAGATCACGAGATGCGCCTCATTGCGCTAGTGCTCTTTGCCACGTCCTTCTACGGTCGCCACCGTCATAGACTACCGCCGTCAACCGCTACCCTGAAACCATGGCCGCCACCGATGCCAGCCTCATCAGCACATCCTCCGACCCCGACATCCACAAAAATGGAATCCGATCATCCGAAAACACGCCATACTGACTCTATTTCCGTAGATTCCACCCGTACCCGCGGACGCCATGTCCATCTTCTCCACCTCCGACATCCTCATCGCCGTCGCGTTCCGGTCGCCCTTGTCCCGATCCGCGTTAACCGTCGTCGCCAAAGGATTTGCAGCCCTTGGATACACGCAGTGCGGCTGTCGTCGTTGCTGTTCCATCACCGGAGTGCTGCCGCCCATCTCTCCTTCTCTTTCTGTCTCGCGAAGAAGAGGAACAGTCCCGGATTTATACTGTGCCCCTGTGGTCGAGCTCGACCACATTACCAAACTGATGGAGCCCAATGTAAGAGACTCGAGTCCGACCCGAGCCAGGTCTTCTTGATTGAGCCAGACCGCATAATGCCGAGCCTAATCCTAGCCAGACTCGGTCAGATCGAGTCAAACCTGAGAAAAAAACGATTCCATGACCGATTCTGTCCGAGGTATACCCGGCCAGATTCAAACCAGTTTATGACCTATTCATGGACGATTCGGTCTGTTCTTGGTTCTCCATAGTACTCTATAGTTATGTGCCCGTGCGTTGCAACGAAAACTCAATTTGCGACAAAAAAATTTATTTGCAAAGAACACTAACTTTAGTTATGTTTCAATAGTAGGAAAAATTTGTTCCTCCGAAGAGATTTGACTATCGGGTTAAATCCTCTTTCATCTCAACCGTTCATGTTAGATCCAACGAATCAAGTACTCTGAAAGAGAACGGACGATCGCCACCAACTCTTAATTAGAATTGGTATAGAGATATCAATCCTTACCATTGAAGGAGGAAAAAGTTATTGCCTTCCTTTTGTAGGAAATCTTCTTGCTTCTTGCATGCAACCTTTCTCTTCTCTTCTCTTCCTGCGTGTGTCTACACTACCGACCAGCTTGTCCTCTTGGAGATGAGAGTGAGTGCCCTCTAATAGGGAGTAGATGAAAGCAGAAGGCAGCGTACACAGGCAGATGAAAGTCAAGTCTCCCCGACATCTTCGTGATTGGCACGTGATTTGGTTGCGTGATTCTTTCCTTTTAATCTATGCATTTCCAGATATGATGAGATAGAATTCCTATATTATGGGATATGGTGAGTATATCCTTCTATCCTACAGGATATGATAAGAAAATCTTTCCATTTGTAATATATATGAATAACATCCTTGCATAGTAAGAACATGTGAATAGTGATATGATAAAATAATATTTCTATTAAAAAAAGATATGATAAAATCCTTCCATGTAAGATGATTAAATCATCTTCTATCTCAGCCGTTCATGTCAGATCCAATGAATCAGATGCTCTAGAGGAGAACGGATCACTGCCATCAACTTCTGATTAGAAGTAGTAGAGATCCCTATACCACTGTGGACCCTCCGCCACTGCTCACTATCCCTTAAGTTGATTCAAAGCTTTCCAAAGCTGATTTCCCAGTTTTCTCACCCAGGAGCTCTTTAATCGTTTCTCTCCGGTTTCTACCAAAGTACACTATCTGTAGATCTATTTATGTTCAAAGTACCACTGAAGGTGATGATCCCAAAGTATACGAGTTACAAGGCAAGCCACGATCCTCGATCATATTGAATTCTTAGTAGCTAGGTATATATTACATATAGGTTATTTCTTGCATTTATTTATTAATGGTACTTGTCATCAATTGCTTTTGAATAATTTTACTTAAGTAGTTAATGCCTTCAATTTGATATGGTTTTTCTTGATAACCTAGAGCTAGGGTATCATACTTTAGCTTAGCATAGTTGTCGAAGAACAAGGACTATAATCACTTGTCAGACTTGTTGTCTGTAATCACGAGTTGATGTGTCGGAACTTACACTTGAAATAGATTATATTGTACATGTTTGATCACTTGCCAACAATGATGTTTTTGGAAATGTTGGCCAAGGGTGAGGACTTGGGAAGTGGCTGGTCGTGTGCTATGCTCCCGTTGGTCTGCACTTTGGCTTGTATGGATGCCTATGGCATATAATGACCATAAGGGCATGTACAATAAAGTCATATCAGCTGGCTCTTAACCTGTACATATCAGCTTTGGTCTATGTGGAGGAGTGAGAAAAGGGGAAAGAGAAGAGAGCTGGCTCTTATTTAGTAGTCAGCTTTGCACAGGAGCATATGTAGATCATTTATGTATAAGAGAGAAAAGATAGTTATTGCACAACATTTAGAGACAGTTATTGTACAAACTGACTTTTAATTTACTATTAGCCAGTAGTTGGCTTTGCTATTGTACTTGCCCTAACCTTACGCTATAAAATTGACATAATTGCCGCCTATCCATAAGACCAAGAAATTCTGCTATTGACATAATTGTAGCTTCGTACAAACCATGTGTTTCATGTGGGTATAGTTGGGCATTCTCTGCAGAGATAACCAAACTATTAGAGTGTACTGTGCTCAAGTTTAATGGAGCTATGTTGTGAGGCAATTCCTACACCCAGGCATAAGTAGTCTTTCAATAGTTATGATGTGGGAATTAGTGATGAAGTTGATTCATTAAACCTCTCTACTCAATTGTGAACTCTCGTTTGATTTAACTTAAATGCTTTGTAAATAAAACTATGGGTACTAATTGTTATTAGTCCAATAAAATCCTCCTTGACAGACATCCATTTGATATAACTGGAATGCTTTGTAAATAAAACAATGGGTACTAGTTGTTATTGGTCCAATAAAACCCTCCTTGATAGATATCCATTTGAATCCCTTGTTGAGTACCTTGTGTACTCCTTCTTGCTTAATTTGGTCAGTGGCACAGAAAATGAAGACAATTGTGTGTTAGGGTTGCTTATGTATATCAGGCTTGCTTATGGAGTTTATTTGGCACTTCTACATTGTATCCTCATTTGGCCTAGCAGATGGTATTCAAAACTTTGTCGATGAACCATATTTCCATTGTTCTGTGAGTATTATATTTTCATAAGCTAGTTCAATGTATCTTTTTGTGCGTAACTGAACTTCTAGAGAGTTGAGGGAATATTGGTAGCACCTAGAAATTACGAGGTGTCCCAGGGTTTCAAAAATCGATGAAAACAGCTCGAAAATCGCGATTTGCGACCGTATCGAGCTGGCTCGATAAGCTATACTGGTCGATAAACCGGTCCAATTCAAAAAAAATCAAAATATTCGGAAAATTTTATACGACATAAACCGATCGAAAATCAATAAAAATCGCTCAAAAATCGATAAAATCGCTTGAAAAATGGTTGCCTAACAAGTTCGCTTGGGTGGTCGATTTTTGTGAAAACTCGTTAATTTTTGAATTTTTTCGATCCTTTTTTACCGTTGGGTTCAAAGAGTTTGAATTCGAAACCATTCGATTTCTACTGATTTTCAACAATTTTCCGTGCCGAGGTCAAAGCGATTTTCAACTCTAAACATGTTTATGTTTTGTAAACCCTGGGTGTCCCCACATTAAGGATACTTGCAGAGGTGGCATCCTATGTGGCTGATGCCATAGGGTCAGGCTCAATCGTGTGGGTACAGTGCAATGCCCTCTTCTTCCTTGCAGCACAACAAAGCAGGGGGTGGAGGGCATGGAGCAACGGCGAGTAGTGACGGCGAGGCTCCGGTGGCGTCGTGCCTGTGGCATGTTCCCGGGGCCTGTGAACCCATGCGTGGAAGGAGGAGTGACTCGAGGAGGCTCCATGGGGACAGAGACGTGAAAGACGATAAATTGATGCCCAAGCACGCCATCCTAACCTATTTGCCACTCCTTCCAGTCTTCCACCTTTTCCATCCTGCCACAACTCCATTATACCCCTTTCCTCCTCCCTAATCCAGTGAACCGTCGCCATTGCTCCAAACCAACACAGTAAACCTTTCAAATTTGCCATTAATTCAGTTTATCTCAAAATTGACCATGCCAGTACCTTCCTTGTTCCTTGGGTCCTATCAGTGCCACTCCGGCCGTCGAAGCTCGCCACATGAACCACCAGAGTTGAGTCGCGCCTGTTGAAAGGAGTATGTGATGGTGTAAAAGTTTAGAAGATCAGAGTATCAGAAGGACAGAAGTTTAGATCTCTTCTCTGTAGCTCTACCGACAAAGGTTGTTATGATTTTATTCTTATCTGTAGTTAGTTGTGTAGTTATCTGCTATTGTAATCTAAACAACTTGTAACAGCTTGGGATGTATTTCTGTGGCTATAAATTCAATGGAGCCCATCAAGGTTTGATGCGGCAAACTCAATTCTTTACATGGTATCAGAGCCGCTAGTCATCTATGACTAATTCCCAAGCATCTTCGTAAACCTTCAATACCATGACTTCTTCTTCGCTTTCTTCCACCTCTGCGGCATTTTGCCAACTCCTTCTTTCAATAGTTTTGTTACGTAAAACTTACCAAGACTAATCATCTCTTATGGAAGGCTCACCGATCCCGTATCTCCGAGGTCAACAACTCGGGATATGTGGATGGATCAATTCACGCCTCAAGCCACTATTGTTGGAGGAGCAGATGGTAATCGAAGTTCCAAATCCTGCATATCTTGCATGGTATCAACAGATCAATCGGTCTTATCGCCTGCTATCATCCCCGAGCGAGGAGATTCTTGCTCAAGTATTGTTTGTTGTCCACCTCCCCAAGTCCGACAAAGATTAGAACAAATGTTTACATCACACCAAAAGCACGAATTATGCGATCAAAGCTTCAACTTGCAAACTCAAGAAGAAAGATTCTTCATGAATCAATATTTTCACAAGATGAAAGGTATGGTAGATACCATGGCGCCCATTGGCTATCCAATGAAGGAAGAAGAAACGCTTATATATATTCGGCGAGGACTAGGCAAATAATATGATTTGTTTGTCACATCCGTCACCACAAGACAAGAGACAATTTCTCTTAATGATCTCAGATGCACATTTATTGAGTTATGAATTGCGACAAGAACTTAACAATTCGTAAACTCATGTTGGAGCCTCTGCAAACAATGTGATGAAGAAGAGTTTCAACTATCAAAACTCTAACACCGTGGTGGTGGACGTTCTTCATGGAGAGGACGAGGCCGTGGACAAAATTTTGGTCGTGGTACTTTCAAGAACACAAATCGACCAACTTGTCAAGTCTGCGTAAGCATGGACATGATGCACTCGATGCTACCATCGCTTTGATCACTCCTATCAGTCAAGAAAAGGTAGGCGCAATGTTGGAAGAAACTTCATGAATGATCAGCAGTGGTATGCTGACACTGGGGCAACTGATCATCTCACAAGTGACCTTGATCGGCTGTCTTTCAGAGAGAATTATAATGGTCAAGATCAGGTCCAAGTTGCGAATGGAGCAGGTTTGTCGATATCTCATATTGGTCATTCTTCTATTTCCGGCTCTTCTCGTTCATTACACCTTAAAAACGTCTTGCATGTTCCTAACATTAGCAAAGATCTTCTTTCTGTTCATAAGCTTGCTTGTGACAATAATGTGTTTTTTGAGTTTCATCCTGACTTCTTTTGCATCAAGGACAAAAACACGAAGAGGGTTCTTCTGGGCGGTAGATGCAAAGATGGTCTCTATCCGATTGCTGCAAGTCGTCCTTCTTCCCATAAAAATGATCGTCCAACACATTCGTCACGCCAGCTCTTTGCTGCAGTCAAATCTACCCCTGATTTGTGGCATAAGAGACTTGGACATCCTGCGTCTTCAGTAGTTCAACACATCCTCTGCAACAATAAAATTCCTAGCTTGTCAAATAAAGATAGCTTTGTTTGTAATGCTTGCCAACAAGCAAAACTACATCAGCTACCTTATAATTTGTCGTCTCGAGTGTCTTCTTTTCCGCTTGAACTTGTTCATTCAGATGTATGGGGACCTGCTCTTCCATCCCTTGGTGGTTTTAAATACTATGTCAGTTTCCTTGATGATTATAGCAGATTTACATGGGTGTATCTCCTCAAATGTAAATCTGATGTTGAAAGAATATTCATTCAATTCAAACAAAGATGTTGAGTTGTTGCTTAATCGGAAAATTCTTGCAATCCAAACCGATTGGGGTGGAGAATATCAAAACTCCACAACAAATTTTTTCAAACTCGAATATCTCATAGAGTGTCATGTCCTCATACTCATCAACAAAACGGCGTTGTTGAGCGAAAACATAGACACATTGTCAAACAGGTTAGCATTGTTAGCCCAATCATGCATGCCAATGAGATTCTGGGAGAAGCTTTCATGATCGCCTCATTCCTCATCAATAGACTTCCTAGCCGAGTTCTAAACAACGTGACACCTCTTGAGCGCCTCCTTGACACCTCTCCCGATTACTCATTTTGAAAGTCTTTGGATGTGCTCATGGCCAAATCTTCGCCATATAATACTCACAAACTTGAGTTTCGGTCCCGACAATGCGTGTTCATAGGATATAGCAAGATGCATAAAGGATATAAATGCTTTGATCAAACTACAGTGTGTATTTACATCATCGCGATGTAGTGTTTGATGAAAAGTTTTTCCTTTGCAATCGCTAGATCTTATAGCACATCCTCTTCCATCAATAATTCTCCTACTAATACTGTTCTTCCGCTCTCCTTGCTTCACAAAACAAGTCAACTCCATTACTTGAGCCGACATAGTTAATGTACCATGTGAGAATATTGATATATCGATTACTGCAACTAATGTCTTATCTCCGATGAAAGTGCAGAGCAAGAGTTTCAGATGAACCTAATAGGGAAAACAAAGAACAATGTAATACAAAGAAGAACAAGATGAAGAGTCTCAGCAGAACTGCTCAAACCAGAGCTCGCAATAACATCGACAACCAAAACAATACAGAGATGGTACTGCTCGCATCCTCTCACAGAAGGAAGGCTTTTCCGGTGAACCGAGTTCTCATGTTGAAGCCCTTTGTAATCCAAAGTGGAAGGAAGCAATGGAAATCAATTCTCGGCATTGCGAAAAATAAAACTTGGCGCCCGTTCACCAAGCAAGGACAAAACATCATTGGATGCAAGTGGGTATTTAAATCAAGCAACATCCCGATGGGAGTATTGAGAGGTACAAAGCTCGGCTAGTAGCCAAAGGCTTCAAACAATGAGCCGGCTAGATTATAATGATACTTTTAGTCCGTGGTAAAACCAACTACCATAAGACTCATGTTGTCTCTTGGTGTGTCACAAGGGTGGCATATCGTCGATTGATGTTCAAAATGCATTCTTGCATGGTGAACTTGAGGAAGAGGTATACATGCATCAACCACTGGTATGAAGATCCTCGGTATCCTGATTATGTATGTTGTCTTGACAAAGCATTGTATGGGTCAAACAAGCGCCATGAGCATGGTACTCAAAATTAAGCACTAGACTGCAAGAACTTGGGTTTTCCCGTCAAGAGTGATATCTCTCTTTTGTGTTTAATCAACTGTATTGTAGTCTATATGCTAATCTATGTGGATGATATCATCATTCTGAGTTCTTCGAAGAAAACAGTAGATGCTCTTCTTAAGAAACTGTCTGATGATTTTGCTATAAAAGACCTAGGCAATCTTCGGTATTTCCTTGGGATAGAAGTTGTGCCAAGAGAAAAAGGACTGCTTCTGACTCAAAGGAAGTATAGCCTAGATTTACTTCACAAAAATGGCATGAGTGAGTGTAATCAATTTCGACTCCTATGTCGTCGCTTGAAAAGTTGTCTAGAGAAGATGGCATTAAATTGTCTCTTTGTTGAAGCATCTCAAGATCGGCGCGATAGGGGCTTTGCAATACTTGACTCTCACTCGGCCTGATCTTTCATATGCAGTAAACAAGGTTTGCCAGTTTCTTCAAGATCCTACTGATCAGCATTGGACTGCAGTTAAAAGAATATTAAGATATCCGAAAGGAACTTTAGACACGGATTGTTTCTTCGAGGTCTTCATCACAAGTGTTGAGTGCATTTTCGATGCGATTGGGCTGGTTGTTCGGATGATAGAAGATCAACCGATGGTTATGTTGTGTTCTTCGCTCAAATCTTGTGTCTTGGAGTTGCAGGAAACAATCTACTGTCTCTCGGTCAAGTACAGAAGCAGAGTACAAAGCCATTGCCAATGCGACTGCAAAACTAATTTGGCTGCAATCTTTGCTGAAAGAACTTGGTGTTCATCAGCCTTGGGCGTCGATTTTGTGGTGTGATAATCTTGGAGCAACGTATTTAACAAATAATCCGTATTTCATGCAAGAACAAAACACATTGAAGTTGATTTTCATTTTGTTCGAGAACAGTCGCTAAGAAACAGTTGGAAGTCAAGTTTGTTTCTTCAAAAGATCAAATTGCCGATATATTCACTAAACCTCTTCAAAACTCGTGTTTGCTCGATTATTTACACAATCTCAACCTCGCAAATCTTGGTTGAGATTGAGGGGAATGTTGAAAGGAGTATGTGATGGTGTAAAAGTTTAGAAGATCGAGTATCGTAAGGACGGAAGTTTAGATCTCTTCTCTGTAGCTCTACCGACAAAGGTTGTTATGATTTTATTCTTATCTGTAGTTAGTTGTGTAGTTATCTGCTATTGTAATCTAAACAACTTGTAACAGCTTGGGATGTATTTCTGTGGCTATAAATTCAATGGAGCCCATCAAGGTTTGATGCGGCAAACTCAATTCTTTACAGCGCCAACTCTATGACCCTTCTCGGCTCTGTTGGATCCTTCTCAGCAAAACTCCTGGACAATCACCAAATCTTCTGCAGAAACGGCACTGAACCTGCACACAAAACTGATAAACAACAATCCGTTTTGTCGCAGTAGCACTGGAAACAGAATACTTCTTAGGCTAATGACAAAACCAAATCGCGATCAGTCTTGCCGGAGTATGAACAGTAAACTACTTCGTAAAACTTGTGCAAGCAACAAAACAGGGAAGAGACTAATTTTTCTTTTTGCCTGGCGATCATGCGGCCAGCTTTTCTGATTTCTATTAATAGTCAGACAACAGATCAATCAATCTGTTGGTTACCAAACTGATTGCAACTTACCAAACTTTTTTTTTCGATTTTATCTGCAACTTTGCTAGACTCCAGACCCGATACGTAACTAACAAACTGAAAACATAAAAAACTGAACCGACAACGAGATTATAACTAATAATCACCCCTCTAATCTTGTTGTACTGTTTTCAGATCTTTCACGCCCAACTTGCAACGCAGCTCCACAAACCTGATACGGCAAGTGACTTGGTTAATATATATATCAGCCAACTGTTCTTCAGAGCATACATGTTCCACATCTACCTTGCCATCTTCAATGCATTCTTGTACAAAATGGTATCTTGTATCGATGTGTTTGCTTTGAATGTGATATACCGGATTCTTGCTAAGAGCGATGGCTGATTTATTATCTATGAGCAACTTGACTTTCTCCGGGTGCTTCTTTTGCAAATCTGCCACCAACCGGCTAATCCAAATCACCTCACAAACTGTAGATGTGGCTGCTATATACTCAGCCTCACATGATGAAAGTGCCACAATTTTTTTCTTTTTTGATAGCCACGTGATCAAGCTTGATCCAAAAAAGAATACCGAGCCCATTGTACTTTTTCGGTCATCTGTATCTCCTACGAGATCATTATCACAATAGCCTACCAATTTTGCCTGGTGACTCCATATACCGACTAACAACACCCACGGCATATGCAATGTCCGGTCTCATATTCACCAAATACCCGAGACTTCCTACTATACTACGAAATTTTGTTGCATCAACCTTCGGTTCTAAGGATGCTTTACACAATTTGAGCTGGATTTCCATGGGAGTAGCACAAGAATTGCATTCTTCCATTCCAGACTCTTTCAAGATCTTTGCTGCATAGCCTGACTGACAAGTCGTGATGCAACTATTAAGCTTTTTCACTTCAATACCTAGATAGTAACTCAAACAACTGAGATCAGTCATGCTGAAATACTTCTTCATTTGCCCCTTGAATTCATCTATCATATCAACCGCAGCTCCTGTTATGATTAAATCATCAACATAGACACCTACTAGAAGCATCATACCTCTTTTTTCTCTTCTATACACAACATGATCAACTTTGCTTCTTTCAAATCCCAATGAAACTAGCGTTGAATCTAGTTTGCAATTCCATGCTCTCGGTGCTTGGCGAAGTCCATACAGTGCTTTCTTCAATCTCAACACCATTTCAGCATTTGCATCATCAACAAACCCTGGTGGTTGAGTAACATAGACTTCTTCAGTTAGTTCTCCATTCAAGAAGGCCGATTTCACATCCATATGATGAATCTCCCATCCTCCTTGAGCTGCCAACGCAATTAGAACCCTCATGGGTTTTAATCTTGCAACTGGCGCAAAAACCTCATCAAAATCAATACCTTGTTGCTGAGCATAACCTTTTGCTACTAGCCTTGCTTCATTTTTTGATTATACTACCGCTTGCATCTTTCTTCACTTTAAACACCCATTTCAATCCTATTGGTTTGTGCTTTGCCGGTAAATAAACATTCTCCCAGGTGTCATTACCGAGTATTGCATTCAGCTCTTCCTTCATTGCTTGCTTCTAGTGCCTTGACTTCAATGCTTCTTCTACTATTGACGGTTCTTCAACAGTTAACAAACACATACCGAGATAGTCTGGAACAATTTTTGAAGTTGAATTGTATAGATCCTGAATTGATCTCATACGAAGTGGTGGTGATTCTTCTGAACTTGCGCTGGAAGGTGTTTCAGGTGTGCTGTTTCCAAAAGTGTCTTCATCTGCCGAAGACACCATATCTCCAATAGATGTCGACACCCCTCTAGCTGATGAATCGCCTGCTGCCATGGGTGTAGTCGGTTGATCATTAGGTGGGGATGATGACTGATCATGTTGACCTTTATCACCTGCTGACTGCTCCTGCAACGCACCTTCGGCCGCACTAGAATTCACTTCAACAGTGAAGACATCTCTGCTTTCCTATACTAAACCATCGGAATCTGCATCATCCTAATGCCAAGCCTTATCCTCTTGAAACATTGCATCTCGGGTAACATGTACCCTATTTTTAATTGGGTCATATGCTCGATATGCTTTAGCTCCTGACTCATAGCCAAGAAACACCATGGAGGTATTTCGATCTTCTAGCTTCTTTAGATGTGGTTTCACATTCTTGACATGTATAATGCAACCAAAGGTACGGAGATGAAATACCTTAGGCTTTCTTCGGTACCATGCTTCATAAGGCGTTTTACCTTCAACACTTTTTGTAGTTGCTCAGTTGAGAAGATATACTGCTGTAGACACGACCTCTCCCCAAAATCTTCCTAGATTATTCTTGTCCTTGAGCATACTTCTTGCTGCTGATACAATAGTTTGATTTCTCCTCTCCGCTACACCGTTCTGCTGGGGAGAATAAGGTGCTGTTAAGTAATGCACAATACCTTGTTCTTCACAATATTTGTTGAACTCCGATGAAACAAATTCACCACCGCGATCTGTACGAAGTCCTTTCATCTTTGTTCTTGATTCAAGTTCAGCTCTTGTCTTTACAAGTTTGAAGGCTTTGAATGCTTGATCTTTCGAAATGAGTAAGATAGCCCACATATAGTGAGAATAATCATCGACCATCAAGAAGAAGTACCTTTTGCTTCCTGGCATTGCCGGTGATATGGGTCCACACAAGTCCGCATGAACCAGCTCAAGTGGCTCTGAAGCTTGATAATTTGTACTCCTCAGAAACGGTATCCTCCGTTGCTTTCCTGCCAAACATGCTTCACATACGTGCTGTATGTGATTTATACTTGGCATGCCTTCAACCATTCCCAACCGTGACATAGAACTCAAAGTGCGGAAGCTTACATGGCCATAGCGAGAGCGTCGTAACCATTCTTTATCCCCTTTCATTGCTAAGAGACAAACCGACTGTGTGCAGGCCATATTTAGCACAAGCAGTCGATTCTCCAGCCTCTGTACCTTTGTAAACATATGTCCATCTTCATCATAAATACACATAGTCCCTTCATGTATCACTGTTTTGAAACCTTGTTCATCAAGCTGCCCAATACTAACTATGTTGCTGCGAAGCATAGGAATATAATAGACTTGGGTCAGAACATGATGTTCTACTGTTTTTTCCTTCAAGCAAAGCAATGCCACGACCGTGAATATCAACATATGAGCCATCACCGAATTTCATTGAGCCACGCACAGAGGTATCAAGATCATAGAAGATGTCTCGATTCCCCAACATATGATTGCTCGCACCGGTGTCAAGATACCAGATATTTGCATCATTCTTCACACATTCTCCTTGCTTCGTTTCAAGCCTTCCTCTTTGAGCATCACATATTCTGTAACCAGTTTCTCTTCACATCTTTCAATCATCAAGAGAACCGGTTCATTGTCAGCCTTCTTCTCAACGAAGTAGCTTTTGCCTTCTTTGGTTTCTTGCATTCTGAGGCGACATGCCCGAACTCATCACAGTTGTAGCATTTGATTTTTGACTTATCAAATTTGCGGAATGGCTGTCTCTTAGCATCACAGTCGCGTCCACCGCGACCTCTGCTTCATCCTCCTCTTCTAAAGTTTCCTCTGAACCCGGAATTGCTACTGCTTACCAGGTTGCTGCTGCTGTCATCGGCAGGCTTCTTTCCTTTCGCAACCATCATCAGACGATCTCCATCTTCATTATGTCTTCTTCCCTTTGTGCTTTCCTCAAAAGCACGCAAACGCCCAACAGCTTCAGACAAAGACATGGATGAAACATCACCCCATTGTTCAATTGTTCCAACAATTTGCACGAACCTGTCAGGAACAACGCTTAACAATTTCTCTACCATAACTTCTTCCGATATCTCCGTACCAAGAGATCGAATTTCACTTACTAAAGTGGTGAGTCGAAGTGAAAACTTGTTAATGTCTTCATCGTCTCCCATGTTCATTCGATTAAATTGCCTCTTGAGCACTTGTACTCGGGCTTTCTTGATGCGATCTTCCCCGATACGTATCTCTCTGAGAGAATCCCAAGCCTTCCTTGCTGTTGACTTGTGTGCAATTGCCATTAGCACATCATCAGGCACTGATTGTGATATAGCAGCCAGAGCCCCTTAATCTTTTTCTTCATCAACCTGGTTGTCTCCTTCAATTGCTGCCCACACTCCAAGAGTCCTCAGGATAATCTTCACCTTTACTTCCCATACACCATAATTCGTGTCAGTCAACATTGGATACTGAATTGGAATACTTGCTCTTCCTATTGCTGTTCTTGCTTGGATTGGAACATCTTCTAGCAATGGCGCTCCAGATGTTTGCTCTGCCTGGGACATGATCTTCGGCACCCAGATGCTCTGATACCAATTGTTAGATCCTTCTCAGCAAAACTCCTGGACAATCACCGAATCTTCTGTAGAAACGGCATTAAACCTACGCACAAAATTGATAAACAACAATCCGTTTTGTCGCAGTAGCACTGAAAACAGAATACTTCTCAGGATAATGACAAAACCAAATCGCGATCAGTCTTGCCAGAGTATGAACAGTAAACTACTCCGGTAAAACTGGCGCAGAGAAATAAAACAGGGAAGTGACTAATTTTTGTTTTTGCCTGGCGATCATGCGGCCAACTTTTCTGATTTCTATTAGTAGTCAGACAATAGATCAATCAATCTGTTGGTTACCAAACTGATTACAACTTACCAAACTCTTTTTTTTCGGTTTTATCTGCAACGTTGCTAGACTCCAAACCCAATACGTAACTAACAAACAGAAAACAAAAAAAACTGAACTGACAACAAGATTATAACTAACAGGCTCCTAGGGAACCGCTGTTCCTACCATCCTCTTGCCAGGCTTTCTATGCCACGAGCTATGCCTCATCGCATCGAAGCTGAAACCCATATCCCTCAATCACCCTACTCATCGTAGAGTGCCAACACCGTGCTCCTCCCTGCCGTTGTTGCTGGCTTTCTCCGCCACCCTTGTCTCCAACATCTAACACCCCTAGCACCTACATGCTATGATAGTGCTTGTGCGTCTGCTACCACAGATGGAGGTCATTAGATGCGATGTCGATGACTTTGTTACCTTTTGAATCCAATGTGATGAGGACATCACTATCTTTGATATAGCCACACCGACAACTCAACGACAAGATGGAATGATGAAAGGACCAGTTACACGAGCTCGTGCACGTCAGCAAATGGTCAACATGGTGCTATGGAATTATGGAGAAGCATCATCTCGTGAAGCGCATGAATACGCCAAAGATGTAAAGAAGATGAAGACTCCTCATACAGATGGGCCGGCCCATAAGGAGGCGCCATGCATCATGGAGGAGGCGCCATGGCCAAGTTGGACCTAGCTCACGGCTGGCCCAAGGTGGCTAGGCGCCCCCCTCTTAGCCCACACGGCCCAACTGCACAGATTAGTACCATATGGCTTAGTGCTTAATCTCTGACGGCCCTTACATTAATATAAAGCATGTAATAGGAGCCACAACAGATTTGGGTTTTGTTTAAGAATCAGTTTAGCTTCTTTGCTACTGTCCGTGCAAGCACGTGTCGATTAGACCGTCTGCGCACGTGTAAACAAGACTCCAAAATTTCAGATTGGTTTGCCTAAATTCAAATAATCATATTTGCAATTTCAGATTGCTTGTTATCTTTGTTCTTGCTCGTTCTCGATTGCGTGTAGGATCGTTGTTCGTGCTCCGGCAGGAACAACCAAACAGGAGATTGGTGTACCGGTTGCTAAGGCGCAAGCGTCATGGACGGTTGTAGTCGGGCCGCTAACGTCGAACTCCAAATCAGATCGAGAGTTCCCTCGTCTCTCATCAAAAGATCGGGCCACTTATTCTATCACAATGGACTCCTCGAAGCCGTGTTGTGGCCATGTTTGTCGTCTATGTCACCTTGCGCTGACAAAAATGGCTTAGTTGGGGCTAGGAATGTGCTGTACTTACGTCTTTGCCAAAGCTCCGCCATTGCAGATTGCCACTACCCTCACCTTTGCCTCCTTTGCATTGGCCGTGAGAGAGGGAGAGGAGGAGTGTTGTGCCCTTGCTCAGGCACTATAGTGTGCCAGCTCACTGACTACAGTTAACAAATGGCCGAATGGGGTTGCAGTGCAAACGGATGCAAGTTCAAGATGCTCAGGAAGTAATTGCAAGTTCAGGAGGGTAAAGTTGTACAACCTTACTAGTTCAAGGGTCTACAATGCAAATTTCTCTTTTTTAGAGGTACCTTTGCAATATTTGACCCTCCTCTTCACGAAGTTGTTCAATTCCCACCTAAGCATGGCATGCTTCGGACCTGTGGTGAAGGGTGAGTACAAGGGTATTTAGTAGGCAGGATGGAGGTAGCAGTATTGGTCGTAAAGTCCACATTGATCAAGAATTTGAGATCCTAACTTCGGATTTTGATAAAGGGTTTTGATAAATATCATCTAGATGTTTTCATCAACAAAAATATCTAAATTGTCAAGCGTTAGATCTACTTTGACATTGATGAGTCCTGGGTAGTTTTGTTTGGACTAATGGGCTTCGGACCTGCATCCGTTTTAAATGTTGTCGGACACATTTACTGTTTCGAATTTTTTTTCCTCCTCGATCACCGCGCCATCGTTCCCCTGGACACTCCCACTCATACAAATTAGAAAGTACTCCAAGTAAAAACATTTGTCAGTTGTCATCATTTTGCACATAAAATGGAAGGAACGGTGAAGTGATAAGTGTACTCCATATTAAGTCTAGAATATGCGGATAATCAAATAGTGAAAAAAGAAGTCACAACGATGAAAAGCGAGCTAATTAATCCTCGTGTAAGTAGAGCTACAGCCTGTCAGCCACAATGCTTTACAATGTAGGACACTGATTCGACACTGCAGTGAAAGGATGCTTCAGCTTACGAAGACTTCAGTAAAAATATCGTAGTCACAAATACTCTAGAAGTACTCGAAATCAACGTACGACGAATCAGCATGAGGCAAGTTGGCCTTCCCGCCGGCGCTCCTCGGCGTGCCGTCTTGAGCTGCCCCGTTCTTGGCGGCGTCGCCGGCGAGCCGCGAGCAGCAGTCCACGGCGTCAGGGATGTAGGGCGGCACGGCGCTCCTCACCAGCGCCCAGTTCACGCCCTCGAAGAATGGGTGCTGCCTGACCTCCGCGGCGCCACGCAGGTACGCGAGCCGCTTCTGCGGCTCCTTGACCAGC
Source organism: Otatea glauca (assembly GCA_036346275.1). Taxonomy (NCBI): domain Eukaryota; kingdom Viridiplantae; phylum Streptophyta; class Magnoliopsida; order Poales; family Poaceae; genus Otatea; species Otatea glauca. The sequence continues at coordinate 18,959,674 of CM070713.1, forward strand.
AGGCCGCGGATGAGGTCCCTCGCGGTGGCGCTGACCCCCGGCGCGTCCGGGAATCGCAGCGGCTGGCCGACGACGTTGAACAGCGTCGCACGGTTCCCGGTGCCCTTGAACGGCGTGGTGCCGTGCAGCAGCTCGTACAGGAACACGCCTAACGTCCACCAGTCGACGGCGCTGCCGTGGCCCTCGCCGCGGATGATTTCCGGCGCCAGGTACTCGTGCGTGCCCACGAACGACATAGACCGCGCTTCCGTCGGCTCAGCCGTGAACTCCAGCGCCGTCGGCGGCGGTTTCTTGCCATCGCCGATCGTCAGCCCATGCTGCTTGGCCTTGGCCGTCTTCTTCTTGCCCTTCTTGGCCGGGAAGATGCGCGGGAGCATGTAGCCGTGGACGAGGCCGCCCCCACCGCGGCCGACACGGCCGGACGGGGATCGGACCAGCGTCGGGCTGACGGAGCACCGGAAGCAAAGATCAAAGTCGGAGAGCATGATGTGGCCTTCCTCCCTGACCAGCACGTTCTCAGGCTTGAGGTCCCGGTACACGACTCCCAGCATGTGCAGGTACTCCAGCGCAAGTACCACCTCAGAAGCGTAAAACCTGCAAGGATTCTCGTCAGCGCGTGTACACAAATGCCAACAGTTTTCAGAATAATTCCTATCTCAATCGAATGAATGGATTAAACAAATTAACAATCTAATTTAACTTCTAAATTGTCCATGTCAATTGTTATATGAAACCAAACTGTAGCAAAATGTGGTGTAAGAAACGGATAGTTTCACACGAAACAGCTCAATTCCCACGAGCACGAAGGAAAAAAAATTCTCGCGTTCCAAAAAGAGCAGTTTGACTGACCTTGCGGCATGCTCGGTAAAGCGCTTGTTGGGCTGCTTCTGCCTCAGAGAGTGCAGGTTGCCGCCGCTGCAGTACTCCATGAGGAGGCAGCTGAACTTGTCCGTCTCGAAGTGGGAGTAGAGCGTCGGCAGGAAGGGGTGGTTGAGGAGGCCGAGTATCTCCCGCTCCGTCTGCGCGCGGGCCAGCTTGTTCCTGCTCACGAGCGACGCCTTGTCCATCACCTTCATGGCGAAGAGCGCGGCGCCGGCGCCCCGGAGTTCGACGAGGTACACGCTGCCGATGTCGCCGTAGCCGAGCCGCCTCAGCAGCCGGAAGTGGCCCAGGCTGAGCGGTGACTCGCGCGCGCTGGCCGTTCTGATGGCCTCCCACCGGCCGTCCCCGCCCGTGTGCCGCCGCACGAGCACCGCGGCGCCGCTGGCACCGTCACCCACACAGTCGTGGCTGCACCTGGAGCCGCCGACATCGGCATTGGCCACGACGTCGGAGCTCGTGAGTGCCGCCGTGGAATGATTGGTGTCGTCCGTGTAGATTGGGTTCAGGCTCCTACTGAAGCCCGACGGCTCGCGGTGCAAGTGGTCTGCTGCGCCGCCGAGCATCCTCGAGCTTGGCAGCGTCGTCGGATACACGCCGGCGTCGAAGCTACTGATCCTGACGTACTCCATGACGCTGTACAGAAGTACTATGGTCACAAGGAATTGCTCTGCAGATAAAAGTTATGCAGTTCAGGGTACAATCTGTGCAGGTATGTTGAAGTTAAACGTGCAGATTTCTTGAGAAGGTGCAGAACTGAGATTTGCTAGTTGAGATATAGGTGAGTACAAGGCATCTAGTCCAAACTGGTCAGTGAAGAACAATGAATTTTTTAGAAAAATAATTCATTTTTTAAAAGTAATTACGACATTAATACGTGGGAAAAAAAATTACAAAAATAATACTACATCGGCCAACCTTTTGGCGAAATTCGAGTAATAGCCGGATGGTTCGGCGAAAATACTATTTTCGCCACACCGTTTGACGAAAAAAAGTTAATTGTGCCATTAGCATTGCCTCACAGAGCAACTAGGCAGAGCACCCTATTTTCGCCACATGGTATGGCAAAAATAGGGTTTTCGCCACACGGTTTGGCAAAAACCTATTTTCGTCATACTGTGTGACGAAAATAGGTTGGTTTTTTTAAAATAATACATTTATGTGAGAATTTTTTTTCAAATAATAAATTTATTTACGCCAGGTTAGTCATTCCCAAAGGATTTGAAAAAATTTCCCACATAAATGTATTATTTTTTAAAAAAACACAGCCTATTTTCACCACATGGTATGACGAAAATAGGTTTTTACCAAACCGTGTGGCGAAAACCCTATTTTCGTCATACCATGTGGCGAAAATAGAGTGCTCTGCCCAGTTACTCTGTCAGACGGTGCTAATAGCGCAATTAACCTTTTTTCGCCAAACGGTATGGCGAAAATAGTATTTTCGTCGAACCATCTGGCTACTACTCGAATTTCGCCAAACGGTTGTCCGATGTAGTATTATTTTTGCAAAAATTTTCTTCCGCGTATTAATGTCGCAATTACTTTTAAAAAATATATTATTTAAAAAAAAATTCGTAGAACAATTGTATGCTAGTTGAGATGCAGGCACTTTGTCACCTCAAGGAGCTCGGTCTTTAATTGTAGCTTCCCTCATGTTAACATGGTAATCTTTCCTCGCACAAAAAGAAAAGAAAAGAAAAGGGAGCCGATGGATGTCCTACCTAGGATTAGTGGCATTTGATTAACTCAAGGTAGTTCATGCTTATATAATCATCATGTAACTCGTGCCACACTGTAACTACACAGTACATCTTGCATTCGAAAATGCTAAACAGCGAACATGTAAACGAAAAAAAGGGATAGGCGAAATTCCATGAACAGTGAAATTAAGAGGAACATGAATTAGAAGCGCAAGAACAAAACAATACCAGCTACATGCCTCGTCCAGTCAAATTATAACGAAGAACTGCGAAAGATCATCACCAGGGGGGAGAAGAAACGCACGCACGCACGCAAACGTCTCGAGCCTCGCGCGGTTGCAGCAGAGAAGCCTGGATTCTGGAGCTTAAGGACGGGAGAGCTTGCAGGGGCAACATATATACATACATAGCTAGAGACGTAATATCAGGTCGCCTTGTTCGTGACTGCCACTAATGGATGGATGCATCGATCGACCGAAAGTCGATTAATTTAGAGGATCGATGGAAGAGAGGGAATCTCCGAGGAACAGTGAGACGTGGAGGGGGCGAAGGGGATAGGGCAGAGAAGTTTGCGGCGCGTTCGGTCGTTGCTGTTAGTAGGAGGGAGCAGCGCGTCCGTGTTCGTCGTGGCGGGAGGGAAGAAAAGGAATGGAAGAGCAGAGGAATGTCAACACTGCTGGTCGGTCGTTGGGCTCATCTCTGAGAGATGTTGACGATCATTAATTTCGGTAGTTGATTATTTCTTGGAGAAACTTTTGCCTCTTGGCTGTGAGTCAAACTGGTTAGATTTGAGTGAAGCAGGCAGCAGAAAGATTCTACAGGGCATGTTTCGGTACACCTCTTTTTAAGGTTTTAAAAAACTTATAAATCTTAAAGCAAAGTAGGTAGTATTGATGATGAGAAATATCAAAAAAAAAAAAGAAATCAAATGGAAGATTTACCCTTACCTAGGCTATGTTTGGTACAACTCCAGCTCCATCAAATCCGTAGATCTGGTGGAGCTAGGTGTTCCTAGCTCCACCAAATCCGTAGAGCTGGAGCTGTGGATATATTAAGAGTATTTAGGTGGGTCATCTTATTTATATTTTAGACTAAAAATATAACTTAATTCAGTTTATTTTAACCTACAAATTTCAGATCTGAGGTGAAGTTAGGATCTAGAGCTCTACTAAATAGAACTCTAATATTAGTCTATACCTACGTCTATTCTTTAACTTGATTTACTTGGTACAAATTTATCATCACCAAATATAAACTACTTTGCTTTAAGATTTAAGATTGGTAAACTTCTCTAAAAGAGGTTAACGCGAAGCAAACCCCACCACTATGTCCTTGTTTCTGGGTAAAAACTAGACTAGTGGATGCAACATGTATATATGTTTCACTACTTGTGCGTTGTATTCATCTCATTTGTCGTTGAACCTGAGTTCATCTACTTATGAGGATGATTGGGGTTTGTGCTTTAGCTTTCGACCAACTCCCCCCTCCCCCTCTCAAAACAGCATGACTGCAAAGCACCGTTTGCAGTTGGGAAGTTAAGTCATAGCAAAAGCACCTCCAAAAGCTGCAGCTGTTGGGGAGGTGTTTTTCAGCTGTGGCTTTGCTTGACCACCTTCCACCTTGCTCGCTCCGCCTCCTCGGCCTCCGTCGCTTTGCCTCGCCGCCTCCAAGTCACCTCCCTGCTAGGCTGTCACTGTGCTTCGCTAGGTTGCTGCCTCCCTACTCGGTTGTCCCCTTAAAAGCTACAATTGCAATAGCCAGTTTGCCAAACGGTATAACAAGAAAAGCTACAGCCGTCAGCTAAGCTGCTTTATAACTCAGCAAGCCAAAAGCAGCTTTTTAGCCCAACCGCAGCCCCCAAACAGGCCCTATACCATTTAGAAATATATGTCGTATTTTAACTTTGCACAAAGATTAAGATTGCGGTGAATTTGAGAAAGATGTGAGAGAAAATGATTTAGATACCCCCACTTAATTGTCTTGAAAGATGAGAAATAATACTGTGTGGTGGTAATGAATAATTGCATATGGTTCAGAGAGAATAAATAGGGATATAATAGGAAAAGCATCATTAAATCTACATACAAGTCTTATATTTCTAAACAAGATCATTCAAACTATAGGTTTTATATTTGTGAATGGATAGAGTATTAAGAAATTTGGGATGTTCATTCTAATATAACAATGTTAATAGCATAAATGTCTTAGAATAGAAGAATACATATACTCCGGAAAGTCAACCCATTTTTCACTTGCTTTTGGATTGTTTTATGTGATCAAAGCACGTTTTCCGTTATCTTGTGCCAAGTCATCGTCCATGGGCGTGCAGCGTACTTGTTCGTAGAGGGCCAGTGTGCATCGTTTACTGCATTTCATTTCAAGGAGGACATCGCAATATAGATAGAAAAAATAGTCCACTTCTAACTGTTTGGTTCGCGACACACATGAAACTTACAAATGTATACCAAATTTTGGTCATCAATTTCATGGCCTATGTTTTGATCAAAATTTAGCAAGAAAATAAACTACGTAGTTAATCGAAAAGTTATCTTACCAAACTGGTCAAAGTTACCAAATTTAGAACCCTCTTTTCTGAAGGGCTAATGTGTGTCATTCAATCTAGAGTAAATTTTCTCCACTGCCATCGCAATCACTTGTGACTCCGAAAATATCATCGCAAAGCACTACTACAGAACAGCATATCACTGCCGGTTCCAAAACCCCATCACCGCCGGTCATTGGCGCCGGCAGTGATTGGTCGGCAGGATACTGAGATTATCACCGCCGCTTAGGAACCGGCAGTGATAAAGATTATCACCGCCGGTTCTACCTACAACCGGCGGTGATATTGATATCACCGCCGGATCAAACCAAAATCCGCATATGATCACCGCCGGATCAAACCAAAATCCGGCAAAGTTGATAGGACTATCACCGCCGGTTATATCTACAATCGGCGGTGATGATAATTATCACTTGCCGTTATATATAAAACCGCAGTGATATTGTACTAGCACCGCCGGGTTGTACCATAATCCGACAAAGGATATATATATATCACCGCCGTTTTCCAAGAACCGCAAGTGACAAGCTTGCATATTTTTTGTGCAATATATATATATTTTTATATAATTGCATTTACGAAGTCCATATGTTAGTATATAAAGCATCGCTCAAATCATAATTCAAATATATGCATGTATCGACTAAGCATCGTTAAAATCATAATTCAAATATATTAAATTACTTAATCACATAATTTGTTTTTACAATGTAGCTCGACTACATGTCATCCTATTCGCTTTGATTTTACAAAGAGTCGAAGTAGACATGTTACGCGTCTAGGCCGTAGGAATGAGGGCGATGAGGCTACTCGTGGAACTCGCCGCTTGGATTGATGATCTCATCATGAATGAATCCGCGATCTGTTCTTGAATTGCTATAATTTCACAAGAATAACTTATTGGTTCTCGCTTGGGCGCTGTTTTTGAACAAAAAGGAAGTTACTTAATGATGATATTTGTTAAATAAAAAGGGCATCAAAGTGTAATTACGCATCATGGCTTCGTTATAGCCGACACTCTCCGTGACAATTGAATGCATATTTGTACATACATAGAATGCACATAAATTGTTTCCGGTTCTCGCTTCATGCATGGAAAGTCATTTATTATTTCAAAATTTTTCCGATATGGACGATACCGAACACTTTTCTTGCATTACCGTATGAAAGCCCTGTGAATGATTTTGAATAGTAATTAAACTTAAATGCAATAGAATGGAATTTTGCTAGAGTAATAACGCAACGATCGAGTTTACTGCTCAAAGATGTCCCAAAGGTCTTGGTACATATTAGTTTGTTTTCTCCCGAGTCCAAGACAAAAATCCTGCTAGCATCTAATCGATGACGAGGTGGACCAGTGAAACTCGCATATATATGTCAACGTAGTCAATTACTCCCACATCGTACGTGTTACGCAAAAATAGTAAAACGATATTATAAGTCAGGAGATACGTACTTGAAGTTATAGGGTAAAAGTGCGGAGGTTTTGTATTGCAGCTTCAAAAAAGTATTAAATAAATAGTCTTCAACGAACTGTGGATTGTCGTTCACAAGTTTCTCGTTGACGAGCCCCGGATCTAGGAATGCTAGATTGTCATTGTTATTTCTTCTTCATGTCTGTACCTCCATTCTACATAAGAAAGAAGTTAGAGATGCAATTAAATAGTACAGAAATGCTCAACGACATACTGACAGACTTACAAAGTCCATAGTCTAAGTATGTTCACGTCCAAGGCATCTTGCTGGTACAACATATACAGCTCCGTGAAAAGAACCCAGCAGATGTTATCCCCATTGTGAAAATCTTGCTCGTATCCGATCGAACGCCCATACCATCGTTGGACTGCTGCATGTACCACTGATGGACGCGCCGCAGTTGAGTTGTAAGGTTGTCGAAATGAGCTGGTTCAACCAGCAGTTTTCCCATAACGAACTTCCACCTGAGACCTTGCGCCAGAGCATCTAGTTGAACATCATCCGCTTGAGCATCCCGCTTAACGATGTCGGCACTAGCCGCCGCAAGTATTGCTTTACGGATATGCGCCGTAGTCCGATATTTTGTAAGGTTCAAGCCCGCCTGCCTTTTGCACTTTTGCCATACTCAAGAAAAACTTTTGCGCCACAAGATCAACTTTAGTCTTCTTACTTGATGGCACCTTTTTAAAGTGAGATGCTACGCAGCGCTACATACTTTTTCCGCTCTTCCTCGGTCATGTCACCGATAGTTTCTTTTGTGGTTGTCCCGGTTCACAGATGGTTGAGATTTCTTCGAGGACGGTGCCGATCGCCGAGATGTTCCCGTTGTTCGATTCTTTACGCTTTTGGCGGAGGAGTCGGGCTTTTTCTCGTTGGTGCCGACGGAGGAGTTGGACTTTTCCGGTTGGCGGCGAAGGGCGGAGGTCTCGTGTGGAGAGTGCGGTGATCATCATCGCTGCCGCCCTCATCGTCCGAGCCAAACTTAATCAAGCTCTTGCGCCACGCGAGGAAGCCATTCACGCTTTCTCCTAGCTTTTGTTCCCATCCTCGCCAGGATCTCTACCTCCATTTTTCGGTATTGGCGGATGACACCGCCCACTTCGACCTGGCGAATCCTCGCGGTATCGGGCGACAAGGCAAAGTCCGTGACTCTGGCATGGCCAAGCCCCGCCTCACCAACTTTATGGTAATGCCATGTGCGGCCAAATGTAGCTTGCACGGTGTCGGTTCTTTGATGTCATCCACGGAAGACGCATCCATGCTCTTCGAGAATCCTCGTGGACGCCGCAATGCTCTTACGAGCACCGGACCGATGAGCTCGTGGCTTTCACCGGTGGCGGTCGTGAGTGAGAGCTTTACATGCGGCTTGCTCCACGACCTTATCTAGTTCCGATCTTTGTTCCTCTAGCGCTCTCGCGACAAAGATCTTTATCCGACGCCCAAAGAGATCTTCTCTTAATCTCTTTGAACGCTTGTACATCCATGCGCCTGCGGGAAGGCTTCTTTCACGTGACCAAACCAACCCTCCGTGCGACTGGATGCTCCTTGTTACCTGTGGCTATGGTTAGCTCGTCATTCTCTCTTCATGGCGCGAAAGATCCTTGGGAAGATCGCGTGTGAGCATCTGTGATTCTGCGCAAAGACTTCCGCTCTCTATCGCCTCAAGCTTAAGCCGCCATCATCGGAGATAGAAGCACCCTCCCAAGCAACCAAGCTTTGATCGCTCGCTTAAGGCGACTGCTGTAGGAATTATACCCTTGCGGGTTATTTCTTCTTCGACCGATCCCATGTCGGTATTTTCTTCACGCACCCTCCAGCTCCTAGTTTGTGAGGGTGAATATTCTTATCCGCGCTTGCTTTGTTCCTTTGACTTACTATGTGAGCTTCTTCGCACTTCTTATACGCCACAAATTCATCCCTAACTCCCTTAACTTTGGGTACGTGTCAAAATTCAAGCGTTTCATTCTTTTTCACATAATTTTTGTTTAGTGTTGTCTTCCAATTCTTCCACGTAGTGCACATGATGCAGAGTGCTCGCTTTTTGCAACTAGCTCGGTCCCTTGGGGAACTGGAAAACTTGTTTCACTTGTCCCATAATGAGTTCTTCAGTCATTGGGTACCACCCATGGGTCACCTCCGCGCCAATTCATGATCTATAGCCGATGGGCACATCATCCCTAGCAATAACCCCGCAGCTGTCCCAGACGCCCCAATGATGACTCGTATAGCAGGTTCCCGACCACGAGAGCTCCACTATGTTAAAAATTCCTTAGGCATCTTGTTCGACCACGACTTGCGCTACGCCTTCGTTGATCGACATCCGAGCCTACAAATTGATCTTCTAAATTATTAGTCGTCTGGGCCTACCATGTTTTGGGAACCACGGTGTACTAAAACTTTACCTCGCTTACGTGAGTATCGTCGAGTTGGTCCATGGTCGGATCCTGCAGGTTCGATAGGACGTTGGGCTATTATTCGGCTACCCTTCCTCCTTCGTCCATATTTGAGGGCCCAACTCCTCCGCACTTGTCCTTCGTCGAGGCCATTCCTAGCAAGTTTGTTGAAAATTTCCAATTAACAAGGTCATTTTTGAAATACACACATATTTTTTTATCTCAGATACACAAACATCCTTGAAGGACACATACATATACACATATACATCTTTTTTGAATCTGCATTCACACGTAGAAAAAATGTTTCACGTGTAGGAAAAAATGTTACAACGCTTGAAAAATCAGATATCCGGTTCCTAACAATTCCAAAAAAATGTCTCAACCATTGATTCAAAGGAATGGACGGCTTATATTGATTTTAATCCATTGTAAAAGAGCTCTTAAATTCTTTCTTCTAGACAATTACGGAATTGTATAAAAAAATTCATCAATCTAAAAAAATTAAATCTATGTTTTTATCCACCTCAACAAAAATAATGCAGCAAAGATATAGCAACTATTTTCCTAGTCCGTAAGTGCAAATCATCAACTAGTGTACTAGGCTTTCTAGCAAGCTATTCCTTAAACAAATCGAAACCTAGTGAAATCATATGGCGTAAAATTAAGACCCATTGAACCTACTACATGAGACTAAATAGATGGATAATCGTTCTAACCAAAGAATGTTTTGGCTTCACAATTTTTGCTAGCTAATAAGGCAAATCCAACATAAATTTAATTTAGACCATCCGATATGGTTTTTCCGACAATCAGAACAAACTCGATTTTTTCTCACAAAAGGAACAAATCTAGTTCAAGTAGTTAAGTACTCCAATAAGGTCTGCTAGTAGTTTTCACCATGCGCCACAACCCATAATTAGCTTATTCATTTTCATAATCAAGATATTTTTCACGCTATGATCAACGAAGCATAAGAAGACTAGAATAACAAAAATGCAGTCATTACATCATACACACATGAATCATAGCCTATTTGGGCACCAAGAAAATCAAATTTCAGTGCTAATTATCCTCCCGTCCATGGACAATTCAACTAATTACTACTTGATAGAACTTGTTGATGTCAACATATTAATACTTGATACAACTTCGAGCTCAAAGAAGGTCATTACCGGCAAAGAAGGTCGCGCGACGGCCGAGGCGATGAGGTCGCGCGACGGCGGGCGGTGAGGTCCGGCGACGGCGGGCGGTGAGGTTGAGGCGACGGCCGGGCGATGCGGGACGACGGCGGCGAGGCGCGAGGAGACGGCGGGCAGCGTTAGGTTGAAGTGGAAATGAGGGGCCGAGTGGCGCGGCGCTCAATTTATAGGGTTAGAGTATCACCGCCGTCACCACAAAACCGGCAGTGATACACTATCACCGCCGGATAATAAAGAGAACCGGCAGCGATAGTTGAATTGTCACCGCCGTTCAAGCTCGCCCGCAGTGAAAGTATTTATCACCGCGGCTCAATCTCAACCCGACAAGGTAATAATACATTATCACCGCCGTTGTATCTACACCGGCAAGTGAAAGTATTATCACCGCCGGTTCAAAACAAAACCGGCAAGAATACTTGATTATCACCGTCGGGTTAATACTACAAACCGGCAGTGATAGCACTTCACCGCCGCTTAATGAGACAACCGCAGTGATAAGCTCCATCAATTATGTCAAAGTTTTCAAAGGATGATTGCTTTGGGAGTTTTTAAATCCTATCAATTTTATCCAAATTTTCTCGCAAATTTTTGGAGGAATACTTCAGACATGTAATATTTGATTTAAATATTTCCCTAAGTTTTGACAAAGTTGTAAAATTATAAAATCCAGATTGCTCACTGTTTTCATAGTTTTAATATTTCAAAATAAAAATTCAAATTGCTCACTGCTTTGAAATCCTATCAATTTTTATCCAAATTTTCTGGAAATTTTTGGAAGAATACTTCAGGACATGTAATATTTGATTTAAATTCAAACAAATGCAATAGACCAACCATCGCTTCAAAAATTAACACAAATACAAAAAAAACACACAGATGAAGTTGAATTCACACAAATTGATACATATGACAAAAGAATACATTAATTGTTACATATGAGAAAATAAAATGTATTTAATTAGGACAACTAAGCTACGATTCGACCTTCGTCATGATCGCGGCGTATGTATGTAACTTCGTCCTCACTCTCTTCCATGAGACCGAGGTCAACGTCCTCTCCGAAAGGAGGAAGCTCATCGAATTGGTTGTACTCTTCCTCGTTGACAACATTCTCAACCCCGACAATCCTTCTTTTTCCTTGAATAACCACGTGGCACTCCTTGTTAGCTGGATCGGTTACAAAAAAGATTTGTGTAACACAATTAGCAAGTACGAATGGTTCTTCTCTCAGATCCGACCAGTTTAGGTCCACGGTAGTGATACTGCATTTGTCGATGTTCATGCCCTTGGAAGTCTTACCCATTGGCACCGAAAGAGAGGGACCTTCAAAGGTCCGTAATCAAGCTCCCAAATCTCTTCTATGAATCCGTAGTAGGTTTTCCTATCTCCGTTGTCGTCAGAGGCATCCATGACGGATACCGCTGTTTTGGTTGTGCTCTTTTATCTTGTGCTCTTGTATAAAAAGTAAAACCATTTATATCGTATCCTTGAATGTCCGAATTGTAGTGGACGGTCCTCGAGCCAACACTTTCAATCGAGCGCACTCTGCCTCCGTATGCATCATGTGCCTACGCAACCAATCGCCGGTTATGTCTATGCTCTCTCGCGATCCAACCTCTCGACTTCGTTGGGTTTGTTCTAGATAGCATGCTCTTGTGCATGTTGACATACGGGCCACCACAACCGATTGTCCCGAATCGCGAAATGTGCTTGTGTGAATGAAGCTAGATTGTTTGTACGGAGTGATTTCTCGCCCAGTGTCCCTTTTCCCTGTAGCCTACCCTCATGTCGTGATGTAGGCACACCAATCGGTTTGAGATCCATGTAATCAACGCAGAACTCAATGACCTCCTCGGTTCCCCAACCATCTGCAATGCAACCTTCCAACCGATGTCGGTTACGAACATATTTCTTTATGACCCCCATGAACCTCTCAAAAGGATACATCTGATGTAGAAACACGGGACCGAGAATCAGATTCTTTCACGATGTGAACAATGAGATGGACCATAATATCAAAAAAGATGGAGGGAAACACATCTCGAGCCCGCAGAGAGTGTGGACCACGCCTTCCCAGTAGCTTATCTAGTTTCAATGGATCGATGGCCTTCGTGAAATCGCGTTGAAGAATGAACACAACTTCACAATTGGGTCTCGGACTTTCTCCGCGTAACACCCTAATCGCAATTGGAAGCATCTGCGTCATCATCACGTGGCAATCGTGTGACTTCATACCAATTAATTTTAAGTCTTTCATTGAGACTAGTCTCTTTATGTTGGCAGAGTATCCGGACGAACTTTCACTCCGTGCAAGCATTCGCACAAAGCTAATTTTTTCTTTCTTGCTCGAGTGTAGCAGTCGCGGAAGGTACTTTTTCCTCAGATCCATGTCTCGTGATGCAGCTCCTTCCCGAGTTTCATATCTTCAAGGTCCATCCGTGCTTGAGAGTATCTTTGTTTTGCCTGTATATCCAAGAAGATACCAAGCAAGTCGTCACACACGCTCTTCTCTATGTGCATGACGTCGATTGCGTGTCGCACTTCTAAGTGCTTTGCAGAAGGTAGGACCCAAAATATCGATCTCTTTTTCCACAAAGGAGCCTTATCACGGAACTCGGGATAGATGTACCGCTCGCTCCTTTCCGTGGATAATTTTAAGATCCCTTACAGCTGCAAATATCTCTCTCCAAGCAGGATTCTTCTGAGCTAAAGCGGTCTCCTTTGTCCCATCAAAAGCTTTCTTATTATTGCGGTATGGGTGATCCTTGCGAGGAACCTACGATGCCGCATGTAAGACATTTTTCGACGCTTCTTCACCACCGACTAGTCAGTACCATCTAAGCATTGGGCGATCCATTGAAGCCTTTTGTCGTCTCGGCCCGACAGTTACCAAGGGCAGGGTAATCATTGATGGTTACGAACAACAATGCGCGAGGATAAAGTTCTCTCTTTATACTTATCCCATACCCGTACTCCATCGCTCCACAAGATTAGAAGATCTTCAACCAATGGTTTGAGGTATACATCGATATCGCTGCGGGTTGCCCGGCCCTTGGATCGAGAGTGGCATCATAATGTACTTCCGCTTCATACAAAGCCAAGGAGGAAGGTTGTAGATACATAGAGTTACCGGCCAAGTGCTATGACGATCGCTCATGTTACCGAAAGGATTCATCCCATCCGTACTCAACCCGAACCTTATATTCCTTACATCATATGCAAAGTGCTTCTTATATTTTCTCGTTGATGTTCCTCCATTGCACGTAGTCGTGAGGTGTCCGAGCATTCCATCGTTTTACGCTCTTGGCGTGCATCGTAGCAATTGGGCATGCCTTTTGTTCGCAAACAATCGATTCAGACGGGAATTATAGGAAAATACCACACCACCTTACGGGAGATCTCATCTTCTTACGCTTCACCCGACATCTTCATTATCGATGTCATCATTGTCGCCTTATACCGCTTTGCTTTGCAAACAAAGACACCATCCAAGCCCGCAAACTCATTGCGATATAACATGCAATCGCTTGGACATGCGTGTATCCTTTGTACTTCCAATCCTAACGGCGGACAACCCGCTTGGCGATGCGTACTTGTAGGCAACACGTTACCCTCTGGAAGCAAATCCCCCAAGAGACATAAGAGCTCAGTGAAGCTCTTATCGGACCAACCATTGCTTGCCTTCAACTGCAGTAGTGTAAGCACGGTCTGCAATTTTTTGTGCTCCTCCTTGCAGCCTGGGTACAATGGTGTCGTGGAGTCCTGTACCATATGTTGGAACTTTTGAAACTCTCTTTCACTCGTGAAGTCTCCCTCCCCATCACGCAACATTTGATCCAGATCGTCGTCGTGGCTGTCGACAAACGTATCTTCAACTGCCGTCATACCGTTGTCTCCGTCATCTTCAATAATGTGTTGCCCTTCATGTACAATCTCATCTTTGCCGTGCTTGGTCCAACAGGTATAGCCACTTTGAAACCTCTTCAAGCAAGTGTGCGTACGACTCTATGGTAGAAAATACTTACGATTTTTGCAATAACGCATGGACAGCACATGTAGTCCGCCAGATTCTTCGACTTGTGCGTCGCAGCCACGCTTTAGAAAATAACTCACACCATTAAAAACTCGCCCACAACGGTCCGTGTCATACATCCACCTTCGGTCCATCTACAATTAATTAAATCAAACATTACATACGCATATAATTGCAAATAACAAATAATTGTAAACGATTAGATTTAAAAACATCTGTAGCAATTTTGACTATATTAAAATACATCAACCTTTTTCCGTTATGTAAATATCCATATAGCAATTTTTTAGTATGGGAGATTGAAGGACCATGTGGAGGTCCATCCATGTTTGTGATGAGTATTTGACTTTATTTGAGCAAGGTGTGCTCAAGTTTGAGTTTGATTTGGATTGTTTTTCGAGCTAGAGCAATTTGAGTTACTGGTCGGAGACCAGTTGTCCGACCCGTGAGAGGTGCGGGCGTGGTGGTCGGAGACCACCGTCCGACCCCGAGTGGTCGTCTCTCATTTGGTTGGAGACTAGTGGTCAGACCATGGTTGGTCGGAATGGAGACTAGTGGTCAGACCTCGAGTGGTCGGGATGGAGACCAGTGGTAAGACCATGGTTGGTCGGAATGGAGACTAGTGGTCAGACCTCGAGTGGTCGGGATGGAGACCAGTGGTCAGACCATGGTTGGTCGGGATGGAGACCAGTGGTCAGACCACGTGTGGTCGGGTTTTTGCCGGTCAAGATATTGTATATCTTTCTGCTGAGATGGATATGTGTTGTTGGACATTGCTATGTGATGTGGTTTCCTTGTCTATGATGGTTGCGTGACTTTGGAGCTAGGTCATGGTGAGGTGAAGGGGATCGGGACTAGGCCGAGAGCCGAGGTCCGGATGATCAAGGTGTCGCCAAAGATGACCGAGGCCGGAGTAGCCGCAAGCCGAGAAGACAAAGGAATGGATGAGATGCTAACTTGGAGCTGCTCGATCAAGGAGGACCGTTGGATCGCGGTCGGGAAGATAGAGTAGCGGTCAAGTTAGTGTGAGTTGAAAAGCGTGCAAAACCCGTTGTGTTGTTGGGTTTCGGGTGAGCCCATGCATAGCTTTGTGAGTGGGTAAAATCTCAGCCCTTGATGGAGTGCTCTAGGGTTTAGAGGCTCATCCAAGGGTGGTAGGTGTTCCAAGCCTGCTATGAATAGACAGGAGAGGGTGTCTCCTTGGGGTGAGCAGTGAGGAAAGTCTACGTGAGTAGTTGAGAGTTGTTGAGAGTGATAGTGTAAGGATCAAATCCTGGCTCTTGGATGTTGGCTTAGGATTGAAGCAGGACATCCAAAGGTGGGAATTGATCCCAGGTCACTATAAATAGAGGGGTAGGGGCAGCCTCCCCTCTCTGAAGGTTGTGAAGGTTCTGAGGTTTTTGCTGCTCATTTGAGCTTTGCCCACTTTGTTGTGAGGCTTTGTAAACCTCCCTTCCAGAAATGAAATGTTCTTCATTTCTATTCCTGTTTCATTTCTCTTACGATTTACATTACGCACTTAAATTCTCATTATCTAAATTCGCATTTACTTACTTGCAATTAACCTTACGTAATTTGGATTTGCCTCATCTCCTTCTACATGCTATTGAGTCTTTGTTGAAATTCATGATTGATGAACTCTTCTCTGGATTCGGTGCTTTCAATCTTTTAGGCAATCCTTACGTTCTTGCTGCAAGATGTAAATCTGTGTGTTCTTAAAGTGCGTAAACGTGTGACTTGCAGTTCTTTAGTCTTGATTGGCTTCTGGTTCTTGTTGCCAAGGATGAAAGATTGCTGGATGAATCTTCTATAGATCATATCCCAATCATCTAGGCAATCTACAACCTCTTCTATTCATTTTGCAAGAAACCAATTTACGTGCCTAGTTTTCGATAGTGTTTCTATTTGTTTGAAGGGTTGTTTCTTCGTGTACTTACTTGCTATGATTTGTGGAGAGTCATCCAAGGATTTCTGACCATCAACTCCCACCACAAGTTAGAGGTGAAGTCTGTTCGTGACTGCTTTTGGTGTTGCATTTGTTAAACCGAAAAGGACGGAACCTTGGTATTAATTCCTTCGATTCTTGATTGAAATAGGTTCCCGACATCCTTTGGGAGGTGCACACCAATTTTCACTGCTTTTGGATCACCATCAAAAGTTACATCGATTTACTTTTTGAGATCGTGCTGGTTTTATTGTTTACGAACACTATTCACCCGAAAGATCGCTCATCCGACCACTTCAGGTCGGGAGTACTGTTCATCTGGTCGGGGGTAATGTTCACCTAAACACTATTCACCCGAGTACTGTTCATCCGACCACTTCAGGTCGGGAGTATCGCTCATCCGATCTTTGGTCGGGGTACTGCTCACCGAACACTATTCATTCCGAGTATCGCTCATCCGACCTCTGTAGGTCGGGTACTTCATCCGACCGTAAATACCCACCAATGCGCTTTCTTTACGGTTTTTGGTGGTTTGAATTTTAGGGGGGGAGTTTATTCGAAAATTTTATTTGGCTCCTATTCACCCCCCTCTAGTCGCCTTTTTTGATCTTTCAATTGGTATCAGAGCCGGTTCTGCTCTTTCTAGATCTTGTCCGGTCTCAAGGGCCATGGCGATGGACAAGTATTCCACCAAGCCTCCTATTTTCTCTGGAGTTGATTTTCCTTTTGGAAATCTCGGATGGAGTCGTACATCACTGCCTGTGGTTTCGATATGGCGTAAGGTGAAGCTCCGTATGAGGTTCTCGCCGATGAGAACGCCACGGCCGCAATATGGCTGATGTTGAGGCAAATGCTAAGGCAAGGAACATCCTCATACAGGCCTTAGTCGCAGTGAGTACGATAGGATCTCTCACCTTCGTTTCGCTCATGAGATTTGGGTGACCCTCGATGCTTACCATGAGGGCACTACCCAAATCAAGACGGTTCGACAGATTAATTCAAGCGTGAGTTCAACAAGTTTGAACAACACGCTGGTGAGAGTCTTGACGAGTGCTTTGGTCGGTTTATTTAAGATTTTGAGCGACCTCCAAGCGATCGGTTGCATATACCTCGACTTGGATAATGCTTGACATTTCTTGACCGCTTCGATCTTCGTGTTTGGGAGATGATGGTGACCACCATCAAGGACACCACCGACTGTCGACCTTGACTCTTGACGGGCTTTATTCCGCCTCAAGACTCATGAGATCGACGTCGCCTCGCGAAGACGAAATCTCGGTCGATGGCTTTGGTCACCGATCCCATTGATCCTCTCTTTCGATTCTTCGTTGATTTCTCTCTCCGCCCTTTGCGAGCTAAGCGATGACCAACTGGGAAAATTTCCAGAAAATGAGCTTGCTCTTCTTGCTCGCAAATTTTCATATGCATACAAGAGAGTGAGAGAGAGGAAGAGAGGTGGGATGATCACCTGTTTCGAGTGTGGTGGCCCCAACCACATTCGAGCAAACTGTTCCAAGCTGGAGAAAGGCAAAAACGAACAAGGCGGTTCGGGCAAGAACGACTACACCGACAAGAACCGCAACAAGAAGGCCCCAGCTCGTGAGCCGGCGAAGAAGAAGTACCACAACTTTGCCAAGAACAAGAAGCTCTTTCATCGGGTCCTCGCCGCGCTAGATGATATCGAGCTCTCCGACTGAGAATCGGAGGACGCAAGCGAGGACGATCCGCAAGAGAAGGTGAAGGGCAAAGATGACTTCTCCAAGATGTGCTTCATGGCAGCGCCATTGAAGTAAGCGACTCGAGTCTGATAAATGACACGGATGAGGTACCCACCTACGACGAGTTAAATGTCGCTTACGTAAATTAGGCAAGTTTCATGCTAAGGCTAGGTCGAGGTGTTCGAGTTAGAAAGGAAGTAGGTACCTTGACTCGGGAGTTAGCTTCACTAAGATCTTCTCCCTCCCGAGTCACTGATGACTGTACTTTGTGTGATGCTTTGCTTGTGGAGTTAGAGAACCTAAGGACTATGCATGATAGTGTGTTGTCTGAACTAGATAGTCTTAGGTTGAAGAATGCTAGCAATGAATCTGCTGATACTCATTCTCAGTAGATGCTAGTTTTCTTCCCGCTCACTCTACTCCTTCTTGTGCTAATTGCCCTAAATTGCTTGCCGAAATTGATGCCATGAGCGATCACCTTAGGAAGCTCTCTTCTAGAAACGATGAACTTGAAATGCATGCTTCTAAGGAACCAGTCAGCTCATGTGAGGGCTGTAGGCAACTAAAACTTGACAATGAATCCTTAAATGTCAAGTGTGCTAAACTTGCTAAGGACTTACTAGATAAGTCACAAGAAAGTTGCTTGCGATTTTCTGTGATTGAGGGGGACTTGGATAAAATCCATGTTGAGCTTAGGAAGAAATTAGAGACCAAGCCAATAGAATTAGAAATGCTGCGTCTTGCTTTCTTGTGAGGCCCTCAAGATTGAGGCAGCCGTCCGAGGGAGAAAATGCACGTCTTGAGAGAGCTCATCTTTCCGGTTCTTCTTCTTCTTCTTCTCCTGTTCTTCTTGTGCTTCTTTCTCTCGAGATTGCCAAGATCTTATGAGCACTCTCGAGAAGTTTGTTGGAGGCAAGAAGAAGCTCAATCTTATTCTAGACCAATCCAAGATTAGTAGATTCAATCAAGGTCTAGGATTTGATCCCTTGGAGCACGCCGCGCATCCTCCCACCATTGTGCGCGGATCCAAGAGTGGTGAGATTGTGGTAGCTCCTGAGTGAGCACCACCAAGTTTAGGTCTCTGGGTTGTCCATAGGACTTCTCGACTGTAAGGGTGTTACTCTGTTGCTTCTCCTCTAGCAAGGCGGTACACATGCACCTTCCGTAAGAAGGATGGTCACCTAGTAGATTTCGCTTGGCGCTAAGATCACTCGGCGTGGCGTGTTGTTGCTCTTAGGGGTATTCGTGGTCATCCCGGACTTTGAGTGCTCCTAAGGCACACACTGTTTCTAGCCAGGTTAGAGAGTCGCCTGTTTTTGGGCAGCGTCCAGGACTCGATTTTCATGTTGGTTCTTCGAGTTTTAGTCTTGGAGCTGTTCGTAGTCAGTCTTTCCGCCGTCCTTTTGATATTCCTCGTTTTTCCCTTCGAGGTAGATATCAGCGGCGTGAGGTGTTTTCTGGTAAGAGATTTAGGAAGCCTCACTGGGGTGGCTCGGCTTTTGCACCACGGCGTGCCAACCCAGTTTTGACTCCTAGATTATCTACCAGAGTTGCTCCTAATCATGTGAGAGTTGAGCGTCAGAGAGACACTCTGAGTCCGCTTCTTCTGTGGATCGGTACTGAGGCGCCGTGTGGTTCAAGATTGGGTTCCCAAGTCTTCACTCTATCCCAAGATCGAGTCATCTCTCTCTTGTGTCTTGATCAGTTCGCTTGATGGGGAAGGAGATGTTTGGATTGTCGACTCCGGTTGTTCTCGTCATATGACCGGAGATTCTCGATGGTTCTCTTCCCTAGTCCGAGCCCCCGGTGATGAGTTGATCACTTTCGGGGATGCTTCTTCAGGTAGAGTCATAGCTAAAGGTACCATCTGCATTAACCAAAATTTCATTCTTAAAGATGTTGCCTTAGTAAGTAAGCTGCAATACAATCTGCTCTCTGTTTCTCAGCTTATTGATGACTCTTTCGAGGTAAGCTTCAAGAGTAATGCCCAGAGAATCCTTGATTCATCGGGAGGGTTAGTTTATGGGATTTCTAGATTTGGGAGAGTCTTTCGTGCTGTTTTTTCGCTTCTTCCGAGACTCTCTTGATGTTTGATTGCTTCGAGTCCGTGATCTCTCCTTCGGCATAGGAGACTTGGTCACATTGGTTTTGATCATTTGACTCGAGTTAGCGACCACGATCTCATTCGGGTTTGCCCAAACTCAAGATGGTCAAAGACTTAGTTTGCTCTCCTTGTCGACATGGCAAGATGGTTACCGCTTCTCATCCTCCAAAGGATCGTAGTGATGATGATGCACCAGACAACTTTTACATATGGACACCGTTGGTCCAAATAGAGTGCAATCGTGGAGGAGGGAAGTGGTATGTTCTTGTCATCGTTGATGATTTTTCTAGATACTCTTGGGTATTCTTCATGGCCTCAAGGATGAGACTTTTCTCACTTCAGGGTTTGGTCAAGGGTTGTCTATTGAGCTCCCGTGTGCATTACGAGCTATACGCAGTGATAATGGCACGGAGTTCAAGAATTCCTACTTTGAGAGTTTTTGTGTGGAGTCCGGTTTAGAGCATCGCTTCTCTTCTCCTACGCCTCGTGAGAATGGCATAGTGGAAAGGAAGAACAGGACCACGTTGAGATGGCTAGGACGATGCTAGATGAGTACATACTCTAGGAAGTTTTGGGTGAGGCTATAGCTACCGCTGCCATGTTTCTAATCGCTGATTTTGAGAGCACATTTGCATCGCACTTCTTATGAGTTGAGGTATGGGCGAAAGCCCAGTGTGTCTCATTTTCGCGTTTTGGTTGCAAGTGTTTTATCTTGAAGTCCGTAACCTAGATAAGTTTGAGTCTCGCTCTTCCGATGGTATCTTTCTAGGTTACTCGCCTTCTTCTCGTAGCTATAGGGTCCGGAGTGTTGATGCGCATAGGATCATAGAGACCGTGATGTGACCTTTGATGAGGCTAGCCCAGAGCTAGACCTGATGTTTCAGGCTCTTCTTATCCCTCTGAGACCATCTTTGAAGAAGATAAGGATGATGGAGATGATGGTGTTCCACCGATCCAGTCCCTCTTCACCTAAGGTGCCTCCTGTTTCCATTTACGCACCTCGTGGAGACCACCCTTGCTTTCCGACTCTCCTTCAATGAGTGGCTCTGCATTACCTCTTCGCTCAAGAGGTAGAGGCCACTTCATTCTGGACCTCCCCGTCATATTCAGAGACGTCATCCTTCTGATCAGATGATTGGCGATTTGTTCGAGCGTGTCACCCGCTCAAGATCGGGTCTGTCCTCTTTCTGCCTTCACTTTGCCTTTGTTGCCTCCTTTGAGCCGAAGGATGTTTCTCATGCATTATCCGATGAGTCGTGGATTAATGCTATGCATGAGGAACTTGAGAACTTTGAGAGGAACAAGGTATGGCAGCTTGTCGAGCCCCCATCTGGTCATAATGTCATTGGGACCAAGTGGGTGTTCAAAAACAAGCAGAGTGAGGATGGGGTTGTAATTAGAAACAAGGCTAGACTAGTTGCACAGGGCTTTTCTCAGGTTGAGGGTCTTGACTTTGAGGAGACCTTTGCTCCTGTAGCTAGGCTGCATTTTCTGCATCCAAAGGCTTCAAGCTTTATCAAATGGATGTCAAGAGTGCATTCCTCAATGGCTATATTGAGGAAGAGGTTTATGTCAGGCAACCTCCAGGATTCGAGAACCCCAAGTCTCCGAGTCATGTATACAAGCTTTCCAAAGCTCTATATGGACTCAAGCAGGCCCCCAGAGCATGGTATGAGAGGCTCAAGTCTTATCTTCTCAGCCATGACTTTAAAATGGGCATAGTAGACAAAACTCTGTTCATCGACACCATGAGTCTCATTTTCTTCTTGTCCGTTTATGTGGATGATATCATTTTGGTGGCTCGCCTCATTCTCTTGTCTCTCGGTTTCGATGTGATGAGTACAGAGTTTGAGATGAGTATGATGGGCGAGTTGAGCTACTTTCTTGGCTTCCAAATCAAGCAGACTCGGGAGGGTACTTTATTGCATCAAGGCAAATATACCCGTGACCTCCTGAGGCGCTTCGACATGTCGATGGGAAGCCAGTGATGACTCCTATGGCCACCACCGCTGTCCTCGAGCCCGATGAGGATGGTGAGCCTGCCGATCAAAAGGAGTTTGAGCATGATCGGCTCCTCTTGTACCTCACCGCTTCGAGGCCGGACATACATTTCATTTGTGTGTGCGGCGCTCGATTTCAAGCTTCTCCTCGCGCCTCTCACCGCCAAAGGTCAAGCGCATCTTCAGTACCTTCGTGCTACCACCGATTATGGTATTTGGTACTCTTCTTCTTCTTGTCTATCTCTTAGAGCCTTTTCCGATGCCGACTTTGTCGGGTCAGAGGATAGATAGGAAGAGCACTTCGGCACTTGCCAATTCATTGGCACTTCTCTTGTTTCTTGGTCATCTAGGAAGCGATGGGTTGCACACCACCGCTGAGGCCGAGTATGTTGTCGCAGACCGATTCTTTGTAGCAGTGTGCTCGATGAGATCGACCTTGCGGGACTATGGGTTAGAAATAGAGAGTGTGCCACTTTTCTCGTGACAACACTTCAGCTATTTGCATTGCTAAAAACCCAAAGGCAACATTCCCTGACCAAGCACATTGATATTAGATATCACTTCCTTAGAGACCATGTGGAGAAGGGAGATATCGCGCTCGCTTGTAGAGAGTGACCTCCAGCTAGTGATATCTTCACCAAGCCTTTGGATAGCTCCAGTTTGTTGCCTTGAGGAGTGAGCTTGGAGTTGTGAGCCCTTACGGCTTTTCTTGAGGGGAGCCGGTTTGTATTTATGTACTATATATTTTCTTCCAAATTTTCTTTTCTCGTGTTTCTTCCGGGTGTCTTTGGGCTTGTTTTCTTAAGTTGAGTTCACTCACTTAGACTTCGCATGCCTCGCATGGACCTCTTATCTTGTGCTTTAGGTTGCTATCATGCGTGATTAGTCGTGTTCTCCTTCTCTCTAGGTTGAGTTCCTCATAGTCTTTTAAGTCTAGCAGTTTTGGACCTCCAGGTAGACAGGTCATGTGCACTCCTTAGTTTGGATCTAGAGTCGACTTCCCTATGTCACCATTTGGGAAGAGCGAGTCTAAGGTGTAGTGAGTTTCTTATATCTTTTCTATGCTCTATAGCCATCCAGCTTTTGCGCTTCTCGATCTCTTCTCCTCATTCTGCTTTTTCTCGTTATTATTGAGTTCATTCGGTTTTCTTTTTGCCTAATCTTGATAATAACCCAATTTTAACCAGTTTTGAGCTTAAAATTGATTCAATTGTTGAGGGAGTTTGGGAATCTGCTCATGCATTGCATTTAGACTGCATTTTTCGTTTTATGAGCTTTGTTTATTATGCATTTGACTCAATCTTCGTGAAATACATCATGCTATATCTTTCAAGAAAATCACTAGCTTAGATATGTCCAAGTTCATTTATCAAGCTAATGTTCATTGAAATCAAAAACTTAAAAGCTTTAAATGAAAACTTGATGAAACATGTTGCTTTTACTTACTAAGTTTCTTCTCTAAGAGCTTTTACCATGAATTGTGAAATTTTGGAATTCTCTAGAGTCCCTATAGCAACTTGGGTGAAATTTGCTTGATCCATATTTGAGTCCTTCAATTGCTTATATGTACTAAATTGAAAATTAAAAAAATTGACTCTTTTGTGCAAAATTGATCTCAAGACTTTATATTCTAGAGATCGCCTCCCATTGCATTTGGGATGAACTTGGAATATATTGTGTATGACCAAGATCATTCTCTTAAGAGTTACTCTTGAGATGATCGAAAATGGCTTGAGTCAATCAACAAAAAAATTGCAAATATCAAACACATAAGTGGGTAAAGAATGCAAATAATGTCAAACATTTGCACCCCGCTATGTTTTTCGAAGTCTTAAAGAAAATTTGCATAAATTGAAAAATGGGCTCAAGGACCTTATATGCACTTCAAAATTCCCAAAGTGTTGAGTAGGTTGAACTCTAGGTTTTCCATTTGATCCCTGAGTGGTTTTGCTTCTAGTTTTGAAACTTTGCTAAGTTTTGCACTTGTCAAATCTTGCTAAAAATGATACATTTTCAAAACTTCGCTTATGAGCAAAATTTGTTATTTGCACTTGGACATGTCTTAGTTTGGTCATAATCTGAGATTGATAAGCTTGGTGTCATATCTTGTCATTATGATCATTTGGATAATCTTCAAAGCTCCTTAGGTTGCATTTCATGCATATATAAAAGAGGAGAAAATTCTATTTTGATGCCTATATTGCCAAAAGGGGAGAAAATGTAGAAAAGGCATCATTTAAAATGTAGAAAAGAGGAGATAGAAATGTGAAAGCTTGTTGGTTCTTATGATTTTGTAAATCTTTGCTATCTCTTATGGATCATAATCACATTTGACACTTATGATTGGTTTTAGAGCTTTTGTTGAAAACTTGCTCTTTTCATGGTCTTGCTCTAAATTCTTTCTGCCAACTTGGTCATAATTTTATATCTTTCTCTCTGGACCAAGTTTGGCTTTGCAATCAAATCGCTTTCTTCTTCTCTCATTCAAACTCAAATTTATGCCTTTTGTGTGGTTTGTCAATATACTCATCAAGGGGGAGATTGAAGGACCATGTGGAGGTCCATCCATGTTTGTGATGAGTATTTGACTTTATTTGAGCAAGGTGTGCTCAAGTTTGAGTTTGATTTGGATTGTTTTTCGAGCTGGAGCAATTTGAGTTACTGGTCGGAGACCAGTTGTCCGACCCAGAGAGGTCTGGGCTGTGGCTGGTCGGAGACCAGTCGTTTGACCCCGAGTGGTCAGGTCTCTCGCTGGTTGGAGACTAGTGGTCAGACCATGGTTGGTCGGAATGGAGACTAGTGGTCAGACCTCGAGTGGTCGGGATGGAGACCAGTGGTCAGACCATGGTTGGTCGGAATGGAGACTAGTGGTCAGACCTCGAGTGGTCGGGATGGAGACCAGTGGTCAGACCATAGTTGGTCGGGATGGAGACCAGTGGTCAGACCACGTGTGGTCGGGTTTTCTTTGTCAACATAATGTATATCTTTCGCTGAGATGGATATGTGTTGTTGGACATTGCTATGTGATGTGGTTTCCTTGTCTATGATGGTTGCGGGACTTTGGAGCTAGGTCATGGTGAGGTGAAGGGGATCGGGACTAGGCCGAGAGCCGAGGTCCGGATGATCAAGGTGTCGCCAAAGATGACCGAGGCCGTGGAGTAGCCGCAAGCCGAGAAGACAAAGGAATGGATGAGATGCTAACTTGGAGCCGCTCGATCAAGGAGGACCGTTGGATCGCGGTCGGGAAGATAGAGTAGCGGGTCAAGTTAGTGTGAGTTGAAAAGCGTGCAAAACCCGCTGTGTTGTTGGGTTTGGGTGAGCCCATGCATAGCTTTGTGAGTGGGTAAAATCTCACCCTTGATGGAGTGCTCTAGGGTTTAGAGGCTCATCCAAGGGTGGTAGGTGTTCCAAGCCTGCTATGAATAGACAGGAGAGGGGTGTCTCCTTGGGGGTGAGCAGTGAGGAAAGTCTCGTGAGTAGTTGAGAGTTGTTGAGAGTGATGTTGTAAGGATCAAATCCTGGCTCTTGGATGGTGGCTTAGGATTGAAGCAGACATCCAAAGGTGGGAATTGATCCTGTGTCACTATAAATAGAGGGTAGGGCAGCCTCCTCTCTCAAGGTTTTGAAGGTTCCGAGGTTTTGCTTTGCTCATTTGAGCTTTGCCCACTTTGTTGTGAGGCTTTGTAAACCTCCCTTCCGAAATGAAATGTTCTTCATTTCTATTCTGTTTCATTTCTCTTACGTATTTACATTACGCACTTAAATTACATTATCTAAATTCGCATTTACTTACTTGCAATTAACCTTACGTAATTTGGATTTGCCTCATCTCCTTCTACATGCTATTGAGTCTTTGTTGAAATTCATGATTGATGAACTCTTCTCTGGATTCGTGCTTTCAATCTTTTAGGCAATCCTTACGCTCTTGTTGCAAGTTGTAAATCTGTGTTCTTAAAGTGCGTAAACGTGTGACTTGCGCTTCTTTAGTCTTGATTGGCTTCGTTCTTGTTGCCAAGGATGAAAGATTGTCGGATGAATCTTCTATAGATCATATCCCAATCATCTAGGCAATCTACAACCTCTTCTATTCAGTTTTGCAAGAAACCAATTTCTGTGCCTAGTTTTCAGATAGTGTTTCTATTTGTTTGAAGGGTTGTTTCTTCGTGTACTTATTTGCTATGATTTGTGGAGAGTCATCCAAGGATTTCTGACCATCAACTCCCACCAGCAAGTTAGAGGTGAAGTCTGTGTTCGTGACTCTGTTTTTGGTGTTGCATTTGTTAAACTGAAAAGGACGGAACCTTCGTATTAATTCCTTCGATTGTTGATTGAAATAGGTTCCTGACATCCTTTGGGAGGTGCACACCAATTTTCACGTTTTTGGATCACCATCAAAAGTTACATCGATTTACTTTTGAGATCGTCTTTGGTTTATCGCTTATCAACACCGCTCATCCGAACACTTCGTGTCGGAGTACTGCTCATCCGGTCGGGGGTACTGCTCACCCAACACTATTCACCCAAGTCTTCGCTCATCCGACCACTTCAGGTCGGGAGTACTGTTCATCCGACCAGTGCTGGTCGGGGGTACTGTTAGCCCAAACACTATTCATTCTGAGTACTGTTCATCCGACCTCTGAGGTCGAGGTCTCGCTCATCCGACCGTAAATACCCGACCAATGCGCTTTTTTCGATTTTTGGTGGTTTGAATTTTAGGGGGAGAGTTTATTCGAAAATTTTATTTGGCTCCTATTCACCCCCCTCTAGTCGCTTTTTTCGATCTTTCATAAAAAATGAAAATAATTGTAAATAGTTAGGATATATTTAGACTATATCAAAATATATCAATCTTTTTTTCATTGCGTCAATATCCATCTTGCAATTCCTTATTATTTACAAATTTGGAAAAATTGTAAGTACTTAGGATATACTTTGAGTACATTAAAATATATCAACATTTTTTATTAGGTAAATATCCATCTAACAAGTTTTTATTATTTCAACATTTGAAAATACACCTTTTTCATTATGTAAAAATCCACGTGGCAATTTTTTATTATTTACAAAAATAGAGATCAAATTACCAGCCTCGAAAATAAGTACAATACAAATTTTAACAAATTTTTCGGCAGCAGATCGTTGCAATCTACAAATCGAGCAAAGACAGAGTGCCTCTCTGTCTTTGCTCGATCGGTCGGGAGGCGGGGTCTCGATTATATAAAGACTTATCACTTTGCGGTTACTGCGCGAACCGCGGTGATAAGCTTTGAATGCGCGAAAAACATATTGCGCTGAAGATAATATCACTGCGGTTCTCGCTTTAACCCGGCAGTGAAAATGCAAGTATCACTACCGGTTTAAGAACGACTCGGCAGAGATATATCTCTGCCGGTTGTTGTCTCAAACCGGCAGTGATATCTTGCTTTTTAGTGCCGGTTGGTTGCATGAACCGGCATTGATAATAAGTTCTCCCCCCCAACTTAACTTTCGAACCGGCAGAGATACGTTATCACTGCCGGCTCGGTCCTAACCGGCAGTGATATGCCGGCAAGGATTGGCTGTTCTGTAGTAGTGAAGGCAAAGATGTCTTGAAAATGGTATTGCCATCATGTTTTCATTCAAAAACAGCGGTTAGAGTCATTTTTGGAGGCAGAAAATTTCAGAAATGTCAATTCTACCCCTACGTTCTTCTTCTCTCCTGTTCTCTCTAATGCCCATCAGCAACAAGGAGAGATGGAGCAGAGGCTCCTTCCCATGCTGTCGTTGGCTGCTTGGGTCGTCATGACCCTGTCCAGGCTATGTCCACCCGAAATTCTGCAAGGTCATTATTCTTTCCTACAACTGCCCAGAAATTCAGTTGCGAGCATATATCTCACCTACTTACAAGAGCGAAAGAAGATTAGATAGAGTAAAAGTATAGCATATTGGCTGAAAATATAAATACTATTGTAGACCACTAGCCCATAGTTTAACTTATTAATCAACAATTGAAAACACACAGGAAAGGCTTAAGTGCGATCGTGACCCTAATAAGTCCACGTTGCCATAGTCGTATACTTCTGACGGCTATCTGGACCCGAATATGCAAATTCGGATGCTCTGTGTATACTGCACTAGTCTAGAATTACGTAAGTGCACACAGTATCAATATAATTCGGATGCTCTGTGTATACTGCACTAGTCTAGGATTACGTAAGTGCACACAATATCAATATAGATATAATATCACAATCATACACAACGAAAACATAATAAAAGACTACATTTATTGGATAAAAGACAGTTGAATGACCTTAAGGTCGACTTCACATTTATTAGGCCTCATAGGGCTTTAACTATAAGAAAACAATAGCGGAAAGGAAAACTTACCTCACAGGGCTTTAACTCTAAGATAATAGTAGCGGAAAGGAAAACTTCACCGAATAACGCATCAATTGCCACATGCATCTGGCAAGGTTCGATTCCTAGTAACTTACTTCCCTATGGAACTCCTCTATAGCAGGTGAAGACTCTTCTTGAACTGATGGATTTATTGTGGCAAGGCTGAGTACACAAAGCGCTCAAATAAGCTGTGCATAGAATGCAAGTCTAATATAACTACTACATGCAAGGCTTATTTCAAAGAATGACTGATATGGCTATTTTGCAATAAAGAAGCATTTTCAACTGAATACAATAAATAAGCTGAAACAAAGAGTAAAATAATAATAATAAATTTCTCAAATATTTCTCAAAATAAACTGGTATACAACCTAAACCAAATTCCATTACTTCCATTGGCACGTAGCCTTCCTTTTCCCAAGTTTAGTTTTATAAAATCTAACCCTTGATTGAAATTTCTAAGCAATGCTTATAACCAGGGATACAGCTATTCAAATAGGTTGTATACTCTACCGAGGTTATACACTTTACCCACAAGATATGATCAATCTTTTATTGTCATGCAATGACAAGCTTTCTTAGGTGTGCGGCAAGAAGATTACAACAAAACCTTTCAGAAACTTTATCTGAATATAGACACTCCCGTTAAGCCTAGCCTCACTATCTCTTCCTCATATAGAGCAGAAGAATAAGAGGGACTCATCGTTGGTTTAGGAACAATCACTGTTCAAGATGTGGAGCCATTACAACATGCACATTCCCCAACCGCTCACATAGTTTGGTTACGAGATATTGATGTCATTTGAATGACATTATTACACTTCATTAATGACTATGGGATAGCTGTGTGGCATCTAGATGCTTTGTGATAATCAATCGGGGTGATTAATGATTTAGACTAGGGCGAGTGGTACAACTTTTTGGGAGGCTATATGTGATATATTGTGTGTAGGACTATGTGGTTCCATGTTCAGGCTTAGTGTATCGGGAAGTTTTCCCTAGACAATTAAGGACTTAACTTTGTGCAACATTGATCTGAGCCCCAATCGTATAACCACATGTTCTAATGGGAAGAACCTAGCATAGTAAGTTACCGAGTTTCCGCATTAGCATCCTCAGGTTGTAAGGTATACTATGTGTACAAGGCGGAGGGTGTGGTGTGCTATGTATCAATCACATCATGGACAGTTCGCGTTCAGAAATCCTATGGTATGCTCCTACGCCCATTTGCTGTGTTTGGATATTCACTATGTTAGAATAAGAGTGTAGGTAGATTACTGGGAGGGTCAATTGTTGGGGTGATATTTCTGCAAAGCTTTGTTATGATCATCCAGGTCACACATCCTAAGAAATGTGCTTAGACCATGATGTTGATCATAACTTGTAAGTAAAGCAGTGCAATCTCTGTATAGTATTTTCGAACACCCGTGTCCGTGGTCATGGATGTGCTCAGAGATTTTACATAAGGGTAGCTTTCATAAAATAAAATTGGGAAGATTGGCTGAAGGAATAATTAGTTTAGGCTATGTGAAACTCAGTGAAGCTTCTTGTTACTCTATCGTTACTGTATTGTTTTAAATTGTTCTTTCAACCTATTTATATTATTCTTTTAAATGCTGATTTATGCAAAGTAAACCCTGAAACCATATCCTTTGTTAAGCCTTGTATATAGTAAATTAGACTCTGCATTCTGTGTGCATAACTTGCAGAGTACTCTAAGAACTCACCTTGCTTTAACTATCATTCAGCTGAAGAAATGGAGGAATCTATAACTGCCTTGAAGGAGGAGTTTTACGAGGTGGTTGAACCATAGGTCTTGTTACTTGTCGATTGCCTATGACAAGTCGATTGGTTCAATGAGTTTATTTCCTTTGCAGATATCTTATTTAGTGCTTGAGCCATACGAGATCTAATAAATGTAAACTCGATAGTAAGGTCACAATAGTTATTTGTTTATCAAATCTAGCTCGTTTATTTATAATTCGCTATGTATGGATGATATTTCATCTATGTTGCTACTATATGTATTAGCGTGATCATAAACTAGTGTACTGTACACAAAAGGGTCTGAATATATACATTCGGGTCCCGACAATGGTAAAGCTAGTGGATCCCATCAATAGACAACTCAGAATGGAGTAGTTTTCAAGGTTGACTGAAAAGGATGAATTGTAAAAAAACTCTGTCCATGGAAGCCATTGTACCCATTGGCGAGGGCGATCTCCCGTTAAACAGCGGACATACATAGCAATGATCTGATTAACAACTTGACTAACCTTCTAATTATGGATGGAAAGCTGAACTCAAATGCACCTTGACACCGGCCAGCTGAAACAATTCTCCCAAAAATTGCTCGTGAACACCCACTACTACAAAATGTTGGATTAATCTCGGACTGAGTCTGTAACAAACTCACTCCAAACTTTCGCGCCATGACCGGAGGCGCCCCAACAACATTTGGGTTGATCCCCGATTGCACAACGCTATATAAAAGGGGAAGCCGACACCAAGATAGTGACTGATGTTTTTGGTTTTGCATCTTCCCCAAAAATCTCTACCGATCCTAACGAACGCGCTGCAAGCAATTGGAAGGGTTTCCCGTCACCACCACGACCACCCTTCCTGGTCAGTGCAGGTGGAGGCCTAAGGGGTGATGATACCCGAAGCATCGCCACCGAGCTCATCCTCAGGCACATGCCACATTGACTCGATCTACATCAACTTGGGCTTCTTCACTGACCGAAAAGATCAACGATCCCATGGCTTCCTCATCCAATGCCGGTTTGATGCTAACCTCATTCCGTACTAATTTGGTGTTCTTGTTTTAGGCTAAGTTCATCCTTAGAAATCCCGATGAATACCTAACATTTGGTATCAGAGCCATCTCTTGAATATACCGACTAGAGGTCTAAATTGGTCGGCTTATGGTGTAGATCGGCTCGGGTTGTTTAATCCTTTAAGTCATGTTTTAGTCCCGATTCTTCGGATAGAAATTAGGAGGGGATAAGATCAATCCAACCCAAAGTTTCCCCGAATCCCGAACTCAGGAACCCTAATCCCGAAACCAATTTCCCAAATCAAGCAAAAACCTAAAGCTTTGAGAAGGGGGTTTCGGTCTTACCTCGTTCGGTGATGTCCTCGCCTTGCTCTGTCCGCGTGTGCGCTGTGGCCTAAGGCCCTTCTCACCAGAGCCGCGTTCGGCAACTGCAGGCCACGCGCACAGTGGTGCTGCTTCACTAGGGCTTCTCCAGCATCAGTCCACCGTCGCCGCTGCTTTGCCTTGCGCTCGCCCGCTCGCTCTTATCTCCGCGCAACGTTTTTTCTAGGGTGGAGAAGAGGAATAAGCTAGGGTTTCTGTCCCGCGTGGGCCGACGCCTTGCGTCCCCTAGGCCCTCAGCGTTGTTGGGCTGGCTCGGTGTTGCTAGGTCGGCACGTTTTCCTGGGCCAACCGATTTAATTTGTTTCATCCCTTTTCAACTATGTTTTATTCTATCTCATTTAATTTCAGTAATTAGTATTGTTTAATGATTATTTCCTGGGCATTAATGTTTTGATTAAATTTTGTGCATTATTGTTATGTTTAATTTTTAATTTCTGAGCAATTAATATATGTGGCAATTGATTTTGTACATGACGATTATTTGAGTATTGTCTCTAATTAAAATGGAACCAACAGGAAATTTTAATTAGAGATTATTTAATGTTTAAACTGGGATTATGTCATGGCCATGATCATATTCTGACCAACGTTATTTATAAACATGTGTCACCCATGAGATAATTTTAATTCTTTTTTGATTCTGCCCAATGGCGATTTGAATTAGAATTAGCATGTTATTAATCAGACCAACGTAGGGTTAATTTCATGCATAAAATGATATGTTTTCTAATATGAATTGTGCTATTTTTCTCAGCAGCTAATGCCTCTAACATCGCCAATTACATCAGCGGCATTGAGCATTTCACACGAACTATTTTTCCTGCCTGGAAGGAAAAGCTTGAGATCGTCCTTGGTGTTCTTGAGCTTGATTATGCCTTATGTCACCCTGTTCCTATCGCTCCTTCCTCAACTGAGGAAAATTATGCTAAATTAAAGAAGACTTATGATATTAATTGTGAGTGATGGGAGCGGTCCAATCACATGTCACTTATGATTATGAAGAGCACCATCTCGGTGGGGATTAGGGGTGCAATCTCCGAATCCGATAAGGCCAGGAGCTACTTGGCTGCCATTGAGGAGCAATTCAAGGGCTCCTCAAAGGCTTATACAAGTACTCTTATTTTGAGGATCCTCACCACTAAATTTGATGGCTCTTGCAGCATAAGGGAGAACGTCATGATAATGAATGACATGGCAGCTAAGCTTACAGGACTTGACATGGCAATTTCTGACGGTTTCTTGGTTCACTTCATAATGACATCCCTGTCTTCTGCATACACTCCCTTCAAGATTAATTACAACACGCAGAAGGAGAAGTGGTCCATGAGCGATTTCATTACTCAACTTGTCCAGGAGGAGGAAAGGATTAAGACTGAAGAAAGTGATCAGGCTGTTATGGTCAGTAATGGAAATGGCAAAAGGAAGTCCTCTCATGGGGACCATAAGGCCAAGAAGAAGCTGAATTTCTCCCCCAACCCTAAGGCGGAATCAAGCAAATCCGCGCCTAAAGGGGTGAAATCTCCTATTGGCATCACTTGTCACATCTGTCACAAGGAGGGACATGTGCAGAAGGAGTGTGCCGGCTTCCGTCAGTGGCTCACGAAGAAGGGTAACGATACAATTACTTTTGTTGATGAGTCACTTTATGCAGATTTTCCACATTATTCTTGGTGGATTGATTCTGGTGCCAGTGTGCATGTTGTTAATTCCATGCAGGATTCAATTCGTTAAGGGCCATAAAAGGGGACCGAAGGCTTAGAGTCGCCAATGGATAGGAGGCTAAAGTTAAGTCAGTTGGGACGCTTCCATTAGTTTTGGGGAGCGGCTTCACCCTCCTCCTAAAAGATGTCCTTTATGTCCCCTCCATGAGGAGGAATTTAATTTATGTTTCCCTGTTAGACAATGATGGTTATTATTGTATGATTAGAGACAATAAATGTTTAATTCAATCTAAATATAATAATATTGGTCTTGCTACCAAGCACGACATGCTTTATATGTTGTTACAAAAGAATCTCCTTTATTGCTAAATGTGTGTGATGCTTCTATTAAACACAAGCGTAGTATGGGTAATGAGACCTCGTCGAAACTATGGCACCATCGCTTGGGCCATATTTCGAAGGGGAGAATGGAGTGTCTCATTAAGGAAGAGATACTCTACCCATTGGATTTTTCTGACGCTGACGCTTGTATTGATTGTATTTAAGAAAAATACGCTAAACAAATTAAGAAAAGAGCAACACGCGGCTCATGTCCCCTAGAAATAATTCATACTGACATTTGTGGTCTCTTCCCTATTATGTCAGTAGATGGTTATGATTCCTTTATAAACTTTACTGATGATTTTTTATGGTACAGTTATATTTACCCTATTAAGGAACGGTCTGAATCACTAAATAATTTTAAGATATTTAAGGCTGAGGTTGAAAATCAGCATAACTCAAAAATTAAAGTAATGAGGTCAGACAGGGGAGAAGAGTATTATGGAAAACATGGACTTTATGGGCAAATTTCTGGCCCTTTCGCTAAGTACCTTGAAGAAAATGGAATAGTAGCTCAATATTCCATGCCTGGTGAACCTCAACAGAATGGAGTGGCTGAAAGGCGTAACCGTACACTTATGGATATGGTACAGAGTATGTTGTCTCACTCTAGTTTACCACTTAAATTATGGATGGAGGCCTTAAAGACAACCACACACATATTAAACCAAGTTCCCAGTAAATCGGTGTCATCGACGCCTTATGAATTATGGACTGGGAGAAAACTAAGTTTAAATTATTTATGCGTGTGGGGTTGTGCAGCTGAAGACAAACTGTTTAACCCACATATTGGGAAACTTGATACTAAGATAGTAAGTTGCCACTTTATTGGGTACCTATAAAGGTCTAAGGGGTATCGCTTTTACTGTCCTGATCGGACTACTAAATTTGTTGAAACCAGGCACACTGTGTTTCTTGAGAATGATGAAATCAGTGGGAGTTCTGAGGGGAAGAAAATAGATCTTGAGGAAAATTGGGTTTATGTACCTCTACCAATAATCCGAGAGGCTGTTATTCCTACGCCTCAAATTAATGCATCTCCAATTGAAGGTCCTAAATAAGAAACTAACACTGAGGACTCAGGAAATAATGCAGCGGCTGATAATGAAGTAATTAATGTAGCGCCTGATAATGAACCTCAGGAACCGGCTGTGACCTCTAATGAACCCTTTAAGAAGATCACAACGGGAAAGAAGATCTGCCATCCCAAATGACTATGTTGTGTACATGAATGAAGATGTGCATGATATTGGGAAGGTGGATGACCCCATTTCATTTAAAGAGGCCATGATGAGTAAAAATTCATCTGAATGGCTTGACGCCATGAAAGATGAAATGAAATCTATGAGCCTGAATGACGTTTGGGACCTAGTAGAGATCCCTGAAGGAGTTAAAAAGGTAGGCTGTAAATGGGTCTACAAAACTAAGCATGACTCCAAAGGGAACATTGAAAGGTTCAAGGCAAGGCTTGTGGCTAAAGGATTTTCATAAAGAGAAGGGATTGATTATGTTGACACTTTCTCTCTCGTCTCTAAAAAGGACTCTTTAAGAATAGTCATGGCACTTGTGGCCCATTATGATTTGGAGCTACATCAAATGGACATCAAAACGGCTTTCCTTAATGGCGATCTGCAAGAGGATGTCTACATGGCACAGCCCGAGGGTTTTGTTATGGAAGGCATGGAGCATATGAGATGTCGCCTCAAGAAATCAATTTATGGACTGAAGCAGGCGTCCAAACAATGGTACCTTAAATTCGATAATATAATAAGGAAATTTGGATTTAAGGAAAATAAAGTGGATAATTGTATATATTTCAAATCTAAAGTTGGCAAATTTACTATCTTGGTTTTTATGTGGATGATATCCTATTGGCTAGCAGTGACAGGGATATGCTGCTTGAGATCAAAGGATTATTATCCTCTAATTTTGATATGAAGGATCTCGGTGATGCTTCTTATGTTTTAGGCATTGAGATACACCGAGACAGGTCCAAAGGGACATTAGGCTTATCTCAAAGGGTATACATTGACAGAGTGCTTAAGAGGTACAATATGAAAAATTACTCTATCACGCCTGCTCCTATTGTCAAAGGCAATAAATTTGGACTATTTCAATGTCCAAGGAATCAATTAGAATCTGATCAGATGAAGTCGATTCCTTATGTTTCAGCTGTTGGAAGCATTATGTACGCTCAAGTCTGTTTTCGTCTTGATTTGGCATTTGTTACCGGGATGCTTGGCAGATATCAGTCGAATCCAGGACTGGACCACTGGAAGGCTGTAAAGAAAGTCTTATTACCTTCAAGGTACTAAAGATTACATATGCGTGAAATGCTCACACATGAGAAGTCTGAAAACCTTGAAGTTATTGGTTATTCAGATGCTGGTTTTGCCGGGTGTGTTGATAGTAAGAAGTCGATATCAGGTTATATCTTCACCCTCGCGGGAGGAGCCATTTCATGGAAAAGCTCCAAACAAACACTTACGGCATCTTCAACGATGCAAACTGAATTTGTGGCATGTTATGAAGCTACAGGACATGCGGTATGGCTAAAGAATTTTATCCCAGACTTAAAGGTGGTTGACAGCATTTCTAGACCACTAAGTTGTACTGCGATAACAAAGCCGCATTATTCTATTCTAGTAACAACAAGTCGAGTGGTACTGCCAAACACATTGACATAAAGTATCATATTGTGAAAGATAGAATCCAGGACCAGACTATTAATGTGCAGCATATAAATACTAACTCCATGCTTGCGGATCCACTAACTAAAGGCTTACCACTCAGCCTCTTTCGAGAGCATGTTGCCAGTATGGGTTTGAGGGAAAGCCTCTGATTCTGGAATAAGGGGATCATAAAGAACGATCTAAATTCCCATTAAAGAAAACTTATGATCCTCACAAGATGGAATGGTGGACTATAGATGATGGAGTTCAGTGGCGACAAATAAGCTGTTGTAACACATTACCTTGGTCATTATTCTGTTAAGTGTGGACTTATGATAATGCTGATGAGTCCTTCGATTAAGTGGGAGAATGTTGGGTTAATCTCGGATTGAGTCTGTAACAAACTCACTCCAAACTCTCGTGCCATGATGGGAGGCGCCCCAACAACCTTTGGGCTGATCCCCCGATTGTACAACGCTATATAAAAGGGGAAGCTGGGACCAAGATACTAACTGATGTTTTTGGTTTTGCATCTTCCCCAAAAATCTCTACCGATCCTAACGAACGCGGTGCAAGTGATTGGAAGGGTTTCCCGTCACCACCACGACCACCCTTCCTGGTCAGTGAAGGTGGAAGCCCGAGGGGCGACAATACCCAAAGCATCGCTGCCGAGCTCATCCTTAGGCACGTGCCCCGTCGACTCGATCTACATCAACTTGGGCTATTTCACTGACTGAAAAGATCAATGATCCCATGGCTTCCTCATCCAATGCCGGTTTGATGCTAAACTCATTCCGCACTAATTTGGTGTTCTTGTTTTAGGCTAAGTTCATCCTTCGAAATCCCATGAATAACTAACACAAAACACCATTTTCTTGTCGGTCTATCACTGTCGGTTCGCATACAAACCGGTAGTGATATCTGTATCACTGCCAGTTCCATATCTGACAGTAATAAGGATTTGGAACCGATAGTGATCACTTTTTCTGTAGTAGTGATCGGATCTCTATAGCTAACTATGGAAGAAGGAATGCCATGCAGACCTACAACTTCATCGAAGAAAGCACGAGCTTCCGAGCTAGCTATATAACGATGACCCAAAGTAATAAAGTGAGCATATTTAGAAATGTGATCAACAACCCTTAATCTCCCTATAGTCGACCCATGGGCAGCGAGAGCCGGCTGTCACTCGGTGGGCTCCAACCCCTATAAAAAGGGTAGATTTGATGATTTTTCATGGTTTAGTTGGTGTAATTGATGATTTGCCCCGTATATCTCACTAACATGTGGTCTCAGGGCCCGTATGTCAGTGAGACATCATGGGGCAAATCATCAATGGCACAAATAAATGAGGGTAAATCGTCAATTTTTCCCTATAAAAAGTGTACCTCCTCTCTTGTTTTTGGCATTCCGATCTCGACGTTTTAGAGCCAATTTTGCAGTATTCAATACTCAAAATCCGTTCTTCTAGTTGATATGCTAGTTTAGAGTAGTTCTTAGTGGCGAAACCCTATCATAGGTTCCAGAGCACTTGCTTTGACTTACGTAAAAAGGTAACAATATAATCCTCAAGTTGTTGTAATTTTTCATATTCTAGTTGATTCAA
The DNA here is from genome assembly GCA_036346275.1 of Otatea glauca. Taxonomy (NCBI): domain Eukaryota; kingdom Viridiplantae; phylum Streptophyta; class Magnoliopsida; order Poales; family Poaceae; genus Otatea; species Otatea glauca. Next base: position 18,997,551 of record CM070713.1, read on the forward strand.
TCTGCTTGGATTTTATGAATGTCTGATAATGAAATATTATTCCTTCGATCTATTTTGATATGTAGATCGTGTTAACTAGTCATTGTAATCATGGTGATTAGATCGATTTAGTGGATCTTTCTATACTAGTCTAGGATCATGTTTGTAGTTAGTGTGTAAGTTAGAAAGATTCGTACACTTGAGGGTTGAAATGTAGCTAGTAGTGACAGAAGTAGTGCACATGGATCGACGAACCGCCAACAACTAGTTTATGTTTGGTATCTCTCTCATTGTTCGTTTATGCATTAGACAGGGAAGTTGGGTGTGATAATGTATCAGTAGTTGGTTGTAGCTCCTAACCAGGGTGCACATGACTAGCAAAAGGCACTACAATCGTGAGAGATCTATTGCAGCTATTAGTGAATAGCGGTAGATAGATTAAAATAGCTTCTTTGTAGATGATCAGTTGTCATATGAACCTTTGGAACATTTATCATCAACTATTTCTCTGGGTTCAAGATAGAGTCATTATCAAATGTAGGGATGGCAATCAAACCCGCGGGTTCGGCACCCGATCGGGTCGGGTTCGGGTTCTAATTTTACCAAGAGTTCTTGGTTGGTGCACCGAGATGGGTTCGGGTCGGGTTCGGGTTCTAATTTTTACCCGCGGGTAACCATTGGGTATCCGAAATACCGTATATACCCATCGGGTTCCGGGTACCAGCCGGATTTGGGATCGGGTTTCGCACCGTCGAGTTCGCTCGGGTTTTGTGGGTCGGGTTTCTTGTCGGGTCGGATTTTGCAAAACTCATACCCGACCCAACCTATTGCCACCCTATGCACAAACCCGCGGGTACCCGCGGATTTCGGTACCGCCGGTTCGGTTCGGTATAATTTTTTACCCGATATGGTATTCGGGTTCGGTCGGGTTTTTCATTTCGGGTTTTCTGTCGGGTCGGGTTTTGTCAAACTCGCACCCGACCCGACCCGTTGCCATCCCTAATCAAATGCACCGATATTTTCACTTTTGGGTAGTAAAGATGACTGCAGTTACAAAATGCTAAGGTAAGGTTGCTGGTTTTTGTACCCTAGAATACTCAGCCGAAAAGCTACAATCAACTTATGCGCTTGTGGTTATCATTGACTGCATGTAAATGAGTCAACACCATGCTGTCGCGCCACTACCAGCTTGTGTTGCCACCCCTTTCTTCTGCCGCGCTGCCTTTACTACTCTCATTACACTGCCGACAAGCCTATGCTCCGCCTGTGAGCTCCGATCAGTAGCGGTGCCGCTCCATTGCCGCTATCGGCGCCGTGCCACCAGATCCATGGGTTCATGATTTTTTTTTCTGAATTATTTTCTCAATTTTTAAAGTAAATTTCACAAGATTTCTTATCCAAATTATCAAAAATGTGAAGTTTTTAGCTTCTATTTCATGAACTACATGTTTTAGCAGAAACTTGTATCACAAAACTATATGTTTTAGAAATAATCGTTTCTTATAACGTGACTAATAGTGTAGGCCCATATAGCAGCCTCACGCGGCAGTGAAACAGGAAATGGAGGAGCGTTAGGTTGCCATGTGGACTCACACTTTCAGAATTGTTACAAGGAACAATCAATTCTTAAAGCTATAGTTTTATGACAAGTTTTCGTAAAATCTGTAGTTTTGTGAAATAGAAGATAAAACCTGTAGATTTCTACTAGTTCGTACAAGAAACTTATAGTTTTGTGAATTTTCCTCCGATTGTTTTTCAAGAAAATTTCAAAAAAAATCCCCAAAAGAATCTTTTCACGGAAAGTTTTCCAAACATAAAACAAATTCTGCAAATTTTTCTTTGAAATTGAAAAGTTTTCATTCGAAATTTTTTAAATCAAAAGTTTTCCGAATGGAACAATATTGGATCAAATGTTTTCCAACAGAAAGTTTTTGAACCATTTGAAAAGCTACAGTTCATCAACTCCGGTCCACCTTTGCAAAACCTATGTATACGCTTTATTTTTTTAAGGTGTATCAGACACACAACTCACCCGCACTACACACCAGACATGCACACCCATGTGTCCGCAATCCCACGTTAAGGATTTTTTGGAGTCTCCTTAGCCTCTGAGCATGGACACATATTAGCCCACCCAACAAGTACGCGTGTGAACACCGACCCAATTTTTAAGCGACCACTCTGGAGGCAACTGAGCTACACTCAGTTCTCAGATTTGGGTTTGAAATTTCGTTTTCGGTTTATATCTCAGAGATGAATGAAATCTAAAATTTCAATGAAATCTTGAAATTTTAGATAAAATCCGATAAAAATTCACAAAGAAAATTTGAAATCCAGAATTTTTGAAATGAAATTTCTGCCGAAATCGAAATTTATGAAATCTCGGCAAAATTCAACTGAGTGAAAATGATCGAAACGATGTTAGAAATTTTTTGAAATTTTTATGGATGGTCCTGACAATCACTAATGTTCGTGTAAAAAATTTTAGATAATAATCAAGCATGAGGAATTTTTAAAAATTCTAACAATGCTACTATCCTGATAAAAGGCTAACCGACAAATTTCAACCGAATGAAAAATAGTTTAACCATGTTAGAAAATTTTAAACAAAAATTTGTGGATAGCTCTGATGCATCAATAATATTCCCATAAAATTTTAACATAATGATTATGCCTAAGGAATTTCTCGGACGAAATTTTCAAAATTTCGCTGAAATTTTGAACTATGTCTCATTCATATACGCTTCATTTTACCAAGCCAACACGGCCGACTCTTGCCCCGTTCCCGATCCTTCTCTGAGACAGATGGAGACACAGTAAGCTTCCCCCTTCCTCTAAAACTCTAATCTCGGAGCTCTTCCTCCATTAATTTTCTCTCCCTTGCGGCGGCCTTGTCCGATCGATCCATCCCGAAATGGAGGCGAAGATGCGGCGGCCATCCCCACCGACGCCGGTAGCCTCGGAGGTGTTCGGCGACGACGACCTCCTCCGTGAGATCCTCCTCCGCCTCGACCTCCCGCCCTACCTCGTCCGCGCCGCGCTCGTCTCCAAGCGCTGGCTCCGCGCCGCCTCCGACCCAGCCTTCCTCCGCCACTTCCGCCAACGCCACCCGCCTCGCCTTCTCGGCTTCGTCGCCGCGTTTCAGAGCGCCATGTCGTCGTCCCTGCGCTTCGTGCCGACCTCTGATCAACCCCCGGAGCTCGCTGGCGCCGCCTGCCGCGCCGCGGCCGCCTTCCACGGCAGCCTTGTCGTCGTAGACTGCCGCAACGGCCGCCTCCTCGTCAAGGCCAGGCGTCGGCGCGACACCGACACATACGCCGTGCGCTGCCCGCTGTGCCCGGCACGGGGCACGGCCATCGCCCCACCGCTCCCGTCCCTCGCCGAAGCCAACACCTGCCACCAGTTTGCGCTCCTCCCCGACTCCGGTGGAGGCGGCGACGAAGACGATGGCAACGCCCTGTGCTACGCAATCACCTCCACCTCGCCGTACAATGGTCTCACCTACATGCCCGATGTTCGAAAGCTCTGCATGCCCGATGTTCGAAAGCTCTTCGCGCAGGTGTGCGTCTTACAAGCCGGCGCCTGGGTCAGCCACACATCTGCTCCCTTTGATCAGCTCCCGCATCCGCCGGTGTTCCACGAATTCCCCTACAGCCTGCTGGTGGGCGGCAATCTGTACATGGTCACCCTTCTCGGTTACATCATCGGGTTCGATTTGGCCGCTGCGAGTTTCTTCCTCATCGAGCTCCCGGATGGTGTGGTTTGCGAGAATGGGTCTTGCATGGACCACAGGTTGGCACGTAAAGGAAATTCCGGCCTCTACCTCGTCCACGCGAAGGGCCTGGAGCTTCACATTTGGCTCTGGAACCGCAGCGGCGGCGGCGTTGGGGGTGGCAACTGGGAGCTAGTGGACAATGTTTCTCTGCCTAAGGTGTTTTGTGACCATCTTGCGAAGCCATTTTGGGACTCAGTGGGTGCGCATCAATTTAAATTGATGTATGAGGATGAGGATTGGGGGCGATATTCTGTTGAGATACTCGCAGTTGGGGACGATGCCGAGTTTGCATTCTTGACGGTGTGCACCGGCGGCGGCGTGTTCTACTTGGATATCAAGAGGAGGACGGTGGAGAAGGTGATGCAGACGTCGGTGCATAATGGTTATCTGTGTCAGATCTTCCCCTTTATGATGCCCTGGCCTCCTGTCTTCCCGGCCGGCACCGAATGAAGGACATGATAAGGGTAAATGATCACATCAATCAAGAACTAAACGGACAATGGCGCCTGTCCCTTCATGATAGTCTGGCCTCTCATCTGCGCTGCATTGAAGGAATGACATTATCAAGAAGGATGATCACACAAGCAGTCTCATCTCTGCTTGAGAAATTGACAATGTTTTGGGTTACACACCACGGTAATATGGGTTTGGTTGCTGGCTTAATCTTCCTTCTGGTTCTGGACATGAAGCAACTTCTGCTAGCCTCTGTTTTTCCCTTTATCTTGGCTTGCCATCTTAAGGCCTTGTTCTTTCTTGCCTTGATACATTGAGATGGGTGAACATGGATTGTACGAATGCTACTAGACATGGATGTTTTCCATGGATCTGTAGCACTTCCAACTTTTCATGAATTAGACAGAAAAAAACGAGAAACGGGGAACATTGCCACTGGAATTCCATTTTCTGCTGCTTCTGATGCATATGCAATATTTAAAGTTCGTTTACGCTTAAGGTCATACAATATCTTGTCTGGCACATCTAAACTATAAATATTAAAAATACATACTTGAACGTTGCTCATCAGCATTAATTTTTTTCTTCAGTAATTAAATTAAAAGCACTTAACTCAGTACCACTAAATATAGCTACACGTCATTATATGATTTCAAGGCAAATTAGCAACTATCTTCTGCTCTCTCTCTTCTCTTTTAGATGACGTTTTAGAAATTCGTTTTTATTCTCAAATAGACAACGTTTTGGGTTTTCTAGGTAGTGTTTCCCCGAAGAGCCCGTATTAAAGCTGGTAGTCATCAATGTAGTAATGTAATTCAACTCACTTGACAGCCAACCACGTTGGCATGTTTCCAAGATGAGTTAATACACATTTCCCTCCATCCTAGAAATTTTTTTGGATTTTCCACCCCCGACTCCTAAGGCCTATAGTTTGAATGGTAGATTTAATGAGTCTTTTCACATATACCCTTATTTATTCTCTCTCAACCATATGCATTTATTCATTACCACCAACACAAAATATTATCTCTCATCTTTCAAGACAATTAAGAGGGATATATAAGTCATTTTGAAAGATCGAAAAAGGCGACTAGAGAGGGGTGAATAGGAGCCAAATAAAATTTTCGAATAAACTCTCCCCCTAAAATTCAAACCACCAAAAGATCAGAAAGAAACTGCACTGGTCGGGTATTTCTCTCGACGGATGAATAGCACTCCCGACCTCAGAGGTCGGATGAACAAGACGGAATGAATAGTATTCGGTGAATAGACTTCGACCGGCCTTGACCAAAGAATGTCGGCCTGGAGCGGATGAATAGCAGTACTCCGACCGAAGTGGTCGGATGAACGATTACTCGGTGAATAGTGTTCGGGTGAACAGACTTCGACCAGATGAACGGTACCCGACATACGGAGGTCTGATGAACAAGACTCGGGTGAATAGTGTTCGGTGAATAGTACTTCCGACCATGGAGGTCTGGATGAACAATCTTTCGGTGAATAGTGTTTTGGTGAATAGAAAAATCAAGACGATCTCAAAAGCAAATCGATGTAACTTTTGATCGGTGATCCAAAAATAGTGAAAATTGGTGTGCACCTCCCAAAGGATGTCAGAACCTATTTCAATCAACAATCAAGAAATTAATACCAAGGTTTCGTCCTTTTCAGTTTAACAAATGCAACACCAAAAACAGAGTCACGAACACAAACTTCACCCTTAACTTGCTGGTGGGAGTTGATGGTCAGAAATCCTTGGATGACTCTCCACAAATCATAGCAAGTAAGTACACGAAGAAACAACCCTTCAAACAAATAGAAACACTATCTGAAAACTAGGCACAAAAATTGGTTTCTTGCAAAACTGAATAGAAGAGGTTGTAGATTGCCTAGATGATTGGGATATGATCTATAGAAGATTCATCCAACAATCTTTCATCCTTGGCAACAAGAACCAGAAGCCAATCAAGACTAAAGAACTGCAAGTCACACGTTTACGCACTTTAAGAACACACAGATTTACTAACTTGCAACAAGAATGCAAGGATTGCCTAGATGATTGAAAGCACCAAGTCCAGAGAAGAGTTCATCAATCATGAATTTCAACAAAGACTCAATAGCATGTAGAAGGAGATGAGGCAAATCCAAATTACGTAAAGTAAATTGCAAGTAAGTAAATGCGAATTTAGATAATGTAATTTAAGTGCGTAATGTAAATACGTAATGGAAATGAAACAAGAATATAAATGAAGAACATTTCATTTCGAAGGGAGGTTTACAAAGCCTCACAACAAAGTGGGCAAAACTCAATTGAGCAAAGAAAACCTCGGAACCTTCAAAGAGGGAGGTTGCCCTACCCTCTATTTATAGTGACTGGATCAATTCCCACCTTTGGATGTCCCGCTTCAATCCTAAGCCAACATCCAAGAGCCGAGGATTTGATCCTTACACTCGCTACTCTCAACTACTCACGTACACTTTCCTCACCGCCACCCCCAAGGAGACACCCTCTCCCTGCTATTCATAGTCTATTCATACCACCTTGGAACACCTACCACCCTTGGATGAGCCTCTAAACCCAACAGCACTTCATCAATCTTCCTAACCGCGATCCAACGGTCCTCCTTGATCAGAGCACCCAAGTTAGCAGATTTTACCCACTCACAAAGTCCTACAACCATCATAGACAAGGAAACCACATCACATAGCAATGTCCAACAGCACATATCCATCTCAACAGAAAGATATACACTACGCTGATCAGCATAACCCCGACCACACGTGGTCTGACCACTAGTCTCCATCCTGACCACTCGAGGTCTGCTTCACCGGTCTCCGACTCAATCACTCTGAGTCTCAACCACTCGAGTCTGGACGACCCAACCACTCGGCTCGGACGACCGGTCTCGCAACACAGCCAAAGCCCCGACCACTCAAGTCGGACGACCCGACCACTCGGGGGGGTCGGACGGTAATCTCCAACCACCAAAGCCCGACCACTCAGGCCTGACGACCCGACATCTCGGGGTCGGACGACCGGTCTCCAACCAAGAACTCAAATTGCTCTAGCTCAAAAACAATCCAAATCAAACTCAAACTTGAGCACACCTTGCTCAAATAAAGTCAAATACTCATCACAAACATGGATGGACCTCCACATGGTCCTTCAATCTCCCCCTTGATGAGTATATTGACAAACCACACAAAAGGCATAAATTTGAGTTTGAATGAGAGAAGAAGAAAGCAATTTGATTGCAAAACCAAACTTGGTCCAGAGAGAAAGATATAAAATTATGACCAAGTTGGCAGAAAGAATTTAGAGCAAGACCAAGAAAAGAGCAAGTTTTCAACAAAAGCTCTAAAACCAATCATAAGTGTCAAATGTGATTATGATTCATAAGAGATAGCAAAGATTTACAAAATCATAAGAACCAACAAGCTTTCACATTTCTATCTCCTCCTTTTCTACATTTTAAATGATGCCTTTTCTACATTTTCTCCCTTTGGCAATATAGGCATCAAAATAGAATTTTCTCCCTCTTTTATGTATGCATAAAATGCAACCTAAGGGAGCTTTGAAGATTATCTAAATGATCATAATGACAAGATATGACACCAAGCTTATTAATCTCAGATTATGACCAAACTAAGACATGTCCAAGTGCAAATAACAAATTTTGCTCATAAGCGAAGTTTTGAAAATGTATCATTTTTAGCAAGATTTGACAAGTGCAAAACTTAGCAAAGTTTCAAAACTAGAAGCAAAACCACTCAGGGATCAAATGGAAAACCTAGAGTTCAACCTACTCAACACTTTGGGGAAATTTGAAGTGCAGGTCCTTCGAGCCCATTTTTCAATTTATGCAAATTTTCTTTAAGACTTCGAAAAACATAGCGGGGTGCAAATGTTTGACATTATTTGCATTCTTTACCCACTTATGTGTTTGATATTTGCATTTTTTTTTGTTTATTGACTCAAGCCATTTTCGATCATCTCAAGAGTAACTCTTAAGAGAATGATCTTGGTCATACACAATATATTCCAAGTTCATCCCAAATGCAATGGGAGGTAGTCTCGAGAATATAAAGTGCTGAAATCAATTTTGCACGAAAGAGTCAATTTTTTTTTAATTTTCAATTTAGCACATATAAGCAATTATGAAGGACCCAAATATGGATCAAGCAAATTTCACCCAAGTTGCTATAGGGACTCTAGAGAATTCCAAAATTTCACAATTCATGGTAAAAGCTCTTAGAGAAGAAACTTAGTAAGTAAAAGCAACATGTTTCATCAAGTTTTCATTTAAAGCTTTTAAGTTTTTCAGATTTCAATGAACATTAGCTTGATAAATGAACTTGGACATATCTAAGCTAGTGATTTTCTTCGAAAGATATAGCATGATGTATTTCACGAAGATTGAGTCAAATGCATAATAGACAAAGCTCATAAAGCGGAAAATGCAAATCTAAATGCAATGCATGAACAGATTCCCAAACTCCCTCAACAATTGAATCAATTTTAAGCTCAAAACTGGTTAAAATTGGGTTATTATCAAGATTAGGCATAAAGAAAACCCAATGAACTCAATAATAACTAAAAATGAATGAGGAGAAGAAATCGAGAAACGCAAAACCGGATGGCTATAGAGCATAGAAAAGATATAAGAAACTCACTACAGCTTAGACTCGCTCTTATCTTCCCAAATGACTGACATAGGAAGTCGACTCTAGATCCCAACTAAGGAGTGCACATGCACCTGTCTACCAGGAGGTCCAAAACTCTGCTAGACTTAAAAGACTGTGAGGGAACTCAACCTAGAGAGAAGAGAGAACACTAATCACGCATGATAGCAACCTAAAGCACAAGATAAGAGGTCCATGCGAGGCATGCCAAGTCTAAGTGAGTGAACTCAACTCAAGAAAACAAGCCCAAAGACACCTGAAGAAGAAAAGAAAAGTCGGAAGAAAATATATAGTACATAATATACAAACCAGCTCCCCCTCAAGAAAGGCCAAGGGCTCACGACTCCAAGCTCACTCCTCAAGGCAACAAATCTGAGCTATCCAAAGGCTTGGTGAAGATATCACTAACTGGAGGTCACTCTCTACAAATCAAGCGATATCTCCCTTCTCCACATGGTCTCTAAGGAAGTGATATCTAATATCAATGTGCTTGGTCCGGAATGTTGCACTGGTTTTTAGCAATGCAAATAGCCAAGTGTTGTCACGTAAAAGTGGCACACTCTCTATCTCTAACCCATAGTCCCGTAAGGTCGATCTCATCCAGAGCACTGCTACAAAGAATCGGTCGCAAAGAACATACTCGGCCTCGGTGGATCAGTGCAACCCTGCATCGCTTCCTAGATGACCAAGAAACAAGAGAAGTGCCAATGAATTGGCAAGTGCCGTAGTGCTCTTCCTATCTAACCTACACCAAAGAAAGTCGCATCGGAAAAGGCTCTAAGAGATAGACAAGAAGAAGAAGAGTACCAAATACCATAATCGGTGGTAGCACGAAGGTACTCAAGATGCGCTTGATCACCGCGCGTGAGAGGCGCGAGGAGAAGCTTGAAAACGAGCGCACGCACACACAAAGAAATGTATGTCCTACCTCGAGCAAAGGAGGTACAAGAGGGAGCCGATCATGCTCAAACTCCTTTTGATCAAGCAGCTCACCATCCTCATCGGGCTCGAGGACGAAGTGGTGGCCATAGGAGTCATCACCGGCTTCCCATCGACATGTCGAAGCGCCTCGGAGGTCACGGGTATATTTGCCTTGATGCAAGAAAGTACCTCCCGAGTCCGCTTGATTTGGAAGCCAAGAAAGTAGCTCAACTCGCCCATCATACTCATCTCAAACTCAGACTCATCACATCGTAAAACCGAGAGACAAGAGAATGAGACGAGCCACCAAAATGATATCGCCCACATAACCGGACAAGAAGAAAATGAGACTCATGGTGTCCGATGAATGAGTTTTGTCTACTATGCCCATTTTAAAGTCATGGTGAGAAGATAAGACTTGAGCCTCTCATACCATGCTCTGGGGCTCGCTTGAGTCCATACAGAGCTTTGGAAAGCTTGTATACATGACTCTGAAACTTGGGGTTCTCGAACTCGAGGTTGCTTGACATAAACCTCTTCCTCAATATAGCCATTGAGGAATGCACTCTTGACATCCATTTGATAAAGCTTGAAGCCTTTGGATGCGAAAATGCAAGCAGGATTCTGATAGCCTCTAGCCTAGCTACAGAGCAAAGGTCTCCTCAAAGTCAAGACCTCAACCCGAGAAAAGCCCCTGCAACTAGTCTAGCCTTGTTTCTAATTACAACCCCATCCTCACTCTGCTTGTTTTGAACACCCACTTGGTCCCAATGACATTATGACCGGATGGGGCTTGACAAGTCGCCATACATTGTTCCTCTCAAAGTTCTCAAGTTCTCATGCATAGCATTAATCCATGACTCATCGGATAATGCATGAGAAACATCCTTCGGCTCAAAGGAGGCAACGAAGGCAGAGTGGAGGCAGAAGAGGACATACCTGTTCTTGAGCGGGTGACACGCTCGAACAAATCGCCAATCATCCGATCGGAGGATGACGTCTCGAATATGACGGGAGGTCCAAAGAATGAGTAGCCTCTACCTCTTGAATGTAAGAGGTAGGAACAGAGCCACTCACCAAGGAGAGTCTCAAGGCAAGGGTCGGTCTCCCGAGGTGCGAAAAGGAAACAGGAGGCACCTCAAGTGTAGAGGGACTGGATCCGTGAAACACCATCATCTCCATCATCCTTATCTTCTTCAAAGATGGTCTCGGAGGGAAAAGAAGAGCTCAAACATCGTGTCTAGCTCCAGGCTAGCCTAATCAAAGGTCACATCACAGTCTCTATGATCCTATGCATCAACACCTGCACTTATAGCTACGAGAAGAAGACGAGTAACCTAGAAAGATACCATCGGAAGAGCGAGACTCAAACTTATCTAGGTTACTGACTTCAAGATAAAACACTTGCAACCAAAAACGCGAAAATGAGACACACCGGCTTTCGCCCATACCTCAACTCATAAGAAGTGCGATGCAAATGTGCTCTCAAAAACACGCGATTAGAAACATGGCAAGCAAGAGCTATAGCCTCAAATTTCAAAACTTCCTAGGAGTATCAGACTCATCTAGCATCGCCCTAGCCATCTCAACGAGGTCCTGTTCTTCCTTTCCACTATGCCATTCTCACGAGGGGCGAGGGAGAAGAGAACCGATGCTCTAAACCGCACTCCACACAAAAACTCTCAAAGTAGGAATTCTTGAACTCCGTACCATTATCACTGCAGATAGCTCAGAATGCACCGGGAGCTCAATAGACAACCCATCGACCAAACCCCTAAAGTGAGAAAAGGTCTCATCCTTCGAGGCCATGAAGAATACCCAAGAGAATCTAGAAAATCATCAACGATGACAAGAACATACCACTTCCTCCCGCCGATCGCACTCTAGCCGGGCCAACAAAGGTCCATATGTAAAAGCTGTCCCGGTGCATCACCATCACTACGGTCACTGGAGGATGAGAAGAAGTAACCATCTTGCCATGTCGGCAAGGAGAGCAAACTAAGTCTTTGACCATCTTGAGTTTGGGCAGACCCCGAATGAGATCGTGGCTACTAACTCGAGTCAAATGATCAAAACCAATGTGACCAAGTCTCCTATGCCAGAAGGAGAGATCACGGGACTCAGAAGCAATCAAACATCGAATAGAGTCTCCAGAAGAAGCAGAAAAATCAGCACGAAAGACTCTCCCAAATCTAGAAATCCCAAAACTAACCCTCCCGATGAATCAAGGATTCTACAGCATTACTCTTGAAGCTTACCTCGAAAGAGTCATCAATAAGTCGAGAAACAGAGAGCGATTGTATTGCGCTACTTACTAAGGCAACATCTTTAAGAATGAAATTTTGGTTAATGTAGATGGTACCTTTAGCAATGACTCTACTCAAGAAGCATCCCGAAAGTGATCAACTCATCACCGGGGCTCGGACTAGGAAGAGAACCATCGAGAATCTCCGGTCATATGACGAGAACAACCGAGTCGATAATCCAAACATCTCCTTCCCATCCGATTTAACCCGATCAAGACACAAGAGAGAGAGATGACTCAAGATCGATAGAGTGAAGACTTGGGAACCCAATATCAACCACACGACGCCTCAGTACCACCACGTAAGAAGACTCGACTTGAGTGTCTCTCGACGCTTAACTCTAACAAGATCAAGAGCAACTCTAGTAGATGATCTAGGAGTCAAATCGGGTTGGCATGCCGTGGTGCAAAAGCCGAGCCACCCAAAGTGAGGCTTCCTAAATCTCCTACCGAGAAAACACCTCACGCCACTGAAATCTACCTCGAGGGAAAACGAGGAATATCAAAAGGACGGCGGAAAGATCGACTACGAACAGCTCCAAGACTAAAACTCAAGAACCAAAGATGAAAACCGAGTCCCGACGCTGCCCAAAAACAAAGCGACTCTCTAACTTTGTCTAGAAGCAGGTGTGCCTTAGGAGCACTCAAAGTCCGGGATGACCTCAATACCCTAAGAGCAACAACACGCCACGCCGAGTGATCTTAGCGCTGAAGCGTAAATCTACTAGGTGACCATCCTTCTTACGGAAGGTGCATGTGTACTTCGCCTTGCTAGAGACGAAGCAACAGAGTAACACCCTTCAGTCGAAGTCCTATGGACAACCCCAAAGAGACCTAAACTTGGTGGTGCTCACTCTGGGAGCTACCACAATCTCACCACTCTTGGAGCCGCGCACAATGGTGGGAGGATGCGCCCGAGCGTTCTCTAAGGGATCAAATCCTAGACCTTGATTGAATCTACTAATCTTGGATTGGTCTAGAATAAGATTGAGCTTCTTCTTGCCTCCAACAAACTTCTCGAGAGTGCTCATAAGATACTGGCAATCTCGAAAGAAAGAAGCACAAGAAGAACAGAGAGAAGAAGAAGAAGAAGAAGAACCAGAAAGATGAGCTCTCTTAGCACGTGCATTTTTCTTCCTCAGCACAGCTGCCTCAATCTTGAGGGCCTCACAAGAAACGCAAGACGCATTTCTAATTCTATTGGCTTGGTCTTCTAATTTCTTCCTAAGCTCGACATGGATTTTATCCAAGTCCCCCTCAATCACAGAACATCGCAAGCAACTTTCTTGTGACTTATCTAGTAAGTCCTTAGCAAGTTTAGCACACTTGACATTTAAGGATTCATTGTCAAGTTTTAGTTGCCTCATGACCCTCACATGAGCCGACCGCTCCTTAGAAGCATGCATTTCAAGTTCATCGCTTCTAGAAGAAGGCTTCCTAAGGTGATCGCCATGGCATCAATTTCGCAAGCAATTTAGGGCAATTAGCACAAGAAGGAGTAGAGTGAGCAGAAGAAAACTAGCATCTACGTAATGAGTATCAACAGATTCATTGCTAGCATTCTTCAACCTAAGACTATCTAGTTCAGATAACACACTATCATGCATAGTCCTTAGGTTCTCTAACTCCACAAGCAAAGCATCACACAAAGTACAGTCATCAGTGACTCGGGAGGGAGAAGATCTAAGTGAAGCTAACTCCCGAGTCAAGATACCTACTTCCTTTTCTAACTCAGAACACCTCGACCTAGCCTTAGCATGGAACTTGCCTAATTTACAGAAGACAGCATTTAATTCGTCGTAGGTGGGTACCTCGTCCGAGTCGCTGTATAGCTCGGAGTCGCTTGCTTCAATGGCGCCTGCCATGAAGCCATGAAGCACATGCCGGAGAAGTCGTCGCCGCTCTTCTTCACTTGCGGTTCATCCTCGCCTTCGGCGCTCCACGTCTCCGAGTCGGAGAGCTCGATATCATCTAGCGCGGCGAGGACCCGATGAAAGAGCTTCTTGTTCTTGGCAAAGTTGTGGTACTTCTTCTTCGCCAGCTCACGAGCTGGGGCCTTCTTGTTGCGGTTCTTGTCGGTGTAGTCGTTCTTGCCCGAACCGCCTTGTTCATTTTTGCCTTTCTCCGCTTGGGATGTTTGCTCGAATGTGGTTGGGGCCACCACACTCAAACAGTGATCATCCCACCTCTCTTCCTCTCTCTCACTCTCTTGTATGCATATGAAAATTTGCGAGCAAGAAGAGCAAGCTCATTTTCCGAAATTTTTCCAGCTTGGTCATCGCTAGCTCGCAAAGGGTGGAGAGAGAAAATCAATGAAGAATCGTAAAGAGAGGATCCAATGGGATCGGTGACCAAAGCCATCGACCGAGATTTCGTCTTCCGCGAGACGACGCCGATCTCATGAGTCTTGAGGTGGGAATAAAGCCCGTCAAGAGTCAAGGTCGATGTGTCGGTGGTGTCCTTGATGGTGGTCACCTTCATCTCCCAAACACGAAGATCGAGCGCGTCAAGAAATGTCGAGCATTATCCGAGTCGTATATATGCAACCGATCGCTCGAAGGTCGCCAAAATCTTCGTAAACCGACCAAAGCACTCGTCAAGATTCTCACCAGCGTGTTGTTCAAACTTGTTGAACTCACGCTTGAATTGGTCCTGTCGAACCGCCTTGATATGGGTAGTGCCCTCATGGTAAGCATCGAGGTCACCCAAATCTCATGAGCGTAATGAAGGTGAGAGATCCTATCGTACTCATCGCGACTAAGGCCTGTATGAGGATGTTCCTTGCCTTAGCATTTGCCTCAACATCGACCATATTGCCGTAGTGACGTTTCATCGACAGAACCTCATACGGAGCTTCACCTTCGCCATATCGTGAAACCCTAGGCGTGATGTACGACTCCATCCGAGATTTCCAAAAGGAAAATCAACTCCAGAGAAAATAGGAGGCTTGGTGGAATACTTGTCCATCGCCATGGCTCTTGAGACTGGTCAAGATCTAGAAAGAGCGAACCGGCTCTGATACCAATTGAAAGATCGAAAAAGGCGACTAAAGGGGGGTGAATAGGAGCCAAATAAAATTTTGGAATAAACTCTCCCTAAAATTCAAACCACCAAAAGACCGTAAAGAAATCGACTTTGGTCGGGTATTTCTGATCGGATGAACAAGACTTCCCCGACCTCTGAGGTCGGGTGAACGATCTCGAATGAATAGTGTTACGTGAATAAGACTTCGACCAAAGATCGGTCTGATGAATAATACTTCCCAAGTGGTCGGATGAACAAGACTCGAATAGTGTTCGGATGAATAGTACTTCGATATGAACAGACCGGATGAGATCGGATGAATACAGACTCGGGTGAATAGTATTCGGTGAAAGCAAGACTTCGACCAGATGAATAAGACTTCCGACCTGCGGAGGTTGGATGAACAAGACTCGGTGAATAGTTTCGGGTGAATAGAAAATCAGCACGATCTCAAAAGCAAATCGATGTAACTTTTGATCTACCGATCCAAAAGCAAGAAAATTGGTGTGCACCTCCCAAAGGATGTCAGAACCTATTTCAATCGACAATCGAAGGAATTAATACCAAGGTTCCGTCCTTTTCGCTTTAACAAATGCAACACCAAAAGCAGAGTCACGAACACAAACTTCACCGCTAACTTGTCGGTGGGAGTTGATGGTCGAAATCCTTGGATGACTCTCCACAAATCATAGCAAGTAAGTACACGAAGAAACAACCCTTCAAACAAATAGAAACACTATCCAAAACTAGGCACGTAAATTGGTTTCTTGCAAAACTGAATAGAAGAGGTTGTAGATTGCCTAGATGATTGGGATATGATCTATAGAAGATTCATCCAACAATCTTTCATCCTTGGCAACAAGAACCGTAAGCCAATCAAGACTAAAGAACGCAAGTCACACGCTTACGCACTTTAAGAACACACAGATTTACTAACTTGCAACAAGAATGCAAGGATTGCCTAGATGATTGAAAGCACCAAGTCCGAGAAGAGTTCATCAATCATGAATTTCAACAAAGACTCAATAGCATGTAGAAGGAGATGAGGCAAATCCAAATTACGTAAAGTAAATTGCAAGTAAGTAAATGCGAATTTAGATAATGTAATTTAAGTGCGTAATGTAAATACGTAAGGAAATGAAACAAGAATATAAATGAAGAACATTTCATTTCGGAAGGGAGGTTTACAAAGCCTCACAACAAAGTAGGCAAAACTCAAATGAGCAAAGAAAAACCTCGGAACCTTCAAA
Source organism: Otatea glauca (assembly GCA_036346275.1). Classification (NCBI taxonomy): domain Eukaryota; kingdom Viridiplantae; phylum Streptophyta; class Magnoliopsida; order Poales; family Poaceae; genus Otatea; species Otatea glauca. Next base: position 19,013,938 of record CM070713.1, read on the forward strand.
GAGGGAGGCTGCCCTACCCTCTATTTATAGTGACTGATCAATTCCCACCTTTGGATGTCCCGCTTCAATCCTAAGCCAACATCCAAGAGCCAGGATTTGATCCTTACAATCGCCACTCTCAACAACTCTCAACTACTCACGACACTTTCCTCACCGCCCCCCAAGGAGACACCCTCTCTCTGCCTATTCATAGCAGTGCTTGGAACACCTACCACCCTTGGATGAGCCTCTAAACCCTAGAGCACTCCATCAAGGGCTGAGATTTTACCCACTCACAAAGCTATGCATGGGCTCACCCAAACCCAACAACACAACGGGTTTTGCACGCTTCAACTCACACTAACTTGACCCGCTACATCTATCTTCCCCGACCGCGATCCAACGGTCCTCCTTGATCGTGAGCACTCCAAGTTAGCATCTCATCCATTCCTTTGTCTTCTCGGCTTGCGGCTACTCCCTGCCTCACCATCATTTTGGCGACACCTTGATCATCCGGACCTCAGCTCTCCCAGCCTAGTCCTGATCCCCTTCGCCTCACCATGACCTAGCTCCAAAGTCCTACAACCATCATAGACAAGGAAACCACATCACATAGCAATGTCCAACAACACATATCCATCTCAACAGAAAGATATACACTACGCTGACCAGCATAACCCCGACCACACGTGGTCTGACCACTGGTCTCCATCCCGACCACTCAAGGTCTGTTCACTGGTCTCCGACTCAATCACTCGGAGTCTCAACCACTCGGAGTCGGACGACCCAACCACTCGGGGTCGGACGACTGGTCTGCAACACAGCCAAAGCCCCGACCACTCGGGGTCGGACGACCCGGCCACTCGGGGTCGGACGACCGTCTCCAACAAGCCAAAGCCCCGACCACTCAGGTCGGACGACCCGACATCTCGGGGTCGGACGACCGGTCTCCAACCAGTAACTCAAATTGCTCTAGCTCGAAAAACAATCCAAATCAAACTCAAACTTGAGCACACCTTGCTAAAATAAAGTCAAATACTCATCACAAACATGGATGGACCTCCACATGGTCCTTCACATTTCCTCTCATGTCTTCCTCAATTTCACAACAACCTTAATCCTTGTGCCAAGTCAAAATACGCCTTATATTTATCAACGGAGGGAGTACTCATCTACTCTAGTAATCTGCATCATACTCACATATCCAATATGAAAGAATTTTTAGGAAAGCCTCACCTCAAATGAGGGTGCTATGGATTATATTTATACTGTGTTGAAGATTACAACTAACTTACAACAACCTTGAATCAATAGGATAGAACCGAATCAGAAGACTCCTTGCCGGACAAGATAAAGTGCAAAAAAATTTGAACAGTATACAACTCATAAACCTTTTTTTCTAGCAGCCCCCCTTAATCTCAACTTGTATGCACTAGATTGCGATTAGAACATATACGTTGAAAACCCCCTTAATCTCAACTTGTATGCACTAGATTGCGATTAGAACATATACGCTGAAAACCCCCTTAATCTCAACTTGTATTCACTAGATTGCGATTAGAACATATACGCTGAAAATCTTGTCGAGGCAATGCTTTTTTAAACACATTGGCTATCTGATCAGCTGAGGAGATGAAGCGAACTTCTAATGATTTTGTAGCAACTTTCTCACGAACAAAATGGAAATCCACCTCAAAGTGTTTGGTTCTTGCATGAAACACTGGATTAGCTGTAAGATATGTAGCTCTTAGATTATCACACCATAGATAAGGAGCTCTATCTTGAAACACGCCTAATTCTTTCAGCAAACACTTCAACCAAATCAGTTCTGCCGTTGTATTTGCAAGTGCTTTATATTCAGCCTCCGTGCTAGAGCGAGAAACAGTAGGTTGTTTACGAGAACACCATGAGATGAGATTAGATCCACAAAACACAGCAAAGCCTCCTGTAGAACGCCGATCATCAAGGCATCCTACCCAATCCGCATTAGAGAATGCGCTGAGAAGTTGTGATGAAGATCACCAAATCTTAAGCCCAGTAGAAAGTGTGGCCTTAAGATATCGAAGAATGCGTTTAACAACCCCACAATGGTTGTCATTTGGCGTTTGAAGAAACTGACAGATTTTGTTGACCGCAAAAGAGATATCTGGTTGAGTAAGGCTGAGATATTGAAGAGCTCCAACTGTGCTCTATACAAAAGAATATCATCACCATAAAGAGGTGTACCAGATTCTTTGGATAGCTTCTTAGTTCTTGACATAGGAGTATCAACAGGCTTGCAAAACTGCATTTTCGTACGTCAAAGAAGGTTTGAAATATACTTCTACTATGTAAGAACAAGACTATCACCAACTCGGGAAGCTTCAACAACCAAAAAATACTGCAAGGAGCCAAGATCTTTGACTGCAAACTCAGTAGAGAGCTGACCAATGAGTTTGTCCGTAGATGACGAGGATGAGCTGGCAATAATTATGTCATCAACATAAATAAGAACATAAACTGTCAACTCTGAAGTATGTAAAATAAATAAGGATGTGTCAGCCTTGGAAGGGAGAAAACCAAGCTCACACAACTTGGTACTAAGACAACGATGCCATGCCCGGTGTGCTAGTTTGAGACCATAGAAAGCTTTGGTCAGCCGACACACATAATCAGGATGAGTAGCATCTTCATAACCTGGAGGTTGTTGCATATAAACTTCCTCTTGAAGAACGCCATGAAGGAAAGCATTTTGGATATCAATCTGCCGAAGACTCCACCCACGCGAGACGGCAAGATAAGATAAGACGCACCGTAGTTTGTTTGACAACTGGACTCAAAGTATCAATATAATCAATGCCATATCTATGAGAGAAACCTTTGGCCACCAACCTTGTCATATCGATCTACAGTGCTATCACTCTTTTGCTTAACCTTGAAAATCCATTTACATCCAACAACATTATAATGATGACGATGAGGAACTAGAGTCCATGTATCATTCTTTAAGAGAGCAGTAAATTCAGCATCCATGGCATCATGCCATTGAGGATGCTTGAGTGCTTCTTTATGTGATGTTGGTTCTGGTGGACAAGTTACCTCAGCCACAAAAGGAACGCTTATGGAGTATATATAGCGTACCGTGTCATCCGTGAATACCTTAGATTCAACAATGTTGTCACGGAGACGAGTGCGCATGCCATGCATAGGAGGTGGAGGACCAGTCGACTCAGTAGGCTCAACAACGTTAGCAGATGATGACACAGCTGAACCTATACCTGAAACATCCTCAACAGGCAGCTCGTTAATAGTAGCAGGAGCATCATTCTCAACATGATCATCGTGTAAAACTGGTCCAGTACAAGGTGAGGAAACAAGGAGAGGTGGAAGAGCAACAAGAGACAGGCTAGGAGTGGAATTTACAGAAGATGTACGTGCACACTCATTGGAAAAGGGAAATTTGGTTTCATCGAACATGACATCCTGAGAAATATGGATCCGTCCTGAAGCTCTATGTAGGCATTTATAACCCTTATGCTGGTTACTTTTGCCTAGAAAAACACATTGGAGAGAACGAAATTCAATCTTTCGTGAATTATAAGGTCGAAGATTAGGCCAATATGCGCAGCCAAAAGTACAAAGAATGGAGTAATCTGGATCCCTATTAAGTAGACGTTGAATTGGGGTAGAATTAGAGATCACTCGACTAGGCATCCTATTAATGAGATAGGAGGCTATCAAGAACGCCTCATCCCAAAATCTAACAGGCATAGAGGCATGAGCAAGAAGCGCAAGTCCCGTTTCAACTATATGACGGTGTTTACGTTTTGCTTTTCCATTTTGTTGGTGCGTATGAGGACATGATACTTGATGAGTAATACCAACCGAAGTGAGATAACTATGCAAATGTTGGTACTCTCCTCCCCAATCAGATTGAACCATACGGATTTTAGTATCAAGCAAACACTCAACATGTTTCTAGAAGTCAAGGCAAACATGATAAACTTCAGATTTATGTTTCATAAGATAAATCCAAGTGAATCGACTATAGTCATCCAAGAAACTAACATAATACTTGTAACCTTTAACAGACGGGATGGCAAGACCCCAAACATCAGTATGAATAAGTTCTAAAGGAGATGAACTGACTCGATTAGACAAACTATAAGGTAACTGATGGATTTTTTCCTTTTGGCAAGCATCACAAATATAAGACTCTTCACTTGAACTTGATAAAAGACTAAGGGACCGAAGGATAGTAGACACGATTGAAGATGCTGGGTGACCAAGCCGCTGATGCCATATCTTTGGGTCGACATGAGCAGCTGCAAAAGAGGTGGACAAATTCTTGGATGACTGATGACAGGGTCGAGTAGCACCTGTAAGGGGCTACAGACCTCCTTTACATTTGCATTCCAAGATCACTTTCCTTGTGGTTTGATGCTTGACACAAAATGAATCAGGATAGAATTCAATAAAAGCATTGTTATCAGATGTGAGTTTATGAACAGAAACAAGGTGTATGTTTGATTTTGGAACATGAAAAACATTATGAAGGATAGAAATTGAGATGAACCAGTAATAAACGATTGACCAATGTGAGATATATGCAAACCTGCTCCACTTGCAGTCTGCACTTGATCTGATCCTCTGTACAGATCTTTGATTGTCAATCGATCGAGATCGGAAGTGATGTGATCAATTGAACCGGAGTTCGCATACCAATTTATGTCAACTTGATATGATGTTGACACATCATTGGCTCCACGATCTTTAGATTGGTATGAATGATCGAAGCGATGATAGTAGCGCAACGCATCATGGCCACGCTTCCCACACACCTGGCATGAAGATCTACTGTTGCTGCTGCTGCCGCCTCCATAGTGGGCACCATGATTGTTGTTGCCGCCGTAGTTGCTATTTCCACCATTGCCATTGCCATTGCCTCCTCAATGAAGGACCACGACCACCACGACTACGGCCACACCCTCGACGAGAGCTATTACCACCTTTGGATACCTGATTAATAGAGGAGGAAAATTGGGTAGAGGTGTTATTATGCTGCACCCGAAGTTCATAAGCAAGGAGATACCCATACAAGTCACTTAGACTAATGGGTTCAGATTTGTCATTATGGATGCAACGAAGGGTTCGTAATCACTGCCGAGTCCAGCAAGGAGGTAAGACACGACTTCTTCATCCTGGAGAGGGTAGCCTATGGATGCCATGGTGTCTGCCAAGCTTTTGACTTGACGAAAGTAGTTTGTAATAGACATATCTTTCTTCTTGAGGTTTGCAAGTTGCATCCGCACTTGCATCACTCGTGCTTGAGAATGAGATGCAAACATGCGATCAAGGGCGTTCCACACATCGGCTACCATAGTGAGAAATAGGACGTGGCCAAGAATTTCCTCAGTCAATGAGGATAGAATCGCAATGAGCACCAATTGATCTTGTTTGTACCACAGCGCATATGTAGGGTTAGGAACCAGGCACTCTGCACATCCTTCGATAGCTTGGGTAATCAAGGCTAGAGGCATCTCTACTGATCCATCTATGAAGCTTGGAAGCTTTTGGCTGCGAAGTTATGGAACAATCTGGGCTTTCCACAACAGAAAGTTGTCTGTTGAATTTGATGTTGATGAATTGGCCAAAGGAGTGTGTGGGAAGGAGACCAGCAATTGTAGAGATTGCGCCTGCCATGGTGGAAGCAAGGCAAGGAGAAGACGAGGAAGAAGTTGAGGGCGACATCACGTAAGTCGTCGACATCGATCTGTGTTTTGAGCTTGCTTGGCTCTGATACCATGAAAGAATTTTTAGGAAAGCCTCACCTCAAATCAGGGTGCTATGGATTACCTATACTATGTTGAAGATTACAACTAACTTACAACAACCTTGAATCAGCAGGATAGAACCGAATCAGATACAACTGAATCAGAAGACTCCTTGCTGGACAAGGTACAGTGCAAAGTATTTTAACCGTATACAACTTAGAAACCTCTGTTTCTAACACAATAGATACAGCAGTACGAGAGAACGATAGTTCGAGTGTGCAAGTTACAAGTAGGATTGAAGATGCTACCAGATTTGAATGCCAAGCTGTGAGAGGAGAGCTGCAAGAGGACATGGTTACCAAAGATGGTAGGACAGCGTCGGGAGGAGATGCTACCTAATATGAACATCAAGCTGCGATAGGAGATCGTTCGTGAAGCTAATGGGGCAAAGCGACGCAAGGAGGTGCTGTGATGCTCCAGTGAGTTCCTGACCGAACCAAAGCACACATTGGATGCGCCTGACGATGGCAAAGCTTTTAGCGTCGATCTCAATGATAGAGAACCACAAACGACGGCAAATCGATGAGATCTTTGCTACAATGGTTCTTGCAAAAAAACTTAGATTGTGGCCAAATCTCAGCGAATCTCGATTGATCGTCTTAGGGTTCATGATGAGAAGGCCCTGGCGCATTAGGTGCTCACTTTAAGTAGCATCGAAGGTCGCGTGCACAGGACAGAGGTGGAAGACATGGCGGACATGGCGCCCTGCTTCGAGTCCAGTTCGGAGATGACGACCTAGAGCTGCACACGTGGTGTGATGGATGACCAAGTTCACCCAATGACATGACACAATCCGAACCGTCGACGAAATCCAACAGCTGTTGCTCACTAGGGTTCCAAACAGTATCGATCGATACACGAGATTACGATCCAACGGCCATAAACCCTAGGGTTTCTGAGGTTGCCATCCACCGTTCGATCCTACGGTGGAATCCCAAGGGTTTGGCCGAACTTTGGCCAAGGCAGCTGATTGAGCAGGCTTAATGGGGTTTCGACCAAACACTGCTCTAGGGTTTTCAAAAGACTTTTCATTTCAAATAATCCCAATAAATAGAATAATTCAGATAAGGTATTAACAATACCAAAAAAATTCCTAAAAATATTTTGAGCCATTTATATCCAAAATAAAATATTTCCAACAAAATTTTATTTAAAATTTTCCAATATTTAAATGCTTTTCATATTGAGCATAATTCAAAAATGATAAATAATTCCAAATAAATTACAGAAAATTCCAAAAATTCATAAAATGCTCAAATAGCTATACTAAAATAACAAAATGTAAAATTTAGGATGTTACAAATCTCCCCCCTTAATAGAATCTCAAAATCGAGATTCAGAGCTAACTAAGGAATATGTTAGGTAACTCTGTCTTCAAATCTTCCTCAATCTCCCAAGTAGCTTCACTCTCTGAATAATTACTCCATTGCACTCTGCAGAAACGAATTGACCTATGTTTGGTCTTACACTCTATAACATCCAAAATCTTAATCGGTCACTCTTTGTAAATCAAATCTTCTTGCAGTTCAATAGACTCCAACGATGTCTACTCTATTGGCACTCGAAGATACTTCTTAAACTGAGAGACATGAAACACATCATGTACTCATGTCAATAACTGCGGCAGCTCTAATTGATACGCAACCTATCCTCGACGGCTCAAGATTTTGAATGGACCAACATATCTTGGCACAAATTTTCCTTTAGCGTGAAACCTTTTAACTCCTTTAAGAGAGGTAACTTTGAGATACACGAAATCTTTTGGCTCAAAGCTCAACTCGCGACGACGATTATAAGCATAACTCTTCTGCCTTGGCTGAGTTACTTTTAACCTCTCTCTGATCGTAGCAATCTACTCTTCGGCTTTCTTAAGAATACCAGGCCCAATACAAGACTCTCCTGTCTCATTCCAATTCAACGAAGTACGAAAGGAACGACCATACAACACTATAAATGGTGATATTTGCTACCTTGCCTGATAACCGTTGTTATATGAGAACTCAACATACAACAAACAATTATCCTACAAAGTAGCATAGGCTAAACACAAGCTCTCAATATATCCTCCAGAATCTTATTAACTCTTTCAGTCTGATCATCTGTCTACGGATGATATGCTGTACTAAAATTTAGATGAGTTCCTATTACTTTATGCAGCTTATTTCAAAATCTTGAGGTAAATTGGGTACCTTTATCTAACACTATCTTCTTTGGCACTTCATGCAACACACAATCCTTGACATATATAACTCTGCAAAGTGATCTCCTAAGTAAGTAGTCTTAATTGGTATGAAATGTGCCACTTTGGTCAAGTGGTCCACTATAACCCATATAGAATCATATCCACTCTGAGTTCTAGAAAAACCCTAGAGATATTGATCTTATTACCAGTTTGCCTCCCATTTCTACTAAGGGGATCTTTTAATGGCTGTAACAATACCAAATAAAATTGATGCATTTCTTTTACTCTTTGGCATACATCACATAAAGTTACATGTTCAGTGACTTCACACTTCATGTTAGGCCACCAAAACCTTTCCTTAAGATTCTGATACATCTTAGAACTTCCTAGATAAATTGAATACTTCGAATCATGAGCTTCCTCAAGAATCAACTGCTTAAGCTCCTTGTTAGGTACACAAATTCTATTCTTGAACCACATAGTACCCTGATCATCCAGAGTAAAATATTTGGCATTGCCTTCATCCATCTTAGACTTAATTCTCTTGATCTTAGAATCATCTTTCTGACCTTTTCTGATCTAATCTTCTATAGTCGACTTAACTTCTAAGGTAGCTAAGAATCCTTTTGGAACCACTTCCAACTTTAGCTTCTGAAATTCCTTACATAGTTCAAACATATCCTCCAAAACTAGCATATTTGCATTGTGGCTCTTACGACTCGAAGCATCGGCTACCATGTTAGCTTTTCCATGATGATAATGGATTCCCACAATATAATCATTTATCAACTCCAACCATCTTCTTTGTCTCGTACTGAGATCCAAAAAAACTCACAAAAGCTCAAATATGCTTGATTCTAAGAAAGAACAATTTTTCACCATGATCTTAAGACCCAAGATGCATTCATATTTCTCCCCATTTGATGATGTCTTATTCACATTTTCTCCCCATTTTAGCAATATAGGCACCAAGAGAGCATTTTCTCCCCCTTTTGACATGTATGAATGAAATACATTCTAAAAGAGCTTTGAATATTGTCCAAGTGACTACAAAGATAAAGTATGACACCAAGCTACTCAAGTTCAAATTATACTAGTCTAAGGCATGTCCAAGTGCAAATTGTAATATCCTTGCTAGAAAGAAAAACAAGACTATGCTGTTTTTGTATGATGTCAACAAGTGTAAACACTTAGCATAATCTCTACACTAGAAGCATAGCCATACAATGGATCAAATAGATTACCTAGAGTTCAACTTAGTCAACACTTTGGGGAAGCTATAAGTGCATAAAAGATCTTTCATGCTCAATCATCTTTTTAATGCAAATTTTTTATTGTAACGCACACAGTGGGGTGCAAATATTTGACATTATTTACATTATTTACCCACTTTTCTCTTTTTTATTTGTATTTTTTAATTTATGATTGACTCATGCCAGGGTCTACCATCTCAAGAAGAACTCTTAAAAGAATGGCTTTGGTCATACATGATACATTCCAAGTTCTTCCCAAGTGCAATGGTAAGTAGTCTCGTGAATGTAAAGTCTTGACATCAATTTGCACACAAAAGTTAATTTTTAACCATTTTGGCACTTAGATTCATGAGCATGTAAAGGACTCTAGTATGGATCAATCTAGCTTCACCCAAACTGGATTTCAAAAATCATGGCATATGCACCTAGTGAGGAAATATAGAAAGTAAAAGCTACACGTTTCATGAAGTTTTCATTAAAGCTCAATTTTCATTTTTAGTAAGCTTAGCATGATGAAGCAAAATGAACTTAGACATGGCTAAGCTAGCAATGATCTTCAGAAAAGTAGCAAGGTGCATAGCATGAATGACAACTTATTTGCATAATAGACAAAACTCATTAAAACAAAAAATGAAGTCTATATACTAAAAGACCATGTGGAGGTCTATCCTTGATGGTGATGAGTAATTGACTGTGGTTTAGCATGTTGTGCTTGAATTTGAGTTTGATCTAATTGGATTTTCAATCTAGAGCAATTTGAGTTGCTATGTGGAGACCAATCGTCAGATCCCGAGTGGTCTGGTTTTTGGCTGGTCGGAGACCAGTCATCCGATCCCGAGTGGTCTGGTCTTTGGCTGGTCGGAGACCAGTCATCCGACCCCGAGTGGTCTGGACTTTGGCTGGTCGGAGACCAGTCATCCGACCCCGAGTGGTCTGGTTTTTGGCTGGTCGGAGACCAATCGTCCGACCCCGAGTGGTCGGGGCTTTTGCTGGTCAGAGACCAGTCGTCCGACCCCGAGTGGTCGGGGCTTTTGGCTGGTCGGAGACCAGTGGTCAGACCGCGAGTGGTTGGGATGGATTTATTGCACATCTTTGTGGGCATTGCTATGTGAGGAGTTTCCTTGTCTTTGATGGTTGCAGGACGACGGTGCTAGGTCATGGTAAGGCGGAGGATGACCGGGACTAGGCGAGGAGCGTCGGAGGTCCAAACGGTTGGGAGATCGCCGGAAGATGATCGGAGACGGAGTCCGGGCAAGTCAAGAAGACAAGGAAAGGAGATGATGCTAGCTAGATGCCGCGTGGATCAATGAGGACCGTCGGATTGAGGTCTAGTTGATAGGTTAGCGGGTCTAGGTAGTATGCTTTGAAAACCGTGCAAGAAAACCCGGTATGTGTGTGGGTTTTGGGTTAGCCCTTGCATGGCTGTGTGTGTGGGTTAATCTCAGCCCTTAGATGAGTGCTCTAGGGTTGAGGGACTCATCCAAGGGTGGTAGGTGGCCCAAGAGTAGTATAAATAGGGGTGGAGGGGTAGCCTCCTCCCCTTGAAGGTTTTGAGGTTTTTGATGCTCCTTTGAGCTTTGCCCATATGAATGTGAGGCTTTATAACCTCTCCTTCCAGAAATGAAATGTTTCCTCAAATCATTTCTTTTCTTTATGCATTTACATTACGCATTTAAATTACGCAATTTACATTATGCATTTAAATTCCGCAATTAAATTCTGCACTTACATTCTTGCAATTTGGATTTGCCTCCCCTCCTTCTAAATGCTGTTCTTCTAGGATTTCTTGAGGGTGTTCATTTGGTTTTACATCTTTCTTACACACTTGGATAGACTAGAGATCAAGTTTTTTATCAATTTGCAAATCTGTCCAGAACTTGTTCTTCACGCAGCAGTCAGTGTTTGATTTTTATAAAAATATATAAAAATCATTTTTAAGTGATTCTTTTTGGATACGGTGCAGGACTCATATATACATCTGTAGAAAATTTATTGAGTCCACTGGTTGCACCGTTTGAGAGCTATGAAGTGAAAACCGAGCCTCAAACTTTCTGGTCGAAGTTCCTGACCTTCTGTATTGCTTGATTTTTCATTCTTATCCTACAAAGCTTTCTGAGGTGATTTTTGGTGGAGTGTTTCATGACTACTTCTCACAGGGACAAAAATTTCCAAAAATTTTAGAACAACAGAAACGCACCAACCACCTGTTCCAACTGAGGACAATTTCTGAAAATCTGCTTTAACTTTTCTGAAAGGAGACTTTGGTATTTTAGCTTTATCTCTTTTAGAAAAGAAGTCTTTTGAATTGATTCCTCTTTTGTTTGGACACTTGACAACCAGGATTGTGATTAAAAAACCCCTCATATGATTCATGGTTCTTATCCATACAAGCTAGGGGTACACATAGTTGTCTAATTGTTCTGGGTTTTGGAGGGTGTGCGAATATGAGAAGCACCAGTTTGAACAAAAATATTTGGGTGCTTTAGATTTTTATTGCAAGAGTGTTTAGAGTACTTTGAGTGGGGGAAATTTTATTTGGGATCATTCACCCCCCCCTCTGATCGCCATTTCGATCTTTCATATACAATGCATGAACAACTTCCCAAACGCCTCCTCAACAAGTGAATCAATTTTAAGCATAATTTTTGGTTCAAGTTGAGTTATTAATATAATTAAGTTTCGAAGACTCCCAAATGAACTCAATAGAAATCAAGAACACAGAATGAGAAGAGGAAGTTAAGAACCTACAAGGTAGGTAGCTACAGAGCATAGATAAGGTGATAGAGAACACTATGCCTCAGACTTGCTCTCATCTTCCTAAGTAACTAACATAGGAAAGCTAACTCTAAAACCAAAGTTAGGGAGTGAGTACACACATACCCTGCCTACCTAGGGGCCCAACACCTGCTAGACCTATAAGACTATGAGGGAACTCAACCTAGAGAGAAGAGAGAACAACTAATTGTGCATGATAGCAACTTATAATATAAGATAAGAGGTCCATGAAAATCATGCCAGAAATCTAAGTGTAGTGAACTCAGAACTCTAGAACTAAAGCCCAAAAACACCTAAAAGATGCAAAAGAAAGGAAATACTGGAAGTAAACATACATAATACATAATATACAAAACTATCTCCTCCTCAAGAAATACCGTAAGGGCACACTGTAAGATCGAGGATGCCAACTAGAGGGGGGGTGAATAGGCGGCTATAAAAATTTCTTCAATGATTAATTAAAATCTCGCCTAAGTACCCTTATGTCAAAACCTAAATGCTAATAGATGCGGAAGCGATAAACTAAGATTTTGACAATTAAAGCCTAAGTAGGTGAGCTCCGACCTTCACAACTTTGCCGAGCCTTCTCACAATCTCCTTGAGAAGGTCACTGCGCACGACGCCTCTACACGCCGTCTAGGTGTCGCAAACACCAAAAGTAACAAGTCAAGCCCTCTGGCTTGAGCTCCACCAAGTACAACACATGTACAATGGTGATCACCAAGTGCAACACATGCACAAGGCTCCCCTCAAGTGCGACACATGCACAAGAGGCTCTCAATCCACATCTAATTGTACACACATGCAATTAGAGCTCACTCTTAGCTCAAAAATTAAATTGGAGAGTGCAACACATGCACAACTCAACCAAAAAGAGCAACAAGCACTCCAAAACCTTAGCAAACCCAAATGCCAACCCCCAAGGCTCTTTTTATAGCCTCCACAAGAAAACTAGCCATTGGGGGGAAAATGGGCAAAAAGACCTAGGAAACCCGGTCATACCGCCCTAAGGCCTCTGGTCTAACGGCTAGAAAAAACTAGCCGTTACTCGGAAAATCCGATCATACCGGACCCCAAAAATTGCCTTTCGGCCGAAATACCCCTTCTCTGGAAAAAATGCACCGGAGTGACCCCCGTCATACCGCCAACCGGTATGACCGGAGAGGGTCCAGTCATACCGCTGGCCGATATGACCAGAGTGACCCCGGTCATACCATTGCTACAGCTATAAAAAAAGCTCATAACTTTTTACTCTGAAATCCTATTTAGATGATCTTGGACTCTATGCGAAGCTTATCATGAGGGCTACAATTTTCACCCTTTTTCAAGATGTAAGCAAACATAGATATTTTCAAATATCTCCAAAAAAACTCAATGTAGTCACTCAAGCCTAAAATCTGATTTCTCGAAATCCTTAACAAAGACTTGATCAAAAGCGTGACTACAAGCTAGAAAGAGTCAATAAGATCAAATATTGAGCTATGTGATGATCAACTCATGATCAAAACACATTTGCAAATAAACCGTGAACCTATGAGATCAATCCTCTAGCTATGTAAGGATCAACACATGATCCCGACACTTTGCAAAACATATTTGCAAATGCCAACACATGCTCTAGGATCAAAACCCATTACCTCTAGCTTATTTGCAAAACACATTTGCAAATAACAAATCAACATTTTGCAAACACAAAGCAAAAACTTTACTTAGCCTTGTAATGATCAATACATGATCAAATCACAAGCTAAACTATAGATGCATGAGCTCTCACTTTTTGCAACACATGCAAAACTTAGCTCTATGCAAAAACCATATAAACCAAATTACATGAGCTATCTCCCTTTTGCAACACATGCAAATCCATAGCTCCATGTAAAAACCAAATCGATTAAGATTCAATAAGAAGCAAGCATGAGCTTCCTTATTTGCAACACATGCAAATACTTAGCTCATGCAAAAACCAACCAAGAGAGTGAGTTAGAGTGAACCGAATTGAGTTCATCAACACATGATGAAGCTCAAGCTATACGACTCAACCCCTCTTAATAGTACGGCAACCTACACTAGCAACCCGGTCTCCCATCCAAACACCGAGACCGGTAAAAGACTAGAAACACATCCTTAGCCCTAGCTAGTTATACCTTTGCATCTAGCACATCCACTTGGAGCTTTTATGATTTTCATCTTCTCCTCCCCAAGCCGGGTCTTTTCTTCTTGTTCATCAACACATGATGAACCTTCTCTAGCTTCACTTCAGTTCGGGATTCATCCTTGAAGCTCATAATGATTTCTTCTTCCTGATTCTTCATTTTTTTGGACTCAACCTACTTCACAACTCATGGAAGATTGTTAGTCCAATAAATACGGTTGCCTCAATCATCAGTTGCACTCCAATAACACATAATGGATGCCCCCATGATCGATTGAGCATAACCCTAATCAATTTGAATGATTTAAAGGTGTCTTGAGTACTTTGATACAACTAATGCTTCATTATACTCAAGAACTTTTCGCTTGTCCTTAACCAATGAAGAAACAACATCAACACAAGATTAAGCGTTCTTTGATTGATTGAAAGACAACCGAACTCAATTTAAATTTCATTTAAATTGACATGAGTTTATATTAACTACGCAAGTTTCATATACTCATTTTGATGGTTACTAAGTAATGATCCAAATTATGTTGGAGTGGTGGAAAGGGATCAATACTCTTAATACCATCAATAATAGAATAAACTCCATTTAAATGTGTGCATACAAATAATTGAACTTGAATCAATATGCACATATTCAATTTTTGATTGCTTTGGAGTTTGTCTTATATTGCCATGAGTATACTACAACTACACAAGTTAAATATACTCAAGGGGTTGTTTCAAAGTAATGATCCTTGATATAGAAAGATGAATTAGATCAATACTATTGAAACAAATCAATACTATTGAAACGTCAAGGTAAAGTATGAACTCCCCCTAAATGTGTGCATTCATGTATATATAGAATTGAAACATTAATGCACATCTTGAGGTCTAAATAATTGTAGAGTTCATCCTTTAACTTGAATCCAAAATATGCATTAAGATATCATATAATGAATATGAGTGCATACCTTGGGTTTTCCATTTTTCAATGAGATGAGACTAATCAAGGATATACTCAATAAAAGAGTTAGTCTCATATTTGTATTTATCAATATGATCGTGAATATTATATCCAAGGAATGCAACAAGATATGATAATATGAACTCGAATGCATACCTTTGATATTTCCATCTTTTTCATCCAAAAGAGACTAATAAGAGTTAAGCTCAACATAAGAGTTAGTCTTATAAAAAGATTTGTCATTAATTAACAATTGAGACTAATCAATATTATGATTATCAAAAGAGTTGGTCTCAATATTATATTTGTCATTAACACCAAAACTAAATTAATGGAGCTTGAACTTTCACACACAACTCCAAACTCTCCTCTTAAGGCTATAAACCTAGAGCTATCCAAAGGTTTTGGCTTGTAGACTCCGGTTGTTCTCGCCACATGACTAGAGACTCCTGTTGGTTCTCTTCCTTCACCTGTGTCCCAGGTGATGAGTTAATCACCTTTGGGGATGATTCTTCAGGCCACGTCATCGCCAAAGGTTCTGTGTGTATTAATGAAAAATTCTTTCTTAAGGATTTTGCCTTGGTTAATAAGCTACAGTGTAATTTGCTTTCTGTTTATTAGCTTATCTATGATGATTTTGAGGTAAGCATAAAGCATAATGCCTGTAGAATTCTTGATTCTTCTGGAGGGTTGATCTGCAGGATTTCTAGGTTCGGGAGAGTCTTTCGTGCTGTTTTTCTAATTCTTCCAGTGATTCTCTTTGTTGCTTAGTTGCTTCATAGTTCCGTGATCTCTCCTTCTAGCATAGAAAACTTGATCATATTGGTTTTGATCATTTAACTCGAGTTAGCAGCCATGATCTCATTCGTGGTTTGCCTAAAATCAAGATGGTCAAAGATTTGGTTTGCTCTCCTTGTCGACATGATAAGATGGTTGTTGCTTGTCACCCCTAGTCACTGTTGTGATGACTGATGCACCGGGATAGCTTTTACATATGGACACTATTGGTCCAACTAGAGTGTAGTCAGCGGGTGAGAAGTGTTATGTTTTTATCCTTGTCAATGATTTTTCAAGATATTTTAGGTATTTTTCATGGCATCGAAGGATGAATCGTTTACCCATTTTAGGGGTTTGGTCCGTAAGTTGTCTTTTGAGTTTCCAAATGCCTTACGAGCTATACACATTGACAATGCATGGAGTTCAAAAACTCCTACTTTGAGAGCTTCTGTGAGGAGTCAGGCTTAGAGCATCAGTTCTCCTCTCTATACAATCCTCAATAAAATGGCATTGTAGAAAGGAAGAACATGACCTTGGTCGAGATGGCTAGGACGATGCTAGATGAGTATAGTACTCCTAGGAAGTTTTGGGCTAAGGCTACAGCTACTGCTTGTCATGTGTCTAATCAAGTATTCTTGAGAGCACATTTGCACCGCACTTCTTATGAGTTAAGATATGGGTGAAAGCTTAGTACTTCTCATTTTCATGTGTTTGATTGCAAGTGTTTCATTTTGAAGTCTAGGAACCTAGATAAGTTTGAGTCATATTCTATTGATAGTATCTTTCTAGGTTACTCAATTTCTTCTGTGGCTATAGGGTCTGGAGCTGTGAGGCGAATAAGATCATAGAGACCTATGAGGTGACCTTTGATGAGGCTAGTCTAGGAGCTAGACCCGATATATCAGGCTCTTCTTCCCTCTCCGAGACATCTTTGTAGAGGATGAAGATGATGAAAATGATAGTGTTCCATCTGATCCAGTCCCCTCTGCACCTGAGGTGTTTCCTGTTTCTATCTCTGCACCTCATAGAGACTAGCCCTTACCTTCGGACTCTCCTGCAGCTAGTGGCTCTTATCATGCCTCTTCTGTTCATGAGGTAGAAGCCACTTCTGCTTTTGGACCTCTCCGGCACATTTAGTGTTGTTATCCACCTGATCAGATGATCAATGATTTGTTTGAGCATGTCACGCATTCAAAGTTATGCGTTTCTCTCTTTTTTCTTTACTCTGCCTTCGTTGCTACTTTTGAGCTGAAGGATGTTTCTCATGCATTGACAGATGAATCTTGGATCAATGCTATGCATGAGAAACTTGAAAGTTTTGAGAGGAACAAGGTCTGGCAACTTGTCGAGCCCCTATCTGGTCATAATGTTATTGGGACTAGATGGGTGTTCAAAAACAAGCAAAGTGAGGATTGGGTTGTCATTAGGAATAAGACTAGGCTAGTTGCGTATATACGGATTTACTCAGGTTATGGGTTTTGACTTTGAGGAGACCTTTGCCCCTATAGCTAAACTAGAGGCTATTTGAATCCTGCTAGAATTTTTGGCACCCAAGGGTTTCAATCTTTATCATATGGATTTCAAGAGTGCATTCCTCAATAAGTATATTGAGGAAGAGGTTTATGTCAGGCAACCTCTAGGATTCGAGAACCCCAAGTACCCAAACCATGTCTATAAGCTTTCTAAAGCCTTGTATGGACTTAAGTAGGCCCCTAGAGGTTGGTATGAGAGGCTTAAGTCCTATATTATTAGCCATGATTTTGATGTGTAAAGTAGACAGGACTCTGTTCATCAGACACTAGAATTCTCATTTTTCTTCTTGTCCCAATTAATGTGGACGATGTCATCTTTAGCGGCTCTTCACACTGCCTTGTGTCTCAGTTTTTAGATGTGATGAGCACAGAGTTCGAGATGAGTATGATGGTCGAGTTGAGCTACTTCCTCGGCTTTAGATCAAGCAGACTCGGGAAGGTATTTGCATCAAGGCAAGTACACTTGAGACCTCCTGAGATACTTCGATATGTTTGATGGGAAGTCGGTGATGACTTCTATAGCCACCACTGCTATCCTTGAGCCCGATGAGGATGGTGAGCCAATTGATCAGAAGTTCAGGAGCATGATCGGCTCCCTCTTGTACCTTAGTGCTTCGAGGCTGGACATATATTTTGTAGTGTGTCTATGCACTTGATTTTAGGCTTCTCCTCGCGCCTCTCACCGCCAAGTGGTGAAGCGCATCTTTAGGTACCTTCGAGCTACTATTGACTATGGTATTTGGTACTCTTCCTCTTCTTGTCTGTCCCTTAGAGCCTTTTCAGACGCAGACTTTACTGGCTGTAGGATATATAGGTATAGTACTTCTGACACTTGCCAATTCATTGGCACTTTTCTTGTCTCTTGGTCATCTAAAAAGTAGCCCGGAGTTGCACAATCCATCGTTGAGGCCGAGTTGTGGCAACAGCCAGTTGCTGTAGTTAGGTACTTTGTATGAAATCGACCTTGTGGTACTTTGGGTTAGAGGTTGATAGTATTTCCCTTTGATGTGAAAACACTTCTACTATTTACATTGCTAAGAACCCAGTGGAGCACTACAGGGCTAAGCATATTGACATAAGATATAACTTCCTTGTGGACCATATGGAGAATGGAAATATAGTTCTCCAGTTTATAGAGAGTGACCATGTAACACCTTGAAATTTACTCTAATTTAAAATTTTGGAGTATTTTTTATTTTTGAGAATTTCTGAGAATTTATAAGAATTTAATTGGATTTATTCATTTGTGACCTTTCTTGAATTTCATTCACTTCATGCAAAAGTTTATACAAAGTTTTATTGAAAATATTTTATTTGAGTTCCAAATAGCTCAAAGTATTTTCTGGAATTTTTCTAGTATTTTTGGTTATTTTCTTGGAATATTTGAATTTTTAGAATTATTTTAATGAAAAAGGTTTTAAAAATGGCTATGAACAGTAATGGGTCGAGCCGTTCACATCGCCCAACGCGCTGAAACCCTAGCCGCGGCAGATTCGCACCGTCGGATCGAGATCCGGCCGATCGCCGCTGCGCCGCGTCACCCGCGAACGTCGCGCATCGGATCGTGATGGAGCCACGCTAGACCGGCGATCGCGATGGCCGCCACGCCGGTCCGTTCGCCGGTTTGCGCGTGCGCCGAGGAGTTGTGCACGCACGCCGAGAGCTCCTCTCGCGCCGACTCGCAGACTCCGCTCTAGCTCGCCGTAGTTGCTCGAGTGCGCCGTCGTAGTCTTTCGCCTTTTTCTCGCCATCCGTTGAGTCTCCGCCGTCGCCGAGGCCACCGGAATAGCACTCTGGCCGAGACGCGTCGAACGCGCCAGTTCTTCACGCCAGAGAAGCCCCGTAGCGCCGTTGGCTGTGTCGTCTTCCCCAGCTCCAACAACCTTCGCTTCCTCGCCGCCGTCGTCTTCATCGAGCTCCGTCGACCGTTCGATCTGCATCGCACGGTTCTGGTACGTCCACGTCGCTGCTCCCTTTTCTTACACAGCATTAATCTTGACCGTTAGATCTAGATTGAACGGTGGTGATTAGATTTAGTTTCTATGCCTGTTTAGATCTCAGTCGTTGGATCGTTAGTGTACGCGTGAGATTGCGCCGCATCGCTAGGGTGAACAGTAAACCGCTCTGGTAACCTGCGCCGTCAGATTAAATCTAAATGGTAGAGATTAGATCTGGTTTTGCCTTAAGGATCCGCGTCGTTCAGATTTGAACGTGCGGCGGTGATGGCGCCGTACTCTCGCCGAATCGCGTGCCGATGCGTGGGCATTTTGACCGGGGCAGAGACCAGATCCAGCCGTCGATTTCGAGCGTGCCGCTGCGATCTTGCCACGTGGCCGCGCGTGAACCGAGACGCCGCCGAACGTGCGCGAGATCCAGCCGTCGGATCCGGGAGTTCCGTCGGATGCGCGACGCGTGGAGGCACAGAACGCGATGCGTCGTCGAGTCGGTGCGTGGGATCCAGCCGTTGGATCCGAGCGACCGTCGGATGCGCGACGCGTGTCGCGTGGATTCGAGGCAGTGCGGTGTGACACGTGAGATCTGACCGTTGATTCAATGAACGGCTCGGATCTTGCCGCGTGGATGCACTGTGCTGGTGGACCGAGTCCACGGTGGACTCGACCCGAGCCGTGGACCGAGTCCATAGACCGAGGCGACGTGGCAGCACCTGAAGCTGCCACGTGTCGTGCTGATGTCATGCTGACGTCATAAATATTTTTTATAATTCGCCCGAATTTCATTTTGGTGCTGACGTCATCATTAGGTCATGCTGATGTCATAAATCCCAATTTTTTCCGTATAAAAATAATTATAACAAATCGGATTTTCTGATTTATATTTTATTTAAAACTTTGAACGGCTATAACTTTTGCATTTTAACTCCGATTGAGGTGATTCCAATTTATAAAAATTTGTAAAATTGAGATCTCTTTATTTATGAATTTTATTTGAATTTTTGATGTCCTTTAGTATACTATTTTGGTTATTTATTGCATATGTTATTTTTACACGTAGACGCAAATTTGCCGAAAAGTTTCGAAGAAGAGTTCGTCGCTCAAGATCAAGCTTCGGATCAAGACCAGCAACTCTTTGAAGGCAAGTGATGCTTTGACCATTTTGATCCCAGTTTTTTGTGAACATATATTTTGCTTTAAAACTATGCATGCTAAATTAATTAAAATATATTTAAATGAATTTGGGTAATTTAGCTAATCAACCCATACTGTTAATGTCACCTTGAAATTACTATTTGTATGCCTTTAAATCATTGTCCACCCTAAGGTTATTCATATCTGTTGGATGTTAATATGATGCCAACACGGGAGGCTAGACCGTGAATAGATGCTTAGCCTTGCAACGAATCATTGATGATCTTTCGAAAATACTATAATATTGACTAATGAAATACTGAATGTATTTTGAAAGTGGTGTGATGATGCCACATGATGAGATTCAGGTACGGAGACCTGTGTGGTTCTGTATCGATGTTGAGTTATTGTTGGCATGTGTTGCACAATAATCAACGGGGTGGGAAATGATTTAGGCTGGGGCAAGTGGCAAGAGGCTGTGTGCCAGGTGGGCTTGTGTGGCAATGGGTTGTCACATTGGGCTGTGTGCCACTGTTGAATGTTGGAAGTCTTGCCTTGGTCAATTAAGGACTTTACCTTGCAAGCCTTTGATCTGAGTCATCTGTACAACCACATGTGTGATATGGGATAGACCTAGTTAATTAGGGTTCTGATATCTTTCCTCTGATACCTCAGGGTGACAGTACACGGGCGTGTAACTGTGCGGGGGAGCGTACCTGTGCTGCGGATTGGTACCCATCCAACGGTGTTGGCCTGTCCTATACTTCGGCTGGCACTGCGTGAGAGGAGTGATAGCGAAGGCAACACTGGAGAGGTTCTTTGGTTAAGGTAGAGGTTCCTGAAAGGCTTTGTTATGGGCAATCACCTGTGTGGTGAGCGGTCGTATCTTGTGGGTAAAGTGTACAACCTCTGCAGAGTGTCAAAACTATTCGAATAGCCGTGTCCGCGGTACTGGACATTGCTCGGGGATTACAGTCAAGGGGTAGATCTTCAAAAACAAAATGTGGAAAGGGTGGCTGTGTGTCAATGTTAAAAATGAATTGTTAAGGCTGTGTGCCGAGAATCTTCGAAGAAAAACCATTTGAAGAAATTAGTATTATTTATAATTGTTTCATTGCTTTAATCTAAATAAGATACTGGTTTAAAAATGATGTTTGATGCAAAAGAACCAATTAAGCCAATCCTTTGGAATAAGCTTTGCATGTAGTAATAGCATTGCATTCTGTGTATTACTTGTTGAGTGCCTTGTGTACTCACCCCTCCTTGCTTATCAACCCCAACATCAGTGGAGGAGTCGACACCAGCGTGGGAGGAGGAGTACATTGAGGATCCGGGCAATTAGGGGGCAAGCCCAGTCGGTTGCCCGTGGCAAGATGAAGGCTTCCACGACATTTATTTTTATTCCGCTGCTATTTCATTTACTCTGAATAATGTAAGCCCTGCGTGGCTGATTTTATGTAAGGAGACCATAAGGTCGTACAACCCAGTTTATATAAATGTTTGCATTATTTATTCTAATATCGCTGTGAATGTCTTTGATGTGCAACCCTGTAAGATTGTGTGTGCTAGCGTGATCCTGGACTAGCACAGAATACACAGAGGGTCCGGATTTGCAGATTCGGGTCCCGACAGACCACGAGCTTGTTGATATCAACAAGTGCAAATCTGGGAACCCAATACTGAATCACACGACAAGCAGAAGTGCCAGTCATAGGAACAAAAGTGTAGACTCTACTATCTCTCTGACTCTTAACTCTCATAAATCCATAAGCAACACCAGCAGAAGATCTGGGAGCTGGAGCTGGGTTGGCCCACCATCGTGTAAAGGCCAGACCATCCTAGTGATGCTGCCCAAATCTCCTAATAGGAAATACCTCACACCACTGATATCTACCTTGATGGAAAGAACAAGGAATACCAATAGGACGACAGAAAGACTGACCACGAGCAGTTCTAGGATGAAGACTAGAAGGAACAGCTTGAAAACTAAGTCCTGAATGCTGCCCAAAAATAGAAGATACTCTAGCCAGTCTAGAAGACATGGGTGCCTTAGGAGCACTCTGAGTCTAGGAATGACCCTGAATACCCCTAAGAGCACAAACACGCTCACGCTGTGCAATCCTGGCATGCCTAAAGTAGAACTTAACCAAATGTCTATCCTTCTAACAGAAGGTGCATTCATCTTACTAGAGGAAAAAGCTACAGAAAGGGCTACCTTCTCATCAAAAGTCCCTTAAACAACACTTGCTAAGCAAAACACCGTAGTGCTAGATCAAGGTGCAACCACAATTTCACCACTCTTGGAGCCACGCACAATGGTGGAAGGATGTACCCGAGTGTGCTCCAAGTAGTCAAATCTTAGGCCCTGATTGAATCTACTAATCTTGGATTGGTCTAAGATGAGATTAAGCTTCTTCTTGCCTCCAATAAACTTCTTAAGAGTGCTCATGAGGTACTCACACTCATGGAAGAGAGAGGCACAAGAAGAATAAGGGGAAGAAGAAGATGAAGAACCAGAATAGTGAACAACAAGTGCATATCTCTCCCTATGCATGGTAGCCTCAATCTTGAGGGCCTCACAAGAAACGGACTTGGCATTTTCAATCCTAGCAGTCCGAGCCTCTAGTTTCTTCCTAAGTTCATCATAGATTCTACCCATGTCCCCCTCAATCTCAGTATATCTAGTACAAGCAACTTGTGACTTAGCTAGTAGGTCCTTAGAAAGTTCAGCACACTTGACATTCAAAGTATCATTGCCAATTTTTAGTTGCTTAAAACCCTCACATAAGCTAACTGTGTCCTTAGAAGAAATTTTTTTAAGTTCTTCATTTTTAACAGAAGCTTCTTAAGGTGAACAGTCATGGCATCAATCTCAGCTAGCAACTTAGGGCAATTGTCACAAGGAGAACATGTAGGAGTATGAAGAAGACTAGCATCAATAGGAATAGCATCGGTAGTACTCAAGCTAGCATTCTTCTATCTAAGAACTTCAACCTCATAAAGCACTCTATCATGTAAGGTCCTTAGTTTCTCTAACTCAACAAGCAAAGCATCGTAGGTAGGTAGGTACCTCATTAGACTCGCTGTAGAGGTCGTTGTCGCTGATGCCATTCTTGTCGGCCATGAAGCACATGCCGGTGAAGTCATCGCCTCCCTTGGTCTTCTCTTGTAGATCATCCTCTCCATCGTCGTTTCACAATGTCTCAGTGTCAGAGAGGGTGATGTCATCGAGTGCGGCGAGGAAGTGGAGGAAGAGCTTCTTGTTCTTCATGAATTTGTGGAACTTCTTGTCACGTGTGGGATCAAAGTTAGAGCCTTCTTGTTGCGATTCTTGTTAGTGTAGTCATTCTTGGTCACACCTCCATAGTCGTTTTTCCCTTCTCCGGCTTGAGGTAGTTGGCTCGAATGTGGTTGGGGCCACTACACTCAAAGCAGGTGATCGATACACCTCTCCTCCTCCTCTCTACCCTCTTATATGTGTGGTAGAATTTTCTGGTTAGGAGGGCAAGTTCATTTTTTGGAAAACTCTCCAGATGCTCATTGCTTATCTCACAAAGAGCAGAGAGGGAAAAACAAAAGAACACTCAGAAGTGGGATCGGTAACCAAGGCCATCGACTATGACTTTGTCTTGCGAGAGATGACATCAATCTCATGAGTCTTGAGTCAGGAATAAATCCCATCAAGAGTCAATGTTGACAAGTCCATGGTGTCCTTGATGGAGGTCACCTTCATCTCCCAAACTCAAAGATTGAGTGCCATTAGAAAAATCTGAGCATTATCTGAGTCAGGTTATGTGGTACCAACTGCTCGGAGATTGCTTAGGATCTTTGTGAAACGACCAAAGCACTCGTCCAAGGAGTCCCTAGCGTGCTGCTTGAACTTGTTGTAGTCATGATTGTACTGATCTTGCCTCACCATCTTGATTTGGGTGGTACCCTCATGGTAAGCATCGAGGGTCACCCAAATCTAGTGTGCAGATTGTAAGTGGGAGATCCAGTCATACTGCGGCTAAACCCATGTATGAGGGTGTTCCTTGCCTTGGCATTTGCCTCAACTTCAGCTATATTCGCGACAATGACGTTCTCATCGGCACGAACGGTATACGGGAGCTTCACCTTCGCCATATCATGAAACCCTAAGTAGCCATGTATGACTCCATCCTGTATTTCTAAAAAGGATAATCCAGCCAGAAAAGATTGGAGGCTTGGTGGAATGCTTGTCCGACACCATGGCTCTCGAGACTGGTCAAGATCTAAAGAGAGCAAAATCGGGCTCTAATACCAATTGAAGGACTAAAAATGACAATCAGAGGGGGTGAATGATCCCACAACAATTTTCCCCCAAAGAAACCTACCATAGCCTTGTAAGACCTCAGAAGAGTGAAAGAAAAATATTGTAAAAAAACCAAATCAGGGGTGGCACTACCGCACTACAAAGGCCGATAGTGCTGGGATGAATAGTAACCCTGGAACTAATGGGTTACTGTAGTGGTAGTGCCATGCTAGGGTAAAATAGGGATGAATAATGAAATCAGCACGAGTTCAAGATCTAAAATTCATATAACTTTTTTATCAACTGATCTAAACCCTGTGAAACTTTGTATGCACCTTCCTATGGATGTCAGAAACCTATTCCAACCTTCAATCGCAAGGATTGACATCAAAATTTTGGTCTTTTTTAAAAATACCGAAGGTTGCACCAAAACCAGGTCAAAACCTAAAACTTCACCCTAAGCTTGCTCGTGGAGATTTAATGATCAAGATGATCTTAAATGACCTCCCACATATCACATCAAGTAAGAACTCCAAAGAGATTGCCCCGAAACGTGCAAGATCAAAATCTACCTCAAATCCTTCCTTCTCAAGCCAAAACCTTGAAATCTCTTAATGATCATGAGAGATCTTGCCTAGATGATTGGGTGATGATCTCCAGTGTATACATCTATCAATTACTCATCCTTGGCAACACAAGATCAAGAGAAAAAACCAACAAGAAAGATCAAGTATCAAGAAGGAAAGTCAAGAACAAAAGCCAAATCTTGAGCACGAAATTAATCTTTATTTCAGAGCATGAGTATGGATTACAAAGCCTCTCACCTGAGAGCAAAACCCCCAAAGAGCGCACACACCACACTAGAACACAAAATCTTGTGAGAAACCTAAAACTCCTAGTGGCTAAATCTAAGGTCTGAAGTATCTCCTCCCAATACGTCTCCTTATATAGTGGAGGCAACCCTAACCCTAAACCTGGACACTAAAAGTGGATACCATCCCCACTTGTATGGGCTAACCTGAAACCCAACACTCTTAACGGGTTTTCCACTCACACAAGCATGCTTTTCAAAGCGGCCATTACATTGATGTCAAATCTGCACCGCGAGCCCGAATTGTCTCAAAACCACTTTGGCATGGCCTAAACCACTTAGGCCACCGCCGCGGTTTTCCAAACTGCCTCGACCGCTAGTGTTGGACAAATTACCAATTTACCGCAATGAGCAGTCTTCCTTCTCCTCGAAGACCATGCTTCGCGCTTCCACGTGGCCCCAATGACTTTTCGCCAAGCCTCTCACGAGTCTAGACTCCCCTGAACCATCCTCACTTGCAAGCGGGTCCATGTCACTTGACGCGCCATGTGTCATTGACCACTTTATCATGGCAGCATCAGCTTTCTTGACTGTTCTGGACCTCAACTCCTACCTGAGCCTAGTCCTAGTACATGCTATTACTCACCATGTCCATCACCAGTGCTTCACGCTCCGGTTCCTTATCTTCCTAGCTTGCAACCACTTTATGACCTCAGTCATCTTCCGACGTCCCTTAACCATTCTGGACCTCAGCTCTCCTAGCCTGGTCTCGGTCTTGCCTTAGCCTCACTATTACCTAGCCCCGAAGTCCTATAACGAACATAGACAAGTAAACCATCACATAGTACTATTCACAATAAATGCAGTTAACAATTACATCATCACAACAAAAATCACAATCTGCTAGAAAATCGGCACTACCGCCCCCTAGGGCCAGTAGTACCGCACCCCGGCACTACCACTCCTAGTTGATCGGTAGTGCCGCTCTCACTAGTCAACCCCAAGATAACTCTCTCTAGAAAATAACTAACGCCACGAGGCCAGTAGTACCACACCCCCGATACTACCGCTCCTGGATGGCCTGTTATGCCGCTTGTGTCTAACCCCAGAGAAAACACTTCTCTGTAAAAACACTATCACTCCTAAGGCCGGTAGCTCGGCAGGGCCGGGAATACCACCATCCCAGGCCAATAGTGCTGCACGATCGGCATACCACCATTACAAAGTTGGTACTTCTTCCCAACACTGACATCACCTCAAATTTCTTCAAATTCAAAATAGAATTCAAAACAAACTCAAACTTGAGCACGACATGCTCAAACACAGTCAATAACTCATCACAAACCTGGATAGACCTCCACATGGTCTTTCAGTAGTTGGCAATGTTATCAAAGGAGGCGGTAGGTGCTATTGTAGAATTTTGAGAAGGCTCTAATGCTTTTCCCTATTTCCATTGTTCCCACTGTATAGCCTACTCGCCTGTTAGAGTAACAGAGTACTTTCTTCTTCCATAGCCATATTTTCTCTAGGGCCACCCCTGCCCTTGCCTCGACCTCCATGATCTCCATCTCGACCTCCATGACTCCGATCTCCTCCTCGTCCTCCACGATCACCACGATCGCCATGATCTCCTCCTCGGCCTCCACCATACCATGGGACAGGACAGACACTGCTCAGGTGACTTCTTACCCTACATTTGTAGCACTCCCTATCATCAAGTAGAGCATAGGAAGATCTAACTAGGTTGTTGTCCCCCGGTCACTTGTAGTCCAATTTCGTCCTTCACCATAGCTAAAATAGCCTCCTCCATGGTAGGTAGAATTGTCAAGTGAAATATAGCAGCTCTCCTACTATCAAATTCTAGTTTTAGCTCTTTTAAGATGTGTGTGAGCCGCCTATGTTGCAGCCACAGTCTGCCAACTTCAATATCACCAGCACATGTTAGTTGCAGTGGATCATAGTAATCTAATCTGCCCATAGCTGCTACAACTCACTAGCATACTCTTGGATGGTCTTCTCCTACTGTTTTAGGACATCCACCTTGCCCTGAACCTCCACCATAATCATCATGTTGCCTGCCCCAGCGTACATGTTGCTCAGCGTTTTCCACATCTCTGATGCATTCTGCATCGTCTCCATCATCCAAGCAATAGATGAAGACATTGAAATTAGCAACTAAGCCACCACCAGAGAGTTGGTGGTGTTCTACGTCCTCCAATTCATACTTGCCTTGTCTATAGGATCAACACAAGTCCCTTGTAGGTAATGCTCCACTCCCTTCGCCCTCAGAATTAATTGAGCCTTTCAAGACCAACTCAGGCAATTCTTACTTCCTTCTAACTTCACATTTTTTGGCATCAGCTCCAGCTTCACTTCGTCGATCCTGTATCAACCCTCAGATCAATCATACATGTCACCAAAAGGTCCTGTAATACGCTTCTCATATCACCTTGTGTGACCAGTGAGGAAGTTGACTCAAACATCCTTTCATTAGCCGCCATCATTGTGGCATTATCCTCTTGCTTCCTTGCAGCCTCAATCTCCTTCGGAGCCATCTCATCTGAACAACTCGAGCAATATCGATCACAAACCTATGACGTGTGTATCTCCACAATCACGGCAATCCTTCAAGCATTAATGTTAACAGAAATCACAGATGTGGAATCTCTGATACATACGAAAAATGAAAAAAAATAGCAAGCCCCTTTCTTCTCCCTTTTCTTTTTTTCCTGTTTTTTCTCTCTTTTCCATGGCCGTACTTTTCCTTTTTTTCCTCTCTGCTGCTTCCGGCTTCTCTTTTCCTCTCTCTCTTCTCATTGTTTCTTCGTGCAATGAACCCGAGAGAAAGAGGCCCTAGCGGCGCCCCTGAGCAGCGGCGGTGCCCTAGCGACTCCTCTAAGCACCGACGATCAGGCCCCAAGTTGCGACCTCAGTGGACCCTAGTAGAGGCGGCTACCCGCGTGATACGTCCCCGCTGAGTAGCGTCGATGGCCCAATGGCCCTGAGCGATGATGGTGTGAAGACGAAAGCGACGATCTGGGGCTACCGAGCGCAGCGGCGTGAAAACCCTCGGCGAAAGTGATGAAGCGTGGTGGATGGTGGCGGATTGGGATGGTTTAGAGGTAACTAGGTTTGGACTCTAATACCATATAGAGTTTGAAAGAATTATGTGTGTCCTATTGGATCCTACACCCTTTATTTATAGCGAGAATTACAATCGTAACACAATTGAACTCTATCTCTAACTTTCTAATTTATCTCTATTAGAATCGGAGTTTATTCCGAATTCTATCCCAACAGAAGGAATGAAACTTGACCTTGTTCTCTAGACCGGAGGCCAGATCATCATCTAATTACGAATAAAGTTTGTCTTACCAATGGATAGGCATTAGGCAGAACCTTTCAACACATGACTTTGGGAGCTGGGAGGAGCCGTACATAAGGTTGCATAAAATATACTCCCTTGGTTCCTAAATAAATATCATTTTAGGTTCTTACATTTTTACCAAAATACATCTACAAAAGACTGCATTACTCTTTTTTTGATAGTTTGTCTTATTCTAGTTTATGGTAGTGTTGACGTCAAAAACTTGAAGTAGGGTTTCGACAACAAAGACACGCATTTAATATCTGGTTCGAGCGTGCGGTCGATTAGACACAGAATCGACAAGGTAAAAATATAAAATTCACTCAAAGCCGATCGTGAAGATCAATCAGCTTATACTTAATCAGCTCAAAGCCGATTAAACCAAGATAAAACAGGATATCTAACTAGCCGATTAAGGCTAATCAGAGGATAAAGGTAGATCGATTATGAAGAAGGCGATACGCAACAAAATCAGAATAAATCGAACCTGGTGCGTAATTTGAAGAAGATCAACAATCGGTGATGCACAACTTTATTAATCAAAATTGAATTACAAATACTAGATTACAAGAACTACTCCTAGTTGACAGGAAAAAGTTATGTAGATTGGTGTGTTTGATTGTGTTGTTTTTTTTCGCAGCTCGCCCTTGCCCTCTTTTTATACCCGTCGACCGATCGTGTCCTATTACAACACATTACAAAGCCTGATCCATATCGGCCTCAATCCGGATAGTTTTTCCTTAAAAATCTTTATCGTTACCAAATATCTTCAAATATTTCCAAATCATCCGTTGGTTACTGCACGTTGACTCTTTTGCCGATTTTGACCATACCTGCCAAATTTTAGTGCAAACAGGTAGTAAATGACTGGACATAGCTAAAGAGGAGAGGTATAAAAGAAAAAATGGTAAAAAGTCATATCAAAATTATAGGGTGATATATCTTTAGAAACAAGATTTTAAAGCGGCTTTAACATATCTCATTACTCATACACAAAACTGCTTACAATTTCACCTAGCAACTGATGAAGCAACCGCGTAGCTTCCAACCAGCACAGAAAATTTCTAAAAGTCAGTTACTTCAGCACTATAACAAATCTCATTACTCTACACAACACTGCTTACAATTCACCTAGCAACTAATGAAGAGCAACAGCGTAGCTTCCAACCAGCACACAAAATTTCTAAAAGTCAGTTATTTCAGCAACACGTTGGAAGACACATCATGGAACTTTAGCTTTCCAAAAGTAGTGGCCCACTGACAATGGCCATTGTTCTTCTAATTAAGAAAGAAGGAAAGACTTAAGGTTTGAAGAATTAGAATAGTTCACACAAACTGTGATTCTCTGCCACACCAATAAGAATCGACCACTTTATAAAGGCCTCAACTTTCGCCCTATATATGTCAATAAAAGAGGCGGGGAGGCCTTAATTCTTGTGAAGCTTATTGTGGAGTTGGCCCCGACCGTAAGTATATACATCTACTACGACATGACTTAGAGAGCTTATCCTTCAATTGCTCATACACACCATTGTTGTGTTCATGATGAGAAGCATGGATCTGTACTTCACTTTAGGTTTGATGTGCTGTGTTCTACAATCCCAGTACCATATTACAGACGCAAGCCTCCTAACCTGGATGAGCAGCAACGCCACGGAGCAGGAGCACGCTCTTGCCTCCTTCAAATCTCTGGTGTCAGCTGATCCGTTTGGGGCATTGGCATCATGGAACTCGTCCAACAGCCTTTGCAGCTGGAGAGGGATCAGGTGTAGCCGTTCGCACCCTGAGAGGGTCATCGCGTTGGACATGAAGTCTTGTCAGCTGGTAGGGCGTTTGTCGCCGGCGCTGGCGAACTTGTCATTCCTAAGGAGGCTTGACCTCAGTGATAACCAGCTCCATGGGGAGATACCTTGGGAGCTCAGCTACCTGGGCAGACTGCAAGTGCTGAACATCAGTATAAATTCTCTTGAAGGAACCATTCCTGCCGCTCTTGGTGGATGCATGCGGCTAAGGATACTCAGCGTCGCGAGCAACTTGCTCAATGGTGAGATCCCAACCGAGATCGGCTCACTAAGTAATCTAGCCCAACTGAACCTCGGCGGAAATGGCCTGTCAGGGAGGATCCCCCAATCAATAGCAAATCTGTCTTCGATCATGTTTCTAAGGCTCAGCAACAACTCCTTGTCAGGTACAATCCCATCTTTTCTAGGGAACCTCTCAAACCTCCAGTACATCGTTTTTCCATACAATTCACTAGTAGGAGGTGTCCCTTCGTCGTTGGGCAGCCTTTCTAGGCTCTCTTTTCTTGGCCTGGGGAATAATAGGCTATCAGGAACTATTCCTTCCACCATTTGGAACATTTCCACCCTTGTAGCTCTGGGCTTGGAACAAAATTACAATCTATCAGGGAGGTGTCATCGACCAGCTACAGTATTATACGTATAGAGTATACCGTCTTGCCGGCTATGTGGGCTGAGTAATGTTGGGGCTAAGCCCATGTAAAAGTGGCCCATGCAGGTCAGGGTTTGGCTGAGTATATAAAGCCGCAGTAACAGAATCGAACACAGACACGAGAATGAGATTTCTTGATCCCCAAACATATTCTTCTTCCTGAGTTCTTCTGTTTCTCCTCAAATCCCCTCAATCCTCTTCCCAGACCCCTTTCCTCTCTTGCGTGAGTCTCAGGCATTAGAGGTTCGTTACAAATCTGGTATCAGAGCCAGACTCGGTCGCCCTGGCGCCGAGAAAGAAGCCAAACCGGTTCGAGGAGCAGATGGCGAAGGCACTGGCGACTGTGGAGGTGCAAGGAGAAGCCAGCGCAGCGATGCTCAAGGAAATCTGCGATCAGTTCAAGGGCCTGCAGGACTCTCTGAATGAAGTCAAAGAAAACCAAAAGAAGTTCCAAGATCGAATGGAGACGCTGGAGACGAAGACTGCAGTGGTCGGGCTGCAGGGACTCCCTACGGCTCCGGTTCAACATTTTTCGCAGCAGGGTACGACATCGGCGGCTACTGGATCACTATCGCCTATGGCGATAAATGATCATTCATCGGGGCTCAAAGGTCGTCGAGGTGATTCGCTTCATCACGGGGATGCTGATGGGATCCTCCGACTTCCTCAACGTTTCCAACCCGTGGGCGCACCCTTGGCCATGAATCATGCGCTGCAACCATTTGATGAAAGGCGTACAGAGAACATTAACGCAGGTATTATGTCCAACCGATTTAGTCACTGTCATACACCAAAAATGGAATTCCCTAAATTTGATGGTGAGAATCCAAGGCTATGGCAAGAAAGGTGTGAGATATACTTTGAAGTATTTGGAGTACAAGAATGCTTGAAAACACGTTTTGCATCTTTGAATTTCACTGGTTCAGCGGCATTGTGGCTCCAGAAGATGGAAGCCAGGGGTAGGATTGAAGACTGGAATGAGCTGTGTCATCTAGTTAGTGACAAGTTCACCAAGGATAAATATCAGAGCTACCGCAGACAATTGAGGGCACTAAAACAGACGGGATCGGTATCTGAATACACCGATCGATTTGAGCAATTGAGGCATCATCTATGGTTGTACAATCCCACGCTCGATGAAACATTTTTTGTCCATGAGTATTTAGAAGGGCTGCAGGGTACTATTCGCTCATCCATCTGGCTCCACCGTCCGCCAGATGTGGACACAGCAAGTGCCTTAGCTCTGTTGCAAGAAGAGGAACAAGAAATGGGATTCAAGCGTGGTTCTGGAAAAGTGGAAACTCATAAGGGGTACACTAAATTTAACAATACTTCGGACAGATGGAAGATAGAAGACAAAAATGAAAACATCAAACGGGCAGAGAATCAAAAAAAGCAAGAAAGCAACAAATGGGAAACAAAATTAGCAGGTCTGCAGGCTTATCGCAAGGCTAATGGACTATGTTTTACCTGTGGGGAAAAATGGAGTAAATCGGGACATAGTTGCCCTGATAAGGTGTCTTTGCATGTCATTGAGGAGCTAATGGAAGTCTTGCAATTGAGTTCAAATCAACCCGATGTTGACAGTGATTTAGAAGAAGAGCCCTCTGGAACATTGATGGCGGTCTCAGCAGCTCCTCATTTTAAAACTGGCAAGAGACGTACCTTGCGACTTCCAGGGATGATTGGTAAGCGGGAAGTACTCATTCAGTGGACTCAGGCGATGAATTCTTTTATCAATGCACAACTTGTTCAAGATTGCGTGGCCAACTCAACATATTGATGAAATATTGTATGTAGTAGCCAATGGAGGGTCTCTAGGATGCACTCAAGTGGTAAAGAACTTGGAATGGTTTAGTCGGGACACACATTTATGCAGGAAGTTAAAGTGGTACCATTAGGAAGTTATGATCTCATTTTGGGCATCGACTGGTTGGAAGATCATAGCCCTATGTGGATTGATTGGCAGAGCAAACTCATGAAATTCTGGTACAAAGGAAGAAGAATAGTCTTCAGGGTATTCAAGATACTACAATTCAGTATCAGAAAATTGGAGCTCGTAAACTTCAAGGGCTGATCAAACGCCAAGCATTATCTCATTGTGTTACTATCCAACACACTCCTCTGGATCGGGAAGTGCAAGTTATGGATAATCAGGAAAGTGAAGAAGTTCCAGAATGTGTCCAATGCGTAATTCAGGCGTTTGATCCCTTGTTCCAGGAACCTTGTGGTTTACCACCAGCACGTCCCAATGACCATACTATTCCTTTAATCTCAGGGGCACAACCAGTGAATCTCCGACCTTATCGCTATTCGCCACAACAGAAAGATGAAATTGAACGCCAAGTGCGTGAGATGCTCAAGTCAGGTGTTATCCGGCGCAGTACTAGCCCTTTTGCCTCCCCAGTGCTCCTTGTGAAGAAGAAGGACGACACTTGGAGGCTATGCGTCGATTATAGGCAGCTGAATTTGGTTACTGTCAAGGATAAGCATCCACTACCAATTGTTGACGAGCTCTTGGATGAATTGTCAGGGGCACAATGGTTCTCCAAGCTGGACCTCCGCTCGGGATATCATCAGATTCGCATTGCAATGGGGGATGAACTTAAGACAGCATTTAAAACACATCATGGGCTGTATGAGTTTTTGGTGATGCCATTCGGATTAACCAATGCTCCTGCCACTTTCCAAGGTATCATGAATCAAAATTTTGAGCCTCATTTAAGAAAAGGAGTCCTTGTTTTTATGGATGATATCTTGATCTACACTGCTACTCTGAATGAGCATGTGCAATTACTTCAGAAGGTCTTCCAATTGCTTCAACAGAACAAGTTAGTTGTCAAGCGATCCAAATGCTCCTTTGCCCAGAAACACCTAGAGTATTTGGGGCATGTTATCGGTTTTGATGGTGTTTCAACTGACAAATCAAAAGTGGAAGCAGTAAGGGATTGGCCGGTGCCTAGCAATCTGAAAGAGCTGCGAGGGTTTCTAGGCCTCACAGGCTACTACCGAAAGTTTATAAGGCATTATGGGACCATTAGTAAACCTCTCACTGAGTTGCTCAAAAAGGGTGTTTCCTTTTGTTGGCATCCAGATGCTCAACATGCATTTCTTACGTTAAAGCAAGCACTCATCCAAGCCCCAGTTCTTGCCCTCCCAAACTTTCATAAGCAGTTCATCATTGAAACGGATGCTTGCAAGCAAGGTATTGGTGCTGTTTTGATGCAGGAGGGCCATCCGATTGCTTTCCTCAGTAAAGGGTTGAGTAAGAAAAACCAGACTCTGTCTACATATGAAAAAGAGTGTTTAGCAATTTTGTTGGCTATTGAGAAGTGGCGCTCCTATGTTCAGCATAACCGGTTTATTATCCGGACAGATCAAAAAAGTCTTACACATTTGGCTGATCAGCGGCTGAGTACAGGAATCCAGCACAAGGCATTTGTGAAGCTAATTGGTTTAGACTATTCAATCCATTACAAGAAGGGGATCACTAATGCGGCAGCGGATGCCTTATCCAGGCGACAAGAGGAACAGGAACTCCATGCGATTTCTTGCAGCACACCTCAATGGTTGGAAAACTTGGTCACTGGCTACGACGATGATCCCGAAGCTAAACAACTTCTCACTGAATTAAGCTTACCGGGAGCTGAGCACAAACATTTTCAATTACAGGGAGGAATTCTTCGGTACAAGGGTAGAGTATGGATTGGTAGTAACAAGCTGGCCCAAAGTCACATCATGCAAGCATTGCATCACAGTGGGATTGGGGGACATTCCGGCATTCAAGCCACCTATCACCGTATCAAAAGTTTATTTGCTTGGCCCAATATGAAGCAATGTGTTCGCACTTTTGTTCAGAGTTGTGAAATATGTCAACAGGCAAAGATAGAGCACGTGAAACTTCCTGGGTTGTTACAACCTCTTCCGGTTCCTTCTCAGGCCTGGACGGTGGTTGGGTTGGATTTTATTGAAGGGCTCCCAAAATCCAACAGATTTGATACCATTTTGGTTGTTATTGATAAGTTCACTAAATATGGGCATTTCATCCCACTTGCTCATCCATTCACAGCATTGCAGGTGGCTCAGGAGTATCTCAACCAAGTGTATAAGTTACATGGTATGCCTCAGATTCTCATCTCCGATCGTGATAAGATCTTCACCAGCAATATCTGGCAGGAGCTTTTCAGGCTGACGGACACTCAATTGCATATGAGTTCTGCTTATCACCCGCAATCTGACGGTCAAACTGAACGCCTCAATTAGTGTCTGGAAGGTTATCTCCGTTGTGCAGTTCATTCTCGACCGACTCACTGGGCGAAATGGCTTCCTTTGGCAGAATTTTGGTATAACACGAACTACCACTCGGCCTTGGGCAGGACTCCTTTTGAAGTGCTATATGGTCATCCAGTCAGACATTTCGGCATAACCCACCTTGAAGCTTGTTCAGTCCCTGATTTAGAAGATTGCCTCAAGGAGCGAGAGTTATTATCCAAACTTCTTCAGCAGCAGTTGTTGCGGGCTCAACAACGGATGAAGTGGCAAGCTGATAAAAATCGGTCGGAGCGCTCTTTTGAGGTGGGTGATCTTGTTTACCTGAAGCTGCAGCCATACATTCAGACTTCTGTCGCAACCAGACACCATCAGAAGCTGGCTTTCCGGTATTTTGGCCCTTACAAAGTTATTCAGCGTATCGGCGAAGTGGCCTACAAATTAGAGCTTCCTCCAGGCAGCAAAATCCATCCGGTAGTACATGTCTCACAATTGAAGCGTCATGTGGCAGCTGACAACCAAGTTAGTGCTGATTTGGCCTGCATTACCCTGGAATTACCAGCCTCTATGTCGCCAGCAGCTGTTCTGGACCGAACCCTGGTGTCTTATGGAGGTCATACTCAAACTCGTGAGCTTGTTCGTTGGAATGGTCTTCCGGAGTATCTGTCTACATGGGAACAGGTGGATGATTTGCGTCGTCGATTTCCCTTTCTAACGGCTTGAGGTCAAGCCACGTCGAAGGGGGGAGGAATGTCATCGACCAGCTACAGTATTATACGTATAGAGTATACCGTCTTGCCGGCTATGTGGGCTGAGTAATGTTGGGGCTAAGCCCATGTAAAAGTGGCCCATGCAGGTCAGGGTTTGGCTGAGTATATAAAGCCGCAGTAACAGAATCGAACACAGACACGAGAATGAGATTTCTTGATCCCCAAACATATTCTTCTTCCTGAGTTCTTCTGTTTCTCCTCAAATCCCCTCAATCCTCTTCCCAGACCCCTTTCCTCTCTTGCGTGAGTCTCAGGCATTAGAGGTTCGTTACAGGAGGTTACCTCTGAACATCGGACATACCCTTCCTCAATTACAGTTGTTGGTTTTGTTCTTCAATAAGTTCCATGGCCCTCTCCCTGCTTCACTAGGTAATGCTTCTGAATTGAATAATATCGAACTTTTTAATAATCTATTTAGCGGTATCATTCCTCCGGAGATTGGAAGTTTGCAAAAATTGGAGAGGCTGGTCATTTTTGGTAATTTGTTAGAAGTTAACAAAGATGAGGATTGGAAATTCATGAAGACATTAACAAATTATACAAATCTACATCATTTGCTTGTAGGTAATAATAGAATAAGTGCGCCACTTCCGGCTTCTATTGCCAACCTATCTACTTCTCTTCTTACCTTGTATCTTGGTGACAATGAAATTTCTGGAAATATACCTCCCGGCATAGGCAACCTTGTTAATCTACAAAATCTTAATATGCCTAACTGCAAACTCATAGGCGCACTTCCTTCTTCTTTGGGCAAGCTTCAATATCTAGTAACATTAGACATGTCCAACAACCACATCAGTGGACAATTGCCATCCAATCTTGGGAATCTCACACAGGTACTTTATGTTTATCTTGACTCAAATGCTTTTCATGGAATAATTCCAAGTTCCCTAGGAAAAATGAAATCATTGCAAAACCTAAATCTCTCTTATAACCAATTCTTCCGTACAATTCCTAAAGAGTTAGTTAGTATATCCACATTGTCAATTAGTCTTGACCTCTCGCACAATCTTTTGGAAGGATCAATACCGCTTGATGTTGGTCGCTTAATAAATCTGGTTGAATTTCATGCTGAATCGAATAAATTGTCTGGAGAAATTCCAAAAAGCTTTGGCAAATGCCAGCTTCTTCAGTTTCTCTACCTACAGAACAACTTCTTGCAAGGCAGCATCCCCTTGTCCTTAAGTGGATTGAAGGGCTTGCAAACTTTTGACCTCACAAACAACTACTTGTCAGGTCAGATACCTCTATTCTTGGAGGATTTCCATGACCTTCATTATCTCAATCTCTCCTTCAATAACTTTGTTGGCAAAATGCCAATCGCTGGAGTATTCACGAATGCTTCCGCAGTGGCAATTCAAGGCAACAAGAAACTCTGCGGTGGCATCATCGAACTACGTTTGCCACCTTGTTCTTCCTCCAAAACCCTCAACAAAGAAAAACACAAACTTCTGGTGATCGCTGTGGCCATTCCTCTTGTTATTGCAACGTTGTGCCTTGTTTGTTGTATGCTCCTATTGGTTCGGTGGCGCAATAGTAAACTAATCAGAACTCCAACTGTACCGTCAATGGCATCTCATGCAACAATATCTTATTCTGAGTTAGCAAGAGCAACAGATAACTTTGCTGCAACAAAATTGTGCTGAACAAAATGCACGCCCGTAACAAGGTGAATGGATGGGCTGCACTTTTTTCAATTGCGCTGAACAAAATTGTAGTTACCTGTTGGACTGAATTTATCTGTTTTTTGCATGCTTCAATGGGGAAGCCCGAGAATAAGTCATGTTTTATTTCTTTGGACGTAAAGATGCATATCTACTTAACATTTTGGAAAAGAAAGGGAAAATGAA
The DNA here is from genome assembly GCA_036346275.1 of Otatea glauca. Lineage (NCBI taxonomy): Eukaryota > Viridiplantae > Streptophyta > Magnoliopsida > Poales > Poaceae > Otatea > Otatea glauca. The sequence continues at coordinate 19,052,233 of CM070713.1, forward strand.
GACATTCAAGATTGATTACAATGACATGGAGGATAAAGAACAATTTGGGAGCACAAGAGCTCATATATATAAGTATAGGTGCGACAAAGAAAACCTAGGCACAAACTAATTGAACAGGTTTGATGATTCTATCCCATATCGCATAATTTTCAGCTGACATGAGACACTAACGCGTAAATAAAATAGAAAAATGTGAGACAATGTGGAGGTCACCACATGTCTTGTGATACATATTTGACAACCGTGGTCCATGTTTTTTGGAGTTTGCGAGCTGTCGAAGTTGCAAAGTCTGGAAATTCATAGTTTCAGTCTAGGGCAATCAGATCATTGTGCAGGGACTAGAGGGTGCCAGGTATGCCCCGATCCTACCAAAAATTTGAAAAGTGCTACAAGATCACTTCTTTAATAGACTAAATTTGTTGCTTGAATTGGTTCTAATTTTAGTGATTTGAGATTTGCAAGACCTTAGAATTATTTGTATTGTACTTTTAGTAAATTTCAAATATATATATATTGGATTTATGATCTTACTAAATCATCGTATAAGTCTATAGTGTTGCATGTGTGAAATATATACCCTTAAAAAAAATTTTCTAGTTCCGTCACTGCCAACTCTGCAAGGGCGGTCAAACCACCCGGCATATGCAGTTAAGAGTGTCGGTTGAACGAATTTTAGTTTCTGCGATTGAATTTCAAGGCTAGCTGTTTGAGTGGCATTGAGGGTGCAGTCAGACCGGGCCTAGCAGTGTGACCAGAGTTTAGAAGACGGTTGCTATTTTGCACAAGGTGTGTTTGGCTAAGTCATTGGGTGCTTAGACCACCACGGTTCATCCATGCATTGAACTGACGGTTGTACTGGTGTTCTATTATAGGGGTTTGACTAGGGTTGACGGAGAGAAATTGGAGCGGTCAAACTGACCTTTAGTTGGCAGTTTGACCACGGGTTGTCAGGCCGGCATGTAACTAGTAGCCTGACCGGCTTTTGCAGTTTCAACAAGCGGAAGCTTGGTGTTTTCGTTGGCATCATTGCATACATGTTGCATTCCAATTTTATGAACCAATGTGGGTTAGGTTTAGAAGAACTTGTGTCCGGAAATGGATGGTTGGTCTGTTGGTGTTCTGCATTGCTTGGAGGCAACTATAGTCAATGACGAGGTAGACCACGACTTGGTTGGGAGAACCAAAGTTTAGAACAGTCAAGGAGGGCGGATGAGATGGTTGGGCTCAGGAAAAGCGTAAAATAGAAAAGAACCATGGAAGGTCAAGTTAGTCAAGGGCCTTGTGAGGCAAGGTGATGTAAGTGGAGCTGAGTGACTTGAGCCCGTTGCAAGTGAGGATTTTTTCGATAGTATTTGGATGCATGAGAGACCTAGCGGCAAGTCATTGAGGCCATGTGCAGCAAGTTAGGGCATGGGAGAGGCTTCAAGGACAAGGATTTGTGAGAAGGCCAGTGGAGGGACATTTTAGGAAATTACCCAATACCACGAAAAATGAAGAGAGCCAAAAACAACGGCGCATGGGAAGGCAATTTAGACCATATAGAAAGTTTGGATCCTGTGGAGAACAAGCGGAACAATCAGACACGGATTTGGGTGTATGTGCTTTGAGATGTGTGCATAAGTGGTGAAAACCTTGTTATGTGTGATGCCTCTAGATTTGCCCAAGTGCTAAGTGGATAATATTCATTAGGGTTCAGATTATGGTTATTTAAGATGAGAGGAATGTATGCCTCCTCTCTATATAAGGAGATGAGATGGAGAGTTGAGATTTGGGTCTTTTGAGCCTGGCTACTCACGAATAGGTTGAGAGGATGAGCTTAGATTCTTTATAGCTTGTGTGAAATCCATGCGAATTAGTGGCTCTTGTTCTCCCTTGGATTGCATATGTATTTTCTCTTGTGACTTGATGGCTTTTTCTCTTGAATTGACTGTGTTGTTGGCCTTTCCCTCTTGTTTCTTGATCTAGATGAGTGCTGAGGACATGTAAGTGATGGATATAACTCTTGGAGGTCAGATCCCATCCATTTAGGCATTCCCAAGGCAAAATCTTGAAAGATTGCTCTGCTCTTGCTTGAGAAGGGTCAAATTTGGGGTTTCCTTGATCAAAGGTTTTGATTCTTTCTATTCTTAGGCTGGATAGGAGGTGTGTGGAAGTTGGTTTAAGATCATCTTCACCATCCTTTATCCACGAGCAAACTCTATGCTCATATTTGCTCTTTGAACCTATTTCGGTGGAACTTGGCTTTGGTGAGGAAAAAGTCTCTATTGGTTTTAGATCAAGATCATGAACACACACAAACACAATGAAGAACACAATAGCGCACAGAGAAAAAAATATTTGTAAGTTGAAAATTGAGGAGATGTGTTCACCATCCTAAGTCAAGTCCGTTGAAGATGAGTCTGGAACGTTGAGGAGATACATTTGCCGTCCTATGTCGAGTAAAATGTTGGGTAAGCCAAAGTTGATACCGACTGCCTCAACAAGTTAGAGTTGTTTCAAAATTTAGAGATAGTTGATGTTACAAAATTAAATGGGTGAATGTTAGGGTTAATCTTGTAACAAGAGAGGAGTCTGACCGAAATAGGAAAGAAAAGAGTCCGATTTTGATTAGTTTTGAATCCGTTTCTTATTCTCAGAGCTAGAGGTTAAGGGTATAAATTCCTAGGTAGTTTTGAGGTTTGTAAGCAAGAGAGCAAGGAGCAAGAAAATACAAAATATGCTAGTTGTGCCGCACCACAAATATTATTCTCTCTGTGTGTTATTATGTTATTCCTTGTATTCGTGTGTGTTCATGATCCTAGGCTAAAACCAACATTTGGTATTAGAGTGAGGGTTTAATCTCTTGTCATGCTTGCCCTGGGGAGGCCACCACAGTTGTGTCTCAGAGTAGACTATCATCGCTGAGCAACGTAGTGTTGAATAGGATTCAATGGTGCATCGAGCGTGGCATGGCTGCAGGGTGCATGCGACTCCATAATAAGGAGACAGTGAGACAGTAAGCCGTTGTTAAGTCAAAGTTGCGTCATTAGCATAATGTTAGAATTAATCTTGTATTAGTAGGAAATGGATTTGTTTCTATGTAGAATTCATTTTCTTGTAGGTTAGTTAGTAATACTACTATATAACCAAGGTATTGGTTGCTTGTAAGCCATGAGAAAAATAAGAGCAAGAAAATACAAAAAGTGATATCTGTGTCACACCACAAATATTTTTCTCTCTGTGTGCTATTGTATTATTCCTTGTATTTGTGTGCATGTGTTCATGATCTATGGCTAAAACCAACAATTGGTATCAAAGTGAGGTTCTAATCTTGGTTCCGCGCTTGCCCCCGGGGAGGCCACCACTGCTGCGCCTCGGGGCAGGCTATCGTCGTTGAGCGACGTAGTGTTGAGCGGATTTCAATGGAACATTGAGCGCTGCTACGGTGGTGCATGCGGCTACATGACAAGAAGATAGCAAGGTAGCGAGCTATCGTCGAGGTACTCACAGTACTTATGTGTGTTTTAAGTGCTCAAGTGTGTAAAGCTATAGTCCGAGTCTCCATGCCATCGAAGTTGCATCACGAGTGGGAAGAATCGGTGAGAAGATATGGCAGCGAAAGGGTGGATGAGGTGTGTCTCCCTAATACCTGATATTGACTTGCTTTGTTGACAACCTTGTGGTGACAAGATGGCATTAGCAGTTATTTGCGTGTCTTGTCAAGAAGATGACCAAAGATACACATTCTGGTGTCAGTTGTGTCCACAAGTTACTATGTGTGATCAGTGCCAGTTGTGTCCACGAGATAAACGTTCAAGGATGTCAATCGCATTAGAAGAGATCATACTGCACCAGAAGATCAAGAGAAAGTCGCTGCGTGTGGCAAGAGGTTGTGGTAATCTACATGAGTTGAGTCCAAGATATTGAGGAGATGTGTTCGTCGTCCTGAGTCAAGGAAGATGAGTCTATTTTGAGGAGATGTATTCGCTGTCTTGTATCGAGTAAAAGTTAGGTAAGTCGTAGTTGAGACCGACTGCATCAACAAGTTAGAGTTGTGTTAGAAATTAGAACTATTTGATATTAAAAGATTATAGAGGGTGAATGTCATAATTAATCTTGTACGAGTAGGAAACGGATTGGTTTCTAAGTAAAATTGTTTTCTTGTAGGTTAGTTATTAGTACTATTACATGACCAAGGCACTGGTTGCTTGTAAAAAAGAGAAAAATAAGAAAGAAAACAATAAAATGTGCTTGTTGTGCCGCACAACAAATACTTTTTTATCTGTGCACTATTGTGTTCTTCGTCGTATCCATGTGTGTTCATGCTCTTGGGCTAAAACTAAGGATTGGTATTAGAGCGAGAGTCTAATCTTGTGTTGTGCTTGCCTTGGGAGAGGCTACCACTGTTGTGTCTTAGGGCAGGCTATTGTCACTGAGCGACAAAGTGTTGAGTAGAATCTGATGGTTCATCGAGCATAGCTGCAATGGTGCATGAGGCTCCATGAGAAGGAAATGGCGAGGCAGTGAGCCATCTTCAAAGTATGCACTGTACACAATGTGTGGTGTACTTGCATGTGTATTCGAGTTGTTGTGTTAGTGTCTCGTATGTTAGTGAGTACTTATGTGTGTCCAAGTGCTCAAGTGTGTAAAGCTCTAGTCCAAATTTTCATTTCGTCGAAGTCTTGTCACAGGCGAAAAGAGTTGTCGAGAAGATATGGCGGTGAAGGATGAGGAGGCGTGTCTCCCCACTACTCGCTATTGATGAGAGTCGCCGACAATCGACATGACAAGATGGCATTGGTGGCCATCTATGCGTCTCGTCAAGAAGATGGCCAAAACTACAAGTTCTCGTGTCTCCATGAAATATTGTGTGTGATCATGTGAGTTCTTGTGCGAGTTACATGTGAGTACTTGTGCGAGTTATGTCTACAAGATAAACATGTGCTAATTCATTCACGGATGTCGTACCTCAGAAGAGATTATGCTACATGCAAAGATCAAGAGGGAGCCGCTCCTTGTAGCAAGAGGAGTCTAGGACGTTGAGGAGTTGTGGCAGCCGTCCTAGCTATGTGCGCATGCAGGAGTTGTCCAGGGTATTGATGAGTTGTGAATGTGATCTTGTAAGTTGTTGTGTGTGCAGTGTAAGTTGAAGTTAAGTTCAGGAAGTTGAGGAGATGTGTTTGCTATCCTATGTCAAGTAAATATTGGATAAGTTATAGTTGAGACCGACTGCCTCAACAAGTTCAAGTTATATTAGAAATTAGAGATAGTTGATGTTACAAGATTAATGAGGTGAATGTTAGAATTAATCTTGTATGAGTAGGATATGTATTCGTTTCCGAGTAGAATTAGTTTCCTAGTAGGTTAGTAGTGCAACTACTATATAACCAAGGCACTAGTTGCTTGTAAAAAGAGAAAATAAGAGAAAGAAAACAACAAAACGTCCATAGTTGCCCCTATGCTAGACTGGGTTGTTTAGTCACCTGTGCTATGGGACCCTCGCAAGTTGGGAGCCCATGGCATCATGCCCGTGGGGTTGAATGGAGCAGGACGGTCCCAACCGACGTCAAAGCTAGAAAATTTGTGTTGTGTGCACCAATGATGCTTTGGTACCTTTCACACTGTACAACATAGAAAAAAAGATGTTAATCTTTGTACAAAATTTGAAAATAGGGTATGGATTACGATTTACGTCTAAGAGAGAGAGAGTATATATATATTCAACAATTTTGATGGTACATATGCATACTGAGCACCATAGCTGGCTGCAGGGGCAAAGCCAGGCCTCGGGCCACCGGGCCTAGGCCCAAGACCTGGCAACAAAAGTCCATGTCCGTAGTATTGTTCAAATGATGTTTGCTGTAGTAGTAATTATCGGAAGGATATATGCATAGCAGTCAGATCAAGGAAAAATCACCTGGGCCCAGGCTTGGAGCCCAGCTGGCTCCGCCCCTGGCTGCTGCCTGGCTCTGCCTTTGGTCTCGACGGTGAGCCCCGTTACAAAGCCAAAAAGAATGCCCCACTCAAGCCCCCTGGCTGGTGATGATGTCGTGGCACTGCACGAAGGAGCTAAAAGGTGAGGCCCTGGTCACCCTCGCCCTTGCACTACTCCAAATTCACCGCCTCAGATCTGTCCTCTAGATGAGCCGATCATGAATATCATCACGAGCTCTGCGCTGGAACTACTCCAGCACCGTAGCAAGGAATGATGGTGGAAACAAGGGGATGGCGGATGGAGGCGCACCGCTATCGCATGAGAGCGAAGTAGGTTCGGGGGTGGATTGATTTGAGAGAGAGAGAGAAGTTGACTAGGACTTTCGGCCTACATGGCAGTAGTTGGTGTTGTAAAACGTAGTCGTTCACCCACGATCAATCAATCACACGCCAGCAGAATCACAAGAATAAAAACATGAAGCACACACAATATAGGGGTATAGCTCTCTCACTTTATTAGATTGGATCTTTTGTACAAGGGGGTGCCTAATATATAGTAGAAGGTAGCAAGAGATAGATTCGGATTCGCCACACATAGAGATAGAGTCCAACCGAATACGGTTAAGAATATATTATCTCATAACACCCCTCTTGGGCGAATACTGCGTAATGCACGTGTCTCATTAAAAACTCCTCCCAAAAACCCAGTGGGAAAAAATGGATGGAGAAAAGAGTACATTGCACTCGCACTCCGTGTTACACTAGTTGCCTCATTAAAAACCTTCATGTGAGAAAACTTCAGGAAAACTCACTAAGGAAAAAAAAGTACAACTTATAATCTTCAGGATTTAAAATATAACCTTCAGGATCATGCAAAGGGTCATAGTTCAAGGATTTACTCCCTCTGAACTTTGCATATCTCTAAGTCGTCTCATTCCAATGCCATTGACACATATTTGAATGTAGAATTTGGCAAAAACTTAGTGAATAAATCTGCAAGATTTTCACATGACTTAGTTTGCAAAATCTTTACCTCACTGTTCTTCTGGAGTTCGTGAGGATAGAAAACTTAGGAACCATATGCTTCGTGATATTGCTTTTCACATAACCCATTTGCATTTGTGCAACACAAGCAGTATTATCTTCATGATAATTGTGGGGGTATCGACAGTGTTAAGACCACATGACTTCTGGATATGGTTAATCACACGTCTCAGCCAAACACATTCACGTGAGGCTTCATATAAAGCTATAATCTCTGAGTGGTTGGTAGAAGTAGCTACCAAGGTCTGATTAAAAGACTACCAACAAACGGTTGTACCATCGCAGAGAAATACAAAACCAGTCTTAGATTTGGCACTGTGGTGATCAAACAGATAGCCAGCATCCGTGTATCCCACCATGGTTAAGTCTTGATTCTTCTGGAAAAAATAATCCAAGATCTTAGTACCTTGGAGGTATTTGAGTAAAGTCTTAACTCTAGCCCAATGTCTTTTGGTTGGAGCTGCACTGTGTCTTGCTAGCAAATTTACTGCGAATGCAATATCAGGTCTTATGCAATTCACAAGATACATCAGTATGGGACTTCAGGTCCTAAGACTTTCTCATTTTCCATCCTTGATCTGAAAGGGTCTTTATCCACTTCAAGAGATCTTACAACCATGGGGGTTTTTAAAGGATGCGATTTATCCATATTAAACCTTTCTAATACCTTCTTGGTATAGAAGACTGGTGTACAAAAATTCCTTCTAGGAAAATGCTCTAGCTGCAAGCTTAAGCAATATTTGGTTTTACCCAAATCTTTCATCTCAAAACTACGTCGTGAGGTAAGCACTTGCTTCCTCTATCTCCTCTCTAGTTCTGATGATATTCAGATCATCGACATATAACTGAGATGATACATAATCCATTCTAGGATTTCTTTATGAACACACAGGGGCAATATTCCTTCTTCAGGAGGAACTCACTAAATCGGTTATACCACATTCTCCTCGACTGTTTTAATCTATATAACGATCTCTTCAGTTTGATGCTATACATGTTGCGATTATTAGGATTCGGAATTGTAACTCCTTCAGGGATTCTTATGTAAATATCCATATCCAGTGATCCATATAAATACGCGGTCACTACTTCCATCAACTGCATTGATAAGTTTGAGCTTGCTGCCATTTAATATTAAATTTTCGGAACGTTATTCCACTCTTTACAGGAGAATATATTTCATCGTAATCGATGTCGGGTTTCTGCATGAACCCTTATGCTACAAGCCTCGCTTTATATCTCACCACCTAGGTATTTCATTTCTCTTCCGGAAGAAAAAACCCATTTGATCCTACATGGATTACTTTAGGAGATGTTTGATCAACGAGACCAAAGCTTTCCTTTTAATAAGCGAGCGCTGCCTCAATTGCTTCTTTTCATTTGACCCTATCTGAGCGCTTCTAGCACTCTGCCATGGACTTTGGTTCTGGATCCAGCTTTAGCAATTTTAGAGGCAATTATATGTCGACAATTGTAGTATTCCTTTTATACAATTCTCCTGCATCACTTCAGGGATATCTCTTTATAAATTTCTTCCAGCTCCTCGTGATTTCCCACGACGATGGAGTCTGGGTGTTCCGATTTCCCAGCGTGGGATTGTGCGCGCAAATATACTGCTGGGTTATCATCTTCAGGATGGATCACTTCAGGGATGTTACCATCTCCAGGATGGCTCACTTCAGGGATTTTCTCAACATCAGGTTGAGCTTCTTCCACTGTCATGGGTAGTGTTCTCATTTGTTCGGTATTCTACTTCTGCGGATGTCTCCGCAGAATTGAGTCCCGTGCACCCGAAGGCCTCCCCCTCTTTTTATCATGAGGGTCAAGAGTGGGTTCAATATCCTTCTAGGGTATTTCCAATCTTTCAGGTGCATATACTGCAGGTATATAAGATCTTTTCACTCCCTTATGATCAGTGAAGGCATTTGGCAGATGTTAAGCTTATTTGTTGCAGATTTATCATCCTCCAAACTTCAAGTTTGATCTCTGTAGTGCGTGGATCTAAGGACTCGGCATTCACTAATGTGGTACTTATCTCCCCCCTAATGCCGAAAAATATCCTTAGTACAATCAGCGGACCAAGCCGTGTACAGATCCCCTATCATAGGCTCTAGGTATTTTAATACATGACGGAGATTCATAACCTACATAGTTCCTCAACTTCTGGTAAGGTCCCATGGTGGTACGCTGTGGTGGAGAGATTGGCATGTATACAGTACAGCCAAATTTTCGCAGATGGGAAATACTTAATTCTTTTCCACGCACTATCTGCAACGGGGAAAATTTCATGATGTGCAAGTTGGTTTGAGTTGAATTAATACCGCAGTATGCAGCACTGCGTGGCCCCAACAACTGGTGGAAAGCCTACTATTCCGCAAGAGGGGCCAAGCAATAAGTTTTTATTTTTTTAATATAATGACTCCGTAAGGCCATTTTAAGTGTGGACATTAGGTACGAGATGCTCTACATTAACTCCTAGAGCCATACAATAAACATTAAATGCTTTTGAGGTAAACTCGCTAGCATTGTTTATTTGAATAGACTTGATCCTTTCTTCTAGAAAGTAGGCTCTTAACTTAATAATTTGGGCAAAGCATGGTTCCTAATAGATAAGAAATATACATTGGACCATCTAGTAGAAGCATCTATCAGTACCATAAAATTTCTTAAAAGGAGCCCAACAGAGGCTGAACAGGTCCATAGATCTCACCTTGAATTTTTTCCAGAAATTCAGTGATTCTTCCCTATCTTTTTAGGTAAGAAGGTCTAAGAATGAGCTTTCCTTTAACACAACCGGGGCATAAGAAAAACTTCAGGTCTAGGAAAGACTTTATGCTATGGCCAGCAGAATTATTAATTATTCTTCTTATACTATTCAACTCAGGGTAACCCAGTCGATCTGCTAGATCTTAAATATATCTAGGTTTTGCATCACAACACAAACTTCAGGTTTTATATGTGCATAGTATAATCCGGAGGAGAATAAATGAAGCTTTTAACCACACGTTCATTACACCCATTAAACTTAGTTATGAGTAGGTATTCTGTACCATCCTCATTCACTATCTCCATACGGAAATGATTAAAGAAGTGCGATTGGACTCAGGGTATAATATGGCATTCTTTCAGTGCCAACTATGAGAGTATCGCTTCTGGCGATAGTCATAATATTTTCAATTCACTTAGTGTGGTACAACCATCTTCTAGACAGATTTTCTCTTCCGCCATCGGATTATACTTTGTTCTATATTGGAAGTATGATTTAACAATCAAACAATTGTTGCATCAGGAACAAATTGTAAAATATAGAACAAGCATAGCACAATTAATCAAATATCTGAAAAATATCAATATTCAATGTTTGAATGATAATCGCTCAACAGGAGCGTAGACCAAATGTTCATTCAGGAACGAGGGCTAAACTGATAAGGAGGCTTATAAGGAATATGTGACATCGACTTAGCAAAGTGAAGGGATATTTAGGAGACTAATTCAGGTCTCCATATGAGATGTAGGTGCCCTCCTGGGACTCCTCTAACTCAATAATTTCAAGAATCATATCTTCACACTTCTCAACATCTATATCAATAACAGGTTGAACGGTGAAGTATGACTTAATATTATTTTCCCGGGTCTTATTTAGTTTTCCAGTGGATGGCATGTAAAGGTCTACCACATGCTTCGAGATGCGATAGTTGCATGACCAATGGTCAGTGCATCCATACATAAAATAGAGTTATTTAGGGTTTGCAGCATTACTTCTGGAAGCCCCTAACCTTTTACCTTTACTTTTCCACTATGAATTGCCTTTTCCTCTGTTTGATTTGTCATTCTTCCACTTATCCCTTTTATTCCATTTGCCCTTTCTGCGGCCATGGCTATTGCTAGCCTGTTGAGCATTTGCATGTGCTTCGGGCATTGCAAGACTCCCATTAGGAAGTACGTGATGATTCTTCACCAGGAGTTCATCATGCTTTTCTGCTCCTAGAAAAATGCATATAAGCTCGAAGTACTTCTGGTACTTGGCGGCGATACTGTTACGGCAGTATCCTTATATTGGGGTGGAATGTGTACATTATCTTGTCGATCTTTTTAGCATTAGTAACTTTCTGATTACATAATATTAGATCAATGATCAAAAATAGCAGCTAGTCATCTTCCATCAACTATTTGGCCTTCAGGTCCGTTTGAAGATGGTGCCTAAGGAGGTGCAAAGCCATACATCTAGCGGCTTTGGGAAGAGCAGGTGTAATAGCTTCAGGCTGGGAAAACAGTAGCTTCAAAAGATTGAGCTATCAAATTAATCTTAGTATTCATTGCCCGTGTAGGATAATTGTTGCCATTCAAGGCAAGTTTGATAAATTCCCTCTTTGCGATGTCCAACATACCCTATTTCTATTTATGCAAAATGACTTTTACTACTCGTAAAATCATTATATTGCATGCCCACTCTACAATCAGTAAAGCTTGGTCTATATCTATTCAGTAGATAATTATCTAAAATTTCCCAGAATTGTTCTAGCAATTTTCATGGTTTTCTTCTAATTATTCAATAATGTTCAGAATTACTTAAATAACAGAAAATAAATTCCAGCATATAATAACATGGAATAATGCTAAGAAAATAAATGCAGCAACATGAATCTCAGCAATGGGTCATACATAATTTCCCATAATTTTCTAGCATTTTCTATTAATTTCCAAGCAATTTTCAGAATTACTTAAGTAACAGAAGATAAATTTCAGAACGTATAAATCATGGCTAGAAAAATAAAGGATGGATCTTCCGAAGATATGCTAAATATTATTTTATCAAACTTTATGAAAAACCATAACCTAGAAAAACTAATTTTCTAGAATTTATTTGTCAGTTTTCAAAATTAATAATTATCTTGCGGAAGAAAATGGGCGGGTACGATCATTGATCCATACGGCCCATCCGGCGCCCATATTGCCCATATGACAATCGGCCCTCCTTGCCTTTTGTGGCCCTTATGGCCCATGACAAGAGCCACCAAGACGGAGGCGGGGCGGGGTTCCTGCCATATGCGCATATACCCAAAAAAGGAACACCAGCGCCTCTCTTGACTTCCAAATAAGCGAAAAATCAATCGATGGCGCGCGCGTTCTTGGTGTTGCGCACGAAACAAAGTGGCAAGGCACGCCGGTGGCGGATGGCGCGCGAGTCGATCTCTGGCGGCAAGAGGTTCGAGGAGCGCGCAGCAAGCGCTTTGGGGTTGACGAGGGTTTAGCCGGCGGCGGCGACGAGGTTCGAGGAGAAGGCGGCGCATCAAGCACTTTGGGGTTGCAGATCCAACCGACGGTGCGACAAGCTGCGATCGTCGCATGCGAGCAGCGGGTCTTCGGGCTACGTGGCTAGTCGGCGACGGAGCGGCGGGCGAGGCGATGCGTCGCGTAGGAAGAAGCACGCGCAGCCATTGAGGCGCCGCGAGCATTGGGCGTGCGTTGGAGCGCGGAGATCCTCGGTGCGAGATCATCGAGCAAGGTGCGAGGCCGCGGCCGGCAACAACGGCGGGCGGGCGCATTCTTCGGGACATTGCGCGGCCGAGGGTCTTGGGCGGCGGATAAGGTCGGTGGGAGGCCGGCGGCGCGCGACGCGGCGCCAAGACAGCACGCATGGTGGCGGCGAACACGGCGGCGGCGCGAGAGCGCAGAGGGCACTATCGGCTGGATCGGATAATAATTATTTTCTTTTATGTACATGAGCAGTCACCTAAACATTACATCAAATAGTAATATGATCTACGGGATCGCTATTATCGTAGATGTACTCACGTAGGGCTTCCGGTAGCGTAGATCGCGTGAAGCAGGATGAATTCGACGCAGTGTCGATTGTCGCAGGCAGACGATCTCAACAGGCCTCGGTAGAGCTTCGTGCTGATAACTTGTTGTAAAACGTAGTTGTTCACCCACGATCAATCAATCACACGCCAGTAGAATCACAAGAATAAGAACATGAATCACACACAATATAGGGGCATAGCTCTGTCACTTTATTAGATTGGATCTCTTGTACAAGGGGGTGCCCAATATATAGTAGAAGGTAGCAAGAGATAGATTCGGATTCGCCCACACATAGAGATAGAGTCCAACCGAATATAGTTAAGAATATCTTATCTCATAACAGTTGGGAAGGGGATGAAGGATGGGCATGGGAGTTTGCTTTTTAGTCCTAATCCCTTGTTTGCTTGGAGAGATAGGGAATTAATATCTAACTTGCTGGAGATTCTAACATAAGTCACAATGAAAGGAACATAGGCATTGATCGAGTAATTCCCTCCCAATTCCCAGCCCCGCCCTGGGTTTAACATGGTGGGAGATGTGGGGCTGAATTCACCTTCCCCATCTCACCTATAGTCCCACGTCCTACCAAACAAGTGACTTTACAATCTATCCCATTCGCTCACTTCGCGGATTTAGGAGACAGGGATGGGGATGGAAGCAATTTATTTATTTGTTTCTTGTTTGCAGCTAAGAGGGGGAAGAGCTTCAGTAATTTTGATTTTTTTTTCCTTGAAGATATGGTGTGTATCTAGGAAACGGGTATTGAAGGAACCGATTTTCCTCTTGCAGATGTACTCTAGCTTCCCCGACTTAGGATATGTAGATCAATTATTCCTGACGTGTTCTAAAATATCCAGATCTAGGCTGACTGGCTGCCGGTAAAATACGCCCGAGGGCAACATGACCATTTCACTTTTGGGTCCTCCATTGCTTACCTGCTCAACTAGTTAAAAATGGCACAGGAGAAGAGTTCTTTGTTTCAGTGGCACACAGAAAAATAGTGATTATAGGATGGCACACGCAAAATATCGATAAGTTCCAGTGGTACATACAAAATTTTCCTACTTAATTAGTTCTCTTTAGGTACTCGTCACATCACTTTTTCCTTAACTGATGGATGTACATACCTAAGTGACATTTGCAAGTTTCGGAATCCGCCAATCTAAAATCGAAGTCTAGAACACAAGTGATCATCTCTTGCAAGTATATTTGGTGTAATTGGCTCTAGATTTAATTTAATATAGTTTAGACAAGCTACTCGTTGTGTTTTACAGATCTTATCCACCCCTCAATTTTCCTCATTTCTAAAATTTCAAATGGTAATCTTACTATGTATTTCCTTCTATAATTAAATAAATATAACCAAAATAGAGTTACATTATACTGACAATCATGCTCATGCATGCAAATTTCATAGAGACAAGCTTTGGCAACTAATTTGTCTTAACTAAAAAAAAGGAGTTTAGCCCTGCGTAGTTGTGAGATCTTCTACACGGCTCCTCCTAGGGAAACAAGCACTGATATGGCCCCCCATTGTCAGGCTCCATCCTTCATCGCTCCCTCCTTCCCCGAACTCCTTCATCCCCATGTGTTCCATGTCCAACCCTACTTCTCCTGCATTCTCCTCGCTTCCACACAGCACCAGGCAAAGCCACGATGAGGACCCCTTCTCCTACTATGCCTCCCTTCCCCTCCAGCTGTGAGCCACGTAGGGCGTTCAAGAAAATGGGTGGAGGATGGAGGCTACTAGCCCAGTGTGTGGCTCTGAGAACCAACGAAAGAGGTAGATGACTGAGGTAGTAGGCCAACCGGTATAGGAATTGCTAGATCCAATGGCATATAGCCAAGGATGATTTGATTCGGCAAGGCCATGGACGAAGATAGCAGCATGAACAATGGCATGCAAGAAGACAAAGTCGATGCGCCATCAACAGGAAGAGGTAGTGGGGATGGGAGATGGTGTCGTAGTAAGGCGGCATTGGGGATCATGGATGTAGGCACCGGGAGGGAAGGGAGGACAGGAGGTGGCGGTAAATTGGAGGAGATGCAGCGGTGCTGGGGAAGGTTGGGGAGGTGGCGATGTGGCATGAGGAAGAGGCAGGGACAATGGTGTTCTTCCCTTTCAGTGCCACCATATTGAGTTCCCTCCACGTGTCCTCTTCATTCTAATCCATTCATGCACCACTGCCCACTGCTTCACGCCGTTCACGCAAGTATCACCGCCTCCTCCTTGCTTACTACCACCATATCGCACGGTGCCTCCCATTGCTGTCGTGGCCATCAACACCTCCACTACTTCCTTCCTCGACCTCCCACTTCCTCACTGCGACGTGCCTTGTTGGTTTTAGCCTAGATCAACACACAAGTATTATGGCAAAAAAATCAAGCACAAGAACTCGTGAACACAAATATTTTAGTGGTGCAGCACAACTAGCATCTTTTCTTGCTCTTTTGCTTGCTTGCTTACAAAAAACTTAGGACTACCTAGGAATTTATACCTAAACCTACAGCTATAAGAATCTGAATAGGATTCAACAAGCCAAATCAGAAAAAGATTCTTTTCCTTGTTTGATTCAGATTGGACTCCAAAATTAAATATAATATTCACCCCCTTAAATTTGTAATATCAACTAGCTCTAAACACTAACTTGTTGAGGTAATCGGTTTCAACTATGACTTACTCAACATAGGATGAAGAACACATCTCCTCAACATCCTGTACTCAACTTACTTAACTCAAGATGGAGAACACATCTACTCAACGTCTTAGTCTCATCTTCGATAGACATGAGTCAGGACGGTGAGCACATCTTCTCAATGTCCTAGACTTATCTCCCACGGACTTGACTCAAGACGGCGAACACATCTTCTCAACATTCCAGTCTCAACTTACTTACTTGATTCAAGATGGCGAACACATCTCCTCAATGTCTTGAACTCGACTCACAATGGATTAGACTAGCATTAGAGCAATGCTGGTTGTTCTTCAACATCTACCTCAATTAATTGTGCCTCTGCTCACTCCTTTGTTAGATTACGACATTCGGAAGCGAAGTGCCCGTAACCCTGACAATTGTAGCATCTCAACTTTATCTTGTTTACTTTTCTGTAGTGTCCACGGCCTTCGCCTCTTTGGCCTTCAACTCAGCACGAGTGAGCATTAAATGCTCCTCCTTGGTATCACCATATCCTCCTAGGTGCTCTTTGTGCACCTTCAACCGCCCAATGAGCTCCTTCACCGTCATGGTCTAAAGGTCGGCAAATTGTTCGACAGTCGAAGCAATCTCGAGAAACTTTCAAGAGATAGCACGAAGAACTTTCGTGACAATGTACATCTCCTCAATCTTCTCACCTAGTGCCCAAATCTTGTTGATGATGGTCGTCAGCCAGACTGCGAAATCATCAATCGATTCCGACTATTTCATGAGCAAGCACTAGTATTCCAACTTGAGGGTTCGCACCTTGCATCTTTTACACACTCAGACCCCTTATACATGATCTTCAATGCCTCCCATGCCTCCTTGGCTGTCTCCTTCTTGGCTAACTGGAAAAGTGTATCTTCCGGTATCCCTTGGTAAATCATAGCTAATGTAATTTGGTCTTTGCGTGTGTCGATGATACCTAGTTCGACATCATCCCACACCCCCTGTGCCTTCATGTACACCTTCATCTTGATTGTTCACGCAACATAGTTGCTCTTCGTGAGCATAGGATATTGCAGTAAGAAGGCGGAACTCTCCTTTATCGTCGCACCCGACGTTGCCTCATCACGGGTGACACATTTCCCCGAGAGCGCGGCATGTTCTTGGGCATACACAGATCAAAAACTCAGGCTCTAATACCAATTATTGGTTTTAGCCCAGATCAACACACACGTACAACGACAAAAAAACAAGCACAAGAACTTTTGACACAAATATTTTGTGGTGCGGCACAACTAGCACCTTTTATTGTTTTCTTGCTTACAAAAAACTCAGGTTTACTTAGAAATTTATACCCAAATATACAGCTCTAAGAATCAAAATAAGATTCAACAAACCGAATCGAAAAGGATTCTTTTCTTTGTTTGATTCGGATCTACTCCAAAATTAAATCTAAGAAATCCTCTGGCCTTTTCTCACCAGTGCCTTACACTTTCAGGGTGTCTACATATTTCTCTGCAGTTGTGTTTTCACGAAATTGTAAATAATTGGATTAACTTGAGATATACTAGATAGTTGTTGTTTTAGTTGCACTACTGATAGAAAGAATTTACCATTTTAGAAAAGCACAGCTGTAGAAACGAAAATTTTAGCATGTCAAAATATTAGTTGTGGTAACAAAATATCAAACAAGAAGGTCGTTCCTTTCAATTCCAATTCTTGCGCTTCCAGATCTCTTCTCTTCTCTTCTCCATTTTTCTTCATAATTTTATGAGATTTTGATATCTAGATGGTAGTTCCAACAAAGATGGTGATTTTGTGTAGTAGCATTAAAAAGGTAATTTGTCTCACAAGTTCAGAGTAAATATATCTTATTAGTTTTATTTGTTATGAAAGAGTTCACGATGCTATAAATTTCATAATTTGCAGCATTTGACAATGCCAGTAAAGGAGAAGGGATTTTCCAACCGGACCAATGGGATTCCTCCATGCTTCTCGACCAGTGGAACCTACAACGCATATCTTCTCGCACTAGGTGCAGGAAAGGTGTCAAAACCATCATCATCCTAACGTGCTGGAAATGTTGGAAGGAGCGAAACAATAGAACCTTCCGACAGACCTGGGCGACCCATGACTAGATCCTCCAGTCCATCAAGGACGAGCCTGCTACCTGAGCTTCGGTAGGGGTGTTGCAACTTCGCATCCTCCTTCGGGGTCAGCCGTAAAGGCTCTCTTTCCTTTCCTTTCTTTTTTCTTCTTCTTTCTTTTCCTTCTCCTTTCTCCCCGGTTTCCCCTCCTCCCCAAGGGTGCGGTCTTCGCACCTTGTAACTGCTCTCCTTTCTGTCTTCTAATATAATCCACGGTGTTCGCGTTTTAAAAAAAAAAAGGAGAAGGGATTTCGATAACATCATAGTCTATGCTTTGTTGGAGAGCTCTTTTATAGTGGATTAAAATCAATATGAGCCATCCATTCCTTTGAATCCAATAGTTGAAATCAATTTAGATCTACTTATACTACTACCTGTAGTATTCGTAGTAAAATTCAGAGAGGGATAAAAGGGTAAAAAATTCCTTCATACTATTTGTCCTCTACGATAAAACACGTCCTGTGATCCTAATGAATGGTGAATGAATGGATAAGAAGTCGCTGAAGATCACCAAGTATTCGGTGAATCCAAAACTGTGAACGAATTAGGAAAAGCCTAAAATACCCGTGATGAATGGATAGGAAAAATCTAAAATACCCTTGAGGAATGGATGGTTAGATTTGATTTCTACTATCACTTCTTATTACCTATGTTATCACTGTAAAATTTCTCTTGTTGAAACCTTTGGAAAGAAAGTAACAACAAAATTTTCATTCATTCGTATCAAATAGTGCAGGCCGTATTTGGCGCTATCTCTGAGGATGTTCTAAATCGACGAGCAGCTATGGAACATGGGTGACGAGTGCATGTCGTGCAGGACCAACGGGACTTCATCACGGAGCATCTCATTTGGTTTTCCATAGACAGGATGGTGAACATGGCGAGGCTTATCGACATGAGTCATGTGTTGTATCTTATTTGTGACTTGAGTTGCATTTCGGGTGTACTCACCCATTTAACCATTTTCATCTCATCCTGATGTCCTGCGCTCTATGACTCTTTCCTTTTCATGCGAGGCAGAGCTCCTGCCATTCGTTTTTTTAAAATGCCGATGAAATGTAGCTCACCTTGGCCACCCAATCGTGGCACAAGATGCAATGCAATGATAATTTGAAAGTTATCCAAATTGGTGTTGTTCATTCACTGCAAAGTGGAATTTGGTTTGTGTTACATGAAAACTTTTGCCAATTTATTGTTTTGCTAATTTGGTTGTTTGTCTCTCTGTCCAGTTGTTCTGCCGGCCGATGCATTTGCCAGCTGGGAGAATATCTACCCCGAATCCCACGCCTGAAGCCGGTCTCACGTACCACAGGGATCGGTCACCCTCTGGGAGTCCTACTACTACCACCGCCACCGACGCCCACCTCTGCCCCTGAGCCCTTGCCTGACCACGTTGTCCATGCAGTTCCATGCCACGGTCGGCAGCGGTGTTGAATTCAGGCAGCAGGGAACCGGGGGCAATGGATCGAGGAGTCCACAACTGATGGCTGAGCTTCCAGGCTGAACGACCGGCGGAGATATTGATCAAGGAGGTGACGTACGGGCCCTCCCTCTTAGGGGTGGAAAAAAAACTCGAAACTCGTGAGTTAAATGAGTACTCGCAAACTCAGCTCGACTCGGCTTGAACTCGTTTCTTAATGAGTCGAGTCGAGTTATGATTTGAACTCATTTCTATAACGAGTTAAATGAGCTAACTCGCGAGTTAAACGAGCCAACTCGCGAGTTTAACAAGTCCTCCAAGTCGACAAGTATAACTGTATATATGTGAGGCGAGGATGATAACACATAGCATACTGTATAGTCTCAACAGCAATCCTCCTCTCAGATGGCAATATCGAGTTTAACGAGCCAACTCACGAGTTTAACGAGTTGAGCCGAGCTGAGGTTTGAACTCGTTAAGATAACGAGTCGAGTCGAGCTGGCTCGTTATCGTAACGAGTTTAACGAGTCGAGTCAAGTCGAGTTAGCTCGATATCCACCCCTACTCCCTCTCCATTTGCTATTCCTTTATTGGTTCTGATTTTGATGGTGTTTGCACCAAAATTTGGCAAGTCTAGTCAAAATCGACAATAAAATCAGATAAACGGAAGTTAACGGACAGTTGGAAAGATTTGAAGATATTTGGTAACAGCAAGATCTTTAAGGAAATAACTGTCCGAGATAAGGCCGATACGGATCAGGATTTCAAACGTATTGTATAAGGATACGATCGACCGATGGGTATAAAAGAGGAGTTGAAGCAAGATGCAAAGGATCAACACAATACAATCAACCACCTTTACTCTTTTACTTTTCACCGTCGACTAGGAGTAGCTCTTGTAATTTAGTCTTTGTAATTCGATCTTGGTCAATAAAGTTGTGCATCGCCGATTGTTGATCTTCTTCAAATTACGCCCCAGGTTTGATTTGTTCTGATTTTGTTGCGCATCGCCTTCTTCAGAATTGATCTACCTTTATCCTCTGATTAGCCTTAATCGGCTAATTAGACTTATCCCGTTACTTTGATCTTGATCGGCATCTAGCTGATTGAGTATAAGCCGATTGATCTTCACGATAGGCTTTGAGTGAATTTTATATTTTTACCTTGTCGTTTACAGGTCAAATCGGTAGCACGTTCGAACGGTGTTAAATCCGGTGTCTTTCCGTCGAAACCCTACCTCAAGTTTTTGATGCCAACACACTCTTGGCACGCCCGGTGAGACCATGTCTTCGTCAGGAAAGTCGATTCCGCCGTCCGATCTCAACACAGAAGCTATAATCGTTCGAACAATGGACGATTTAACTTCAGAACGACGTCAGGAGATTGAAGATCGGAAGAACGCGTTGGAAGAGATGATGCTAAGCTGTTATCAGAAAACTAGACGTGACATCACTCAAAAATCTGCCCTGCCGACGGTCAACACCCTGGGAGATGCAGGTGTCACAGAACAGGTACGCCGATATCTACCTGCTCAAGCCGAGTTATCGGCTATGATTAACCAATCTGTACACCATGCCCTGATAAATCAATCATCGTCCCTTGTTACTACGCTTAAACCGATGATAGCAAATAGTGTTAAGACTATAGCCCAGGAGTTAGCCTCATCAGGTAGTCTGCTTGACCCATTGCAAGCTCTGCCAAATTATCCTGTTTTTTCAGTGGCCCAAAATACGCAGAGCACACCGGCCGATCCTAAACCATCGGCTATAACCTCACCCCCTACCATGATGCTTACTCAGCCCACCATAATATTGCCTAGAGACCCTCGGCCAAGTGGGGTGAGCCATTACCACGCATACACCGACGCTGCTAAGTTGGACGCATTAACAAATCTGCCACCGTCGGCTCCATTCTGTGCCTTTCCACAATCGGTTTCACAGCCGGTTGGGTCTGAGAGATACTCAAAGGAACCTACCATGCTTAGAAATCCAGGACCACATAGGGTGGTAACTTACTCAGAACCTTTCGTCCCAATGCCGGAACCCCAAGTCAGACATAATCGGCACGATCAGTACGCTCGTGTGCGGACAGCTCAATATAATTGGCAACGAGCTTGCACTCGGGGGGCAGAATGACAACTATGACTAGCATTATCAAGGTCCTGCTATGCTAATGGACGATAATGTAAACTAGGCCGATCAAATTTCCGCCGTTTTAAGGGATCAGTTCGGCATACAACCCAAGGAAAGGTTATCGGCTACAGAAAGCCGTACCCTGATTACATAGATCGCATGCCTTACCCCCACAATTTCAAAATCCCCAATTTTGCAAAATTCTCTGGTGATGACTTGACTACCACTCTAGAACACATCGGGCGCTTTATCGCTCAATGCGGCGAAGCAGCTCAGTCCAACGGACTAAGAATAAGACTGTTCCCACTATCATTGTCTGGAGCAGCTTTTACCTTGTTTACTTGTTTACCTCCGAATTCGGTCCACTTGTGGAACGATTTGGAAAGCCGATTTCACGAATACCTCTTTTCGAGCAGTTTGGAGCTCAGGATTTCCGATCTAAGCTCTGTCCGCTAGAAGTTTGGGGAATCGGTAACTGATTACATTAAAAGGTTCAGGGAAACTAGAAATTGATGTTTTAGCGTCACTTTGCCCGATAATCAACTTGCTGATTTGGCGTTTCAAGGATTAATTCCACCGCTTAGAGAGAAGTTTGGAGGGCAAGAGTTCGCTGATTTAAGTCATCTACTTCATCGTGTATCGGCTCAAGAAAGCTGATTCCCTGATAGTAAAGCATTTGAAGATAAAGAGAAGGATAAAGCCAAAGTCAATATGGTCGAATATTGTCCCAGTGATTCTTCAGAGGATGATGAAGCAGAAATAAATATAGCCGAATGGGTAAAAGGATCTAAAAAGTCCTTAGTCTGTTCTTAGCTAAAGCCGACTAGAAATAAGTTGGAAGTTAAGTATGCCTTTGATGTTTCCAAATGTGATCGTATTTTTGATCTATTATTGCAAGAAAAGATAATACGGTTGCCCGAAGGACATGTTATACCATCGGCCGATGAAATCAAGAAACGCAGGTATTACAAGTGGCACCATTCCTTTTCTCACAATAATAATGACTGCAATATTTTCCGTCAACAGATCTAGTCGGCTATTGAGAACGGACGGCTAAAATTTGCTGATGAGCCGACCATGCAAGTTGACGCTGATCCATTCCCAATCAACATGGTTCAATGTTCGGCTAAAGGAAAGGAGCCGATGCGTGATGAGCCAAAGAAGGATCGGCATGTCAACATTCAGTCGAATTCAAGCGGTGGCCAAACATTGAAAATTACAATCGGCTCATTACAAATAGAACCCGATCATGAAGGAAAAAATTCGAGAACCATTAAGCCCATGGGAAATCCTCAGGTAGGTAAATGGTACAAGGCTGAAAAATCACCATCAAGACAGTCAGCTAAAAAACCGGGACCAACGTTTTCACAATTGATGGAGAAATACGAAAGAATGAGTAGCCGACCACGATATCCTACTCGCCGGTCGGATAATTTATATCACACCGAAAATGTGGAGAGAGCACATAGAAGGTGTCCCTTTCGGCAGTTTTGCTGGGAAAGAGGGGTAGCATTGCCATCACCATATACGTGCCCGATGGAACATTACCCCCGAGATGATTGGTCGAGACCATCGGCTAGAGATAGGCTGTCTGGGCCGATTCGGGATCATGGCCAGGGTTACAAAAGGCCGGTTCACGAAAGAATATCTAAACCAAACCAGGTATCGGACCAGGCCTAAACACAAAAGCCCAATTCGGACCAGAGATTTTGGTTGGTCAGATACGAAAGCCAATAGAGCCCAAGCCTAGGTGGTGTCCATCTGGCCTTAGCCGATCGCAACGCAGACGGCTTCAGAGGCTAAGGACTCAAGAGATCCGGAAGCCGACGCAGAGAAGCAGAAGGATGATACTTTCAATGAGCTTCGTCCGGTCAAGGTTGTCAAGAAAGAGTGGAGAAAAAAGGAGCAAGCCAAGGAAGATTTTGAATCGGCAGATGATCCAGATTCTCCTATGATCAGGGATGATACACCCCCAATGGACATCAATATAGTGTACACATTGCCGACCGAATTCAAAATCAAAACTGAGTCGGCTAAAGAAACTTTTACTCAATCATGTTCAGGCGTTCAAAATGCTATCTTTGAAAAACCAAGAGATGATCATCGGCACCTAAAACCATTATATCTGAAAGGGTATATAAATGGAAAGCCGATATCAAGGATGCTGGTAGACGGTGGAGCCACAGTAAACTTGATGCCCTATACGACTTGTAAGAAACTGGGTAAGTCCGATGAAGACTTGATTAAAACTAACATGGTTTTAAATGACTTCACAGGCATCCCACAGAAGCCAAAGGCGTCATGGTTACAGAACTGACCGTCGGCAATAAGACTTTGCCGACCGCATTTTTTGTTATTGACGCCAAAGGGAATTACAGCGTTCTGCTTGGAAGAGATTGGATTCACGCCAACTGTTGCATCCCATCGACTATGCATCAAGCGTTTGTCCAGTGGAACGGAGAAGAAGTTGAAGTTGTCACGGCCGACACATCGACTCATACTGCCATGGCCAGTTCTGATGCGAATTGACAACATGAAGAAGCCGGATGCATATCGGGAAAAACACTAGAAGACTGCGATTTCATCTGCGTGAGCAAAACAGATCGATGCCGATCGATGTCGGGCGAGCACGCTTTGATCGAGCAAACGAAGTATTGTGCCGATGGGGACAAGAAAAACAGTGAAGGTATTACAAGACAAAATGCAAAGCTATCGGCAAACAACGGATATCTATGAGGCTATAGAAGACTTTCAAGAGGTTGAAAAGTTGGGTCAAGGCTTCACGTCCACCGATCTGCTTGAAGAAGTTGATATAGGTAGTGGTGATAGAAAAAGACCAACTTTTATTAGCGCAAGATTAGATGTAAAATATAAAGAGAAGTTAATCAAAATCCTTAGAGAATATAAAGATTGTTTTGCTTGGGAGTATCACGAGATGCCTGGTTTAAGCCGACAGTTTGTTGAACATCGGCTACCCATTAAACAAGGTTATCGGCCGTTTAAACAATACCTTATGCGTTTTAATCCGGCCCTGTATAAAATTATAAAAGAAGAAATAGACCGATTGTTAGAGGCTAAATTTATAAGGCCTTGCCGATATGCGGAGTGGGTTTTCAACATTGTTCCAGTTATGAAGAAAAACGAAAAACTGCGAGTATGTGTCGACTTTAGAGATTTAAACAAAGCGACACCAAAAGATGAATACCCGATGCCAATAGCCGATATGCTTATCGATGCTGCATCAGGGAATAAGATCATAAGCTTTCTAGAAGGGAATGCCGGATACAAACAAATATTCATGGCAGAAGCCAATATACCAAAAACAGCTTTTAGATGTCCTGGTGCCATAGGTTTATTCGAGTGGACGGTTATGACTTTCGGTTTAAAGAACGCCGGGGCAACATATCAGCGAGCTATGAATCTGATTTTTCACGATTTAATCGGCCATATTGTTGAAATATATATCGATGATGTCGTAGTAAAGTCTGCAGAGGACTTGCAGCATTTGGCCGATCTAGAAAAAGTTTTCCAGAACATAAGATCACATGGCTTGAAGTTGAATCCTTTCAAATGTGCGTTTGGCGTGTCGGCTGGGCAATTTTTGGGCTTTATGGTGCATGAAAGAGGTATTGAAGTCAATCAAGCAAGAGTTAAAGCCATAGTCAATACAATGCCCCCAACATGCAAAAATGAATTGCAGAAGTTGAACGGCAAAATTAACTATCTCCGAAGGTTTATCTCGAATTTGTCCGGTCGGATCCGTGCCTTTACCCCACTATTGAAATTAAAGGATAATCAAGAGTTTGTGTGGGGAACCGATCAGCAAAAGGCTTTCGATGATGTTAAAAACTATTTAGCCAATCCTCTGGTTTTGGCCCGCCACGAAAGGGGATTCCATTCAAGTTATATATATCGGCCGAAAAGGAGACTATTGGGTCTGTTTTAGCACAAGAAGTTAATGGAAAGGAAAGGGTTATCTTTTGTTTAAGCCGACGCCTTCTTGATGCTGAAGTCAGGTACCCTTTCATCGAGGAATTATGCTTGTCTTTATACTTCTCATGTACAAAGTTAAGATATTACATTTTAGCATCGGCTTGTAAAGTAATCTGTAAAACCGATGTTATAAAATACATGTTATCAGCTCCGATATTGCGAGGTCGACTTGGCAAATAGGCTTATGCCTTGATAGAGTTCGACCTAATTTACGAATCGGCTAAGGCATTTAAGGGACAAGTTCTGGCCGATTTTATAACAAGACATGACACTACTGCTGATTTGGTGTCTGTAGCCCCTTGGCAATTGTTTTTTGACGGGTCTGTGTGCAGAGAAGGCGATTGAATCGGTGTAGTGCTCATATCACCTAAAGGGCATAATTTCGAATTCGCATGTCGGCTAAATAGCCGATGCTCAAATAATCAGGCAGAATATGAAGCGTTGCTCAAGGGTTTGCAATTATTAGAAAACATCGAAGTAAGTATGGTTGAGGCATACGGGGATTCTATGTTAATTGTACAGCAAATAAAAGGAGAATACCAATGTCGAGACGAAGTGCTGCTGAAATATTTAGAACAATGCTTCAAGATCATCGGCTCATTTACATCATTTTCTATCGGTCATGTCCCTCGAGAGTTGAACGATAGAGCTAATGCCTTAGCTCAACAGGCATCAGGATATAAAGACCTTGGCCGATATCAGGTAACTGAGCTAGTGAATAAAGCCGTCATGTGCGTAGATGTCGTGGATTGGAGAACACAAATAAAGAATTACCTGATTGATCCATCTAAGCCGACAGAACGCAAGATTAGGCAGCAAGCCTTGAAGTACATAGTTATGGACGATACGTTGTATTATTGGACGATGGAAGGATTGCTGTTAAGATGCCTTGGAGCCGAAGAAGCACGAGTGGCAATGGATGAAGTACATGAAGGTATTTGCGGATCTCACCAGTCGGCTCATAAGATGAAATGGATCCTTATGCGAACATGTTATTTTTGGCCGACAATGCTAGAGGATTGTTTTAAATATTATAAAGTGTCGAGACCCGAATCTGCAGATCCGGACCCTCTGTGTATTCAAGGCTACCGAGATCACGCTAGCACACACATCTTCTGAGGTTGCACATTTGGACATTCGTAGCGATATAAGAATAAATAGTGCAAACATTTATATAAACCGAGTTATGCGACCTTATGGTCTCCTTACATAACATCGACCACGCAGGCTTACATTATTGAGTAAAAGAAATAGCGTGAACATAAATAAAAGTCGTGGAAGCCTTCATCTTGCCACAGGCAACCGACTGGGCTTGCCCCCTAGTTGTTCGCATCCTCGATGTACTCCTCCTCCCAAACTGGTGTAGTCTCCTCCACTGATGTTGGGGTTGATAAGCAAGGTGGGGTGAGTACACAAGGCACTCAACAAGCAATGCACAGAATGCAACGCTATTACTATATGCAAAGCTTATTCCAAAGGTTTGTCTTAAATGGTTCTTTTGCATCAAATAGTATTTTTAAACCAGTATCTTATTTAAATTAAAGCAGTGGAACAGTTATAAGTAATACTAATTTCTTCAAATGGTTTTTCTTCGAAGTTTCTCGGCACACAGCCTTAACATTTCATTTTCAATACTGGCACACAGCCACCCTTTCCACATTTTGTTTATGAAGATCTACCCCTTGACTGTAATCCCCGAGCAATGCTCAATACCGCGAGCACGGCTATTCGAATAGTTTTGACACTCTGCAGAGGTTGTACACTTTACCCACAAGATACAGCCGCTCACCACACAGGTGATTGTCCGCAACAAAGCTTTTCAGGAACCTCTACCTTAACCAAAGAACCTCTCCGGCATTGCCTTCACCATCACTTCCCTCACACAGAGCCGAAGTATAGGACAGGCCAATCACCGTTGGATGGGCACCAAGCCGTAGCAGTCGCTCCCGTCATGAATACACCCACGTACTCTTGTCCCCAGGTATCGGAGGAAAGATATCGAACCCTAATCAACTAGGTCTGTCCCATATCAGACATGTGGTTGTACGGGTGACTCAAATCAAAGGCTTGCAAGGTGAAATCCTTAAGCGGCCGAGGCAAGACTTCCAACACTCAACGAAGGCACACACCCATTGTGGCACACAGACTCACAACACTCATCAACCCAATGCCACACAGGCCCACTCGCACACGACCTCTTGCCACTTGCCCCGCCTAAATCATTTCCCACCCATTGATTATTGTGCAACACATGCCAAGAATAACTCAACAACAGTATGGAACCACACAGGTCACCATACTTCCATATCATCATGTGGCATCATCACACCACTTTCAAAATACATTCAATATTCCATTAGTCAATTTTGTAGCATTTTTCTGAAAGATCATTCATGACTCGTTGCAAGGCTAAGCATCTACTCACGGTCTAGCCTCCCGTGTTGGCATCATATTATTATCCAACCAAGACAAACAAACTTAGGGTGACAATGATTTAGGGCATACAATTAATAATTTCAAGGTGGCATAACAGAATGGGTTGATTAACTACGTTATCCCATTTTAAATTAGCTTCATTTTAAATAAATAAGCATGCATAATTTCAAAGCATAATTTACATTTTAAAAGCTGGGATCAAAATGATCAAAGCATCACTTGCCTTCAAAGAGTTGCTGGTCGTGTTCCGAAGCTTGGTCTTGAGCGACGAATTCTTCCTCGAAACTTTCCTAAGCAAATTTGCGTCTCTGCGTACAAACAAAATATACAATAAATATCTAATACAGAGGACTAAATGGCCTCAAAATTCAAATAAAATTCATCATTAAATAGATCATAATTTTATGAATTTTTAGAAATTTGAATCACCCAAATCCGAGTTAAAATGCAAAAGTTATAGTCATTTGAAGTTTGAATAAAATCTGAAAATACAGAAATTAAGAAATCCGATTTTTCCCAATTATTTTTATACTGAAAATTCGCATTTATGATGTCAGCATTGCATCATGATGACGTCAGCATATAAAAGAATTTTGGCCAAAATATTTTTATATATAAAATATTTATGACGTCAGCACGACACGTGGCAGCCTCTAGTGCCGCCACGTTGCTTCGATTCATGGGCCGGGTCCACGGTTGGCTCGTCCACCGTGGATGGCGACCGTGCTCATGCACCGGGTGACGCAGGCCGTGGCGTCAGCGACGATGCGCAGCCAATCCCGACGCGACACGTGGCAAGATCCAGACCCCTCGCTCATCCAACGGTCGGATCTCACCCCCGCGCGGTTCAAATGACGCCGCACTCCACGCCCCACGCGTCACGCATCCAGCGGTGCGCCAAATCAACGGTCGGATCTGGTCTCTCCTCGGTCAACGCACACACGTCCGCCGCGTGATTCGATGAAGTGCGGCGTCATCTCCGCCGACGTTCAAATTTGAGCAGCGCGGATCCGCGCCACCGATGCGCTTCACACCGCCGTTCGATCTAAATCCAACGGCCCATGGTACCGAGCTATTTACTATTCAACCGCTCACGCGGCACAATCTCACGCGTTCACTAACGATCCAACGGCTAAGACAAAAACATATCGCGAAACTAGATCTAATCCAAGCCGTTCGCTCTTAGATCTAACGATCAAGATTCAACTAACGTGTAAACCTTGGGGTTAATCCGGACCGTCCATACCGCATCTAACAGCACAGATACAAACTAAATGTAAGCAGAGAAGGGCGGCGTGGCACGATCCTTACCCCTCCTTGCGATCCGACGGTCAACGATGCTCGAGTCCGGCGATGGCGTCGGCGGTGCAAGCTTGCGGAGATGAGGAAGACGACGTAGTCGGCGGCGTTCGGTGGTTCCCGGAGAAGATCTAAGCGCATTCGGCGCGGCTTGACTCGGCGGTGCTCGCGGTAGCCTCGGCGGCGGCGGAAATGGACCGACGGCGACGCAAGCGGCGGAGAACGGGCGGCGCCAGAGAGCAACTTCTGACGAGCTCTTGTGAGTGAACGGAGGCGTTTGGGCGTGCGCTAGGGCTACAGAGGCGTCTTGAAATGCGCAAAGACGGGGTGGCGGCGCGCTAAATAAGCGCCTTGACGTGCGCGCAATCTTGGCAACGGGCGGACATGCGGTATTGTTGCTCGGCGATCTCGCGAGGAAGATGCGGCGTGGCGAAATCCGGGCGTCCGTGCGCAGCAATCAACGGTAAACGGTGAAGTGACGCGGCTTCTTAGACGCACGATGCCGATCCAGCAGGCGGCGCAAGGGCGGCTAGGGTTTCGGTGGGGCGGGCGCAGGCGTGGGCGACGCGAGTGGGCTAGAAACAAGATCTTGGGCGGTCAAGGATTTGGCCCAAGCACTGCTTTTCGGATTTTAAATCCTTTTGAATAAAAAAAAATTCGAGAAAATAGTTTTGGCCAAAGAAAATAGTAAAAATATCTGAAAAATTCCAGAAAAATTATAGAAAATACTTTGAGCTATTTGGAACTCAATTAAAATATTTGCAATAAAACTTTGCAAAAACTTTTCCATTATTCAATTGTTTTCAAGAAAAGCCCTATTTGAATAAATCCAAATAAATTTAAATAAATTCCCAAAATTCCCAAAATAAAAATACTCCAAAATTTGAATTAGAGCAAAAAAAATTAGGGTGTTACATAAAGGTTGCCAGACTTGTCAGAAATTTGGCAATGTACAATTAGCACCAGCATCGACTTTGCACCCAATTATCAAGCCATGGCCTTTCAGAGGTTGGGGAATAGATGTAATCGGCCAAATATATCCCTCTTCAAGTAAAGGCCATAAGTTTATTTTGGCTGCAACTGATTATTTCTCTAAATAGGTTGAAGTTGTACCACTCAAGAAAGTGACCAGTGTTGAAGCCATCGGTTTTGTCAATGAGCACATTGTCCATCGGTTTGGAATACCACAAACAATTACGACCGATCAAGGGACGGTGTTCATGTCTAATGAGTTTCAGAGTTACGTGACAAGTTTGGGGATTAAACTGTTGAATTCATCCCCATACTACGCTCAGGCTAACGGACAAGCCGAGTCGTCCAACAAAATGCTAATTAAGCTGATCAAAAGAAAGATCGATGAAAAACTAAGGAATTGGCACTCAACTCTATCGGAGTCACTTTGGGCGTATCGGCTAGCTTATCACGTAGCAACGAAACTTTCACCTTACCAGTTGGTGTATGGTCAAGAAGCCGTTTTACCCGTGGAGATCAACATTGAATCTATACGAGTAGCCAGACAGAACGGCTTGTTGGCTCAGGATTATAACAATTTGATGATCGACAACTTGGATGAGTTGGCAGAATTACGTTTGTCTACACTTGATCGGCTTAAGAAGAATAAAATCAGGGTTGCAAGGGTGTATAATACAAAGGTCATGCCTAAGTCTTTCGATCAAGCCGATTTAGTATGGAAAACGATATTGCCTGTTGGTTCGAAAGATAACCGATTCGGAAAATGGTCACCTACGTGGGAAGGACCATACAAAGTTAATCGGCTAGTCGGTGAAAATTCATACGTAATAGAAACGTTGGAAGGATATGTTTTGCCTAAAGCTATTAACGGGAAATATTTAAAGAAGTATTATCCTAGCGTTTGGGTTGGAGCCTAGCCGACTAAGGATCACGTTCAAAAAGGCCAAGTTAACACGATGCTGTTAATCAGCTAAAAGGATTGCAGACTCAGAAGAGATACAATTACTAGAAAGCGAAATTAAAATCGGTTAAACAGCCGATTATAAGAGTTACAAAAATATCCTGAGAAGTATTTCCAAAACAACCAACAAAGTTTTACATCTCAGAAATTAATGTTGGATGCCTGAGCCCGGGAGGGTTGCGCCTAAAGCCGACAAAGCACCTGTGGCCTTTGCAATTATACATTGAACTTCGTCAATGATGCGATCGTCTTCCTTTGCACTCCCAGGCAGTGGCACCACCTTGGTCATTTGTTTCTTCATGTCGACCACGGCCATCGCAAGTCCCAGCTTCTGATCCTTGATGGCCGATGAAGTCTTCTTAAGGGTGTGCTGGCCTTCAGTTATTAGCTTTTCCGTCTTGGCCAACTCCTCCATGAGAAACTTCTTGGTCGTTTCGAGCTGACCAAGGGAGGTCTTCGTGGTCTTCATCAGCTCCGTATCGGCGTCAAATCTTTGCTTTTTAGCCTTAGCATCAGCGACGAGCTCATCCAAAATTTTCTGGTCGGCTTCCTGAGCTTCGCGCTGCGCTATGCGTGCTTGAGCTTCCTCAACTTCAGACCTCCTCTCATCCAAGTGGAATACATTCAAGAGGGCTGCCATTGCTTCTGGAGGTAAGTCGGCTTCAACGGCCGCCATGGCGTCTCTATCGGCTGACTATTCACCAATATTTCTGACTGCGGCCTTGTGACCAAATCGAAAAGCTTGTTCAATTTTTCCTTCATGCCTGGGGCAGAGGTGACAACGGCCGACGCTTTCTTTGACACTTCAAGTATCCTTCTGATTTCAGCATCATAGTCGTCAGTGTCCATGATCTCAAGATCATCAAGATCGACCAAAGAAAAGCCCAGCAGGTTCATCGGATCAGAGAGATCTAGCGGATCGGTGATCAGGGTTGTTGGCATCGGACGTGGAGGAGATAGTGGTGCAAAAGAAACATTGGGGAGATCAGCTAAGATTTTTGCCACTTGAGCTGAAGGCGTCGGCTAAAAGAAATAAATAAAGGGTAAGCCGACATAATTGAAGGATGTAAGTCACTTTACAAAAGGTATGATTATTACCTTTGCAGTAGCCGACGCATGTGGCGAACTTTCGCCGCTCTGCTCTTGGGGCTTGGATCCCCTTTTTGCAGGAGCCTTAGTGTACTTCGTTTTCTTCTTTTCTGAAAAATATAATCGGCTAAAGGTCAGTTTGGAAAAAAACGGAGAATATTAATAGTCGATCGTATTCTTTTTACTTACTTGGTTGTTTTTTCTCAATGTCCGATAAGGACGGACTTTGAATTCCTAGGGTACCCGAAGTGTACCCTGTGAGGCCTGTCGACTAGAGTGGCCTTTTTTGGCCACTGCCCGATTGGCCGGAAACGGGCTTCTTGCCGGATGCCTTAGTCTGCAAAAAATAAAAGTGATCAGAGAATACATCTGGCAGAAGAGCTAACATACAGAGAAAGATTATTCAAACCGATACCTTATCAATATCTACAAGACTTGTGTTAGTGTAACCCGATGGACTAGCTTCACTGCTAGACTCGCTGTTAGATACTAAAGATGGCTCTGGCAGATTTGGAAAGAATTCCTTGATTATAAACGACAAAGTCTTCTCCATGTACAAACACTCCGCGATAGCCGACCACCATGTTGTGAAACCTTCTACCCGGCGAGTGTTCAGATGGAAGTGTGGGAGACTTCTAAGTTGAAGCTCATCGGCTAACTCCAAGACTAGCCTCGCCGATGTGGCATTGCGAACCCTGGCTCTAGGCTGAAGCCGATTGAGAAGTGGCAAACTTGGAATTACCTGGCTGAAGCCTGATGAGGACATCCCAACCAAGGATACAACCGCTGCCCCTTCTTCCCCTACGACCGCTACTTCATCCCCGACCGTTGCTGTTTCGCCCGCTACTTCGTCTACGACGTCTGGAGGGCTTAATCTGCAAGCAAGTCCTTTCCATCCACCTTTGCTGGACCAGCACGTCAAAAACATCCACCTAGGACAGCCCACGCACCAAGGAAGGCCCAAGATAAAGCCCAATTCGTCGCCGAGTCCGGTTCGGCCATCCAGGAGCAGCAGTACTTCAAACGGACGCCACAACCACATCCGAACTCCGTTTTCGATGTTCAATGACTCGTTTGAAAGGTATCCAGATAACCTTTCCAATGGATCTGATCCCAAGGCCAAATTCCTCCTGGAGCGACAGGAAATTACAGAAAAATCTCACGGGATAGAAATTCCAGGTGATGCGCCACCTTTCCTTTGGGCCCAAGGCCCATGTACTCTTAGGGTTCCACCCCTCCTTTGGCCAGCGCCCCTCTCCTGGCTGCCGCACCCCTCTTGGGGGCCCCCCTTGTGTGGGTACCCCTTTATATTGGATTCTCACCCCTGTTCTTCGTTTTTCAGGTTTTGTTGTGTTTTGGTAGACCCGTGTGCGTCCCTCCTCAATCTTGTGTGTGTCGACTAGACCACCCGAGTTGAGAAACAGAACCTCACCTTGTTTTTGTTTGAGATTATTGGTTTGAAATTGCTATCACCTTGTTCTTGCTTGTTGCAGCAGGTTCAAGGATCGATTGGGTTTTTTGATTTGATTGATCGCCTCGTGTAGTGACGTTGCGATTGTTTGGTTGCTGATCTTGTGGATCATTGTATCGTTCTCATCAGAAGATCGGGACAACCCTAGTGCACATCAGGTGGTATCAGAGCGATGGTTGCCTAGTGAGAACACCCTTATCCTTGTTTAGTTCATCTTGTTCGTCCTAGAGTCGAGAAAAATAGCCCAAAAATATATATATGTTCGTCGTGTTTTCAATCTAATCCGAGCCCCCTTTTAGCCTTTGCTATTACTACCTAGTTTATTTCTTGATGAATTTGCGTTGCATCGTTGTGTTGTTGCTAGTCTTAGCGTTTGATCTTTAGAGTTTCAAGTTCTATTCACTTTTTGTCACAGCGTCGTGTTGTTCGTGCGACTATTTATGCTGCCATCTTCATCCCGCAAAACCGAGAGCCTTCCACCAGAACGCCCCAAACTCCATCACGTGAGATCAAACCGAGAGCCTTCCACCAGAACTCCCCAATTTCCATCGCATCCTCCTTTTCCCTTCAAATATAGCGCGCACCCAGTGGTCATTGCCATATCCATATCAAACCGTTCAAACGATCAAGCTTTCCTTTTGAAGTGTTTTCGGATCCCCTCCGGACACCCTACACGAAAACTACCATAACTTTTGCATACGACCTCGATTGGGCTGTTCGAGTACTCAAAACGACCGGAACGAAAAGCTACATCCAAAAATTGTTAAAAGCCCAGCTCTGATTGTGTTCCTGAGGCTCTAAAAAATTCGTTCAACCCCAAAAATATCGTTTAGGGCCTCAAAACGCCCCGGAAGTTCGGCATAATTTAACCTTTCCTGTTTTGCCTAGAAATTTTTACTGCTATGTCCTAGATTTGTGCACATCTACCTCGCAGCCCCACTCCCTTTCTGAGCC
Source organism: Otatea glauca (assembly GCA_036346275.1). Classification (NCBI taxonomy): domain Eukaryota; kingdom Viridiplantae; phylum Streptophyta; class Magnoliopsida; order Poales; family Poaceae; genus Otatea; species Otatea glauca. The sequence goes on from CM070713.1 coordinate 19,086,511, forward strand.
TTTCTGTTTTCTAGTCTAGGGCTCCAAAAAAAAGTTGAAAAAAAATTCAAAAAAAAATCATCAAAAAAAAAGAGGGAAGAAAGGAGCCTTAGCTGTTGCTTGTGCGTTGAGAACGTCCTGTTTGCTGTTCTGTGACTTCTTTGGTGTGTAGGCTCGCATCTCTAGCACGATCTAGCCTAGGACCAGCACGTACCGCCGTTGAACATTCTTTCAACTTGTTTTGACTAGTGTGGTTCTAGTTCTTCCTTTGCTACAAATAATACCTGTCCAAACTCCACTTACTATTAACCACAGGAAAAGTACCTTGCAATCGCTTTGTCAACTCTGAGTGCAGGTTACCGTCATTATCCGATCAGACCTTGACAAGCTGTAGGGTAAGAACTGGTAAGAACTTGGTATTAGCTTGAGCGCGTGAGATCACCCACGGCCCTTATATTAGTAGTGCATAGGAACTAACCCTCTTGTGAGTTTTCTGTTTGTTGCTCCTAACCATGGCAGGTAGTCCAAGCAATCGTGGGAGTAACGTCGGCAGTGGGAGTGAACATGAGGACCGCCTCATGCCAAAAGAACGGCGTTGGGTCACTCATTTCGAGAGGATGCACCATCAGCATGAGATGCGAACTCGTGACACTCTTGATGCGATTCAGGCGCAATTGGCACCCCTCACTGAGCTTCAAGCACAGCTAGCACAACTTCTTCAAGGTGCTGCTCCCAACAATGGTGCCGCTGGTCATGCTTTGGGCCAACGCGACGCTCCACCGGTTGTCCCTGTTGCTTTAAACGGGGTGGATCAAGAGGAGAACAACTACGCCGCCGATACCGAGGACGACTACAGGGTAAATGTGAACAACGACCGACCTCATCGTCGACTCCGCCATAACAGGCAAGGTATGGCTAGAAATCAACATGATTAAAGGGAAGAACGTGATGACTCTATGGCAAAAATGAAATTTACTATGCTTTCTTTTGATGGTGCTTATAATCCTGATGTTTATCTAGATTGGGAGTTGGCGGTAGATCAAAAATTTTCTTACTATGACTTCTCTGAGCGTAGAAGGGTGCACGCTGCCACTAGTGAATTTACTGGTTTTGCATCTATTTGGTGGAAAGAACATTGTAGAGCCAACCGTGATGTACCTACAACTTGGGATGGGTTGAAGCGTGTCATGAGGGCTAGATTTGTTCCTACATACTATGCTCGTGATTTATTAAATAAAATGCAGCGCTTTAATCAAGGTGATAAAACGGTTGAGGAATATTATCAGGCATTGCAAATTGGCATGTTGCGCTGTGAGTTAGAAGAGGGTGAAGATGCAAAAATGGCTAGGTTCTTGGGTGGGCTTAACCGAGAGATACAGGATATACTTGACTATAAAGAATACAATTCTATCACTCGTTTGTACCATCTTGCTTTGAAAGCAGAAAGGGAAGTACAGGGTCAACGATCGATGACACGAGGTAATCTTGGAGGCTCTTTCACATCCAAGTCGGTCCACATCCAAACGAAGGTGGCATCTTCTGTTCCGGGACGTACACCTTCACCTGTTGCCCATGTCTCCTCCACACCGACACACCTTTCGGAGCCAAGTAAGTCAGCTGCAACACAAGCTCCGGTGAAGAGTGCATCATCCATGGCAACTACTGGACGGACAAGAGAAGTACAATGTTTTCGATGCAAGGGACATGGTCATGTGATGCGCGATTGTCCAAACCAACGTGCCTCAATAATACGAGGAAATGGTGAGTATTCTAGTGCTAGTGACATTGACAAAAATGAATATGCTCTTGCTGTCACTAACACTGCAGAACAAGAAGAAGAGATTTGTGATGCTGCCTCGGCAGAGAAGTATCCAGCTCTTGTTGTCACACGAGTACTGCATGTGCAACCCACACGTGATGAGCCAAATCAGCGCCATACCATCTTCCAAACAAAGTTTGTAGTCAATGAATGAGCAGTACATGTCATTGTTGATGGTGGTAGTTGCAACAACCTTGCTAGTGTGAGTATGGTCGAGAAGCTTGGCTTGGCTACATGCCCACTACAACAATCATACGAGATTGAGTGGCTCAACTCTAATGGTCAGATTAAGGTAACAAAAACCGTTCGAGTACCAATTTCTATCGGTTCATATCATGATAATGTTGTTTGCGATGTTGTACCTATGGATGCTTGTTCTCTTTTGTTGGAAAGACCGTGGATATATGATATAGATGCCACACATCATGGTAGGACCAATCAGTACACTTTTATGTTTAAGGAGAAGAAAATAATTTTGGAATCAATGACACCTGCTGAGTTACTTAAGGCTGCTACACAACACTAAAATGAAGAGTGTAGCAAAACAATTAAATTCACCTAAAGCAACAAATGAAAAATCTGATCGTAAATTAAAAGGTGTTGTTTTGTTAGCTACCAATGTCATTGCGCATGATGGCATCACTACAGGTTTGCAACAATCTATTTCTTTGCCTCCTGTTGTCACTAACCTTTTGCAGGCATATGAGAAGGAGTCGAGGACGACTCCAATTCAAGAAGGGGAGGATGATGAGGACATCCCAACCAAGGATACAACCGCTGCCCCTTCTTCCCCTACGACCGCTACTTAATCCCCGATTGTCGCTGTTTCGCCCGCTACTTCGTCTACGACGTCTGGAGGGCTTAATCCGAAGCAAGTCCTTTCCATCCACCTTTGCTGGACCAGCACGTCAAAGACATCCACCTAGACAGCCCACGCACCAAGGAAGGCCCAAGATAAAGCCCAATTCGTCGCCGAGTCCGGTTCGGCCATCCAGGAGCAGCAGTACTTCAAACGGACGCCACAACAACATCCGAACTCCGTTTTCGACGTTCAATGACTCGTTTGAAAAGTATAGAGATAAACTTTCCAATGGATCTGATCCCAAGGCCAAATTCCTCCTAAAGCGACGGGAAATTACAGAACAATCTCACGGGATAGAAATTCCAAGTGTTGCGCCACCTTTCCTTTGGGCCCAAGGCCCATGTACTCTTAGGGTTCCACCCCTCCTTTGGCCAGCGCCCCGCTCCTGGCTGCCGCACCCCTCTTGGGCGCCCCCTTGTGTGGGTACCCCTTTATATTGGGTTCTCACCCCTGTTCTTCGTTTTCCAGGTTTTGTTGTGTTTTGGTAGACTCCGTGTGCGTCCCTCCTCAATCTTGCGTGTGTCGACTAGACCACCCGAGTTGAGAAACAGAACCTCACCTTGTTTTTGTTTGAGATTATTGGTTTGAAATTGCTATCACCTTGTTCTTGCTTGCAGCAGGTTCAAGGATCGATTGGATTTTTGATTCGGTTGATCGCCTCGTGTAGTGACGTTGCGATTGTTTGGTTGCTGATCTTGTGGATCATCGTATCGTTCTCATCAGAAGATCGGGACAACCCTAGTGCACATCAAAGCCGAGCTGTCTTGTGTAGACTGACGGGTGATAAAACTCGTATGAAGGTTGGATCGTCCGATTTCTAGTATGGAGGCCGACATGGAAAATACACGGAGAAATGAAAATTCTATACAAATCCAAAGTCTCCTGAGGCATCAGAGAACTATCGGCTTCTAATTGCAGAAATGAGGGCCAAGGAAAATCGGATGTGGCGCCATAACTAAAAAAGTCTTGCTACTTGAAATCTTCGACGTCTAATTGCAAAAAGAAGGACAAGAATCTTCTGTAGCTGTTGGGAGAAATCCTTGTCTCATTCTCTAAATTGGGTAGGTGCCCCCTCTAGTATGTCATCCCTTGGAAAAGGAGTCTCGTCAGCTGAATCCAAATTAAAGGAGCAGCTGAATAAGTAGTATAACCATATTTGCATAAACCACATCGGACCACCTACATTACCAATGGTAAATTTCCAAAACCGGTGTAGAGCCGACTCCTTATTGCATAAAGCATCTGATATACAGCGCCCAAGAAGATTTTTTCTAGTGCTAGCCGACAACCTTCAACAAGCTGCTCTGCTATCACTTGATAAACCTGAGTTGGTCCAAGAGATGATCCACAAAACAAGAAATGGTCTAGCCAAAGATTCAGAAAGGCGACATGCTCTTCGTCCGATACCAGGCCATTAATCTTGTTATTATTTCCAATATATTTAGCCCAACCTTCGCCCTTAGATCGGATAAGTTTATATTTCGGTTTTCTGCTAAAAGCCGATACTTGTTCGCCATCTGGTCGGAGACAGCACAACTGAGCAACATCTAAGAGAGTTGGGCCGATGGGACCGGTACGGAACAAGAAGGCGTTAAAACAGTCCGACCAAAAATAACAGGCCGTGGCCACCAAGGGCTCATTGGCTTCTGGGTCGGCTAAGGAAAGTGGAATACATTCGGCTATGCCCATTCTTTCCCATTCACCCCTCTTTTGGGCCGCTACTCTGATAAACCAATTCCTCCATCCTTTGAGAGCTGTCAGCCAGGCTCTGAAACTTTTATTCCAACCCTCTATGTTATGACCAGAAGCCGATAAAGGTAAACGACGGATTTCTTGGTTTGTTACGGTGTGGACATCTAGATTTCCCAATGGACCCAAAAAATATTGGTCATTGCTATGCGGGATCGGAATAAGTACCTGACTTGGGTCCATTGCAGCCGATCAAGAAGGGTGGATGAGCTAAGGATTGCCTCGGAGGTCCTTCAAAACAGGAAGCTTAAGCCGATTGCAGACAACTCGAGAGCTTGTGCGCGTGAAGAATGACCGAGGTGGGGGGCCGCATTTTATAGCAAGGTAAAATTTTGAAGCGGCGGGAAACGAATCTCAAAAGTCACGGGCAGTTAAAACGCACTACTTGCATGTCAGAGAATTACGACGCAAATAAAGCAGCAATTATTGAGCCAAGTTCAACAGTAAGCCGATGAGACGTAAGCCGATAGTTGTGATTTTTGACAGATGACAAGTCATCTCCCAAAAATGGGGGGCATATGTTTGCACCAAAATTTGGCAAGTCTAGTCAAAATCGGCAATAAAATCGGATAAACGGAAGTTAACGGACAAGTTGGAAAGATTTGAAGATATTTGGTAACAGCAAGATCTTTAAGGAAATAACTGTCCGAGATAAGGCCGATACGGATCAGGATTTCAAACGTATTGTATAAGGATACGATCGACCGATGGGTATAAAAGATGAGTTGAAGCAAGATGCAAAGGGATCCAACACAATACAATCAACCAGCCTTTACTCTTTTACTTTTCCTGTCGACTAGGAGTAGCTCTTGTAATTTAGTCTTTGTAATTCGATCTTGGTCAATAAAGTTGTGCATCGCCGATGGTTGATCTTCTTCAAATTACGCCCCAGGTTTGATTTGTTCTGATTTTGTTGCGCATCGCCTTCTTCAGAATTGATCTACCTTTATCCTCTGATTAGCCTTAATCGGCTAATTAGACTTATCCCGTTACTTTGATCTTGATCGGCATCAAGCTGATTGAGTATAAGCCGATTGATCTTCACGATCGGCTTTGAGTGAATTTTATATTTTTACCTTATCGGTTACAGGTCAAATCGACTGGCACGCTCTGAAACAGGTGTTCATCCGGTGTGCTGCTGTTAGAAACCCTACCTCAAGTTTTTGACGTCAACAGATGGTTAGGCTTGCATCATGGTCATGTTGGAGTACCCCTCTTCTGCTCTAAGATCGGCTGTTTCCTTTGCTCGCCGGCGACTGGCCCACCGCAAGGTGAGGCTTCCTCAAGTAGTCGGTTTCTGCTGCAACATTAGCTTTTTCTCGTTAACATAGTGAAATTTGGGTCGGTTTTGAAAGCTGGTTATTGGGCCTTCGAATATACTCTCCACTTATTACTCGATGCTCGACGCTACAACAAATTGTTTTTCTATGTAGGCAAATTGATTCTGAACTGAGAACTTTACTTTATAGTATGGGTGATTGATTGTGCATTCTTGAGGTGAACTAAACTTAATTGGAAATTCCACTGATTGGACATTACATGGATTTATTAGTTATACAGAGGCCGCGCACCATGCTTGGAGTTCAAGATCTGTACGTAGTCTGTAGAACCCAAATCTCTGCTGCACCCACTAATATACATGTATGTCTGCTGCAGAGACATAGACAATAGTCATCTTTTAGTCCAAAAATACATATGCAGACAAATATGCAGAAAATCTTACATTGTCCAAAAATGCATATGGGACAAATCTTAGTAGTCAGAACTGAAATTGTCCACAAGAGCGGCAGGCTACAGAGAAAAGCGGAAGGTAGAGAAGTATGCGGTAGAATAATGTTGCATGTTCATGTCACCAAGGGTCTAAATTTCGTTTTTGTTTTACATCTCGCTCCCCTCCGATATCTGAAATTTCGGTGAAATCTAATTATTTCGGATGAAATCCGATCCAAATTCAAAAAGCAAACTTCAAATCCGAATTTTTGGACCGAAATTTCGTCCGAAATTGCCGAAATCTCGGTAAATTTTAACTGAACGAAAAATGGTACAAACGATGTTCAAAAAATTTTAACATTGATGTTTCCATAAAAATTTCTGTTGATTATCAAGTCTGAGAATTTTAAAAATTCGAATATTCCTGCTGTCCTGATAAAACGCTGACCGGCACGTTTGAACCGAATGAAAAATAGTACAAACCATGTTAGAAAATTTTGAATTTTTTTGCATGTTTGTGATGCATTACTAATGTTCCTATAAAACTTTTAGATGATGATAAAACTTGATGAATTTTTAAAAATTGGGACAGTACTACTGTCCTGTTAAAAACCTTACCAGCAAACTTGAACAAAATAAAAAATGGTATAAACCACATTAGAAAATTTTGAAATATTTTTTTTGGATGTACCTGATGTATCATTAATATTTATATAAAATTTTTAGATGATGATGATGCTTCAAGAAGTTTGAAAAATTCTGACAGTGCTACATCCTGATAAAAACCGAATGATCAATACGTAGATTTGCTTTAGCAAACAAAAAAGGTTTAGAATTTTGAAAGTTTTACAGAAGGGTGATAAGGAAATTCTTAATATCTCATAAAAATTTTGAATCATGATCACACACCAGTGAGTTTATAAAATTCTTACAAGGCACTGTACCATTTATGTTCTTTCTCTTTTTATTTTTAAATATAACAAATGAAGTTCAATGCTTACATAGATTTGATTGAGCAAACAAAATAAGCTGAAAATTTTTGAAAAATTTATAGAATGGTACTGAGGCAATTATTAAGCTCTAATAAAAAGTTTAGATCATCATCAAACTTGACAAAATTTATAAAATTCTGACACGGTTACTACCTCGTTATGCTAATTATGTTTTTTATTTTTAAAAGATAATAAATGAAGTTAAAATATTTTACAAAACATTCTGTATGATCCTAGGCTTCTTAAGATAGTACCATAAATTTTTCATGGCATGAAAAAGTTTCTTCAATTTTATAAAATTCCAACAGTGTTTCTACCAAAATTTAAAATATCTCAAAAATTAATTTTTTTCGACAAATTATCATCAAAGATCACTTTCTTATGGGTTATTGATGTAATTCCAATCAAATCATGAATAAAACATAAAAAATGGTTGAATTTCCCGAAATTACGGCGGTTCGAGCGAAATTTCACCGTAAAAACTGAATACTGTAGCAATTTCAATTTTTTAATCCAGCTGGTAATTTGAATTTTGCGGTGGCCCAAAATCTGAGATTTCGGTGAAATTTCACCGGATTTTGCCGAAATTTGTATCCCTTCATGTCACAACACGTGCCGGCACAACTATGCTCCTTAGAAACATCTGAGCAGGGCATTAGATGTTCATTGGTCACACTTGTTTTCTTGAGACTAGTTTTGACATAGTAGATGTGGTATGCTCCCTTTTTTTCTAGAGAATGGATTACTTGTTAGTTGAAACAAGAGCGGAGGCAGCCTGGTACAATTACAGAGATGAATGCATGCTTCCTTCTGATTAGTTTTTTCTTTCTATGTTTTTTGTTTCTAAATAAAAAATTTGTTTGATATTTATCTTAGTAAATATGAATACATATATGGCTACTTTGGCTATTACTGTTTATAGGAGAACTTTGGTTATTACTTTCCTGCAGTTGTTTAGGCTGATGCTGTATTTTTACAGAGAAAATACACAACTAGATGAGAATTATGTCAGCATGTACAAGTAAAATTCTTTGATATGTATTAAGTGGCTAATGGCATATTCATGTCGATTCTTTAATTTTCAGTGACTGATTGGGGAGATCCTTGCAGTCTGGCATTGAACTTAGCATGAGATATAACAATGTTAAGCTTTCTAATACCTCAGGTAATTTAATTTGAAAGTTTACTACTCATAAATGCTTCACTATGCATTCTTTATATTTGTCTACGATCATTTCAAGGTCTACTTTTCTTATGGTTCTATATGGGAGGTGAAATTACCACTTAAAAATATTTTTTGCAGTATCTAAGTAAAAAAAGTCATGCAGACAATAATATGCGTAAGAAGAACCGGAAATACCACAAACATTATCAATTTTGCTCTCACTTTGAAATTATTGACAATCTTTTTTTTCAAATGCCCCATGGCTAGATATGTTTGACAAGCTATGTCAGCCTCTTTTGATAACCATTAATACTATCATCATAACCCATAAGTTAGGTCTTTTGTTATCTTGTTCAAGGTATTGAATCATTCCTTTTCCCCCAAAACAATTGAGTTTATTTGTCAATTCTAAAAAAATGTTTGTGAAATATTCATGTCATATGTATTGAAAAAAGTAGCAACTTTGGTTATAGAAACTTCATGTAGAAGGAAACATTTTGGCCCTCTCTTGTCATTGAGTCAACTGTTCTTCTCTTGCTTTAATTGATTTTTAAAGCCAAACAAAATGACCATTTTTCATTAAATAATAGTTTCTTAAATCAGGAATTAGATCTGAATTATACTGCCATAAGTGATAGCTTGATTGTTTTGTTGATAAATTTATAAGAAAAAATTGATGTTCATGGTACGATTTGAGATGGTTGACTTGATTGTTTCGCTGATAAATTTATAAGAAAAAATTGATATTCCTGGTACGATTTGAGATAGTTGACTGATGGAGATTACCTTCTTTGGACCCATTGCAATGGACGGGCACTCTAATAGTAAATAGGGTAATGCTCTGCAATAAGAGAAAACTTGTACGCATGCACGCACAAAAACTCTATAGAAATTTTATTTTTTTACTCAGTTTAAGTCAACTGAACGGCAAGGGGCCAAATAAGAAGAATGTATAATAAGTATGTATGTTGTATAAGTGTTAGCTGCATGCATGTGGATTTGGAAGTGTTGTAGTCTATTTGTATTTCAATAAAGAACAAACACTTACTAAATATTTTCTTTCTTTTATGCTTCACAATTCACAAGCTCGATCGGATCATATATAATAGAGTACAAAATAAAGCGGATTTACAAGAAATATAACTCTACTATATATAGAAGCATGGTTATTTAGATAGTAAAATATGTGGCTCATCTTACATAAAATTGAAAACAAAAATTATCTAATACTTGGGTCAGTCATGGTCAAATCATTGGCACTACATGTCTCGGTAATAGCTGATGCGTCGTTATTTGTCACCCTTACATGGAAATAAGCTGGGAATTTAGGCTCATTAAGGACCATACTCTCACTGCTTAGCATTGCAACTACATTTGACATGGTCGGTCGATCAACTGCATTCTCTTGTACACACAGCAATGAGATGTTAAAGCACCTCATCATACCTGATGACTGACACTTCGGAACCAATGATGCATCAACAAGGTCAAGCCATCTTCCCTCTTCCCATAACTGCCATGCCTGTTTGAAATTTCGTCACACATTTTAGGTAGGACATCAAATAAACAAAACAATTTTGCATGTCACATGTGTGTCTATAAACTCACATATCCAAGGAGATTGATGAAGTCTCGACATTGATGGATACCGGAATTCCTTTTTCCGCTAATGATCTCGAGAATTATAACACCAAAACTGAATACATCGGATTTCATTGAGAAATGGCCCCCGGAAGCATACTCGGGAGCCATGTAGCCACTAAAATGAAATATAATATATGTCAAATTGTTCTATGCGGTTGACTTGTAATATAAATGTGCATAAATGGACTAATTTATGACACTTACTATGTACCAACCACTCTTCTTGTAGTTTCTTCATTGTTATTTGTGCTAAATATTTTTGCTAGCCCGAAATCTGAAATTTTGGGATTCATTTCGCTGTCCAAGAGAATGTTGCTTGGTTTAAGATCTCGATGTATGACACGCAACCGGGAGTGCTTGTGTAGGTAAAGAAGTCCTTGTGCTATTCCTTCAATTACTGCTAGACGTTTGTTCCAATCCAGTAAAGTTTTTCTATTTTCATCTGCACATCAATTCAATGTTAGTATAACAGGAGAAAAAACAGCTCAAGAAACAATCACAAGTTGGACTCCTCAATTATCGAGGCAAATGAAGCTATACTAATGGGGCTGCAGGAAACAATATTGAGAAACTTTTAGTCCTTCTGAAGCATTGATATGACAAACAATATCTAACCTAAATTGAGAATTGCAAATATATACCAAATATGAAGGAGTCCAAACTTTTGTTTGGCAAGTATTCATAGACCAATATTTTCTCCTCTCCTTGGAAGCAACATCCCAAGAGCCTAACCAAATTCCTATGTTGGAGTTTGGCTATGAGTTCGACTTCATTTTTGAACTCCATGAAACCTTGTCCTGAATGTGAAGCAAGTCTCTTAACTGCTATCTCCACCCCGTCACAAAATTGGCCCTGAAAAGAAAATTCAAAAGTTCTACAATGATAATATTTTGTTGCAGTCAGGTTGCTTTGTGATGCACAAGTTATTTCACGGTTCCAAGCTATGGAGTAAACGAAAAATTAGTTGTATATTTGGCAAATGACATAGGTGTAGAGAGGGGTGTTTTATCGTGTGACAAAATAGAGTCCAAACTCAACCCGTTGAAGATGAAGCAAAGACAAATGCAGGATGAAAAAACCTTTTAATTACTTTTGTGAGTTATCATTTAAATAAGTAAGCTTGTCTTTTTTGTCGTATATTCTTGAATGAATTGAAATTTGAAAATTTTATAGTTGGATATAGTAGAACGTAGACATGTAGGCACAGAAAAATTGTAGCTTTTGTACTAAAAAATAATATTTTGCATTCTCAGAATAATACTCAAAACGTGGGACAGACTGCATGCAAAAAGTATGGAAATAAGCCTAAGCATGATGGATTAATGGGTTTGATCATGATTTTTACTAATATATAAATACGAGTTGGTGGTGATAGTCTGTCCTCCCTCTCCTCTCTAAGAAAAGTAGTATATTAACATATGGACCGTGGGCCATGATACGCTCTTCCATCTCTCATGAATAAAAAGAAAACCAACTGCATCTCTTTTTTCGCAGCTGCTCTTCTGGCTAGGTTATTCTCCACTTTCTCCTCACTATAACAATTGAAAAGTGTAATTTTATTTTTTTGTAAACACATAACACGGTACAGGACTCAAACTGGGATCCCCATCTAGAGGTGGGCACTGGGCCGGGCTATTTTGGGCCGGCCCGAGGCACGCCCGGCCCAGCACGACCCACGGCCCGGCACGACACTGTTTCAAAAGGACCGGACCGGCTCAAGACGAAGAAATCGGGCCGTCTGCGGCCCGCCAATCGAACACGATGGGCGGGCCCGCCCGCCGCGATAGTATGGGCCGTGCTTGGTAAGCACGGCCCGACGAGCCCGTTCGTCTTTGGGCACGCAGACATCCGACGGCGGCATGTCGGCCCGTGCAACACGCAGCAGGGCCCGTGGCAACGCGGCGGCACGCGGCCGAACCCGCGACAACGTGCCAAGCTTCTCACCTCCCATGCCGCATCGCATCCGCCACGACAGGTGAGTAGAGGAGGGGAGCTCGAGTGCTTGACCCATGGCGGTGGGAGAGGAGAGGGGAGGCGCTGGTGAGGCGGTAGGGAGGTGAGACAGGAGCAGGGAAGACAAGGCGGAGGGGAGGTGGAAGCCGGGCAGAGGGACTGAGGGAGGTGGGCCGTGGGCGTGGCTGGCTCGAGGGAAAAGGGGAGAGAGAGTATGCAGGGAGCCAAGGACAATACATGTGATGGTGTAATGTACTCATGCATACGAATGTGCATGTATTGCCATTTAGTATGCACTAATCGATTGTTTATATTTTGACTATATATATGTTCGTAACGTGCACTGGTCGATGTCTTCCATAATCTCCTACATCAATGCCAACTAGGCTATACATTCATTGCATACCGTAGCACTGTATACGCATACTACTAAAGTAACTTCGGGTCCTTTCCTCTCATCGCAATAGTGTAAATGGGCTGGGCCTGGACCGACACGGTACGAAACAGGCACGAAACGCAAATGAGCCATGCCTGGGCTCATCGAAGACGAGCCGGACCAGCCCGGCTACAGCACGACGGGCCGTCGCGGCCCGGCACGGTTTAGACCCGAAGCACGATGGACCGTGCCGGGCCGGCCCGGCCCGACACGACGCCCACCTCTGACCCCATCAATGCCTCCGCACTCACATACCACCTGGGCTATCCCTTGCATTGTATGCTGGTGGTCATTAAAAGTTTTAATATGATTACTATTTAGTATGTATATATATCAACCTAGCTATTAGTTTTCAAGTATAAAAAAGGTGAATGTGCGTATGTGAATGTCTACACACCTCGGTCCCACATTGTAAATGCACGACTGCTGTAGTACACAAGGAGCAAAAACTATATCGGAATTGCTAGCAATCAGACGTCTGATTTTTTCGGACGCTTTGCAACATTTTTTTCCTACGTGTGAAACATTTTTTTCCCACGTGTGAAACATTTTTCCTTCGATAACAGTAAAAATATGAGCGGAGAAAAAAATGTTGCACACGTTGAAAAAAAATGTTGCAGCGATCGTCCGATGAAATGAACAGTATCGGACGTCCGGACGCTAGTATTTCCCAAACTATATTCGACACAAGATCAATGACTAGAGAAGAAATATATAAAAAGTTACAAACTACAATACAAAAGAACGAAACTAACATTAGACACGTAACCAATGACTACAATACATAGAAACCAAAACTGAGGTAGAGAAAGGACCACGACTCAACATTCAAAATCTCACCGAGATCTCTCGTGATCTCGGATTTCGGCGGCGGGCGAGATAAAAAATTTCGGTCGAAATGCTTATAAGGTGTTTTACATAATACATTCACAAAACTATGTTGGCTCAGTTAGTAAGGCTACGGTGCAATCAGCGTGAACACGGGGGTTCAAACCCCAGCCTCTCCAAAAAAAAAATTTGTACCACCTGCCGACTCATGCGCATATTCAACCGGATTTAATTTTGGTTGCTTCCCTAGCCTCGTCGCCAGATCCCCATTCTCATCACCATTCGCTAGATCCCCAAGACCACAACCTCGGTCGAGCGGCGCCGCCCCTCCTCCAAGCTCATCCCTCGCGTTGTTCTCGCTATGCTCCTTGCTTCCCCCTCGCAGCGCCGTCCTCGCCGTGCTCCTCCTCTCCACGCTGTCCTCACCGCGCTCCTCGTCCACGCCAGTGCTTCCTCATCCGTGCCGAGCCAACTCCGTCGGTCCATCCTCGCCCGTCCTCGTCACCCATTTCACAGAAGTATCAAAATTGCCGAGATCTCGCCATTTTTCGCCGAGATTTAGCCGTTTCCCACCGAAATCTAGGAAATCTCGTTTAAAAAAGGATCGGATTTAATTTTACCTTTTAAAATCTCGCCTGAAATTTTGCCCTCTGGAGGGTGACGAGATTTGAACCGAAAACCGAATTTGAAACCTGGCCATCACTATAGTACATAGAGTCCCCAAAAAAAACAACTGTAGCAGACAAGAACAACCTACTACAGTACATAGTATAGTACCCTGTCTTTCGGTTTCCTTTTTCCAGCACGTAATATATGGTCTTTTCTTTTTCTAGAACGTTTGTTTCTTTTTCCTTAATTCCAGGATATTTGTTTTCTTTTCCTTGAGATGATGCTGGAGGTGGAGGGAGATCTGTTGTGGGCCACAGAGATGAGTTAGACACATTAAACAATGGCCATCGGATGTGGGTGAGTAAAGCTGAGGAAAGATCTGAGAGGTTAATTTTGATGGAGGCAAGTTTTTGGGGACGTTTCGCTGGATGCATGAAGGTTGGACCATCTCTAGTGGGGTGTATTATTTGGGGTGGACGTAGAAAAAATGCTTAGGTGCATTATAAAGGAGTATAGATATACCAAAACTCAGTAGGCACGTGACTATCAACTACAGGAGACATGTACGAGAATTTGCAATAGTCACGAAACTAAACTGCAGTACGCGGCCAGCCGGCCACCAAACCTGCAGTAAAAAGGAAGGACCACCAAATGCTGTAGACACATACTAAAAACTAGGAAAATCTCGCGCATTGTCGTGGACAATTCTTAAATTTTAACAAAAATCAAAGAAAATAAAAAAAAGCAAAAATAGTGTAACCTGATGTTCATAGAGAGATGGAAAATTTTTAAAAAATGCTATTTTTAAAAATAGGGAAAATAAAAGTACTGTAGTACTGTTCTTGGTACCTAGTTTCTACCGTGTCTAGGTGATACGTGGCAAGGTTAGGCGGCTGCTCCTCAAGAATATAAATATCTCTACTACTTCTAATTACGACTTGGTGGCAGCGGTCCGTTCTTCATACCCTCTCTTTCCTTCTGTTCTCTCAGCCCGCCCCAACCCCTCTTTCCTTCTATTCGCTCAGCCTTTCCTTCTTGCTCAGTCTTTCCTTCTATTCGCTCAGCCTGCCCCCTACCCGATCCGGATTCTCTCTATTTTATCGAAATATTACTGATCACATCCCCTTAAAATGGAAGGATTTTATTCATATCTCTTATAAATAAAAGAGTTTCCTCATCATATCCCGCTTGGATGGAATGGCAAACTCACTATATCCTATAACATGAAAATCCTATTTCATTGTATCTCATTCGGATGGAAATGCAGAGATTAAAAGGCAAGAATTGCATAATCAAATCACGTGCCAATCTCGGAGATCACAAGACACCGTCTCATAGAGGTTGAGTGCTCACACGCCTAGCTGCCATCTCCTTCACCTATAAAAGGCCACCTTCATCACAATCATAGAGGACATACGAAGAGACGCAGAAAGAGACAGAGAAGAGGAAGGCTCATACACACACAGGAGAAAGTGAGAAAGAAGCAATACAAAAAATTCAAGAGAGGCGCAAGAAACGATATGGAAGGAGGCCATGGACATGGCTCATTCTCTCTTTTTTTAAGATAGCTAAAGCTGTGATTAAATTATGAGGATAGAAAACAAAGTTTAAAGTTATAGGTACAGAAGACTGCACTCGAGACAAAAGGGGAGGAGAAAAAAAAAAAAAAGACAAAATTCTTTAAAGTTGCTGTTGTACTATCATATTGAGGCTTTTTAAAATTATAATAGCATAAATGATTAACTGATAATTTGAAGCACTCTTAAGTAGTTAACAAGTTCGCTTCATACATGTCTTTCTCATCAACTAACTTGGATGTTGCTTTGAAAAACTTTTCTTAATAAGGTTGTGTTTGAAAATTTTCGTAGCAACGCACGGGTACTTAACTAGTATATATATAGATTACAGTAGACACAAGACCAAGGGTGAAATAGAGATTTAGCAAAAAATACAGTACATAGACACAAAAAAACTGCAATACACAAAGATCAAAAACTGCACTAGGCAGAAGTCCAGCGATATGCGTTAGAGGCACACGGGTCGGGATGGGTTAGAAAGCTGGGATGGGTCTAGTTGGATTACTATAGAGGTGGGTGTACATAGATATTCTAAGCATAGGTGCAGGGCGAGGAAGTATATATATATATATATATGGTGAAAGCATAAAAGTAAATAGGGATGTTGGATTAAACTTGAATAATCCAGATTTAGGTAAAATCTCACCTTCTCTACTTAAATACGTTTTACACATAATCCCCTAAAAACATTACAAAATTCCACACCTTAAGTGGAGGATGTGGGGTTCCACCTATATCTGAACCATTAAAGTTCGATTCAACGCCCCTGTTTGCTTATTTTCATACTTTCACTGTATATCTACTTTCATCATATACTTCCTCGTGTAGGATAGCGCTACTCTATATGTATGTATGTATGTATGTATGTATGTATGTATGTATGTATGTATGTATGTATGTATGTATGTATGTATGTATGTATGTATGTATGTATGTATGTATGTAGGTATGTACATCCTTATGTACGCGCATGTACATGTAGAGCTGTAAACGAGCCGAGCTCGAGCAAGTCTAGCTCTTCAGGCTCGAGCTCGGTAAACCTCGAGCTAAGCTTAACTTAAGGTTCAAGCCTTGACCCAGGCTCGAGCTCGTTTCGGCTCAAGCTCGAATAAGCTCGAGCTCGACTCGAGTAAGCTCGGTAAGCTTGGTAAGCTCGGGTAAGCTCGATAACAAACTCGAGTAAGCTCGGCTCAAGGAAGCTCGGTCCAAACTCGAGTAGGCTCGCGAGCTATTCGAGCTTGGCTCGGTTAGGCTCGCGAGCTCGAGTTCAGCTCGTTCGGAGCTTGAGCCGAGCTCGAGTAGCTCGCGAGCCTTGAGTTTTTTTTAAAGCCTTATGTATGTACGTACGCGTACGTACGTATGTATGTATGGCTGTCTGTCTGGCTGCTGTCTGTCTGGCTGGCTGGCAAATCTACACTTAAGATGTAGAATGCCTAGTCTACACCCATCTTTTTCCCACGTTGGATCAAACCCCATCTTTAGTAGTGAATCGTAGCCGTCTAATGTCTCTAATCCATGCGGAGATAATTATTGTCCGTACTATCACGAGACTATTGTGAGATGCTGCTAGTCGTGTTAGTTTCATAAGAATCTATGATGAAAACGTGACAAAAATAGTCTATTTCTGTGTTGATCAGATAACGAGGATTATACATGTGTCTTATTTACCTTATATACAGGGCCAAATCCACCTTCTCCAAGTTTGTTTTCTTCGGAAAAGTTACTTGTCGCCTCCAATACCTGATGAAAGTCAAAAACCGAAAACTCTGAATTCTCTCCTTCCATTTCCCAAAGTAGTTCATCTCCTCCTTGCAACTTCTCTGTACGCTTTTCTCGTAAGATCACTTTACCTGAATAATTGAGAATTGGTGCAATCCCTTTACTCTTTTGTTATATCTGATGAACAAACCATTAACTGGAAGTAAAACAATATGACGAACATTTCAGTAACTAACCCACCTCTTCTGTATCTTCTGCGCCGACGACAGTAAAATATGAAACAGAAAACTACTACCGCTAGAGGAGCTACAACAATGGCAATTACCCAGAGCTTGCTCATATGTCCTAAAACATGCATGATCATAACATGCCAATTAAGCGTTCATCAGCGATTAATAATCTTCTTACAATCTTTTGTTTGAGCGCATGTAGACAGAAAATTAATTGTTCACATACTCTTGGTCCGAACAGTCGGAGCCGGAGCGTCCGGTGACCTGACCCGCAGCATGGGTTGGCCGTCGTAGAACATAAACGCCTCGAACCTGAAATTACACCGTACCATAAGGATCCGTCCTCCCAAGCGCACGTACGTGGTGGAGTTCACCATGCCGATGATACGCTGGAGACACGCCAAGCAGTCGCCGGCAGACAGGTCCGGCGTGCACTGCGTCAGAGAGTAGAGCGTCGGGATGGTTCCGCTGGAGTCCATGAAGCCGGTGGCGAACCGCCTCGCCGTGGTCTTCGCCTTTTGGGCCGTTTCCATCAGCAACTCATGGACGTTGTCGGTGATGAGGCGGGCATCGCCGGTGATGTTCTGCGGGTTCCACGCCTGAAAGAGTGTGCTGTTTTCTGTAATATTGGCCGGGATGAGGAAGTTGTCGTTGGAGAAGCGGAGGAGGCAGTCGTCGTAGAAGCTGGTCACGCTCTTGTCGTACGGGCACATCTGCTGCGCGTCATGGAACGAGGTGGCGACGCAGTCGCTGCAAGCGGTGACGTTGACGTCGCCGCGGCAGAGCGTGAGCGCAAATACCACGTCGGGGACTTGGCCGGCAGTGGCGGTGGCGAAGAGTTCCGGGGAGGACGATGCGTTATTCGGGAGGGTGGCGGCGAGGAGCCTAAGATTTGACTGGTAGGTGCCGTTGGCCGTGTAGTTGCCACCGTCGCCGCAGAGCTGCTTTTCGGCAGCCGCGAACGGTATGAGGCTAAGAATGAGCAGGACGCCGGCCATGGCTACGGTACGCTACGTGTGGCTTAGTTGTCAGCTTGTCGGTTTATTCATAAGGTATCTGAAGAATTTTCTTCCTGATCAACTCTGTGTGATCTATGAGTCTATGACCAACTCTCCTTCATTTGGAAAAAGTTGTTCGGTGATCGATTCCTTTCAATAATCAATACCTGATGACGCACGCTTTCTTGAATCATTCAACTGATTTTTTTAAAAGACAAAAATGCACTACAGGTCTTGAAATTTTATAAATTATTCCTTTAACTTCTTGGTATCCATCGATAAGTTCCGATATTCTTTGGAAAGCTTAGGTGAGGAATGAGGATCAAATTACAAGTTCCGACATATTATGGTTTTAAGCCCCGTGCAGCATTTGGCGGGGATAGTTTTGACTACTGATTGGAGACAAACCAGCAGCCATCGCTTATGGTGGATGTATAGTATATGTAGAAATACTTGTACACTAAGGCCCTGTTTAAGGAACTTAAAGCCAATTTCAGCTTTAAAAAATCATTAAGCCTTACAAACAGCACTATTTTTAAGCAGTTTTTGGTATAAACTAGAAGACACATATATAACTATCGAAAGCCGAAAGCTAGACGGGATCTACTTTTATAGCTTATTACTGAGAAAAATTAGATATTTGTCGAACGGCCTCTAATAAAAAGCTACTGCTATTTTTCAATTTAGAAAACTAAAAAACAGCTTTTTAGAAAAGCTACAACTCCTCTAAACAAGCTCAAAGTACAGGAGACATACTATAAATCCCTTGTCCGGTATGTGCATCCCTGGTATGCGGTTGATTGATAATGATGATTGGGTAAACTCCAGTCTAGTTGCTCTTTGCGCCATGCGACACAACTGGGGTTTTACTAACTTGAGGGCAACCAAACTAATTCTTTGTTGAGGATCATCTCTCGTTGCAATATGTGCGGCATCTCTTTTCTCCTCACTCAGATGCTTTTTCATCACAACACTTGGCGATATCCTCTTTATCCCCTTTTCCTCCCTCATTTGCTTCCCCTCAAATTCCAAAAAGCCGTTGTCTTCAAATTCCCCTCAGGTTTTTTTGAATAGGAAGTAATTTTTGACCATTTTTGAAAGTTTTTCGAACCAAAAAATTTTGAACTAAAAGTTTTCAAACCAGCAGTTTTGAATCAAAAGTTTTTGAAATTTCGTGTTCTAAAATTTTCCCACTTGAAATCTTCAGAGTTGAAATTTCCCCGGTTCAAAGTTCTCGATTTGAATTTTTCCTAGCTGAAATTTCCCTGGTTGAAAGTTCGTAATTTGAAATTTTCTAATTTGTAATTTCCTGAATTAAAATTTCCCAAGTTGAAAATTTTTGTTATGAAATTTCCAAACTTGAAATTTTTCTAGTTGAAATTTTCCTAGTTCAAAATTTTTAAAGTTGAATATTTTTTATTTGAATTTTTCAGAGTTGAAATTTTGTCTAGTTGAATTTCCCCAAGTTGAAAATTTCCAATTTTAATTTTTTTTGCGTTCAAACGTCCTGCTAAACATTTTGAAAGTGAAATTTTTGGATTTGAAAATTTTTATGTTAGAGAGAAAGGAAGGATGGTGGGGAAGTGAGTATGGAAGAGGGAAAGAGAAAGGTAGAGGTGGATAGAGAAGATGACACTTGTCATCCTAGAAGGATGTGCTTAATTTTTTAAATTTGTCGATAACCTCAAACTAGTTGTTCCCGTGACCTCCACCGCCAACCATAATCGACAAGAAGAAAACTACATGGGGTCAAATCTATATGATGCAGGTTCTTCATCCAAAGGTTCAAGTTCTATAACGTTAGTTACTGGAGCAAGACATAGCCACCATATCAGTTGGGTACTATCCAAATATCTGGATAATGATACTGTAGATTACAAAGAAGAGCTTCAATATTTTGAAACACGAGCATAAGGTAATGTGGTATTCCAAAATTGGAGAAAGAAAAAGTGGGCCGGGTTGGCCAAGCCAGTCTTGATGTGCGTGCTGAGCTCGGTCCTACCAACTAATAGGTCAAGGGGTGGGGAGGGAATGAACCCTAACCAGCTACCGCTCCAGCCCCAAGCGTCACACTGCCCTGCCTTATCTACACTGTCGCGCCATCATCATCCCCAGTTCAGCCACGCCGCTGTCACCTAGGCTCCCAATGTTGCTGCCCTACTCCCAGCACCTTCATCACCCGCACCCGCCTGCCGCATTGCCTAGGTACCAAGCCACTAGCACTGCATCATGGTCGACGTACCCTCGCTGCCCAAAGCCATGCTGCATCATCTCGCCGTCGAGTGCCCTATGAGCCTCCTACACTGTTGCCAATCAAGCCGCCATTGCCGCCAACACTACCACCCTTTGAAGTTGTCATTGAGGTCCATCACCAACTGCACCACTCCAGCCATGTCCAGGGCATGTCCCCATGTTCTCCCATTTGTCGTTTCTTGTTCTTCATCGAAACGAGTGGCCAAACTGTGATTCGTTCACATCACCATGTGTAGGTGTCAAGGATATTGCGGGAGTTTTGGGAAGCATGATGGAGCAAAGAACATGAGGGGATCACGGAGGTCTAACACTTTCGATGTTTCTGTAGTGGACCAACTTTGTGGTCATATTAGTTGTAGACGGGTAGACGGGGGAGTTGGAGAGCACCAGGAAGCTGTTTGGGAGTGATCAACATTCGATTAATAGTGGTCATGAACTTTAGGCTTAGTTTTGGAGCATTTAATTATGGTTTGTTTCATGGTCTATCAAAATTGTGAAAAGTGTAGATATTTGTCTAAAGTTTAATTAGAGTACAAGATTATATAATTTGTATAAGCGGTTAATATGTTATGGCTAGAAGAAGGCTTTTGTCCAGAAATCAATCGCTGCTAAGCGCGGTTGTGTTAAATTACTTATTAGGGCTAGATGATAGCCGAATTAAATTATGTCCATACCTAGAGAAAGCTAGGTAAATTTTTATAGATTCCAGATATACTATGGCTTTCTATATTTAGAGATGAATAAAAATAGATACAAAATTATAAAGTTTGATGTCCACTAAAACAATAGCACAATCTTCAAGGATAGAACCGACGGGTTAAATGAATTAATTTGAATTTGTGGCTAACTAGAAAATTATAGGTAATCTTGTGTAGTTTTTATAATATATAGTTTTGATACGGATATGAAAAGCTACACTAGAATCAATCTCGATGATTTTAGCATGCATACGCCAGCGCTTCAAATTATGCATTGTTTTGACTTCTGAAACAAAAGTTATGACCACTTAAGTGGAAGTTGCAAAGGCTGTTTTGTGGTTGCACGAGACTAAAAGAAGACTCCTCAAATGCTCCACAAATATGACTTTCTGCATACCTTCATTAGTATTTATGTTCATACTTAGCTAGGAGGGTTGTTCCTAATATAAATACCCCATGTACTACTCCATTTTAAGCAGTGAAAATGTTGTTATGAGTAATTTTTAGAATCAACCACCATTGCATCTTCTCCATAGAATGGCTTTATGGAGGGATCCTTATCCACCCTAGTCGTTTGATGACTCCTAGTATAGTTGGGCGAATGACTTAAATCAGTTTGCTGTATTGAGATAGTGGTTGGTTTCAAGTACGTTTGTTAAGTTGCACTATTATCTTGGCTGCTTACAGCTAGTTACCCTCTTTCTTGCTCACGTCGTGAAGATCGGGCCTTTTTCATTTCAATAAAGAGTTGCAATTAACATTGAGTAATTTGGATAATGATATAAATGAGCTAATGATGATGGAACTATTAATGTTTGCTATTTTGTTATGCACTTGCTTCTTTAATGTTAAATTTCACAAAACTACAGGTTTCTTGTATAAACTATCAGAAAAGTACAGATTTTAGCTTCTATTTCATAAAACTACAGATTTTAGAAAACTTGTTTTACAAAAATAAAAGTTTCTTATACAAATTATCAAAAAACTACATATTTTAGCTTCTATTTCACAGAACTTCAGATTTTAGGAGAACTTGTATCACAAAACTACAGGTTTTAGAATTAATCGCTTCTTGTAACGGGTTTGACAATCTGAACCCACATGACAGTCCTACGTGTGAGTGAAACGGGAAATGAGGGCATGTGAGACCGCAATGTAGGCCCACACTGTCAGACCCGTTATAAGAAACATCCAATTTTAAAACCTATAGTTTTGTTAAACAAGTTCTTCGAAAACCCTGTAGTTTTGTGATATAAGTTCTCCTAAAATCTATAGTTTTATGAAATAGAAGCTAAAATCTATAGTTTCTTATAGTTTGTACAAGAAACCTGTAGTTTTGTGAAACAAGTTCTTTTAAAATATGTAGTTTTGTGAAATAGAAGTTAAAATCTGTAGTTTTCTTGTAGTTTGTACAAAAAAACCTATAGTTTTGTAAAATTTACTCTTAATGTTTTTACGTGAACAATGATGGCAACATTCATAAAATGGTAGTAGCACTATCACTTCACGTCTTATATTATCCTCCATAGTTATATAGTATAAGTAGTCATTTCTGGACTAATAAAGTGTATAGTTAGTTTAGTTATTGAATTTTCACATCATAGTAACAGTTTTGTGAACTTAATTGAACTTATATAATTTTTTAGAAGTTGAGTTGCTTGTTTGTTTGTCTATAAATCTTCGTTCTTCCACATTGCCAAAAGGTAAATAATTCTTCAGGACACATGTGATCTAGGCATCTCAGGCGCATGGACCCGAGCATTCCCAAGCGCGAGGACTTGGATGCTCCAAGTTTATTACTGCTATTGTTCTTGTTTATATCAATATGCAATTCTTGTTAATCTTGTTTACTATGAGTGATATTTCCAAAAGTGATAATTACTTTGGAAAGGTTTGCCAAAATTATTGATAGAATTATATTAAAGATGATAAAAAAATGTTGGTTGACATGACATTATGAATACTCGAAGTGCTAGGGTGTTACATATAACATATGCTGTACTATCTATATAAGCACGGAATGTGTCGACTATTCTTATTTAAACAGTTTCTTTGAAATCTGCTTTTAGTCTTCGTCGAAGATTGTTGTACGAGAGAAGAACAAGTCTGGACGGTGGAAATGCTTCTAACCGTGAAAGACCGTGAACACAACGATGCACGAGATCAAGACTCTTTCCTGTGTAGACTATCTTTGCATTTCCTATGTAGTGTATTGGGACCCAGCTCAGCTACTGCGAGCCAAAAGGAAAGAACAGAACAGTAGTGGAAAATACAGAGTTGGTGGATGTATAATTTAACTTTTCACATCTGTTTACTTGTAATGTAGTTTTCTATAAAGGATGTCGATTTCGGTGATCAATAAGTTAGGCTACAAACAAATTCCACGAAATGTATTGACTCCTCTACACATAAATTATAGACATTAGAGGACATTAGCTGACTCACAAAATGTCTTGACTCCACTAATTAGGATAAAAACAGAGAAAGCTTTTGTTAACAGGATATCATTTCTGTAGTTCTTTTTAGGTCCTTCTTTTCAGATTGTGTTTCCATATTTCAAGACAATCGTAATTTTCAGGTCCTTCTTTCCAAATTGTGTTTCCGTATTTCAAGACAATCGTAATTTTCAGGTCCTTCTTTTCAAATTGTGTTTCCAACCTTTTAGTTGGAGATAAATGGAATAAGAAATTGGTCACGAGTTGACTGAGTTACAATAGACTAAAGGCGTGTTTGTAATGGATCTGATGGAGCTGGGTATTTGTAGCTCCATAGATCCGTGAAGCTGGATCTGTGGGTATATTAAGAGTGTTTAGGTAGATCATTTTATTTAATTTTAGAATAAAAATATAAACTTAATTCTATTTATTTTAGCCTACAAGATTCAGATCTAAGGTGGAGCACAAATCTGGAGCTCTACCAAACATGGCCTAAGAATAATACCAAATTGCGTTCAAATGATGTCATACTAAATGTTGAATAAATTATAACAAAATTGAGCTACATCTAACAATATGGCAAAATAGAAAATACAGCAAAAAATTAGACCAAAGCAAGTAAAATTTCAATACCCAATTAACGTAGACTTGATCCATTACGAGAAGATATATATCCTTTGTTACCTACCTCTACGGTGCTATAATGTTATCCTACTCAATATAGACACAAATAATTATAAAAAAATCCCTAAACAATTTAGTTAGATAGGTTATGAGGAAGTCTCCTACAAAAATTTAATTGAAAACATGGCATACATTAGGAGAAACAAAAAACATAAATTACGGTGAATAGTAATTTTTGTTTCCTTTTTTATTTTCTGATTTTCTTTTGAGATGAATTTGTCTTTTGCAATTCTCCCTGTGTAGATCGAATTAGATTTGAAATTTGGTGGTATAATAGATCGATTTTGTGTCAATATTTTTAAAGGATAAAGCATTGTAGCATAGTAAGAGCAGGTAGTAGAGCATATTCCCTCCATCCGTTACAATAGACAAATAGCATGTCTCTACGGCTCCATCTACAATGGAATCTATATGAACGAACAACACACAAATCAAAATGGGGGTAAAACTACAATAACAAATTTATAATGATTTTATCTTGGAAGTATAAATTACATGTAAACACACCATGAATCACTTCGGAAATCTCTTTTACGCTCTTGAGAGTACGTACTCCCACATATGAAATACTGCTTAAACTTATGCATTACACCATAGTTATGACAACGTTAATACTACAATGACTCAGTAAAGAACATATGACATGAAGAGAGAACTATCTAGCGATTGGGACAGATATGGTCACTTGATTAATACTACATGACTCAGTAACAGTAGATGCCTCTTCATTTGCCACCCTTGTATGGAAATATGCTGGGTGCTTAGACTCAGGCAGGACCATAGTCTTATTGCTTAGCATTGCAACAATATCTGACATGGTCGGTCGATCAGCTGCATTCTCTTGTACACACAACAATGCAATGTTAATGCATCTCATCATTTCTGCCGAGTGACACTGGGGAACCAATGATGCATCAACGAGTTCAAGCCATCTTCCCTCTTCCCATAACTGCCATGCCTGTATAGAATTTCATCACATAATGTAAGTAGGACACCACATAATTAAATAAAACAATTTTACATGCTGCCTGTGTGTCTATAAACTCACATATCCAAGGAGATTAATGAAGCCTCCACATTGATGGAGACCGGAATTCCTTTTTCCGCTAAGGATCTCGAGAATTAGAACACCAAAGCTGAATACATCGGATTTGATAGAGAAGAGGCCCTCGGAAGCATACTCTGGAGCCATGTAGCCACTAAAATGATATATAATATATGTCAAATTATTGTACGTGATTGACTTGTAATATAAGTGTTCATAAGTGGACTACTTTATATGAAACTTACTATGTACCAACCACTCTTCTTGTAGTGTTTCCTTCAATGTTATTTGAGCTAAATATTTTTGCTAGACCGAAATCTGAAATTTTGGGATCCATTTCGCTGTCCAAGAGAATGTTGCTCGGTTTAAGATCTCGATGTATGACAAGCAATCGGGAATGCTTATGTAGGTAAAGAAGTCCATGTGCTATTCCTTCAATTATTGCTAGACATTTGTGCCAATCCAGTAAAGCTCTTTTATTTTCATCTGCACATCAATTAAATGTTAGTATAACTGGAAGAAAACACCTCAAGAAATAATCCGAAGTTGGACACTTCAATTATCGAGGGAATGAAAACTATACTCGTGAAGATGCTGGAAACAATATCCTGAGTAATTTTTAGTCATTCTGAAACATCGATATGATAAACAATATCTTACTAGATAATTCAGAAATGCAAATATATACCAAAGATAAAGAAGTCCAAACTTTTGTTTGGCAAGTATTCATAGACCAATATTTTCTCCTCTCCTTGAGAGCAACATCCCAAGAGCCTAACCAAATTCCTGTGTTGGAGTTTTGCTATGAGCTGGACTTCATTTTTAAACTCAATGAAACCTTGCCCTGAATGTGAAGCAAGTCTCTTAACTGCTATCTCCAATCCCTCAGAAAACTGGCCCTGGAAAAAAAATCAATAGTTCTTCAATGATTTTAACTGTTCCCAAGCAATGAGTAAATGACATTGGTATAGGGAGGTGTGTTTTATCGTGTGACAAAATTTCGAAACTCAATCCGTTGAAGATGAAGCAAAGACAAAGGACGAGTAATAACTTTTATGAGTTATCATGTTATTAAATAGAGTTGTCCGTTTTTTTATTCTTCAACTGATTATGTTTAATTTGAGCAATTTTATTTATTTATTTTTTTTGAATTTTGGTAAGGAACTTTGACATTCAGTATAGAAGGAGAACAACAGCCGAGTTACAGACGCACCCACACTCACACACGTACACACGCCCACGCACATGCACACGCTGCACCCGGCTCTTGTGCGCACCTGGGCGACTCGAACCCGGGCGGGCTGCTCGCTAACTAGCGCAGCAAGCCAACCGAGCAAAGGCTCGTTCGCAATTTGAGAAATTTTATCATTGGATGGAATACCACTCCAAAGAAGATAAAATGAGAATGCATTATAGTGAGAGAACGTAGACTCGTGATTTCAGTCTAATGACTCTAATCCGAACAATCTTCTTATGCTAGCAGTGTTAGTTCCCTATGATGAAAATCTGACAGGTGTAGTCTATTTCTACATTGATCAAATAATGAGGACTACACATATGTGTTTTATTTACCTTATACACAGCGCCAAAGCCACCTTGTCCAAGTTTGTTTTCTTCTGAAAAATTACTTGTAGCCTCCAGTACCTGATCAAAGTCAAACACAGAGAACTCTGAATTCTTTCCTTTCAGTCCCCAAACTACTTCCTCTCCCTGCAAGTTCTCAGTACGCCTTCCTTGTAATCTCACATTACCTGAATAATTGAGAATAGGTGCAATCTCCATTGTTTAGTCATATCTGGTGAACATACCATTAATTGGAAGTAATTTCAACATTATGATGGAATATTTCGGTAACTAACCTACCTTTTTTGTACCTTCTGAGCCAACGACGGTAAAAGATGAAGCAGAGAAATGCTACCACTAGAGGAATTACAACCATGGGAATTGCCCAGAGGTTGCTCATATGCCCTAAAATATGATAGAATGCCAATTAAAAGTTCATCGGCAAGTAATAATGCTCTGACAATTTTTTGTTTGATCACATGTAGACAAAAATTAGTTGTTCACTTACTCTTGTGTTTCGCCTTGGTCGGAACCGTCGGAGCCGGCAAACGCACCATGGGTTTACTGTTGTAGATCACATACGTCTCGTACCTGAAATAACACCGTATGACATGGATCTGTCCTCCCATGCGCAAGGCCATGGTGGAGTTCATCATGCCGAAGATAAGACGGAGACATGCCAAGCAGTCGCCGGCGGAAAGGTCCGGCGTGCACTGCGCCAGGGAGTACACCAACGGAAAGGTTCTGCCGCTATCCATGATGCCGGTGGCGAACCGCCTCGCCGTGCTGGCCGCCGTTTGGACAGTTTCTACCAGCAACTCATGGATGAGGCTGGTGATGTGGCGGACGTCGTCAGCGCCGCCGGTGATGTTCTTAGGGTTCCACATTTCGAAGGGCGTGTAATTTTCTGTAATATTGAAAGGGGGGAAAAAGTTCCTGTTGGAGAAGCCGACGGTGCAGGGGCCGCCGAAGTATACTGTCCCGGGCTTGTTGCACGGCTTCGTGATGTTCCCCAACGTGTTGGCGACGCATTCGCCGCATGCTGAGTCATTGACGTCGCCGCGGCAGAGTGCGAGCGCGTATACCACGTCGGGTACTTGGCCGAAGGCAGTGGTGGCGAAGTGCTCGGCGGAAGAGGAGGTGTTCTTCGGGAGGGTGGCGGAGACAAGTTTAAGGTTGTCGCAGAATACCTTATCTTCGTCGGCGGCCGCGAAGGGCATGAGGCCGAGTATGAGCAGGACGCCGATGTACATGGCTAACGTGCCTGCTGCTTGTTTTTCTTGCAGAGCAACTCAGTCTTATCTATCACCAATTCACGCACTCTTCCTAGAATCATTCGCTTGATTTTCTTAAGATAAAAAATGCACTTTAGGTCTTGTACTTTGATAAATTCTTGCTTTAACTTCCTGATATCCTACGTATATTTTTAGATAAGCCCTCAAATTTTCAGTTTTCGAAACCATTTTAATTAGGGATCAACTAGGAATTAGACATCCAATGAGAAGTTTTCCATTGTACTATTGCTAAATACGTGCTACAATTGTAAGCAATATGTGTAACAAAATTAAAAAAGTGCATTATAGTAAAAAAAATGGGGAAAATAAAATTATCTAAAAAAATGGGAGGTAGGGAGCTGCTCCTCGGTCACTAAGGGTGTGTTTGGTAGGGCTTCAGCTCTATCAGATCTGTAGATTTGGTGGAGCTAAGTATTTATAGCTCCACCAGATCCTTGGAGTTGGAGCTGTGAGTACATTAAGAGTGTTTAGATGAATCATCTTGTTTACATTTTAGACTAAAAATATAAACTTAATTCACTAATTTATTTTAGCCTACAAGTTTCAAATCTCAAGTAAAACTGAGATTTAGAGCTCTACCAAACAAGCCTTAAATATAGGTTGTTTTACGCATTCACAGAGTCTCCATTATTTAACTTTGATCATTAATTCTTATATTGGTATGTTAAAAAGTAAAAAAAATTAATATATTCTGAAAATATTTTTCACAACAAGTCTAGTGGTATTATTTCCATGTAGCCAATTTAAATATTCTTTTTATAGATTCACGATCAAAATTAGAAAATTTCGATTGCACTCATCCTAAGACATCGTATTGAGGGAGTATTTAATTTTTTGCCAACCAGCTGCAATCCAACTAGACATCTAGGTGTTGTTTGGTTTGATGAACAACCTATATACCAAATCACCCAGTCCTACATATATTGGTATTTGGTTAGCAGAATGGAATTATCCAATCTTACATATTTGGTAAATGGATCAAGGAATGGAACGATCCATCTAGCACCTCCACACAAATTAATACAAGTTGTGGGATGGGGTCAAATTTGTGGGAAGACACCATTTCATATTGTGGGAGATGGCATTATTCCATCCTTGATGGGATGATTCTGTCATAGCAAGTCATTGCTTGGGATGTCAATTTTATGTCAAATACATAGAGAGAGAAAAAAAGATGAATGAGTACTTAATTGGATCCAAATGATGCATGCAATTGGGGACAAGGATTTTTTATATAGGTTCGGGCCTCCTTTGAGAGAGGATGACAACCCTACACCTGTGCGTGTCTTTTACTATCTGAAAGAATATTACAGGGGTGTATCCACTGATCGTGAATACAATCTAGTGTCTACCAAAATTTAGTATATGACTTACCAGGCTGATTGGACTAGGCTGCTTCGTATTGACCTCGACCTGATAACTGGAGGACTGATTGTAGATGAGATGTGATGCGAGACCGAGATCAAGATCTCCTCTTGAGGTTGTTTTTAGATGATCTTTTCGGTGTCAAGCTCTTTCATTTATACTTGTTGCCGTTAAAAGATTTCTTAATCGGCAACGTCGCTTCTCTATGCAGGCTTGAAGAATCTAGGCCCATTATTTCTAGTGGTGAGATTTGGTGATTAATGATAACTGAATATGTTGGACTAATACTTTCTATGAGCTCTTTCCATGAATTATAATGGTTACCAAGTTAAGATTCCGACATGAAGGACGTTCACCTTGTACTGTTGATGAAAGCCAAGAACACGAACATGCATAAGCACTGCTAGCTTGTCGTTGGATAAAGATCCAGGAAATCGAGAATTAGCATTGGAGATCAATGTCATGACCCCAAGTTTGATTAGGTCAAGTCAAATGTGTATAATGTAGGGCCAAGGATCGATATATTTCTTTGTAATTTTGCTGGTCTAGCAGTTTAGTGGATAGAATGGGTTACTTCAATTTGTTCTTAGTTTTGTTTTACTATGTAACGGCCGGAAAAATGTAAAAAAATATATAATGAAAAATAAAATTGGAATTTTGGTTTTATTCTGAATTTTTACCATTTCTATGTTTTGCTTGAATTTTTTGTCTTTAAGAAAAAGCTTTTATTATTGAATATTTGATTTCCAAACTTTGAAGCCCAAAATCATATCACCTAAGAAAAAAATCTAGATAAAATTTATTTAAATAGAAAGAAAACTCCATAATATCCCCAAAAAGTCTCAGGGAAATGTGAAAGAATTTAATGCTATTACAAATCAAAAACAGCATTTAATAATAAGGAACATAGACACCGTCAGAGTTTTCTAAAAATTTACAAGCATGAACATGCTGTAAAAATTTTATTATATCATTCACCGAACTAAGTGATCTTAGAGAAAAAGTTTCGAAAGTTTTGAACCTTATTTGATCCTTTTGGAAAATAAAAAAACAACAACAATTTAAAACAGAAATAACACTGTCAGATTTTTATAAAAAAATATACAAGCTTTGTCATCATCTAAAAATTTTATGGTGTTATATAGAAACCACTGGGATCACACTTAAGAATATTCAAATTAATTGAACCTAATTTGTGACCTCATAAAAATCAAAAACAGAAAACACATAATTGATACAGTGATCTTGTCAGAATTTTATAAAATTGTACAAGTGCGATCATAGTTTGAAATTTTTGTGGGAACATAAGTATTATCTTAGGATTGTGTACAAAGTATTTTAAAAATTTTAGACCACGGCTGATAGCTCAATTAAATCAAGGACCCTTATCTATCCAAAGATGAACCTCAGTTTTGTTTTCTTCCTCTCTTTGATCTCGCTGCCAAGTTGGCCCGTAGCAGGCCAGACCCACCTGGCAGTGCCCCACAATCTTGTTCCATTGCCCTGGACAGGATGCTTCTTCTCCATATAGGTCAGCTCCCGTTCCCTCTGTTCTATGCCGCTGACCGGTGGGGCCACCCCGTCAGTCTTTCCGCCCTCACCCGCGTCGCTGCCCTGTAAGCCCCACATGTCAGTGTTTTGATTTAGCCCTGTCAAAAGCCATGTTTGATCACTAACATATGGCCCGTTCGATTTAAAACATTAACACAAACCGGTATATAGGGTTGGCTCGTTGACACATGGCCCCATTTGTTAGTGGCAAAATAATCAGGATATCAAAGAAAAACTGGATAAGTGCAAAATGCGCTTTCTCTATTGTGAAGGCTTATTTTTCTATTTTTGTAGAATTTCAAATACTCATATCTTTTGCATTTTAACTTTAAAATTAGTCAAACTAGTTTATTAATCCATCTAAAATCATGATATTTCATAATATGAAAAATATTTAACTTTGGATCTTTTTAAATAAATTTGAATTTAAAATTTGAATAAACCTAGAATAGTCACAATTTAAAATTATTAAACACTAACTCCAAAAATTATGAAATAAATCCATAAAAATTGACAAGACCATAAAGTTTTCAATTATTCCAAAATATTTAAAATTGGACTTATTTTGGACTGAATTCAAAAATGGTTTGATTTCCAATGCATACAAGATCCAAATATGTATAACTATTGTAAATAAGCTTCAAAAATTATGAAATAAATTTCTAAAAATTACTAGAACCTTAAGAATTTCATATTTGTAAAAATATTCAACACTTGATTTAGTTTAAACTAAGTTCATAAATGATTTCACCTCCAATGCATAAAAGATTCAAATACGAACTATTTTCACAAATAAATGTTAAAGCATATGAAACTAGCTTGAAAATACTCCCGAGGTCAAGATTCTCTGGTGCTATAAAAGTAAAAATATTCAGACATGTTTTGCATTAAATTCCTACTGGAAAATTTACCCTCTTATAATACAAACTTGAGTACTTGTAATATATAAAGTAAACTTTAAAACTGAGAAATCAGCATTTAAAATCTTTTTATCACTGGAACCTTCTATTTCAACTCTTGTTTATATTTGGTATTGTTTGTCTCATTTGCTTCTTATTGCTGCTTTACATTTATCACTAGTAGATACTCACGTTCTTGAACCTGCCACTGTCAACCCCAATTCCGCTCTAGAATTCACAAAGCAAGGCAAGAACCCCCTTTAATCATGTTGATCCCAGTATTTCATATAACTTATATTGTTTCGTCAAATCTAGTTATGTGTGCGTTATTTTGATAAACATGTTATATTGTGGTTTTGGTAGATATAACCTACATTTTATAGAACTTAATAAATATTGACATGACATCCTTGGTAACCTTAAGTAAGGATTAGACATCTAATATTGTCAGAATGGGTATACTCGATTATATATGCTTAATTTTGCTTAGCCAGGTTTCAATAATAGGATAATAAATGATTAGACATATTAATTGTTCTTTGTAACTATAAATGATTAGACATAATTAAAGATTGTTGATATTTTGGTAAAAATAAAAATAAAACTATGATTTGACGTGCGTGAGTTATGGCAATAGCCTGATGGGTATGAGACTTGTCCGTAGATAGGGGGAGTGTTCTTGCTCGGGTTGAATTAAGGACCAAACTTAGTGTTGTGTAATCCAAGAATATCAGTACAACGACAAGTGCTAGTATAGAATGGTCTTAACCTATTAAGTCACTTAGATTTAGCTTTGCACATTGAAAGGCTATAGTAATACGAGCTTTCTAGAATGGATTGCTCAAAGGGGTGCCCTTACCAAGGTATTGGGAATAACGCCTGCTGATATAACGGTTTACACCTTACTATGGAAAGAAGTGGGACAATGAGATCTCTAACCATTGGTCGTACAGTGATTGTACAATCGTATAGGCATATCTGCTGCGTGTCATGGAACGAGGTGGCGATGCACTCGCCGGTGACTTTGATGATGTTGCCGCAGCAGAGCATGAGCGCAAATACCACGTCGGGGACTTGGCCGGCAGTGGAAGTGGCGAAGAGTTCCGGGGAGGAGGATGCGTTACTTGGGAGGGTGGCGGCGAGAAGCCTAATATTGGACTGGTAGGTGCCGTTGGCTGCGTAGTTGCCACCATCTAGGGGTGCAATCGGCTCGGATTTGGTCAGATATCAGTCTTTTCATATCATAAACTATATTTTTTGTCGAATTCAGAATCAGATTCAGATAGTACTGGATAGGAATACAGTGCGGATAATATTGGTCGTGGATTCGAATCGAATATTGAGCGGAATCGATACGGTATCGAATAATTTTTGTCAGATAACACGCGAAAACAGATACCGTATATAGCAAACATATAGTTCTAATTAACCAAACGTATGAATTCAAAATGCAACAGGATTATCACAGTTTAACAAGTCATTTTATTAGGCACGTGATGATGATAGCAGTACAGGTAGGTGCAATGTAGCAAAAGAAAGAAACGTAGACTAAATAAACCTGCAAGCCTCATTAATTGCCTTGGACTAACTAATGAAGCACAATATAGTAAACAAAGGAATGCTTGGTCGCCGTGGGGTAAGATTAGATTAACCACATGCAGGGGTTAACCTGACTATGTAATTATCTTTGCATCACTATCTTTTTAGAATAAGCATTGAGATTGACCAGAACCTAGGTGGCAAATGACTATGACTGGTTCATCTCTGAAGTTATACTCTGTCAAAGTGCTCTCTCTCAGTCATCAAAGCAGCCGCATGTGGGGACCACTGTGGTGCATAGAGCGGCACGATGTGGGAGCACGTCATGAGCAGCGTGGGCCTCGTGGAAGGACAGGGCGACGCATCACAATCCGTGCGCCTCGAGCCGCAGTCTGGGCGGATAGTGATATCTCGAATCCGAATCCGAACTCGAAATAAAGTATTCGAATCCGAAAAATATCTAAAAAAATATCCAAATCTGATCCAAACACATCCAATCGATCGATTGATCGAAAATTATCTGATAAGATTGTAACCGTACCACCATCTCTGCTGAGCTGCGCCAATCGATCGGCAGCCGCGAATGGTATGAGGTTAAGAGTGAGCAGGACGCTGACCATGGCTACTGTACGCTACGTGTGGCATAGTTGCCATCTTGTTGTTTTATTCATAAGGTATCTGTAGAATTTTCTTCCTGATCAACTCCGTCTTATCTATGACCAACTCACCATCATTTGGAAAAAGTTGTTCGCGGTGATCGATTCCTTTAAATAATCAATACCTTTGAAACCACCGATCACGCACGCTTTCTTGAATCATTCAACTGATTTTTTTTAAAAGACAAAAAAGCACTACAGGTCTTCCAATTTTATAAATTCTTCCTTTAACTTCTTGCTATCCATCGATAAGTTCCCATATTCTTTGGAAAGCTTAGGTGAGGAATGTGGATCAAATTACAAGTTTCGACATATATATTACGGTTTAAGCCCCGTGCATCATTTGGATCCATGCATTCTCTCCTAATATAAGTTATATAAATCTTGAAACAAACGAAGGGGTAAGTAATCACCATCTACCATCTATTCATACTTTAATAGTTATGTAAATATCAAAAAGAAAAGCATGAAAGGACCTCTCTTGTAGCTATTGATTGAAGACAAACCCGTAGCCATCGCTTACGGTGGATGTATAGTATATGTAGAAATATTTGTACTCTAAAGTCTTGTTTGAGGGGGCTTAAAGTGAGTTTTAACTTCTGAAAAACCAGTAGGCCTCCTAAACAACTTAGCTTTTGGTATAAGCTAGAAAACATATTTTTTTAAATAATATATTTTTAATCAAAATTTACAGAACAAATATGCCAAAAAATAACAGAAATACCCACCTGTCGCATTTTGGAATTGCGACAGGCTCTCTGTCGCAATTCCAAAATGCGACAGAGAGCCTGTCGCAATTCCAAAATGCGACAGAGAGCCTGTAGCAGTTTGGAATTGCGACAGAGAGGCTACCGGCACTGTTGAGCCCTCTGTCGCATCCTCACAAATAATTTATTCATACATTTCACAGTGTTGCAATTCAAACTAGAATGTAATAAATTAAAAAAAGTTCATATCTGTTAGTGATAAGTCATGTAGTATTTGAGAATATTATGTCGAAAAAAACGGATATCGTTGTTCGGCATTTTTTGAACGGAGACGACGATTCATAGAAAAATGATGATTTATTTCGTCTAGTAATACATTTTTTACTCAAGTTGATAAAATATATATATTTTTTGGAAATAACAGATGTTTTATTGAAATTGCAATAATATACGTGAAATACGAAAAATTTCGAAAATATACTTCCGTCGCCCGTTGGTTGGGCGACAGGAGGTGACAGGTGAAACAACAGCGATGTAGACAAAGGCAATTTTCAAAATTAAAGGACAACACAGTATTATAGTGGACAACAACTCATGTGATGTTTTTTAGCCTTTTCGCAGGCCCGTTAAAAATCATTTCTAAATGGAATTTTTATGAACAATGGACCATATTTGATCTTTCATATGTGCACAACGATATTCTAGAAAAATATGTAATTTACACCTCGCTTTGCATCTAATTTGCACTAGTGCAATAACCCTAAGTATTATAGTCGAGAACCACTCATGTCATATTTTTTAGCTCTTTCGCAGGCCCGTTAAAAATCATTTCTATATGGAATTTTTATGAACAATGGACCACATTTGATATTTCATATATGCACAATGATATTCTGGAAAAATATTTAATTTACACCTCGTTTTGCATCTAATTTGCACTAGTGCAATAACCCGAAGTATTATAGTCGACAACCACTCATGTCATATTTTTTTGCCCTTTCACAAGCCCGTTAAAAATCATTTCTAAATAGAATTTTTATGAACAATGGACCACATTTGATCTTTCATATGTGCACAACGATATTCTGGAAAAATATTTAATTTACACCTCGCTTTGCATCTAATTTGCACTAGTGCAATAACCCTAAGTATTATAGTCGACAACCACTCATGTCATATTTTTTAGCCCTTTCGCAGGCCCGTTAAAAATCATTTCTAAATGACATTTTTATGAACAATGGACCACATTTGATCTTTCATATGTGCACTACGATATTCTGGAAAAATATTTAATTTACACCTCGCTTTGCATCTAATCTGCACTAGTGCAATAACCCTAAGTATTATAGTCGACAACCACTCATGTTACAAATAGTTTCCACGAAGCACTTAAATTATTTGTTAAACATATATAAGGACACATACACCGAAAGTTCAGATGATAAAATAAGCGATAGATTAGATTATATTACAAGGGCATTACAGTAGTGATGAAATTGCTTGACGAACTAACTAACGAAAGCACCGTTTGTCATGGTGGAACAAGTGATCGTTTCGCCTATCTGGGTAGAGCCGAAATGATGTCCCACATTTTCTGCATATTACATCACCTGTGTAAATTTTTTGATTTGTTCTCGGACACCACTCAATCCCTACTATGAAAGAACTCCATGGGGTTCCCAAGTGCTCCTAGCTGTCACCGATTGGGTGGCCTGTGCCGTACAACTCGGGTGTATAAGATAGAATTTTTTGGTCTTTTTTATGTGGATTGCTGCCCTCCCATATGGGCATGTCATCCCGATTCCCGGCATCCCCTATGTTAATACCACCCGGGTTCCCGGATGGTCTGCTTAACGCGTCAAGGATTTGTTGCGTGGTGCGGACCTCGGCCGGATGCTTCCCCTTGTCACTTGCTCTTCGAGAGGAGGTACCCTCTTTTACTTCTGGTGCGTTTGCCGTTGCCGGAAACTTGCCGAGACGCCTGCTCTGTTTCGGCTCGCACTCCACTATATGGTGCAGGAGGTGTGTGTTGGGCTTATCCTTGTACAACCGAAAGCGTGCCCTGCAGTCATTGCAGTATGCTCGCTTTGGTCGTTGAATAACACCGTAAGCGTACTCGGGGTCTGGCTTTTCTGGGCGGTAGTAGCACCACGGAGAGGGTTGCTCCCCCCAGTTATCCCATACGAAAAGTTTGAGATGTGGGTGGTACGTCTCCGGGTCCACCCGGTTGAAGTAGCCGCACCATTCATCCTCGGCCAAGGGGCACCGGTAGAATCTTCGGTCCGCTAGTTCATCGTGGCAGGTATCAACCACTGCCTGAAAGCCGTGTTCGCAAAAGTCGGCGCTTTCGGGTGGCCCCTGAGGAGGTTTCTCCTTTGACTCGAGCAATTTCGCAATTTTCTTTTTGAACTCCTATATGCGATGAACTGGTTTAGAATTATTACTTTGTGAGTGAAACATGAGTTCGTCGCATGAAACTCACCAATTGGTTGGCCCCTTGCCCACCGGCCCTGAACTCTGGTCGCTCTAGAACGGGCACGTATCCTGGCGGCCTCTCCCACCGGTTGAAGTTCTCGGGCGAAGAGGGGTCGGCGTCATGGTAGTTGTAGACAAATTCATAGTCACGTCGTTCCGGGCCGTTGATCCATTGGAAGAAGCAACACCGGTCGTTGTGCTGAGAAAAGATAGAACGATGCATGAAACGTTCGGTTACCCTGTGTTGTATGGACATCAGTAGGTTTACCCGATAGGGGCGGGCACAACAGTAGTGAGCCCGGGCGGCTGTCTCTCCGTGGGTAGATTGCATCATCTTCGCAGGAAGGTTGCAGTCGCATTTGGGTCGGGGCAACTCTGGCAGAACTAGGGCGTCAACGCTACTAGTATCCGGGTACTCGGGGCGGGATGACTTCTGCTTGCTGAAGAGGCAACGGTAGAACGACATCATGCCCTAATTTGTGTAGATTCAGCTGGCGTGTATTGCTTGTTTGGCGTTGTTGGATGTCTACCCCAAGGCCGGTTTTATAGTGGTGGTGAGGGGTTACTCCGCACGACTACAGCACTTATCCAGTTTGACGTCCTGGCATCCACTGTGAAAAGCTGCACGACGTGTCACCCATCATCAAAGCTGCACCACCTGTCACCTTCTGCGAAAGGCTGCACGACTTGTCACCCTCTGAGAAAAGCCACACGACCTATCAGCACTAACAAAAGTAGGCAGTGAGTGGTCACTTTGAACTGTGCCTGCATGTGTGACAAAGCCTGTGTGCGAAACAGTAGAGGTCTGTCAGCGTGTGGTCAAATCGGCCTGAAAAGGTTGAAAGCATTGCGCCCGTGAGTTGTCTAATCGCACGTGAAAAGCTGCTGCAAGGTCGTACATATGTCGAAGGGTGTTTCAGGGCTATTACTCCATAATTTGTCATGTAAACAGTAGAGGTCTGTCAGCTGCTGCAAGGTCGTACATATGTCAAAGGGTGTTTCAGGGCTATTACTCCATAATTTTACGGAATCCATGAAAAGCTATAGTGATCATACCGTAATAAAACATAACTTATGAAAACAAAATTCCATAGCTGAATTTGACGTAATATGAGGAAATAAATCATCATTTTGTGTTCAATACAAAATATATGAAAGAAAAAAGCTAGTTGGACTCTCTGCGAGGTGCGACTCCTCGTGTCGTCCCAGGCCTCCTACGGCGTTGTACATGCCCAGACGGATACGTCAGGTGGTCAGGAGCCTGCCCATGAGTACTCCTAGTAGGCCGTACTGGTGTTGTCGGAGTAGCGTAGGCGTCCTGTGAAGGCTGAGTCAGCCCGGGCGCGTCGTCGAGCTGAGAGGCACCAAGGACGATACCCGTGGACTGCTGGTAGGGATCTCTAAGTAGTCCAAGTAGGTGTCGTCGAGGGGAGAGAAGCCAGTGGAGGTGCTCGCACTCAGGTCAAGGGCTGGATCGACCGCTGTCGAATTTTTTTTTATGTTAGTACATCACATAATGTGAAGAACATAAAAGATAAAAGTAGACCACGTGGTGTACCTGCAGTCATCGGGACGTAAGGCACGGAATGCTGCCAGCTAGATCCCCCTAGCACGTTTGGAGGAGGGGCCGTCTGTGTGCGTGTAGTCCCAGCTGCGGTCTGGGGTGCGCGTCGGCCTCGTACAGGACGTCCGTGAACTGGGAGGACGTTGATGTCTCGAGGCCTCCTGCAGGACGTGAGCTGGACGATGCGAGCGGCTCTGTCGCATACACGCTACATGAACTCTCTCACGAAGTCTACCATGACCTCCAGCCTGTCCATCTAGCCTAGTCGTGCCAGTACCCCGTCCGCGTCCTCCATGATCTCCCGGCCAAGGTCGCTCTGTGCACG
Source organism: Otatea glauca (assembly GCA_036346275.1). Classification (NCBI taxonomy): domain Eukaryota; kingdom Viridiplantae; phylum Streptophyta; class Magnoliopsida; order Poales; family Poaceae; genus Otatea; species Otatea glauca. Next base: position 19,125,835 of record CM070713.1, read on the forward strand.
CATTGAAAGACTAGTTAGTTCATAAAATTGCAGTAACGACACAATATATGCCATGTGAAAGAAGTACTTACGGAGCGGTGAAATGCCGAGTCCGGCTGCGTGGGGTAGGTGTCCGCCGTGGAGGCAACGTGTCTCAAAGGTGACTCGACGACGCACAACGCGTACCGTGTACGCGTACTGAACCACCGGATGTACTCGTCGTACGTGCCGGGGTCGTACGGGGTAGCCTCCTCATGAACGTCCGCCAACGTGTGCGCCCACTGCTGAGCGTGAGGCAACATACTTGTCGCCCAGCTCGCGGTCCCAACGAAACCCTTCCGTGTCATCCTGCATGACAAAATTAGCACTTACGTTACTAGCAAAAACAACGCAAAAATAATAGTAAAAACAACACAAAAAAATAAAATTCGAATTAACGGGGAAGAGCACTCACGTGTGCACGGCAGTTGGTACGACCTCACCGGTGGGGACGGGGACGACCTGTCGCAGCCCGAACTGCCTCATGACATGGTGCACCACGTACGTCTCCACGTAGACGTCGAACACGAGGTGGCGCCGTGTCAACCAGAAGGCGACGTCACGGGTGCACTGCAGGGAGAGGCCGCCAGTAGCTCTCGCGTGGACCAGCTCTGGGAGGTAAGGACGCCAGATCACGCGGTCGTCCGTGAGCTGGTCGAACATCGCTACGTACTCGGGGTACGAAACATGCGACGTGACAGGCGTGAAAGTCGGCTGCAAAGAAAATGAATAGTCCGAAGTTAGACGAAAAATTTTGGAATTTTTACAGAAATGTAGGTAAAGGTTATTTTACTAACCCGTCGGCGACACCACAACGCCCCGGTAGGACGGTCGATGTCATCCCCAGCGACGCCGTACAAGCCCAATCCGTAGGGTCCCAGATCCATGTGCGGCCAACCGATCTGGAACCTCTCGAAAGACCAGAGCTGCAGGAGTAGAGGATAGCCCGCGAGGATCGACCAGTCCCCCACACGACGACATCCGTCACAAAGACCCTAGTACGTGGTAGCCAGGACAGCCGGTCCCCACGGTAGCTGCAGGATGTCCTCGATGTCGGTGTCTGCGATTGACCTGGCGTACTGGATCATGTGCTTGTCGACGGTGTCTCTGTGGGAGGAGGAGAACAAGACCTAGCCGAAGAGCCATAGCAGGTACGCCTCAAAGTGGCGACTAACTACGTACTCCCCGGCTCCGTCTGCCATCCTCTCGGGCTGCACGAAGTAATGATCAGTTCCAGAACTGTAAGACATACGAAAATAAAATGTAGATAAAGTCAATATCACTTACGTTGAATTGTATCAGCCACTTCTGCGTCGGACCGTGCGCAGAAGCGAAAGGTGCGTAGCCACGGTCAGCGGGTAGCACGTTCGCGAACCGGGCTAGGAGCTCCGTCCGCCACTCTGGGTGGACATCGTCAGGCACTACCGCGTCCCCCGTGCAAGGTAATCCCAGGAGGTAACTCACGTCCTCCAATGTCGGCGCCATCTCACCGCACAGGAGGTGAAACGTGTGCGTCTCAGGTCACCAGCGATCTACCAGAGCGGTGAGCAGGCTCCTGTCGTACAGGAACCTCCGGGAGGTACCTCGCCTATCCTGCGCATCGGCGGCAATCGCCTCCACCATCCGTGCTAGCGGCAGTAACCCTGTCGCTCTCAGTCTGCAGGAAAACATTGCACCAACTATTTGTTCGCACGTACAGTCTATAGTAAGGGAAGTACAGGAGAAGTGTACGAACCTGGGAACCCATCGCGGGTCGACCCGCCACGCTCTCATCGGGGTCCGCAAGTGAAGGGCACTCAGCTCCAAAGGTGGCTCCCCATCTGCAGGTGTCAAGGTGGCCAACCGACTCCGATGAGTCGAGTCAACCACTGGGTCCAGCAACTCGTACTCCCTGTCGTTCGCCATACCTGCAATTGAGTAAAACAACGTTAGTACGAAATCAAATGCACAATTCGAACGCAATAATTACAAATGGAATGCAATCATTAGAAATACAATGCAATAATTAGAAATAGAATTTCAACACAATAAAAGGTTCAACGATATAATTGCAATAAAATTCTATTATTATACATTACAATCCACAAATGCGAACAACATTGAAATCCATACATGCATCACACATATAAATTCGAATCAACTAAAATCCAGAAATGCGAACAACTTTCTACTCCATACATGTCCATACATGCATTACACATCATACATCCTTACATGTCTTACACATACTAATTTGACATATCACGTTGACATACGAGAAAACTAGTTCAATTTCACGTGCAAAACCCATACAACCATGTCACGGCCTCCGAACTGTCGGGCAATTCTTGAAAGAGTGCCATGTCCCCTTACAAACTGAATATTTCTTCACACGACGCCCGCTTTCTGCAGCGTCCATGTCGTTCCTTATACGTCTTGTTTGTCGTCGTCCCACGCCCTTGAGCCTGTTGAGATCAGGAACCCACCGTGTATCCTCCCATCTCCGATGCTCCGTGAACAGACCCATCACTCGAAAGCTGTAAATTTCACCGCTCCAAGTTGCCGTCACCGCTTCCCTACTGAAGAATTGTGACAAGAATATACCTGGATCCATACGGATTGTTGAGCAGGAAGCCATTACGTGCGAGCATGGCTTATGTAAGAGACGAGGCTTGTTGCAGCTACAGACACAAGTTTGCCGAAGTATAATGCATTCATGAGCAACTTTGCGCCGGTTCGTCCCACGACCAGCTTTCTCTTTACACAAAACCTCGAAATGAAGCTCCCTCGTGCCCATCTTCAATGCTTTATGCATCTCCCCCTTTTTGCCTTTCTCCTCCATGTACGCACAGATGACCTCTGAGTATTTGACATCCGGGTTACTCATATGGACTGATGCTCTAGCATGGCGATCCACAAAGTACTTCGCAATACCATGAAGAACACCCTCTAATATAGCAACAAGATGAAGGGGTCTCAGGCCTCGTATGACCCAATTGTAAACCTCAGCCAAGTTTGTCGTCATAACACTATACCGGGCACCATTGGTGTCATAAAGCAATGCCCATTTTTCTCTAGGTTCATGCTCTATCCATTCGTAGAAGCATTTTGTGGATCTTCCATTCCTTCGGACCAAATGCGGAGGGTCTGTGGGTAACATTTCCAGCGCCACTAGGGCCTCCTCTGTGCCGGGCATTGGCCTCTTTGCTACCTCCGTTGTATGCCTTGATGTCAGCTCGTTTAACTTCTTCCACAGTGCATCAAATTTTCTTTGTTGGGTCTGGTCGCACAACCTCTTAAAAAGCTTCGTAAGCTCCTTATTCTTGAATTGCTTGTAGAAGTTAGCGCCCATGTGCCGCTTGCACCACCTACTCCACAGATCAGGCCATGCATTTCTTTCTTCTACACCGTTCTGCAACTGCACGACCGCTTTCAACAGTCCAGGATGCCGATCGTGTGTAACACACACACCAGGCCGTTGATCCACGACGCCGGCTTTCACGTTCCTTAGAAACCAAAGCCAGCTGTCCGTGTTCTCACCCTCTACAAATGCGAGTGCTACTGGAAGAACCTGATTGTTGCCATCTACTCCTATGGCAGTCAATATCTGGCCTTTATACTTTCCAGTCAAGAATGTCCCATCCACACATAACAACGGACGGCAATGTATAAACACGTTGACACATGCACCGAAAGCAAAGAATGCCCGCTTGAGTACCATCTTCCCAGGGAAGCGCTGCGAGGGCTGCTCACAAATATCGATATAAGTTCCATGATTTCTTTCCTTGATCACCTCGAGCATACCGTAGGTTACGACACGAGTCTTCGTGCGTGCAAATCTAGTTTCCAATGCCTTCTGCTTCGCTCTCCATGATTTCGCATAGCTTATGGTGTACTGAAACCTCTGCTCTATTGCAAGTATGATGGCACGTGGCTGCAAATCCAGATTGCCCACAATCTCCCCATACATTGCATTTGCAATAAAAGCTTAAGATATGTTTCTATGCGACTGGGCAGATTCTGTCAGCACGCATGTGTGTGGGACAACTACAGAACACTTCCAAATAGTATCCCACTTAGGCTGGTACGCATGCACACGCCATGGGCAACCCTCCATCTAGCACCTCACATCATACACCCGATGGTCTGACTTCGCAACCTTGAAGGTTCTACGAAGCGACACTGCCCATGCTGTCACTGCTTCCTGAACCTCAGACTTATTCTTGTAAATAGTACCTTGCATCACTTCATTCCGATCTGACTGCCAGGCGAAGTGTTCACCCTCGTTGACCACCAATCTATCGAACTGACATGCATCCCACTCCGCGGGGAAATGCCCTTCATCATATTCGTCGTTACTCAAATCCTCATATTCCTAACTCTCCGCCTCCATCGCTCCAACCAACGATTCTATATTTTCTCCCTCGTCTGCCACACCCGAAGGTACCTGAACATCTTGCATTGGAACATGAACTTCCTCGCCTCCCATACCCTCATCACTAGAGCTGACGTCCTGCCTCACTGAGCGTTCTCCGGTTCGGCTGCTCTCCCCAATTTCCTCCGATTCGTCGCCAACATCCTCCTCCGTCGTATGGCCAGTATTGCTTTTCTCAAATGCTTGCGCCAACAACACTAATGGCCAACCATTTTCAGTTAACAATCTTACGTACGAGCTCCAGGACTTCAGACCCTTCGGTTCTACTAACTCCCAGTATGTGCAATCCTTTCTCCGAGACCATACGCCGTGCAGCTTCAGGTCATGCAATTTACTATCCAACGAGAACATGTGGTACAACTATCTGTTAACCGTGCCCCACGAACGCTCACCAGCACGTGACGGGCCAGCCATGACACTTGGAAAATGAATAAGTTCCACCCCTTCTGCACCCATCTGCGGAACCCCTTCTCCGTAGTGTATTTTAAATTCTACTCGTTCGTCCATACCTGTCAAAACATATCTATTGTAACCCCATACAACTAAATAATTAAAGGGAAAGGTATGTATGACCCGATCACTATCGTCAATTTAAATAAACTATAGTACGAACAATCTGCACTACATTTTTGCTAGTGCGAACCTTAAATTTTTCTACAGGATTTTACACGAATTTAGAAATTGGTTTCACTACACTCGGGGCTATGGTTCAAAGGTTATCATCATTTCAATCTTGTCAATTCTGAAAATTCATCAAAAAACCTAAAATACGCCTTCTCTGTTGGAAAGCGGATTTTCTCCGCTCGCGAACTACCCCCGGAGCGACGGAACTGGGTTTCGGATTAATACTTCATTCTACTCGAACATGACACACAACAAAGTTACACATCAATATTTTTACATATTTGAACTGCTTGCAAACCAGGGGTTTCGTAAAAATTTATCTTATTTCACCTCAACTTTATTTGAAGCGATTTTATTCGAAAGGCATTATTAATATCTACGTGTTTCTTTGAATTCAAAAAATTATACAATACTCATCTTCAAATCATTTTTGCATATTCTTAATCTATAGGATTTTACACGAATTTATAAATTGGTTTCACTAAATTTAGGGCTATGGTTCAAAAGTTATCATCATTTCAATCTTGTCGATTCTGAAAATTCATCAAAAAACCTAAAATACACCTTCTCTGTTCTCCGCGCGCGAACTAGCCCCGGAGCGATGGAACTGGGTTTCGGATTGACTAAGGCCGAAAACCCAAGATTTTGGATTTTCGCTACGGATGTGGTACGCTGCCACATTGAAATTGTGTCCTCCCAGTTGTGAGTCTACACATCTAAATTTAAATAAATCGTCGCGAGTTCTACGACTAAATCGTCTTCTAATCACTAAATTGCATCTGATCACTAAATTGTAAATATATACTTAATAATCTATTTCATATGAACACTAAATTATAAATTAAAACAACGCCGCAAGAGATTACCTCCAATCTCGACGAAACTCGGATCTTCCTCCTTCTCCTCCTCTCTTCCCCCCTCCTCTTCCTCCTTCTCTTCCTCTTCTCCTCCTCTTTCTCCTTCTCCTCCTCTCTTCCTCTTCTTCTCCTTCTCCTCCTCTCTTTTTTCTCTTCGGCGTGGTTGTGTTTCTGCGTGCGTGAGAATGAGGCCGAGGGCCTCGGGTTCGTGCTGTAGGTCTCTCTGTCGCAATTTGGAATTACGACAGAGAGCTCAAAAGTCGGGACAGCCTTTGTGTCGCAATTACAAATTGCGACAGGCTCTCTGTCGCATTTTGGAATTGCGACAAGCTCTCTGTCACAGTTTGAAATTGCGACAGAGATCGTGTCGCAATTCCAAAATGCGACAGGTGGGTATTTCTGTTCTTTTTTTGGCATATTTTTTCGTAAATTTTGATTAAAAATATATTATTTAAAAAAATTCCTAGAAAACACATATAACTAGCTGTGGGGGAATGCAAAAATGAGAATCTATGTGCATACATTACTAGTCACATGACAGTGGCTAGTACGCACATTACAACAATTGGAATCACAACCATACAAAACATTATTAAAGCGGAAGCTATTTATACAATGTATTCTTAGAATTCAGAGTATATAGCAGCAGAAGAAGCAAAGTCTTGTAGTGTACCCATCCAACCTCAGGCAACTGACAAGACATAATCCCTAGAAGATCGCTTTATTGAATTTCCCACAACCTGCGACGAAAAGTAATCTTCGGAGCCTCTTTTCTCTTCTATCTAAAAACAACATATTAAACAAGGTTGAGTACTTTTGTGCTCAACAAAACTTAAGGTGTATTTGCAAATGCAGAAACGCAAGCCATGTCAAAGGAGGTTTCTTTGGTTAATTTGCATAAAGCGAATTTAATTTGTAAAACAAGTAGTAATTTGCAAAACAGAATTTTTTAAAAACAAGGTTGACTAATATGAAAATAACAAGTAAGTAAAGCATAAGTAACAACTCACAGTCCTCCATGACGTAAGCATCGAGACGTCCATTGCCAACACATGGCATAATTCAGTTCTTGCCAACACATGGCACACATGGCACAACAGCTGATACCAATACTTGCCAACACATGGTATAGTATTGTACCACCTGCGGGCTAAGCTTTCCAAAACATACATTTCCTTTTGAAAATGATAAAATAACTAACTATGTGATGGCTTTACTAAGTGCCTATGACCACGGTCGCGACTTTTCGAAAAGATTTTCACTCTCCAGAGGTGTACAACTTTACCCACAAGAAATTATTAGCTCTTTGTGCAAACTTGTGAGACCCCGTTCTGATAAACAGGAACCTCCATGTGATTACTATGCTATTCCCTGGATCAGTAGCTAGCACTCACATGTTTACAACAATTGGAATCACAACCACACCACAAATAATTACAGCGGAAACTAATATACAAAGAGAAGCTTACAAAACAAAGGATAGCAGCAAAAGAAGCAATATCTTCTAGTTTGCCCATCCGACCCGCAGGCAACTGACAAGGCATAAACTCCAGATAGAACATGACGAAGAAGATCCCGCAACCTGCGATAAAAAGAGACTCGAAGCCTCGCTAACTCAACCACCTAAAAACAACATATAAGCAAGGGTGAGTACTTTCGTACTCCGCAAGACTTTAACAAAACCTATAATGTATGCAGGCCATTTCAAAGGAAAAGCTTCTACGGTTAATTTGCATAAAGCAGAATTGATATTGTAAAATAAGTTATTTGCAAACGGAATTCGTAAAAGCATGTTTGACTGATATGAAATAAGTAAAGCATAAGTAATACTCACAACCCTTCACGAGCATCGAATAATCCAGAAATAGAAATCCAACAATGTCGGCCCTTTGACATAAAGCAACAGCTGCTAAAACAAGCTCAAACCAAACCCATTTTCCCCAAGTGCCCATTACCGCGGGCGTTGCTAATCGATTAGATCTTACACTCTGTAGAGGTGTACACATTACCCACAAGGAATGATCAACCTTTTCGCCAGATCAATTAACACACTTCCTTTGGTGTGTCGGCAAGGACATCATACAGAGCCGTTACATTACTTAGATGTGGCTTTACATCAGCCCGGGACGTTGGCCCTCGCCCTGAAAACAGAGACACTCACCCAAGCCGTGGATCCACATTTATCACACACAACACCACGTCTCTGTCCAGGGCAAGGCGTACACCGTTGCATTGGTATGTAGAAACCCCTACAGACAGACCTGATCGGAATGCCTGTGCAATCTCCCGCCTTCCTTAGATGCAAAGCCACATCTAAACAACTTAATAGGCTAAGACTCGCCCATACAAGCACTTGTGGTTGCACAAAAACATGGATCTACAACATCCCATTTGCTCGATCCTTAATCCGACACGGCCGATACTCCACCCTATACTACGTGCAAATCCCTCTGCACATCCGGCTATTGCCAATAATCGCCCGCATCAAAACCATAGTTTTGTTTTCGGTTTTTAAATCAAAATATCCATAACCAACAGCTTCATTTCCAACATTTTCCATTTCTCAAGAAACAGCTTTTGATCTGATCATCTACTTCAAAGATTCTAAAGCATGGCTAAGCTGGTTAATTATGAAATCGAATATACCCATGATAACATTAAATAATGTCTATGCTTAATCTATGGTTATCAAGGTTCACATGTCCATACTTATCAAGGAGGTTTCATGAGACAACAGGTATAACTACCAGTACCACAAAATAGCGAATTTACAGAAAGTAAACGCGTGCATGAAACATTTTAATAACACGAGGCAAATTAAATCTGGGATCAAGATGGTCAAAGGGTGCTTGCCTTGCTTATTATTGCTTACGACGAAGACGCGGTGCATGGACGTGAGTCGACGACGGAGGAAGGGACGTCGATTCTACACGTCGATCAATCGAAATATAGCAAATATCCAACTTTAATAAGGGCAAAAGAAAATGCATGTAAAACCAAATAAAGACTTACTGCAGCAAACAAGAATATTTTAGGGTTTGAATTATCTGATTCCACATCTTGAGTTCAAGATAATTAAGCATTCATATTGTTAATGGCTTTATTAGGAACAAAGCACGACTTCTTTTATGGATTGTCTATTCCTGACTTACGAATTCAAGAGGCTAAAATTATGAATTCTTTTATTTATAACTTCGAATTCTAGATGCTAAAATTATTTGGATTAATAGAATTAAGATATTAGTCAATATGCTCAAAGCTATGAATGAACATCACTAAATTCTTAATTGACTTTGCATGAGTAACTCCGAATATGACAGATCTGATAAGTTAGATTACCGGTTATATATCCTTGGTTTTTAAGAAGGTTTTGGTGATACAAATATATTAATTACAGATTTCTACATTACTGCCGATTCAGAAAACATAATACTTAGGGTTATTTAACTAACATGATTTACATGGAAAGCATAATGAAATATGGTTGTTTCTTCATAATAAGATAATATATACTTTGAAGAACAGACTAAAGCTGATTTCATAAAGTTTTGGGTTTGAACGAGACATTATATTCATTGATGAAAAAGCTTATATGGTATTAAAGGTCACATTATAAGAAATCAGATTATTGAGGTGAAGTGTACGATTAACATTTAGGGTTATTGCACTAGTAGAACTAAGATGAAAACCATGTTGTTATAAGAATATTTTTCTAGATTATGGTAGTACATATCCTAAAGATCATTTCTAAACTGATCTTCATAATATTAGCATTTAGACGAGATATTCTACGAGCTGTCGAAAAGGCTTAAGTGATTTCTATTACTCAGAAAACATAACATTTAGGGTTATGTTGCTAGTTCATTTTATATGTAAAACATAGTATAACAAAATACTTTCTTTAAAATACAGTAGTATGCACTTTATATAGTATTTCTACACTATTTTCATAATTCTTTTCATTTGGACGAGATACTTTATAAGCTACTGAAAATGCTTAAGTGTTTCTAACTTTATACGATAAAAGTTTGATTTCCAATTTAAGTTTGCGATTACACCTTATACGATAACCTATCCATTTTTCAGGTATAAACCTGGGATGACTATAAGAGCGTTTTAAAGTTAGTTTTGTGATATTTGGCTTTTATCCGAAATGTTTTCCATATAAACGATCATTAGGGCCTAACATGGGCTTAGTTCAGACTTACTCAAACATAATATATTTTTACATAAACATCAAAGATATTATACTTCAGGTTACTAGGATTTGGTTTTGTCAGATTTGAAGTTAGTTTGTGAAAGTTATAACTATTCAAATTATACAAGTATTGGAAATTCAATTATTTGGTTAAGGGTTATTTATAACTTTGTTATAATGATTCTTGTTGAATCATTTAGTTTGATCACATTAGATATTTAGAACCCAATTTCTTTTCATGACTTTGCTTTTCATTAACTATACATGTATACATTTTTCTACATATACAAGGCTTATGTCTTGATGCAAATTACACTAGTGTATATATGATATTCCATTAAAACATTTTAACAGTGGCAAATTACTCATCATTATACCAATTCATATCTTGGTACACCTATTAGATACTTTTCATATGCATATACATATACTGCTACTAATTATTATGTGCACACATTTATCTTCATATATCTTTTTCATTTGACCCTTTTATTATCCATACGTCAAATCTAAAGCAAGTTTATACCTTAATCATTTCAGCATATTAAAGTAGCCTACTAACATGCTAAGTGTTTATAAATCAACTTTATTTATTTTAGAATTTCCTTTATACAATTATCCATTTTTGATTATTTATTCTATTGAGAATAACCTTTAATGGGAAATAATTTAAACAAAGGTAATATATAAATATTTTTATATATTTGAGTTCCTGGATGTATAAAGATTCTAATAAAATTGTTTTTATTAAATTCTAAGTTTATCTACAATATTTTAATATGCAGTATATATTGAGCCCTTTTATTCAAATTTGAATTTCAAATTCATCCAATACTGTTTTTCAAAATATTTTTGTATATAACGGAACTACAAGGTTTTAGATGATTTTAGGATTTTGTTTCATTTTAATTGGGTTAAAAATGCTAAAGTTATTCACATAAGAAGCTGGCTCGGTTATGAAATTGAAAGAAAATCGGAAATACGCTTTTTGAGTTGAGAGGCGCCTTTACCGGTTTGAACTGGAGAAGTTCACGTGGCTGACAGGGTGGGCCTACCGAGCAGTGAGCCAAAGCAGAGAAGGCGCTAGGGCAGCTCGCCGGCGTGGCTACAGCGACGGAGGAGCTCGGCCGAGGGCACCATGAGCATCAGCTCATCACGGCGCACAAGGTGGTGTGGTCCTTTGCCTCCGGTAACGACCGAAGGTACCTCGCTGTCGAGAGAGGCGGTGGCAATGGCGGAAGATCACCGGAGAAGAAGAATGGGTGAGTCCCGGCTCGAATGGGTAACAAGGTGAGCATCAGTGAGTCACCTGAGCTCCATTTTGGTGGTTGATTCATCCGGAGAAACGCCGAGCTGGGCCGCCACCGCACGCCTGAGCTGAGGAAGAAGAAGAGAGGTGCGGCGGTGCTTCAGGCAAGAAGAACTGAAATCGATGAGCGAGATGAGTTTAGTGATGCTCAGAGACGCCACGGTTGCGAGGAATTTGAGAGTGACTCACCGATTGTGCTTGAATGGCTTTTTCCCCTCTTCTTACTTGCGGCAGCAATGGAGCTGACTCGACGGCAATCTGGAAGGAATGATCAGGCTGTGGGGTTCCTGAAAGGTGCGCAAGGAGATGCAGCAGCCAAGCTCTTCACTTACTCTTCCTCTTTTGGCTTACTGATTTTTGGATGTTGGCTACATGCTACTCATGAGAGGCTTTGGTCCTGAGACCTTAGTTTCTTCTCTGCCTTACCTTGAGCTAGGAGGTTGTTGCTTATAAGGCTTGGTGACTTGCTGGCTTTGGCGTGAGATTGAATCAACGGACTGGCTTAAACACAGCCATGTGAAGGAAAGCTCTAGACTTTGGTGAGGTGTAACCAAGCATAGTAGGCGAGATGGCTTCAAGACAAGCAGGTACTCACATTAAAATGCCCATCAGTTCAAGTTAAAAATTGTGAATTTTTTTACTAGAGTCTCCTGGTTGTTGGTAGCTTCCTGTAAAATTTTGAGATGAAAATACCGTATAATTAATTTATAACAATTCTGACACTGTGCACCGCTCAGAATTTTGATTTCGGATTTTGATTTATTTAAAGGTAAAAATATTATTATATATTTTTAAAACTTTTTGTAATAGTTTTTTTGGGTTAAAGATGTCTCTATAAAAATTTCAAGTCAAAACACAACGTAATTATTTTACAAAAATTCTGACATGAAAATTTTAAGAATTTCAAAGCCTAAGTTTTTGAATTTTTAGAAGGTCTAAATAACATGATAAATTCATGAAATTTTTACCAGAGATAAATTCTACTCTAAGGGTATTATGGTAATTTTTATGGCTCCAGAAAATGTCTCGAAGATTTTCTAGCAACTTGACTTCTACTGTTTCTAGTCAAAAAGTATTGTCCTTCCTTTCATTTATTTATTTTTGTGTGTAAAAAATTTTTACATGTTGACTTTACTGACTTACCAGCATGTACAGGGTTCCATGGTAAATTTTTCTAACTTTTTATGTTTACCATTTTACCATTTTCCCATTTCCCTTTTCCTATTCTCTTTTGCTTGATTTTCCTTCAATACAAAAATCCAAGACAATTCAAATAAGGACCAATAATGCCAATAAAACTCATAAAAAACATATTCAAATTTAAAATATTCATTTTTATTTTATTTCATTTTTCAGGATGTTACAAAACTATTAGCACGCTTCCTTTGGTGTGTCGCAGAGCGATCATAACATAACCGTTACATTATTTAATCCTAACTTTACACCAGCCCGGTGACGACAAACCCTTAATATGGGAGTAGAAGATATTTGTACCTATGGTACGACGAATGGTTTCACATCCCACCATCCCACTTCTACCCCATATTATGGCTTACACCGTTATATTGGCAACTGTTGCTCCCATCACCGTGGTGTGAGCGCCCCTTCGAGCAATCCATAATGGAACAGCCCGTACTAATTTGACCTTCCAACATGCAAAGCTAGACTTAAATAACTTAATAAGTTAAGGCGATCCCATACTAGCACTTGTGGTTGCACTAAATTCTTGGCTTGTAAACAACACATTAGTTCGGTCCTTAAAAGACACAGGTGACAATCTCCCCTTACACTACGTGCAAGTCCCTTGCACCTCCGGCTATTTCCATAATCGCCCGTGTCAAAATCATAGTTTTATTTTCATTTTTAAACAAAATACCAACCACCACCATCATGTCTCAATATCTCCAATGATCAGTTTATCCAATTTGTTCATCCCAAATCTAAAGTATAGCTAAGCATGATTATTAAAACGCATATACCCAAATTGACATTATATATTTTCTAACCTTAATTTCTAGGTTTATCAAGGTTCACATGTGTAAAGACCCGAATCCACTAATTCGAACCCACTGTGTTTACCGCACTAGTCCCAGGATCAACGCTAGTGCACACAACTTAATTGGTACATATCACATCATACTCAATGATAATAATAATAATACTACATTTATTGATATAGCTAAGTGTATGATCTTATGATCAATAATACTCCATTTATTGATATAGCTAAGTGTATGATCTTATGATCAACTTACATTATTAAGACACGCAGGGCTAGACTGGAAATATAAACTAAGAATTATATAGCGAAAAGTAGAAGACATAGATAGCTCATCAGTTCCCACAGGCAAATAACAAGGCTCGGACCCTAACGACTCGTGTCCTCCTGGAACTTGTAACATCCCAAAAATTTTTGCCCAAACATTATTTTAATATCAGGTGTGCATTTTGTATTTTCTAGAATTTATTGGAATTTCTTGGAATTTAATTGAGCCTTTTGCAAATAATGTTTATTGACCCTTTTTGTGAAAACAAATTAAATATATATAAAGTTTTACCAAAACTATTTTATTTAGATCCAAAATGTCTCAAAGCATTTCTAAGAATTTTCTGGGATTTTTCCTGATATTTTGTATAGCCTAAAAACAAATTAAAATGATTTGTGTAATTATTTTAAAAGTTAAATTGAGAAAATCGGGATGAACAGTACTGGGCCGGAGCCTAGTACTGTGCGCATGTGCGGCCCGTTATTTGCGCGGCCCGTTGGCCTGTTTCGGTTAGGTTTAGTGTCGGCCGTTGGATCTTCATCACGCGGTATTCATCAAGCCACGTCGCATGTGTGGGATCGGCCGTTGGATCACGAAGGGGCGCTCAGGATTTGAGGATGAAGCTAGAAACCCTAAGGCCTGCGAGTCGTTGGATCAAGATCGTGTGGAAGAGATAGTTCTACATTATATTGGAAGGATCTGATCGTATCCGTTGATTTTAGAAGGTGCGGATCGGATCGGATCGAATCGTTTGAGATGCAATCGTGGCCGTTCATCACAGATCAGGTAGACCTCATTCATCGTCTTCCTTTCGGTTTCCGAGTTCACTGTCGATTCATCGCCGCCGCTGCGTGATTTAGGTTTTTCTTTTTCGTGCGCATGCTGAGGCTATTTAAAGTGCGGACCGTACCTCGAGGACCGCCATTCCAGTGCGCATCCATAGCCCCAGCCGCCGTCGTTGAGCCGTCGTTGTTCGTGCGCTAGAGCTCGCTAGAGTTCTCGAAGCGCCGTCGTTTGTCTTCTTCGTTTTGCGCCGCCATTGAGACATCTTCCGCCGCACCGGTTCCAGATCCAGACTCGTCGCGTGAAGCCGTGTCGGGGCTGCTACTTCTTCATCACCGGAGGAGCCTAGTTCACTGTCGGGGAGGTCGTCGTCTTCGTCTCCAGGAGCCAGGCATCGCCGCGACATCACCGAGACTCGAAGCTTCGCGTAGCCATCGGATCTTCATCGAACCGTCCAGATCGCGTCGCGTCATCTTCATCAACAGTGAACCTCTCCGGTAAGGTGGACTGTTGGATCTGAGATGAGTGGTCAGGATAGTGCCGCGTAGGAGTAGACCGGTGGCCGTCGGATCGTTGCGCGAATGTGCGACGCGTGTCGGCACAGAAGCCGAGACGTCGTGCGCCGGGTGCACGTTGGACAAGTGCTGTGCCGTGGACGTGGTTCGTAGACCGAGCAACGTGGCACAATCGGATTGGTCCACGTGTGCGATGATGTCATGCTGACATCAGTCGGTCCATAGCACAGTACCTCGAGTCTACGGTGGACCAGTGAAGTTTCGTGGACTGAGTCCATGCGCCGAAGCCACGTGTCAGCCTCTGGTTGGACCACGTGTCGCTTGCACAATAATGCAGTTTTTCTTTATAAAGATAATTCGGGAAATTCGGAATTTCTATTTACAGTATTTCTTGAATTTATTCAAACTTTGAATAGCTATACGTTTGCATATGAACTCGGATTTGAGTGATTCAAATTTCTAAAAATTTGTAAAATCAAGATCTATTTAATGGTGAATTTTATTTTATTTTTTGGAGTTGTTTACTCTCTGTTTTGGTGTTTACTTGCTATTCTTGCCTAGATTCCCGTAGACGTTGCTTTGTTCGATAATCCGGAGGAGAATTCGATGCTTCAAGACCCAAGTCCAGAGCAGGATCAGGACCTATTCCAAGGCAAGTTGGGCTTTGATCATGTTGTACCTAGTTTTTCAAATTTGCTATATTGTCTTTAAACTATTGCATATTATTTTATGTTTACAAATAATTTTGATTACTTTGGGATCTAGCTATTATGCCTAAAGTTGAATTATTTAAACTACCTTGTCAATTGTATGCCATAATCTAATTGTCACCCTAGGATGGTTAAATTACTAGTTGGTTAATATTAGCAATCAACATGGGTTGGTTAGACCGTGTTAGTCTGCTTAGCCATGCCACGTACCTGTTACACATTTGAAATGCTGAAAGTTAATTTTGACTAATGGAACATGGAACAATGTTTTGAACTTGTGTGTCATGTGTGGTCACACAGTGATGTCGAGTTGTAGTGGCGGGGAGGTCACGCAACGAGATCAAATTGTTGATGGCACGTGGTGCTTGGTAATCAACTGGGGTGGAAATGATTTAGATTGGGGCAAGTGGCGAGGGGCAGTGTGCCAAGGTGGGCCAGGAATGGCAGGGGGTATGTGGAAGTCTTGCCTTAGTCACCCTAAGGACTTAACCTTGCAAGCCGTTGACCTGAGTCTTTCTTGCAACCAAATGTCTGGAATGGGACAACCTAGCTGACTAATTTGTGATGTTTAGATTTCGGTATTGTCGTGGTGATTAGTGAGTCCCGGGTTACGGATTAACTCGCATGGCGCAAGAGGGGGGCCCTGTTGTGGTGGTTTAACCCTTCAGTGTTGAAACCTTAGCGAGCAGTACTGGATCTAAATGGAGCATTGTAAAGGCTTTGTTACAATCACTCGCCTTTGTGGTGTTTGGTTGTATCGTGTGGGTAAAGTGCATAACATCTGCAAAGTGTATAATCTATTCGAATAGTCGTGTTCACGGCATTGAGCAATGCTCGGGAATTACAGTCAAGGGTTAAACTTTTGTTTAATAAAACCTGGAGGGGATGGCGGTTCGCCATTGGAAGTTAAAAAGAAAGAATATGAGTTAAACCATGTTACTTGAGAAATGTTGCAAGTTATTTATATTGATAGTTGTTCTACCGCTTTTAATCTAATTACTGTATTCGTTATTAAATACTTCTTTGCTGCAAATTAGCCTTGTTAGTCATTACTTTGGAACGAGCCTTGCATATAGCTATGGTAGACTTGCATTTGGTGCACAACTTGTTGAATGCTTATGTACTCACCCCCAACAACAATAACCTCAGAAGATGAAGAGGCTATCCTTGCTTCGGAGGAGGAGTACCAAGATGATGGGAATGCTTAGGGTTCGAACCTCGTCAGTTGCCTGTGGTGAACTAGAGAGCTGCTATGCTTATTTTCATTCCCGATGCTGCATATTTCTATTTCTAGTCTAAACCCTACATGGCAATAATCATGTAAGACACAACAGTTATTACTAAATAATGGAACTATTATCGTATTTCATTGTGTATGATTGTGATAACATCTATGTTGAGCCTGTGTACACTAGCATGACCCTGCACTAGTGCGGTATACACAGAGGGTCCGGATTTGCATATTCGGGTCCCGACAGAACTCCTCCTCCAACACAGGTGTAGACTCTTCAACTGTTGATTGTTGTTGTTTAGCAAGGGTGAGTACTTAAAGCACTCAACAAGTTGTGCACAGAATGCAATTCTATGTATCTATATGCAAGGCTTATTCCAAAGGAAAAGGCTATTATGGCGATTTGCAATAAGCAGCATTTATGAACAAATATAAAAAATAGATTGTAAAGACTGTAAAACAAATAACAGTAATAGATAGATTCAATATTGCTCAAATAAACCAACTTTTCATTTCTAAGTCAAGTTCAACCTTCCACATGGCAATTCCGCCATCCCAACCAAGTTTTTCATTTAATTAAACTAACCCTTAACTGTAATTCCCGAGCAATGCTCAATACCGCGAGCATAGCTATCCAAATAGATTTACACTCTGCAAAGGTTATGCAGTTTACCCACACGATACAACCATACACCACAAAGGCGAGTGATTATAACAAAGCCTTTACAATGCACTACCTTAACTTGATACTACCTGCTAAGATTTCAACACTAGTGGGTCTGAAAACCACAACCAGGGCCCCCCCTCTTGTGTCTTGTGAATTACTCCATAACTCGGGAACTCACATTGCCAATGATAGTACCAAACTGAGACATTGTAAATTAATCAGCTAGGCTGTCCCATACCATACATGTGGTTGTATGATTAACTCAGGTCAAAGACTTGCAAGGTTAAGTCCTTAGGATGATTGAAGCAGGACTTCCATATACCCTTTGCCCATCTGGCCTACCTTGGCATACTCGCCCCTTGTCACTTGCCCAAATCTAAGTGATTACCACCCTAGTTGATTACCAAGCACCACGTGCCATCAACAATTCAACATTGTTGCATGACATGACTCGCCACTACAACTCAATCTCATTGTGTGATCTCACATAACACACAAGTTTACACCATTGTTCCATATTCCATTAGTCAAAATTAATCATTGATGACTCATGTACAAATGATGACGTGGCATGGCTAAGCAACTAATACGATCTAACATCCCATGTTGATTTTATTATTAACCAACTATAATGAACCAATCTAATGTGACAATAGATCATGGCATACAATTGACAAGGTAGGGTATATATCAATTGGTAGATTAACCAAATCCCAATTTAATTTAAATCAATTATATAACTGAAATACTATGCAATAGAGTAAAACAATATAGCAATTTTATAAACATGGGCTCAACATGATCAAAGCACAACTTGAATTGGAATAGGTTCTGGTCTTACTCTGGAACTTGATCTTGAGTTGACGGATCTTCCTCCGAAGCGTCGCACAATTCAACGTCTACGCGAACCGAAGGAGAAAAGTAAATAAATACCAAAATAGAGAGAAAATGAACTCCAAAATTCAAATAAAAATCACCATTAAATAGATCTCAATTTTACAAATTTTTAAAAACTTGAATCACTCAAATCTGAGTTAAAATGCAAAAGATATAGCCTTTTGAAGTTTGAACAAATACTGAAAATACAGAAAGTAGAAAATTCGAATTTCCCGAATTATTTTTATACTGAAAACTCCTAATTACCCCGCCGGCGACATGTGCACTAATCAAAATTTTGACGCGTGTTCTCGGTGCATAGGCTGGGTCCATGAAATCTCGAGTTCACTGTGGACTGGGGTACTGTTCCCGTGGACCGCGTGACACAAGCCATGACATCATCGTGACACGTGGCGCGACCAAAGTCCACCACATGGCTCAGTCTATACGCCCGGTCCACAGCACGGCACTCATCCACCGTAGACTCGGCGCACGACGCTTCAAACCCAACACCGCCAAGCGTCTTCATACGATTGGCCCACGGATTGGCACAATCTGAGCCGTGCACTCAGATCCGATGGCCACGATTTGATCTGAGGCTTGAGACACGCGGGGTCATAGAATCGTCCACGCGTCTCGCATCTAACGGCTTACCCTGAGATCCGACGGTTGATCGGCGAAGCTTCTCAACATCGATGAAGAAGACGACACACGGCGTGGCCCTCTGGCGAGTTCCTGGCGACGAGACGACAAGGATCCGATGCGGTGTAGTCCAACGAACTTAGTCTCATAGCCCAAGCGACAGAAGACGGCTTGACGGCGGCGGAAGATGTAGAAAACCTCAATGGTGTTATCAACCAATTGCGACGAGCTCTAACGCATGGCTAACGGCGGCACAGGCGACAACGCTATAGGGAAAAATTTGCGGCACGATGTGGTGATCCTCGGGGTACCCACCCCCTCTTAAATAGCCTCGGCATGCACGCACAAACCTAAACCCTATGCCGACACGGCGGCGGAGTCCGGCTCCAACACGGCGATGGCGCGCTTCTAGTCCTGCGCAGAGACAACAACTGTCAACCGTTCGATCGGTGATCAACGGTCATGATTTCCTGCGACGTGGCACCATCTGAGCCGAACGCGAAATCCAACGGATACACTCATTAGGGTTTCTACCACGCCATCAACTGCCCAATCTTGATCCAAAGGACCACAATCAACGTCCTAGAACCTGGACCTTGCGTGAACAGTGCTGGGCTTCGGCCCAGTAATGTTCATCGATTTTCAGCGATTTACTATTTAAAATAATTTTAGAAATTCATTTAATTGTTTTTAGGCAAATAAAATATCAGGAAAAATCCCAAAAAATCTCAAAAATACTTTGAGACATTTTGAACACAAATAAAATATTTTGGCAACACTTTATTTTAACTTTGCATAACTATAATTAGTTTTCACAAAAATAACAATATATCTAATATAAAATCAATTCAAATAAATACAGAAAAATCCAATACATTCCAGAAAATCATAAAATGCACAAATAACAATAAAATAATATTTAGGGCAAATTTTGGGATGTTACAACATGTCAATACTTATCAAGGAGGTTTCATGAGACAACAGGTATATCTACCAGTACCACAATATAGCAAATTACAGAAAATAAACGCATGCATAAATTGATTTGGTAAAACAAAATGAAAATTAAAACACTGGGATCAATATGATCAAAGGGGTGCTTGCGTTGCTTAATTGTTGTTTACGTTGAAGTTGTAGTCACAGCCGATGTTGTTGATGATGGAAGTAGTGACGTCGAGTTCTACACGTCGTTCAACGAAAATATAGCAAATAACAGACTTCAATAAGGGAAAAAAGAAGACTAACAGAAAACCAAATATAAACTTACGATAGAACAAGCGCAATTTAGGGTTTAATATTTAAGTTGTATGATTATACTCATGTTTGGTTGATTATATGTGTATATATATATATACTAACAACTTCAGGTTTAAACGATCATACTCTTACCTCTTTAACTTATCTATTTTTGTCTTACAAATTCAAGATGCTAACATTATGTATTTTCACATTTATAGTTTTGAATTCAAGATGCTAAAATTATTTGGATTAGTAGAAGTAAGTCATTAGTTAAAGTATTATAGGTGAATAGTTTTTATCCCTAATATATTATGCACAAAAGATGATTTATACATGTTGGGTTTACAAACTAAGGCTACTGGCTGCATACATATGGTCATATAATGATTTCTTGCAATATAAGTATTTTAGTTAAAGGTTTCTTATGCTCAACATTCATATAAAAAGGCTTTAACGACCATAACACTTAGGGTTATTGCATTAGCAAGAAATAGATGAAAAGCAAGTCGCAATAAGAATATTTTTGCAGAATATGGTAGTCCATATCCTAAGGAGCATTTCTAGACTAATTTTTACAAAATTTAAATTTATACGGGATATTTTTTGGGCTACCGAAAAGGCTTAAGTGTTTCTAAAATCTACGCGATAAAGGTTCAGTTTCCGATTTAAGTTTGCGACTGCACCTTATAAGATTATGCAACTATTTTTCTAGCATTAGTAGGGGATGTCTCTAAGAGTGTTTTAAAGCTAGTTTCGTGATATTTTGCTTTTATCCGAGGTAGTTTTCATACAAGTGAACATTAAGGCCTAATATGGACTTAATTTAAATTTGCACAAACACAAGATATTTTTGCATAACCAGCAAGGGTGTCACTTTGCAAGGTCATAGGATTTGGTTTTGCCAAATTTGAAGTTCACTTGCGAAAGTTATGACTATTCAGACTTTTCAAGTATTGAAACTTCGACTATTAAGCATATGATGCTAACCAATGTAAAACCTAAATATTTTTACCTATTTGGGATCTTTGTGACCTCAAGAGTATAAAAAACCAATTTTACAAATATTTGACTTCATTTGATCAAATTTTAACCATTTGAATTTCTATGCATGTGAAGCATATTTTGGTTAAGGATCTACATACAAACTATAAATTTTTATAGTTATTTTCATTGCAGTAGATAATCTGGTCCTAAAGAACCTCTCTTTTACTTTTTCACTTTATTTATGGACTTCATTTATATACTAACCACCTATTCAATTTGCTACATATATGTTTAAAGCAAGGTTAATTGCAACTAGGCTCAAACTTAAACAATTATGAAATACTTTTGTATAAATAGAAGTATTATGATATTACTAAGGTCCAAGAATTATTTTTACCATTACTTGAAGTTATATGCTCAAGTTTTTAGCTATTTTCATTTCTACGCATTGAATAATATTTATTTTCAAATTTCATACCAACTAGATCCAAATCTAAATATTTTCATAGAAATGGAGTACTTTAGGTATTATAATTTTACATAATTAGTTTCATGATTTTAGGAGTTTTAGTTTATGTACTTTTAATAGTAACCATACTAGGGTTTTCTTTAAGTTTTAATCTTAATTATCTTTGCACAAAGCTGTTTCTAAGGATCTCAGGAGCACATGAAAATTATTTCATGTTTTAAGGAGTTACAGTTCATATATTCTTAATAGTAACCACATTAGAGTAAACTCAAGTTTCATTTTTAAATAATTCAAACCGTGCTTAAAAAATTAATATTATTTTATATTATGAAATTCTAGGTTTTTATATGTATTTATAAATTTATTCCACCAGAATTTCATTAAAAATGCAAAAGCTATACATGCTTGAATACTATATGGGTATTGAAAAACTGAAAATATGCTTTTGGTTTAGGAAGGTGCCTTTACTACTTGAACTCACCCCGCCGCGTCTGGCTGACAGTCTGGGCCCACCAGGCAGTGAGATGATAGCAGACCCGGTGCGTGGGATGCTGACGAGGGGGTCCCATGCGTCGGTGGAAGAAAACAGAGGAGGGCGGTGCCATGGTCGCCGACGGTGGTCTGGAGGTTGAGTTGGCTAGCCAGCGGGCGGGGGAGCCAGAGAGCGTATTTGCGCACTTACAGGAAGGCCTGGCTGTAACCGACATTGGTAGGAGCAAGGCTGCCACCGAGCTTGTGCGGCAGCCATGGCGAGAGTCGGCTGGGATTGAAGATGACAGTGCCTTAGCTTGAATTGGTAGCATATTGAGCATTAGTGAAGTTAGGAAGTCCCATTTTCTACTCGGTTAGATCAAAGATCAGCCGAGGTGAGCCGCCACCGATGAGGGTCATTGGGGGAAGAAGATGAATAGTGGTGCGGTGCTTCAAGTGATTTTAATGGCCAGTGGGGAAGGGCATGAGTTCTGGGTTCCACAAGGATGGTTTAGACCCGATGATTTGGACTTTTACCTACTGAGGTAACTTAACTTGGTTTCCTGCTCTTTTTTGGCATAGTTCTGATAATGGCGACAATTGAGTAATGGAGGCAGTGCTTTCGACAAAGAGATGAAGGGGCTTTTGGGAAGTGGCTTGGTGATTCTTGGCCTAGTATTTAAAAGAGGTGAAACCAGTATCTACAGGTTGTGAATCGATTGGCTCAATTGGGTTTCGGCCCTTCCCTTGAAGCTAGCCCGCATGAAGTAACTTGGCGGCGCAATGCGCTCAGTCCAGGGCAGGAGAAAATCCAGAGGAATGCGGGACATCCGCTGAGACGGGCTTTGGCGGCAGGGAGGAATGGGCTCGTAGTTCAGCTGCTTCTCTGCGAAACATACACGCACACGCAAGCTCGGTCGGGCAGAGGGAATCGACAACGTCAATGGCGGGTGGCGCAAGTTCCGTGGCTATGTCCACCATGCCGTGGCAGTCGGGATGGGGTGATACGATGGTGCCAAGGCAGAGAAAGCGTGCGGGTCAGCTTGGATTCAGTGGGGCGAGTTGGCAGACTTGGCAGCACGGGTAAGGGACACGAGTTCCAAGGCGATGGCTGTCACAGTTTGGCTCCTTCTCTGCAAGTTCGGTGGTGCAGCAGGGATGGGACGCAATTTCAATGGGGTGGCATGGAAGAGGGGAAAATGGCGTGCGGGCGAGTCTGGCTGCCGTGGCCTGCCCAAGTGCTGCCACGGCGAGGAAGCGTTGGCAAAACAGCTGCCGCGGCAGGGATTGGGCAGAGGGGGCAGCGTGGGAGAAGAGTGGCTGCCAAGGCCTGCCTAAACCTTGCCACGGTGAAGAAAAGCCAGGGAAATCACTGCCGCAGCGAGGAATTGGCAGAGACTCGGGCAAGCGTGCGCGAAGGCAAGAAGGAAGAAGGAGCTGGCGCTAGCAGGTGGGGCCAGGCGTTACTGTGGCTTCCAGCAGGCCTGGGAAAAGACAGTGGCACAGGGAAGTCAGAGGGGAGCCAAGGGCTGACCAGGAGGGCCCACAAGGCAGTGAGATGAGGAGGGAGAGAGAGAACCGAATTTCTGAGTTTCTGACAGCCAACTGGTCTTGGATTTAATTGGGCATACAAACTAACCTGAGAATTTTCAAAAATTTCTAAAAAGAAACCTCATGAGATACTGATGTTTCCATAAAATTTTCACCTTAATACCAGACAAGATTTTTATAAAATTCTGACAAGCACACTGATTGAATATTGGTCTCTCTATTTTTGATTTTCTAAAGATAACAAAATATATCAAAATATTCTGAAAATTTTACTTTAGAATTCTGAGGTACTTATTATGATACTATAAAATGTTCAGATAATATCATGGTTAATTATTTCTATATAATTCTGGTATGGCTTCTGTTTCAAAATTCAGCTTGCTGATTTTAATCTTGTATAATTTGATAAATGGGTTAAAGTTTTTATAAATCTTTCAGAGATGATAATGAGAGCATTTAGGGTTTAAACAATTTATTCCAGAGTTTGTTGTAATTGAGAATCTTAAGTTCAACATTTTATAACCCGTATTTGGGTTATTTGAGATGTTTTTAGGAAATTCAGAAAAGTATTCAACCTCGAATACAAACCAAAAATCATTTCAAACATTTATTTATTAATGGAATCGAATTTTGGGATGTTACACTAGCAAAATCCAAAAGCTGAAAGCTGAGCAGGATTTGCTTTTGCAGTTTATTACTGAGGAAAATTAGATGTTTGTCAAATGGCCTCTTATAAAAAGCTATAGCTGCTTTTCAGTCTAGCAGTTAGCTCCCTAAACAGACCTTAATTATAGGAGACATACAGTTAATCCCTTTTAATAGGTATGTGTATCCCTTGTAATGCGGTTTATTGATATTGCTGATTGGGTAAACTCCTGTCCAGTTGCGCTTTGCACCATGCAACATAAAGTGCGATTTTGCTAATTTGAGGTTAACCACACTAATTCTTTGTTGAGGACTCTCTCATTGCGACAGGTGCGGTATCTCTTTCCTCCTCCATCAAATGCTTTTTCATCACAACACTCAGTGGTATCCTCTTCATCCCCCTTTCCTCCCCCATTTGATTCCCCTCAAACTCCAAAAAGTTCTTTTTTTCAAATTTTCCCTCATGTTTTTTTTGAATAGGAAGTATTTCTTGACCATTTTTTAATGTTTTTCGAACCTAAATTTTTTGAAGTGAAAGTTTTTGAACCGGATGTTTCGAATTGAAATTTTTGAAATTTCACATCTTGGAAATTTTTGAACTCAAAGTTTGAGAGGAAGGAAGGAGGGTGGGGAAGCGAGCAGGGAAGAGGGAAAGAGAAGGGTAGAGGTGGATGGACAAGATGACACATTTCATCCTAGGAGGATGTCCTTAATTCTTTTAATTTGTCAATAACTTCAAATTAGTCATTCTTGTGACCTCCACCGCCAACCATATTCGACAAGAAGAAAACTACTTGGGGTAAAATCTACGGGATGCAGGTTCTTCATCTAGAGGTTCAAGTTCTACAATGTCAGTTACTAAAGCAAGACATAGCCACCATAGCAGTTTGGAAACTATCCAAATATCTCAACAAAGATACCATGGATTACCAAGAAGAGCACTTCAATATTTTGCAACGGCGGCACAAGCATAAGGTAATGTAATATTCCAAAATTGGAGAAAGAAAAAGCGGGTTGCGTTGGCTTGCTGGTCTTGATTTGCGCATCGAGCCAGACTCATTCCGACCGGCTAATAGGGCAAGGCTCGACCTGACTCATCTACCCCACCGCGCCATTGTCGCCCACAGTTCAACCTCGCTGCTGTCACCTAGGCTCCCAGTGCCGCCGCCCTGCTCCCAGCACCGTCGTCGCCTACACTTGTTGCCATGCGGCCTAGCTCCCAAGACACTAGCACCACGTCGTTGTCAATGTGCCCTTATCGCCCAAAACTGTGCAGCACCATCTCACCGCCGTGTGCCCCCCGAGCATCCCACACTACTACCGGTTGAGCCACCACCATCGTGTTGGGACCTGAATATGCAAATCCGGACCCTTTGTGTATTCTGCACTAGTCCAGGATCACGTTAGTGCACACAGGCTCAACATTGATGAATATCACAATCATACTTAACGGTAACATAATAAAGACTTCATCAATATTAAATATAACCGTTCGACGACCTAATGGTTAACCTTACATGAATATGCCTCGCAGGGCTAAGACTGAAAGTAAATAAATAGCAGCGAAAATAAACACAAGTGTAGAAACCCTTCAATCTACCATAGGCAACTGACAAGGTTCGCACCCTAGTTATTTGACTCTTCCTGATACTCTTCCTCAAAATCAGGCGTTGCTTCTTCTCTAACTGGTGATGTTTTGTTGCAAGGGAGTGAGTACATAAAACACTCAATAAGTTGCGCACAGAATGCAAGTCTAATATACTATATGCTTGGCTTATTACAAAGGATAGGCTGACATGGTTTATTTGCATAAACAACTTTTGTAAAAGAATAGCATAAATAGATTGAAAGACAGTCAAACAAATAATAACAATAATACATTTCCCATTTGTTTTCCAATAACCAACTCATTACCTTATTCCACATTTCAACATCCATACCTACATTTGTTTTTAATGAAATCTAACCCTTGACTGTAATCACCAAGCAATGCTCAATTCTGCGAGCACGGCTATTCGAATAGGTTTTACACTCTGCAGAGGTTATACACTTTACCCACAAGATACAACCATACACCACAAAGGCAAGTGATTATAACAAAGCCTTTCCAATGCCTATCTAAACCCAGTACTATCCGCTAAAGTTTCAACACTGGAGAGACTGTTTACCACATCCAGGGCCCCCCTCTTGCGCCATGTGAGTCTACCCATACGCCCGGAACCCACACTGCTAAGATAATACCAAAGTCTAGATATAACAAATTAATCAGATAGGTCTGTCCCATAACAGACATGTGGTTGTATGAACGACTCAGTTCAAATTCTTGCAAGGTTAAGTCCTTAATTGACCAAGGCAAGACTAACTAAAAATCATCATAACCATGAATAAACCATTATCATCAAAAGTAATGCGACCGCCCAAGTGCTGTATTGGCCCAGCACAAATACATGCCACTTGTCTCAATCTAAATGATTTTACCACCCCGGTTGATTACCATGCACCACGTGCCATCATCAACAACAACACCAACATTGTGTGACAACACTCGACACACAATTTAATAAACATGTTACATAATCATTAAGTAAGATTAACCACTTTTACATAAAATGATGACTCGTTGCACGGTTAAGCATTCTACTTGCGGTCTAACTAACCACATTGGCAATTATAGCTACCAATTAGTATTAAACTATTCTAGGGTGACATATGAGATACGACATAAGACATGACAGGGTGGATGTAACTCAAAGTAGATGATAACTAATCCCAATATATTTGAAACAACGATACTTGAATTAATATGCAATACTTTGAAACAATATAATATTGTAATATTAGGCGGGCAGTGTAGAAATCACCGTAGCCAGACCTAAGACAGTACTATATGTACTTTAAGAATAATTCCCCGAGTACTATTTGGTGGAAGTTTCAGTTCTACATGTGTTTGCTTTCCTTAGCCTGATCCTGACACACTTTGCTCTGTATTGTTTCCACTAGTTCTGGCCTGGTCAGGCGAAGTGGGGGTGTCACAGGAATGAACCCTAACCAACTACCGCTCCAGCCCCAAGCGTCACACTGCCCCACCTTATCTACACTGTTGTGCCATCATCGCCCCTAGTTCAGCTACACTGCTGTCACCTAGGCTCCCAATGCTGCCACCCTACTCCCAGCACCTTCATCACCTGCACCCGCCTGCCGCATTGCCTAGGTACCAAGCCACTAGCACTGCATCATGGTCGACGTACCCTCGCCGCCCAAAGCCATGTTGCGTCATCTCGCCGTCGGGTGCCCTACGAGCCTCCTACACTGTTGCCAATCAAGCCGCCACTGCCGCCAACACTACCACCCTTTGAAGTTGTCATTGAGGTCCAGCACCAACCGCGCCACTCCAGCCATGTCCAGGGCGTGTCCCCATGTTCTCCCATTTGTTGTTTCTTGTTCTTCATCGAAATGAGTGTCCAAACTATGATTCGTTCACATCACCATGTGTAGGTCTCAAGGATATTGCGGGATATGGTGTGGGAGTTTTGGGAAGCATGATGGAGCAAAGAACATGAGGGGATCACGGAGGTCTAACACTTTCAATGTTTTTGTAGTGGACCAACATTGTGGTCATATTAGTTGTAGACGGGTAGACGGGGGAGTTGGAGAGCACCAGGAAGCTGTTTGGGAGTGGTCGACATTCGATTAATAGTGGTCATGATCTTTAGGCTTAGTTTTGGAGCATTTAAATATGGTTTGTTTCATGGTCTGTCAAAATTGTGAAAAGTGTAGATATTTGTCTAAAGTTTCATTAGAGTACAAGATTGTAGAATTTGTATAAGCGGTTAATATGTTATTGTTAGAAGAAGGTTTTTGCCCAGAAATCGATCGCTGCTAAGCGCAGTTGTGTTAAATTACTTATTAGGGTTAGATGATGGCCGAATTAAATTATGTCCATACCTAGAGAAAGCTAGGTAAATTTTTATAGATTCCAGAGATACTATAGCTTTCTATATTTAGAGATGAATAAAAATAGATACAAAATTATAAAGTTTGATGTCCACTAAAACAATAGCACAATCTTCAAGGCTAGAAACGAGGGGTTAAATGAATTAATTTGAATTTGTGGCTAACTAAAAAATTATAGGTAATCTTGTATAGTTTTTATAATATATAGTTTTGATATGGATATGAAAAGCTACACTAGGATCAATCTCGATGATTTTAGCATGCATACGCCAGCGCTTCAAACTATGCATTGTTTTGACATCCGAAGCAAAAGTTATGACCACTTAAGTGGAAGCTGCAAAGGCTGTTTTGTGGGCGCATGAGATTAAAAGAAGACTCCTCAACTGCTCCATAAATATGACCTTCTACATACTTTTATTAGTATTTGCGTTCATACTTAGCTAGGAGGGTTGTTCTTAGTATAAATACCCCATGTACTCCTCCATTTTAAGCAGTGAAAATGTTGTTATGAGTAATTTTTAGAATAAGCCACCATGGCATCTTCTCCATAGAATGGCTTTATGGAGGGATCCTTATCCACCCTAGTCGTTTGATGACTCCTAGTATAGTTGGGCGAATGACTTGAATCAGGTTGCTGTATTGAGACAGTGGTTGGTTTCAAGTACGTTTGTCAATTTACACTATTATCTTCGCTACTTACAGCTAGTTATCCTCTTTCTTGCTCTCACGTCGTGAAGATGGGGCCTTTTTCATTTCAATAAAGAATTGCAATTAACATTGAGTAATTTGGATAATGATATAAATGAGCTAATGATGATGGAACTATTAATGTTTGCTATTTTGTTATGTACTTGCTTCTTTAATGTTAAATTTCACAAAACTACAGGTTTATTGTACAAACTATCAGAAAAGTACAGATTTTAGCTTTTATTTCAAAAAAATACAGATTTTAGAGAACTTGTTTTACAATACTACAAGTTTCTTATACAAATTATCAGAAAACTACATATTTTAGCTTCTATTTCACATAACTTTAGATTTTAGGAGAACTTGTATAAAAAAACTGCAGGTTTTAGAATTAATTACTTCTTGTAATGGGTTTGACAATCTGAACCCACATGACAGCCTCACCTGTGAGTGAAACGGGAAATGAGGGCATGTGAGATCACAATGTAGGCCCACACTGTCAGACCCGTTATAAGAAATAGCCAATTTTAAAACCTATAGTTTTGTTAAACAAGTTCTTCGAAAACCCTGTAGTTTTG
This sequence comes from Otatea glauca, assembly GCA_036346275.1. Lineage (NCBI taxonomy): Eukaryota > Viridiplantae > Streptophyta > Magnoliopsida > Poales > Poaceae > Otatea > Otatea glauca. The sequence goes on from CM070713.1 coordinate 19,155,524, forward strand.
TGATATAAGTTTTCCTAAAATCTATAGTTTTATGAAATAGAAGCTAAAATCTATAGTTTTCTTATAGTTTGTACAAGAAACAAGTAGTTTTGTGAAACAAGTTCTTCTAAAATATGTAGTTTTGTGAAATAGAAACTAAAATATGTAGTTTTCTTATAGTTTGTACAAAAAAACCTATAGTTTTGTGAAATTTACTCTTAATGTTTTTACGTGAACAATGATGGCAGCATTCATAAAATGGTAGTAGCACTATCACTTCGCGTCTCATATTATCCTCCACAGTTATATAGTATAAGTAGTCATTTCTGGACTAATAAAGTGTATAGTTAGTTTAGTTATTGAATTTTCACATCATAGCACTACTACAGAACACTATATCAATGCCGGTTCCAAACTGACATCACTGTCGAATTTTGGAACCGTCAGTGATTGGTCGGCAGTGATAGTCGGACTATCACTGCCGGTTCTAGAACCGGCAGTGATGTCGTATCACTGCCGGTTTGTATGCGAACCAGCAGTGGTAGTCCGGTCCGTAAATCACTCGATAGAATTAAAAAAATTTGCATCCAGACCGACTACTCCGTGTTCTATGCACGACCGCGCGTCACAAGTCACAAGTCACGCGATTTTCGCACAAAATACGCGCGCGTGCGATTGCTAGGACTCGAACTCGTGACCTACTGCCTCACACGAGCCCACCTTACCATCTCACCTATCACTCATTCTCAACCAATATAGGATATATTTTCCTTTTGTTCCTTTTTCTCTAAAAGTTTTAATAATTATTTGGATATCTAAATGAATTCAAATGGAAAGATTGTCAACTACAAAGTTGTAGATCTCGTCGAGAGCTACAATTTTCATATAAATTCTATCTCCTTCCGACTCCGTATGAAAATATTATGAATTTTGGAAAAATGGTTGGTAATATTATCACTGCCGGTTGGGAATACGAATCGCCAACCGGCAGTGATACCATTATTTGGATATTTAAACTACTTCAAGTAAAAACGTTGTCAACAACAAAGTTGTAGATTTCGTAGAGAGCTACAATTTTCATATAAATTTTATCTCCATCCGACTCCGTATGAAAAAGTTATGACTTTTCGAAAAATGGTTGGTAACATTATCACTGCCGGTTGGGAATACGAATCGCCAACCGGCAGTGATACCATTATTTGGATATTTAAACTACTTCAAATGAAAAAGTTGTCAACTATAAAGTTGTACATCTCGTCGAGAGCTACAATTTTTATATAAATTTTATCTCCATCCGACTCCGTATGGATAAGTTATGAATTTTCGAAAAATGGTTGGTAATATTATCACTGCCGGTTGGGAATACGAATCGCCAACTGGCAGTGATACCATTATTTGGATATTTAAACTACTTCGAATGAAAAAGTTGTCAATTACAAAGTTGTAGATCTCGTCGAGATCTATAATTTTCATATAAATTATATCTCAATCCGACTCCGTATGAAAAAGTTATGAATTTTCGAAAAATAGTTGGTAACATTATCACTGCCGGTTGGGAATACGAATCGCCAACCGGCAGTTATACCATTATTTGGATATTTAAACTACTTCAAATGAAAACGTTGTCAACTACAAAGTTGTAGATGTCGTCGGGAGCTACAATTTTCATATAAATTTTATCTCCATTCGACTCCGTATGGAAAAGTTATGATTTTTCGAAAAATATCAGCACTGTCGGTTTTTACAAAAACCGGCAGTGATAGTATTACTGTCGATTCGTTCGAACCGGCAGCAATAAGGGATTTATCACTGTCGGTTCATCAGGAAAAGTCGTTACTGCCAATTTTCCATCTGAACCGGCAGTGATAATATTATTATTGCCGGTTTTTAATGAACCGGCAGTGATATGGCGGCAATGATAACTGATTCTGCAGTTGTGTAGTAACAGTTTTGTGAACTTAGTTAAACTTATATAATTTTTTAGAAGTTGAGTTGCTTATTTGTTTGTCTATAAATCTTCGTTCTTCCACATTGCCAAAAGGTAAAGAATTCTTCGGGACGCATGTGATCCAGTCATCTCAAGCGCATGGACCCAAGCATTCCCAAGCGCAAGGACTTGGGTGCTGGAAGTTTATTACTGCTATTGTTCTTGTTCATATTAATATGCAATTCTTGTTAATCTTGTTTACTATGAGTGATATTTCCAAACGTGATAGTTACTTTGGAAAGGTTTGCCAAAATTGTTGATAGAATTATATTAAAGATGATAAAAAAAAGTTGGTTGACATGACATTATGAATACTCGAAGTGCTAGGGTGTTACATATAACATATGTTGTGCTATATATATTAGCCTGGAATGTGTCGACTATTCTTATTTAAACAGTTTCTTTGAAATCTGCTTTTAGTCTTTGTCGAAGATTGTTGTACGTACGAGAGAAGAACAAGTCTGTACGGTGGAAATGCTTCTAACCGTGAAAGACCGTGAACACAACGACGCACGAGATCAAGACTCTTTCCTGCGTGGACTATCTTTGCATTTCCTATGTAGTGTATTGGGACCCAGCTACTCCGAGCCAAAAGGAAAGAAAACAGTAGTAGAAAATACAAAGTTGGTGGATGTATAATTTAACTTTTCACATCTGTTTACTTGTAATGTAGTTTTCTATAAAGGATGTCGATTTCGGTGATCAATAAGTTAGGCTACAAACAAATTCCACGAAATGTATTGACTCCTCTACACATAAATTATAGACATTAGAGGACATTAGCTGACTCACAAAATGTCTTGACTCCACTAATTAGGATAAAAACAGAGAAAGCTTTTGTTAACAGATATCATTTCTGTAGTTCTTTTCAGGTCCTTTTCAGATTGTGTTTCCATATTTCAAGACAATCGTAATTTTCAGGTCCTTCTTTCCAAATTGTGTTTCCGTATTTCAAGACAATCGTAATTTTCAGGTCCTTCTTTTCAAATTGTGTTTCCAACCTTTCAGTTGGAGATAAATGGAATAAGAAATTGGTCACCAGTTGACTGTGTTACAATAGACTAAGAATAATACCAAATCGCGTTCAAATGATGTCATACTGAATGTTGAATAAATTATAACAAAATTGAGCTACATCTAACAATATAGCAAAATAAAAAATACAGCAAAAAATTAGAACAAAGCAAGTAAAATTTCAATACCCAATTAACGTAGACTTGATCCATTACGAGAAGATATATATCCTTTGTTACCCACCTCTACGGTGCTATAATGTTATCCTACTCAATATAGGCACAAATAATTATAAAAAAAATCCCTAAACAATTTAGTTAGATAGGTTATGAGGAAGTCTCCTACAAAAATTCAATTGAAAACATGGCATACATTAGGAGAAACAAAAAACATAAATTACGGTGAATAGTAATTTTTTGTTTTCTTTTTTCCTTTTTTATTTTCTCATTTTCTTTTGAGATGAATTTAGTTTATTATTTTATTAAACTTTTTATGAAGATCTGGAATAGAATTATTAACATGATATAAAATGTTCAGATTTTTATATTGTATATTGTAATTTTAGTAATTCTGACATTACCATTTTCCAATTTATTTCTTCACAGTTTTTGAATTTTTAAAATTATAAAAGTAATTAGTAAATTTTTGATATTTTTACTGGAGGTTGTTACTATGCTTAGTCAGCAGGGTAAAAATCTTGATCTAGGATAACTTCCTGAGAATTCTACAAAATTCTTTTACCATTTTACCCTGACTTTCTTTTCACATGATTTGCTTTGATTAAATATTATTTTAATCAATCTAGGTCTTCCACCGACTTAAACTGGCTGTGGAGAGTCCATAGATTTTTATTATGACTCTGGTAAATTGTTGTTGACTTGGCAGTTTTACTTTTTACTTTTACCATTTTACTATATCCTTCAATTCATTATCTTTTATTAGAGAAAAGCCAAAAGAATTTCTAATAATTTCAGAAAATTCAGAGAATTCAAATTCAAATTAAAGATCACACCTCAAATTTATTTTTATAGTTTCTTTGTTTTGGATGAATGATTTTAATAAAGGAAATCTTTCTTTTCTTAAGATTAGAATGCAAGAAAAGAAGAAAAGATATTGTTTAAAATCAAAATCTTGATTTCAATTGAAATATTTATTCAATTCCATTTTTAAATTTCAAACTTTTTATTTTTCCTATTTTTGAATTTTATGGGATGTTACAAACTACCCCCCCTTAACAGAAATCTCGTCCCCGAGATTCGCAGGTCTAGGGAGTGATAAGAGGATCACAGGATGATTCCGATGATATGATTCATCCAATCATTTTGGTATGCAAAGGATTTTGATTTTGTTTGGATTTGACAACTATGAAGGAATGAAATGTACAAAATAAAAAAGAATGACGATAGAAATTGAATATGCTAAGAATGTACTCAAAAATCAAAAGGAATGATTGCAAGAATTGAATACACAAAGGAAGTACTCAATTTACAAAATCAAAACGATTGATCGAAGGAATTGAGTACACCAAGGACGTACTCATTTTGCAAAGTTAAAAGGAATGATTGAAGGAATTGAATACACAGACAAAGGGCGTACTCAATTCCATGATAAATGCGTTAAGTGCAATCATATGAAAAAGAGGTTTATGTTCAATAGCTTGATGTTGAGACAAGGATTGCTTTGGGAACTCGACACAGAATGTGCTGATTGCCGAGCTTAGTATTGACACGAGCATCGATAAGAGAGAGTTTTATCTTGTAGCTGCTAGCGTTTATGAAAGCACATACAAGTTGATGAGACATCCTGGACTATCGACAAGATCATTGAGACGACTTAGAGATCGCTGCTGACTTCCTTGAAGTTGGTGAGTAGTAGAATTCTTCTTGGCGGATGTTGGTGATGCGTCCAAGTTCTTCACAGTTGATGTAGGTGACATTGTCCGTCTCATTAGGAGAACAAGGGTTGTTTACTGATTGAAATGGATGATCAAAATTTACTATTGAAAGTGATGATCAAAATTTACTGATGAGAGTGATGATAAAAAAATGGTTAAGTTCAAGGAGCTTGACTTTGAAATTATTTGATGAATATGAAAAGATAGAAAAAGGGTAAGGTGAGAATTGGTTTATTCATGAAGTAACTTTCAATTCTTTAAAATCCTTTTGTTATTTAAAGCTTCAATAGATTAGAGAAGATGAGATAAATAAATGTGAATGACTTAGTCCAAAGTACCTTTGGTTTATTAGAGTTCAGCTCATATTGTTTTAGGTAACATTTCATTCCTTAAAATTTCTTAATTAAGGGTTATCACGTCGTGAAGTTTCAACTTATGTCGAGCATTCACGAGTGCATCCCGAGAAGTAGTACAAAAGATTCTCAACAAAAATTTAACAGCACGTAAAGACTTTAAATTCAGTCAAGTGCATAGAGGGTCTAAAATTTTATTTTATCGGCTATCCTATCTTAGGGTACTCTTTTTCCGTATAACAATGCTGGTCTTTCATTCTTCGTGGCATGACTTGATGTCGTCGAAATCTTCTAGGTCTCTTTTTTTCAGTCTTTGGAAACACAAGACCACTTTGGCTTCGAAGTCTTCATTCAATCGACGAAGTGGCGAGATGAAGTGTCTTCATATTCATTAACATGGTTAGGTGATATTTATGGGGGAGTTTAAATAGTGACTAGATTTTAGGAAAGATCAATGACTAAAGAATATGTAGGTGAGAGGTTCCACAGAAACAAAAGATAAGCTTGTGAGAAATTCTATAGAAAGAAAAGACAAGTTATTTTTATGAAATTTTCTTTTTAAACCTACTGTTGAGGTTTCTGGATTCATACATAAGGGCAACTCATCGTGAAACTTTAACCTGAAGGTTAAGTTCACACGTAAATCAGCCCAGACAGAGAATAAAAATAAAATGCAAATAACAAGATATAAACACTACATAAAAATGCTTTGTAAACCTAAAGCGAAATAATGAGTCTATGTGCAGGGGTTCCTTTCCTAACGGAGAACCTAATATACTCTAATCTTCCACATTTTATTGTTGAGCGATATCAACTCTTCATGGAGTAAAATCTTGTGGCTTTACTTCTGTCTTGTCGGGGTAGTGAAGTGTTATGTCCAATATCCTTGAGGTTGTCGTCGTAGACGTAATCTTCATTGGCTGGCATGAAGAATGGTAGCAGCATCTCTTGGACAACTTCAAAAGCACATAGCAAAGATAAACTATGGGCGAGAATTGAGTTAAGGAAAGAGGAATTTGTTTTACAAACCGAAATGAAGGTAGGGGTAAGAATAAGAACTTAGGAAGGAGAAAAGAATAGCAATGGCTATGTTTTGCAAATATAATAACTTTTGAAAATAGATTTTGAATTTGATCCACTAATACTAACGATCATTCTAGGGTTTATCCTACAGTCAGCATGGCTCTGATACCAACTGTAAGATCCCCATTTTTGATAATGAATACCAAAAATGGATACCATGTGCATACAGTACTAGTCCCATGATTAGTGGCTAGCACGCACATTTACAACAATTGATATCACATCCACACTCTTTATTACAAATGATAATGGTAATTTATACAATAAAGCCTTACAATACGGAGTGAAGTGCAGCGGAAAGGATTAAAATTCTTGTAGTGTGTCCATCCAACCCTTAGGCAACTGACAAGGCATAATCCCTAAAAAGCTTCATCGTTAACATTCCCGAATCCTGTGTCAAATATGTTTCATCGGACTAATCTGATTCTTCACCTAAAAGCAACAATTAAGCAAGGGTGAGTACTTTCGTACTCCGCAAGACTTTTGCAAAACCTATGTTATATGCAAGCCATTTCAAAGGAAAGGCTAGTATGGTTAGTTTGCATAAAGCCAATTTGAAATGTAAATACAAAATAGTAGATTGCAAAATGGGATTTAAATAAAAGCAATTTAATACAGAAATAACACTATGTAAAGTACAAGTAAGTGAAATCACAAACCTAGGTATCCTGACCATATCCACAAACCATTCCCACTGACACACAGTAGGAATTACCGACACACGGTAGAAACCAGATTTTATGAAAATAAAAACATCTAACTATGTGATGACTTTACCAAGTTCCCATAACCGCGGGTACGACTAATCGATTAGTTTTACACTCTGCAGAGGTGTACATCTTTACCCACAAGTCATGACCTTTTCCTTTTGATGTATAGTTCACGCACCTTTGGCGTAGTGGCCAAAATGTTCATGACGAAAACCTTTACATTACTTAGGTTAACTTTGCACCAGCTCCGGGACGTTAAACCCATACTATGGCAGAAGAACTCTGAGCATAGAAATGATGGAACTTCCCCAGAGTACGGTGTACACCGGTGTATCGGTAAACGTTTGATTCATGATCACCTCAGTGTGGACATCCCTTCGAGCAATTCATTAAGAAACAGCTCGTACTGCTTCACCCTTCCAAGTGCAGAGTTAAACTAGATAACTTAAATGGTTTAAGGCTGTCCCATACCAGCACTTGTGGTTGTACGGTAATTCTTGGCCTGAAAACAACCCATAGTTCGGTCCTTAACTCGACACGGGCAATAATCTCCACCCTACACTACGTGCAAGACATACACACCCGGCTATTGCCAATAATTGTCCGCATCTAAACCATAGTTTTATTTTCATTTTCCAACCAAAATACCAACCACAAAAATGGTCATACCCATTGAATGTCATATCCAACATCTTTAATCATGTCACAATTTTATGTTGCTTTAAGCATGGCTAAGCTCGATACTAAGTGTGAGTAATCCAGATTAACATCAAATATTGTCTATGCTATTCTAGGGTTATCAAGGTTCACAATTCATACTTATCAAGGAAGTTCTATAAAGCTACTGGTACTACTACCATTACCCACAATATAGCAGACTTTAATAAAATAAAGTATGCAGTAAAACATTTAATGAAAACATTTATAAAACTGGGATCAATATGATCAAAGGGGGTGCTTGCCTTGCTTATTTATTGCTTACGACGAAGACAAAGCCACGGTTGACGGAGGCAATGATGGAAGTAGCGACGTCGGATTCTACACGTCGTTCAATTGGAAACATAGCAAATATCCAACTTTAATAAGGGCAAAAAAAAACAGACAGAAAACTAGATAAAGATTCATTAAAGAAAACAGGAATGTTTTAGGGTTAGAATTATGATTTCAAGTCCTCATGATTTAGTTAATTATACATTCGTATTTGTTAATGACTTTTATGATAAACAAACATGGTTTCTTTTATAGATTATCTATTCTTGAATTACGAATTCAAGAGGCTAAAATTATGAATTCTTGTATTTATAACTTCGAATTATAGATGCTAAAATTATTTGAATTAATAGAATTAAAACACAAATTAAAGGATTATGCGAATAGCACTTAATTCCTTAAGTGATTTTGCATAAGAAGTGATTTTAAATATGTTAGGTCTATTGAGCTAGGTTACTGAATTTATTTATGGTTTTTAAGAAGGTTCTGGTGATACAAATATCTTAATTACATATTTGTTCATTGTTACAGAGTTTGCTTGTTTATATAATTGAGTCGATAAAACATATTACTTAAGGTTATTTGGCTAATAGGATTTATATGCGAAACATAATGAAATAAGATTATTTCTTCAGAATAATATAGTCTATACTTTGAAGTACATTTGTAAGCTAATTTCATACATTTTAGTGTTTAGACGAGACATTGTATTCATTGTTGAAAAAGCTTATATGATATTAAAGGTTATGACAACTATATTATTTAAGGGTATCGGGCTAGCTAGATTCAGATGCCAAGCAAGATGAAATAAGAATATTTTTCTAGATTATGGTAATAAATACCCTAAATATTATTTCTAAACTGATCTTCATAAAATTTGTATTAAGACGAGATATTCTACGGCCAGTTGAAAATTGTTAATTAGTTTTATAGTTTACACGATCAAGGTTCAGTTTTAGTTCTTAGTTTGCGATTGACCCTTACATGATTATTTATTAATTTTTTTGGCATTAGCATGGAATGTTATTAAGAGTGTTTTAAAGTTGGTTTCACAATATTTTGCTTTTTATCCGAGATTTGTTTCATATAAGAGGTTAGCAAGATTTGATATGAATTTATTCTATCATTGCATTAATATGAATTATTTTTGTATATTCGGAATCCTTATAACATCAGGAATGATACAAAACTAATTTTATCATAATTTGAGTTCATTTGATCCATATTCTAACTATTTAAAATTTTAGATTCATAACACTAATATTAATTGGATTAATATTGAACTATTTGCTTACTACATGCAATAACTCGAAATTTCCTATGGTGAACCCTAATTGTTTTTGCATATCTAACTAGATTACTAATTTTTAAACACATAACAACTGGTTTGGCATGAAATGAATCCTTTTTTCAAAAGATATTCATATTTGAATATTCAATACATTGGAAACAACTTACTTTAGAAAATGATGTAAATCAAGTCTAAATATAAATATTTTTGCATATTTAGGTTCCTGAGGAGTTAAGGTTTCTAACAAAATTAGTTTCATTCAAGTTGGAGTTCACTTGTAGAAATTCTACATATGACCTTCTTTTGATCCCTTTCTTTAAACTGAATTTAAAATTTAAATATAGTTCATTTACAAAATATTTTTGCATATTATGAATCTAAATGATTTTATATGAATTTAGAAATTTATTTCACTTCATTTGGCTAGATAGTTCAAAAGTTATAAGCATTTGAATGATCTAGGTTTTGAAAATACTGAAAATAGAAAAATTACCATAAACGGAAAGTACGCCTTTGGGTTGCAATTGTGCTTTCCTTTTCTGGATTTGCGCAGGGCTAAAGAAGTGACAGTGGGACCCGGATGGCAGCGAGCTGAGCGCGATGAGGGAGGCTGACGCGCGGGCCCGAGTGGCAGAGAAAGGTTCGCGCTCTGCGGCTGACAAGTGGGGTCGCGAGGTCAGCGACTAGAGCGAATATGGAGGCTGACGAATGGGACCCATTTGGCAGCGACCGAGAGCAGAGGGAGGCGCTTCCGAGGCTCGCCAGCGGCAAGGCTTAGCCGGAGCGACGGAATCGGTGGCACGATGAGAATCAGCATGTCCTTGCGCACACGATAGAAGTGTTGGTTCGGCCAGAGATGGATGGAGACAGCGCACCACCATGAGGGGGGCGGCGGCGCCACGGCCGGCGGCAAGAAGCTTGATTTTTGAAGCAACCTTGAAGGATGAGATGCGCATGAGCATCAGTGGGGCCTAGAGACTTCATTTTTGGGTTCAAACATGAAAAAGAGTTACTGGGGTGAGCTCTCACCATGCGGGGCAAGGCGGCGGAGGAACGGCACAGTGCGGTGGCTCGTCGAGGTAGAGGGGCTCCAATTGAGGTCGAGGACAGGTTCTGGAGGTAATGAAGAAGCTTCGGACTTGCTGGTTCGAGGTGAGGTTTGATGAGGTGTAAGTGTCAAGTTTTTCCCCCATTTCTCGGGTTTTCACCGGAGTTGAAGGAGACAGGGCGAAAGTGCAACGAAAAGAGGCAGGCGGGAGAAGAACCGTTGTTGTTGCGACGGGCGACGCTTAAATAGGGCTTGGAGTCGGTTCGATGCGGCACATGGCGGTGAAGATCCGAGGCGGATCGTCTCTGCGCGGCGAGTTCGGGAGAAAAGGGGAAGAACAGAAGAGCTGATGTGTGGGGGCGATCTGGCAGCGAGAGGTCGGCAGGGGACAGCTGGCCAGGACGGGCCCACCGGTCAGCGAAATGCAAGAATAAAGTGCGAGAAATTTTGGGACAGATCGAAGCAAAAATCGGGGTTTGGGTTAGCATATATGCTCAATATTTTATGTAGATTTTTGTAGAGGTTGACAAGAAGCAGATAAGAGTTTAGTAAAATTTTTAGATAAAAATATTTTATAAAAATATTTATATAAATCTGACAATGCATAGTTGTCATTTTCTGTCAATTCTGAATTTTATTTAATTTAGGTTAAAATTAGTTTATTATTTTATTAACCTTTTTATGAAGATCTGGAATAGAATTATTAACATGATATAAAATGTTCAGATTTTTATATTGTATATTGTAATTTTAGTAATTCTGACATTACCATTTTCCAATTTATTTCTTCACCGTTTTTGAATTTCTAAAATTATAATATTCATTAGTAAATTTTTGATATTTTTACTGGAGATTTTTACTGTACTGGTGTCAGTAGGGTAAAAATCTTGATCCAGGATAACTTCCTGAGAATTCTGCAAAATTCTTTTACCATTTTACCTTGACTTTCTTTTCACATGATTTGCTTTGATTAAATATTATTTTAATCAATCTAGGTCTTCCACCAACTTAAACTGGTTGTGGAGAGTCCATAGATTTTTATTATAACTCTGGTAAATTTTTGTTGACTTAGCAGTTTTACTTTTTACTTTTACCATTTTACTATATCCTTCAATTCATTTTCTTTTATTAGAGAAAAGCCAAAATAATTTCTAATAATTTCAGAAAATTCAGAGAATTCAAATTCAAATTAAAGATCACACCTCAAATTTATTTTTATAGTTTCTTTGTTTTGGATGAATGATTTTAATAAAGGAAATCTTTCTTTTCTTAAGTTTAGAATGCAAGAAAAGAAGAAAAGATATTGTTTAAAATCAAAATCTTGATTCTAATTGAAATATTTATTCAATTCCATTTTTAAATTTCAAACTTTTCATTTTTCCTATTTTTGAATTTTATGGGATGTTACAGCCACCCCGTCAGCCTCTGCACCATCACCCGAGTCACTGCCCTGTGTGCCCCATATGTTAGTGTTTTGATTTAGCCCCGTCAAAAGCCATGTTTGACAAACATATGGGCCCGTTCGATTTAAAACATTAACACAAACCCGTATTTAGGGTTGACTCGTTGACACATGGGCCTCATTTGTTAGTGGCAAAATAATCAGGATATCAAAGAAAAACTGCAAAATGCGCTTTCTCTGTTGTGAAGAGAATTTCAGAGCATTCAATATTCAAATACTCATATCTTTTGCATTTTAACTTTAAAATTATTCAAACTAGTTTCTTAATTTACCTAAAATCATGAGCTTTCAGAATATGTAAAATATTTAACTTTGGATCTCTTTTAAAAAAAATTAATTTAAAATTGAATAAACCTAGAATAGTCACAATTTAAAATTATTAAACACTAACTCCAAAAATTATGAAATAAATCCCTAAAAATTTATAAGACCATAAAGTTTTCAATTATTCCAAAATATTTAAAATTGTACTTAGTTTGAACTGAATACATAAATGGTTTGATTTCCAATGCATACAAGATCCAAATATGAATAACTATTGTAAATAAGCTTCAAAAATTATGAAATAAATTTCTAAAAATTACTAGAGACTTAATAATTTCATATTTTAAAAAATATTCAACAATTGATTTAGTTTAAACTAAGTTCATAAATGATTTCACCTCCAATGCATAAAAGATTCAAATACGAACTATTTTCACAAATAAATGTTAAAGCATATGAAACTAGCTTGAAAATACTCCTGAGGTCAAGATCCTCTAGTGCTATAAAATTAAAAATTTTAAGACATGTTTTGCATTAAATTATAAAATTAAAAATATTCAGACCCTCTTATAATACAAACTTGAGTCCTTGTAATATATAAAAGTAAACTTTAAAACTGAGAAATCAGCATTTAAAATCTTTTTATCACTGGAACCATCTATTTCAACTCTTGTATAAATTTGGTATTGTTTGTCTCGTTTGCTTCTTATTGCTACTTTACATTTATCACATGTAGATACTGACGTTCTTGAACCTACCACTGTCGATCCCAAGTCCGCTCTAGAATTCACAAAGCAAGGCAAGAGCCCCCTTTGATCATGTTGATCCTAGTATTTCAGTTAACTTATATTGTTTTGTCAAATCTATTTATGCGTGCGTCATTTTGATAAACATGTTATATTGTGGTTTTGGTAGATATAACCTACATTTTATGGAACTTCCTTAATAAATATTGACATGACATCCTTGGTAACTTTAAGTAAGGATTAGATATCTAATAATGTCAGAATGGGTATACTCGATTATATATGCACTTTCTTAGCCAGGCTTCAATAATAGGATAATAAATGATTAGACATATTGTTCTTTGTAACTATAAATGATTAGACATAATTAAAGATTGTTGATATTTTGGTAAAAATAAAACTATGATTTGACGTGCATGAGTTATGGCAATAGCCTGATATGTATGAGACTTGTACGTAGATAGGGGGAGTGTTCTCGCTCGGGTCGAATTAAGGAACAAACTTAGTGTTGTGTAATCCAAGAATATCAGTACAACCACAAGTGCTAGTATAGAATGGTCTTAACCTATTAAGGCCCTGTTTGGCAGAGCTCCAGATCCCAGCTCCACCTCAGAGCTGGAGTTTGTAGGCTAAAATAAAGTGAATTAAGTTTATATTTTTAGTCTAAAATGTAAACAAGATGACCCACATAAACACTCTTAATGTACTCACAGCTCCAGCTCCATAAATTTCTGGAGCTAGAAATACCCTGCTCCACCAACTCCACGGATTTTGGTGGAGCTGAAGCTGTCCCAAACACCCCCTAAGTTACTTAGATTTAGCTTTGTACATTGAAAGGCTATAGTAGTACAAGCTTTCTGGGATAGATTGCTCAAAGGGGTGTCCTTACCGAGGTATTGGGAATAACGCCTGCCGATATAACGGTTTACACCTTAGTATGGAAAGAAGTGGGATAATGAGGTCTGTAACCATTGGTCGTACAGTGATTGTACAATCGTATAGGCATATTTGTTGCGTGTCATGGAACAAGATGGCGATGCACTCGCTGCAAGCGGTGACTTTGATGATGTCGCCGCAGCAGAGCGTGAGCGCAAATACCACGTCCGGGACTTGGCCAGCAGTGGCAATGGTGAAGAGTTCCGGGCAGGAGGATGCGTTACTTGGGAGGGTGTCGGCGAGAAGCCTAATATTGGACTGGTAGGTGCCGGGATGTGTAGTTGCCACCATCTAGGGGTGCAATCATCTCGGATTCGGTCGGATATCACTCTTTCCATATCCTAAATCATATTTTTTGTCAGATTCAGATATTACTGGATACAAATTCAACACGCATAATATCGATCATGGATTCGAATCGAATATGGAGCAGAATCGATACGGTATTGAATAATTTTTTGTCGGATAACACGCGAAAATAGATTCCGTATAAATCAAACATATAGATTTAATTAACCAACCGTATGAATTCAAAATGAAACAAGATTATCGTAGTTTAATAAGTCATTTTATCGGGCACATGATGATGATAGCAGTACAGGTAGGTGCAATGTAGCAAAAGAAAGAAACGTAGACTAAATAAACATGCAAGCCTGATTAATTGCCTTGGACTAACTAACGAAGGCATAATATAGTAAACAAAGGATGCCCGGTCACCGTGGGGTAAGATTAGATTAACCATATGCAGGGGTTAACCAGAGTCTGTAATTATCTTTGCGTCACTATCTTTTTAGAATAAGCATTGAGATTGACCGGAAGCTAGGTGGCAAATGACTATTGTTGAGAAACCCTGAAAGCCCACCGAAGGCCCATGTGGTCCCTAATGCCGAAACCCTAGAGAGCGCTATAAAAGGAGGAGGGGGGGTCCCCCCCATGTACACAGAATTCATTAGCAATAAAGAATTTCCGCTTTCGCTCTCCCTAAATACGTGTCTCTCTCTTTCTGTTCTCCAATTCAGATCTGTTCGGGAACCCCGACTATTCGATAGCGAGGTTCCTCAACACGTTATCGACCTGAAGCTCTCTACCGAGATCGAATTGAAAAGAAATCGTAGTAGCGCCCAAATGGAAGAGATATGCATTGTTGATAGTGGCACAACAAATACCATCTTAAGAGAGTCTAAGTATTTCCGATCGATCACGAAGAACGCTGAAAGATTACTACGATCGCAGAAGCGACTCATATGTAATCGGCTCGGAAGAGCCACTATTATATTGCCTATGGGTACAACTTTGGTAATTGAAGAAGCCCTTTGTACCCTGAATCAACGCACTCTCTTAAGCTTTAAAGACATCCG
The DNA here is from genome assembly GCA_036346275.1 of Otatea glauca. Classification (NCBI taxonomy): domain Eukaryota; kingdom Viridiplantae; phylum Streptophyta; class Magnoliopsida; order Poales; family Poaceae; genus Otatea; species Otatea glauca. Next base: position 19,170,639 of record CM070713.1, read on the forward strand.
CGCCAATGGTTTTCACGTAGAAACCAATGAAGAAAATGGCAAAGAATACTTGTGCATTGTGAAGCACGCGGTATGTGGAAAAATGGTATTAGAAAATGTCCCTCATATGAATCAGGTTGTACTACACGAATATTCATGCACCAAGTGTATACTTCCTTGAAGACTGCTTTTAGAAGCTCAATTATTTTCTTTATGGCATGGTAGATTAGGTCATCCTGGTCTTAGAATGATGAGAAATATAGTGAACAACTCACAAGGTCATGGCATTAACGTTAAGAATTTCCCGAATCATGAAGATTTTGTGTGCCTGCATGTGCCACCGAAATTAATAACTAGACCCTCTGTCATGAAAGTGCAAAGTGAAATCCCGCATTCTGGAACGCATCCAGGGGATATTTATGTCCGATTCAGCCTGTCGTAGGGCGTTCGATACTTTATGGTGCTCATCGATGCTTCCTCGAAATGGTCGCATGTATGCTTGTTGTCAACAAGAAACCATGCTTTTGCAAAGTGATCTCGCAGATCATAAGAATTAAGAATGCTTTCCCGATCATCGCGTGAAGTCCATCGAATGGACAATGCCGGAGAATTTACTTCAAAGGCATTTGATGATTATTGCACAACAAACAGGATAGCGATTGAGCACTCCGCACCGCACGTCCATACGCAGAATGGACTAGCGAAGCACTAATAAAGAGGATTAAGTTCATTGCGGACCACTTTTGCAGAGTTGTAACTTGCCCAACACTTGTTGGGGACACGCATCTGCACGCAGCAGCTCTTATCAATTTTAGACCGTCGGCCTACAACATCCATTCTCCTATGCGACTTGTGCATGGATCATCCCAAGATCTCCCATCTTAGAAAATTTGGGTGTATGGTATATGTACCTATACCACTCCTCAAATGAACCGCAATGGGCCCTCTCCGCAAGTCTGGGATATCGTTGGTTATGAGAGTGCATCCATAATCGGTATTTGGAACCCATGATCGAGATTTGCATCTGACTCGATTCACGATTGCATCTTTGACGAGGATCGTTTCCCGTCATTAGGGGGAGGAAATCAACCTTTGGATGAAAAATGCCGGGAAATCATATGGCATTCCACTGGGATCCCCGCACATGACCCCCGCACTAATGAAGCAAATCAGGAAGTCCAGAAGATAATTGATTTGCAGAATTTAGCAAATGAACTGCCTGATCATTTTTGTGATCTGAAGGGCGTGGTTAAGTCGCATGTACCAGCAAGAAATGCACCAGAGAGGGTAGAAATACCAAAGAAAATAGAAGGTATCCCTCAGCCTGTTCAGAGGCCTCAAAGAAAAAGAACAGGAAACCTGGCTCCTCAAACCCAAAGTACCCAGAGACGTCTGGAGAAAACTGGGCGAGAGGACTTACCACAACCAATCATGAAAATGCCCCAAGGAAAGAAGGGCAGCCAGCTGAGACTGCACTGGAAAGAAGCCAACAGAAAGGCAATTCCGGACTTGAATCTTCCACCTGCAGAAGTCACGGAAATAATGTGTGCGCACACATAGGCGATGAAAAACTAAAGGAACTTGCTCCTGCGATAGGGAAAAGCAGCGAAGAGCAAGTAGAAGTGCATGAAGCACCCCATGAAGAAATGGCCATAAACTTTGTAATAACAGGAGAATCCCTGAATAGAGCAACAGCCAACGTTGATGCATACTTCGCAAAGAAGATTGCCTCGATCATTGATCATGATCCCGAGCCTGCATCTCTCACAGAGTGCAAGAAAAGGCTAGATTGGGAAGAATGGAAAAAGGCAATCACTGCAGAGTTAGTCTCTCTGAACAAGAGAGAGGTGTTTGGGCAGATGTCGCACACCTCCCCATGTAAACCCGTAGGTCACAAATGGGTCTTTGTTCTAAGAGAAATGAAAACAACGGTTGTAAGGTACAAAGCAAGGCTTGTAGCTCAAGGTTTTACTCAACGTCCCGGAGTTGATTATGAAGAAACCTATTCTCCGGTCATGGGAGGAATTACCTTTAGATATTTGATCTCAATGGCGATCAACTTGAAGTTGAGAATGAAGCTAATGGATGTTGTCACAACATACCAGATGGAAACTTGGATTCGGAGATATACATGAAAGTACCGAAGGAATTCCTATCCCAACCAAGATGGAGCAAATAGAAACCTGTACAGTGTGAAATTGGAGAAATCACTGTATGGACTGAAACAGTCAGGAAGAATGTGGTACAATCGCTTGAGTGAATTTCTCTGCAAGAAAGGCTACACAAACAGCGAAGATTGTCCATGTGTGTTTATACAGATGATCCCGAATGGATTCTGTATAATCTCCGTCTATGTAGATGACTTGAACATCATTGGGACGGATGAAGAAATTGAAGAGGCATGCTCATACTTGAAGTCTGAGTTTGAAATGAAAGATTTGGGTAAAACCAAGTTTTGTTTAGGCTTGCAGCTTGAACATGTCCAAGGAGGAATCTTGGTACATCAATCAACCTACACACAGAAAGTGTTGGAAAGGTTTGGTTTTGAAAAGGCATATCCTGCAAAGACTCCAATGGTGGGAAGGTCACCCAAGCGACCTAGACCCATACTGCACCTAGAGAAGAGGGGAGGAAGTCCCGGGAGCGTAATTCCCATATCGAAAGTGCAATTGAGCGCTCATGTACCTTGCAAATAGCACTAGGCCGGACATTACGTTCATGTGAATTTGCTAGCTCGATGACTGATCTAACCCACCAAAAGGCATTGGAAAGGGATCAAGGACATCTTCCGTTACCTCCAAGGAAGCAAAGACCTCGATGCTTTTTCGAAGAAACAATGAATTGAATTTGGTTGGCTATGCCGATCTCGGGTATTTATCGGACCAGCATCTTGGCAAGTCCCAAACCGCTATGTTTTCCTATGTGGAGGAACAACAATTTCTTGGAAGTCGTCTAAGCGGACTCTTGTCTCGATGTCGACAAACCACTCGGAAATCATCGCTTTGTATGAAGCATCTCGTGAATGTGCATGGCTCGGAAGAATGGTTCACCACATCCGAAAGTCATGTGGTTTGAACATTGAGCAAACTCCTACAATAATTTATGAAGATAATGCGACTTGTGTTGCCCAAGCACAAATGGGTTATGTGAAGAGCAATCTCACGAAGCATATCAACCCCAAGTTCTTCTATGCTCATGAATTGCATAAGATGAACGAGATCAAGATATTGCATACTAAGTCATGTGAAAATCTTGCAGTTTGTTCACTAAATCACTCCCAAGATCTACCTTTGAAAGGTGCGTGAAAGGAATTGGGATGATGAGACTTAGAGAAGTGCGATTTCGGGGAGATATGTCACATACTCCCACATGAATCTGAGCATGAATTATGAATACCCAACATGAATCTCAAGATTAGCAATTGAAGTTGGGAGAATTGTACTCTTTTCCTTAGCAAGTTTTTCATGAAGTTTTCTTGCGTAAGGTTTTAACGAGGCAATTCGTGCAACATAATAAGCGTATGCTATGTACTCTTTCTCCAAGTATTTTTCCCACTGGGTTTTTCCGGAGTTTTAATGAGGCATATGCATCTCATGGCAAAGGGCCCAAGGGGAGTGTTGAGAAACCTGAAAGCCCACCAAGGCCCATGTGGTCCCTAATGCCGAAACCCTAGAGAGCGCTATATAAAGGAGGAGGGGGTCCCCATGTACACTGTAATTCATTAGCAATAAAGAATTTCCGCTTTCGCTCTCCCTAAATACGTGTCTCTCTCTCTTTCTGTTCTCCAATTCAGATCTGTTCGGGAACCCCGGACTATTCGATAGCGAGGTTCCTCAACAACTATGACTGGTTCGTCTCTCTGAAGTTATACTCTGTCAAAATGCTCTCTCTCAGGCATCAAAGCAGCCGCATGTGGGGCCCACTGTGGTGCACAGAGCGGCATGATGTGGGAGCACATCACGGGCAGCGTGGGCCCCGTGGAAGGACAGGGCGACGCATCACGATCCGTGCGTCCCAAGCCACAGTCTGGGCGGCATTCGCAGCCGTGGGGGCAACCAAACTTGGAAGGATCATATAACCTAACAAAGTTTTACCGGATATATCTTAAAGAAGTTTCAGAATATTTCAATCTGACAGATAGTGATATCTCGAATCCGAATCCGAACTCGAAATAAAGTATTCGAATCCGAAAAATATCCAAATCTGATCCAAACACATCCAATCGATCGATTGATCGAAAATTATCTGATAAGATTGCAACCGTACCACCATCTCTGCTGAGCTGCGCCAATCGATCGGCAGCCGCGAATAGTATGAGGTTAAGAGTGAGCAGGACGCTGGCCATGGCTACTGTACGCTACGTGTGGCATAGTTGCCATCTTGTTGTTTTATTCATAAGGTATCTGTAGAATTTTCTTCCTGATCAACTCCGTCTTATCTATGACCAACTCACCATCATTTGGAAAAAGTTGTTCGGTGATCGATTCCTTTAAATAATCAATACCTTTGAAACCACCGATCACACACGCTTTCTTGAATCATTCAACTGATTTTTTTAAAAGACAAAAAAGCACTACAGGCCTTGCAATTTTATAAATTCTTCCTTTAACTTCTTGCTATCCATCGATAAGTTCCCATATTCTTTGGAAAGCTTAGGTGAGGAATGGGGATCAAATTACAATTTCGACATATTACGGTTTAAGCCCCGTGCAGCATTTGGATCCATGTATTCTCTCGTAATACAAGTTATATAAATCTTGAAGTAATCATCATCTACCATTCATTCATCTTTAATAGTTATGCAAATGTCAAAAAAAAGCATGAAAGCACATCTCTTGTAGCTATTTGATTGAAGACAAACCCGTAGCCAAGTCTTGTTTGAGGGGGCTTAAAGTGAGCTTCACCTTTCAAAAAATCAGTAGGCCTCCTAAACAACTCAGCTTTTGGTATAAGCTAGAAGACACATATAACTAGATGTGGGGACCCCCATTTTCGCATGCATTGCGAAAATGAGAATCTATGTGAGTGCAATATTAGTCTCATAATCAGTGGCTAGTGCGCACATTTACAACAATTAGAATCACAACCATACAACACATTATTAAAGAGGAAGCTATTTATACAATATATTCTTACAATTCAGAGTATATAGCAGCAGAAGAAGCAAAGTCTTGTAGTGTACCCATCCAACCTCAGGCAACTGACAAGGCATAATGATGAGGACATCACTACTACGGATATGACCACATTTGGTTGTGCCAACTCCAACACGTTATCCACGGACCATGAAGAGAGATATCAAATCCATCAAGTTTTGGAATCTAATTCGGCCTCCTGGGACAGCACTGACTTCAAATATGAATAACTTTTGTATACAGACTCCGATTTGGGTGATCTTGGACTTGATTGAAAGCTTACAACGAGATATTTCCAATGGATCTAATCACAGGCCTAGATTCATCGTATACCAGCTATAATCATTAAAATAATATACTATAATACTGTTTTGGGCTGTTTCGGGCCTTGTAAGTGTGTTGGGCCCCAAGCCCAAGTTGTGTGCGCCCCCCCTTGCTGCACACAACCCTAGGATGACCCTCTCACGTCCCTCCCTCTCATATATTCAGTAGCCGCCGCTTTAGACACTTGGGTTTTATTTGATTAGTTTAGCCAAGTGCAAACTTTGTGTCTTCAAGTTGTGCTGGACAGCCACCTTGTCAAGATCTTCAATAGAACCCCACCTTGATTTTGCCTTCAATTCTTATTTGCAATTTCAGATTACTTTTACTATTGTTCTTGCTTGTTCTTCGGTTGGTTGAAGGAATTGAACCTCGTGTTCAAGTTGATCGTGCCCACGGCAAGATCAATAACCCCCCAGAGTTGGTTTAGCGATTGCTAAGGCGCATCATCGTCGTACGTTGTAATCGGATCGTCAAAGTCAGTTACACCAAATCGATAGTTATCGCTCTCATCGAAAGGTCGGGACACAAACTTACATCAGGTTGTATCAGAGCGCCAAGTTGCTCGGTGAGAGATTTAATACCGTAGATTAGTTTTTCTTCTATCCTAAATTGAAAATTACTCCACAAAAATTCAACCTTTAGACTCAATCTGGTATTTTAGTGAGTTTTGTTAGGTTTTGATCCATTAGAGTCTTTGTTTTAGTTGCTGATCGTTTTTCTTTCGCATACCTTTTCTTTCAATCTGTCTAGTACTTTGTTTTCTCTATAACTCTCGCATACAAGCTCGGATTCTAGTGTTTTTGCACTTTCCTAAAACCGGTGAACGAGCTCTCCAAAAACTTAGTTGGGCATGGACTCTAATTCCATATCTAAGTTTGTTTAATCTGGACGTCAAATTGGTAAAGTAAGTTGTACTTCCAATCTAGATCAGTTCGGTATTTTGATCATAATTCTCACATCCGAACTCTGATTAGGAAGTTTTTATACTTTTCTGAATCCTTGAAGAGTCCTCTGCAAAAACATTTTTGGGTGTCCTTTGTGATTCGGAATCCTTCAAACCGAATTTGATTCGGATTCAGTTTTGGTCAGATCAGCTGAATTTAGTTCAAATCTGTGCACCCCGGTGTTTTGGCTATAACTTATATATACGAGCTACAAATTGTGTGTTCGTATACTTGTTTTAAAGTATAGAATATTGCCTTCAATTTGTTACATTGTGAGCAAGCTATATTCGGTCAATTTCATTCTTTAATTCTGGTAACAAATTTGTTGCACTGTTCTGGCTGAATTTGGGTTTCTTGATTCAACTTGTGATTCTAGCTTTGTTCCTTTGAGTTGGTTGAGTCCAGTGGCATCCACAAACCATAAATTCGCAAAAATATCAGCAAACATACCTTTAGAAACCATTTCATTCTTTGCGAACTTTGATCCCAATTGAGATTAGCTATTTCATATTACTTGGGGCTGCTCTATTTGATACATTGCATAATCTTGATTTATCATATCATACTATCTTGTGACATCATGTTAGGGATTCCAAAACTTTGCTCATACTAGTGTTGGGCGAAAGTCACCAAAAGAAAGAAAGAAAAAGAAAGAAAGAGACAAAAGGCCAAAAAAAAGAAAAGAAAACAGAATAGTGGCCTGCAGCACTACATTGAGCAAAACCCTAATTTGTGTTTATTATTTTCAGATTGTGCAATTCTATTAATTATTGATCAATCTTGTGCAATAGAGCTTTTGGTGCCTCACTTATATTTTATAGCTCATTCCTTGATTGCATAAGTACCATTATCTTTGCGTGTGTGTTGCCTTGAAATTCGCTTATATCTTTGAGATCGACAACTAGGACTTGTGAATTCTAGTTTGGGTCATTACTTATCATTATAATAACTAGAATTATCAGATTGCATAGGAAATAAGTATAGCCTACCTAACTCCACATATTATACCTCGTACGTTTATTCGGTCCCTTGGCAATCGCTTTATCCAAGCTTCGGAGAACTTTTGACACTGCCAACGGCCGACAACTCCTGCTGCACGGTAAGAACTTGTAAGACCTTTGGTTAAAGCGTGAGAGTTGAGCGACTTTTCAGCACATCCTAGTTGTTGGTAGGGACATATCCTTATGATTTGTTTCTTGTCTTCACTAACAATGGCAGGTTCTCAACGTCGTAGTGCTTGAGCCAATAGCATCCTAGGAGAAGAGATAGTTCACACTCCAAGATACGAAGATCATACGAGCACAGCTTCATCACCACGGGAGGTACGATGACATAGCACACTTACTAAAAGTAAGTTCACCGTACCTATTTTAGTGGTAAATATGATCCTAAAGGTTATCTTACTTGGGAATTAGCTGTAGAACAATCATTTGATAATCATGGAATTCCTGAGCATGAAAAGGTTAGGGTTGTTACTAGTGGATTTACTGATTTTGCTGCTCTTTGGTCAAATGATTATATGCGTAAAAATCAGGACATCCCTAGCACATGGATTGAATTGAAGAAAAATATGAGAGCTAGATTTGTTCCTTCATATGTTGCTCACAAATTATAGAATGAATTGCAATGTCTAAAACAAGGTAGTAAAACTGTGAATGAGTACTACCAAGAATTTCAGAGTAGATATTTGTGTTATGGGTTAGAAGAGACCGAAAAGACTCGGTTGAACAACTTTTATTCTGGACTAGATTTTGATATTTAGATCATGATATCTTGTAAAGAATTCAATTCTATATCATGTTTGCTTAATCTTTCATGTGAAGCTAAAAGAAAAATACAGAGAAGACAAGCAACAGTTCAAGTTCGCACAGAGTTAAATGCTACTCCTATTGTATGCACTGTACCAAACCTTAACGAGAGCATACATACCGAGAATGCGAAAGAAATACCAGAAAATTCAAGTGAAGTAGAGGATAGCACATGTGAGGATGATTCTACTAACATAATCTAATCTATTTCTGTTACTTCTATTGTTGCTGTTCCATGTAATATGCAGGTTATTTTTGAAGAAGGGGAGATACAAGCTAAAAACCTGTATCATTAAGTGAAAGTTTTGAGTTTCCTACTTCTTCTGAGGAGGACGCTAATGACCATAGTATAAATCTGATTTTACAGCAAGAAAGGGAGCAAATTTGTGAGTATATTCCTGCTGTACTTAATTCTAGTGAGTTACCACCTTGTGCCACAATTGTAGAACCATGTGATGAATTGCATGCTTTTTATTTGGATCATGTGGTGCTAATTACACATAAGGAAGTGAGAGCTAGAATATCCCCTACCACTGTTTTGTGCTATATCATGTTGAATGAGCCTGTTAGCTTGACTTGTGCTATGGATAAGATTTCTAAAATTTCATCTCTTAAGTCTTTATCTAGCACATATGCCTACTGTTTTAAATTCAATTTATTTGGGGATTATGGCATAGACGATAAATTTCTTGTCTACAGAATATGCATAACTTGTGACAAACTTGCTGAATTGATGCTTGCTATTTGGGCAATCCTAGTTGTATGCAAAAGCTTGTTTCATGTAAGGCACCATCAAATTTTTCTGATATGTGTGATACCCATAGCTTGCTACCTCAGCATGTCGTAGTTGATAAGTAGAAACCCATTAAAATTGTGTCACAGTTGTTGGGATGGTTTGATATTGCTTGTTTACAATCTGATCATATGAATGAGCTTTGCTTGTTACCAAAACTTGTAGTTTTTCCCATTTATGTTATTGAACGAGGCTTACAAAACATGAGTATTCTTTTTCTAAGGACAGGGATAGATATGTGCTTTACTTATATTTGCAAAATAAGTTGCAAATTGAATCATGTTAATATTTATGTTATATGCTTCACTTATAATCACAAATTGAGTTGCCAAATTGTGAAGAAGGGGCTTTGCTTAAATCTGATTTCATCATTTGCTGTTATATAAGTAGCATAACACGAAACCAAAAGAACAATGAAAAATGGGATATATATACATATATGCTACGTACACGTTGTTCTTTTTGTTGCTGTTTCTTTTCCAGCTTTTCCAAAATTGAGGATGGTTTTCCTTTAAGGAGGGGAGGAAGCATCTAAGTGTGCTAGCATTCATCAAGGCTTTATATGCAGGAAAGAAGTGTTGAGCTATGTGGATGATTATCAGGACGAGCTAAAAGCTGAGCATGAGTCGAGAACGACTCAAATTCAAGAAGGGGGATGATAAGGACATCACTATTACGGATATGACCATATTTGGTTGTGCCAACTCCAACACATCATCCACAGGCCAAGAAGAGAGAGATATCAAATCCATCTAAAGTTCTGGAATCCAATTCGGCCTCCTCGGACAGCACCGACTTCAAATATGAATAACTTTTGCATACAGACTCCGATTTGGCTGATCTTGGACTTGATTCAAAGCTTACAATGAGATATTTCTAATGGATCTAATCCCAGGCCCAAATTCATCGTATATCTGCCGAAATCATTAAAACAATATACTATAATACTATTTTGGGTTGTTTCGGGCCTTGTAAGTGTGTTGGGGCCCAAGCCCAAGTTGTGTGCACCCCCTTACTACACATAACCCTAGCACGACCCTCTCACGTCCCTCCCTCTCATATATTCAATAACCACCACTTTAGACACTTGGATATTGTTTGATTAGTTTAGCCAAGTGTAAACTTTGTGTCTTCAAGTTGTGCTGGACAGCCACCTTGTCAAGATCTTCAATAGAACCCCACCTTGATTTTGCCTTCAATTCTTATCTGCAATTTCATATTGCTTTTACTATTATTCTTGCTTGTTCTTCGGTTGCTTGCAGGAATTGAACCTCGTGTTCAGGTTGGTTGTGCCCACGGCAAGATCAATAACCCTGCGGAGTTGGTTTAGTGATTGCTAAGGCACATCATCGTCGTACGTTGTAGTCAGATCTTCAAAGTCGATTCCACCAAATCGATAGTTATCGCTCTCATCGAAAGATTGGGACACAAACTCACATCACATAATCCCTAGAAAGATCGCTTTATTGAATTCCCGCAACCTGCGACGAAAAGTAATCTTCGGAGTCTCTTTTCTCTTCTACCTAAAAACAACATATTAAGCAAGGTTGAATACTTTTGTACTCAACAAGACTTATGGTGTATTTGCAAATGCAGAAATGCAAGTCATGTCAAAGGAGGTTTCTTTGGTTAATTTGCATAAAGCAAATTTAATTTGTAAAACAAGTAGTAATTTGCAAATCGGAATTTTGTAAAAGCAAGGTTGACTGATATGAAATAACAAGTAAGTAAAGCATAAGTAACAACTCACAGTCCTCCATGACGTGAGCATCGAGACGTCCATTGCTAACACACACTACTACAGAAAGGTTTATATTAGACTCCTCTTCACAGACGGTTTCAAAAAACCGTCTGTTATGACAAATATCACAGACGGTTCTCTAGTGTAACCGTTAGTGATTTAATCACAGACGGTTCTATTTATGAACCGTCAGTCATATCACAGCCGGTTCTAGTTAAAAGTCGTCTGTGATCATATCACGGACGGTTTTAACTAGGAACCGTCTGTGATAAGGTAATATCATAGACGGTTCTAACTAGGAACCGTCTGTGATATGACCTGAGACCCCTATATAGCCATACCAATAGAATTTGTAGCGCCAGATCCATGCGTTTCGTCTCCTGCAAACCCTAGCCCCCGGCAATCCTCCTTCTCGGCGACCTCCTCCCCGACGACTTTCGTGAGCACCTACTTCTCCCCGTCGGCGAGCACCTCCTTCTCCTCCTCCCCGTCGGCGAGCACCTCCTTCTCCTCCTCCCCGTCGGCTAGCTCCTCGTCCGCGAGCACCTCCTCCTCCCCATCGGCTACCTCCTCGTCCGCGAGCGCGCACCTCCTCCTCATCTCCGTCGGTGAGTTGTACGTATGAAACCGATATGCTTGACTAGGTTATTGTGTTTGTAAATGACATTTGTGAATGATGTTTGTGAAGATGTTTGTGAATAATCTTTGTGAATGATGTTTAGAAAGAATGAGGCTGTACGTACTAAAGAATTGTAGCTCAAATGCTTGACTAGGGAAACCGATATGCTTGACTAGGGAAACCATTTTGAGTTTGCGAATTAATGATGTTTGTGAATAATGTTTAGAAGGAATGAGCTAGGCTGTATATAGGCGATTCATGATGGTTGAACAAAACTGGATATATAGGATTCATGAGAGGTCAAATATAAAATTCTTAGCAAGTCGCATATATATATAGCTTAGCAAGCTTTAATGCCTCATTAGTTTGCTAGCTAGACCTGAGTTATATATATAAGAACATAAAATTCATATAATCTAGAATTCAACATTAAACTTGTTATATCACACAAGGATTGATGTTTTGGAGCTACTATTTATTCAATGTTTAATGCCTCTTTTGTGCCTATACTAGGTGATAATATGTTTGAAACTTATGTACATGTACATCTCTATCTTGCATCCTTGTACTGAAGTAAACACCTAATTTATTATAATATATTTATGGTAATTAAAGACATGGAAAAGCGGTTAGAAACTAAATTAAAACTCGAAGTGAAGATCGAACAACTGAAAGGGAAATCTGAGATAACAAAAAAGATTTGTGAGATCAAACAAGAACTGAAAGACATGGATGTTCGCTTGCAAGATATCAAATCCCTTAACACGACACTCATCAGTAAGGAACGCAGAGCGAATACAGAGCTGGAAGAAGCTAAAGCTAAGCTTATAGAGGTAATATGAAGGTTTCTAGTACTGAATTCAATGTGGTTACTGTCCTTCTCACAACAACATAATCGCTTTTAATTTGTAGGGATTGAGAGATATGACTGAAGATCAATCGGTTATTGGTGTCAAGCAAATCGGCACTGTACTGGAGTTATGGAACTTCAAAGAGAACCGAAAAGCCTCTATTGCGGAAGCTATGGCACATACGATGGAAGACATGAAAAAACTATAAGGTTTTCTTGTTTGAATTACGAAATAATGTGGTTTCTAGCTGAACACTTATTGATATATTTGTGGTATATATCATATTTTGTTAATTAATGTATTGTTACCTGAACTATGAAATATTTTGTTATCATATTTGTGGTATCATATTTGTGGTAAGGTCTTCTGGCCTTAACTTATGAAATAATGTTTCCTTCTAACTCTCTTGGCAGAACTTCCATGATTAGTATCTGATGTTCGAAATTTTATTCACCTTAGATATTTATGCATTGACATTTTACAAGACACAACCAATAATAGATTTTGCAATTCAATATCAAAACATCCTAGATGCATTGAGGCAATAGCTTGTCTGATGAGAAAAATCTCTGTGGTACTCTAGAGGCAATTGCGTCACTCTAAATGCAATTGCGTGACGCAATTGCATCTAGAGTACCACAGAGATTTTTCTCATCGCATGTCTGCTGCCTCAATGCATCTAGGATGTTTTGATATTGAATTGCAAAATCTATTATTGGTTGTGTCTTGTAAAATGTCAATGCATAAATATCTAAGGTGAATAAAATTTCGAACATCAGATACTAATCATGGAAGTTCTGAAAGAGAGTTAGAAGGAAAAACCATTTCACAGACGGTTCTATTTTAAAACTGTCTGTGATTACTTATCATTAGAGACGGTTCTATCTTAGAACCGTCTAAGAGAAAAGATTATCACAGACGATTCGTAGATAGACCCGTCTCTGATATTATTTTTACTGACGGTTCGGAAACTGTCTGTGATATGTCTTCTCATCACTGACACATGTTTGCAGACGGTTCACAAAACCGTCAGTGATGAGGATTCTAAACCGTCTGTGATGAACTTTTCTGTAGTAGTGACATGGCATAATCCAGTTCTTGCCAACACATGGCACAACAGCTGATACTAATACTTACTAACACATGGTATAGTATTGTATTACCTGCGAGGTAAGCTTTCCAAAACATACATTTCCTTTTGAAAATGATAAAATAACTAACTATGTGATGACTTTACCAAGTGCCCATGACTACGGACACGGCTTTTCAAAAAGATTTTCACTCTCCAGAGGTGTACAACTTTACCCACAAGAAATTATCAGCTCTTTGTGCAAACTATTAACACACTTCCTTTGGTGTGCCGCAGAGCGATCATAACATAACCGTTACATTATTTAATCCTAACTTTGCATAGCCCGGTGACGACAAACCCTTAATAGGACAGTAGAAGATATTTATACCTATCGTACGATGAATGGTTTCACATCCCACCATCCCACTTCTCCCCCATATTAAGGTTTACACCGTTATATTGGCAAGTGTTGCTCCCATCACCGTGGTGTGGGTGCCCCTTCGAGCAATTCATAATGGAACAACTCGTACTACTTCGGCCTTCCAACATGCAAAGCTAGACTTAAATAACTTTTTAAGTTAAGGCTATCACATAGTAGCACTTGTGGTTGCACTAAATTCTTGGCTTGTAAACAACACATTAGTTCGGTCCTTAATCCGATACGGGTGACAATCTCCCCTACACTACTTGCAAGTCCCTTGCACCTCCGGCTATTGCCATAATCACCCACATCAAAATCATAGTTTTATTTTTATTTTTAACCAAAATACCAACCACCACTATCATATCTCAATATCTCAAATGATCAGTTTATCCAATTTGTTCATCCCAAATCTAAAGTACAGCTAAGCATGATTATTAAATCGCATATACCCAAATTGACATTATATATTTTCTAACCTTAATTTCTAGGTTTATAAAGGTTCACATGTCAATACTTATCAAGCAAGTTTCATGAGACAACAGGTATATCTACCAGTACCATAATATAGCAAATTTACAGAAAATAAACGCATGCATAAATTGATTTGGTAAAACAAAATAAAAATTAATACACTGGGATCAATATGATCAAAGGGGTGCTTGCCTTGCTTAATTGTTGTTTACGTTGAAGTTGTAGTCACAGCCGACGTTGTTAATGATGGAAGTAGTGACGTCGAGTTCTACACGTCGTTCAATGGAAATATAGCAAATAACATACTTCAATAAGGGAAAAAAGAAGACAGACAGAAAACCAAATAGAAACTTACGATAGAAAAAGCATGATTTAGGGTTTAATATTTAAGTTGTATGATTATACTCACGTTTGGTTGATTATATGTGTATATATATATTACTAACAACTTCAAGTTTAAACGATGATACTGTTACCTCTTTAACTTATCTATTTTTGTCTTACAAATTCAAGATGCTAAAATTATGTATTTTCATATTTACAGTTTTGAATTCAAGATGCTAATATTATTTGGATTAGTAGAAGTAAGTCATTAGTTAAAGTGTTATGGGTGAATAGTTTTTAGCCCTAAGATATTATGCACAAAAGATGATTTATACATGTTGGGTTTACAAACTAAGGCTACTGGCTGCATATATATGGTCATATAATGATTTCTTGCCATACAAGTATTTTAGCTAAAGGTTTCTTAAGTTCAACATTCATATAAAAGGGCTTTAGCTGTTAAGGAACCTCGCTATTGAATAGTCCGGGGTTCCCAAATAGATCTAAAGTGGAGAACAGAGAGGGAGAAAGATGAACACATGTAACATTCCAAAATTTGGATTTCAGAATGTTTGAATTTCAAATTCACCATTTGCAATTTCTTTGAATTAATTTCAGCTTAATTTGAATTTTCTATTTATAAAAGGATTTAATTTGGCTAATCTATCCATCAAACATTTGATTTTCAGTTTTTCTTGGGTTCATTGTGCTGCAAGGAATTTTTCGTATTTTGGAGATTTTTCAAATTATTTGATATTTATTTGGATTTATTTGCTTTTATTTGAATTTCGGAATTTCTTTAATTCGGATATTGATTTCTAATTGAAATCCCTTCTGGCCGAATTCTTCCGCCGCCCATTTTCGCGCCCGCTTAGCCGCCAGCTGCTGGCCCACCCATCTCCGAAACCCTAGCGCCGTGGCGTTGGATCGAGCTCGGTGCTCCAGATTGCGCCACGCCACCTCATGGCGTGAGCCGTCCGTTCGGTGCGCGTGGGCGGCTAGCGCCTGCGCCACGTCGCTGCGCCCGCCGCGCGAAACCCTAACGCGTCAATCCGCGTCGCCGCCATCTCGGTTTCGAGTTTTGCGCGCCCCGAGGCTATTTAAGCCCGCGCACCACCCCCGAGGTTCGCCTCTCGCGCCGCACCCGCCGCCTCAAGCCCCGCCCCGAAGTCGCCTCCGTCGCGGAGATCTCGCTCGCGAAGTTCCGCTGTTCGGCGCTTCTTCGCGCTTTTCTTCCTCGCGGTGAGCCTCGCCGTTGGTTTTGGTCCCGGACTCCCGCGCCGCCCTCTTCCTTTTTCCCCAAAACCCGAGCCGATCCAGCTCTCTTCGCGCATTCGCGTCGTCTTCCCGCCTCCGGCGTGTCGTGCCGCGCAGAAGCCGCCGCTGCCTTGCCCGCCGGCCGTCTGCGTCGCGGCCGTCCGATCCGCCCATCCGCCCGATCGGCGCCGCGTGGGCGGCCCAGATCGGTCGCGTCGATCCGCCTCCAGCAGCGTCGGCGTCGCCTCGATTCAGCGCTGCGCCGCGTCGGCCGCCTCATTGCTACCTGCGTCGTACCGCGTCGCTGCCCGCCGCGTGGCTTGCCACGTCGGCCGATCTGCCGCGTCACCCGAGCCCTCCTCGGTGGACGCAGTCCACCGTGAGCCGTGTCTCTGACGCGTGGGTCCCACGTGTCAGCGGCAAATCTTTTTCTTTTTATTCTTTTCCAGAAATTCCGAAATTCCAGCCAATCACGTGCTGCCACGTGTCAGCCTCTCTGATTTTTCTGATTTTCTGATCTGGAAATCTTCCAGGAGCCCGTTCTCCTTCGTTCGAGCTCCGATTCCAGTGATTCAAATTTCTAAATTCATCTAAATTCAAGATCTATCTTCCAGTACCATTCTTTTCAATTTTTGAATTTTATTTGAATTTGTTTTATTTATTTGCTCTCGTTTCGCGTGTAGACGACGCAGTCGAAGATCAGTCGAATCAACAATCAGAGGTAGAACCGGCAAGAGGCAGCGAAGGCAAGTCTTCCTTGAACATATTGATCCCAAATTTTACGAAAATGATATGTTGTTTTTAAATTATGCATGCTTACTTTACGCAATGTACTTTAAATGCAGTTTTAGAGTATAGTTAAATTCCAGTTTGTTATACCCTCATTGGTATTGATCACGTCGAACCTTTGACACCTAGATGATATATATACTAGCTACTTTATTTGGTGATATCCAGAGATTAGCATGGAGCGGTAGAATTGCTTAGTCCAAATTTGCTGCGTTTGGTATTGTGCCAATATGGGAATCATTTCAAATGTTGTTTAAACTTATTTGTGAGATTGCGGCAATTGGTGTTGCTGCTGTGATTTAAATGAATTAAAGTGGAAATGGTTTAGACCGGGGCGGATGGATGTTTGGCGGGTGCAGAAAGCACGAGACCTTGGTATGTGAATGTTCCGCCCTAGTCAATTAAGGACCGAAGCGTGTGTTACCATGGACCGAGCACTACCGTACAACCACAAGTCTATATGGGTACGACCTGGCTAAATAATTTGTGCGTCTCATTATTAGCTTCGCCAGTTGGTGAGTGCCAGATGTTGGCAGGCGCAAGAGGGGCTTCAGATCGGGCGGCTAGAACCCTAACAAATGTGAAACCTTAGCGGCGAGGTTAATAGTGGGGTTGTGCATTGTAAAGGCCTTGTCATGATCTCTCTGCCGACACACCAAAGGAAGTGTGTTAAGTGCATGGCAACAAGAGTCGATCATGTCTTGTGGGTAAAGTGTACACACTCTGCAGAGTTAAAACTACTTAAGTAGCCGTGCCCACGGTCAAGGGCGGCGTAGTGCGCTTGCACATTGTAGATTTTATGGTTTTGTTTCAAAGGAAAATGATGGTTTGGGAATCCAGAGCGGATGGAACTCTTGGGTTATGGTTTGGCGGATGGAGCCACTCGGTAGATGGAACTGCTTTAATTGTTATATCAAATTCAATTACTATGCTTTTACATTTTGTTCAAATGATGCTTTATGAAATTACTATTGGTATTTACAGATAAACTTTGCTTTATGCTAAAAGAGCCATATTATGCCTTCAATTGTTTAGCCTTGCATATAGTTATCATGCATCATGTTTCCAAGACTTCATGAGTACATTTTGTGCTCACCCTTGCAACATCCCCAACTTTCCACGTAAGAGTGTGCGTGTCGGAAGGTGACTCGATTTCTACGCTTGTGGTTATGATGAAGGCGATCCGGAATGCTAGGGCGCGAACCCCATCGATTGCTGTTGGGCAAATGGATGGGCTTACTTACTTTGCTTTTGTTAATTCGTTTCATTGTTTCTTATTGAACTCTAGCTATGATGCTTCTTATTTGTAATAATTGGCCATAAGGCTAATACTCTTTTGCTTAATGAATATTATTTGATTCGTGATATGGATGTGTTGTCATCATCATTTCCTTTGTGTGTGTTAGCTTTTCTGGACTAGCACAGTTATACACGAGGGTTGGATTTGGAAATCCGGTCCCGACAGAGGTGGTATCAGAGCCATATTGACTGTAGGTCGCAACCCTAGTTAGTCTGGTCTTCTTAGCAAGAACTTCAAAATTATTTTCTAAATCAAACCAACGAATTAATGTGAATAGATTATCTCATCTCATCTTATTCTTAGGTTCTTACTCCTTTCCTTTGCTAAAATATTATTTTAAAATTTTAATTTGATCTTATCTCTTGGAACTTCTTAAAGCCTCGAGTTTTCTGCAAGAATCCAGATCAAGGAAGCAGAAGATCAAGCCGTCAAAGGGTATATCCGAGAAGACTACCATATAGGTTTTTAGTGCTCTAGGTCATCCCTTTTTAGTGTAGCAACGTATAGTTCGAGTGTTTCAAGATTTTTGTCGCTTGTTTGTGGGGTGTGTTGTACACTTGCGCTAGCATTGTGTTGCAGCCATCTTTCTTGTGGAGTGTTAGTTTGTTTGGTCTTGGAATGGCTACCTCCCTAGCCTTCTCACCTTTTGCTCTTCCTCTCATCTATTGCTAACTGCTCTCGGCCGTTGCTTGGATGGAAGGTCAAGGAAGAGGTCGTGGAGCTGGTCGTGAGGAGGTCGTGTTGGAGGTCGTGGTCGTGGTCGTGGTCGGCAGAGCCACAAGAGCAAGCAGGATGTTCAAGATCGGCAAGAGCGACAAGTGCCACCACCGCCGCCATCCAACCCCAATTGCGAGATATCCGGCAGATGATGGCAATGCGGCTTCAGCTTGTTGCAAGCCCTTGCTCGAATATAGTAAACAATCGCAGCCAAGACCACCGCGCGCACCGGTGATGCCACCCCAATCAAAGCTTGGAGAGTTTGTGAGAACTAGACCGCCTACCTTCACGGGAGCAGTGAACCCTTGGAGGCGGATGACCGTTGAGAGATGTAGAGAAAAGCTCCGATTAGCGCGGTGTGATGACCGTGAAAAGGTTCTCTACGAGTCATCAATTAAAAGGAGTAGCTGCTACTTGGTGGGATAATTTACATGTTGCCCATCGAATGCTCAAGCTATAACTTGGGAGGAATTCTCGAAGCCTTCCGACGCTCATGTGCTGCGGGCATAATTGAAATGAAGAAAAGAGAATTTCGCAAGTCGCATCGGGAAACCAGAGTGTTTACGAGTATCTTAACCGGTTTACCCAATTGTCGAGGTATGCACGGAAGATGTGGCAACCGAAAGTGCCAAAATCGGAGGTTCATGGAGGACTTGACCACGACATCAAGGTGCAGCTAGTTGCTTTGGATTTTCCGAATTTTCAAATATGGTGAACAAGGCACTAGTGCAAGAGGATGCTCAACGCCAACGGCGAGAGTCCCGCAAGAGAAGGATGGCATTCGGGCTCGGCATGGAGCGAGTGGTTCTCGCGGTAGCTTTCGACCTCGGCAAGCCAGCAGAACACTGCTCAAGGAGCACCCGTACTCTAATTCTCGACCGCCAATCGCTCAAGGACAGCAGAACAACGCCCGATGGTCAACAAAGAAAGGGAATTCAAATCTGCGAGGATTCAAGTTTCCACTTGTCACGGATGGGACATTATGCTAGCAATTGTCCTCGAAGCGTCGACAAGTGACCCCATGCCGTTCAACTTGGGATCCACCGCGCGAGCTCCTACGCAAGGACAAGGTCGTGGAACGCCCAGACGCCTGAGCTCCGCAATCTTTTGGAAGAGGACGAGTCAACCATGTGACCGCCGAAGAAGCTCAGGAGGCATCAGATGTGGTTTTGGGTAAGTTCCTTATTAACTCAATACCTGCCTCAGCATTATTTGATTCTGGAGCATCGCATTCTTTTATATCGAAGAGTTTTGTTGAACAATTTGGTTGGGAAACCTTTACCCTTAAGAGCCCTATGATAGTTCAATCTCCTGGAAAAGAATTGAGAACTAGTTCAGTATGCCCAAGTGCAACCATAAAAATCAATGGGGTAGAATTCCTAGCGAATCTTATCATCTTGGATTCTAAAGGAATAGATGTCATCCTAGGGATGGATTGGTTAACCAAATATAAAGGTCAAATAGATTGTGCCAGTAGAGCCATCACCCTTACCAATTCAGAAGGCATTCGAGTGGAGTATATGCCTGATGAGTCTGCAAGTAAGAAGTGCACTTTGAACAGTTTGAAGGAATCAACTTTGGAAAGTGTGCCTGTGGTGCAAGAGTATCCGGATGTATTTCCTGAAGATTTGCCAGGTATGCCACCTGATCGAGAGGTAGAGTTCGTCATAGAGCTAGTCCCTGGTACGGCTCCAATTTCCAAGAGACCCTACCGCATGCCAGCCAATGAACTCGCCGAGATGAAGAAACAGATTGAGGAATTGCAAGAAAAAGGATACGTTCGTCCAAGTTCGTCACCTTGGGGAGCGCCAGTTCTTTTTGTAAAGAAGAAGGATAATAGTTTGCGCTTGTGCGTGGATTATAGAGCCCTGAATGAAGTCACAATCAAGAACAAGTACCCGTTGCCCAGGATTGATGACTTGTTTGATCAGTTGAAAGGAGCATGTATTTTCTCCAAGATCGATCTTCGATCTGGATACCATCAGTTGAAAATAAGGTCACAAGATATTCAAGACGACTTTTGCTACCCGATATGGATTATATGAGTTCACGTTATGTCATTTGGTCCGACCAATGCACGACCTATTTTATGAACTTGATGAATAAAGTGTTTATGGAATACCTAGACAAGTTTGTGGTGGTATTCATAGATGATATCTGATCTATTCTAAAGATGAAGTAGAACATGAAGGTCATTTGAGGATGGTGTTAGAAAAGCTCGAGATCATCACCGTATGCTAAGTTCATGAAGTGTGAGTTTTGGTTAAAAGAAGTCGCTTTCTTAGGCCATATAATTTCATTGGAGGTGTCTCAAGAGACCACGAAAAAGTGAAAGGTGTACTTGATTGGAGGCAACCCAAGTCGATTGCACGATATCATAAGTTTTCTTGGTTTAGCGGGTTACTACCAAGATTCATAGAAGGATTTTCAAGGATCGCAAGACCGCTTACCCGAGTTGCTAAAGAAGGAAAAGAAGTTTGAATGGTGCAAGCTTGTGAGCAAAGTTTCCAAGAATTAAAGAAAAGATCGACCTCAGCCATGCTCATTTTACTAGGATATTGGAAGAACTTTGAGATTTTACGTGATGCTTCAAGACGAGGTCTTGGATGTGTTTTGATGCAAGAAGGCAAAGTAGTTGCATATGCCTCACGGCAATTGCGACCACATGAGGAAAACTATCCAACCCATGACATGGAAATGGCTGCGATTGTGCATGCACTAAAGTTGTGGAGGCATTATCTCATCGGGAATCGTTGTGAGATTTTTACGGATCATAAGAGTTTGAAGTATATCTTCACTCAAGCGCACCTCAACCTAAGGCAAAGAAGATGGTTGGAGTTAATTAAGGATTATGATGTGGGAATACATTATCATCCTGGCAAGGCTAATGTAGTTGCCGATGCCTTAAGCCGGAAGAGCTATTGCAATAATATGATGATTCAAGAAGGTCAACCTGCTCTTCACGAGGAGTTTCAGCGTTTGAATTTGGAATTAGTGGATGAGGGTTTCGTCGCTGCATTAGAAATTCAACCAACCTTGACGGATCAGATCAAAAAGATGCAAAAGTCAGATAAAGAAGCTGCTAAGATCAAGGATAGAATCAAGGAAGGTAAAGCCCCAGGATTTTTCGAGGATGAAGAAGGAACTATTTGGCTTGGAAAAAGTATTTATGTGCCGAATCAAAAGAGATCAAGCGATTGATATTAAAAGAGGCGCATGAGTCAGCGTACTCAATTCATCCAGGTAATACTAAGATGTATCAAGATCTTCGTGGTATATATTGGTGGCCAAGGATGAGAAAGGAAATCGCAGAGTATATAGCTATGTGTGATGTATGCCAGCGAGTTAAAGCTGAACATCAAAGACCTGCAGGATTGCTTGGTAGTTAAAAGTGCTCGAATGGAAGTGGGAAGAAATTGGAATGGATTTCATTACGGGACTTCCGAGAACCAGGTCAGGTTATGATTCAATATGGGTTGTAGTGGATCGATTGACAAAAGTTGCTCACTTCATTCCTGTGAGAACAACTTACCAGGGAGATCAACTTGCAGAGTTGTATATGTCAAGAATCGTGTGTTTGCATGGTGTGCCAAAGAGAATTGTATCAGATCGAGGCACTCAATTTACTTCAAGATTCTGGCAAAAGTTGCAAGAAGCGTTGGGTACCAACTCGAATTTCAACCTGACTTATCATCCTCAGACAGATGGACAAACTGAGCGAGTAAACCAAATCCTTGAAGATATGTTAAGGTCTTGTGCCTTGTCCAATGCGGCAAGTTGGGATCAAAGTTTACCTTATGCAGAATTCTCATATAACAATAGTTATCAAGCAAGTTTGCAGATGTCGCCATTTGAAGCCTTGTATGGAAGGAAGTGCAGAACACCTCTCTGTTGGAATGAAACAGGAGATCGCCAAGTCTTTGGTCCTGATATGTTGCAAAAGGCCGAAGAACAAGTAAAAATGATTCAAGAAAGATTGAGAACAGCGCAGTCTAGGCAGAAGAGCTACCGGCGATAATCGTCGGAGAGAGTTAACCTTTGCTCCTGGTGACTATGTGTACTTGAAAGTCTCACTTTCGAGGATTGCGTCGATTTCAAGTTCGTGGAAAGTTAGCACCAAGATTCATTGGACCGTTCCCAATCCTAGCCAGAAGTGGTCAAGTGGCTTATCAGTTGGAGCTGCCACCGCAGTTGTCAAATGTGCACAATGTGTTCCATGTGTCTGGCGAAGAAGTGTCTCGAGGTACGTAAGAGCAAATGCGATTGAGAATGTTGAGCTATAGGATGATCTTACCTACCCAGTATCCGGTCGAATTTTGGATAAGGCGAGCGCGAACAAGAGCGCAGAACAAGAAATGTAACAATCAAGTTTTGCAAAGTTCGATGGAGCAACCATTACGAAAAGGAAGCAACTTGGGAGCGAGAAGAAGATCTCGAGAAGAGTACCCCAACCTTTTTCCTAGCTTTGTCCAAATCTAAAATCGAGATTTCTTTAAGGAGGGAGGTTTGTAACATTCCAAAATTTGGATTTTAGAATGTTTGAATTTCAAATTCACCATTTGCAATTTCTTTGAATTAATTTCACAATTTGAATTTTCTATTTATAAAAGGATTTAATTTGGCTAATCTATCCATCAAACATTTGATTTTCTTTTAATTTCTTTGCTGAAATTATTTGATATTTATTTGGATTTATTTGCTTTTATTTGAATTTCTGGAATTTCTTTAATTCGGATATTGATTTCTAATTCGAAATCCCTTCTGGGCCGAATTCCTTCCACGCCCATTTTCGCGCTTCGCTTCGCCGCAAGCAGCCGTTGGCCCAGCCCATCTCCGAAACCCTAGCGCCGTGACCGTTGGATCAGGCTCGGGTGCTCCAGATTGCGCCACGCCTCGCTACCGTGGCCGTCCGTTCGGTGCCGCGTGGGCGGCTAGCGCCTGCGCCACGCGTCGCTCGCCGCCGCCGCCGAAACCTAACGCGTCAATCCCGCGCCGCCATCTCGGTTTCCGAGTTTTGCGCGCCTCGAGGCTATTTAAGCGCCACGCACCCACCCGAGTTCGCCTCCTCGCCCGCGCCCGCCGCCTCAAGCCCGCCGCCACCGAGTCGCCTCGTCGCGGAGATCTCGCTTCGCCGGTTCGCCGCCGTTCGGCGCTTCTTCGCCTTTTCTTCCTCGCCGGTGAGCCTCCGCCGTTGGTTTTGGTCCCCGGACTCCGCGCCGCCTCTTCCTTTTTCCCCAAAACCCGAGCGATCCAGCTCTCTTCCGCGCATTCGCGTCGTCTTCCCGCCTCGGCGTGTCGTTGCCAGCCAGCCGCTTCGCCGCCTCGGGCCGCCCGTGCGTGCGCGTCAGCCCGTCCGATCCGCCTGCCGCCGTCGCGCGCCGCGTGGGCGGCCCAGATCGGTCGCGTCGATCCGCCTCCAGCCAGCGTCGGCGTGTCGCCTCGGTTCAGCGCTGCGCGCGTCGGCCGCCTCATTGTTGCCTCGTCGGCCGCCAGCGTCGACCCTGCTTGCGCGTGGCTTGCCACGTCGGCCGTCTGCCGCGTCACCTGAGCCTCCTCGGTGGGCGCGATCCACCGTGAGCCGTGTCTCCGACGCGTGGGTCCCGTGTCAGCGCAAATCTTTTCTTTTATTCTTTTCCAGAAATTCCGAAATTCCAGCCAATCACGTGCTGCCACGTGTCGACCTCTCGATTTTTCGATTTTACGATCTGAAATCTTCGAGAGCCGTTCTCCTTCGTTCGAGCTCCGATTCCAGTGATTCAAATTTCTAAATTCATCTAAATTCAAGATCTATCTTCCAGTACCATTCTTTTCAATTTTTGAATTTTATTTGAATTTGTTTTATTTATTTGCTCTCGTTTCGCGTGTAGACGACGCAATCGAAGATCAGACGAATCAACAATCAGAGGTAGAACCGGCAAGAGGCAGCGAAGGCAAGTCTTCCTTGAACATATTGATCCCAAATTTTACGAAAATGATATGTTGTTTTAAATTATGCATGCTTACTTTACGCAATGTACTTTAAATGCGTTTTAGAGTATAGTTAAATTCGGTTTGTTATACCCTCATTGGTATTGATCACGTCGAACCTTTGACACCTAGATGATATATATACTAGCTACTTTATTTGGTGATATCCAGTAGATTAGCATGGAGCGGTAGAATTGCTTAGTCCGACTTAAGCGTTTGGTATTGTGCCAATATGGGAATCATTTCAAATGTTGTTTAAACTTATTTGTGAGATTGCGGCAATTGGTGTTGCTGCTGTGATTTAAATGAATTAAAGTGGAAATGGTTTAGACCGGGCGGATGGATGTTTGGCGGTGCGAAAGCACGAGACCTTGGTATGTGAATGTTCCGCCTAGTCAATTAAGGACCAAGCGTGTGTTACCATGGACCGAGCACTACCTTACAACCACAAGTCTATATGGGTACGACTGGCTAAATAATTTGTGCGTCTCATTATTAGCTTCGCCGGTTGGTGAGTGCGGATGTTGGCGGCGCAAGAGGGGCTTCAGATCTTTGGCGGCTAGAACCCTAACAATGGTGAAACCTTAGCGCGAGGTTAATAGTGGGGTTGTGCATTGTAAAGGCCTTGTCATGATCTCTCTGCCGACACACCAAAGGAAGTGTGTTAAGTGCATGGCAACAAGAGTCGATCATGTCTTGTGGGTAAAGTGTACACACTCTGCAGAGTTAAAACTACTTAAGTAGCCGTGCCCACGGTCAAGGGCAAAGCGAGGTGCGCTTGCACATTGTAGATTTTATGGTTTTGTTTCAAAGGAAAATGATGGTTTGGGAATCCAGAGCGGATGGAACTCTTGGGTTATGGTTTGGCGGATGGAGCCACTCGGTAGATGGAACACGCTTTAATTGTTATATCAAATTCAATTACTATGCTTTTACATTTTGTTCAAATGATGCTTTATGAAATTACTATTGGTATTCTGAGATAAACTTTGCTTTATGCTAAAAGAGCCATATTATGCCTTCAATTGTTTAGCCTTGCATATAGTTATCATGCATCATGTTTCCAAGACTTGCGGAGTACATTTGTGCTCACCCTTGCAACATCCCCAACTTTCCACGTAAGAGTGTGCGAAGTGAAGGTGACTACGATTTCTACGCTTGTGGTTATGATGAAGGCGTCCGGAATGCTAGGGCGCGAACCCGATCGATTGTTCTGTTGGGCAAATGGATGGGCTTACTTACTTTGCTTTTGTTAATTCGTTTCCGTGTTTCTTATTGAACTCTAGCTATGATGCTTCTTATTTGTAATAATTGGCCATAAGGCTAATACTCTTTTGCTTAATGAATATTATTTGATTCGTGATATGGATGTGTTGTCATCACTGTTTCACTGTGTGTGTTAGCTTTTCCTGGACTAGCACAGGTTATACACAGAGGGTTCGGATTTGGAAATCCGGTCCCGACAACACAGGATATAGGAGGAACGGCGAGAGAACTCTTTATTGTTTTTCAATTGTCTGTACAATAGGGGACCCCCCTCCTCCTATATAGTAGTTGCCTAGGTTTTGGCTAAGGGGACATCGTGGGCCACATGGTTTCCCAACACTCCCCCTTGGGCCCTTAGCTGCGAGATGCATATGCCTCATTAAAACTCCAGAAAAACCCAGTGGGAAAAATACTTGGAGAAAGATTACATAGCATACGCTTACTGCGTTGCACGAATTGCCTCATTAAAACCTTATGCAAGAAAACTTCATGAAAAACTTGCTAAGGAAAAAGAGTACAATTCACCCAAACTTCAATTGCTAATCTTCGAGATTCATGTTGGGTACTCAAACCTCATGTTCAAGGTTTATGTGGGAGTATGTGAAATATCTCCCCCTGAAATATGTACTTCTCTAAGTCTCACCATCCCAATCCCTTTAACGCACCTTTCAAAGATAGATGCTGGGAGTGATTTAGTGAACAAGTGTGCAAGATTTTCACATGACATAGTATGTAGTATCTTGATCTAGTTCATCTTATGAAATTCATGAGCATAGAAGAACTTAGGGTTAATATGCTTCGTGAGATTGCTCTTCACATAACCCATTTGCACTTGAGCAACACAAGCTGCATTATCTTCATAAATGATCATGGGATTTTGCTCAATGTTCAAGCCACATGACTTCTGGATGTGGTGAACCATTCTTCGGAGCCATGCACATTCACGGGAGGCTTCATATAAAGTAATGATTTCTGAGTGATTTGTCGACGTCGAGACAAGAGTCTGTTTAGATGACTTTCAGGAAACTGTTGCTCCTCCACACAGGAAAACATACCCAGTTTGGTACTTGCTAGTATGCGGGTCTGATAAGTACCCGGCATCGGCGTAGCCAACCAAATTCAGTTCATTGTTTCTTCTGTAGAACAAGCCGAGATCTTTGCTTCCTTGGAGATAACGAAAGATGTCCTTGATCCCTTTCCAATGCCTTTTGGTGGGTTCTGCACTATACCGGGCTAGCAAATTCACGGCGAACGCAATGTCTGGCCTGGTGCTATTCGCAAGGTACATGAGTGCTCCAACTACAATCAGATATGGAAATTCCTCTCCCAGGACTTCCTCCCCCTCTTCTCTAGGCCTGTATGGGTCTAGGTCTGCTTGGAGTGACCTTCCGACTATTGGAGTCTTTGCAGGATATGCCTTTTCAAAACCAAATCTTTCCAACACTTTCTGCGTGTAGGTTGATTGGTGTACCAAGATTTCTCCTTGGACATGCTCAAGCTGCAAGCCTAAACAAAACTTGGTTTTACCCAAGTCCTTCATTTCAAACTCAGACTTCAAGTATGAGAATGCTTCTTCAATTTCTTCATCCGTCCCAATGATGTTCAAGTCATCTACATAGACGGAGATTATACAGAATCCATTCGGGGATCGCTGTATAAACACGCATGGACAATCTTCGCTGTTCGTATAGCCTTTCTTGTAGAGAAAATCACTCAAGCGATTGTATCACATTCTTCCTAACTGTTTTAGCCCATACAGTGATTTCTCCAATTTCACACTGTACAGGTTTCTATTTGCTCTGTCTTGGTTCAGGATAGGAATACCTTCCGGTACTTTCATGTATATCTCCGAATCCAAGTTTCCATACAATTATGCTGTGACAACATCCATTAGCTTCATTTTCAACTTCAAGTTGACTGCCATTCAGATCAAATATCTGAAGGTAATTCCTCCCATGATCGGAGAATAGGTTTCTTCATAATCAACCCCAAGACGTTGAATGAAACCTTGAGCTACAAGCCTTGTCTTGTACCTTACAACTTTGTTGTTTTCATTCCTCTTCTGAACAAAGACCCATTTGTGAACTACAGGGTTTATATGGGGAGGTGTGCAACATACGGGCCCAAACACCTCTCTTGTTCAGAGAGACTAAGTCCGCAGTGATTGCCTTTTTGCATTCTTCCCAATCTAGCCTTTTCTTGCACTCTGCGAGAGATGTAGGCTTAGAATCATGATCAATGATCGAGGCAATCTTCTTTGCAATGTATGCATCGACATTGGCTGTTGCTCTATTCAGGGATTCTCCTGTTATTACGAAGTTTATGGCCATTTCATCATGGGGTGCTTCATGCACTTCTACTTGCTCTTCACTGGTATCTCCCATCGCAGGGGCAAGTTCCTTTAGCTTTTCATCACCCATGTGTGCGCAAACATTATTTCTAGCGGCTTCCTGTAGTAGAAGATTCAAGTCTGAAATTGCCTTTTCCGTCGGCTTCTTTCCAGTGCCAGGTCTCAATTGGCTCCCCTTCTTTCCTTGGGGCATTTTCGTGATTGGTTGTGGTAAGTCCTCTCGCCCAGTTTTCTCCAGACGTCTCCGGGTAATTTGGGTTTGAGGAGCCAGATTTCCTATTCTTTTTCTTTGAGGCCTCCGAACAGGATGAGGGATACCTTCTGCTTTCTTTGGTATTTTCACCTCTCTGGTGCATTTCTTGCGGGTACATATGACTTAACCATGCCCATCAGATCACAAAAATGATCAGGCAGTTCATTTGCTAAATTCTGCAAATCAATTATCTTCTGGACTTCTTGATTTGCTTCATTAGTGCGGGGGTCATGTGCAGGGATCCCAATGGAATGCCATATGATTTCCTAGCATTTTTCATCCAAAGGTTGATTTCCTCCCCCTAATGACGGGAAACAATCCTCGTCAAATATGCAATCAGCGAATCAGGCTGTATGCAAGTCTCCAGTCATGGGTTCTAAATACCTGATTATGGATGCACTCTCATAACCAACGTATATCCCAGACTTGCGGAGAGGGCCCAGTGCAGTCTGCTGTGGGGGTGGTATAGGAACATATACCACACAACCAAATTTTCTGAGATGGGAGATTTTCGGGATGATCCTGTGCACTAGTTGCATAGGGGAATTGATGTTATAGGCCGAAGGTCTGAAATTGATGAGAGCTGCTGCGTACAGGACTACGTGTCCCCAACAAGTGTTGGGCAAGTTACAACTCTGCAAAAGCGGTCTGGCAATGAATTTAATCCTCTTTATTAGTGCTTCAGCTAGTCCATTCTGCGTATGGACGTGCAGTACGGAGTGCTCAACTGCTATCCCTATTGCATGCTATCCCTATTGCAGTACAATAATCATCAAATTCCTTTGAAGTAAATTCACCGGCATTGTCCATTCTAATGGACTTCACGCAATGATCAGGGAAAGCATTCTTCATTCTTATGATCTGCGAGATCAGCTTTGCAAAAGCATTGTTTGTTGACAATAAGCATACATGCGACCATTTTGAGGAAGCATCGATGAGCACCATGAAGTACCGAAACGGCCCTGACAAGGGCTAAATTGGGCCGCAAATAATCCCCTAGATGCGTTCCAGGAATGCAGGGATTTCACTTTGCACTTTCATGACAGAGGGTCTAGTTATTTATTTTCCGGTGGCACATGTAGGGCACACAAAATCTTCATGATTCGGGAAATTCTTAACATTAATGCCATGATCTTGTGAGTTGTTCACTATATTTCTCATCATTCTAAGACCAGGATGACCTAATCTACAATGCCATAAAGAAAATAACTCAGAGCTTCTAAAGACAGTCTTCAAGGAAGTATACACTTCGGGTGCATGTATTTTCGTGTAGTACAACCCAGATTTATATGAGGGACATTTTTCTAATACCATTTTTCCACATACCGCGTGCTTCACAATGCACAAGTATTCTTTGCCATTTTCTTCATTGGTTTCTATGTGAAACCCATTGGCGCGGATGTCTTTGAAACTTAAGAGAGTGCGCGTTGATTCAGGGTACAAAAGGGTTTCTTCAATTACCAAAGTTGTACCCATTGGCAATATAATTGTGGATCTTCCAGAGCCTATTATATAGGAATCGCTTCCTGCGATCGTAGTAATCCTTCTAGCGTTCTTCGTGATAGATTGGAAGTATTTGGACTTTCCTAAGATGGTATTTGTTGTGCCACACTCAACAATACATATCTCCTCCATTTGGGCGCTACACGATTTCTAAAAAAAATATAACTCCAATCAGACAATGGCAAAATAATTCAAACATTGCTTGCAAATTAAAGAATACTGGAATAAAGAATAAATTGCATATTTATTCATGAGAGAAGTATGCTCTTCTAGAGCTTACAATTCATTATTCAAAAGAAATTCGCTAACAACCATAATCTAAAAAAGCAAAAAAAAAAGCGATTCATGCATTAAACGGAATCTGTAAAATAAGCATTGACTTTTGCTTCTATGTCATCGAAAGAAGTTTTCTCTTCATTTGCCATGAGCTTGGCTGCATCATCGATATCCAGGCTAGTCTTTGAGGATGAGGCAAGTGGGGTATCCACATCCATGGCATCGTTATCACCAATGTTGGCGAAGTGCCCCTCTGCTGGGGCGTTTTCTTTTTGCCTTCTTCTTGGCCTGATATGCGTTGATCACTTCCTTGGATTCCCGCCATATTTCTGACCAGTGTCCCCAAGTACCACACCTGAAGCATGTTTGGTTCTGCTGTCCATATGGCTTGGCGTGTGTCTTGTCATCCTTCTTCACTGGGCCTTTGGACTTTCCCTTGGCCTGGTACTTCTCTTTTCCACCCTGCTTGCCCTTCTTTCTATGAGTGGGCCTTTTCACCTTATAGCTATTGGCATTGACTTATGTGCCAATGCCCCTTCTAAGTGGCTGCGAGATGAAGTTCTTGCGTAGAACATCGTCTTGTAACTCCGCAACTTGCATGACATCAATCGGTTTGCTATACTCCTTGTATGCGTCCTGACGATAGCTGCGGGCACTCTGGATAGCATTTGGGTGAAAATTGGAGAGAGTCTTCTCGATCTTCTCCTCGTCAGTGATCTTCTTGCCACGTAGGGAGAGATTGGTACAAATTATGTGCAAGGCGAAATTGTACTCGGCCATTGTTCTGTAGTCCGCAAACCTCAGACGGACCCAATCTTGCTGTGCTTGGGGCAAGATGGTGTATTTGAGCTTCTCGAACCGCTTCTGAAGTGC
Organism: Otatea glauca; assembly: GCA_036346275.1. Lineage (NCBI taxonomy): Eukaryota > Viridiplantae > Streptophyta > Magnoliopsida > Poales > Poaceae > Otatea > Otatea glauca. Next base: position 19,201,675 of record CM070713.1, read on the forward strand.
AGTCCAAAGCTCAAGTGCACTCTCCTCAGCCATGTATTCATTCTTCAGAGTGGCTGAGAGGTGATGTCTGAGAAAGTGCAAGGCTTGATCGTTCTACTCAACGGTAGGTTGCACGTCCTTCAAGGACCCTAGACCGATCGCAGCACGGAGCTTCTTGCCCCCAAGTACGATCTTCACGTCCGATGCCCAAGTGAGGTAGTTCTGACCGTGTGGGGCTAGTTCTTCAAACTCACGGTTCACGATGTCGGACGTCTGCATGATTTCAAAATTCCGTCTTTAGATTACTGCGTGTAATCTAAAAAACATAAAATGTAGAAATTAAATTCTCATGCATTTCCAGTATACTAAACAAAGCAACGAATTCAAAAATCATATAAAAAATCATAAAAGAAGAGAATAATGCTAGAAAATTAAAACAGAGCCAAATAATTTTTCTGGATTTTTCTAGCAATTTTTCAAAATTTTTGCTATTTTTTTATTTTTTCTTTTTTCTTCTTCCTTCAGCCCATAACATGCGCGGCGGCTAGGGTTCCCACCCCTAGCCGCCATTCCTCTTCCGCATGGGTCGTGCGGCGCGGAGAAGGGCGACGTGTGGTGGCGACGGCTTCGAGCTGGCGGTGCGGAGAAGAGCGGCGCGCGGCGGAGCCGAAGTGAGGCGCTTCGTGCGCGGCAGGGAGAGTCGGCGACTTCAAGGCACGAGGCTACCATCTCGGGGCAACGCTTCGGGCGCGGCGAGAACCATGCGGCGGCGGCGCTGCTTCTACGTCGACGAGCTCGCTTCGGGCGATGTGGCGCACAGCGACAGGAAAGCCGAGGCGAGGTGGCCGGACGGTGGTTCATGCACGGGGACCAGGGCGGTGGTGCTACGGGCGCGCATGGATGGACAAGCGGCTTCGGGCATGCACGGCGGTGGCGACAGCGTCAAGCGCGTAAGCCGAGGTGGCGGCGTGGTGCTTCGGGCGTGCACGGCGGCGACGATGGCTTCAAGCGCGCAAGCCGAGGTGGCGGCGTTGTGCTTCGGGCGCGCATGGCGGCGGTGATGGCTTCAAGCTCTCAAGCCGAGGTGGCGACGTGGTGCTTCGGGCACGCACGACCAGTGGTTTTTTTGTAATATGAACAGTAACTGTGTAATGTAGCTTCATGTTGCCTGTAGCTTCGTGCCACATGACGAACGCAGTACGGATGCGTGGGTTAGATGCATGCATAGAAACAACAAGTGATTAGATTCAATCGCTGAACCTCACCTTTTCAATCCGTTTGTCGGTAGAGCTACATGCTGATAATGTGTTAAGGAACCTCGCTATCGAATAGTCCGGGGTTCCCGAACAGATCTGAAGTGGAGAACAGAGAGAGAGAAAGATGACCACAGGATATAGGAGGAACGGCGAGAGAACTCTTTATTTCTTTTCAATTGTCTGTACAATGGGTGATCCCCCTCCTTATATAGTAGTCGCCTAGGTTTTGGCTAAGGGGCCATCGTGGGCCACATGGTTTCCCAACATTAGTGACCATAACATTTAGGGTTATTGCATTAGCAGGAAATAGATAAAAAAGAAAGTGTAAATAAGAATATTTTTCCATAATATGGTAGTCCATATTCTAAGGAGCATTTCTAGGCTGATCTTTACAAAATTGGCATTTAGACGGGATATATTTTAGGCTACTGAAAAGGTTTAAGTGTTTCTAAAATCTACGCGATAAAGGTTAATTTTCTGATTTAAGTTTTGCGACTACACCTTATAAAATTATGCAACTATTTTTCTGGCATTGGTAGGGGATGTCTCCGAGATAGTTTTAAAGGGAGTTCCATGATATTTGCAAAATCTCTGAGATAGCTCAAGTTTTCAGCTATTTTCATTTCTACGCATTGAATAATATCTATTTCCAAATTTCATACCAACTAGATCCAAACCTAAATATTTTCACAGAAATGGAGTACTTTAGGTATTATAATTTTATATAATTAATTTCATGATTTTAGGAGTATTAGTTTATGTACTTTTAATAGTAACCATACTAGGTTTTTCTTTAAGTTTTAATCTAAATTATTCAAAATTAGTTTGAAAATTAATTATCTTTGCACAAAGCTGTTTCTAAGGATCTCAGGAGCGTATTAAAATTATTTCATGTTTTAAGGAGTTACAGTTCATATATTCTTAATAGTAACCACATTAGGGTAAACTCAAGTTTTATTTCTAAATAATTGAAACCTTGCTAAAAAATTAATATTATTGAATATTCTAAAATTCTACGTTTTTATATGTATTTATAAATTTATTCCACTGAAATTTCATTAAAAATGCAAAAGCTATACATGCTTGAATACTAGATGGGTATTGAAAAATAAAAATACGCTTTTGGTTTAGGAAGGCGCCTTTACCACTTGAACTCACCCTGCCGCGTCTGGCTGACAGTCAGGGCCCACCAGGCAGATAGATGATAGCAGAGCCGGTGCATGGGAGGCTGACGAGGGGGTCCCATGCGTTGGCGGAAGAAAACATAGGAGAGCGGCGCCATGGTCGCCGACGATGATCTGGAGGCGGAGTCGGCCGGCCAGCGGGAGTGGGAGCCAGAGAGCGTATTTTCACACTCACAGGAAGGTCTGGCTGTAGCCGGCGTTGGTAGGAGCAGGGAGAGCTGCCATCGAGCTTGTGCGGCAGCCATGGCGGGAGTCGGCCGGGATTGAAGATGACAGTGCCTCGGCTTGAATAGGTAGCATATTGAGCATTAGTGAAGTTAGGAAGTCCCATTTTTCTGCTCGGTTCGGTTGGAGATCAGCCAAGGTGAGCCACCACCGGTGAGGGTCATTGGGGAAGAAGTTAAATAGAGGCGGCGGTGCTTCAAGTGATTTTAATGGCGGTGGGGAAGGGCATGAGTTCTGGGTTCCACAAGGATGGTTCAGACCCGATGATTTGAACTTTTACCTACTGAGGTAACTCAATTCGGTTTCCTGCTCTTTTTTGGCATAGTTCTGATAATGGCGGTAATTGAGTAATGGAGGCGGTGCTTTAGGCAAAGAGATGAAGGGGCTTTTGGGAAGTGGCTTGGTGAGTCTTGGTTGTGAATCAGTTGGCACAATTGGGTTTCGGCCCCTCCCTTGGAGCTCGCCGGCATGGAGTAACTTAGCGGTGCAAGCTCGACCGAGGGCGGGCAAAACTCCAGAGGAGTGTGGGACATCCGTGGTGACCTCGGCCTTGCTCTTATAGCCGCGGAGATGGGCTTTGGCGGTAGGGAGGAATGGGCGCGCAGTTCGGCTACTTCTCTACGAAACACACACGCACACGCGAGCTCGGCCAGGCAGAGGGAAATGACAACGTCAATGGCCGGTGGCGCAAGTTCCGTGGCTATGTCCACCATGCCATGGCAGTCGGGATGGGGTGATACAATGGTGCTGAGGCAGAGAAAGCATGCGGGTCAGCTTGGTTTCAGTGGGGCAAGTCGGCAGACTTGGCAGCACGGGTAAGGGACACGAGTTCTAGGGCGATGGCCATCATGGCAGGGCTCGAGTTCCAAGCGACACGACCGTACTGTGGGGAAGGAGGTGCGGGTCCACGTAGTGCTGGAGGGCTGAGGTGAGCGGCTGCCAAAGTTCTGTCACGGTATGGATGAGCTCGGGAAATGGTTGCCACGGCAGGGCTTGGTTGCTCGGCGACAGGGAGGAATGGGTGTGGCCGTCTGGTTTGGTTCCTTCTCTGCAAGTTTGGCGGGGCAGCAGGGATGGGACGCAATTTCAATGGGGCGGCATGGCAGAGGGGAAAATGATGTGCGGGCGAGTCTGGCTGCCGTGGCCTGCCCAAGTGCTGCCATGGCGAGGAAGCGTTGGCAAAACAGCTGCCGCGGCAGGGATTGGGCAGAGGGGGCGGCATCGGCTTGGCGCGGCGTGGAAGAGGAGTGGCTACCGAGGCCTGCCTAAACCTTGCCACGGTGAAGAAAAGCCAGGGAAATCGCTGCCGCAGCGAGGAATTGGTAGAGAATCGGGCACGCATGTGCGAAGGCAAGAAGGAAGAAGGAGCAGGCGCTGGTGGTGGGGCCGGGCGTTGATGTGGCTGCCAGGAGGGCCCACAAGGCAGTGAGATGAGGAGGGGGAGAGAAAACCGAATTTCTGAGTTTCTGACAGCCAACTGGTCATGGATTGAATTGAGCATCCAAACTAAGCTGAACATTTTCAAAACATTCAAGAGAGAAACCTCATGAGATACTAATGTTTCCATAGAATTTTCAGCTTAATATCAGACACAAGGTTTTTTTGTTTTAAATTCTGACAAGCGCACTGATTGAATATTGGTCTCTCTGTTTTTTATTTTCTAAAGATAACAAAATATATCAAAATATTCTGAAAAGTTTACTAAAGAATTATGAGGTACTTAGGATGATACTATAAAATTTTCAGGTCAATATCATGCTTAATTATTTTTATATAATTCTGACATGGCTTCTGTTTCAAAATTCAGCTTGCTGATTTTAATCTTGTATAATTTGATAAATGGGTTAAATTTTTTATAAATATTTCAGAGATGATAATGAGAGCATTTAGGGTTTAAACAATTTATTCCAGAGTTTTCTGTAATTGAGAATCTTGAGTTCAACATTTTATAACCCATATTTGGGTTATTTGACATGTTTTTGGGAAATTCAAAAAGTATTAAACCTCAAATACAAACCAAAAATCATTTCAAACATTTATATATTAATGGCATCGAATTTTGGGATGTTACACTAGCAAAAGCCAAAAGCTGAAAGTTGAGCGGGACTTGCTTTTGCAGTTTATTACTAAAGGAAATTAGATGTTTATCAAATGGCCTCTTATAAAAAGCTACAGCTGCTTTTGAGTCTAGCAGCTTTTTAGAAAAGCTACAACTCCCTAAACAGACCTTAATTATAGGAGACATATAGTTAATCCCTTGTAATAGGTATGTGTATCCCTTGTAATGCGGTTTATTGATATTGCTGATTGCGTAAACTCCTGTCCAGTTGCGCCTTGCACCATGCAACATAAGTGCGGTTTTGCTAATTTGAGGGTAACCACACTAATTCTTTGTTGAGGACTCTCTCACATTGCGACATGTGCGTCATCTCTTTCCTCCTCCCTCAAATGCTTTTTCATCACAACACTCAGTGGTATCCTCTTCATCCCTCTTTCCTCCCCCATTTGATTCCCCTCAAACTCCAAAAAGTTCTTGTTTTCAAATTTTTCCCTCATGTTTTTTTGAATGTTTTTTGAACCTAAAATTTTTGAACTCAAAGTTTTCGAACCGGATGTTTCGAATTGAAATTTTTGAAATTTCATATTTTGGAAATTTTTGAACTCAAAGTTTGAGAGGAAGGAAGGAGGGTGGGGAAGCGACCAGAAAAGAGGGAAAGAGAAGGGTAGAGATGGAGAAGATGACACATATCATCCTAGGAGGATATCCTTAATTCTTTTAATTTGTCAATAACTTCAAACTAGTCGTTCCTGTGACCTCCACCGCCAACCATATTTGGCAAGAAGAGAACTACTTGAGGTAAAATCTATCGGATGCATGTTCTTCATCTAGAGGTTCAAGTCCTACAATGTCAGTTACTAGAGCAAGACATAGCCACCATAGCAGTTTGGAAACTATCCAAATATCTCAATAAAGATACCATGGATTACCAAGAAGAGCACTTCAATATTTTGCAACGGTGGCACGAGCATAAGGTAATGTAATATTCCAAAATTGGAGAAAGAAAAAGTGAGCTGTGTTGGCCAGCTGGTCTTGATGTGCGCATCAAGCCAGACTCAGTCCGATCGGCTAATAGGGCAAGGGATCAGGGGCGAACCGTAACCAGCTGCCGCTTCAACCCCAAGCGTCGCATCGACCTACCTCATCTACCCCACTGTGCCATTGTCGCCCGCAGTTCAACCTCGCTGTTGTCACCTAGGCTCCCAGTGCCGTCGCGCTGCTCCCAGCGCCCGTTGCCACGCGGCCTAGCTCCCAAGCAACTAGCACCATGTCGTTGTCAATGTGCCCTCGCTGCCCAAAACTGTGCAGCACCATCTCGCCACCGTGTGCCCCACGAGCATCCCACACTGCTACCGGTTGAGCCACCACCGTCGCTGACACTGCCACCCTCTGAAGGATCTAGTTGGTCTAAAGTGGGGGTGAATAGGCTACTTTTACAAGTTTTAACTTCTTCAAACTGAAATACACTTATTCTTTATGAGAGAGTAGCACAGAACTGTATATATATGACAGAAGTAAAAACAAACAATTTAAACAACGAAAGCAATAGAGAGAAATAAAACACAAGTGAGACAGAGATATATCCCGTGGTTCAGAGCCGCACTCCTAATCCACGTTGAAGCACTTCTTCCGAAATATTGCTTCTCCAAAGCTAGTCGCAGTAGCTTTGGTGATCACTCAGGTAACTCTTTCACTACTCCAGTGAGGTGAGTTCCTAACCTCTCACAATCACAGTGGCCTTCCACAATCACTTTTGGATAGGTCACACTGTTCACTTCCTCCAAGCTATCTAGGATCACTACGATCCAAGAGTAATAAACTTTGCACAAGTTATGTCTCTTGGTTCACTTCGCAACTCACACAGCTAGACTTTGGCTTGGAGCTAAAAAACTTAGAGATGTTTGAGAATTTTGGTTTGAAAGTGAAGCACAGACTCCTTTTGAGAATAAGAGCTATTTTCAATGCTAAAATGTAAAGGAGTTCATTCTCTGTTATGGTAGATGGCTCAGGAAATGCTTATATAGCCATTTGGAATGAATATAGCCGTTACACCTGTTACTGTAGCCGTTGGACATGTCAGATGTCAAAGAGGTCAGAAATATACACGTACAACGGACTAAGCAATAGTACCTAGCGATACTGGACATGTGTATGACAGACCAAATTTGAACATTTACGACCGACCAAAAAATTTGGTCCGTTGTACATGGGCTTTTCATAGAGTTTGGTCCGGCATACGATTGAGAGAGATATATGTACGTCGAACCAAATAATTTGATCCGTCATACATGGGAGTTTCAAAGATCAGTAGACAGAGACCCTTTTTCAACAAAAAATAAGTTTATCTAAGCGATTTGCTTTAGCAACGGACTAAAATTTTAAGCAAGAATGTTTGATCCGTTATCAAAGCAAAAGACTTTTGACTGAGAAAGAATATCCATTTAAGGTTTCAATAAATAGGACTTCAAAGTTTGGTCCGGCCAAAGGCTTATAAACTGAATGAGTGCCGGACCAAAAATTTGGTCCGCTGTAGATGGGAAAAGGAAAAGATTTTTGGTCTGTCACAGAGGAGTGACTTTTACATGTATACCGGACCAAATTATTTGGTCCGTCATACATGCACAATCACTTGGTTGACAGATGATTTTTAAAGGAGTTTTTACCAAGGACGAAAGAATATGAAAACAAGAGGTTTGGTTCGATGAGCAGATGTTTTTTATGGGAGTTTTGACACAGAAGATTTTCAATGCTGGACCAAAGAATCTTTTTGACTTAAAAGGATATGCTGTGTATGCAACAGACTTAGACATGGGTAGCTGAAATTGGGTCTGTTGTATACTAAGAAATTTGATTCAAAGGTCAATAACTAAGTGTCTTTTGCTCCAAGAAATCTAGTTTTGTCTTTACCTTATGATCCAATCCTCTAGCTTGTGCAAAGTCTCTCTTTAGACAACCAAATAGAAAATATTCCTAGCTATTTGACTTGAATCATCCCCCAAGTCATAAACTAGAAACTGAGCACCTTAATCTTGTTAGTCCAATTTGCTTCATCATTGATTCCAGCATATGTTCTTCAAAGATCTAAGTATTATTAACTTAGTCATCAATACCAAAACTATAATAAAACAGAATAATAAGAATTGAGGGGGCCTAGATGCTATCACCCTCTGAAGTTGTTGGTGAAATGCAGCGCTAGCCACACCACGCTAACCATGTCCATGATGTGTCTCGGTGTTCTCACATTCATCTTTTCTTGTTCTTCGTCGAACCAAGTGTCCAAACTGTGATTCGTTCATGTCACCATGTGCAGGAGGTGTCAATTATCTTGCGGGATATGGTGTGGGAGTTTTAGGAAGCATGATGGAGTGGAGAACATGAGGGGATCATGGAGGTCTGACACTTTCGACGTTTGGTGATCTTTGGGACGTAGGAATAAAACCTAGGTTAATGTTTCTTATGTTAGCACTGTAGTGGACCAACTTTGTGGTTATATTAGTTTTAGACGAGGGAGTTGGGGAGCATGGAGAAGCTGTTTGAGAGTGATCGAGATTCGATTAATAGTGGTCCTGATCTTTAGGCATAGTTTTGGAGCATTTACGATTTGTTTCATGGTCTGTCAAAATGATGAAAAATGTAGGTAATTGCCTAAAATTTAGAGGACAAGATTGTAGAATTTGGATAAGCGGTCAAGATGTTATGGCTAAAAGAAGGCTTTTGTCCATAAATCGATTGCTGCTAAACGTAGTTGTGTTAAATTACTTATTAGGGCTAGATGATGGCCGAATTAAATTATATCCATACCTAGAGAAAGCTAGGTATTTTTTATATATTACAGCGATGCTATGGTTTGCTATATTTAGAGATGAATGAAAATAGATATGAAATTGTAAAACCTACTGTCCAGTAAAACAATAGCACGATCTTCAAGGCTAGAAACAAGGGGTTAAATGAATTAATTTGACTTTGTGGCCAACTAGAAAATTGTAGGTAATCTTGTGTAGTTTTCAGAATATATATAGTTTGCTATGTTTGAGCTCCTGAGATAGGAGTTATAATTATTCGACTGTCGGGACAGCAAAGGGGACGTTGTCCAACGCGAGGAAAATTAGGTACTAGGCCATACGTAGGAGCAAAATTGTTATGATTGATGTTAAATTTTATTATGATATGTAGTCGAGTTGGTATTTACCTATTATAGGATGTGTGACTATGAGTTTGGCTTCAACCACTCATTACTCCGTCTCACATGATTAGAAAGGCAAGTGCATGGTAAAATGGTAGACGATTGGTTAAATTGTTGTTTACTGCTTATGGATGATTTATCATATTAATTTATGAGTACATTATATTGATGCTTTACTATTGATTCAGCATGCAAATCGCTCAAGATTGTGCTACAGGAACTCTTCATCAGCCATGGATGGCGATTCAGTCATATACTATGTGTGAGTTAAAACTTTATGTTTTTTTCTTTGTCTTGGCTTGTTCAAACTCTTTGATAGAGAGCTCTTGTGATAGCTATTTGATAGAACATTGTAATAAATGTGGGGTTGTGTGCATCTTACGATGCAGAGGTCGAGAGATGTAATCTTCCATTATCTAAAAAAAGATGGTAGTTCCAACACAGATGGTGATTTATGTGTAGTAGTATTGAAAAGGTAATTTGTCTCACAAGTTCAGAGTAAATATATCTTATTAGTTTTATTTGTTACGAAAGAGTTCATGATGCTATAAATTTCATAATTTGCAGCATTTGACAATGCCGGTAAAGGAGAAGGGATTTCGATGGCCTCATAGTCTATGCTTTGTTGGAACCTTTGGATTGAAAGGAACAACAGGATTTTCATTCGTTCGTATCAAACAGTGCAGGCCGTATTCGACGCTATCTCTGAGGGTTTTCTAAATCAGCAAGCAGCTATGGCACATGGGTGACGAGTGCATGTCGACCTACGGGACTTCATCACGGACCATCTCATTTTGGTTTTCCATAGACAAGATGGTGAACATGGCGAGGCTTATCGACATGAGTGATGTGTTGTATCTTATTCGTGACTTTAGTTGTGTTTCAGGTGTATTCAACCATTTAACCATTTTCATCTCATCCTGATGTCTTGCTCTCTATGACTCTTTCCTTTTCATGCAAAGCAGAGCTCCTGCTATTCGTTCAAATTTTTTTAAAAAAAACAATGCCGATGAAATGTAGCTCACCTTGGCCACCCAATCGTGGCACAAGATGTAATGATAATTTACAAGTTATCCAAATTGGTGTTATTCATTGACTACAAAGTGGAATTTGGTTTGTGTTACATGCAAATTTTTGCCCAATTATTGTTTTGCTAATTTGGTTGGTTGTCTCTCTGTCAGTTGTCCCACGCCCGAAGCCGGCCTCATGTACCACGGGGATCGGCCACCCTCTGGGAGTCCTACTAGTGCCGCCACCGACGCCCACCTCTGCCCCTGAGCCCCTCGCCTAACCACGTTGTCCATGCAGTTCCATGCCACGGTCGGCAGCGGTGTTGAATTGAGGCAGCAGGGAACCAGGGGCAATGGATCGAGAAGATGGCCAAAACTACAAGTTCTCGTGTCTCTATGAGATATTGTATGTGATCATGTGAGTTCTTGTGTAGTTATGTCTACAAGATAAACATGTGCGAATTCATTCACAGATGTCGTACCTCAGAAGAGATTATGCTACATGCAAAGATCACGAGGAAGCCGCTCCTTGTAGCAAGAGGAGTCTAGGATGTTGAGGAGTTGTGGCAGCCATCCTAGCTATGTGCGCATGTAGGAGTTGTCCAGGATGTTGATGAGTTGTGAATGTGATCTTGTAAGTTGTTGTGTGTGCAGTGCAAGTTGAAGTTAAGTCCAAGAAATTGAGGAGATGTGTTCACTATCCTATGTTGAGTAAATATTGGATAAGTTATAGTTGAGGCCGACTGCCTCAACAAGTTCGAGTCATATCAGAAATTCGAGATAGTTGATGTTACAAGATTAATGGGGGTGAACGTTAGAATTAATGTTATACGAGTAGGATATGTATTTGATTCTGAGTAGAATTAGTTTCCTAGTAGGTTAGTAGTGCAACTACTATATAACCAAGGCACTAGCTGCTTGTAAAAAAGAGAAAAATAAGAGAAAGAAAACAACAAAACGTTCATAGTTGCCCCTATGCTAGGCCGGGTTGTTTAGTCACCTGTGTTATGGGACCCTCGCAAGCTGGGAGCCCATGGCATCATGCCCGTGGGGTTGCATGGAGCAGGATGGTCCCAACCAACGGCGAAGCTAGAAAATTTGTGTTGTGTGCACCAATGATGCTTTGGTACCTTTCACACTGTACGACATAGGAAAGAAAAAAAAGATGTTAGTCTTTGTACAAAATTTGACAATAGGGTATGGAATACAATTTGCGTCTAAGAGAGAGAATGTGTGTGTGTATATATATATATATATTCAACAATTTTGATAGTAAATATGCATACCGGGCACCATAGCTGGCTGCAGGGGCAGAGCCATGCCTCAGGCCACCCGAGCTAGGCTCGAGGCCTAGCAACAAAAGCCCATGTCCGTAGTGTTGTTCAAATGATGTTTGCCGTGGTAGTAATTATCGGGAGGATATATGCATGGCAGCTAGATTAAGGAAAAATCACCTAGGCCCAAGGCTTGAGACCCAGCTGGCTCCGCCCTTGGCTGCTGCTGCCTGGCTCTGCCTTTGGTCTCCACGGTGAGTCCCATTACAAAGCCAAAGAGCATGCCCCACTCGAGCCCCTGGCTGGTAATGATGTTGTCGCACTGCACGAAGGAGCTACTCCAAATTCACCGCCTCAAGGTGTCCTATAGATGAGCCGATCATGAATATCATCGCAAGCCTGCGACATCACTGCTCCAGCACCACAGCAAGGAATGATGGTGGAAACAAGGGGAAGGCGGATGGAGGCGCACCGCTATCGCATGAGAGCGAAGTAGGTTCGAGGGTGGATTGATTTGAGAGAGAGAAGTTGACGAGGATTTTCGGCCTGCTTGGCAGCAGTTGGGAAGGGGATGAAGGATTGGGCATGGGAGTTTGCTTTTTAGTCCTAATCCCTTGTTTGCTTGGAGAGATGGGAAATTAATATCTAACTAGTTGGAGATTCTAACATAAGTCGCAATGAAAGGAACATAGGCATTGATCCGAGTAACTCCCTCCCAATTCCCAGCCCCGCCCTGGGTTTAGCATTGTGGGAGCTGTGGGGCTAAGTTCACCTTCCCCATCTCACCTATAGTCCCACGTCCTACCAAACAAGTGACTTTACAATCTATATCCCCTAAATTCCAATTCGCTCACTTTGCGGATTTGGGAGATAGGGATGGGGATGGAAGCAATTTATTTATTTGTTTCTTGTTTGCAGCTAAGAGGGGGGAGAGCTTCAGTAATTTTGATTTTTTTTTTCGTTGGAGATATGGTGTGTATCTAAGAAACGGGGATTGAAGGAACCGATTTTCCTCTTGCAGATGTACTCTAGCTTCCCCCGCTTAGGATATGTAGATCAATTATTCCTGACGTGTTCTAAAATATCCAGATCTAGGCTGACTGGCTGCCGGTAAAATACGTCCGAGGGCAACATGACCGTTTCACTTTTGGGTCCTCCATTGCTTACCTGCTCAACTAGTTAAAAATGACACAGGAGAAGAGTTCTTTGTTTCAGTGGCACACAGAATGACAAAAAAAATAGTGATTCTAGGATGGCACACGCAAAATATCGATACGTTCCAGTGGTACATACAAAATTTTCCTACTTAATTAGTAGGTACTCGTCACGTCACTTTTTTCCTTAACTGATGGATGTTTGTACCTAAGTGACATATGCAAGTTTTGGAATCCGCCAATCTAAAAATCGAAGTTTGAGAACACAAGTGATCATCTCTTGCAAGTATATTTGGTGCAATTGGCTCTAGATTTAATTTAATATAGTTTAGACAAGCTACTCGTTGTGTTTTACAGATCTTATCCACCCCTCAATTTTCCTCATTTCTAAAATTTCGAATGGTAATCTTACTATGTATTTCCTTCTATAATTAAATAAATATAACCAAAATAGAGTTACATTATAATGACAATCATGCTCATGCATGCAGATTTCACAGAGACAAGCTTTGACAACTAATTTGTCTTAACTAAAAAAACAGAAGTTTGTCACTGCACAGTGGCGAGATCTTCTACGTGGCTCCTCCTAGGGAAACAAGCACCGATATGGGCCCCTATTGTCAGGCTCCATCCTTCATCACTCCCTCCTTCCCCGAACTCCTTTATCCCCATGTCCAACCCCACTTCTCCGGCATTCTCCTCGCTTCCACGCAGCACCAGGCGAAGCCATGATGAGGATCCCTTCTCTTGCTCTGCCTCCCTTCCCCTCCTGATATGGGCCACCTAGGGCGTTCAAGAAAATGGGTGGAGGATGGAGGCTACTAGCCCGATGTATGGCTCTAAGAACCGACAAAAGAGACGTAGGACGGAGGCAGTAGGCCAACCGGTATAGGAACGGCTAGATCCAATGGCGTTATAGCGAGGGATGATTTGATTCGATGAGGCCATGGACGAAGATAGCAGCATGAATAGTGGCATGCACGAAGACAGAGTTGATGGCGCCGTCGACAGGAAGAGGTAGTGGGGATGGGAGGTGGTGTCGCAGTAAGGCGGTGTTGGGGATTATGGGTGTAGGCACCAGGAGGGAAGGGAGGAGAGGAGGTGATGGTACTTTGGAGGAGAAGTGGCGGTGCTAGGGAAGGTTGGGGAGGTGGCGATGTGGCATGAGGTAGAGGCAAGGACAATGGTGTTCTTCCCTTTCCACACCACCATATTGAGTTCCCTTCACAACATCCTCTTCATCCTAATCCATTCCTGCACCACTGTCCCCTGCTCCGCGCCGTCCGCGCAAGTATCACCGCCTCCTCCACGCTTAGTACCACCATATCGCACTGTGCCTCCATCCTCGCCTTGGTGCCTCCCATTGCTGTCGTGGCCATCGACACCACCACTACTTCCTTCCTTGGCCTCCCACCTCTTCATTGCGACGTGCCTTGCTGGTTTTAGCCCAGATCAACACATACATATGATGGCAAAAAAAAATTAAGCACAAGAACTCACGAACACAAATTTTTTAGTGGTGCAGCACAACTAGCACCTTTTCTTTCTCTTTTGCTTGTTTCTTGCTTACAAAAAACTTAGGACTACCTAAGAATTTATACCTAAACCTACAGCTCTAAGAATCAGAATAGGATTCAACAAACCGAATCAGAAAAGGATTTTTTCCTTGCTTGATTCAGATTGGACTCCAAAATTAAATCTAATATTCACCCCCTTAAATTTGTAACATCAACTAGCTCTAAACTCTAACTTGTTGAGGCAATCGGTCTCAGCTATGAATTACTCAACATTTACTCGACATAGGATGACGAACACATCTCCTCAACATTATGTACTCAACTTACTTAACTCAAGATGGAGAACACATCTACTTAACATCTTGGTCTCCTCTTCGACAGACATGAGTCAGGACAGTGAGCACATCTTCTCAACGTCCTAGACTCATCTCCTGCAGACTTGACTCAAGACGGTGAACACATATCCTCAATGTTCCAGTCTAAACTTACTTACTTGATTCAAGACGGCGAACACATCTCCTCAGCGTCTTGAACTCGACTCACGTTGAACTAGACTTAGCATTAGAGCTGTGCCGGTTATTCTTCAACATCTGCCTCAATTAAATGTGCCTATGCTCTCTCCTTCCTCATATTACGACATTCGGAAGCGAAGTGTCCGTAATTCTGACAATTGTAGCCTCTCAACTTTATCTTGTTGAATTTTCTGTAGCGTCCACCAGCCTTCGCCCTCTTTGGCCTTCCACTCAACACGGGTGAGCAATAAATGTTCCTCCTTGGTGTCACCATATCCTCCTAAGCGCTCCTCGTGCACCTTCAACCGCCCAATGAACTCCTTCATCGTCATGGTCTTAAGGTCGGCAAATTGTTCGACAGTCAAAGCAATCTCGAGAAACTTTCGAGAGACGACACGAAGAACTTTCTTGATAGCGTACATCTCCCCGATCTTCTCACCTAGCACCCAAATCTTGTTGATGATGGTCGTCAGCCAGACTGCGAAATCATCAACCGATTCCGACTCCTTCATGCGCAGGCACTAGAATTCCGACTCAAGGGTTCGCACCTTGGCATCTTTTACTCACTCAAATCACATATACATGATCTTCAATGCCTCCCATGCCTCCTTGGCTGTCTCCTTATCAGCTAACAGGAAGAGCGTATCCTCTGGTATCCCTTGGTAAATCATTGCTAATGCAATTTGATCCTTGCGCATGTCGATGATACCTAGTTCGACGGCATCCCACACCCGCTGTGCCTTCATGTACACCTTCATCTTGATCGTCCACGCAACATAGTTACTCTTCGTGAGCATCGGATATTGCAGTGAGACGGCGGAACTCTCCTTTGTCGTCGCACCCGACGTCGCCTCATCACCGGTAACACATTTCCCGGAGAGCGTGGCATGTTCTTGGGCATACACGGATCAAAAACTCAGGCTCTGATACCAATTATTGGTTTTAGCCCAGATCAACACACATGTACGATGGTAAAAAACAAGCACAAGAACTCATGAACACAAATATTTTGTGGTGCGGTACAACTAGCACCTTTTATTGTTTTATTCCTTTCTTGTTTACAAAAAACTCAGGACTACATAGGAATGTATACCCAAACATACAACTCTAAGAATCAGGATAAGATTCAACAAACCGAATCGGAAAAGGATTCTTTTCCTTATTTGATTCGCATCGACTCCAAAATTAACTATAAGCAATCCTCTAGCCTTTTCTCACCAGTGCCTTACACTTTCAGGGTGTCTACATATTTCTCTGCAGTTGTGTTTTCAGGAAATTGTAAATAATTGGATTAACTTGAGATATACTAGATAGTTGTTGTTTTAGTTGCACTACTGATAGAAAGAATTTACCATTTTAGAAAAGCACAGCTGTAGAAACGAAAATTTTAGCATGTCAAAATATTAATTGTGGTAACAAAATATCAAACAAGCAGGCCGCTCCCTTTCAATTCCAATTCTTGCGCTTCCAGATCTCTTCTTCTCTTCTCCATTTTTCTTCAGAATTTTGTGAGATTTTGATATCTAGATGGTAGTTCCAACACAGATGGTGATTTTTGTGTAGTAGCATTAAAAAGGTAATTTGTCTCACAAGTTCAGAGTAAATATATCTTATTAGTTTTATTTGTTACGAAAGAGTTCATGATGCTATCAATTTCATAATTTGCAGCATTTGACAATGCCGGCAAAGGAGAAGGGATTTCGATGACCTCATAGTCTATGCTTTGTTGGAACCTTTGGAAAGAAAGGAACAACATGATTTTCATCCGTTAGTATTAAACAGTGCAGGCCGTATTCGGCGCTATCTCTGAAGATGTTCTAAATCGGCGAGCAGGTATGGCACATGGGTGACGAGTGCATGTCGCGCAGGACCTACGGGACTTCATCACGGAGCATCTCATTTGGTTTTCCACAGACACGATGGTGGACATGGCGAGGCTTATCAACATAGTCATGTGTTGTATCTTATTCGTGACTTGAGTTGCGTTTCGGGTGTACTCACCCATTTAACCATTTCCATCTCATCCTTATGTCCTGCTCCCTTTTCATGCAAGGTAGAGCTCCTGCCATTCGTTGAAAAAATAAAATGCCGATGAAATGTAGCTCACCTTGGCCACCCAATCGTGGCACAAGATGCAATGCAATGATAATTTGCAAGTTATCCAAATTGGTGTTGTTCATCGACTGCAAAGTGGAATTTGGTTTGTGTTACATGCAATTTTTTGCCCAATTATTGTTTTGCTAATTTTGTTGTTTGTCTCTCTGTCCAGTTGTTCTTCCGGCCGATGCATTTGCCGGCTGGGAGAATATATGGCCCGAATACCACGGGGATCGGCCACCCTCTGGGAGTCCTACTACCGCCGCCACCAACACCCACCTCTGCCCCTAAGGCCATGTACAGTGGTTCAGATAGCTACTGTCTATAGTATCTTATCATGTCATCTATAGACAACACCAAAATCACCTCTTACAATGGGTTGTCTACAGGTTATCTATATAAATCCTCACATTTGCATGACAACTAGAAACGTGGTGATCAAGAGAAAATTATAACTTTGTAGTCTGTTGTGTTGCACTACACTATTAAAATATTAGTATATACAAAAGTGATTATTTAACTCGGCTATGTATCTTAGTTTTGTACAATTGCATTTTTTGAAATTGTGAGTATGAGTGAAATATTCAAATTATGATAACATTCACTCGGAATTGAATTTATCAGAATGAGTACATATGGAAATTGTGTACCAACAGAAGATAAATACTGAAGCTCAAACTAAAGGTAATCATGATATGAAAAATAATATGAAAATACTTGTAGCAATTATGTCTTAAAATGAAAGATCTAGCCAAAAGTATCATTTCAGCCCTACTCTACTAGCTTAGCTTGTGTTTTGCATCAAGGGGATGATGTGGTTAAGACTTCAGATAACTGCTGAGCTTTGTGATCTCATTCCCCATGTCGTTGATGCCATGTACTGTTAACCTATAACAGCGGATGTTGCCGTGTCATTTTGTTGTTAAGAAAATAAAGGTTCAGGTGTAGTCTCCACACTGATTCAAGCCTTATCCTGCTCGGCGCTCGCCCCCGCATAATCTGCAGCAGCCAGCAGGATTTCAGCTGATTCTGTGGGAGCTATATAGCGCCATGGCATTGTATAGAGTACAGATACTACTTCATTGCTACAAAATGGTCACTTTAAATAGATGCATATTGTTCAGGCTACAAGTAGTACATACAACAATGAAACAAAAAGTTTAAGGAGATTGGGCACGGCATCAGCTATTGTATAATCCACTAAATCAGAGTTTTATGCAATGCTCCATGCTAAGTCAATTCTAGCGCCCCAACTCATTGATAACAACAGAAAATCACATCTCCTCCCTAAACATCATAGTGATGCCATGCTAGCATGATCCAATCCATCGAATTACCGCTCACGCAATGCTAATTCACACCCTATCAATCCAACCCGAGGGTACAACAGCAGCTCAAAGAACCAAAATTTTGAACAGCAAATCTCTTGCCAATGTACAAGGTAGTAAATTGGGATGAAACTCATTGTACCAGTGTTGTGGATCTGAGGTTGGGGATGACAAATCAGCTACAGCAGCTTCACCTGTGTCCTTGTTCATGCAGACTGCTTGAAGTGATGAAGCAGCAGAGCTACCAGCGGATGTGCTACCCCACCAAGTGGCGGCGTTGGAGCACGCTGCACCGGCTGCATGCTCCACAGAGGAGGCCGGAATAGATCCCCACGGTGGCGGCCCTAGTGCATCCACCCGTGTGCCTCGACGAGGCATCTTCCCAGCCTTCAGGATGCATCAGGGAGGCCCAGGATTGGAAGAGGAGCGCATCTAGGTCGTGGAGAAGAAGCGAGCGATTCTCTTCTTTTGTGGAGCGTTTAGAAGAGGGCTCAATCCCTCTTCTCTTTCGCACGCATAGGCTGAATCTTGGAGGAGAAATCGAGGGCAGGGGTGGATCATGGTCTTGTGGCGAAGAAATCGTGCACAGAGGGGAGAATCGTGGTTTCGTGGAGAAGAAATCGTGGCAAAGGAAGTAGAGCTCGCGCGCTTTTGGGAAGGAGGCGAAGAAGTCCACGAGCTGTGAGGATGCACAGCAGATCGAACTGCATGCCTCTCGTATAGTCGAGACCAATACAATGGAACGGAGCCGTCGTTAGCGCCGGCGTTTCGACTGTCTATAAATTAGTAGACGACCTCTTTCTCTTTCTAACTTCTCTTTCATCCACCTCATTAAAATTCCTAGTTGGCACTTCTTATAGACAGCTGATGGTGGATCATTGTACATGACCTTAGGCTAGCATCATGGTCCTGTTGGAGTACCCCTCTTCTGCTCCATGATCGGTTGTTTCCTCTGCTCGCCGGCGACTGGCCGACTGCAAGGTGAGGCTTCCTCATGTAGTCGGTTTCTGCTGCAACATTAGCTTTTTCTTGTTAATATAGTGAAATTTGGGTCGATTTTGAAAGCTGCTTATTGGGTCTTCGAATATACTCTCCACTTATTACTCGATGCTCAACACTACAACAAATTGTTTTTCTATATAGGCAAATTGATTCTGAACTGAGAACTTTACTTTATAGTATGGGTGATTGATTGTGCATTCTTGAGGTGATCTAAACTTAATTGGAAATTCCACTGGTTGGACATTACATGGACTTATTAGTTATACAGAGGCCGCGCACCATGCTTGAAGTTCAAGATCTGTACGTAGTCTGTTGAACCCAAATCTCTGCTGCACCCACTAATATACATGTATGTCTGCTGCAGAGACAGACAGTTGTCATCTTGTAGTCCAAAAATACAGATGCATATATGTCATCTTGTAGGCTATTGGGCAGGTTGTATGGCTTAAGAATTTTATCCTAGAATTAAGAGTGGTAGACAGCATATCTAAACCACTACTTTTATACTGTGATAATTTAGCCGCAGTTTTCTACTCAAGTAACAACAAGTCAAGTGGTGCTGCCAACCACATTGACAACAAGTCAAGAATCCAGATCAGACTATTGATGTCAAGCATATAAGTACTAAGTCTATGCTTGCGGATCCACTCACTAAAGGCTTACCATCCAGTCTCTTTCGAGAGCATGTTGTCGGCATGGGTTTATTCCAAAGTCTCTGATTCTGGAAATGAGAACCATAAGAATAAAACCAACTCATGTTAAGAATAATTAATTAATCTATCGAGATAGAATGATGCACTATAGATACTAGGGTTGCAGTGGTGCTTAAATTAACCACTGTAATATTTTATCTTGGTGAGCTATTCTGTTGAGTGTGGACTTATGATATTAGCCTTCGATCAAGTGGGAGAATGTTGGTTGATCTTGGCTTGAACTAATAGAGCCGAGATTTCAGGGGCAAGGCCCACCATTAGTTGCGCTTTGATCGGGAGCACACCAACTGAAATTTGGTTGCGGTCCCATTAGCCGGCACTAGATAAATAGGGGAGATTTGCCGGCGCTCGAGATATGAGATTTTTTTCTCGAGTTTTGGCTCTACTCTGACACTACCGATCTACTAAGCTAGCGCCAGGCTGCCAAAGATCCGTGACTGGCATCGATAAGATTTCGGTGCTTCTTCTTCTTCACCGACCTTCTATCTCGTTCATCATCCATCGGCTGAAAACCCTAATGGCCACATCTATCTCTCCGGGTTATTTCATCTAACGAGTTTTAATTTCCGCATAATTTATTTTGGTGAATATGATTTAGGCTAGTTCATGTTTTAGTTAAACCTTAAGTCTAACACATATATCTTATTAGTTTTATTTGTTACGAAAGAGTTCATGATGCTATAAATTTCATAATTTGCAGCATTTGACAATGCCGGTAAAGGAGAAGGGATTTCGATGGCCACATAATCTATGCTTTGTTGGAACCTTTGAAAAGAAAGGAACAACATGATTTTCATCCGTTAGTATTAAACAGTGCAGGCCGTATTCGGCGCTATCTCTGAAGATATTCTAAATCGGCGAGCAGGTATGGCACATGGGTGACGAGTGCATGTCGCGCAGGACCTACGGGACTTCATCACGGAGCATCTCATTTGGTTTTCCATAGACACGATGGTGGACATGGCGAGGCTTATCAACATAGTCATGTGTTGTATCTTATTCGTGACTTGAGTTGCGTTTCGGCTGTACTCACCCATTTAACTATTTCCATATCATCCTTATGTCCTGCTCCCTTTTCATGCAAGGTAGAGCTCCTGCCATTTGTTGAAAAAATAAAATGACGATGAAATGTAGCTCACCTTGGCCACCCAATCGTGGCACAAGATGCAATGCAATGATAATTTGCAAGTTATCCAAATTGGTGTTGTTCATTGACTGCAAAGTGGAATTTGGTTTGTGTTACATGCAAATTTTTACCCAATTATTGTTTTGCTAATCTTGTTGTTTGTCTCTCTGTCCAGTTGTTCTGCCGGCCGATGCATTTGCCGGCTGGGAGAATATCTGTCCCGAATCCCACGCCTGAAGCCGGTCTCATGTACCACGGGGATCGGCCACCCTCTGGGAGTCCTCCTACTACCGCCGCCACCGACGCCCACCTCTGCCCCTGAACCCCTCGCCTGACCACGTTGTCCATGCAGTTCCATGCCACGACCGGCAGCGGTGTTGAATTGAGGCAGCAGGGAACCAGGGGCAATGGATTGAGGAGTCCACAACCGACGGCTGAGCTTCCAGGCTCAACGACCGGCGGAGATATTGATCAAGGAGGCGACGTACGGGCCCTCCCTCTCCATTTGCTATTCCTTTATTGGTTCTGATTTTGATGGTTAGGCTTGCATCATGGTCCTGTTGGAGTACCCCTCTTCTGCTCCAAGATCGGTTGTTTCCTCTGCTCGCCGGCGACTGGCCGACTGCAAGGTGAGGCTTCCTCAAGTAGTCGGTTTCTGCTACAACATTAGCTTTTTCTTGTTAACATTGTGAAATTTGGGTCGGTTTTGAAAGCTGCTTATTGGTCTTCGAATATACTCTCCACTTATTACTCGATGCTCAACACTACAACAAATTGTTTTTCTATATAGGCAAATTGATGTTGGAAATATTAGGAATTTTCTCAATATTTTAATCCACAGAATTACGTAAATCATGATTAAACAAAGATGCATTTTTTGTTCAAAGCCAAAGGTACTAGATAACAAATTATCTATCTCATACGCAAAGACTAATGAACAAGAAATCAGCATGAATAAAACACGGTATAAGTTAATATACCCTTGAGCCGGTGCCACCGTTGGCACAGGCGCAGGCAGAACATTCTCGTTCGCCATGGCGGTCGGTAGACGATCACGGGTTGTTGCGGTGAAGCGTTGGTGCGATGAAGAGGCGATGCGGTGCGAGCGCGTTGCGGTGCGAGATGCGCTTCAGGAACACCTTTCGAGCGATCGTGATCGCTCCCCAAAACCTTATCGGCCTTCTATCTCGAGCAAGATCTCAAGAAGGGCGAGGTTCCGGAGGCTCGCCTCCTCTGTTACTTGTGCGCGCAAAAAGCAGGCGGGAATGCAAGGGCGGCAGAAACAAAGGATGAATGGAGTCTGCGTGGGAGAGTTCTCGGATTGAAAAAGCACACCGTGGCTCTCCTTATATAGCCTCGCGACATGCAGCGGCGAGAGCGGCCATTACCGACCATCAACTCGGTAGCCGTTACGATGGCGACGACCATTATGCCGACCATCAACCACGTCCGCTATGTAATGGCGGCGGCGATTCTGGTCACATTAATCACTGCGATTCTTGGTCATATTGACTCATCAACGGCAAAACAAACCGCTCCCGCCCGGCACATCACGTCCGGGCGCGCTGCGCGGCGCTGCGTGCGCGTCTCGTCTCGACTCGACTCGACTCGACTACTTTTCGCTTTTCGCACACGCCACGCCACGCCACGCCACGCCTCGGCTCGGCTCGGCTCGGCTGCAGCAGCGTGTAACACAGCCTTTACCCTTTTCCACCTTGCTAATTGAGAGACACACAACTCAACTATTTAAGTTGGTCAAATCTTCTCTCAATTACCCATATGGTACTAAACCAATTTCATGACTCCTAGTATTCTAATGGGCCTTTTGGAATTTCTATTAAATTAATTATGGGCCATCCCATAATAATCTAACAATCCCCACCAAATTTCAAAGGCACATTTGAAATACTCTCAGTTCCAATGTAGTTTGATATACCGGTTTTCGATGGAGACTGTTAAGTTGAACTTCCATCTAGAACAAAGGTTACACTCATCCACAATCCGAACAATGGACTATGCCTTGAATTGACAGTTTTGTGCGAACAAGTTTCACCAAAAGTCCTTTACTGATACTAGGCTGCTAAATGCATCCCCTCGGTTTGGAGCTTATAAGTCATACTCCTTAGCCTTTCATGAGCCTCTAGAGATCACCCAATCTCATAGACTGTGACTAGCAGTCGAACTCGTATAGGTGTATTCCTCATAAGATGTTCTGTAGGACAACATCTCTGCTTATCAAAGCCACTCGGAATACATTAAGGTATAACCAACCTGCCATACAGAAATAGGAGAGTTATTGCATCTCAAACGGAGTGGACTAAGTACAGAAGTACTCTCCTCTCAGCCAGTCACTAGCTTGTCTCAACATCCTAATTCACGGGATCTCCGATCAAATAGGATGAGTTACCACTAAGACATGACTTTATGTGGGTCTCAAGCCCATCTCCCTCGATGCTTCATCTATCACATTCCGTGATAGTCCCTTTGTAAAAGGATCTGCCAAGTTCTTAGCCGTCTGGACATAGTCCAACGCTATAACTCCGGAGTTTCTCATTTTCCTGACAGACTTCAACCGCCTCTTAACGTGCCTTGATGACTTCATGTTATCCTTAGAACTGTTTACCTTAACAATCACCGTCTGATTGTCACAGTTCAAAAGAATAGCAGGCACCGGTTTCTCAACCACCGGTAAGTCCTTCACAAGTTCACGCAGCCAGTCGGCTTCCACAGAGGCTGTATCTAATGCTGTGAGTTCTGCTTCCATTGTAGACCTCGTTAAGATGGTCTGCTTGCAAGACTTCCAGGAAACAGCTCCACCACCCAATGTGAACACATATCCACTTGTGGCTTTTATCTCATCAGCATCAGATATCCAGTTTGAATCACTATAACCCTCAAGTACCTAGGTACCGGTGTAGTGAATTCCATAACTTGATGTCCCTTTTAGATAGCGCATTACTCTCTCAAGAGCATGCCAATGATTATCTCCGGGTTTGAAACAAACCGGCTTAGTTTGCTCACAAAGAAAGCGAGATATCGAACCTTGTTGCACTAGCTAAATACATCAATGAACCAATAATTTGGGAATATCTCAATTGATCCTTTGCTATTCGTTGGTTCTTTCGTAATAGCACACTTGGATCATACGGCGTTGGAGCAGGTTTGCAATCGCTATAGCCAAAGCGACTCAACACCTTTTCCACATAATGGGACTGCTCAAGAGTAATCCCACCGTCACCTTCTCTTAACAATTTAATGTTTAAGATGACATCCGCTACTCCCAAATCTTTCATTTCAAAGTTTTGGACAAGAAGTCCTTGACTTCCTTAATCACATTAAGGTTTGTCCCAAAGATCGAGTATGTCATCAACATCTGAGACACATAATCACTCCTTCACCCCACCATAGCGGTAATACACACATTTGTCGACTTCATTCACAACAAAGCCGGCGGATGTTAAAGTTCTGTCGAACTTCTCGTGCCCTTTGCTTAGGTGCTTGCTTAAGGCCATACAAAGACTTCAACAACCTACACACTTTTCCTTCATGACCCTTTACTACAAATCCATCAGTGATCCATATAGATTTCCTCTTCCAACTCTCCATTAAGGAAAGCCGTCTTTACATCCATCGATGAATGATCGGACCGTAGGAGGCGACCAAAGACAGTAGTACTCTAATAGTGGTCAATCGGCAACAGTGAGTAAGTATCAAAGAAGTCCTCGCCTTCTTTACAGGTATAACCCTTGGCCACAAGCCTTGCCTTGTACTTTTCAATCGTACCATCGGGCCTCGACTTTTCTTGAACACCCACTTACATCCTCTGAGTTTACACCCATATGGACGTTCAACAACTTCCCAAGTTCCATTGCTCAAGATGGAATTCATCTCACTCTGGACCGCTTCCTTCCAATAGTCGATCACGAGATGAATAAGCCTCCTCAATGGTTCTTGGAGTATCATCCACTAGATATACAATGAAGTCATCACCAAAAGACTTTGTAGTCCTTAGTCTCTTACTCTTACGAGTTACTTCATTGCCCTCATCTATTGGATTTTCCTCAAAAATGGGCTCAATTTGTATAGGAGTGGAAGGTTTAGGAGAGAAGATAGATTCTTGGCCGATGAGCTAAGTGTCTCTTTCATAGGAAATAAGTCCTCAAAGAATGTGGCATCATTGGACTCAAAAATTGTACCTTCATTCATATCGGTACTCCAGTTTCACTATTAAGAATCTATATCCAATCTTGTGAAAAGCATAACCAATGAAGACACAATCAACGGTTTTGGTCCAAGTTTACGCTTCTTTGGGATAGGCACATTCACTTTAGCCAAACAAACCCCAAGTGCGTAAATAGGAGAAATTTAATCTTTTCCTCTCCCATTCCTCGAATGGTGTGATTTCTTTATTCTTTGTAGGAACCTGTTTAGGACATGACAAGCGTCAATATAGCCTCACCCCACCATTCCTTGAAAAGTCCATTGTTTCTAACATGGCGTTAACCATCTCAGTTAGAGTACGGTTCTTTCTTTCGGCAACCCCATTTGATTGGGGCGAATAGGGAGGCGTCCTCTCATGGATTATTCCATGTTCCTCACAGAATAAATTAAACTCATTAGAAAAGTATTCTCCACCACGATCGACCTAACCGTTTGATTTTTCTCTCAAGTTGGTTCTCAGCTTCAGCTTTATAAATCTTAAAATAGTGAAAAGCCTCATCTTTTGACTTTAATAAATACACATAGCAATATCTAGTAGAATCATCAATCAAAGTCATGAAATACCTCTTACCACCCTTTGTCAACTCCCCGTTCATCTCGCATAAATCGGTATGAACTAGTTCTAACGGTGCCAAGTTTCTCGTCTCTGCTGCCTTGTGAGGCTTGCGAGGTTGCTTAGATTGCACACATACTTGACACTTAGAACCTTTGACTTGGGTAAATTTTGGGATTAAATTCATCTTGGCTAACGCATCATGCAACCAAGATTAATATGACAAAGTCGTGAATGCCAAACATCAGTATCATGATTACAAACATGATTCACAATTTTATTCATGTCCATTAAAGACAAGCGGAACAAGCCTCCGCTCTCATAGCCTTTTCAATAAAAGTTCCAATTTTAGAAACAACACATTTATTGGATTCAAAACTAGCTTAAAACCATCTCTACACAATAGAGACCACGACAAGGTTTTTATTTATCAGCGGGCACGTGATGCACGTTCCTCGATCGCACGATTTTTCTGAAGTAAACTTCAAGTCAATCTGTGCCGACTCCACGTACAAATGCTGCGACCCATTCCCCATCAACACGGAGGTAGCCCTGCGACACGGTAAAAGAGAATAAGGATCATCGGCACAAACATGTATATTGGCCCCGTGTCAATCCACCAATCAGTGAGCGACATCTTGATAGAGCGGTAGGTATTGAAACATACCGGATGTTCCCTCCTCGATATTGCCAATAACAACGTTAGCGGACTTTTTCCTTATTGTCTTTACGATCGGGCAATCCTTTGCCCAATGATCGATACCATTCTGAACAAAGCGTTTCCCTTTCCTTTATTCTTCTTCTTCTTGAAGCTAGTAGTTTGAGCGGCCTTGTTCTTGTTCTCGGGCTTTTCGGACTTATTTTATTCTTCTTGTTGAATTGAAAGATTTTCTTTTGTACCACATTGGCACTAGAACTTTCTTTCCCACGTATATCTTTTGCCTCGCTTTCTCCTCAACATTTAGAGACCCAATGAGACCAGCACGCTGAACTCTTGTCTCTTGTGTTTTAGAGTAGTGGCAAAATCCCTCCAAGAAGGTGGCGACTTAGCGATGATGCATCCCGCCACAAACTTGTCGGGTAATGCACATGTAAAATTCTCAAGTTCTTTCAAGAAAGGCTTGAACCTCATGAGCTGTTCTACTACTGAGTGGTCATCGACCATCTTGTAGTCATGAAGCTGCTCCATGACATAGAGTTCATTGCTGCGTCGAGATACTCGAATTTTGCCTCAAGTGCATCCACATTTCTTTACCACTTGGCAAAATCATATATACATCAACAAGATTTTCTCCCAAACGCTAATCACGGCGCCTCTAAGCAGGTTATCCGCGGCGTGAAAGCACTCTCTGCTCGGAGAGAGCCCACCCTCGGTACGTGGCTTGCCTTGCATAGCGTGATACACGTTCATGGCGATCAACCACAAAATCATCTTAGCGGCATAACGCTTGTAATTTGCGCCATCAAATCTGATTTAGCTTAAGCGCGCAAATGAACGATGAATTGTAAAATTCCTACGATAAGGTTTTTGGATTGTTGGAAATATTAGGAATTTTCTCAATATTTTAATCCACGAATTACGTAAATCATGATTAAACAAAGATGCATTTTTGTTCAAAGCCAAAGGTACTAGATAACAAATTATCTATCTCATACGCAAAGACTAATGAACAAGAAATCAGCATGAATAAAACACGGTATAAGTTAATATACCCTTGAGCCGGTGCCACCGTTAGCACGGCGCGAGCGAACATTCTCGTTCGCCATGACGGTGAAATAGACGATCACGGTTGTTGCGATGAAGCGTTAGTGCGATGAAGAGGCGATGCGATGCGACGCGTTGCGATGCGATCGCTTCGGGAACACCTTTCGAGCGATCGCGTGATCGCTCCCAAAAACCTTATCGGCCTTCTATCTCGAGCAAGATCTCAAGAAGGCGAGGTTAGAGGCTGCTCCTCTGTTGCTTGCGCGCAAAAAGCAGGCGGGAATGCAAAGGACAGCGAACAAAGGATGAATGGAGTCTGCGTGGGAGAGTTCTGCGGATTGAAAAGCACGCTAGTGGCTCTCCTTATATAGCCTCGCGACATGCAGCGGGCGAGAGCCGGCCATTACCGACCATCAACTCGGTAGCCGTTACGATGTAACCGGCGACCATTATGCGACCATCAACCACGTCAATTCTGTGGCGGCGGCGATTCTGGTCACATTAATCACTGCGATTCTTGGTCATATTGACTCACGAAGCGGCAAAACAAACCGCTCCGCCCAGCACATCACGTCCCGGATCGGCTGCGCCGCTGCGGGCGCGGCACGTCTCGTCTCGACTCGACTCGACTCGACTTTTTCCACTTTCGCACACGCCACGCCACGCCACGCCTCGGCTGCTCGGCTCGGCTCAGCAGCAGCGCGTGTACAGCCTTTACCCTTTTCCACCTTGCTAATTGAGAGACACACAACTCAACTATTTAAGTTGGTCAAATCTTCTCTCAATTACCCATATGGTACTAAACCAATTTCATGACTCCTAGTATTCTAATGGGCCTTTTGGAATTTCTATTAAATTAATTATGGGCCATCCCATAATAATCTAACAATTGATTCTGAACTGAGAACTTTACTTTATAGTATGGGTGATTGATTGTGCATTCTTGAGGTGAACTAAACTTAATTGGAAATTCCACTGGTTGGACATTACATGGATTTATTAGTTATACAGAGGCCGCGCACCATGCTTGGAGTTCAAGATCTGTACGTAGTCTGTTCAACCCAATCTCTGCTGCACCCACTAATATACATGTATGTCTGCTGCAGAGACATAGACGGTTGTCATCTTTTAGCATAAGACCAAGAAGTCACTGAAACAATCCCATATGCATTTTTGGACAATGTCAGTTCTGACTACTAAGAGTTGTCGGGAAGGTAGTGTTCATGTGTAAGTGTCAAACATCTGATGAAACAAACTCTTTCCTAGTACATTAAAAGATTGCTCATTAACGCTTCATTTGAGATAAGGCTGAGAAATTGCTCAGTTGGCCGTTTTTTCTACAGTTTTGTTCAAGAAAATGTGCCTCTACCACCTTGACAAACCAGGCCATGGCCGACCCATGAAACACCTTTGCCTAGAAACATGAGTCCTTCTCACCGCGGGTGAGCTGTTTGTTTCAAAAGAAAGTAACACTACCTGATTGTATCAATGCTCTTGAAGGCTTGGTAAAATAGTGACTCTTACCATCGAAGAAATAATAAAGGAATTGCCTCGTTTATGATAACCTAAGCATTTCATACTTTGTTTTAGTTGGGTCAATAGCTTTCATGCTCAATTAACTCCTCAGATTTAAAAATGTGCATATTAATTATTTACTAGAAAAAAACTTTGATTTTGTAAGTTTGCTTGCAACATAATTTGTTGAATTTTTCAGAAGCGATTGTGGTCCACAGTTATTTAGAAATCGTGTGGTCATTCTCCTACAATTTTCTGGAGCAAGCGTATACAGATGCTTAACTTTCTTTCTTTTTTAATAATGAAAGATTACATCTTCCGGCCTCTGCATCGTAAGATGCACACAGCCAAACATTTATTACAACGTTCCAGCAAAAAACTGTCACAAAAGCCTCTCTATCAAAGAGATTCAACAAGCCAAGACAAAGGAAAAAAAACATAAAGTTTTAACCTACATACAGTCTATGATTGAATCGCCATCCATGGCTGATGAAGAGTTCCCGAAGCACAACCTCCAGCGTTTTGCATGCCGATAACACCACTTCCTTTGCTTCCTGAGGCTGCAACACAGACCACGATTACAACCAATTGGTGCAAATGTAGATAACCTGCAATGGAAGAAATTTTTTTTGTTCTTAAAAATCACATCATTGCGATGTAGCCAAATCGACCAACACAAAGCAGCAACCCCAACCAAAATTTGAGCCCTCAAATCTTTTCCAAACAAATAGCCAATTCCCAAACATATTGGTTATGCTATTAGGAGGTGATATATTAAAAGCCGCTTGTATAACGCGTCATGCAAAACGTACAAAAATGGCAGTCAAAAAAGAGATGTTGTATAGTTTCTTTATTGTTACAAAAACAACATTGTTTATTACCATTCCAATTTCTTTTAGATAGGTTATCTTTTGTCAATATCATACCACGACGTAAGTACCATAGAAAATTTTTATTTTAAAGGCACCTTAAGCTTCCATAATTGTTTGTTTGTAGCTGGGACATTTTGAGACATTAAGAGAGTATACATCGACTGAACAGAAAATTGTCCATTCTGATGAAGATGCCAGCGAAAAGTATCCCTTTCTGATGATAATTGTAAAGTAGCAACCTTTACAACAAGTTCTTGCCAAACCAACAAATTATGCCCCGTGATGACTCTACGAAAAGACACATTGAGCGGGACAGTGGACATTACTTCAGCTACCGTGGCATATTTTTTTCGAACAATGTTATAAAGTCGAGGATATTGTACACTGAGGGGGTTGTTCTCAATCCATACATCTTGCCAAAATCGTATTTGGGTTCCATTACGAATTTGAAAAGATCCAAATCTAAAAAAGTGATGTTTGACTTTCATTAAGCCAGCCCAAAAATGAGAGTCTCTTGGCTTTCTTTCTACATGAAAAAGAGTTTTGTTCCCTAGATACTTTCTCCTAAGGAGAGTTTGCCAGACACTATCCTAATTTAGCAATTTGAAAAGCCATTTGCTAAGTAAGCAGATATTTGTTATACCAAGATCTTGAATGCCAATACCTCTTGGTCCTTGGGTTGGCATAAAATATCCCACTTAGCTAGTCTATACTTTTTTTTATGGTTGTCACTTTGCCAAAAAAATCTGGATCTATAATAGTCCAACCGTTTAAGTACCCCACGTGGTATCTCAAAAAAAGATAACATAAACATGGGTAAGCTAGTTAGCACAGAATTGAGAAGGACTAAACGACCTCCAATGGATAAATGCTTACCCTTCCAACTGCTTAATCGCTTTTCAAATCTTTTTTCTACCCTTTTCCACTCACTGATCTTCAGTTTTCTATAATGAATTGGTATACCAAGATACCGAAATGGAAAATTTCCCAATCCACAACCAAATAGTTGTGTGTATTGAGTCACGAAATCCTTGGCAGCTCCAAAAGAAAATAATTCACTTTTGTGGAAATTGATTTTAAGACCAGAAAATTGTTAAAATGCACAAAGCAATAGCTTCATATTTTTGGCTTGTTCGAAGTTATGCTCCATAAATAAAATGGTGTCATCTGCATACTGTAAAATGGATAACCCATCATCCACCAAATGAGGTACCATGCCACTTATTATCCCATCCTTCTTGGCACGTTCTAAGATAATAGCCAACATATCCACAATAATGTTAAATAAAATAGGGGACAGTAGATCTCCCTGACGGAATCCTTTTTTGGTTTGAAAGTACGGGCCAATATCATCATTGATCTTGATACCAATACTTCCCCCACTTACAAAATTCTCAATCCACGAACACCACTGTGGAGAGAAACCTTTCATCCTCAAAGTTTATTGAGGAAAATGCCATTTGATCTTATCATACGCCTTTTCAAAATCCACCTTAAAAATCACCCTATCTAATTTTTTCTTATGCAACTCATGAATCGTTTCATGAAGAATAATCACACCATCCATTATATTCCTACCCGACATGAAAGTCGTCTGTGTAGGACGAACAACATTTTCAGCCACATCTACGATCCTGTTAGTGCCAACCTTAGTAAAAATTTTAAAGCTGACATTCAGAAGGCAAATTAGTCGATAATGTTGTACTTTCTTTGCGTCTTTTAGTTTTGGTAAAAGTGTGATTATTCCAAAGTTCAGCCTGAAAAGAGGCAAGACTCCAATGTGTAAATCATAGAACATGGCCAATAAATCATTCTTAATGACTTCCCAGAAAACCTGGTAAAATTCGGCCAGGAATTCGTCTGGACCAGGTGCTTTGTTACATTCCATTTGAAACAGTGCCATCCTCACTTCTTTCTCAATGAACGCCTGTGTGAGGAGATCATTCTCTAGAGCAGAAACTTGAGGAATATTATCCTGGTGAGATTCAATCATTGAATAATGATTGTTATCCGGGGGTCCAAAAAGACCTTTATAATATTTGGTTATGTATTGCTTAAGTTGTACATCCCCAACTATCATTCCCTCATCCTATTCGAGTTGGAAAATTCTCTGTTTTCTATGTCTACCATTTGCTACCAAATGGAAGTACTTAGTATTATTACCCCCCTCGAGGATATGTTTTACTTTCGCTCTTTTGTACCATTTAATTTCCTCTTCGCGTAACAACTGAGCGAGCCTTTGAGCAGAGCGCTGTTTTAGAAGAATTTCCTCATCAGAAAGCCTAGTAAATTCTGATTTCTTATCGATGTCATCAATAATATGAATTAGTTCTTTCTTTTCTTTCTTGTTATGTCCACTAGTGATCTTAGCCCAGCCTCTTAATTTTTGTCGTAGACTTCTGATCTTAAATTGCCATCTATCAATAGATGTTCATCCCCGTTGCTCTATGCGCCAACATTCTGACACCATTTCAAAGAAGCCGTCCCTAGAGAACCATCCAAGTTCAAATTTAAACATTGGTAGGTTCCCTATGTGCAAAGCCGTTCTAGTATTGAGCAAAAGTGGAGTATGATCAGAAAGAGATCTATTGAGAGCCTGGAAAGTGACCAAAGGGAACTTCTGTTCCCATTCTGTGCTCATTAGAACCCGATCAAGCTTTTCAAAAGTTGGATTTTCCAAGGCATTTACCTGTGTAAACCGACAACCAGATAATTCAATCTCTCTTAGATCCAAGCTATCAATAACAGCATTGAATAAGAAAGGTCATCGGGGATCAAAGTTGGGCTTATTCTTCTCATCTTGTCGCCTGATCATATTAAAATCACCCCCTATTAATATAGGTAATGATTCCTTATTACAAACATGGACAAATTCAGTCAAAAAATTTTCTTTCGATTGGGGTTGTGCTGCACCATCCATTGAAAACCATCATCCTTATTTCTCAAGTGAAACTTTACATAAAAGTCTCTCTCATCAATGGAACTAATATCGAAAGATCTGAAGGCTTTCTGCACAGTCTGAAGGCTTCAGCAATGGGGCTCTTGAGGATGTATGTACTGTCGAATCAGGCTAACATTCGTGCCCACATCAGGGTTAGTTGAGGTCCTCGGCGGCACCACGACATTGTCAGGAAGCCCATGACCATGTTCACTGCCTCTAGAGAAATATCTTCCACTGAAGCGCCCCCGGCCACGACCAGAGTAGCGCGGTTGCCATCGAGATCGGCCACGGTGAAATCGACCATGTCCACCACCTGGGCCATCTTGACCAATAACACCACTGGAGCCTCCTTGACCATGAACAACACTACCGGAGCCAGCACCTTGAGCAAGACCACCACTAGTACCACTCTGCCCAACAAAATTATCACCACCGGCATGAACAGTCGATCTGTTGCCACCACCTCGAACAACCCCAGATCGGTCCATACCCTCCATCTTCGAGGTTTGACGAAGAACCGACACAAAAGATCTCCTGTCCCCTGTCGTTGTACCAGGCCAGCGATGATATTTCCAAGTGCGAGAAAAAAGAACCTTCAAACCGGCATTAGTTTTGATTGTCTTTGTGTCTGGTTTGTTGGTCGTGGGCCCTTGCTGATTCGAAGAAGGAAGTTGCAGAGGATCCGGAAGATTATTTGGAATGCAATTTGAAATTTGAAGTCTGTTACGATCATCCTCCATAAGACGTGCCTTGGAAGCCGGATGTCTGTCACAGCTTCCAAACGAAATAGCCTTTTCCAGCATATCGCCGAGAGTCACCGGAGGGGAAACTCGTGGCAATGGAAGAGGACCCTTCCACGGACGCAAGGATGAGGTCAAAGAACGGCGTGCCATTTGGGCCGGAAGACACTTTGGCTGACTGGATGAAAACTGTAGAACCACCGGCATCAATTCGTCCACCGAGTAACCTGCATCCAAGGCGTCTTGAATCATCATTGATGAGGTCACTGAATCATCCAAACCATCATCATCTGATTCATCATTAGCTACTAGACGTGATCCACCCCTAGAGCACCCACCGGAGGTCTCTAATTGCAAGTTCGAAGTCATTGCAGATTCCGGGATAACCAAACTTGATCATCTATGTGGTGGCTCATGGCGCATCAGCGAGGGCTGTTGAGGAGGCGTGTCGCCTTGGCCCAGAGGAAGGGGACGATGAAGAGGAGCAGCAGAAAGGAATTTCAAATGAAAACCCAAACCCAGTATCTCATTGCAATACAGAAAACCTGCTTAACTTTCT
Source organism: Otatea glauca (assembly GCA_036346275.1). Lineage (NCBI taxonomy): Eukaryota > Viridiplantae > Streptophyta > Magnoliopsida > Poales > Poaceae > Otatea > Otatea glauca. The sequence continues at coordinate 19,235,400 of CM070713.1, forward strand.
GGATTAGTGAGTTTTAACGGTTAATGTAGATTTTCATAGAACAAATATGATCTCCTAATCCTTCTTGAATTTGGAGCACATTTCATCTGCGTGAGCTCCATTGAACTGCCGGTGGCAATGGTGCTGATAGCGGGGCCTTGAGCCGCAAGAGCGGCGGGCTACAAAAAAAAGCAGAAGGGAGAGAAGTATGCGGTAGAATGATTTTGCATGTTCATGTCACAACACGTGCAGGCACAGCTGCATTCCTTAGGAGCATCTGAGCAGAGCATTAGATGTTCATCGGTCACACTGGTTTTCTTTGAGACTAGTTTTGACAGAGTAGATGTGGTATGCTCCCTTTTTGTTCTAGAGAATGGATTACTTGTTAGTTGAAACGAGCGGAGGCAGCCTGGTACAACTACAGAGATGAATACATGCTTCCTTCTGATTAGTTTTTTCTTTCTATGTTTTTTGTTTCAAAATGAACAATTTGTTTGATATTTCTCTTGGTAAATATGAATACATAAATGGCTACTTCGGCTATTACTGTTTATAGGAGAACTTTGGTTATTACTTTCCTGCAGTTGTTTAGTCTGATGCTGTATTTTTACAGAGCAAATACACAACTAGATGAGAATTATGTCAGCATGTATAAGTAAAATTCTTTGATATGTATTTAGTGTCTAATGGCATATTCATGTTGATTCTTTAATTTTCGGTGACTGATTGGGGAGATCCTTAGCATGAGATATGTTAAGCTTTCTAATACCCCAGGTAATTTAATTTGAAAGTTTACTACTCATAAATGCTTCACTGTGCATTCTTTATATTTGTCTCCGATCAATTCCAATGTCCACTTTTCTTATGGTTCTATATGAGAGGTGAAATTACCACTGAAAAATATTTTTTGCAGTATCTGAGTAAAAAAAGTCATGCAGACAATAATTTGCTTAAGAAGAACCGGAAATACCACAAACATTATCAATTTTGCTCTCACTTTGAAATTATTGACCATCTTTCTTTTTCAAATGCCCCATGGCTAGATATGTTTGCCAAGCCATGTCAGCCTCTTTTGATAACCATTAATACTATCATCATAACCCATAAGTTAGGTCTTTTGTTATCTTGTTCAAGGTATTAAAGCATTCCTTTTTCCCCCAAAACAATTGAGTTTATTTGTCAATTCTATTTTTTTGTGAAATATTCATGTCATATGTATTGAACAAAGTAGCAACTTTAGTTATAGAAACTTTATGTAGAACGAAACATTTTGGCCCTCTTGTCATTGCGTCAACTGTTCTCTTCTCTTGCTTTAATTGATTTTTAAAGCCAAACAAAATGACCATTTTTCATTAAAGAATAGGTTCTTAAATCAGGAATTAGATCTAAATTATACTGCCATAAGTGATAGCTTGATTGTTTTGCTGATAAATTTATAAGAAAAAACGGATGTTCCTGGTACGATTTGAGATGGTTTAATGATATTACCTTTTTTGGACTCATTGCAACGGGCGGGCAATCTACTAGTAAGTAGGGTAATGCTCTGCATACTAAGAGAAAACTTGTACGCATGCACGCACAAAAACTCCATAGAAATTTTATTTTGTACTCAGTTTAAGTCAACTGAACGGCAAGGGGCCAAATAAGAAGGATGTATAATAATTATGTATGTTGTATAAGTGTTAGCTGCATGCATGTGGATTTGGAAGTGTTGTAGTTCTATCTGTATTTCAATAAAGAACACACACTAAATATTTTCTATCTTTTATGCATCACAATTCACAAGCTCAATCGATCGGATCATATTTAATAGAGTACAAAATAAAGTGGATTTACAAGAAATATAACTCTGCTATATATAGAAGAATGGTTAATTAGATAGTAAAACATGTGGCTCATCTTACATAAAATTGAAAACAAAAATTATCTAATACTTGGGTCAGTCATGGTCAAATCATTGGTACTACATGCCTCGGTCGTAACAGCTGATGCATCTTTATTTGTCACCCTTACATGGAAATAAGCTGGGTGTTTAGGCTCGTTAAGGACCATACTCTCACTGTTTAGCATTGCAACTACATTTGACATGGTCGGTCGATCAACTGCATTCTCTTGTACACATAGCAATGAGATGTTAAAGCACCTCATCATACCTGATGACTGACACTTCGGAACCAATGATGCATCAACAAGGTCAAACCATCTTCCCTCTTCCCATAACTGCCATGCCTGTTTGAAATTTCGTCACACATTGTAGGTAGGACATCAAATAAACAAAACAATTTTGCATGTCACATGTGTGTCTATAAACTCACATATCCAAGGAGATTGATGAAGTCTCGACATTGATGGATACCAGAATTCCTTGTTCCGCTAATGATCTCGAGAATTATAACACCAAAACTGAATACATCGGATTTCATTGAGAAATGGCCCCCGGAAGCATACTCAGGAGCCATGTAGCCACTAAAATAATATATAATATATGTCAAATTGTTCTATGCGGTTGACTTGTAATATAAATGTGCATAAGTCGACTAATTTATGACACTTACTATGTACCAACCACTCTTCTTGTAGTTTCTTCATTGTTATTTGTGCTAAATATTTTTGCTAGCCCGAAATCTGAAATTCTGGGATTCATTTCGCTGTCCAAGAGAATGTTGCTTGGTTTAAGATCTCGATGTATGACACGCAACCGGGAGTGCTTATGTAGGTAAAGAAGTCCTTGTGCTATTCCTTCAATTATTGCTAGACGTTTGTTCCAATCTAGCAAAGTTTTTCTATTTTCATCTGCACATCAATTAAATGTTAGTATAACATAAAAAAAACAGCTCAAGAAACAATCACAAATTGGACACCTCAATTATCGAGGCAATGAAACTATACTAATGGGGCTGCAGGAAACAAAATGTTGAAAAACTTTTAGTCCTTCTCTGAAGCTTGATATGATAAACAAAATCAAACCTAAATTGAGAAATGCAAATATATACCAAATATAAAGTAGTCTAAGCTTTTGTTTGGCAAGTATTCATAGACCAGTATTTTCTCCTCTCCTTGAAAGCAACATCCCAAGAGCCTAACCAAATTCCTATGTTGGAGTTTGGCTATGAGTTCGACTTCATTTTTGAACTCCACGAAACCTTGTCCTGAATGTGAAGCAAGTCTCTTAACTGCTATCTCCACCCCGTCACAAAATTGGCCCTGAAAAGAAAATTCAAAAGTTCTACAATGATAATATTTTGTTGCAGTCAGGTTGCTTTGTGATGCACAAGTTATTTCACGGTTCCAAGCTATGGAGTAAACGAAACATTAGTTGTATATTTGGCAAATGACATAGGTATAGAGAGGGGTGTTTTATCGTGCGACAAAATAGAGTACTCCAAACTCAACCCGTTGAAGATGAAGCAAAGACAAATGCAGGATGAAAAAAAAGACTTCAAATTACTTTTGCGAGTTATCATTTAGATAAGTAAGCTTGTCTTTTTTTGTCGTATATTCTTGAATGAGTTTAAATTTGAAAATTTTATAATTGGATACACAGGCCTGATACCCCTCCAAAGGAGTTTAAATTCACTATAGTGAGAGAACGTAGACATGTAGGCACAGAAAAAGAAAGTAGTTATAGCTTTTGTACTAAAAAAATAATATTTTGCATTGTCAGAATAATACTCAAAACGTGGGACAGACTGCATGCAAAAAGTATGGAAATAAGCCTAAGCATGATGGATTAACGGGTGTGATCATGATTTTTACTAATATATAAATAGAGTTGGGGTGGTAGTCCGTTCTCTCTCTTCTCTCTAAGAAAAGTAGCGTATTAATATATGGACTGTGGGACACGATACGCTCTTCCATCTCTCATGAATAAAAAGAAAACCAACTATATCTCTCTTTTCGCAGCTGCTCCTCTGGCTAGGTCATTCCCCACTTTCTCCTCACTATGAGGATTCAAAAGTGTAATTTTATTTTTTGTAAACTCATGACACGGTACACGGTACACGGTACACGACTCAAACTGGGATCCCCATGCCTCCGCACTCACTCCCTTGCATTGTATGCTGGTGGTCATTAAAAGTTTTAATATGATTACTATTTAGTATGTATATATATCAACCTAGCTATTAGTTTTCTAGTATAACAAAGGTGAATGTGCGTATGCGAATGTCTACACACCTCGGTCCCACATTGTAAATGCACGACTGCTGTAGTGCACAAGGAGCAAAAACTATATTCGACACAAGATCAATGACTAGAGTAGAAATATATAAAAAGTTACAAACTACAATACAAAAGAACGAAACTACATTAGACACGTAACCAATGACTGCAATACACAGAAACCGAAACTGAGGTAGACAAAGGACCACGACTCAACATTCAAAATCTCACCGAGATCTCGTGATCTCGGATTTAAGCGGCGGGCGAGATAAAAAATTTCGGTCAAAATGCTTATAAGGTGTTTTACACAATACATTCACAAAACTATGTTGGCTCGGTTAGTAAGGCTACGGTGCAACCAGCGTGAGCATGGGGGTTAAAACCCCAGCCTCTCCAAAAAAAATTTTTGTACCACCTGCCAACTTATACGCATATTCAACCGGATTTAATTTTTGTTGCTTCCCTAGCCTCATTGCCAGATCCCCATTTTCATCACCATTCGCTAGATCCCCAAGACCACAGCCTCAGTCGAGCGGCGCCGCCCCTCCTCCAAGCTCACCCCTCGTGTTGTCCTCGCTGTGCTCCCTGCCTCCCCCTCACAACGCCGTCCTCGCCGCGGTCCTCCTCTCCACGCTGTCCTCGCCGCGCTCCTTCTCGTCCGCGCCAGTGCTTCCTCATCCGCGCCGAGTCAACTCCGTCGGTCCATCCTCGCCCGTCCTCGTCCTTGTCCACGTCCAGATCCTGCGTCCTCGCCATCCACTTCACAGAGGTATCAAAATTGCCGATATCTCGCCATTTTTGCCGATATCTCGCCATTGTCGCCGAGATTTCGCCGTTTCCCACCGAAATCTAGGAAATCTTGTTTAAAAAAAGGTCTGGATTTGAATTTTGCCTTTTAAATTTCGTTTGGATTTCGTCCGAAATTTCGAAATCTCGCCTGAAATTTTGCCCTCTAGAAGGTGATGAGATTTGAACTGAAAACCGAATTTGAAACCTTGCCATGACTATAGTACATAGAGTCCCCAAAAAAAAAAAAACTGTAGCAGACAAGAACCACCTACTACAGTACACAGATACCAAAACTCAGTAGGCACATGACTATCAACTACAGGAGACATGTAACAAAAGTTGCAATAGTCACAAAACTATACTGCAGTACGCGGCCACCAAACATGCAGTAAAAAGGAATGACTACCAAATGCTGTAGACACATACTAAAAACTAGTAAAATCTGGGAGGATGTCATGGACAATTCTTAAATTTTAACAAAAAGCAAGAAAAAAAATGAAAATATTGTGTAACCTGATGTTAATAGAGAGGGAAATTTTTTTAAAAAATAGCTATTTTTAAAAATAGGGAAAATAAAAGTACTGTAGCCTGTGCTTGTACCTAGTTTCTACCGTGTCTAGGTGATACGTGGCAAGGTTAGGCGGCTGCTCCTCAAGAATATATATATATATATATATATATATATATAGATAGATAGATAGATAGATAGATAGATAGATAGATAGATAGATTACAGTAGACACAAGACCACGGGTGAAATAGAGATTTAGCAAAAAATACAGTACGTAGACACAAAAAAACTACAATACATAAGGATCAAAAATTGCACTAGGCAGAAGTCCGGCGATATGCGTTAGAGGCACACGGGTCGGGATGGGTTAGAAAGGTGGGATGGGTCTAGTTGGATTACTATAGGGGTGGGGTGTACATAGATATTCTAAGCAGAGGTGTAGGGCGAGGAAGTATATATGGTGAACACATGAAAATAAATAAACAGGGACGTTGGATCGAACTTGAATGATCCAAATTTAGGTAAAATCTCACCTCCTCCACTTAAACACGTTTTACACATAATCCCCTAGAAAAATTACAAAATTCCACACCTTAAGTGGAGGATGTGGGATTCCACCTATATCTGAACCATTTAAGTTCGATTCAACGCCTCCTGTTTGCTTATTTTCATACTTTCACCATATATCTACTTTCATCATATACTTCCTCGTGTAGGATAGCGCTACTCTATATGTATGTATGTATGTATGTATGTATGTATGTATGTATGTATGTATGTATGTATGTATGTATGTATGTATGTATGTGCATGTACGTGTAGGGCTGTAAACGAGCCGAGCTCGAGCGAGTCTGGCCCTCCAGGCTCGAGCTCGGTAAACCTCGAGCTGAGCTCGAGTTAGGGTTCGAGCCTCGACCTAGGCTTGAGCTCGGCTCAGTTCAAGCTCATGTAAGCTCGAGCTCGGCTCGAGTAAGCTCCGTAAGCTTGGTAAGTTCAGGTAAGCTCGGTAACAAGCTCGAGTAAGTTCGGCTAAAGGAAGCTCGGTCCAAACTCGAGTAGGCTCGCGAGCTATTTGAGCTTGGTTTGGTTAGGCTCGCGAGCTCAAGATCGAGCTCGAGTTCAGCTCGTTCGAAGCTTGAGCCGAGCTCGAACCGAGCCTCTTACGAGCCAAGCTCGAGTACGTACGTACATACGTATGTATGTTAAGTGTACACTTAGATGTAGAATGCCTATTCTACACCCATCTTTTTCCCACGTTGGATCAAACCCCATCTTTAGTAGTGAATTGTAGCCGTCTAATGTCTAATCCATGCGGAGATAATTATTGTCCGTACTATCACGAGACTATTGTGAGGTGCTAGTCGTGTTAGTTTCATAAGAATCTATGACGAAAACGTGACATAAATAGTCTATTTCTGTGTTGATCAGATAACGAGGATTATACATGTGTCTTATTTACCTTATATACAGGGCCAAATCCACCTTCTCCAAGTTTGTTTTCTTCGGAAAAGTTACTTGTCGCCTCCAATACCTGATGAAAGTCAAAAACCGAAAACTCTGAATTCTCTCCTTCCATTTCCCAAAGTAGTTCATCTCCTCCTTGCAACTTCTCTGTACGCTTTTCTCGTAAGATCACTTTACCTGAATAATTGAGAATTGTTGCAATCCCTTTACTCTTTTGTTATATCTGATGAACAAATCATTAACTGGAAGTAAAACAATATGACGAACATTTCAGTAACTAACCCACCTCTTCTGTATCTTCTGCGCCGACGACAGTAAAATATGAAGCAGAAAACTACTGCCGCTAGAGGAGCTACAACAATGGCAATTACCCAGAGCTTGCTCATATGTCCTAAAACATGAATGATCATAACATGACAATTAAGCGTTCATCAGCGATTAATAATCTTCTTACAATCTTTTGTTTGAGCGCATGTAGACAGAAAATTAATTGTTCACATACTCTTGGTCCGAATCGTCGGAGCCGGATCGTCCGGTGACGTGACCTGCAGCGTGGGTTCGCCGTCATAGAACCAAAACTTCTCGAACCTGAAATTACACCGTACCACAAGGATCCGTCCTCCCACGCGCACGTACGTGGTGGAGTTCACCATGCCGATGATACGCTGGAGACACGCCAAGCAGTCGCCGGCAGACAGGTCCGGCGTGCACTGCGTCAGAGAGTAGAGCGTCGGGATGGTTCCGCTGGAGTCCATGAAGCCGGTGGCGAACCGCCTCGCCGTGGTCGCCGCCTTTTGGGCCGTTTCAATCAGCAACTCATGGACGTCGGCGGTGATGAGGCGGGCGTCGCCGGTGATGGTCTGGTTGTTCCAAACCTGATAGAGCGTGCTATTTTCTGTAATATTAGCCGGGATGAGGAAGCTGTCGTCGGAGAAGCGGACGAGGCAGTCGTCGTAGAAGCTGGTCACACTCTTGTCGTACGGGCACATCTGCTGCGCGTCATGGAACGAGGTGGCGACGCATTCTTTGCAAGCGGTGACGTTGACGTCGCCGCGGCAGAGCGTGAGCGCAAATACCACGTCGGGGACTTGGCCGGCGGTGGCGGTGGCGAAGAGTTCCGGGGAGGACGATGCGTTATTCGGGAGGGTGGCGGCGAGGAGCCTAAGATTGGACTGGTAGGTGCCGTTGGCCGGGTAGTTGCCACCGTTGCCGCAGAGCTGCGTCAATCGTTCGGCAGCCGCGAACGGTATGAGGCTAAAAATGAGCAGGACGCCGGCCATGGCTACGGCCAGTACGCTACGTGTGGCTCAGTTGTCAGCTTGTTTTCTTCCTGATAAACTCTGTGTGATCTATGACCAACTCTCCTTCATTTGGAGAAAGTTGTTCGGTGATCGATTCCTTTCAATAATCAATACCTGATGACGCACGCTTTCTTGAATCATTCAACTGATTTTTTTTAAAAGACAAAAATCCACTACAGGTCTTGAAATTTTATAACTTCTTGGTATCTGTTGACGCTAAAAATTTGATGTAGGGTTTCTGACAGCAGCACACCGGACGAACACCGGGTTCAGAGCGTGCCAGTCGATTTGACCTGTAACCGACAAGGTAAAGAATATAAAATTCACGCAAAGCCGATCGTAAAGACCAATCGGCTTATACTCAATCAGCTTGAAGCCGATAAAGATCAAGGTAGCAAGATAAGTCTAATTAGCCGATTAAGGCTAATTAGATGATAAAGGCAGATCGATTCTGAAGAAGGCGATGCGCAACAAAATCAGAATAAATCGAACCTGTGGTGTAATTGACGAAGATCAACAATCGGCGATGCGCAACTTTATTGATCAAGATCGATTACAGAGACTAAATTACAAAAGCTACTCCTAGTCGACAGGAAGGAAGAAAGTAAAAACTGGTTGATTGTATTGTGTTGATGATGTCCTCGCAGCTCGCTTCGGTCCTTCCTTTATACCTTTGGCCGATAGTGTCCTGTTACAATACGCTTCAAGCCCGTATCCGTATCGGCCATATCTTTGAATAGTTATTTCCTAACAAATCTTGCCGTTAGCATAAATATCTCCAAACTTTCTTAACTTGTCTGTTAACGTCCATATCTTTGATTTCATTGCCGATTATGGTTAGACTTGCCAAATTTTGGTGCAAACATATGCCCCCCATTTTTGAGAGATGACAGGTCATCTTTCAAAAATATCAATAATTGGCTTTTCAATCGGCTAACGTTTGAACTTCACCCATTAACTGTTGCTTTATTCGCGCCGTAATTTTCTGACATGCGGGTAGTGCGTTTTAATTACTATGTCCTTTGAAATTCGTTTCCCGCCTGATCAAAAATTTCACCGTGCTATAAATATATAGCCTTCCGGGACCCATTCCTCACGCGTACAAGCTCTCGATTTATCCACAATCGGCTTTTGTTCTTCAAGCTTCCAATCGGCTTTTGATCACTGCTTCCAATCGGCTGTCAGAATTGCTCCCATGGATCCTTCCCAGGTATTCATCCCGATCCCAAACAACAACGACCAATTCTATCTGTGTCCAGTAGGGAGTCTAGAGTCTGATTCCGTAATAAATGAAGAAATTCCTCATCTCCCTTTGTCGGCTTCGGGATATAATATAGAGGGTTGGACTAAGAGTTTCAGGGCTTGGCCGACAGCTCTTAAAGGGTGGAGATCATGGTATATTCGTGTAGCAGCTCAAAAGAGGGTTGAATGGGAAAATATGGGCATAGCTGAATGTCTCCCCCTTTCTTTAGCCGATCCAGAAGCTAATGAGCCCTTGGTGGCCACGGCTTGTTACTTTTGGTCGGATACTTTTAATGCCTTCATGTTCCACACTGATCTCGTCGGCCCAACTCTTTTGGATGTGGCCCAGTTGTGTTGCTTGAGACCTGATGGAGACCAGATATCGGCTTACAGTGCTAAGCCCAAGTATAAGTTTATTAAATCCAAGGGTGAAGGATGGGTGAAATATATCAAAAATAACAATAAGGTCAATGGGATAGTGTCGGACGAAGAGCATGCTGCTTTTTTAAATCTCTGGCTAGACCGATTTTTATTCTGTGGCGCCTCTTTAGGACCAACTCAAGTATACCAAACTATAGCGAACAATTAGTAGAGGGGCGTTGGCTGGCACTTGGAAAGATGTTCCTGGGCGCAGTTTATCAGATGATGCACATAATAAGGTGTCGGCTCTTTACTGGATTCTCGAAATTCATTGTTGGAAATGTCGGAGGACCGCTCTGGTTTATTTAGATTTGGTTATATTGCTTGTTCAGCTGATCGTTTGAGTTAAATCCTTCTGAAGACACGGCTTTCCCTCGAGAAGATACTCCAGAAAGCATGATACCCCAGTTCATAGCTAGCCGATCGTACGGGGAAAGGTTCATGATGTGCTCTGGGAATGAGACAAAGGTGACCCCCATCGGCTCTAAGAAATATTTGTTATTTTTCCTGCAACTTGATAGCAATGAATTCAAACAAAATGATTTCTTCAGTTATACAAGTACAGCCGATTTCCCGCGACCTTCCTTTCTCCACCTAGAAGCCGACAGTGCTCTGATGCCGCATGATACTCTGGATTTATTCAAGATTTTTATCTCACCCAGCATTCTGCATGTCGGTCTGCATACCAGGAATCGGACGTTTCAACCTTCATATGAGTTCTATAATCCGTCAGTTTATGCTAGGTAGTTAGGCTTTGGTCAAGTTATCCCTAGTCTGCCACTGCTTGATCGGCTTCAACCACGAGCCAGGGTCAGCAATGCCACCGCAGCCAACCTTATTCTTGAGATAGCCGACGAACTTCAGATCAAAGACATGCCTCATTTTATATTAAATACCCATCGCTCAGAGCGCTTTTCTTTATGGTGGTTATCTATTGCAACTGCGCTATATTCTGACAAGTCACTGTCGACTATTGTCGATGAACTTCTTCCAAATCTTCCTGAGCCGACAGTAGATACTAACAGCGATTCAAGCGATGAAACTAACTCTTCGGGTTACACTAATACAAGTCTCGTAGATACTGATAAGGCATCGGATCGACTAATATTCCTTTGCATATCAATTTCTTCAAGCACACTTTCTTATTCTTTGTTTCTTATTTTCAGACTAAAACTGCTGATAAGAAGCCGATTTCTGGCCAATCAAGCAGCGGCCAGGCAAAAAGGCCGCTCCAGACGACTGGCCTCACAGGGTACACCTCCGGTACCTTGGGAATTCAAAGTCCATCCCTATCGGATATTGAGAAAAGCAACCAAGTAAGTAAAAATATAATCGGTGATATTTTTCTTTGCTTTTCCCAACTAACTTTTAGCCGATTATATTTCAGAAAAGAAGAAAACAAAGTATACCAAAGCTCCAGCAAAGAAAGGGCCAAAACCTCAGGAGCAAAGCGGTGAGAGTTCTCCTCATGCTTCAGCTACTGCACAGGTGAGTTTACCATTTTTTTCGATAGGCTATATGTACCGGCTACTATTTCTCTACACATATTGACTAACTGTTCATTCATTTCTTACAGCCGACGCAATCTGCTCAGGTAGCAAAAATCTTGGCTAACCTCCCAAACCTTGCTGCAACATCTGTCTCCCCACCAAAGCCGACGCCAGAGCCCGTAATCACTCTATCTCCAGAGCCATCGGATCCGACTGATTTGCTGGGCTTTTCTTTAGCTGACCTCGATGACCCGGAAATCATGGCGCCCGACCATGATGCTGATTTCAGAAAAATTCTTCAAGTCTCAAAGGAAGCATCGGTGGTGGTCACTTCAACTCTAGGCGTCAAAGAAATGCTTAACAAGCTTTTTGACTTGGTTACAAGACCTCAATCGGAGATACTAGCAAATAACCAGCCAATCCAAGACGCCATGGCATCCGTCGAAGCTGACTTGCCTCCAGAAGCTATGGCAGCTCTCCTGAATGTTTGCCATCTAGATGATAGAAGATCTGAAGTGGAGGCAGCCCAGGCGAGGATCAGCCAACGTGAAGCCCAAGAAGCCGACAAAAAACTCCTAGATGAACTGGTCGCAGATGCGAAGGCAAAGAAACACAAGTTTGATGCCAACGCGCAGCAGCTAAAGTCGATCAAAGAGTCCCTCTCCAAGCTTGAAACCACGAAGAAATTTCTTTTGAAAAATTGGCCAAAGCAGAAAAACACATCCAAGAAGGCCAACTCTCCATGGAAAAAACCACATCGGAGATAAAGGATCAAAAACTTGAAATTGCGATGGCTGTGGCAAGTGTGAAGAAACAGTCGGCAAAAGTGGTACCAGTCCCGGGGAGTGCCAAAGAAGATGAACGCATTCTTGATGAAATCCAAGGCGTGATTGCAAGGGCTGCGGGCGCGTTATCGGCTTTGGGAGCGACTCTCCCTGGATCGGGCATTCACTGATGTGAACTAGGTGTAAAATTGGCTCTCTTTTTTTGGAACTCTGGCTTGAATACTGTTATTTTTGTGTTTTTCAGAATATTTTGTAACTTGTCACGTTTATGATCGGCTGTCTAACCGATTTTATTCCACATGTTGCGTCTTATAAGTGTAATCTTTCTCGCCAATTAACAGCATCGTGTTAATCTTGGCCTTTGATCGTAGTCCTTAGTCGGCTAGGCTCCAATCCAAACGCTAGGATAATATTTCTTTAGATACTTCCCATTAATTGCTTTAGGCAAGATGTACCCCTCTAACGTTTCCAGTAAGTACGAGTTTCTGCTGACTAACCGATTAATTTTGTATGGCCCTTCCCACATAGGTGACCATTTCCCAAATCGGTTGTCTTTCGAACCAACAGGCAATATTGTTTTCCATACCACATCGGCTAGATCGAAAGACTTAGGCATGACTTTTTTATTATATGCCCTTGCAACTCTGATCTTATTCTTCTTAAGCCGATCGAGCGTAAATAAACGTAACTCTGCTAACTCATCCAAATTGTCGATCATTAAATCATTGTATTCTTGAGCCGACAACCCGTTTTACTGGTGTCGTGACGATTCAATGTTGATCTCTACGGGTAGAACGGCTTCTTGTCCGTACACCAATTGGTAAGGTGAAAGCTTTGTCGCTCCGTGATACGATAGCCGATAGGCCCAAAGTGACTCCGATAGAGTTGAATGTCAATTCCTTGGTTTTTCATCAATTTTTCTTTTGATCAACTTGATCAGTGTTTTATTAGACGACTCGGCCTGTCCATTAGCCTGAGCGTAATATGGCGAAGAGTTTAACAATTTGATCTCTAGACTCGTTGCGTAACCCTGAAACTCGTTGGACATGAATACCGTACCTTGATCGGTCGTGATTGTTTGCGGTATTCCAAACCGATGGACGATATGTTCATTCACAAAACGAATCGCTTCAACACTGGTTACCTTTTTAAGTGGTATAGCCTCGACCCACTTTGAAAAGTAATCGGTTGCGGCCAAGATAAACTTGTGGCCTTTACTCGAAGCAGGAAATATTTGGCCGATTATATCTATTCCCCAACCCCTGAACGGCCAAGGTTTGATAATTGGATGTAAAGCCGATGCTGGTGTTAGTTGTATGTTGCCAAACTTTTGACATGTTTGACATCCTTTATAATACTTGAAACAATCTTCTAGCATCGTTGGCCAAAAATATCATGTCCGTCTGAGCATCTATTTCATCTTATGTGCCGATTGATGAGAACCACAAATGCCTTCGTGTACTTCACCCATTGCCACCCGTGCTTCTTCGGCCTCAAGACATCTTAACAATAAACCTTCCATAGTCCGATAATATAGTATATCATCCATGACGACGTATTTCAACGCTTGTTGCCGTATCTTTCGTTCCGTCGGCTTGGATGAATCGACTAGATAATTTTTTATCTGCGTTCTCCAATCGGCAATATCTGTGCACATGACTGCCTTGTCTACCGATTCGCCTCTCGACTTGGTCGAATCTTTATATCCTGATGCTTGCTGAGCTAAAGCATTAGCTCTATCGTTCGATTCTCGAGGAACATGACCGATAGAAAATGATGTAAAAGAGCCGATAATCTCTAAACATTGTTCTAAATATTTCAGTAGCACTTCATCTCGACATTGGTATTCTCCCTTTATTTGCTGCACCACCAACGTGAATCACCATATGCCTCAACAAATACCACCCCAATATTTTCCAGCAATTGCAAGCCTTTGAGTAACGCTTCGTACTCGGCCTGGTTGTTTGAACATCGGCTATTTAGCCGGAATGCAAATTCAAAGCTATGCCCTTTGGGTGAGGTGAGTACAATACCGATGCCATCACCTTCCCCACATACTAACCCGTCAAAGAATAGTTGCCATGGCGCGACCAAGACCAAGTTTGCTGTGTCATGTCCTGTCATAAAATCGGCTAATACTTGTCCTTTGACTGCTTTGGCCGATTCATATGATAAGTCGAACTCAACCAAGGCGTAAGCCCATTTGCCAAGTCGACCTCGCAGGATAGAAGCTGACAAAATATATTTTATAACATCGATTTTGCAGATTACCTTACAGGCCGATGCTAATATGTAGTGCCTTAGTTTTGTGCACGAGAAGTACAAAGATAAACATAGTATTTCGATAAAAGGGTACCTGACTTCTGCGTCCAGCAACCGTCGGCTTAAATAAAAGATAACCCTTTCTTTACCATGCACCTCTTGTGCTAAAACAGCTCCAATAGTATCTTCTTCAGCCGAAACATATAGCCTGAAAGGAACCCCTTTTTGAGGCGCAGCCAGGACTGGAGGGTTGGACAAATACCTTTTAACTTCGTCGAAAGCTTTCTGCTGATCGGCTCCCCATATAAATTCTTCATTGTCTTTTAACTTTAGTAATGGAGTAAAAGCACGAATCCTACCGGAAAGGTTTGAGATGAACCGACGGAGATAATTAATTTTGCCGATCAACTTTTGTAACTCGTTTTTGCATGTCGGTGGCTCAGTATTGACTATAGCTTTAACCCTTGTTTGGCTAACTTCAATCCCTCTTTCATGCACCATAAAGCCTAAGAATTGCCCAGCCGACACGCCAAACGCACATTTGTAAGGATTCATCTTTAAACCGTGCGATCTTATATTCTTAAATACTTTCTCTAAATTGGCCAAGTGCTGCAAATCTTCTGCAGATTTTACTACTACATCGTCAATGTAAATTTCGACAATGTGGCCGATTAAATCGTGAAAGATCAGATTCATTGCCCGCTGATATGTTGCTCCAGCGTTTTTCAAGCCGAAAGTCATCACTGTCCACTCGAACAATCCTATCGCACCAGGACATCTGAAAGATGTCTTTGGTATATCAACTTCTGCCATGAGTATCTGGTTATACCCGGCATTACCATCTAGAAAACTTATGATCTTGTTCCCTGAGGCAGCATCGATAAGCATATCGGCTATCGGCATCGGGTATTCATCTTTCGGCGTCGCCTTGTTCAAATCTCTAAAGTCGACACATACTCGAAGCTTTCCATTTTTCTTCCTAACCAGAACGATGTTGGAAACCCACTCCGCATATCGGCAAGGCCTGATAAATTTTGCTTCCAACAACCGTTCTATTTCCTCTTTTATAATTTGGTACAAGGCCGGATTGAAACGCCTCGGGTATTGTTTAAACGGCCGATAGCCCGATTTTATAGGTAGCCGATGTTCCACCAGCTGACGGCTTAATCCGGGCATCTCATGATATTCCCAAGCAAAACAATCCTTATAATCTCTAAGAATTTTTATCACTTTTTCTTTGTACTTTACATCTAAATTTGCACTAACAAAAGTTGGTCTTTTTCTATCACCGCTACCTATATCGACTTCTTCAAGCAAATCGGTGGATGTGAAACCTTGACCTAACTTTTCAATTTCTTCAAAGTCTTCTATAGCTTCGTAGCTATCCGTTGTTTGCAGATAGCTTTGCATTTTATCTGGCAATGCCTTCAATGTTTTTCTTGTCCCCATCGGCGTAACACTTCATTTGCTCGATCAAAGGTGCCCGGCTTGACACTGATCGGCATGAGTCCTGATTTGCTTACACAGATGAAATCACAGTCATCCAGCTCCTTTCCCGATATGCAGCCAGCTTCTTCGTGTTGCCAATTCGCGTCAGAGCTAGCCATAGCGATATGGGCCGATGTGTCGACTGTGACGACTTCGACTTCTTCTCCGTTCCACTTTACAAGCGCTTGATGCATGGTCGACGGAATACAGCAGTTGGCATGAATCCAATCCCGACCGAGCAGTACGCTGTAGTTTCCTTTGGCATCGATTACAAAGAACGCTGTCGGCAAGGTCTTACTACCGACAGTCAGCTCTGTGACCATGACACCCTTTGCCTCCGTGGGATCGCCTGTGAAGTCGTTTAGAACCATGTTGGTTTTAATTAAGTCTTCATCAGACTTACCCAGTTTTTTGCATGTCGTGTATGGCATCAGGTTCACTGTGACTCCTCCATCTACCAGCATTCTTGATATCGGCTTGCCATTTATGTAACCTTTTAAATACAATGGTTTCAGATGCCGATGATCATCTTTAGGTTTCTCGAAGATGGCGCTCTGAACGCCGGAGCACAACTGAGCAACCGTTTCTTTGGCCGATTCGGTTCTAACTTTGAACTCAGCCGGCAAAGTGAACACCATGTTAATATCCATGGGCGGCGTGTCATCTCGAATCATGAGAGAATCCAAGTCATCAGCCGATTCGAAATCTTCTTCGGCTTGTTCTTTTCTTCTCCACTCTTTCTTGACGCATTTGATTGGACGAAGTTCATTAAACGTTTCGTCTCTCTGTTTTTCGGCATCGGCTTGATGGATTTCTTGCGTCCTTAGCCTCTGAAGCCGTCGTCGTTGTGATCGGCTCAGGCCAGATGGACACCACCTGGGTTTGGGTTCCACCAGCTTCCGTATTTGACCAGCCAAATCTTCTTGATTAGAACTGGGCTTGTATATCTTGATTTGGCTCGGTTCTTGATCTGGTTTGGATATTCTCTCGTGGACAGACCTTCTGTCACTTCTGCCTTGCTCTCTAATCGGCCCAGACAGCCTATCTCTGGCCGATTGCCTTGGCCCATCGTCTCGGGGATAATGTTCCATCGGGCAGGTGTATGGTGATGGCAACGCTACTCCTCTTTCCCAGCAAAACTGCCAAAAGGGACACCTTCTATGTGCCCTCTCCACATTCTCGGTGCGGTACAAGTTATCCGACCGGTGAGCCTTATACCGTGGTCGGCTATTCATCCTCTCGTATTTCTCTATTAATTGTAAAAATGTTGGTCCTGACCTTTTCGCTGGCTGCCTTAATGGAGACTTTTTTGCTTTGTACCATTTACCTACCTGAGGATTCCCTTTGGGTTTGATGGTTCTTGAATTTTTTCCTTTACGATCGGCTTCTATTTGTAAAGAGCTGATTGTAATCTTCAGTGTTTGATCGCCGTTCTAGCTTGATTGGATGTTGACTTGTCGATCCTTTTTCTGCTCGTCGTGCATCGGCTCTTTTCCTTTAGCCGAACACTGTACCATGTTGATGGGAAACGAATCAACATCAACTTGCATGGTCGGCTCATCAGCAAACTTCAACCGACCATCCTCATTAGCAGATTGGATCTGTTGACGAAAGATATTGCAGTCATTAGTGTTATGCGAATAAGAATGATGCCACTTGCAATACCTGCGTTTCTTGATCTCATCGGGCTATGGTATCACATGCCCCTCTGGCAATCGTATTATCTTTTCTTGTAGAAGTAAATCAAAAATACGATCGCACTTAGAAACATCGAAAGAGTATTTAACCTCCGACTTGTTCCTAGTCGGCTTAAGCCAAGAACAGACTAAAGACTTTTTGGATCCTTTTACCCATTCGGCTATGTTTATTTCTGCTTCCTCGTCTTCCGATGAGTCACTTGGACAAAACTCAACCATATTGACTTTAGCCTTGTCCTTTTCTTTGTTATTGCTATTTTTAAATCTATCTTTGAACACTTTATTATCAGTGAATCGGCTTTCACAGCCGATCTGCGATGCAATAAGTGGCTAAGGTCGGTGAATTCTTGTCCTCCGAATTTCTCCCTAAGCGGCGGAATCAAACCTTGAAATGCTAAATCGGCAAGTTGGTTGTCAGGCAATGTGACGCTAAAACACCGATTCCTAATTTCTCTAAATCTCTTGATGTAATCCGTCATCGATTCCCCAAACTTTTGGCGTACAGAACTTAGATCTGAAATCCTGAGCTCCAAACTGTCTGAAAAGAAGTATTCATGAAATCAGCTTTCCAAATCGTTCCATAAATGGACCAAATTCGGAGGCAAGCAAGTAAACCAAGTGAACGCTGCCCCAGACAGAGACAATGGGAATAGTCTAATTTTAAGCCCATCGGACTGGGCCGCTTCACCGCATTGCGCGATAAAGCGTCCAACGTGTTTCAGGGTAGTGATAGAATCATCCCCAGAGAATTTGGCGAAGTCTGGAACTCTGAAGTTATGAGGGTAGGGCATGCGATCTATGTAATCGGGATACGGCTTTCTATAGCCGATAACCTTTCCTTTTGGTTGTATGCCGAATTGGTCCCTCAAAACGGCAGAGATCTGATCGGCCCAATTAGCATTATCGGCCATAGCAGGCCCTTGATAATATCCGTCATAATCGACGTTCTGCCCCCCGAGTGCGAGCTCGGGTTGCCAATTATGCTGTCCTGCCGGTGCGCGATCATACTGCTCGTGCCGATTACGTCTGACTTGAGGTTCCTGTGACGGGACAAATGGTTCTAAGTATGTTACTACCTGTGTGGACTGGATTTCTTAGCGGGTGGGTTCTTGTGGAATCTCTCGAGCCAATCGGCTGTGAAACCGATTGGGGAAAAGCGTAGAACGGAGCCGACGGCGGCAAATTGCTTGATGCATCTAACTTAGCGGCGTCGGTATAGGCGTGGTAATGGTTCACCCCATTTAACCGAGGGTCCCTAGATAGTATAACCGTGGGTTGTGTGGGCTTCATGGTGGGGGGTGAAGTTACAGCCGATGGTTTAGGATCGGCCGTTGTGCTCTGCGTGTTTTGTGATACTGAGAAAACAGGATAATTCGGCAGAGCTTACAATGGGTCGAGCAGACTTCCTGACGAGGCTAACTCCTGCGCTATAGATTTAACGCTATTTGCTATCATCGGCTTAAGCGTTGTTACGAGAGCCGATGATTGGTTTATCAAAGTGTGGTGCACAGACTGATTAATCATAGCCGATAATTCGGCTTGAGCATGCAGATATCGGCTTGCCTGTTCTGTTACACCTGCATCTCCCAGGGCATTGACCGTCGGTAGGGCGGATTTTTGAGTGACGCCGCGTCTAGTTTTCTGATAGCAACTTAGCATCATCTCTTCCAGCGCGGCCTTTCGAGCTTCAATTTCTTGACGTTGCTCTGCAGATAAATCGTCCATTGTTGGGACGATTATAGCCTCTGCGTTGAGATCTGATGGCGGAATTGACTTCCCTGATGAAGACATTGTGAGTCCCATCGGGCGTGCCAAGAGTGTGTTGGCGCCAAAAACTTGATGTAGGGTTTCTGACAGCAGCACACCGGACGAACACCGGGTTCAGAGCGTGCCAGTCGATTTGACCTGTAACCGACAAGGTAAAGAATATAAAATTCACGCAAAGCCGATCGTAAAGACCAATCGGCTTATACTCAATCAGCTTGAAGCCGATTAAGATCAAGGTAGTAAGATAAGTCTGACTAGCCGATTAAGGCTAATTAGATGATAAAGACAGATCGATTCTGAAGAAGGCGATGCGCAACAAAATCAGAATAAATCGAACCTGGGGTGTAATTGACGAAGATCAACAATCGGCGATGCGCAACTTTATTGATCAAGATCGATTACAGAGACTAAATTACAAAAGCTACTCCTAGTCGACAGGAAGGAAGAAAGTAAAAACTGGTTGATTGTATTGTGTTGATGATGTCCTTGCTGCTCGCTTCGGTCCTTCCTTTATACCTTTGGCCGATAGTGTCCTGTTACAATACGCTTCAAGCCCGTATCCGTATCGGCCATATCTTTGAACAGTTATTTCCTAACAAATCTTGCCGTTAGCATAAATATCTCCAAACTTTCTTAACTTGTCTGTTAACGTCCATATCTTTGATTTCATTGCCGATTATGGTTAGACTTGCTAAATTTTGGTGAAAACAGTATCCGTCGATAAGTTCCGATATTCTTTGGAAAGCTTAGGTGAGGAATGAGGATCAAATTACAAGTTCCGACATATTATGGTTTTAAGCCGCCGTGCAGCATTTGGATGGGATAGTTTTGACTACTGATTGGAGACAAACCAGCAGCCATCGCTTACGGTGGATGTATAGTATACGTAGAAATACTTGTACACTAAGGCCCTGGTTTAAGAGGCTTAAAACTAGCTTCACTTCAAAAAATCAGTAAGCCCTATAAGCTCTGCTTTTAAGCTGGTTTTGGTATAAGCTAGAAAACATATATATAACTATCAAAAGCTCAAAGCTGAGCGAGATCTATTTCTGTAGTTTATTACTGAGAAAAATTAGATATTTGTCAAACGGCATCTTATAAAAAACTACAGCTGCTTTTCAGTCCAAAAAACTAAAAAACAGTTTTTAAAAAGAGTTATAGCTCCTCCAAACAAGCCCAAAGTATAGGAGACATACTATAAATCGCTTGTAATCCGGTACGTGTATCCCTTGTAATGCGGATGATTGATATTGCTGATTGGGTAAACTCTGGTCCAGTTGCTCTTTGCACCATGCCGACACAACTGCGGTTTTACCAATTTGAGGGCAACCACAGTAATTTTTTATTGAGGACCATCTCTTCGTTGCAACTGTGCGGCATCTCTGTCCTCCTCCCTCAAATACTTTTTCATCACAACACCTGGCAATATCCGCTTTATCCCCTTTTCCTTCCCCCATTTGCTTCCCCTCAAACTCTAAAATTAGAGTTGTTGTTTTCAAACTTTTCCTCAAGTTTTTTGAATAGAAAGTATTTGTTGACCATTTTCGAAAGTTTTTTGAGCCAAAAAATTTTGAACTAAAAGTTTTCGAACCAGAAGTTTTGAATCAAAAGTTTTTGAAATTTCGCATTCTGAAATTTCCCCACTTGAAATTTTTCCGATTTGAAATTTCTTGAGTTGAAATATTTTCAGTTGAAAGTTTTCGATTTGAATTTTTCCTAGTTGAAATTTCCCTGGTTGAAAGTTTGTGATTTAAATTTTTTCAAATTGAAATTTCCTAAGTTGAAAATTTTTGTTTAGAAATTTTCAAATTTGAAATTTTTTCTAGTTGAAATTTTCCCAATTCGAATTTTTTGAGTTGAATATTTTTTATTTGAATTTTCCAAAGTTGAAATTTTGTCTAGTAGAAAAAAGTTGGTTGAGGTGACATTGTGAATACTCGAAGAGAGGTGCTTCAATGCTTTTATTTTTTATAGTTGCACAAATATTAAAGCATGAATGAAAGGTAGATGAAGATTACTTACCTCTTCGCTTGCTTCAAGATTTGTGCAACTTGTATTAGAAAGGAAAGCATTGAAGCACTGCTCATACTCGAAGTGTTAGGGTATTACAGATAACATATCTTGTACTATTCTTATTAGCATGGAATGTGTCAAATATTCTTGTTTAAACGGTTTCTTTGGATTCTGCTTTTAGTCTTTGTGGAAGATTGTTGGACGAGAGAAGAACATGTCTAGACGGTGGAAATGCTTCTAAGCGTGAAAGACTGGGAACAGAATGACGCACAAGATCAAGACTCTTTCCTGCGTGGACTGTCTTTGCATTTCCTGTGTAGTGTAATGGAACCCAGCTCAGCTACTCCGAGAAAAAAAAGGAAAGAACAGAACAGTAGCTGACTCACAAAATTAAAGACATTAGGGAACATTAGCTGACTCACAAAATGTCTTGACTCCACTAATTAGGATAAAAACAGAGAAAGATTTCGTTAACAGGATATCATTTCTGTAGTTCTTTTCAGGTTCTCCTTTTCATATTGTGTTTCTGTATTTCAAGACAATCGTAATTTTCAGGTCCTTCTTTTCAGATTGTGTTTCCACCTTTTTAGTTGAAGATAAATGTCATCATCAGAGTCAATTTCAGTGATCAATAAAGGTACAAAAAGTTTCCACAAACCGTCTTGGCTGGCAACAGTGATGGAATAAGAAATTGGTCACGAGTTGACTGACTTACAATAGACTAAGAATAATACCAAATCGCGTTCAAATGATGTCATACTGAATGTCGGATAAATTATATGAAACTTGAGCTACATTTAACAATATAGCAAAATAAAAAATACAGCAAAAAAGTAGACCAGAGCAAGTAAAATTTCTATACCCAATTAACGTAGACTTGATCCATTACGAGAAGATATCCTTTGTTACCCACCTCTACGGTACTATAATGTTAACCTACTCAATATAGACACAAATAATTATAAAAAAATCCCTAAACAATTTAGTTAGATAGGTTATGAGGAAGTCTCCTACAAAAATTCAATTGAAAACATGGCAATACATTAGGAGAAACAAAAAACATAAATTATGGTGAATAGTAATTTTTGTTTTCTCTGTCCATTTTTATTTTCTGATTTTCTTTTGAGATGAATTTGTCTTTTGCAATTCTCCCTGTGTAGATCGAATTAGATTTGAAATTTGGTGGTATAATAGATTGATTTTGTGTCAATATTTCTAAAGGATATCGCATTATAGCATCGTAAGGGCAGATCGTAGAGCATATTCCCTCCATCCGTACAATAGACAAATAGCATGTCTCTACGGCTCCATCTACAATGGAATCTATATGGACGAATAATACACAAATCAAAATAGGAGGTAAAATTACAATAACAAATTTATAATGATTTTATCTTGGAAGTATAAATTACATGTAAACATACACTGAATTACATCAGAAACCTCTTTTACACTCTCGAGAGTACATACTCCCACGTATGAAATACCACTTAAACTTATGCATTACACCGTATACGTAGTTATGATACCATTAATACTACATTGACTCAGTAAAGAACACATGACACGAAGAGAGAACTATCTAGCGCTTGGGAGTTGGGACAGATATGGTCACATGATTAATACTACATGACTCAGTAACAGTAGAAGCCTCTTCATTTGCCACCCTTATATGGAAATATGCTGGGTGCTTAGACTCAGGCAGGATCATAGGCTTATTGCTTAGCATTGCAACAACATCTAACATGGTCGGTCGATCAGCTGCATTCTCTTGTACACACAACAATGCAATGTTAATGCATCTCTCATTTCTTCCGAGTGACACTGGGGAACCAATGATGCATCAACGAGTTCAAGCCATCTTCCCTCTTCCCATAACTGCCGTGCCTGTAAGGAATTTCATCACACAATGTAAGTAGGACACCACATAATTAAACAAAACAATTTTACATGCTTCCTGTGTGTCTATAAACTCACATATCCAAGGAGATTAATGAAGCCTCCACATTGATGGAGACCGGAATTCCTTTTTCCGCTAAGGATCTCGAGAATTAGAACACCAAAGCTGAATACATCAGATTTGATAGAGAAGAGGCCCTCGGAAGCATACTCAGGAGCCATGTAGCCACTAAAATGATGTATAATAATATAAGTGTTCATAAGTGGACTACTTTATATGAAACTTACTATGTACCAACCACTCTTCTTGTAGTCCTTTTTGAATGAGACATTGACATAGTGAAAAAATGGGGAAAATATAAATTATCGAAAAAATTGGAGGTAGGGAGCTTCACCCTCAGTCACTAAATATAGGTTATTTTAGACATTGACATAGTCTCCATTGTTTAACTAATTTGATCATTAATTCTTATATTGGTATGTTAAAAAGTAAAAAAAAAATATTCTGAAAATATTTTTCACAACAAGTCTTGTGGTATTATTTCCATATAGCCAGTTTAAATATTCTTTTATAGATTCACGATCAAAATTAGAAAATTTCGATTGCACTCATCCTAAGACATCATATACTTAGTGATAGAGGAAGTATTTAATTTTTTGCCAACCAGCTGCAATCCAACTAGACATCTAGGTGTTGTTTGGTTTGAGGAACGAACCTATCCCAAATCACCCAGTCCTACATATATTGGTGTTTGGTTAGCAGAATGGAATTATCCAATCTCTTACATATTCGGTATATGGATCGAGGAATGGAACGATCCATCTAGCACCACCACACTCCAAATTATACAAGTTGTGGGATGGGGTCATCCCATCAAATTTGTGGGTTGACAGTGACACCATTTCATATTGTGGGAGATGGCATCATTCCATCCTTGATGAGATGATTTCTGTCATAGCTAGACTTGTCAATGATTGGGATGTCAATTTTATGTCGAATACAGAGAGAGAGAGGGATGATGTAACATCCCAAAAAATTTGAAAATAGAAAAAAAATTAAAATTTTAAAATGTAATTGAATAAAAATTTTAATGGGAATCAAGATTTTAATTTAAAATATCATCATTTTCCTTATTTTCTTGAATTCTGGTCTTAAGAAAAGAATAAGTGCAATGTTGAAATCATTTCTTCCAAAATAAATAAACTATGAAAATGAGATAGTACTAATGTCAGAATTAAATAAAAATATATGAATGAGATAGTCCTTTGAAATTTTTATTTCATCATCCTCAGTGTCTTGGAAACCGACCTGAAAAGTTTAAGAAAAAGAAAAGCCCATTTGTAGTGTCTCAAAAATCAAAAATAGAATCAATTTAAAAACTATATTATCAATGTCAAAATTTTATAAAAATATCTAGATCTTAACACCATCTTTAAATTTTTTGGTGACATATAAATATCCATGGATCAACCAGAAAAACTATCAAATAAAATAAACTCCATTTTGATAAAAAAAAATAAAGAACAAAAAAATGAAAAAATGTAATAGTCATATTATCAGAATTTTTAAAAATTACACGAGTCAATTATGAGCTAAAATTTTTACAGTATGGTAAAACGTTTCTCCATATCACTCACAAAAATGTTAAAAAATCTTGGACAAGATTTGATAGCCCAAGAAGGGTCTTCAGCCTTTCCTCCTCTTTTCACTGACATGTGGGTCCTTTCTTTGCCTGGTCCCACTTGCCAGCACCTCAAAACTTCCCAGACTTGCCTTGGACTCCTTGCTCTCAGCTGAACGCTCCATCGTCGTGTGAACTCGACTTCAACTCGGCACCGCCATCACTACTCCTGAACCCAGAAAATATCTAGCCTCTTCTTTACCAGTGCTGTGCTACTCTCTCTCTCTGTCTTTCCCAGTCAATCACAGCTTCCAGTGAGCTCGCTGTTCTGAACAACTGACTTCAGCCGCCGTATAGGACAGTATCTCGCCATACCCTGTAATCCTGCAACCCCATGCCCTGCTCTCATCATGACCTGCGTCAGCTTGACTCTTCAAGACCCACGCCGCTATATCCCTGGATGCGATTAGACACGCTAGTTCAAATACTGCAGCACCGCCTTCGCCGCCTAGTTAAGGCCAGCCAATAGCTTCCTTGAGTCGCCACATTCCCCCCGAAGCATCATTTTCCCCCGAAACCTTCCACCAGCTACCCAATTCCACCATGATCACCGAGCTCCATCAAAAGGGACAAAACCCAATTCTGGCAATATAGTGAATACTAACCCAATTAATCAGGCTTGAAGCAACCTGGGGCATCCGTAGACTCCCCACCACGTTCAATCTCAACTCAAATCGGCTCTTACGCTGTTGCCCTATGTCCTTTCTTCTTAATGCCTACCAATCGGTGGTGAGCCACCCCAGCCATTACCTGTCATCATTAACTAGAAAAATGGGTTCCTTAGAAATCCTGGAAGCTTCGCATCCCCTTCACCAAGCTCAAGCTCCCTTCTTCTACCCCCACGGCCGCTCGCCACCATCACCATTGCGCCTCATCGGTGGCAGGCCACCTCGCCATCATTCCGCTATCGCCGATAGGTCCCTTGGGTGTGCGGTAGCTTGCTCCTGCTCGTCGGGCTCATGGCTGGCCAGTCCCGGTTCGTCCCACCATCCCCTGCTTCGGCGCAGTGCCATATGGGACCAGCTCATCAGCCAACGCGAAGAGGTAGAATGATTCAAATGGTGAAATACGCTTTCCTGATTTGAAAACGTATTTCTCATTTTTAGCCTAATTTCCAAATCCTAGCAATTCAAGTGCTTATATCTTTTACATATTAGCTCCAAATCTAATGAAATAAATTTATAAATTCATTTAAAATCATGCAGTTTTAGAATTAAAAAGTATTTATTTTTAAACCTCATTTCAAATTATTTGAATTAAGATTTAAACAAACCTTAAATATGAACACCATTTGAAATATGAAAACCATAACTCCTAAAATAATGAAATAATTTTTTACAGACTTTCGAAAACATATAAAACCCATTTATGCAAAAATATTTAATTCTTAAAATCTGGACATAAGTTTAAAATTTAAAATTAAATAAAATATAGGATATACTTTGTTAAGAGTTTTTGCGAGTTAATTATAAAATAAACACAGAAAATTTTAAAATATTCCAGAGCTCATGGGAACTCCATATCTATAATGAAATCAGAATTTAGACTTAGTTTGTATCAAACTTTAATTAAGGTATTTTTCATTATATTCCTTATTTAAATAATTGTAGCTTGTGCGAATAAGTTCTAATCTTCGTAAAACTAATTCCTATGCCTTAGTAAGGCCATAATACCCTTGTTTATGTAAATATTTTTTATATTTGTTTAAGTTTGAACCAAGTTTGTAATTGATCTTGCTTTAAATATATACATAAGATTAGTATATAAATGAAACCCATAAAATAAATGATAATATAAAATAAAATAGTTTGTAAATACTCTATAGGACCATATTATCTAATTTTACAAAAACAAATATTTAATGTTTGACTCAGTTTAAACCAAATTCCTAATTTGCATTACTTCCCATATACAAAAAGCTAAAATTTGAATAACTATTATCATTAGATATTAATACATGAAAAACTAGTTCCTAAATGTCCTATATGACTAGACCACCTAATACAGTAATTTTTTTAAAAATAGGTCATAGTATGCACTTAGCCCCTTAAACAACACATGCTTTCATGTGATAAATATACTTTAGGGTTTAACATATAAACAAATATATATATATATATATATATATATATAAATGTTAGCTCATGTAGGACTAGTCTCAAAACATTCCTAAGGTCAAGACCATATTAATCTACAAAAAAATTAATTTGAACTAAATTCATAAAGATTTTATTTTCTATATATATATAAACTAAAAAGTTAATAACTTTCACAAATCAAAGCTAAAATATGCAAAACTAGTTTCAAGACACTTCTAAAATCAAGACCTACTAATGCTACAAAAATAGATGCATATCTATGTAAATTGCAGTCGCAAATCTAAAACGAAATCTAACCATTTTATAATGTAAACTTAAAAATATATAAGATTAGGAAACAAATACAATATCACAAATAAACACTAATACCAATAAAACCAGATTAAAAATGCTCCCTAAGGTAAGACCGTCCTATTCTATAGAAACAATTCTAATTAAACATGTTTTGCATTTGAATCCTATTAAAAGTCTAACCCCTTGTGCTATATATAGCTGGATGTGCACAGGACTTGCACATAGTATGGGGGTGATTATTGTCTGAGTCGGATTAAAGACTGATCTATAGGTTGTTAGCAAGCCAATATTACCTTACAACTATAGGTGCTGGTATGGAATGGACTTAACCTATTAAGTTATTTAGAATTAGCTTTGCGCATTGGAAGGCTGGAGTACTTAGAACTAGCATTGCCCTATACAATTTGACATATATTATACATCCACCGTAAGCGATGGCTGCGGTTTTGTCTCCAATCAGTGGTCACAACTAATCCATACATCCAAATGCTGCACGTACGGGGGCTTAAACCATAATATGTTGGAACAAGTAATTTGATCCTCATTCCTCACCTAAGCTTTCTAAAGAATATGGGAACTTATCGTTGGATACCAAGAAGTTAAAGGAGGAATTTATAAAAGTTCAAGACCTGTAGTGCATTTTTGTCTTTAAAAAAAATCAATTGAATGATTCAAGAAAGCGTGCGTGATCTATGGTTTCAAAGGTATTGATTATTGAAAGGAACCGATCACAGGACAACTTTTTCCAAATGATGGTGAATTGGTCATAGATAAGACCGAGTTGATCAGGAAGAAAATTCTTCAGATTCCTTATGAATAAAACAACAAGCTGGCAACTAAGCCACACGTAGCGATGGGTACGACAAGGGCGTTTACCAGCTTCTACAACGACAGTCTCCTCCACTTCTCCAACGACAGCTTCCAAATCACAGCAGATGTGCCCATACGTGAAGGGCGTGACCATGTGAACGATCGAAGAATGCTCGACGGTATCAAAGGGTTTATTATTGAAAGCAGTTCACTGATAAACTTTCCAAATGATGGTGACTAGGTGATAGATAAGACTTAGTTGATCTGGTACAAAATTCTGCGAATACGTACGGAAATTCCTGTATGCAGGGGCCTTACAGAAATGATAAACCCTCCGATCTGAAGGACAAGTTTTTTTTTATATATAAATACTTTGGATGACCTTGGAGATGATACTTCGATCGTTAATGCTTAGTATAAAATATTAGTAAGTAGTTATAAACTATAATATTATAATAATATTTTTGATGATGAAAATAATCATATAATTTTTGTGTGGCTATTCTAAATATTTAGAAATATATTAATGGTGAAAGCAAGAAAAATTTGGCACGCACCGATATAAAATTGACTAGTGTTTCAGACCGGAGAGAGTATCCAGCTAACAAAAGGCCTGCACTTAACTTGCTCTATTTTATTCCTAGCTCGGTTTTGATAATTGAGATACAACCGGTTGGATCTGATAGTTTTAGTTTAGAGTTTATAGCTATGGTTGATCTCAAGATCTCTCTTTTTAGAGTAAATTTCATAGAATCTTAGATTTTGCGGTTGTTGTTACACAAAATATAAGATATTATTGCTTGTATCACTTAACCCTAAGTATTGTAGACCGTAATAATATTTCACAAAACCCCCATCTCATTACAATTACTCCTCCACAATCACGACCGCACACGACGTTGATCAGTTGTTCTCTCTCCTTAATGCCTCTAGACACATAACTGAGGTCCTTGCACGCTACTACTTCCAGAAGCTCATCCTCGCCATAACTATAATATCTAGGGTTTTGTGAAATATCATGACCATAATATCTAGGGTTAAATGGCACAAACCATAATATCTAAGATTTTATACAACAGCTACTGTAAAACTTCTATCGAATTTACTCCCACCACTACAGAAAAGGACAACACTGCCGGATCAACATCAGCATCACTGCCGGATGTTGACCCGGCACTCCCTAACTGGCAGTGATAGTCGGGACTATCACTGCCGGTTTATATTATACAACCGGCAGTGATAAGGCTTATCACTGTCGGATTTTTATGCATAACCGGCAGTGATAACAACTTATCACTGCCGGTTGTTATTTTTCAACCGGCAGTGATAACACATTATCACTGCCACTTAATATTTTCCAACCGGCAGTGATAAGGTGTTATCACTGCTAGTTATTTCTCTAAAACCGGCAGTGATAAGTACAGTGCCATATTATCCTCTAAAACCGGTTACATAATTTTTTTTTGTATTATATGTATGATGTAACGCTGTACTATATATATATATTGTACAGTACATGTATTCTGTACGGTATATGTTATGCGCAATATTAATGAAGTATTGGTAATGAATAATTCAAATATATTAAATCATCATAATATTTAACATTGAATACTGAATACTCATTTAATCATGACAATATTAATGAAGTATTTGTAAAGCATAATTGAAATACAGTAAATCATCGTAATATCTAATTATTACATTGTTCATTGACAATCGTTCACATTTCAGTTAATTGTAGCGTGTGGCTCGTAAAACTCACCCTTTGGGTTGATCACTTCTCGAACGATGAACCCAGCCATCTGCTCTCGAAGGGCTTCAACTTCGCTGTCAAGTAGGCTGTTGGTGTCGAGCTTCACGCGCTGTCATTGAAGAAAATGATGCATTAATTAGTGTTGTAGTTTTTATAAAGAAATGTAGGCGTCAACATGTAATGATATACCATCTCGCCATTGTAGTCGGTACTGTCAGTGACGAACATGTGTATGTGTGTCATTACGTAGTATGCACATAAATTGTTCCCTTGCGGCTGTCTTAGGTACGAAAAATCGGTTTTTATTCTGAACTTCTTCGTGAATGGACGGTACCGCGTACTCTTCTTGCGTTATTTTGTGTACGCCCTGTGTATGGTTATGAATACTCATTAAACTTAATTAGGTGCAATTAAGTGCAATGGAATGAAAGATTACGGGAGCAATAACGCAACGATAGAGTTTACCTGTCTAGCAATTCTATTACTTCTTTGTAATTGTTTGTCGGTTTCCTCATTGAGTCCAATACAGTGATCATGCTATCGTCTAACGTAATGACGAGAAGGATCCAGTGAAAGCTGCAGAAGCCCATTAGTCATGACATAGTGTTGCACATGATAAAACTAACTAGTAGGTAGGGAAACACGTACTGAAAGTTGTAGGGTAAAAGTACGTAGGTCTTGTCTTGTAAGTTTAGCAGCGCCTTTAGTACGTACTCCTCGATCTCTCTCTCCGTCCATGGATCTTTAATAAGTTTGCAGCTGACAAGGCCAGGATCGAGGAATCCTACCCTTTCATTTAAGTCCGCTCTGAGTGTCATTGTCTCCATTCTACATAAGAAAGAAGTTAGACACTAAGTTTCGGGAAACTGAAACTTGGATGTCAAATCTATCCACAATGCTTCCTTGATTTCATCGGGAACATACGACGGGCAATCGCCACGACGTGTCCATGAATTGTAGATGATGGGCACGTTATCTCTAGCTAGGACCCCGCATGCTGTTCAATATGGCCCAAGCAGTGATCTTTGGTATAAGCGGTTCATTGATCGCATTAAGCTCTCGATCACCTTTCGTTCACCGTCGCAACTTGTTAGGACCTCGGCGGCGATCTTGCCTCTGTTCACGTGATGTCTGGCCCTGCATTTTGACTATTTCATTACTCGTCTAATCGGTATACGTAAAGATTTGGTCTAAAATAATTACCTCGTGTACGTTTGTTGCCTTGGTTTGCTGCGGGCTGAGGAACCTTGTCAGGCTTTGTTCCGGGCTTTGGTTCAAATGCTCAGCGCCATCCAGCACTTGTTCCTAGTTAGCGGCCATGTGCAGCTTATTTATCTAAAATTTAAAATTAACAAAGGCATGAGATGAATGTGATGGTATACGTATAAATTGGTCACGCACGAAGTTGTGGACCGAAATGGACTAACTAGATACGGTGACCCGCATAATTAATTTATGATAATAATACGGTTTGGTAAATACGGTTTGTAAGGAAATACGGTAATTAAAATGTGATACCAAATATACTAAATAGAACTTTGGTTCAGTATCGGTAAATATTATAATATTTCGGTTCGGTATCGATTCTGTTTCCAATATACACATTTGACCATTACTCTATCTAATTATACGTTAGTACACAATATTACACACATTTGGCCATTACTTTCATAAATCTAGTGATATTATTTTCATGCGAAACTACACTACTCGGAATGATGATGTTACGCCTAATTTCATAAAAATTACTGAAAACAAGTCGGCGCGGAGGGCGGCCAGACGTGCAGGAGGGCTGGGGCGGTGCGGAGTAGAGCCGGCGCGGTGGAGGGCCGGCGCGGAGGAGCGCCGACGTCGAGGAGGGCCGGCGTGGTGGAGGAGGGTGGGCGGTGCGGAGAAGCACCGGTGCGGTGGAGGGTCGGATGTCGAGGAGGGCCGGTGCGGTGGAGGCGCGGTGCGGAGGAGGCCGGCGCGGTGGAGGCATGGTGCGGAGGAGAGCCGGCGCGGTGGAGGCCAGCGCGGAGGCCCGACGTCGAGGAGGCCGCGCGGTGGAGGAGGGTCAAGGCGGTGCGGAGGAGCGCCGGCACGGTGGAGGGCCGGACATCGAGGAGCGCCGGCGCGATGGAGGCGCGGTGCGGAGGAGGGCTGGCATGGGGAGGAGGGCTAGCGCGGAGGACTAGTCGCGGTGGCTAGGGCACAGAGTGTGGGAAAAACGGCAAAACGGCGAAGTGTGGGAAGAAGACCGCGCGCTTCGTTTATATAGAGATAACAATCACTGCCGGTTCACGAATAAAATCCAGCAGTGATATAACTATCACTGCCGGTTGAAATTAGAACCGGCAGTAATACCTCCACATCACTGCCGGTTCTAATTAGAGCGGGCAGTGATGTGGAGGTATTACTGCCAATTCTAATTTCAACCGGCAGTGGTACCTAAACATCACTGCCGGTTTTTTCTCTAGAACTGGTAGTGATGTGGAGGTATTACTGCCGGTTCTAATTTTAACCGTCAGTGATACCACAACATCATTGCCGGTTTTTTCTCTGGAACCGGCAGTGATGCGGGTGGGCCCCAAAAGTAAGTGGCTAAAGCAAGCTCAAATTCAAACTAGCATAACTTTTGATATATAGCTCCAAAAAGGATGAAATAAATTTATAAATTTGTATAAAATCATGAAGTTTTTGAATATATGAAACATTGATTTTTTTAATCACAGAAAAATTAATTGAATTACAAATTTGCTAAGAACCCTACATGGACTTTACATAAATACTATAACACCATGAACATTAATTTGAATCTTTTTAATAAAGATTAACTTCAATGTGCTGGATATTGAAAAATACATGATTACAACTGGAAGCATATCCGTATATTACAGATTGGAGGCATGTTCTCCATACAAAATAAAGCATATCCATATATTACAAATGGAAGCATGTTCTCCATACAAAATAAAGTATATCCATATATTATTACAACTAAGCAACGATTCGACCTTCGTTATGATGATCACGGCGTATGTACGTAGCTTCCTCACTGTCTTCCATGAGACCTAGGTCGACGTGCTCACCAAAAGGAGGAAGCTCATCGAATTGGTTGTAGTCTTCCTCGTCGACTACATTGTCAACTCCGACAATTCTTCTTTTTCCTTGAAGAACCACGTGGCGTTCTTTGTCAGCCGGGTCCCGATCAAAAAAGATTTATGTAACGACATTAGCAAGTACGAATGGTTCTTCTCTGTATCCGATGTGCTTGAAGTCCACGGTAGTGATACCGTACTTGTCGATATTCACGCCCCCAGGGAGCCTGACCCACTGGCACCGAAAGAGAGGAACCTTCAAAGGCCCATAATCAAGCTCCCAAATCTCTTCTATGAATCCGTAGTAGGTCTGCATATTACCATTGCTATCGTAGGCATCTATACGGACTCCACTGTTCTGGTTGGTGCTCTTGTTATCTTGTGCTCTCGTATAAAACGAACATATTTCTTCACAACCCCCATGAACCTCTCGAAAGGGTACATCTGATGTAGAAACACATGGCCAAGAAACTGTATCTCTTTCACAATATGAACAGTGAGATGGACCATAATATCGAAAAAGGATGGAGGGAAGCACATCTCAAACCGACATAGAGTGTGGATCACGTCTTGCTGCAGCTTATCCAGTTTCATTGGATCAATGACCTTTTGTGAAATCGCATTGAAGAATGAACACAACTTTATAATTGGGTCTCGCACTTTCTCTGGCAGAACACCCCTAATTGCAACAGGAAGCATCTGTGTCATTATCACGTGGCAATCGTGAGACTTCATGCCAATTAATTTCAAGTCTTTCATTGAGACTAGCCTCTTTATGTTGGCAGAATAACCGGACGGTACTTTGACTACGTGCAAGCAGTCACACACGCTAATTTTCTCTTTCTTGCTAAGAGTGTAGCAAGCTGCCGGAAGGTACTTTTTGCCTTTACCCAAATCTTCATGATGTAGCTCCTTCCTGAGGTTCATATCTTCTAGGTCCATCCGTGCTTTGAGTGTATCTTTTGTTTTGCCAGGTATGTCTAGTAAAATACCGAGCAAGCTGTCACACACGTTCTTCTCTACGTGCATAACGTCGATTGCATGTCGAACAAACAGGTGCCAATAAGGTAAGTCCATAAATACTGATCTCTTTTTCCACAAAGGAGCTGTACCACGGGAACACAGGACTGATGTACCGCCAGCTCCCTTTCCATGAATAATTTTAATGTCCTTTACGGCCGCAAATATCTCTCTTGTTGTTGCGATACGGATGGTCCTTACGAAGGAACCTACGATGTCGCATGTAACATATTTTTCTGCAGTATTTCAGCCACTGGCTACCTGTATCACTCAAGCAATGGACGCATCCGTTGAATCCTTTAATAGTCTGGCCTGAAAGATTACCGAGAGCAGGGTAATTATTGATGGTTACGAACAACAACGCGTGTAGCATGAAGTACTCTCTTTTATACTCACCCCATAGCCATACACCGTCGTTCCACAATAACAGAAGATCTTCAACCTGTGGTTTCAGGTACACATCGATATCGTTGCCAGGTTGCCTTGGCCCTTGGATCAACAGCGGCATCATAATGTACTTTCGCTTCATACAAAGCCAAGGAGGAAGATTGTAGATACATAAAGTCACCAGCCAAGTGTTATGACAACTGCTCATGTTGCCGAAAGGATTCATCCCATCCGTACTGAGCCCGAACCTTATATTCCTCACATCACATGCAAAGTGTTTCTTGTATTTTGTATCAATGTTCCTCCACTGCGCAGAGTCATCATGGTGTCTGAGCATTCCATCCTTCTTACGCTCCTCAGCGTGCCATCGCAGCAATTGAGCATGCCTTTTGTTCGCAAACAGACGCTTCAGACGTGGGATTATAGGGAAATACCACAACACCTTGGTTGGGGGTCTTTTTTTCTTACGATGCACTTCGATGTCGGCATCACCGCGCTTATAACGAGATGCCTTGCAAACGGGACACGCATCCAATTTTACAAACTCATTGCGATACAATACGCAATCGTTTGGATATGCGTGTATTTTCTGTGCTTCCAGTCCCAATGGGCAGACAATCTACTTGGCCTGGTACGTGGTTGCTGGCAACATGTTTCCCTCTGGGAGAACGTCTCACAGGAGACCTAACAACTCTGTGAAGCTCTTATCGGACCAACCATTGCTTGCCTTCAACTGCAGCAGCGTTAGCACAACATGCAGCTTTTTGAGGTCCTCCTTGCAGCCCGGATACAAAGGTGTTGTAGAGTCCTCTACCATACGTTGGAACTTCTGAAAATCCCTTTCACTCATGTGGTCCTCCTCCCCATCATGCAACATCTGTTCTAGATCATCTTCATGGTTATCGACGAATGTATCATCTTGGGTGTACACGAACGTATCCTCGACCGCCGTGGAGTCGTTGTCTTCGTCATCATCATCAATCGGATGATCTTCACGTAAAATCTCATTTTCACCATGCTCAGTCCAACAGGTATAGGCAGGCTTGAAACCCCTTCGAAGCAAGTGTGCACGAATCGCCTCAAGATTAGAAAACTGCTTCTCATTCTTGCAATCGACGCACGGACAACAAATGTAGTCCGTTAGCTTAGTTGACTTGTACGCCGCAGCCACGCTCATAAAACTAGTCACACCGTTAAAGTACTCTCTATCGCGACGTTCCGCTTCATACATCCATCTTCGATCCATCTGCAAATATTTATAACAAATAAAATCTCAGTAAATCAATAAGTGGTCACAAATTATTTTATTCATTTAATTTGTTACGTACCGCTAATTAATCAAGAAATCCATTTCTAAATCTCACTATTAAAATCAATTAAATAATTGCTATTACTTATAATGGTCTGTCCGGTAAATTTGTATTACTCACAAAAAGTATTAAATTAATATACACCAAGTAAAGAAACAATAATAAGTAATGAGATACAACAACAATTAATTATGTAGTGCTGTCGTACTTAACATATTAAACGCAATCACTAATTTGGTCCTCATAAAAACATAAATTCAAGCTACATCGGATGCCTCTTTATGTCGGATCGGATATTTGTCGGATAGTATCGGATCGGATAGGGATACAGATTTTTTTTATAATAATACGGATTCGGATTCGGTACCTCACTATGCGTCGGATACAGATACGGATTCGGATAATCCGGATATTGATGGGTCGGATATCCGAATATACGTGTGGGCTGGGCCAAAACTACAATTTTGGCCCAAAAAGGTTTCTTAATTTTAGAATTGTTTTTTAATTTAATTAATCCATAAAGCAAGTTTCAATTATTAAAATTAGCAGACCAATTTCAAAAATTATGAAATTTTTTTGAGAATTTTTTTTGAGAAAGTTCCACAAATAATAAAACATTTAAAAATTTATTTTCAAGGTTTTATCAGATTTTAAATTTTCTCAAAAATTCAAAACTTCCTCTTCTTAATAGGAAAATATTTTAAATAATTAGCTAAAAAGCATAAAAACTCATAAATACATAATTTATTATTTAAAATATAATTCAACAAAGAATATAAATACTTTTTCTAGACACATGATATCTAAATAATTACATACAACGACAATTAATTATGTAGTGCTGTCGTACTTATCATATTAAACGCAATCACTAATTTGGTCCTTGTAAAAACTTAAATTCAAGCTACATCTAAATCTCACTAATCACTGTACATATAAAAAGGTGGTGAATTCAAATCTAGTCTTTAAATTAGAGCTCTAATTGTGCTCATTATGCAATCGATAATTCTCACAGCCAACAACCATATAGAACGTAATATCCAACAAAAACCAACTACAAATAAAATGTACATCAAGATACGAACCGTAG
Source organism: Otatea glauca (assembly GCA_036346275.1). Taxonomy (NCBI): domain Eukaryota; kingdom Viridiplantae; phylum Streptophyta; class Magnoliopsida; order Poales; family Poaceae; genus Otatea; species Otatea glauca. Next base: position 19,272,196 of record CM070713.1, read on the forward strand.
ATTACGAATTAGAAGTGAATTCCAACAAATTTGAGAGCAAAAATTCGCCCCCTCTCTTCCCCAACCGAGCAAGAACAGAGCTCCGCTCTGTTCTGGAGGTGGGGCAAGTACGAAGGGTATATATAGTGTCAAATTATCACTGCCAGTTCTTTTTCAATACCCGGCAGTAAAATATCAATGCCGGTTCAATAATATAATCCGGCAGTGATACTCTCTGCCGTTCGCGCGTGAAAATTTAAGGTAAATCTTATCACTGCCAGTTATTATTTACCAACCGGCAGTAATATATCACTGTCGGTTTTATAATACGAACCGGCAGTGATACTGCTCTCCTGTTCGCGCGGGAGAATTTAGGATAATCTTATCACTGCCGGCTTTTATTCACAAACCGGCAGTGATGTATTACTGCCGGTTGGAGAAAATGAACCGGCAGTGATATTTCTTTACTTCGCGCGGGAAAAAACTATTGTGCAACCGACAGTGATAATACAATCACTGTCGGACCTCACCCAACACTGATGTGGCGTCGCGGATATACCCCTCTGTAGCATTGTCCTCTTTTGATTCGCTTAACTCTTGGAGACTTGGATGCGCTGGTCGCATGTTGGGCATCGACCGTAGAAATGACCAGACAGGTAGAAAATTTTTTATTCCATCGGTGGGCGTCGTGCTTCCGTTGTGCTACCTCATACTGTGAGATGACATCAACATTCAAATTGTGTTGCACATATTCGTTGTTTTATCTGGAGACGATTATATCTCTTTAATCGAGTGTCCGTTTTGTATTTCATTTGAACCGTTGTGTTCTATAAGTTGATTTTGATAAAATAAGACCCATATATATAAAATATGTTTTGAAGTTATATTGATAAAATTGTTTATTATATATCTCTAAATGTGTGGAAGTTAAGGATGATACGAATAAGTTTTCTACTCTATCTCAAATCTACTGCTACACAGAGTCTGTTATGTATCACATAAATATGTACCACTATGAATGGTTCTGAAACATCACTAATGTTCCCATAAAAATTTCATATGATAATCAAATCTAAGGAATTTTTAAACATTCTGATAGTGTTACTGTCCAAATAAAAGGCTCACCGACAAAAATGCAATCAAATGGAAAATAGTGCAAACCAAGTTAGAACAATTTGAAAAAAAATTTGGATGGTCTTGACGGATCAATAATATTTCCATGAAATTTTTAGATGATAATAAATCCTAAGGAATTTTTAAAAATTAGGATAGTTCTACTAAAGGATTACCACCAAATTTCAACCAAATACAAAATGGTTCAAACCACATTATAAATTTTGAAAATTTTTGTGGATGGTCCTCAGGCATCACTAATGTTCCATAAAATTTTCATATGATGATCAAGCCTGAAGCATCATAACTTTTCACCACCACCATCGCCGGCCAACTCCCCGACGTGGTATTTGCGCTCACGCTCTGCTGTGGCGACGTCATCAACGTCACCGCTTGCAGTGAGTGCATCACCACCTCATTCCATGACGCACGACAGATGTGCCTGTAGAATATTTGTACAATCACTATACAACCAATAGTTATATACCTCATTATCCCACTTTTTCGTATAGTAAAGCGTAAACTGTTGTATCAGCAGGCGTTATTTCCAATACCACGGTGAGGGCACCCTTGGAGCAATCCATCTCCGAAACCCCGCACTACTATAGCCTTCCAATGTATAAAGCTAAATCTAAGTAATTTAATAGGTTAAGCCCATTTCCATACTAGCACTTGTGGTTGTAATGGTATTCTTGGATTACACAACACTAAGTTCGATACTTAATCCGACTAGAGCGAGAACACTCCCCCTATCTACGTGTAAGTCTCATGCACATACGGCTATTACCATAACTCACCCATGTTAAATCATAATTTTATTTTTATTTTCTACCAAAATATTAGTAACCTTTAATTATGTCCAATCATTTATAGTTACAAAGAGCAACATGCCTAGTCATCTATTATCCCATTATTCAAGCATGGCTAAACAAGTGCATATATAATCATGTCTAGTCATCTATTATCCCATTATTAAAGCATGGCTAAACAAGTGCATATATAATCGAGGAAAGCTATTTGACATTATTAGATATCTAAGCCTAACTTAAGGTTACCAAGGATGTTAAGTTAATATTTACTAAGGAAGTTCCATAAAATGTGGGTTATACCTACCAAAACCACAATATAGCATGTTTATTGTGAGGTCCCTATTTTTGATAATAAATATCAATAATGGGTACCATGTGTATACAGTACTAGTCCCATGATCAGTGGCTAGTACGCACATTCACAAATTGATGTCACAACCACACACATATTATATTGCAACAGCGGAAGTAGTTCTTACATATTAATCTTACAAACCAAAATAGGCTTTTGCAGTGGAGGCAAATATATCTTGTAGTATGCCTTTAACCCATTATCCTCACAGGCAACTGATAAGGTAAACCCTAGAAAAACTCATCATTAACATCCCCGAATCCTGCTCAAAGTACGTATCATCAGGGTAATCTGGTTCTTCACCTAAAAAAATATCAAAGAGAACAAGTTGAGTACTTACGTACTCGCAAGACTCTGGTAAATCCTATAATACATGCAAGCCAATTCAAAGGAAGGGCTTCTAAAGTTAATTTGCATAAAGCAAAATTTGAATTGTAAATCAAGTTGTAATTTGCAAAATGAAATTTGTAAAAGCAAGTTTGACTGATATGAAAGTAACAAGTAAGGCATAAGTAATAACTCACAGTCCTCCATGATGTGAGCATTGAGACATCCAATTCCTGTCAACACCATACTTTGCCAACACGAGGCAAACCGATGAAACCAAACCCTTTTAAAAATAATCAAACATCTAACTATGAGATGACTTTACCTAGTGCCCATAACCGCGGGCACGGCTTTTTGAAAAGATTTACCCTCTGCAGAGGTGTACAACTTTACCCATAGGAAATGATCAACCTCTTTTGCCAGGCCTACACAATTTCTTTGGTGTGTTGGCAAGGAGATCATTACATAACTGTTACATTACCTAGTCCTAACTTTGCACTAGCCTAGTGACGACAAACCCATACTATGGCAGAAGAACTTGGAGCATAAATATGATAGAACTCCCCATAGTATGACGTACACCGTTGCATCGCAAACGTTTGTTCCATTATCACCTCAATGTGGACATCCCTTCGAGCAATCCATAAGGAGATAGCCCGTACTACTCCAGCCTTCCAATGTACAAAGCTAGTTCTAAGTAACGTAGTAGGTTAAGCCTGTCCCGTACCAGCACTTGTGGTTGTACGTATTTTTTGGCTTGAAAACAACACATAGTTCGGTCCTTAATCCGATACGGGCGATAATCTCCCCCTACACTACGTGCAAGTCCCTTGTACTTTGGCTATTGCCAATAATCATCCGCATCTAAACCATAGTTTTATTTTGAGTTTTTAACAAAATACCAGCAACCATCATCATGTCTCAATATCTCCAATGATCAGTTTATCCATTTTGTTCATCCCAATTCTAAAGCATGGCTAAGCATGATTATTAAATCGCATATACCCAAAGTGACATTATATATTGTCTAACCTTAATTCTAGGTTTATCAAGGTTCACATATCAATTCTTATCAAGGAAGTTCCATAAGTCCACAGGTATAACTACCATTGCCCACAACATAGCAAAGTTTAATGAACATACGCATGCAATAAAATATTTAATAAAACATTTGTAAAACTGGGATCAATATGGTCAAAGAGGGTGCTTGCCTTGCTTGTTAATTTCAGTCACGAAGTCATAGTCGACCATAGCTAACTCTGGAACGTCGGAGTCTAGATGTAGTTCAGTGAAAATATAGCAAATAATGACTTTTAATAAAGGCAAAAAGAAATCTGATGGAAAATCAAATAGAAATCTATTACATAGAACAGGTGTGACTTACGGTTGGGGTTTCTTGATTGCATGTGTTTTGTTATGAATTCAAGATGCAAAAATTATTCACAAAATTAAGACATAAGTCACTTTTGTGCATCTAGGGTCTAACTCTAAATTTTCCATATTAATTTAGAGACAATAAAATGTTTAACTCCTACTGTTTTCTCGGTCCAATATCTTTATTTTGGCCTAGGTTGAGATATAGATATTATATTATATTTTTATTTTGTTTATTTTGTTTTATTTTTTTCTAGGTTGGACTAGTCCTCCGGCCCAAAGGGCCCAGCCGAAGTCCCCATCCAACCCTAAACCTAAACCTACCCATTGTCTACCCCCCTCTCTCTCCCCTTCATTTCCTCTCAAGCGTCGCACCCCTCCCTTTCCCCTTCTCTTGCTTTCGCACAACACGCCCGAGCTTCGGCTCTTCCTCTACTCACCGTTCTTCAGTTCTCGGCCAACCGCACCTCTACCGGCTCTGGGCGCCGCCGCTTCTCCCCATGGCGCCGCCTCACTTGTTCTCCCTCGTGTCGAGCGCCCCTCTCCATCTCACACCGCCTCTTTTCCATGGCATCGCCGACACCTCTCGGGCGAGCCAGCCGTCGCCTTCTCTGTGGGCCGAGCGCCGCCGCGACTTTCGACTCCAAGCACCGAATGGCTTCCCCTCTCCGAATCTCGCGGAGAATCGCCGGATCTAGCATTCTCGAGGTAAATCTCCCCCCCTCTCTATCTCTACTTCCTCTCCCCTTACCCTATATTCTCCCTTCTTCACACCACTTGCCTTTGCCTCTATCGCCATAGCACCGGTGCTCCCGACGCTAACGGTGAGGATGTGAACTGGTGGGCCGTGCGCATGAGGGCAGGATGGCCACCCGTGCCGGCTACCACCTCATCGGCCACGGGTACACTCAAGCTAAGTGAAAACCCCTCTTTCCTCTCTACTACTATAGAAGTTACCAATCTTGTTCCGGCTCAAGCCGATTGTCGTTGAAATTTGTATGAACAAAATTTAGTGTTCATGAATTCCGGTGATTGAAATGCGCATTATCAAATTGGTTTGTCTACTGTGCAAAAGAGTTTGATAAGATATATTTATTTAGATATTGAAGTGATAGTTGATGCTTGATATTTTAGAGGTAGAGATTAATGCATGAATGCCTTCAATGAACCTTTTTGTAAATAATCCATGTGTGCTCTGCAATGAGGCCATTGGAATTCGGTGGCAGTCAGCATATGCTTTGGGTTTGGATGTGTGTGCTTGGTAGAACAATAAGTGTACTCAAATTATTTATGACACCATGCTTTGGTAGAATCTGATTCTTATATGGATGCTTTGCTAGTGAGATGATTAGTGCTAAAGGGGCTATTATTAAATCAGAAGGTAGTTTTGAACTGATGGTCCATATGTCTATGCTTATGCCTTAGATCTTTCTAAGTAGTTTCTTGGTGATAATGCTAAAATAGATAAGGAGCTAAAGTCATGTATGGCTTAATCAACACATTATGTTCTAATTTGAGCAACGACTAGGGTGCTTTTGTTTAATCATGCTTCCTCTTAATGCTGACTAGACTGTGACATTGAGACTCTTGTTTCATCATAGTTTTATCTCAGGTTAATGGTTTTAGAATGCATGAATATCCATGAATACATGCTAATGTGCAATTAATCTATAGACATAAAACTGTACCATAGCAGTAAATTTATCTATGGTTATTAATGTTGTCTTAGCTTATATCATTAGCAATATTGTTTGGTGTGCTAATTAAATGCTTAAGATGCTTTTTGCGGCTATAACTAGAGGAGAATATAGCTAATGCCTTGCACCTGTTTTCTTGCTGTAGGGAAAGGTGTAGAAGAAGAATGGCAGGAGGGAGAGACTGGTAGCTGTCTCCTTGTCCCTCTGTATTGGTTGGCTACCTCTTTTCTCAGCAGAAAAGACAGTGAAGAGAAGAAAAGGCAATGAAGAGAGTAGAAGAGGATGGCTGTGGGTAAGGGTGTAAATGTAGTTCTTGCTCTTTTACACTACCCCTAGCCGACATTGTTGGCTGGAAACAGATCGTGGAAGCAAAACATGGGATGGCTGGCAGGACAAGTGGAGAGAGACCAGTGCTAAAGGTGCTAGATGGAGTGCATGCAGCCTCCAGTCTCCTCCACTTGGTTGTGCAGCATGGGCAAAGGAATGAACAAGGATATGGGCAGTGAGAGAGAGAGCTAATGACTACCACTTGAGGGCTAAGGAAAGTGCTGGCATTAGCTTGAGGGATAAGGAAATGGGATTTGGGTCAGTTCCAGAAGTGGTCAGATGCTAATGTAAGCAGTGAGGTTGTTTGTAAAAAAATTATATGAAACTGCTATAGATTCCCTTTAGGTCTAATTGTACATCTAAGTTAATGATGCTGGGACTTGTAAATTTATCTTTTCCCTTAGTATAATATGAATGAAATCGATTTGATTTGGTATTCTTGAGTAGTGATATGAGTTGGACATCTAATTGTATGGATCTTCTAAATGTTATGGTTGTGCTAACCTGGAATGGATGTGTGTGTGTGTGTAGAATTACTATTCTGTAGCCGTGTGTAGTTTAAACAATTCTATACGCTGGTCGGTTTTGCAATCCGACCGAGCTGAGCGTTCCACTATTTAGCGCTATGGAATCCGTGACCGAGCCTTGGAATATTTATCGTCCAGAATTAATGCATGCATGTGTGTGACCGAGGTATGCAAAGGCATATACATGAATCTGATTTCTATTTGTTTGGCCGTAACTTTTTATTCGCATGTCTGATTCACGAATAAATTTCACCATTAGATTATTGATGATGAGAGGAATGACATGATATAAAACTCTCTAATAAACGTCGAATAAATCAAATTTTACTACTAAGTGTACATCAATTTACTATTGTATGATAGTAAAATCTATGTATATCAATAGTAACATCTATATATACGGATAGTAAAATCTGTTTTATGCGCCGAGACTTATATCAGTGTGTTGCTCTCATCATTAGTAAGCTACAGGTGAAAACAGTTTATGAATTGGAGCTGTCAGTAAAATGTTATGGCTAAATCAAAGAAAAAATATGTACATGTACAAACTAGAATGACATTTATTAGTCGCCGCATGTATGCAAATGTCTTTTGTAACGTGTTTCTTATCGGTATATGAATCTGTATTATTTGATTTGGCTCTAACTTTTTATTGATAGCTCCGATGCATGAACAATTTTCACTAATAGCTTAATTACATCGAGAGCAACATAATGATATAGGTCTCAGTAATAAACGCTGCACGAATGAGTTTTTACTGCCATTTTACCGAATGTATCGTAACATTTTATTACCGAACAATCTGCTGGACATCTAGTATAGTAGTAAAATCTATGTATACCGATAGTAACATCTATGTATTCAAATAGTAAAATTTATTTTATGCACCGAGAATTATTTCAATGTGTTGCTCATATCGTCAGTAAGCTACTGGTGAAAACGGTTTGTGAATCGGTGCTGTCAGTAAAATGTTATGGCTAAATAAAAAAACATGTACATGTACAAACAAGAATGACGTTAATTAGTCACCCCATGTGTTTCTAGTCTGTACATGAATCTGTATTATTTGATTTGGCTATAAATTTTTATTGACAGCTCCGATGCACGAACGGTTTTCACCAATAGCTTACTGACGACGAGATCAACATAATGATATGTCTCGCTAATAAACGCTGCACGAATGAGTTTTTACTGTTATTTTACCGAATGTATCGTAACATTTTACTAGCGCATAGGTTGCTGGACCTCTAGTAGTAGTAGTAACATCTATGTATACGGATAGTAACTTCTATGCATACGGATAGTAAAATATGTTTTTATGAGTCGAGACTTATATCAATGTGTTGCTCTCGTCGTCAGTAAGCTACTGGTGAAAACGGTTTGTGAATTGGAGCTGTTAGGAAAATGTTATGGCTAAATCAAAGAAAAAACATATATATGTACAAACTACGAACGGCATATATTAGTCGGCGCATGTATGCGTTCACATTAGCTAGTTCAGTGACACGGGATTACGGTTCGCGCGTAGAATAGCAAAGCCACGCGCAAGAGTAGGTTAGCACTACCGTATATGTAACATCCAAAAATTTGGCTTAATTAAGTTTTTATTGCTTAAAAGTGCATCTATGATTTTCTGGAATTTATTTGGATTTTTCTGGATTTATTTGAATTAATTTTAAATTAAGAATATTGCCCTTTTATTCAAATCTATTTAAATCTGCGCAAAGTCAAAATAAATTTTTTCCAAAAATATTTTATTTGAGTCCATAATGTCTCAAAGTATTTTTGAGATTTCTCTGGGATTTTTCCTGATACTTTATTTGCCTAAAATCAATTAAAGGAGTTTCTGCAATTATTTTAATTGCTAAAAGCCAGAAATTAGCCTATGAACAGTGGCGGGCCGAGCCCATTGCCTCGTGCGTGCGTGGCCCAGCTTCTGGAGGCTCAAGTCGTGACCGTTGGATGAGGCGTGTGCGGCCGGGAGTAGTTAGGAACCCTAGCGCGTGTGGACCGTTGATCGCTGTATTCGGCTCGGATTGTGCCACGCCGGAGTCATCGTGGCCGCAGATCAGGACAGGTGGCAGCGCGACGGTCGTCGTTCTTGCGTGGTTGGGATGGACTCCGCTCCGAGTTCGCGCCGTGTCCGCCGGGGTCTCGGAGGTCTTCCCGTGCAGGTATTGGACTCCGCGACCTATATAACGCGCGCATCGGAACCCCACCGAGCCATAGGACCTTAACCCTAAGGTTTAGAACCGAGTCTCGCTGCGTAATCGCCAGAATCGCAAGGTTTCGTCGGGCATCGCCGCAAGCTTCTCACCGCCGATTAGCCGCCGCAAGTGATCGCTTCGGGTCGTAGTGTACATCTTCGGGTTCGCCGTCTCAGGAAGCATCCCGTACGCACACCGGATTCGCCAAAGCATCGTCGGAACCGAGGGGAGCCGTGAACGTCACCGCCGCCGGAGAAGAAGAAGTCGCCACCATTGTTCCCGTGCGCAAAACTTAAGAACCCTCGCGTCATCGTGTTCTTCTCGTCGAGGCGAATCTGTAGGTACCCTCTGTAGCCGCCGGCGATGACCATAGGACCGTGCGCGCCGCCGTTCAACGTGGCGTGATGCTTCGTCGACACGTGGCTGTCCCGTCATGCTTTCGTCCGAGGTGGCAGTCGCGTCGTTCGTGCGTGGCAGTTGCGTACGCATTGCGGTGGCACTGAGTTAGCTTAGCGCTGGGCCCGTTTGTCAGCAGTCCAAGACCGCGTGCACCGGGTGTACCGTGGACCGGTGAAGTTCATGGACCTAGTCCATGGACCAAGGGACACGTGTCGTGCTCTGATTGGTCCAGGCCAGGCTGACGCCAGTATGACGTCATGATGACGCAATAAATCTGTTTTCAGCTTAAAAAAAATAAATCTGTTAATTCCGAATTTATGATTTTCTGATTTCAGTATTTATTTCAAACTTCAAAAGGCTATATCTTTTGCAATTTAACTCGGATTTGAGTGATTCGAATTTCTAAAAATTTGTAAAATTGATATCTATTTAATGGTGAATTTTATTTGATTTTTGGAGTTCATTTGCTCTCTGTTTTGGTATTTATTTGCTTTTCTTCTTCGGTACGCGTAGACGTTGAATTGTGCGACGCATCGGAGGAAGATCCAATAATTCAAGAGCAAGTTCCAGAACCAGATCAGGACCTATTCCAAGGCAAGTTGTGCTTTGATCATGTTGAACCCATGTTTATAAAATTGTTATATTTGTTTTACCCTATTGCGTATATTTCAAGTATACAATTGTTTCAAATTAGATTGGGCTTAGCTAATATACCAGATTGATCTATACCCTACCTTGTCATTGTATGCCATGATCCATTGTCACCCTAGATTGGTTAAATATAGTTGGTTAATAATTATAATCAACATTGGAGGATTAGTCCGTATTAGTTGCTTAGCCATGCCACGTCGTCACATGTGTCAGAATCATGGATAATTAATTTTGATTAATGGAATATGGAACAATGTTATGAACTTGTGTGTCATGTGGGATCACACGATGAGATTGAGTTGTTGTGACGAGTCATGTCACGCAACGATGTTGAATTGTTGATAGCACGTGGTGCTTGGTAATCAACTGGGTGATAATCACTTAGATTGGGGCAAGTGACAAGGGGCGAGTGTGCCAAGGTGGGCCCGTTGGGCAGAGGGTATGTGGATGTCTTGCCTTGATCACTCTAAGGACTTAACCTTGCAAGCCTTTGACCTGAGTCAATCATGCAACCACATATCTGGTATGGGCCAGCCTAGCTGAGTAATTTGCAATGTCTTAATTTTGGTACTATCGTGGTCGGTGTGAGTTCCCGAGTTATGGTGTAATTCACATGGCGCAAGAGGGGGGCCCTGGTTATGGTTTTCAGACCCACCAGTGTTTAAACCTTAGCGGGTAGTATCCGATTAAGTCAGAGCTTTGTAAAGGCTTTGTTATAATCACTCGCCTTGGTGGTGTTTGGTTGTATCGCGTGGGTAAAGTGCATAACCTCTGCAGAGTGTAAAACTATTCGGATAGCCGTGCTCGCGGTATTGAGCAAAGCTCAGGAATTACAGTTAAGGGTTAGTTTAATTAACTGGACAACTTGATTGGGATGGCGGAACGCCATATGGAAGATGGAATTTGACTTAGGATTGGAAACTTGGTTTACTTGAGAAATACTGAATTTACTTACTATTGTTATTTGTTTTACAGTCTTTACGATCTATTTATGGTATTTATTCATAAATACTGCTTATTGCAAAATAGCCATGACAGCCTATCCATTGGAATAAGCCTTACATATAGATACATAGAATTGCATTCTGTGCACAACTTGTTGAGTGCTTAAGTACTCACCCTTGCCAAACAACAATAATCAACAGTTGAAGAATCTACACCTGTGTTGGAAGAGGAAGTCCTGGAAGACACGAGTCATTAGGGTCCGAGCCTTGTCGGTTGCCTGTGGTGAACTGATGAGCTATCTACGTTTTCTACTGTCCGCTGCTTAATTATTAGCTTATATTACCAGTCTTGCCCTGCGTGGCTTAATAATGTAAGTTGGTCATAAGATCATACATTTAGCTATATCAATAAATGAACTATTATTTCTATTATTGTTGAGTATGATGTGATATGTACCAATGTTGAGCTGTGTGCACTAGTGTTGATCCTGGGACTAGTGCGGTAAACACAGTGGGTTCGAATCAGTGGATTCGGGTCCCCACAGAGGTGGTATCAGAGCATACTGACTGTAGGTCTTGGCCCTAGATAGTATGAAGGTGTCCTGTGTGAGTCCAAAACTATTTTCTAAAGAAAAATTTAAATTTGACTAATAAAACACACTTGACTCATCTCATTCTCTACTTCTCGCCTTTGCTGAATTTACCGATTTACTTGCCGTTTCGGGAGGAGAACTTATTCAAAGTTCTTGTGGAGCAGATGCCGATCGTTCCTACCTTCGAGGAGTCAGCTGGCGGCTACGCCATGGAGCTGTGGAGAGTTCTTCAGACGCTTGGAGGCTTCTATCGTCCGCTTTACCGTGGAGGCAGTTGGACCGTCAATGGTGTACACCGAGGATTTATTTGCAAGCTGATTATCTACGCCCGGGAGAATGATGAAGCCAGCAGACCAATCAACATCTCCGCTAGAAGATTCTCGTACGAGGTTGCAATTCAGGAGGTTGCCCGACTTGCTCTTCGCCGTGTCTGCCGCGACTACGCCGACGAGCTTCACGACTCAGTGTTCCGACTTCACCCAGACGTTCAAGCGTGCCGAAGCCGACGGATCGTGGAGGACGAGTGTGCCATTGCAACGCACCTTGCGGAGTTCGCCCTTGCCCAAGAGGATCATATGAGAGATACTACTCAGGAGCTGGAGACTGTGTAGGAGGCACTCAGAGTGGAAGAGCAGGATCTTGAGGTGACCCGTGCTTCAGCCATCGGGATGATCACTGAGCTGGGAGAGGCCCTAGAGGCGGTCGAAGATGAGTTGGAGCGCGTGACCCAAGGAGCTCAGGAGCCAGCCGAGGAGGAGTCAGAGGAGGATCCTGAGGAGCGAGAGTGGGAGCCCGAGGAGGATCAGTCTTAGAGTTGTGTTGAGACTCGAGTGTGAGTCGCGTCTTTAAGTTAGTCTTTACCTCTTTAGTTGACGTTAAGATTTCGTGTTTAGTTTGCTTCTTTGTAATGCTGAGTGTGCAGTATGTGTTGCAAAGCTTGTAGGCTTAAATAAGCAGCCATACCAAGAATAAATAAAAAATTATTTCAGTTGGGTATAACTTACCTCCCCGCTTTAGGAATTCTTACTCCTTATCTATGCTACATCTACCTCTCCTAACCCAAGAGGCAATCATCAGATGGTGAATACTCGAGGAAACAACGGTGCTTCAGGAAGTGGACTGCGCCAAAACGACAACCCCAATGACGGAGGCAGCCCTCAACCACCGCCAGTGGACATGCAGAACCTGGGAGCGTTTCTTGCCGCGCAGACTCAACTAATGCAGACTATGATGCAGCAGATGCAGCAGATAACCAATGCAGCAGCAACCAACAACAACCATGCAGTTCAGAACAACAATGGTGGACTTAGATCTCATTCCAAGCTGTCAGATTTCATGAGGACTCGGCCACCAACTTTTTCAAAAAATGTGAACCCTTTGGAAGCCGATGACTGGCTTAGGACTATTGAGAAGAAGCTGCACATCACGCAATGTGAAGGCAATGAGAAGGTGCTTTATGCCTCTCATCAACTTGAAGGAACCGCTGCAGAATGGTGGGAAAATTACTGTGCCGCTCATGGAGCCCCACAAGAGATCACCTGGGAGGAGTTTACTAATGCTTTCCGCCAGTACCATGTTCCAGAGGGAATGATGGATCTTAAGAAGGAAGAGTTCAGGGCTCTGAAACAAGGGGGCCAACCAAAGGGCGAATACTCAATAAATTTACCCGCTTAGCTCGCTATGCCCTCAAGACGAGCGACAGATAAAGCTAAGCGCCTGTTTCATGAAGAGACTAAATTCAGGACTGCAGGTGGGACTGATTACCCACAATTTTCCAGACTTTCAGGAGTTAGTCAATAAGGCTTTGATCCTAGAGGATAAGCGCAAAGAGTTGGCTGAAAACCGTAAGCGCTTGATGACTAATCAGGGTGGACGTCCAAACCATCTACGTTTAAGGATGTCACCGCAACAATTTGCTAGATTCCAACCACCAGTCATGAACAAGACATCAACCCCTGCACCTCGCCCTGCTAATCAGAACTTTCAGACTCCAGCACAGGGTAGCAATGCACCAGGAGGGAGTCAGCAGTCTGCAGTGAAAAGATGCTACACATGCAATGAGCCAGGGCACTTTTCCAATAGGTGTCCACAGAAGGGAGGCATCACACCAGTTCGTTTCAACTTGGGGACAACACCTGCTAAGGCACCAGCTTCAGGAGGAAATCGTGCACCAGGTCAAGCTGGAGCAACACTGCAGTCAACAGTGCGTGGGAGGATCAACCACATCACCGCATATGGAGCTCAGGAAGCTACAGACGTCGTACTGGGTAAGTTCCTGGTTAACTCAGTACCTGCTACAGTTTTGTTTGATTCTGGAGCTTCGCATTCGTTTGTTTCTCAAAGTTTTGCAACCAAGAATGGATTTAAAGTGGTGAATCTTAAGTGTGTACTCTTAGTCCAAGCCCCAGGATCTGAGCTTAGATCTAGCCTTGGGTGTTTGGGAGCTAAGTTGCTTATGGATGGGATAGTTTCTAGCGAATCTTATCTTGATAGATGCGCAATCCCTAGACGTCATCCTTGGAATGGATTGGCTGTCTAAGCATAAGGCTGTTTTGGATTGTGGCTGAAGGATTGTAACATTAGAAGGCCCTAAAGGCAAAAAGGTAGAATTTCAAGCGACCACAGTTCGAGATGGGCAGTTAGTGGTCAACAGCGTGAAAGCCATCAGCATGGAAGATGTGCCAGTAGTCAGAGAATACCCGGACGTGTTTCCAGAAGATTTACCGGGACTGCCGCCAGATCGCGATATCGAGTTCGTTATCGAGTTAGCACCAGGGACAGCACCGATATCAAAGAGACCATATCGGATGCTTACCGACGAGTTAGTGGAAATGAAAAAGCAGATTGAGGAACTGCAAGAGAAAGGTTTCATTAGACCTAGTTCATCACCCCGGGAGCACCGCTTTGTTTGTTCGTAAGAAGGATGGAAGTCTCAGAATGTGCATCGATTATCGTGCACTTAATGAAGTAACGATCAAGAATAAGTATCCATTGCCCAGGATCGATGACTTATTTGACCAGTTAAGAGGAGCTGGAGTTTTCTCCAAGATAGATCTTCGTTCAGGATACCATCAGTTGAAGATCCGAGCGGAGGATGTGCCTAAGACTGCGTTTTCTACGCGATATGGACATTATGAGTTCACAGTCATGTCATTTGGATTGACAAATGCTCCTGCATATTTCATGAACATGATGAATAAGGTTTTCATGGAATATTTGGATAAGTTTGTTGTAGTCTTCATAGACGATATCTTGGTTTACTCGAAGACAGAGGAAGAACATGCAGAACATCTGAGGATGGTTTTGGAGAGGCTGCGAGAACATCAGCTGTATGCTAAGTTTAGCAAGTGCGAATTTTGGAAGGAGAAAGTGGAATTTCTTGGTCATGTAATGACTACTAAAGGAGTTGTAGTCGACCCAAGCAAAGTGGACGCAGTGTTGCACTGGGAGCAACCGAAGTCTGTTACCCAGATCCGTAGTTTTCTGGGAATGGCGGGATATTACCGTCGGTTCATAGAAGGATTCTCAACGATTGCTAAACTCCTTACGCAGTCGTTGAAGAAAGAAAAGAGGTTTGCATGGACGCCAGAGTGCGAGAAAAGTTTTATGGAGTTAAAGAAGCGTTTAACAACAGCCCCGTATTAGTCTTTGCGGATGTGCGTAATGGGTTTGATATTTATTGCGATGCTTCAAAGCAAGGCTTGGGGTGCGTGTTAATGCAGGAAGGCAAAGTCGTTGCTTATGCGTCGAGACAGTTAAGACCGCATGAAGTGAATTATCCAACACATGATTTGGAGTTAGCTGCCGTAGTGCATGCTTTAAAGATATGGCGTCATTATCTCATCGGGAATAGATGTGAGATATATACGGACCATAAGAGCCTGAAATACATATTCACTTAAGCAGATCTGAATATGAGACAGCGAAGATGGCTAGAGCTAATTAAGGATTATAATGTGGAATTCATTATCATCCGGAAAAGCCAATGTGGTAGCGATGCTCGAGTCGAAAGAGCCATAGCGCGAATGCATTGACAATGGAAGATCAACGAATTATGCAAGGAATTTGAAACTAAGGTTGGAAGTCGTATCGCAAGGAATGGTAGTCGACTTGGAGGTGAGGCTAACACTGGAGGATCAGATCAGAGAAGGTCAGAAAGAGGACGATAAAATTTCTAAGATCAAGGCTAAAAAGGAGGAAGGCCTAGCTGTGGATTTCACCCTGGACGAGCAAGGAACCATGTTCTTCAAAGGCCGAATTTGTGTGCCGGATAAAAAGGAACTAAAGCAATTGATTCTTGAGGAAGCTCACGATTCTAAGTACTCGATTCATCCAGGAAGTGCTAAGATGTATCAAGATTTGAAAGAGAGATTTTGGTGGCCTAATATGAAGCGTGAAGTAGCTGAGCATGTTGCTCTATGTGATGTATGTCAGAGAGTAAAGGCCATGCATCAAAGACCCGCTGGTTTGTTGCAGCCGTTGAAAATCCCGGAATGGAAGTGGGAGGAAATCGGAATGGACTTTATCACCGGTTTACCTAAAACTCAGAGAGGTTACGATTCCATTTGGGTTATTGTGGATCGTCTAACCAAGGTCGCTCATTTTATCCCGGTAAAGACCACTTACTCGGGAGATCGTTTAGCATAGTTGTACATGTCAAGGATTGTATGTTTGCATGGAGTGCCCAAGAAAATTGTGTCGGACAGAGGTACCCAATTCACCTCAAGGTTTTGGAACAAGTTGCATGAAGCAATGGGGACTCGTCTGAATTTCAGTACAACATATCACCCATGAGACGGATGGTCGACCAAAGAGTAAATCAGATTTTAGAAGATATGTTGAGAGCCTGTGCTTTAGCTTATGCTACGTCTTGGGATAAATGTTTGCCGTATGCAGAGTTCAGTTATAATAATAGTTACCAAGCTAGCTTGCAGATGTCACCATTTGAGGCGTTGTATGGACGTGCTTGTCGTACTCCGTTAAATTGGAATGAAACAGGAGAGCGTTTGGTTTTTGGACCAGATATTCTCGAGGAAGCCGAAAATCAAGTCGCAATGATTATAGAAAGGTTGAAGATAGCACAATCAAGGCAAAAGAGCTACGCAGATAACCGTCGTCGAGATTTGAGTTTTGAGCCAGAAGATTATGTGTATCTCAGGGTTACCCCTCTTAAGGGCGTTAAAAGATTTCACGTTAAAGGGAAGCTTCCACCAAGATATATTGGTCCGTTCAAGATTCTGAGCCGCCGAGGAGAAGTAGCTTATCAGTTAGAGTTACCTCAGTCCTTGGCAGGAGTGCATGATGTATTCCATGTGTCGCAGCTTAAGAAATGTCTCAGAGTGCCAACAGAGCAAACCCCGTTGGATGCAATAGAGCTGCAAGAATATTTGACTTACAAAGAGCAACCGGTCAGAATTTTGGATGGTATGGAACGCAAGACCAGAAACAAGTCTATTCGCTTTTGCAGAGTTCAGTGGAGCAATCATTCCGAAAGTGAAGCCACTTGGAACGAGAAGAAGATTTGAAGTCAGAATTCTCGAACCTATTCTCTAATTAGCCCTGAATCTCGGGTCGAGATTCTGTTAAGGGGGGAGGTTTGTAACATCCCAAAATTTGGCTTAATTAAGTTTTTATTGCTTAAAAGTGCATTTATGATTTTCTGGAATTTATTTGGATTTTTCTGGATTTATTTGAATTAATTTTAAATTAAGAATATTGCCCTTTATTCAAATCTATTTAAATCTGTGCAAAGTCAAAATAAAGTTTTTCCAAAAATATTTTATTTGAGTCCATAATGTCTCAAAGTATTTTTGAGATTTTTTTGGGATTTTTCCTGATATTTTATTTGCCTAAAATCAATTAAAGGAGTTTCTGCAATTATTTTAATTGCTAAAAGCCAGAAATTAGCCTATGAACAGTGCGGGCCGAGCCCATTGCCTCGTGCGTGCGTGGCCCAGCTTCTGGAGGCTCGAGTCGTGACCGTTGGATGAGGCGTGTGCGGCCGGGAGTAGTTAGGAACCCTAGCGCGTGTGGACCGTTGATCGCTGTATTCGGCTCGGATTGTGCCACGCCGGAGTCATCGTGGCCGCAGATCGGGACAGGTGGCAGCGCGACGGTCGTCGTTCTCGCGTGGTTGGGATGGACTCCGCTCCGAGTTCGCGCCGTGTCTGCCGGGGTCTCGGAGGTCTTCCCGTGCAGGTATTGGACTCCGCGACCTATATAACGCGCGCATCGGAACCCCACCGAGCCATTGGACCTTAACCCTAAGGTTTAGAACCGAGTCTCGCTGCGTAATCGCCAGAATCGCAAGGTTTCGTCGGGCATCGCCGCAAGCTTCTCACCGCCGATTAGCCACCGCAAGTGATCGCTTCGGGTCGTAGTCTACATCTTCGGGTTCGCCGTCTCAGGAAGCATCCCGTGCGCACGCCGGATTCGCCAAAGCATCGTCGGAACCGAGGGGAGTCGTGAACGTCACCGCCGCCGAAGAAGAAGAAGTCGCCACCATTGTTCCCGTGCGCAAAACTCAAGAACCCTCGCGTCATCATGTTCTTCTCGTCGAGGCGAATCTGTAGGTACCCTCTGTAGCCGCCGGCGATGACCATAGGACCGCGCGCGCCGCCGTTCAACGTGGCGTGATGCTTCGTCGACATGTGGCTGCCCCGTCATGCTTTCTTCCGAGGTGGCAGCCGCGTCGTTCGTGCGTGGCAGTTGCGTACGCATTTCGGTGGCGCTGAGTCAGCTTAGCGCTGGGCCCGTTTGTCAGCAGTCCAAGACCGCGTGCACCGGGTGTACCGTGGACCGGTGAAGTTCATGGACCCAGTCCATGGACCAAGGGACACGTGTCGTGCTCTGATTGGTCCAGGCCAGGCTGACGCCAGCATAACGTCATGATGACGCAATAAATCTGTTTTCAGTTTAAAAAAAATAAATCTGTTAATTCCGAATTTATGATTTTCTGATTTCAGTATTTATTTCAAACTTCAAAAGGCTATATCTTTTGTATCTTAACTCGGATTTGAGTGATTCCAATTTCTAAAAATTTGTAAAATTAAGATCTATTTAATGGTTAATTTTATTTGATTTTTCGAGTTTATTTGCTCTCTGTTTTGGCATTTATTTGCTTTTCTTCTTCGGTACGCGTAGACGTTGAATTGTGCGACGCTTCGGAGGAAAATTCAGCAACTCAAGAGCAAGTTCCAGAACCAGATCAGGACCTATTCCAAGGCAAGTTGTGCTTTGATCATGTTGAACCCATGTTTATAAAATTGCTATATTGTTTACCCTATTGCATATATTTCAAGTATACAATTGTTTCAAATTAGATTGGGCTTTGCTAATATACCAGATTGATCTATACCCTACCTTGTCATTGTATGCCATGATCCATTGTCATCCTAGATTGGTTAAATATAGTTGGTTAATAATTATAATCAACATTGGAGGATTAGTCCGTATTAGTTGCTTAGCCATGCCACGTCATCACATGTGTCAGAATCATTGATAATTAATCTTGATTAATGGAATATGGAACAATGTTATGAACTTGTGTGTCATGTGGGATCACACGATGAGATTGAGTTGTTGTGGCGAGTCATGTCACGCAACGATGTTGAATTGTTGATAGCACGTGGTGCTTGGTAATCAACTGGGTGATAATCACTTAGATTGGGGCAAGTGACTGTAACACCCCGGCATCTATCATGCCCGAATGCTACCAAACATAGAAACTCCAACAATTAAATATCCCAAAACAAGCTAAACTCCAGCAAGGTTACCAATTGCTAATACCGAAAATTCGGCAGCATAACATCTGTTTTTATCATGAATTTGGCAACGTTGAAAAAAATCCTGGCAATAATATCAATATATAAAGCATCTAGAGAAGCAATGAACATAAATACAACATCCACAAAATCTCATACTAACAGTTCCAAACTCACTACAAAAAAAAACGAACCCAACGAGAGATTTAAGCGCTCCAATTGACCATTTAACAAGTTTCATGGCCTTTACTTATTTCCAAGAATTCAAATCGTAACTTATAACATTGCCTAAAGTGAAATGCTACGTGAGGAGGTGTAGCTAATCCCTTATCCCGCATACCAACTTTTTGGTACCTAAAAAAAACAACATTAAACACAAGAGTGAGTTTAAAACTCAGCAAGCATAATGAAATGAGTGAAAGAATCATTTAGCACCAACAACAACATATTCATCATTTTCATATTCATAATATCGTTAACAATTCGTACTCATCTCCTTGAATAAGATGCAATGCCATGCGATGCACATGTCCTCTCAAAGGCGTATACCGGTATAGCTGAGTGCACACCCGTCGGTGTGCACCCTCTTCCCCCTTCCATCCGTAGATGGAGGTGCCTACTCCTCGCTTCCATTCGCCACGGTGAATGAAATCACGATGTAGGACTTACTCTATGGCTCTCCGGATTAGTCATAACTTTCTCACCGGCTTTACAAGACTAGTTAGGACTTTCTCACCGCCCTGGCCAGATTTCATGCCATGAATGCAACATGTACTAGTAACCCAAAACAACATGTACAACAATTTTAGCTCATCTTGGCATAGCATTACTATGAATCAAGTCCTCATATCCTGGTTAACATTAGAAATAGCAAATTAATCTATCAGTTACTCGTTCATCACATAAGCATCAACATAACAAACCACTCATCAACTAGTCCATGGCACACACAGCATCTCTCCAATTTTATTCCTTTCTCGCTCAGCAAACAAAACCGCCCCTTTGCTGTTCCGATAGTCTAAAGGTTATAAGTTCCACCCTTACAAACCAAACCTCAGGGACCAAGAACTTTATGAAACTACTAAAAATTACCCACTAAAAACATGTTAACCAATTCTCTCAAATAAAACATTTAGCCTTTCATCTTTAGCCCTGAAACCCAATCTGCTACCACACTGGACAGCAGACTTCAAAATAGCATAACTAATTTTATACAATTCCAAATGAAGTAAAGGATAACATTTCTGAAATCTACAGGAAACTTCCTAACTTAATCTGGTCATTAAAAAATTTAATTCAACATCTAGATAGCCCTACTCTTCAGTTTTCCGTGACTGCTGCCAGAAGAAACAGATTCTGGACAGTAGTCACTAAAACAGCCATAACTTTTGAACTACCCAACCAAATTTCATGATCTTGGTCTCTAAATAAACTTAAGACGATTAGCTACAACTTTTCCAACAGCCAACCTCTCTGGAAACGACTGGAACTATTTTTAATCTCTGCCCTAAGATTCAGATCAGCACTGCTCGAACCCAGATCTCGCCCCACAATACAAATTCTCCCCAAACCAATCTAATCACTCCACAAAAACCTGAAATTCTATCAATTAAATCACCAAAATAGATCCACAAAATACTCAAACCTGAATGGGGGACGCCAGGAGGGAGGAGGGGCGTCGGGAGGGAGCACTCGGAAGGGGAGGGGTGCAAGAAGAGGAGAGGCACAGTGAAAGGAGAGGCACAGGGAGGGGAGGGGGCTGCTGGAAGGGGAGGGGGTGGCTGGAAGGGGAGGTAGGGTGGCTTGGGGGGGGAAAGGGGAGAGTGGGCTAGGGTTAGGGAAACCCCCTATGGGCCAAGACGCTCCACCTACAGCCCAGAATCAGCCCACACCAACCCAAATCTCTCTCGGAGGCTCAAAGATAGCCCTCAAGACCCACACTAACCCTAAAACAGCCCACCGCCACTCGAGTTAATTTTTTTTTAGATATTACAGTGACAAGGGGCGAGTATGCCAAGGTGGGCCCGATGGGCAGAGGGTATGTGGATGTCTTGCCTTGATCACTCTAAGGACTTAACCTTGCAAGCCTTTGACCTGAGTCAATCATGCAACCACATGTCTGGTATGGGCCAGCCTAGCTGAGTAATTTGCAATGTCTTAATTTTGGTACTATCGTGGTTGGTGTGAGTTCCCGAGTTATGGTGTAATTCTCATGGCGCAAGAGGGGGGCCCTGGTTATAGTTTTCAGACCCACCAGTGTTGAAACCTTAGCGGGTAGTATCCGGTTAAGTCAGAGCTTTGTAAAGGCTTTGTTATAATCACTCGCCTTGGTGGTGTTTGGTTGTATCGCGTGGGTAAAGTGCATAACCTCTGCAGAGTGTGAAACTATTCGGATAGCCGTGCTCGCGGTATTGAGCAAAGCTCGGGAATTACAGTTAAGGGTTAGTTTAATTAATTGGACAACTTGATTGGGATGGCGGAATGCCATATGGAAGATGGAATTTGACTTAGGATTGGAAACCTGGTTTACTTGAGAAATACTGAATTTACTTACTATTGTTATTTGTTTCACAGTCTTTACAATCTATTTATGGTATTTGTTCATAAATGCTGCTTATTGCAAAATAGCCATGACAGCCTATCCATTGGAATAAGCCTTACATATAGATACATAGAATTGCATTCTGTGCACAACTTGTTGAGTGCTTAAGTACTCACCCTTGCCAACAACAATAATCAACAGTTGAAGAATCTACAGCTGTGTTGGAAGAGGAAGTCCAAGAGGACGCAAGTCATTAGGGTCCGAGCCTTGTCGGTTGCCTGTGGTGAACTGATGAGCTACCTACGTTTTCTACTTTCCGCTGCATAATTATTAGTTTATATTTTTCAGTCTTGCCCTGCGTGGCTTAATAATGTAAGTTGGTCATAAGATCATACCTTAGATATATTAATGAATGAACTATTATTCTATTATCGTTAAGTATGATGTGATATGTACCAATGTTGAGCTGTGTGCACTAGCGTTGATCCTAGGACTAGTGCGGTAAACACAGTGGGTTCGAATCAGCGGATTCGGGTCCTTACATCCTACTTGATTGCTTGGTTTTTCCTTTTTGTGAAAATTTCCTTACAACTGTCTCCCATCGTGGAAGTTCTCAAGTTGAAATTTGTTTTGGGAGAACTTCTGCCTTTTAGAGTTTGTCCTCGTTTTATTGTGATTTGAGAGTAGAGTTCCTTCGTGAGATGTGGTTGGGCTTCTTTATAAGAAAATTTTATGAATCTTTTTGGTTTGTAGCAGGAGTATGGTTTAACATGTACTTGGTATGTAATAGTGTGTCATATAGAATGACGTATTGAAGTAACTTATGCGTTGACTCAATTAAATGTAATGGATGTCTTCAGTTTAAAACTGGATAAACTTATGTGGTCATAAATCATTTTATAGTGAGAAGTGATTAATTGTGTTCTGGACCATGCTAAGAAATCGTTGCAGTAATTAAATTTGGGATCACACCTTATCATTAAGTGTAGGTGATCATCAAGAAATTATAAAACTTTGATGCGTAGTTTACATCATTGAGATGATGTAAGTTACTGTGGATATTAAAGTAATTTTTGTTAATTGTTTAATGGCAAATTATGATAAGGTATTGGTAGAGAAATTTAATCGTAATGGTAGGTGATCGTAAATTGAAAGTTGATTGGAGATATTAGGCTATTTGGTATGGTATATGGATAGAATGACTTAAAACAAGGATGTAATCAGAGTATGAAGAATTATTAGAATGATTGTCTTGGTGTATGGTTTTATCCTTGGCGGATGATTGTCTTAGAGCCATATTTTCGAATCATGTCTTATGGAGATAATATTTAATTGTTGGAGTAATTTATGGACTGAATAAGTTTTGATTGTCGAGATATTGACCTAGGGGTGAAAATTAAATGTTGATCCTGATGAGTGTTTCCTTGAAAAGGTAGGCCTTAAAACTTAGGTTATGAAGTTTTATGACCAATGGTTCATTATGGGTTGTAGACTAAAGAATTTGTTATGCACTGTCTTATATGGTATTTAATGATAGGTTGAATGTGTTTAATTTTTTTTATTATGACATGTTTTCCCTTAATGATCATCATGGGATAGAGTTGGTTTAATGTTGGATGACAGCATTGCCAATTGTGGATACAATTATCAGAGAGAGTAATTAAAGGAAGAATTGGTTATATAATTCATGATTATATCTTGATGGGATTTCTCAAAGTGCAAATTTTGAATAATGAAACCTTTGATGGTAAGTGAAGTTGATTACTAGAGATGGTAGGATTTGAGATGGACCTTCTTTTCGAAATGTTTATGGATGGGTTCATTTGTATGGTATTAAGGATGGATGCCTTTTGGCTAAGGCGTTCTAGTTTGTGTGCATTATAGAGATTCCCCAAATTATGTTGCATTTTTGTCCAGTTGTAGATTTAGCCTTGATGATTGAAAATGATGATGAAAGGAGGTTTAATCATGAAGCAATACATTGGTGAATTGTGAATGAGTTACCTTGTGGAATAATGCCTTTCAAGTGTCTTTGCTAATAAAATTAGCTTAAGTTGATTGAAGGATTTTTTATCAAAGGTGTAGGATTGGATTGCTCTCTTAGAGCATAATTGAGTTATCGGTTGTATTATCAGTCAAAGGGAACAACCAAACTCAATGTGATGTCTTGAGAGTTATGGATTTGAAGATATTAGTAGTTCTGTTTCGGCTAGATCTAGATTTTTATTAAAAGGTGCGGTAATTGTGAATGTTTCTAAAAGGTAACTCTTATTATTATTGTTCTTAAAGTGTCTTTTGCTGGTAAAGCAGTTTTCTGCCGGGAAACGAGTTTCCCCTTCTCTTAAAAAAATGAAAGATGGTTGTTGTGTGGAGGTGTTTGATTCTTTGACCGGTTTCCACTTGATGAAATGATTGGCATTGGTAAAAGTGAAATGCATCTATAAAAGATTTGTGTGGCGTTCCTCTTTTAAATTGAGTTTTTCCTTGAGATAAATCTTGGTGCCATGGTTTTATGATGATTAAAGTGGTTTACGTTGTTGAAGAGAATTGAGTTTTCTTTGCGTTCTAGCATGGAAAAAGAAAATGATTGATCATGGGTTTTTGGTTGAGTATAATATAGGATTATACTCTTTGATTTGGTTCTTTGGGCAGAAGAATGTGGAGCAATAACCTTTTAGAAACAGAAACCAAGTGTGGGTTGGTAACAATCTAAGGTCCTAGATTTTGCCAAGTATTAACCGTAATTGGTTACAGAGTGGAGAATTATTGGAGGTTTTTGCATGTCTTGGTCCAAATCTTCTTGGGAGGACCGTTTATTTGTTATGTTCCTTGGTAGTGTTTGATTAATTTTTTAGTGAACCACTTGGATGTTGTTGGTAATTACATTATCCTTTAAAGAGTATGTTTGAGTATTGGGTTTCATGGGATGTAGCTACTGTTATGGCAATGTGAAGTTAAATGTTCGGTGGCGGACGTTTATCTTGTGTAGTTGTCTCTGGGTTGTGAAGTAGGCCAGGTAGAAGGTAGATTAAAGATTATATTGTGGATTTGTGGTGGATAAAGAAATTGTGACTTTGTTAGCTATCTTTTTGTTGGTAATCATCCTTTTGTTAAAAGGTCAACCGTTTGGGGGAGTTGGGATTTTGTGTTTTGGTTCCTAAGGTAAACGTTTGGAACCCCAGTTGTACACGCGGATGGTATTGGTGATTTGTTGAGATTTGATTTAGAGGCATGTTAGTGTGAAGTGTCTCGTGTCGTTCTTGTCATCTTGAGTAAGTTGAACCGTGGTAGAGAGGTTAATAATAGAAGGTAAAGATTTGCCATTGAAGTTGAAGAGGGATTTGGAGTTCAGGTTAGAGGTTGGTACCATGTTCTTCCGAGGAGAATCATTGGTTATATGGAGGTCGTACCCTGTAGTGCCAAAGGAAAGTTTTCTGAGTTACATCAGACTGTTTGCGATAGTGGTATACTATGGGAATTTGGTATATTGATTAATTATGACTGAGTCCTTGGATGATTGCATTGAGGTTGCAAGTTGAGAAGGTTCTTGCGGAATTCCTTATTCAAGAAGTCCCTGAGGGATCTAGAACTCGAGGTAGTATTGTTAGGTGTTGGTTTTTGAGCAAGGTTACACCTTCGAGTCTTGTCCCATGTAATTTAAGGAGAAGTTAAAGTGAATGTTGAGTTGTGAGAAGGTGAAATGAGTTAAGATTCTTACTCGGAATAATCTGAGAGAAAAGTTGTTTGGGATTTGGAGTCTAGCATGCGCGAGAAATATCCAGAGTTGTTCCTTCCGGGTATGTGGTGATTCAAATTCGTTGATCGATTTGTCTCGATTAGTTGGCGTTCTGGGATTTGGGGTCGAATTCCTTTAAGGGAAGGATAATGTAATATCGTTGGACTTTTTAGTTTAAGGAAATTTCAGACGGGGTCTTGTGGGCCTATCTGTGGGCTGCAGTAGGTGGGTTTTAGCTCTTGTGAGGGGAGTTCCCACCTATATTATTATTATTATTATTATTGGTCTTGTCCCACCTAATCCCCCTAACCCCATATGCATTTTTCCTTTTCCTAGCTCTCCTTCGAGCGTAGCTCTCCTTGGCGCCTTCTCCTCATTCTTCCTCCTCCATCTGAGCTCTCCCTTGGCTCTTCTTCCTCCCCAACCAGCAGCCCTGCTCCCTAGCGTCTCCTCCCCCAGCCGAGCTCCCTCCTAGCGCCTCCCTTGCTGCTTTCTCCTCCATGGCAGCAACCCCCTCTTCCTTGTTCCTCCATGTGCCGAGTGAAGGTAAGGATTTCTTGGGTTGGGGATGGATTGCTTGCTATTCTTAGGAGGATCCTTGCTAACTTTGGGTGTCCTAAGGTTGATGGATTGGGAGGATTTGGGGGATTTTGGTGGATCTAATGTTTGGGGAAGTTCTAAAATTTTTCGACCTGTGCAAACCTTGTTTTTGGAGCTACGATTTGGGGTCTTTCGAGGCATTTCCTGGAGGGTTGGAAGTAGAAGAAATTGTAGATCGAAGTCTTAAGTTTACTTAGAGTCTAAGAACACGATTTTTGGTTCATCCATTTAGAAGATATGGTTGTTTTCGTGACTGCTGTCTCGAACTTACTACTGCTGTCACTAGCCTCGGTTTCGGGCAGTTTTGGTCAATCTAGTGCCATTTCCTGAGGGTTTGGATGTAGAATTAGTTGTAGATATTTCTCTCATGTTTATTTATAGTACAAGAACTCAATTTTTTGATCAGCCATTTAGGAGTTATGATTTTTTTGTACCTGCTGCTCAGAATGTGATTAGTTGCTGTTGAGAGTTATGTCTGAATTTGGGATTGCTTTGGTTTTTTGTTGATTTGTGCTATTTAGATTCATTTTCAGAAATGTTGGTTGTAGAATAAATTGTATATTGTACTCTTGTGATTAATTAGAGCCTAAGAACATAATTTTTTGTTTAGCCATTTAAAAGATATGCTAATTTGAAGGTCTGCTGTTCAGAACAATTTGCTGTTGGTGCGAGGTGCGGGTTTAAGTCGATTTGAGGTTTATAGAGTCATTTTCCAGAAAGGTTGGATGTAGAAGAAGTTGTAGATATTATTCTTAAGATCGGTTAAAGTTTGAAAATACAATTTTTGGGTTAGCCATTTGGAAGTTATGCATATCTGAATGTTTGCTGTCCAGTACTTTCTCCTGCTAGTAGCAGTTTCAAGTTTGTGCTGTGCATGGCAAAATAGAAGCCGAATTAAATTATTTCGATAACTAGAGAAAGTTAGAAAATCTCTTGTAGATTCCAAAAAATGTATTCGTTTACTAAATTTGAAGTTATCTGCTAGAAGTTATGATTATTTGAACCTAGCTGTCCTATTTTTGTCTCACGCTGAATTTTGGGGTTAGTGAGCTAGTAGAGGCTAGTGAGTGTTGGTGTTGAATGCATGTAAATATTATTTCAAGTGGAGTAGCATCGGGAGGGGCCTCATCGTCGTACTACTCCGCTCCTCGCGGTTAGAGGCAAGTGTATCATGTAGATTAAATGTTAGGAGGAATTATGGCTTGCTTTGCTAACGATTTGAAGTTTGTGGGTATTTAGGAATATGATTGTGCTTATGATTATTCGGTTGCTTATGATGAAGCAAATGCTAAGTGTATGAATTTAAAGAATATGTCAATGCTTATGGATATGTCATGATGATGAGAATTCAATCTACAATTTAATTTATTTTATTTACATTTGTGCATTCATAACAGAAGAGGTGTCCCGAGTGGGCCTCTATGTCTCACACGTAGTGAGACATGAAAGACCTACCTCGGTAGGCCCCTCCATGGGCTGGATGGGAATGTGAGGGTGCACACCGATGGGTGCGTACTCAGCAATACCGGTATTTGCTATAAAAATGTGCATTATGAGCATGCATGTGCATTGCATGGTTAAAGAGTAAATAACGTTAAGTAATGATGTTGTTCTTATGTGCAAAGGTCTTACCATATTTGAATTGCTCTAATCTCTTGTTTTCAGTTAATTGTAATAGTATGATACACTTTGCTGAGTTTTGAACTCACGCTTGTTTTGTGATGTTTTATTTTAGATACCTCCAGAGCGGTATTTTGGGAAAATGGCTTAGCACTACTTCACTAACACTGAACATCCATGTAGTTAGAGTCGTTGTAATATATTTCTCCCGTGGTTGGTGCTGGGTTTGAAGTGCTTGCACTTGTCTAGTTAGCTTTTGTAAGGAGTTTATGGTTGCATGATGGTATGTTTGGTTGTGCTCATGTGCCTTAAGTTGTTCATATGATTTTGATTATGTTGTGATTACGCTATGTGGTTATCACTTTGTTTTGCTCCACTCACTAAGAATGATATCCTGGATGTTATTTGTTGTACCTGCTCTTCCTTGTTATTTATGTTCGAATGGTTATGTCGTAATTGCTATTATGTTGTTATTGTGCTATTTTGCTCTAATTACATAGAGGTCATGCTAAAATTTTTAGTAATTTGGTAGTTTTGTTGTTTGTTGGTTCTTGTGGTGTAACATTCGGGGCACGGGGTGCCGGGGTGTTACAGGGATGGACTTAACCTATTAAGTTACTTAGTACTAGCTTTGCACGTTGGAAGGCTAGAAGTTACTTGTACATCTTACTATGGGGAGAAGTGGGACAGTGGGATGTGAAACCATTTTTCATACTGTGTGTACAAATATCTTCTGTCAGCATAGTAAAGGTTTGTCGTCCCCGGAGCTGGTGCAAAGTTAGGTCTATATAATGTAACGGTTATATCATGACTGTCTGCGGCACACCAAAAAAAGTGTGCTAATGATTTGCAAAAAGACTCAGTCATGTCTTGTGGGTAAAGTTGTACACCTTTGCATAGTGTAAATCTTTTCCAAAAGCCACGCCTGCTGTCATGGGCACTTGGTAAAATCATCACATAGTTAGATGTTTTGGTATCTTCAAAATGGATAATACGGAAATAGGTGTTGGAAAAGCTTAACCTGTAGATGTTCAATACTATACCATGTGTGGCAAGTATTGATATCAGCTCCTATGCTATGTGTTGGCGAAAACTGGATTTATACCATGTGTTGGCAATGGACGATTTGAAGCTCACGTCATAGACTATGAGTTGTTACTTTATGTTCTACATACTTGTTATTTTCATACCAGTCAAAACTTGGTTTTACGAAATTCCGTTTTGTAAATTACTACTTGATTTACATGCTATATTTTGCTTTATACAAAGTAACTCTATAAGCCTCCTTTGACATAGTCTGTATTACTGCATTTTGCAAATACACCTTAAGTCTTGCTGAGTACGAAAGTACTCAACCTTATTTAATTTATGGTTTTAGATAGAGAGGAAAGCGAAGCCCAGAAGGTACCCATTTCGCAATAGGATACGAGAAATTCGATGACGCGACTTTCTAAGGATTATACCTTATCAGTTGCCTAAGGGTTGGATGGGCATACTATAAGAATATTGCTTCCTTACGCTGCAATGTACTCTGAATTGTAAGACTATATTGTATAAATAATTTTCATAATAATAATAATAATATTTATAGATGTGCTATCAATGTTGTAAATATACGTACTAGCCACTGATCATAGACTAGTACTGTATGTACACAAGGATTTTTTATATAGGTTCGGCCCCCTTTGAGAGAGGACGACAACCCTACTCCTGTGCATGTCTGTTACTATCTGAAAGACGATTACAGGGGTGTATCCACTGATCGTGAATACGATCTAGTGTCTGCCAAAATGTAGTATGTGACTAAAATTACCAGGCTGATTGGACTAGCCTGCTTCGTATTGACCTCGAACTGATAGCTAACTAGAGGACTGATTATAGATGAGATGTGATGTGAGACCAAGATCAAGATCTCCTCTTGAGGTCGTTTTCAGATGATCTTCTCCGTGTCAAGCTCTTTCATTTGTACTTGTTGCCGTTAAAAGATTTCTTGATCGGCAGCGTTGCTTCTGTATGCAGGCTTGAAGAATCTAGCCCCATTATTTCTTAGTGGTGAGATTTGGTGATTAATGACAACTGAATATGTTGGACTAATACTTTCTATGAGCTCTTTCCATGAATTACTGGTTACCAAGTCAAGATCCTGCCATGAAGGACGTTTATCTTGTGTTGATGAAAGCTAAGAACCCGGATATGCAAAAGCAATGCTTGTCATTGGATAATGATCCGGGAAATTGAGACACTACTACAGAACTGGGTATCACAACCGGCCTATTAGAAGCGGTTTGGTGCAAACCCGTTGTGATGTTCGCACCAGAAGCGGTTCGTTGGCAACGATCTGGAGAGGGATTTCAGAAGCGGTTTGAGACACGAACTGCTTCTGAATGTTGCGTTCTAGAAGAGGTTCTTTTCTTAAACCGCTTCTGAAAATCAGAAGCGGTTTAAGAAAAGAACCGCTTCTAGAACGCAACATTCAGAAGTAGTTCGTGTCTCAAACCGCTTCTGGAAACCCTCCCGCGCATCGCATTTAAACCCTTCTTCCTCCATGAGCCAGTAGAGGTACGATCGAACAGAGAAGACCAGCCCAGCGCTATTCTTGGGGAGGTGCTGTCCACATTTTTAATTGGAGGTGATTAGCTCCAAATTAAGTGTTTCAAGGTTAGTAACATCATGTGAACATCCTTCTCACCTAGATATTGCTATTTTTTTCAATGGATGTGGAGAAATCTTGAACTTTTTAAGCATGATCAAAAATTTGTTTTCTATGCTTGTTTTTGTTGTCGTATGAAGATGTAGGGTGGAGATCTAGTCCAAAATATGACATTACAAGGTAAAGGTGATTGGAAGCTTTAGATCTAGGTGGTTGTTAGCTGTAGAATCTTAAATATCACAATAAGTTGGGGGAGATCTAGGTATAATATTGCAAGGAAGTAATTATTGGTGTATGAAATAAAATAGAAAAACATGTAGAAGGATAAAAAATAATTACAAAGGTAGGAAGGGATACAAAATAATTAGAAAGGTAGGACTTTAATTGGATGACGGTGTAGGTGGAGCTTTTTTTTGTTGGGTTTAAATGTAACGAAATTTAAGTTAGGTTATAATTTTTGTAACGGAAATTTGTTATAATTTTTAATGAAATTATAACTTGGTGTAGATGAATCGGCAATGGATGTACAATGCGGACCATCGCTCGACAAAATTCATTAATGGCGTGTAGGCTTTTCTCGATGCTGCCGTTGCATTCTTGCCTCCAGGCAGCTTCATATGTTGTCCGTGTGTAGATTGCAAGAACAAGAAGGAGCACTCCCAGCGATGGCAAGTTATGAACCACTTGATCATGAGAGGTTTCATGCCAAACTATACCTGTTGGACCAACCATGGCGAAGTTGATGTGATTAGCCAGGAAGACGATGAAGAAGGCGAGGAAGAGGAAGATGGATTCAACAGTATCCCAGACGGCACACAATACTGTTCCGTGGAAGAAACACTTGGTGACTTTAGTGATGATGAGCTAGACCGGATCTTTGCGTGGCGGAGGGAGACTACGGATGAAAGATAGTTCGAGAAGTTCCAGCGCATGTTAGAGGACCACAGAACTCCTTTGTACCCAAACTGTGGGCAGGGCCACAAAAAGCTGCGTACCACACTGGAACTCATGCAATGGAAGGCTACAAATGGTGTGTCATATAAGGGATTCGATGAGTTGTTATCACTCGTAAAGAAGTTGCTTCCAGAAGATAACACTCTGTCTGAATCTACATATGAATCCAAGCAAGTTGTCTGTCCTATGGGATTGGAAGTATAGAAGATACACGCATGTCCTAATGATTGTATCCTGTATCGTAATGAGTATGCCGATTTGGATGTTTGTCCAGTGTGCAGAGAATCACGGTATAAGGTGAAGCGTGACGATCCAGGTGAAATAGATGGGGAGCGTAAGAACAAGAGACCTCCAGCTAAAGTGTTGTGGTATTTCCCTGTGATCCCCCGATTGAAACGTATGTTTGCTAACAAAGCGCATGCCCAGATGATGCGTTGGCACAAAGAAGAGCGTAAGGACGACGGGATGCTTAGACACCCGCAGATGGCTCACGAGTGGAGGAAAGTCGACCGGACGTGCGGACTTCGCAGATGAGGTGAGAAACATAAGGTTTGGGTTGAGTACCGATGGGATGAATCCTTTCGAGAATTGAGCAGCAGACCATAGCACGACTGTTACACTATGTATCTATAACATTCCTCCATGGCTGTGCATGAAGCGAAAGTACATCATGATGCCGTTGTTGATCCAAGGCCCCAAGCAACCTGAAAATGACATAGATGTCTACCTGAAATCATTGATTGAAGATCTTGTGACGTTGTGGGACGATGGTGCAAGGGTATGGGATGAGTACAAAAGGGAGTATTTCACCCTACGTGCATTGTTATTTGTAACAATCAACGACTGGCCTGCTCTCGGTAACCTGTCCGGCCTAACTATCAAAGGATATAGAGCCTGCATCCAATGCTTAGATGAAATGGACGACATGTACCTGAAAAACTCTCGGAAGGTTGAGTACATGGGTCACCGTAGGTTTCTTCTTACGAGTCACCCGTTGCGGAAGGAAGGCAGGAAATTTAACGGGCAACCAGACCTTCGTGCAAGGCCTCAGCATCGTAGTGGGCCACGTGTGTTTGCTATGGTAAAGGATTTGAAAGTAGTATTTGGAAAGGGTCCTGGAAGCAAACATGTGCAGAATGAGGATGGTTATGCACCCATGTGAAAGAAGAAGTCAATATTTTGGGACTTGCCTTATTGGGAAGTCATGGAGGTTCGTCACTCACTTGACTTGATGCACATCATGAAGAATGTTTGCTTGAACCTGCTAGGCTACATAGATATGTACGGAAAATTGAAAGATACACTGCAAGCTCGGAAGGACCTTAAACTCTTGGAACTGAGGAACGACCTACATCCCGAAAAGAGAGGGAAAGGACAAAATTACCTACATCCTGCGAGCTACACTCTAAGCAAAGAAGAGAAAAAAAGCGTGACAGAGTTCCTGAACAGTGTGAAGGTCCCTTCCGGATACTCCTCGAATGTAAAGAGACTCATAAACACGAAAGAGAATAAAATCGTACACATGAAATCCCATGACTGTCTTGTGTTAATGACACAATTGCTCCCAGTGGCTGTGAGAGGCATACTGCCCGAGTGGGTACGGGGGACAATCACAAAGTTGTGTTCTTTTTTCAACGCGGTTTCACAGAAGGTCATCGACCCAGATAAACTAAGTAAGCTGCAGGATGACGTGGTACAAAGTATGGTTAGTCTTGATATGATCTTTCCTCTTGCATTCTTTGATATTATGGTTCATCTCACTGTTCACCTTGTCAAAGAGATAGGTATTCTTGTACCCGTGTATCTACACAACATGTTCCCTTTCGAGAGGTACATGAGTGTGCTAAAGAAGTATGTTCAGTAACCGTTCTCGTCCTAAGGATGCATTGCCGAGGGTTATGGGACAGAGGAGGTGATTGAGTTTTGTGTGGATTACATTAATGATCTAAACCCGATCGGCGTCCCTATATCACGCCATGAGGGGAGGCTACGGGGAAAAGGGACACTAGGAAGGAAAGCAATTGCATGCAATGATCTTCTTACATTTAAGCAAGCACATTTCATGGTTTTGAAATAATCAACTGTAGTGGCCCCGTATGTCCTTGAGCACAAGAGTATTCTACACCGCGATTTCCCGGGGAGGTCTGAGGATTGGATAACACTAAAGCACATGGATTCTTTCGGTGCTTGGTTACAAAAGTACATCCTTTTGAAAGGGTCAGACAATGAACAGTTGCAACGCTTGGCTCGGGGATCATCTAGTGAAATCGTGACATTCAAGCGGTACGAGATAAATGGTTACACATTCTACACCAGATCCCAGGATAACAAGAGCACCAACCAGAATAGCGGTGTCCGTATAGACGCCGAAGACAACAAAGACAAGGTGGATATATATTATGGTTTCATAGAAGAGATATTGGAGCTTGACTATGGACCTTTGAAGGTCCCTCTATTTAAGTGCCAATGGGTCAAACTGACTTCTCCGCCACCTCGCCGACGCCTCCTCCGCCACCAAACCGCCGCCACAGCGTCATTCCACCCAGGAGGACCGAGGTACAGCTGTGCACGCGTCGTCCTTCCTCTCTAATTCGGCTGCCCACAGGGTGTTCGGTGAAATGCCCACTAGATGACTGACCAGTTCTGACTTTTGAGTCTTCACATTGCCCACTTGGTCCTAGTACTGCCTTGCTTAAATTGACAATGAAATCAAGATGACTCACTCATGATCACTGAGTCACACACACTGGCATTGTTTGGAACTCGGTACTTCTCATACTACTAAGTACATGTTTAAGGCTTTCATCATTACAATTCCTCTCTCTTTTGTGGCAACCACTAATGTAGAATGACTTCAAATTAATAGCCTAAGGGCTCTCCTAGTGCATTGTTTCTAAAGCTGTTTTTAGGAGGTGAGAGAACGCATTAAATGGATACTTAGATACAACTATCCCAATGCATAGTATGTATAAGTTGTATCTATAGGGCCAACAGGATTATTTATCATTGCATGTGAGAAAATATCAACTATCCCAATGCATAGTATGTTCTTGGTGTGTTTCTTGTTCTTGTGTCCACAAATTCGTGTTTGATCCTTGGGCTAGTTCCAACACGCCGTAGTACTTAATGCTTGGTGTAGAAATTTTTGTAATAATATGCTTGTGTAGTAATCTGTAATATGGTTGTTTCAAAGTAATATGATATTTATATCAACATTTTTTCGGAATTAGGATAGTTGGCGCAACCAGGACGTGGTGACCCTACTTTCGATGAGGGAGAACAGTTCTTGCTGGACTCCATTGCTGCTGCCGCTGAGGCTAATGTTGGTTCCGGTGAGGCCGTTGAGGCTGCAGCAGATGAAGCCATTAACGCTGGAGCCGCTGAGTCCGGTAACACTGGTTTCGGCCAGGATGAGGTATAGCCAGAAGAATATAATCCCCATAGACATGTTAATTAATCGCAATTCATTAATATAATACACTTTGACACGTTTGTACATATGTTTATGTATTTCAAGCCCCGTACATCGAGCAACCAATCCAAGCATCGGGGACCTAACAAGAAGCCATCCACAAAGCATGTGTTTACCGACGTTAACAACGAAGGGATGCCGGTTGCCCCTCTTTTAGCAGTTGGGCCGTACAACAACGCTTGCGGTTACCACGTGAGGGATCACGTCCCAATTAGCATCAGAAAATGGGCCGAAGTTCCTCAAGCTACCAAGGACCTGCTCTGGCAAGATATTATGGAAAATTTCACATTTCCTCAAGGGTCCGAAGACAAGGCCAAGAAATTCACTTTGAAGAAGATGGCAACAATGTTTCAAGCGTGGAAGACGTCTCTCAGCCGCAAGTATGTGCAGAAGGGAGAAAGACCCGACTTCAACCAATTTCCTAAGTTGGTGGATCACTGGCAAGCATTCGAGGAGTTCAAGCTGTCAGCTGAAGGCCAGGCCGCGAGTCAGAAGAACAAGGCCAATTCACAGATGAAGAAATACCACCACTATATTGGCACCGGTGGTTACCTCAAGGCTGTACCAAAATGGGAGAAGCGGGAAGAAGAATTAATGGCGAAGGACGTCACACCGGCTACCGCTTTGTGGGAACAACGCCTGAGCAATTGGTTCATGGGTCATGGGGGGAGCCTTTCAGATGACGGCAGTTTTGTGATGGCACCAGGAGTACAAGAGGCTGGCCAAAGGATTGTACAAGCTGTCGAGCAGTCTCAGGCAGGTACGTTGGTGGCAGATAGGGAGAATGATGAGCTAACACATGCCCTTGAAAACCCTGAGCACCCAGGACGGACACGAGGTATGGGCAAGCTAACGCCGTGGAAGTATGGTTTCGCCAAGGATGCACATACGTACAGGAGCCGGCATAGAAGCAAAACAAGATAATCATATAAAGTGTACCAATTGGAACAAGAGCTCAAAGCAACCTAGGCTAGCATCGGCGACATAGTTGCGCAACAAGTACAAATTGACCTCAGCAAGCTTCAAGGACTAGGTCCGAGCAATCAGCCTGACGCCGTGATCAGCCCCTCCGCGCGACGGAGTAGCTGCGCGTCCACCGGGGCCCCTGAAGCGGACAACTTGCTAGCCCGTTATCCCGTGGATGACATAAGGGTTCGATGCCAGTGTAAGCTACACGTTGATGCGCGTAACCTCTCCATCAAGGTGGCTTACGGCATGGCATATCCGGTGGAGTCAGGACAGATATTCCACTACAACGAGATACCCCCGGGTTACTCAAAGGTCGCGGTGGAGGTGGTGCTGAGCGGATTTGAAGAACTTCACCTTGATATCGCCCACACTCACCGAGGGGAGCGCGAGCAATACTCAAAGAACGACGACCGCTCGAGTTTATGCATCAAATGGTTGAAAACAATTCCAGGTACCCGAATATGTGTCTAGTGCTAGTTCCCAAGATCAATGCCTAGCACCCACATATCCCGCATTCGAGATATATCGCAACACATACACGTGAAACTAAGCAGTTGTTATAGCATAAACATAAACTAGAACTAGTACAACTACTTACTATTACAAGTAGTGGCCGTCCGGTCAAATATTACAAGTCCATAAGTAAAGTACAGCGGAAATAACAAGTTTAGAAAAAGCGGAACAGCGGTATGCCTATCCCTACCCAAAGGCAACCGACTTGGGAAAAACCCAAGTTCATCCGTCAACATGATCGTCGGTCCCCAGAGTATAATATGCGTCGTGAGGGTATTCTTCCATGTCTTCGTCTATATTGTGTTAATTAAGCAACCATGAGTACACGTATGTACTCGTAAGACTTTAGTATATGGAAATAAAGTAAATTCAAGCTAGAACAAGGATTACAAGCTTCTACACTAGTCTCATTTCAGCATAAGGCAGATTTTGTTTAGCAAGTGAATGTTGCATAAAACGGTAACGGAATTGTAAAGAGCATTTAATATAAAGCTAAATAACAGTAAGTACAGTTCATATCCATCATTCCACAGCCCTCCTTGGCTGCGAATAGCGAATAAAAATAGTCATCATTGGCTCTCAAAGTTTTCCATACCAACCCAACATCATTTCCAAAAGTTTTGGCAAAAACAAAGACTATACTTGACATTACTTTCTCAAGTTACTCATGACCGCGAGCACGGCTAATTAATTAGATTTTAAATCTTTGCAGAGAGTGTACACTTTACCCACATGACATATTCTAGCAGTCATGTCAACTATGTCACGTGGTACTTCCCGTACCCGTTTTGCTAGACTATGACGAAACTGTTCATCTAGTTAAAGCTTAGCCTTGCACCAGCGACAGTGATGTTAAACCCTTGCCATAGTTCCGGAGATCCTAAACCGATGGTGCCCCATCGCGAACTCTCCCCATGGCAAGGCATGCACCATTGTATTAGAATGCTTGGGCTCCAACACCTCGGTGAAGGGAGCACCTAGAACGACTCCAGTCCATTGGATCGTCCATACTACTTTAGCCTACCAAAATGCAAGGTTAAACTTCAACTAATCTAGTGAGTTTAGGCTATCCCATACTAGCACATGTGGTTGCACCAAAACACTTAGGTGATAGTATCAAGTTCGGTCCTTAACTGACCCGGGCGAGAATCTCCCCCTAACTACGCGTGAGGTCCTTTTCACACCTCAAGTTAAGTAATAACTCACCCGCGTCTAAATCATAAGTTTGAGTTGGATTTTTTATCAAATTAAGTGGAAACCATACCGTGGTTCCATTCATTTAAACAAAGTTTGCTCAAAGTAGTTGAAATGTGTCCCATCATTTAAAAGTAGTTCTAGTGAGCAAGTCCAAGCAAGTACATAAGTTATTTCGCAAGTATTACCCAAGTGACATTAAGTAATGTCTACACCAATACTAGGTTACAATGGCAAGTAATCAATTGACAAGGTAAAGGAAATGCATACAATTGGGATTAGCTACTATCACCCACAACATAGCAAGTTTAAAACATACACGCATGCATATAGTTTCATATAACAACATAACTTTGCAAATATGGGATCAAAATGGTCAAAGGAGGGTGCTTGCCTGGTTGCTCTTCTTCTGGAATATAATCCGGATCGTAGTCGACGTCGTCAAAGACCGAATCCGAATTATCGTCGTCTATGCGTTGAATAATAAAAATCGAGACAGAAGCAAATAACACCATATCAAATGGGGCAAAAAGAAATCAGATGTAAATACCAAATAAAAACTTACCAAGAACAATATGGTGATTGCGAGTTCTTCACTTAACATTTTCATAATGATTTCATTAGCACTTTATTCATGTGAGACCTTTTCTTGAATGTGTTACTTTCATTCTCTATTATAAGAAGCTAAAGTTATAATCTTAGCTAAGGCTTTTTACGAATTCAAGAGGCTAAAATTATGTATCTTTGCAGATATAACTTCGAATTCTAGATGCTAAAATTACTTAGATTAATAAAAGTAACATTTGTTGAAAGGGTTTCGCTTGATTAGTATTTAGCTTCAAGTGTTCATGCATGGGAATGATTCCTACATGATTGATCATAAATTTTAGGTTATTTGCTTATACTACTTGGTTATGCGACGATTTCTTGCATTGCTGATGATTTGGTTTAAGTCTTCCGATTTCATTCATCCTTACAAGTGACTTTAACAACGTTATCATTTAGGGTTTTTGCTCTAGTAAGTTTTATATGATAAGTAAGTTGAAATTAAAATGTTTTTTCATATTTTGGTTGTCCATATACTGGTTTATGATTTTGGGTCAATTCCCCCAAAATTTAGGTTTAGCCGAGTTGTTTTTCAAGCTGCTGAAAGTGCTTAAGTGTTATAGTCTTAGTGCAGTTTGTAGTTTTTGAAGGGTTTTGCTTAAGTAGGATTCAAATGCAAAGCAAGTTATAATTAAGATATGTTTGCAGAATATGGTAGTATATATACTCAACTCTGATTCTGAACAATTTTCCTTTAAATTTGCATTTGGATGAGATACTTTACGGATTGCCGAAAAGGCTTAAGCATTATATTTTTGGTGCAGTTTGTGATCTTTATAGGTGTTTGCGGCGACATGTTTTATATGCTACACAGGTTATAAATGAAATATTTTTCCATATTATGGTAGTATAAATACTATAGGATACTACTGAGCTATTCTTTCATCATTTTTCATTAATAAAGATATTTTATGGGTTGCCGAAAAGCTTATATGATTATTAGGGCTTAACATGGCCTAACCCAAAATTGTTCACAATGATTTCATTTCTGTACAGCAAGCTAGTATACATTATTTTAAGGTCATATCAATTGATTTCGTCGAATTTGAGGTTCGTTTGTGAGAGTTATAAACATTTGATCATTTTGCCGATTGAATGTTTGAGCAAATAGCAAATAGATTAAAGTAAAGCGAAGTCTAAATATTTATGACTATTCATAAGCTATGCAATCCCAAGAATGCATGCAAATTGGTTTCATCTAATTTTGAGCTCATTTGATCAATGTTTTAGCCTTTTGAAACTTGCATGCTAGTAAGAAATTAAACTAACAATCTTTCATTCAAAATACATTCAAATTTAAATGTTTTTTGCAGAAATGGAGTGCACAGGGTTGCTAAAGGATCGAGATGGCGAACAGAGGGGGGGGGTGAA
Source organism: Otatea glauca (assembly GCA_036346275.1). Lineage (NCBI taxonomy): Eukaryota > Viridiplantae > Streptophyta > Magnoliopsida > Poales > Poaceae > Otatea > Otatea glauca. Next base: position 19,311,485 of record CM070713.1, read on the forward strand.
TGGTCGCAAATAAATTTTTCCCCAAAATACTCCAACAAAAACCTTGACAAGATCGCTCACAGGAAATCGTGGAAAACCCGAAAAACTAGACAACTATGTGTACCCCTAGTTTGCATGGATAAGTACAATAAAATATGTGGGGATTTTTGAGTCACAATCCTGGTTGTCTAGTGTCCAAGATAAAGAGGAATCAATCCAACTCTTGCTTTTAGAAAGGAGATCAATTCAAATCACAAAAGTCACTTTCAGAAAAGCAAAAGCAGAATTTCCAGAAATTGTCCTCAACTTGAACAGCAGGTTGGTGGGTTTCTGCAGCTCACAAAATTTTGAAAAAATTTCTCCCTATGAGAAGTAGAGTCGTGAAGAACTCCACCAAATTTATCCTCAAAAAGCCTTACATCAAAAACATAAAAAATCGAAGAACATAGTCAGTCAAGAACTTCGAGCAGAAAGTTTGGGGCTCGGTTTTCACCTCATGGCGCTCAAACGGTGCAACAAGTGAACTCCAAAATTTTTCTGTAGGTGGATATCAGAGTCCCGCACCTTCTCTAACAAGAATCACTTAAAAAGAATTTTTCTGTGTTTTTTATAAAAATCAAATACTAAATGTTGTGCAAAGAACAAGTTCTGAACAAAGTTGGAACTTGAAAGAAAAGATGTTCTCTACTCAATCCAAGAGTTCAAAAGAGATGTAAAATCATATGAACACACTCAAAACATCCAAGATCAACAGCATATAGAAGGAGGGGAGGCAAATCCAAATTGCGTGAAAGTAAATTGCGAGAATGTAATTGCGGGAAAGTAAATGCTGAATTTAAATTGCGTAAAGTAAAGACACAATGTAAATGCGTAAAATAAATTCAGAGATGAATGGATGAAACTTTCATTTCTGAAAGGACAGGTTACAAAGCCTCACTTTCATGTGGACAAAGCTCAAATGAGCATTCAAAACCTCAAAAACCTTCTAAGGGAGGAGGCTACCCCTCCACCCCTATTTATACTACTCTTGGGCCACCTACCACCCTTGGATGAGTCCCTCAACCCTAGAGCACTCATCTAAGGGCTAGGATTAACCCACACACACAGCCATGCAAGGGCTAACCCAAAACCCACACACATACCGGGTTTTCTTGCACGGTTTTCAAAGCATACTACCTAGACCCGCTAACCTATCAACTAGACCTCAATCCGACGGCCCTCATTGATCCACGCGGCATCTAGCTAGCATCATATCCTTTCCTTGTCTTCTTGACTTGCCCAGACTCCGTCTCTGATCATCTTCCGACGATCTCCCAACCGTCTGGACCTCCGACGCTCCTCGCCTAGTCCCGGTCATCCTCCGCCTCACCATGAGCTAGCACCGTCGCTCTACAACCATCAAAGACAAGGAAAAACCTTTCACATAGCAATGCCACAAAGATATTCAATGATTATCCCAAAATCATTAATCGATCATAATTGCTCTCAATGGTCCGGTGCTACTATCCCAAGGCCGGTAGCACTAAGAAGAGCAACCAACACTCAAATTGCTTCAAATCCAATTCAATTCAAATCAAACCAAGCTCAAAACTCGTCAATTACTCATCGCACACAAGGATAGACCTCCACATGGTCTTTCAATCTCCCCCTTGATGAGTATATTGACAAATCACACGAAAAGGCATAAGTTTTGAGTTTGAATAAGAGAGAAGAAAGCAATTTGAATGTAAAAGCCAAACTTGGTCCAGAATAAGGAAATAAGATCATGACCAAGTTGGCAGAAAAAGGCATTTTAGAGCTAAACTTTAGAGAGAGCAAGTTTTCAACAAAAGCTCTAAAAGATCCAATAAAACTCACAAGGAACACTCGAATATGCTTATGATCATAAAAATTTTCAATTGTCACAAAGATCATAAGAACCAAAGTGGATTAACATTTTTCCTTTGAAGATGCCTTTTCTACATTTTCTCCCCCTTTTGGCAATATAGGCATCAAGAATTTTTTATTTTATTTTCTCCCCCTTTATATATGTATGCATGAAATGCATCCTAAGTGAGCTTTGAGAATTATCCAAGTGATCATAAATGTAAGATATGACACCAAGCTAGTCAATTTAGAAAATGACTGAACTAGGATGTCTCCAAGAACAAATTCATTTTGCTCATAAGCTTTGTTTACAAGATTTTATTTTAGCAAGATTTGAACAAGTGCAAAACTTAGCAAAAGTTTCAAAGCTAGAAGCAAACACCACTCATAGGATCCAATGGAAAACCTAGAGTTCAACCTACTCAACACTTTGGGGAATCTTGAAGTGCATATAGAGTCCTTCGAGCTCATTTTTCAATTCATGCAAATTCTTCTTCTTTGATATTTTGAAAGACATAGCGGGGTGCAAATGTTTAACATTATTTGCATTCTTTACCCACTTATGTTTTTGTTATTTGCATTTCTTAATGATTGACTCAAGCCATGTTCGATCATCCCAAGAGTAACTCTTAAGAGAATGATCTTGGTCATACACGATATATTCCAAGTTCATCCCAAGTGCAATGGGAGGAAGTCTCGAGAATATATAGTGTTGAGTTCAATTTTGCACAAAAGAGAGTCAAATTTTTCTTAAGTTAGCACATATGAGCAATTTTGAAGGACTAAAATATGGATCAAGCAAGTTTCACCCAAGTTGCTATAGGGACTCTAGAGAACTCCATAAATTCACAATTCATGGTAAAAACCTCTAGAGAAGAAACTTAACAAGAAAAAGCAACATGTTTTTTATTTAAGATTTTCAATTTTCAGATTTTAACAAGCTTAGTATGATAGATGAACTTAGATAGACCTAAGCTAGTGATTTTGTTCAAATGATGTAGCATGGTGTATTTCATGAAGATTGAGTCAATTGCATAATAGACAAAGCTCATAAAACAGAAAATGCAGTCTAAATGCAATGCATGAACAGATTCCCAAACCCCCCCTCAACAAATGAATCAATTTAAGCTCAAATTTGGTTAAAGTTGAGTTATTATCAATATTAGGCATAAAGAAAACCCGAATGAACTCAATAACAACCAGAAAAATAGAATGAGGAGAAGAAGTCGAGAAACTGCAAAACTGGATGGCTATTGAGCATAGATAAGATAGAAGAGACTCACTACGGCTCAGACTCGCTCTTATCTTCCCCAGAGACTAACATAGTGAAGCTGACTCTAGATCCCAACTAAGGAGTGCATACAGACCCTATCTACCCAAGAGGCCCAATACCTGCTAGACTTATAAGACTGTGAGGGAACTCAACCTAGAGAGAAGAGAGAACAGCTAATCACGCATGATAGCAACCTAAAGCACAAGATAAGAGGGCCATGCAAGGCATGCCAGAAGTCTAAGTGAAGTGGACTCAACAAAGTGAAAAACAGCCCAAAGATACCCAGAAGAAACAGAAGGAAATGCTGAATATAAACATATAAACATATAATACAGATCAGCTCCCCCTCACGAAAGGCCGTAAGGGCTCACGACTCCTAGCTCACTCCTCAAGGCAACAAATCTGGAGCTATCCAAAGGCTTGGTGAAGATATCGACTAAATGGTGGTCACTCTCTACAAACTGAAGCGCGATATCCCCCTTCTCCACATGGTCTCTAAGGAAGTGATATCTAATATCAATGTGCTTGGTCCGGGAATGCTGCACTGGGTTCTTAGCAATACAAATAGCAGAAGTGTAGTCACAGAAAAGTGGCACACTCTCTATCTCTAACCCAAAGTCAAGTGGCACACTCTCTATCTCTAACCCAAGGTCCCGCAAGGTCGATCTCATCCAGAGAACCTGGCTACAGCAACTGGCTGCAGCAACATACTCGACCTCAGCGGTGGAATGTGCAACCCCAGACTGCTTCCTAGATGACCAAGAAACAAGAGAAGTGCCAATGAATTGGCAAGTGCCAGAAGTGCTCTTCCTATCTATCCTACAGCCAGCAAAGTCAGCATCGGAAAAGGCTCGAAGGGATAGACAAGAAGAAGAAGAGTACCAAATACCATAATCAATGGTAGCACGAAGGTACCGAAAGATGCGCTTCACCGCCTGACGGTGAGAGACGCGAGGAGAAGCCTGAAATCGAGCGCACATACACACAGCAAAGTGTATGTCCGGCCTCGAAGCAGTGAGGTACAAGAGGGAGCCGATCATGCTCCGAAACTCCTTTTGATCAGCAGGCTCACCATCCTCATCGGGCTCGAGGACAGCAGTGGTGGCCATAGGAGTCATCACCGGTTTCCCATCAGACATATCGAAGTGCCTCAGGAGGTCACGGGTATACTTGCCTTGATGCAAGAAAATACCCTCCCGAGTCTGCTTGATTTGGAAGCCAAGAAAGTAGCTCAACTCGCCCATCATACTCATCTCAAACTCTGTGCTCATCACTTCAGAAAACTGAGACACAAGCGAATGAGACGAGCCACCAAAAATGATATCGTCCACATAAATCTGGACGAGAAGAAAATGCGACTTATGGTGTCTGATGTACAGAGTCTTGTCTACTACGCCCATTTTGAAGTCATGGCTGAGAAGATAAGACTTGAGCCTCTCATACCATGCTCTGGGGGCCTGCTTGAGTCCATACAAAGCTTTGGAAAGCATGTATACATGACTCGAAAACTTAGGGTTCTCAAATCCTGGAGGTTGTTTGACATAAACCTCTTCCTCAATATAGCCATTGAGGAATGCACTGTTGACATCCATTTGATAGAGCTTGAAGCCCCGAGATACAGAGAATGCAAGCAGGATCCTAATAGCCTCTAGTCTAGCTACAGGGGCAAAGGTCTCCTCAAAGTCAAGACCCTCAACCTGAGAAAAGCCCTGTGCAACTAGCCTAGCCTTGTTGCGAATGACAACCCCATCCTCACTATGCTTGTTTTTGAACACCCACTTGGTCCCAATGACATTATAACCAGATGGACATTCTACAAGCTGCCAGACTTTGTTCCTCTCGAAGTTTTCAAGTTCCTCATGCATAGCATTAATCCAAGACTCGTCAGATATGCATGAGTCACATCCTTCGGCTCAAACGAGGCAACAAAGGCAGAGTGAAGGCAGAAACTGGACAAACCTGATTTTGAGCGAGTGACTCGCTCAAACAGATCGCCGATGATCTGATCAGGTGGATGAGAACGCTGAATATGACGGGGAGGTCCAGAAGCAGAAGTGGCCTCTACCTCATGCACAGAAGAAGTAGGAGCAGAGCCACTAGCTGAATGAGAGTCAGAAGGCAAGGGCTGGTCTTCCTGAGTTTCGGGACCCGGATTTGCAAATCCGAAACCCTCTGTGTATACTGCACTAGTCCAGGATCATGCTAGTGCACACAGTGGAAACATAGATGAAATATCATTTCATACAACGAATTAACTAAGAAGAAGCAATTTATTATTAAATAAAGCAAACGACCTTATGGTCAATGTTTACACCATTACGCCTTAAGGGCTTAAGAAACAAATACTACTGCAATGAAAAGATAACTTGAGCCATTCGACATGCCACGAGCAATCGTGCGGGAACGCCTTCCTAATCCACGTAGTCTTCATAGAATTCCTCCTCATGATATTCATTATCTCCTTGACAAGCGATCAACAAGGGCATAAAGCCGTGAGTACAAAGGTACTCAGCAAGCCGTAGGGAATTGATGCAATATATTCATGCACGGCTTGACAAGGATGGCTATATAGTTCATTTGCAGAAAGCAATACTTGAATTGAAATACAATAAATAGATTGAAACCATATTTAAGAAAACATACATAAATGATGGATAGATCAATGATAGACAACAAAACAACAGTGAACTCCCCGTTCACATCCCAACAATTCCACATTCCACATTTTATAAAACACTCTATACCCCGTGTGAAATTCCCGGGCTTTGTCCATGACCGCGGACACGGCTATTCGAATAGTTTTACACTCTGCAGAGGTTGTACAACTTTACCCACAAGACATGAACATCTGTTTGTGCAAACGTTACTAACACACTTCCTTTGGTGTGCCGCCGAGATATCATGACAAAACCTTTACAATGCACTGTCTAAACTCGGTACTGCCCGCTAAGGTTTCGCCCTTTAGGGCCCCCTCTTGCGCCTTGCGAATTTACCCGTCCATCCCGGAACCCACACCACCAACTGGCAGTACTCAAGGCTAGACATTGCAAATTAATCAGCTAAGTTTGTCCCATTCCAGACATTTGGTAGTACGGTTAGGCCCAGTTCAATGGCGCACAAGATTAAGTCCTTAAACTGTCTCAGGCAAGACATCCACATCCCAATGTGCTAGAAAGCACCCCCTTTACTGCACGATCACTTGCCCGAGGGAAAACAATTCGTTCAACCAAGACTAATGGCAAAACCCGCCATGGTACAACAAATTTTACAACAGTGGCTAACGGCCACGATTCAATATCTCATTAAGTCAAGATTAACATTATTCAACATGTGGCATGAATTCCAACGTATATATAAGCATGTCTAAGCATAACTACGATAACCCAGGGTTGATGTAATAATTATGTCCAACTAATAATGTCCCAACCTAGGTCTAACAATGGATACATGGCATACAACACATCAAGGTGGCATAATGTCAACTAGGTATACATCTACTCCCATTAAATAAGCATTGATACACAAAATAGCATGCAATTGTAATAAAGTAAATTACTTTTGCAAACATAGGATCAATATGATCAAAGGATTACGACTTGTCTTGCTGATCTAGTGCTGAATCTTGGTCTTCGGAGTCTTCGTTCGCTCCCTCGGAATTAGCGTCTACCGGAAAAGAAGCAACGAAACCAAATAAATACAAAACAGAGAGTCAAACAAGCTCAAAACTGAAAATAAATGGCTTTGGAAGATAGATCTTGATTTTAGAAAAATTTAGAAACTTGAATCGCCTCAATCGGAGTTCGTATGGCGAAGCGGGTCTCGAAAGATTAAATTCAGAGAAAATACAGAAAATCAGAATTTCTGGATTTATTTTTATACAGAAAAAAGGATTTATTGCGCAACGCTGACGTCATCGGGTTCACGGTGGACTCGGTCCACGGCGCGGCTCGGTTCACCGTGCACCCGCGCCGGTACGCGTCATCAGCGACGCGAAGCGCTTCGGTACGCGGCGGTGGACGCAAGCGGGTGGCGTGGCGCCACGCGTCACTCATCGGGTTCACGGTCGATCGGCGGCGAAAACGCTGCTGTGGGCGGAGGTGACGCGCGCGATCGGGGCGTCCGTAGAAGATCGGACGGCCGGGCTCCAGCGAAGACGGACGGCAATGCGGCGCGCGAGCTTACGGCAAACGAGGAAGACGACGCGGCAAGCGGCGGTTTAGCGCCGGATCGAGCGCGAGGTGGCACGGATCCGAAAGAGGATGGAGCGGCGAGCGGTGGTGCGACCATGAGCGGCGGAGGAGGACCGACGGCGGAGATCCGTCGACGGAAGGCTTCGGCAAGGCGGCGAACTCGGCGGCGCCGGCGATGGGAGAGATCTCGGCGGCGAAAGGTGGCGGCGGTGCGGGCGAAACGGGAACCTCGGGAGGTACGCGGCGGCTTAAATAGACGGCTCGGGGCGTGCCGACCGGATTCCGAGACGGCGGCGTGCGGCGCGGACTCTGCGGCGGTTAGGGTTAGGATTCGGGGGCGCGGCGGGCGACGTGGCGCATCGCGACCACTCACGCGACGTAGATCCGACGGCGGAGGCGCGCGCGGGCTGGCTGGGCCGCGAGGGGAAGTTGGGCCAGGGCGAAACAGGCCGGAGGGGAAAGATTCGGCCCGAAAGAGTTTTTGGAATATTAAAAACATTTTCTGATTTTATGAAAATCCAGAAATTCGGATAAATGCAAATAAATTCAAATAAATAGCAAATAAATTCAGAAAAATCTCCAAAAATACAGAAAAATTCCTTGGAGCATAATGAACCCAACTAAAACTGAAAATCTTTAGTTTGGTGATTTGTTTAGTCAAATTAAATCCTTTCATTAATAGGAAAATTCAAATTAAGCTGGAATTAATTCAAGAAAATGCAAATGTCTTATTTTTGAATTCAAACATTCCAAAACTCAAATTTTGGGATGTTACAAACCTCCCCCTTAAATGGAATCTCGACCCCGAGATTCAGGCTGGCTAGGGAATAGGTGGGGAAACTCGGACTTCAAATCTTCTTCTCGCTCCCAAGTTGCTTCCTCTTCTAAATGGTGGCTCCACTGGACCTTGCAAAAACGGATGATCTTGCTCCTCGTGATACGCTCTGCTATATCCAAAATTTTCACTGGTTGATCTTTGTAGGTAAGATCCTCTTGCAAATCAATAGCTTCGAATGGCATCTGTTCCTCTGGCACACGCAGGCATTTCTTCAACTGCGACACATGGAACACATCATGGATTCTGGCAAAAGACTGAGGCAATTCTAACTTGTAGGCAACCTCTCCTTTCCGTTCCAAGATTTTGAACGGTCCCACATATCTAGGGGCAAGCTTTCCTTTTACTTGAAATCTCTTAACTCCTTTGAGAGGGGTGACTCTGAGATAAACATAATCATTGGGCTCGAAACTCAAATCTCTTCGACGATTATCTGCATAACTCTTTTGTCTGCTTTGAGCTATCTTCAACCTGTCTCGAATTAATTGGACTTGCTCTTCGGCTTCTTGCAGTATGGCAGGACCAAATAGTTGTCCTTCTCCTGACTCCTTCCAGTTGAGAGGGGTTCTGCACTTTCTTCCATATAAGGCTTCAAAAGGCGACATTTGCGGTGGCATGATAACTATTGTTGTCGAAAACTTCGGCATAGGGCAAACACTTGTCCCACTTAGCACCATAAGTTAAAGCACAAGCTCTTAACATATCTTCAAGAATCGATTCACACGCTCGATCATCCATCGGTTTGAGGGTGATAAGCGATCTTGAATCGAGATGAGTTCCCATGGCTTTATGCGGACTCGCCAAAAGCGAGAGGTAAATTGACTTCCTCTATCAGACACTATCTTCTTAGGCACTCCGTGAAGGCTGACGATCCTTGACATATATAATTCTGCTAATTTATCTCCTGCATAGGTAGTCTTAACTGGAATGAAGTGAGCTACCTTAGTCAATCGATCCACTATTACCCAGATCGAGTCATAACCTGCTTGGGTCTTAGGAAATCCTGTAATGAAATCCATACCAATTTCTTCCCACTTCCACTCTGGAATCTTCAAGGGCTGCAGCAATCCTGCTGGTCTCTGATGCTCTGCCTTGACCTTCTGGCAGACATCACAAAGTGCAACATACTCTGCAATCTCACGCTTCATGCTAGGCCACCAATACCTTTCTTTGAGGTCTTGATACATCTTGGTACTTCGAGGATGAATGGAGTATAAAGTCTCATGCGCTTCCTTGAGAATCAACTCCTTAAGCTCTTTACGATCCGAGTGCGCAAATCGCTTCTCATACCAAATAATACCTTGTTCATCTTCAGTGAAACCTGGGGCTTTTCCTTTCTTCATATTGCTCTTAATCTCCTTGATATCGGCATCATCTACTTGTGCTTCTCGAATCTGATCTTCCAACGTAGGGCGTACTTCCAAAGTGGCTAAATACCCTTCCTGAACCAATTCCAAACTAAGCTTCTGAAATTCCTTATGAAGGGCTGGCTGACTTTCCTTAATCATCAGAGTATTGCAGTAGCTCTTTCTACTCAAAGCATCGGCTACGACATTGGCCTTGCCTGGATGATAATGAATCCCAATGTCATAGTCCTTGATCAATTCCAACCATCTTCTTTGTCTCATATTGAGGTCAGCTTGGGTAAAGATATACTTCAAACTCTTATGATCAGTATAAACCTCACAACGATTACCAATGAGATAGTGACGCCAAATCTTTAAGGCATGCACTACGGCTGCTAATTCCAAATCATGGGTAGGATAGTTGACTTCATGTGGCCTTAGTTGTCGCGAAGCATACGCTACAACCTTCTTATCTTGCATTAGCACACAACCGAGTCCTTGTCGGGATGCATCACAGAATATCTCAAAATCCTTCCTATTATCCGCGGGATAAGCATTTGGGCGATTGTCAAACACTTCTTTAATTCTTGAAAACTTTGCTCACACTCGGTGTCCAAACAAATTTCTTCTCCTTCTTTAGGAGTTGAGTGAGCGGTCTAGCTTTTCTGGAAAACCCTTCTATGAAACGGCGATAATATCCCGCCATTCCAAGAAAACTTGGTTTGGGGTACCGTCTTGGGTGACTCCCAACTTAGCACATCTCGTACTTTACCGAGGTCAACGACTCCTTCTCCGATATGACATGTCCTAGAAAGCAACTTCTTTCATCGAACTCGCATTTACTAAACTTTGCATAAAGTGATTCTCTCTTAGCCGTTAAAATCGCGCAAGTGATCCTCATGTTCTTCCTTACTTTTGGAGTAGATCAGAATGTCGTCAATGAAAACAACAACAAACTTATCCAGATATTCCATGAATACCTTATTCATCAAGGTCATGAAGTAGGCAGGGGCATTAGTCAATCCAAAAGACATCACGGTATACTCATACTATCCATACCGAGTAACAAAAGCTGTTTTGGGTATATCCTCTTGACGAATCTTCAACTGGTGATATCCTGATCTCAGGTCGATCTTTGAGAACACTCCAGCTCCTTGAAGTTGATCAAACAAATCATCGATTCTTGGCAGAGGGTACTTATTCTTGATGGTGACCTCATTGAGTGAGCGGTAATCTACACATATTCTCTGAGTTCCATCTTTCTTTTCAACTAGAAGAACTGGCGCTCCCCATGGCGAAGAACTTGGTCGAACAAAACCTTGATCTTGTAGCTCTTTAATCTGTCTCTTTACTTGGCTAACTCATTAGCGGGCATCCTATAAGGTCTCTTGAAATAGGTGGTGTTCGAGAACTAGTTCTATCAAGAACTCTATATCTCGGTCGGTGGCATTCGGGCAACTCATCCGAAACACATCGGAAATTCATTGGCGGCAGCACATCTTCAAACTTATTCCTTTGGCACTACAAACTTTAATCCCTTCCGATCGATCTGAATCGGCTTGAACTTTTAACTTGGCTCCATCGGGTGGTTAAGGTGATCTCTATTCCCACAATCCAAAATGCTTGGTTCTTGGAAAGCCAATCCATTCCTAGGATCACATCTAAGGACTTGGTGTCTAGGACAATAAGGTTGGCGGAAATTCTACCCTCAATTAATATCTTAACCGGGGCAGCCTTGGTTCGTACTCAAATCGAACCGGAGATTGCACTAATAAAACAGATCTTAAGAGGCATTGTCTTTAATTGATGATTTGCGGCAAAACTTGAGAAACAAGCGAATCGTAGCTCGAAATCAAACAAAACCATGGCGGATCTTTGAGTTGACTAGGAGCTTACCTAGTATGACGTGCAGTGCGATTGGGCATCCTCGGTGGTGACGTGATTCACACGGCCTCTTCTAGCAGGCGGCGGAATTCTGGGGGCTTGATTAGGAGTCTGGGGCACTCCACGTCCTGATCCTGGGGCAGGGGTCTTGGCTGGCGTAGATCCCAAGTTGAAACGGACTGGCGTCACAGCCTGCTTTCTTGGGCAATTATTTGCATAATGACCGAGTTCATGACATTGAAACATGTGACTCCTGCGGTGGATTCTTGGTCCTCCGAGGTGGATTCTTTGTTGGTCTTGAGGTTGCGATTGCTGAGGAGATGGGCGAGTCTTTCAGCGGGGTCCTCATTGCATTCGGAGGAGTGAAGCGAGCGGTATTGAGCATTGGTTCTAACTCTCTGGTGACTCGATGGGCTCCATGCTGCATCATCTTTCTCTTACGGGATTCTTCCAATTCCCGACGAGATTCCTCAATAAGCATAGCTTTATCTACAAGGTGCTGAAAATCTGCATAGTCATTGCCAATGACTTGCACCTTTAGTCCTGGATTGAGTCCACGCTTGAACTTCTTCTGGCGAGCATCATCTGTAGCCACATCCTCTGGAGCGTAGCGAGCGAGTTAAGTGAATTTATTAAGGTATTCACTCACTGACATTCCTTCCTGCTTAAGCTCTCAGAACTCATTCTTCTTCATGTCCACCTTTCCATTAGGAATATGAGAGTGGCGGAAAGCGGTGGAAAATTCTGCCCAAGTGATAGTCTGAGGGTCGTCATGGGCGGCACTGTAGTTCTCCCACCATTCAGCGGCGGTGCCCTCCAGCTGGTGAGCGACATAGAGAACCTTCTCACGATTGGTGCACTGGGCAATTTCAAGCTTCTTCTCAATGGAGCGGATCCAATCATCGGCGTCCAATGGTTCTGAAGAGTTGGAGAAAGTTGGCGGACGAGTCCTCATAAATTCTGCTAGCTTGGACTGGGGACGAGCTTGAGGAGGTGCAGCGGCAGCTTGGTTCTGCTGGTTCAACGAGTTAGCTAGGGCAATCTGTAGTGCAGTTCTGGCGATTCATCATGTTATTCATGTTCGCATCATTGTATTCATTAGTGAGTCGAGCTGCGTAAAATGTCCCATGTTCAGTGCATCCTTCTTTGGAGGTGGCGGTGCATTGGGGTTGGGGTTGGTGCTAGCATCGGCATCCACCGCGATCAACGATCGGCTCGAGCAGTGTCAACCATCGAGATGCAACACACGGGTTGATAGGTAAGAGGGAAAAGCAGTAGACGAGTGGTAAGATCATCTAGGGGAGAAGGTAATACCCAGGGACAAAAGGATATAGCCTAAAGGCTTCAAATTAAAGAGGCAAATAAAGCTTTTTCAATTAAAGGTACGGTTGTAACACCGCTTGGGGCAAGGGGTACAACATACCAAGCACACAAGCAATGAAAATCCTACTATACGCGGACTAAACGTAACTGAACTGAAAAGGGAAAAACATGCTCAAACACCGCTGAGCACAAAACCCTATCTTATATGGTAGTCTTCTCGGATATATCTTTGATGGCTTGATTCATCATCTCCCTTGATTTGATTCCTTGCAAAAGGCTTGAGGTTTTGAGAAGTTTCATAAGATAAGTTCAATTTAAATTTCAAATCAATGTCTCAGCAAAGGAGAGAAATAAGAACCTAAGAATAAGACGAGAGGAGACGAAAACTATTAAGTACCAATTTTGTTGGTTTGATTTAGAAAATAATTTTGAAAACCATGCTAACTAGGATAGCGACCTACAGTCGATATGGCTCTGATACCATCTCTGCCGGGACCGGTTTGCAAATCCGAAACCCTCTGTATATCTTGCACTAGTCCAGATCACGCTAGTGCACACAGTGGAAACATAGATGAAATATCATTTCATACAACGAATTAACTAAGAAGAAGTAATTTATTATTAAATAAAGCAAACGACCTTATGGTCAATGTTTACACCATTACGCCTTAAGGGCTTAAGAAACAAATATTACTGCAGCGAAAAAGATAACTTGAGACATTCGACATGCCACAGGCAATCGTCTGGGGAACGCCTTCCTAATCCACGTAGTCTTCATAGAATTCCTCCTCATGATATTCATTATCTCCTTGACAAGAATCGATCAACAAGGGCATAAAGCCGTGAGTACAAAGGTACTCAGCAAGCCGTAGGGAATTGATGCAATATATTCATGCACGGCTTGACAAGGATGGCTATATAGTTCATTTGTAGAAAGCAATACTTGAATTGAAATACAATAAATAGATTGAAAGCATATTTAAGAAAACATACATAAATGATGGATAGATCAATGATAGACAACAAAACAACAGTGAACTCCCCGTTCACATCCCAACAATTCCACATTTCACATTTTATAAAACACTCTATACCCTGTGTGAAATTCCCGGGCTTTGTCCATGACCGCGGACACGGCTATTCGAATAGTTTTACACTCTGCAGAGGTTGTACAACTTTACCCACAAGACATGAACATCTCTTTGTGCAAACATTACTAACACACTTCCTTTGGTGTGCCGCCGAGATATCATGACAAAACCTTTACAATGCACTGTCTAAACTCGGTACTGCCCGCTAAGGTTTCGCCCTTTAGGGCCCCCTCTTGCGCCTTGCGAATTTACCCGTCCATCCCGGAACCCACACCACCAACTGGCAGTACTCAAGGCTAGACATTGCAAATTAATCAGCTAAGTCTGTCCCATTCCAGACATGTGGTAGTACGGTTAGGCCCAGTTCAATGGCGCACAAGATTAAGTCCTTAAACTGTCTCAGGCAAGACATCGACATCCCAATGTGCTAGAAAGCACCCCCTTTACTGCACGATCACTTGCCCGAGGGAAAACAATTCGTTCAACCAAGACCAATGGCAAACCCCGCCATGGTACAACAAATTTTACAACAGTGGCTAACGGCCACGATTCAATATCTCATTAAGTCAAGATTAACATTATTCAACATGTGACATGAATTCCAACGTATATATAAGCATGTCTACGCATAACTACGATAACCCAGGGTTGGTGTAATAATTATGTCCAACTAATAATGTCCCAACCTAGGTCTAACAATGGATACATGGCATACAACTCATCAACGTGGCATAATGTCAACTAGGTATACATCTACTCCCATTAAATAAGCATTGATACACAAAATAGCATGCAATTGTAATAAAGTAAATTACTTTTGCAAACATAGGATCAATATGATCAAAGGATTACGACTTGCCTTGCTGATCTAGTGCTGAATCTTGGTCTTCGGAGTCTTCGTTCGCTCCCTCGGAATTAGCGTCTACCGGAAAAGAAGCAACGAAACCAAATAAATACAAAATAGAGAGTCAAACAAGCTCAAAACTGAAAATAAATGGCTCTGGAAGATAGATCTTGATTTTAGAAAAATTTAGAAACTTGAATCGCCTCAATCGGAGTTCGTATGAGCGAGAACGGGTCTCCGAAAGATTAAATTCAGAGAAAATACAGAAAATCAGAAAATCAGAATTTCTGGATTTATTTTTATACAGAAAAAAGGATTTATTGCGCAACGCTGACGTCATCGGGTTCACGGTGGACTCGGTCCACGGCGCGGCTCGGTTCACCGTGCACCGGCGCCGGCCGACGCGTCATCAGCTGAAGCGGCTTTCGGTACGCGCGGCGGTAGCGCAAGCGGTGGCGTGGCGCCACGTATCACTCATCGGGTTCACGATCAGATCGGGCGGCGGAAAACGCTGCTGCGGGCGGAGGTGACGCGGCGCGATCGGGAGCGTCCGTAGAAGATCGGACGGCCGGGCTCCAGCGAAGACGGACGACAGCGAGCGGCGGCGCGAGCATACCGGCAACAGGGAAGACGACGCGGCAAGCGGCGGTTTAGCGCCGGATCGAGCGCGAGGTGGCACGGATCCGAAAGAGGATGGAGCGGCGAGCTCGGTGGTGCGACCAGTAGCGGCGGAGGAGGACCGACGGCGGAGATCCGTGCGGCGGAAGGCTTCGGCAAGGCGGCGAACTCGGCGAGGGCGCCTGGCGATGGGAGAGATCTCGGGCGGCGAAAGGCGGCAACAATGCGCGGGCGAAACGGGAACCTCGGGAGGTGCGCGGCGGCTTAAATAGAGGGCTCGGGGCGTGCCGACCGGATTCGAGGCGGCGGCGGCGCGCGGACTCTGCGGCGGCTAGGGTTAGGATTCGGGACGGCGGCGGCGGGCGGCGTGGCGCATCGCGACCACTCACGCGACGCAGATCCGACGGCGAGGCCTTGCGGCCGGGCCGGGCCGCGAGGGGAAGTTGGGCCAGGGCGAAACGGGCCGGAGGGGAAAAGAAATGGGCCGGAGGGGAAAGATTCGGCCCGAAAGAGTTTTTGGAATGTTAAAAACATTTTCTGATTTTAAGAAAATCTAGAAATTCGGATAAATGCAAATAAATTCAAATAAATAGCAAATAAATTCCGAAAAATCTCCAAAAATACAGAAAAATTCCTTGGAGCATAATGAACCCAACTAAAACTGAAAATCTTTAGTTTGATGAATAGTTTAGTCAAATTAAATCCTTTCATTAATAGGAAAATTCAAATTAAGCTGGAATTAATTCAAGAAAATGCAAATGGCTTATTTTTGAATTCAAACATTCCAAAACTCAAATTTTGGGATGTTACACTGAGGTGCAGAAATGGAAACAGGAGGCACCTCAGGTGTAGAGGGGACTGGATCAGGTGGGACACCATCATCTCTATCATCCTCATCCTCTACAAAGATGGTCTCGGAGGAAGAAGAAGAGTCTGAAATATCGGGTCTAGCTCCTGGGCTAGCGTCATCAAAGGTCACTTCACAGGTCTCTATGATTCTATGTGCATCGCAACTCCAGACCCTATAGCTACGAGAAGAAGTCGAATAACCTAGAAAGATACCATCAGAAGAACGAGACTCAAACTTATCCAGGTTACCAGACTTCAAAATAAAACACTTGCAACCAAACACACGAAAATGAGAAACACTGGGCTTTCGCCCATACCTCAACTCGTAAGAAGTGCGGTGCAAATATGCTCTCAAGAATACACGATTAGAAACATGGCAAGCAAGAGCTATAGCCTCATTAAAACTTCCTAGGAGTCTTGTGCTGCCTAGCATCGTCTTGGCCATTTCTACGTGGTCCTGTTCTTCCTTTCCACTATGCCATTTCTTTGAGGGACGTAGGGAGAGGAGAACTGATGCTCTAAACCAGACTCCACACAAAAACTCTCAAAATAGGAGTTCTTGAACTCCGTGCCATTGTCACTGCGTATAGCTCGTAGGGCACCAGGGAGCTCAAGAGATAACTTATGAACCAAACCCCTAAAATGGGTAAAAGTCTTATCCTTCGAGGACATGAAAAGCACCCAAGAATACCTCGAAAAATCATCAACAATGACAAGAACATACCACTTCCCACCCACTGACTGCACTCTAGTTGGACCAACAGTGTCCATATGTAAAAGCTGTCCTGGTGCATCAGTCATCACAACAGTGACTGGGGGATGAGAAGCTGCAACCATCTTGCCATGTCGGCAGGGAGAGCAAACTAAGTCTTTGACCATTTTGAGTTTGGGCAAACCACGAATGAGATTGTGGCTGCTAACTCGGGTCAAATGATCAAATCCAATGTGACCAAGTCTCCTATGCCAGAAGGAGAGATCATGGGACTCTGAAGCAATCAAACACCGAAGAGAGTCTCCAGAAGAAACAGAAAAATCAGCATGAAAGACTCTCCCAAATCTAGAAATCCCGTAAACTAACCCTCCTGATGAATCGAGGATTCTACAGGCATTACTCTTAAAACTCACCTCGAAAGAGTCATAAATAAGCTGAGAAACAGAAAGCAAATTGTATTGCAGCTTACTTACTAAGGCAACATCTTTAAGAATGAAATTGTCATTAATGCAAATGGTACCTTTAGCGATGACTCTACCTGAAGAAGCATCCCCGAAAGTGATCAGCTCATCACCGGGGGCTCGGACTAGGGAAGAGAACCATCGTGAATCTCCAGTCATATGACGAGAACAACCGGAGTCGACAATCCAAACATCTCCCTTCCCCATCCGACGAACCTGATCAAGACACAAGAGAGAAAGATGACTCAGTACTGGGATAGAGTGAAGACTTAGGTACCCAATATTGAACCGTACCACTCCTCAGAGTACCAATCACAGAAGAAGACTGGACTCGAGTGTCTCTCTGACGTTTAACCCGAACAAGATCAGTAGCAACTCTAGTAGATGATCTAGGAGCTGAAACTGGGTTGGCATGCCGTGGTGCAAAAGCCAAACCACCCCAGGAAGCTGATTAAAACTCCTACCAAAAAACACCTCACGCCGCTGATATCTACCTCGACGAGAAAAACGAGGAATATCAAGAGGACGGCGGAAAGACTGACTATGAACAGCTCCAGGACTAAAACTCAAAGAACTAGCATGAAAACTGAGTCCTGGATGCTGCCCAAAAACAGGCGACTCTCTAAACTATCTAGAAGCAGTGTGTGCCTTAGGAGCAATCAAAGTCTGGGGATGACCCTGAATACCCTTAAGAGCAGCAACACGCTCACGCCGAGTGATCTTGGCTCGCCTGAAGCAGAAATCTACTAGGTGACCATCCTTCTTACAAAAGGTGCATGTGTACTTCAGCTTGCTAGAGGCAGAAGCAATAGGAGTAAAACCCTTCTGGTCAGAAGTCCTATGGACAACCCCAGCAGACCTAAACATGGTGGTACTCACTCAGGAGCTACCACAATCTCACCACTCTTGGAGCCGCACAATGGTGGGAGGATGCGCCGGCGTGCTCAAGGATCAAATCCTAGACCTTGATTGAATCTACTAATCTTGGATTGGTCTAGAATAAGATTGAGCTTCTTCTTGCCTCCAACAAACTTCTCGAGAGTGCTCATAAGATCTTGGCAATCTCGAAAGAAAGAAGCACAAGAAGAACAGGGGAAGAAGAAGAAGAAGAAGAACCGAAAGATGAGCTCTCTCAACACGTGCATTTTTCTCCTCAAAGACGGCTGCCTCAATCTTGAGGGCCTCACAAAAAACGCAAGACGCATTTCTAATTCTATGGGCTTGGTGTTCTAATTTCTTCCTAAGCTCGACATGGATTTTATCCAAGTCCCCCACAATCTCAGTACATCGCAAGCAATATTTTTGTGACTTATCTAGTAAGTCCTTAGCAAGTTTAGCACACTTGACATTCAGGGTTTCATTGTCAAGTTTTAATTGCTTACAGCCCTCACATGAGCTGACTGGGTCCTTAGAAGCAAGCAATTCAAGTTCATCATTTCTAAAAGAAAGCTTCTTAAGGTGAGTGCTCATGGCATCAATTTCAGCAAGCAATTTAGGGCAATTAGCACAAGAGGGAGTAGAGTGAGCATAAAGAAAACTAGCATCTACAGGAGTATCAACAGATTCATGGCTAGCATTCTTCAACTTAAGACTATCTAATTTAGTCACCACACTATCATGCATAGTCCTTAAGTTCTCCAACTCCACAAGAATAGCATCACACAAAGAACAATCATCAGTGACTCGGGAGGGAGAAGATCTAAGAGAAGCTAACTCCCGAGTCAAGGTACCTACTTCCTTCTCAAACTCCGTACACCTAGCTCTAGCTCTAGCATGAAATTTTCCTAATTTGCAGAAAGCTTCGTTGAGCTGGTTATAGGAGGGTACCTCGTCCGAGTCGTTGTAGAGCTCGGAGTCGCTGATGTCGTTGATGTCGACCATGAAACACATGCCGGAGAAGTCGTCGCCGCCTTTCTTCTCTTGCGGTTCATCCTCGCCCTCGTCGCTCCATGTCTCGGTGTCGGAGAGGTTGATGTTGTCAAGCGCGGCGAGGACGCGGTGGAAGAGCTTCTTGTTCTTGGAGAAGTTGCGGTACTTCTTCTCACGCGTCGGCTCACGAACTGGAGGCTTCTTGTTGCGGTTCTTGTCGATGTAGTCGTTCTTTGCCGAACCGCCTGCATCGTTCTTAGCCTTTTCCAGTATAGGGCAATTAGCCCGAATGTGGTTGGGGCCACCACACTCGAAGCATGTGATCATGCCACCTCTCTTTCTCTCTCTCACCCTCTTGTATGCATGAGAAAACTTGCAAGCGAGAAGAGCAAGCTCATTTTCTGGAAATTTTTCCAGTTGGTCATCGCTTAACTCACAAAGGGCGGAAAGAGAGAAACCAATAGAAGGATC
Source organism: Otatea glauca (assembly GCA_036346275.1). Classification (NCBI taxonomy): domain Eukaryota; kingdom Viridiplantae; phylum Streptophyta; class Magnoliopsida; order Poales; family Poaceae; genus Otatea; species Otatea glauca. The sequence goes on from CM070713.1 coordinate 19,331,096, forward strand.
AGAAGAAGAAGATCCAATGGGATCGGTGACCAAGGCCATCGACTGAGATTTCGTCTTTCGTGAGACGACATCGATCTCATGAGTCTTGAGGCGGGAATAAAGCCCGTCAAGAGTCAGAGTCGACAAGTCAGTGGTGTCCTTGATGGTGGTCACCTTCATCTCCCAAACACGCAAATCGAGTGCGGTCAAGAAATGTCGAGCATTATCCGAGTCAGGGTATATGCAACCAACTGCTCAAAAATCGCTCAAGATCTTGGTAAAACGACCAAAGCACTCATCAAGACTCTCACCAGCGTGTTGTTCAAACTTGTTGAACTCACGCTTGAATTGGTCCTGTCGAACCGTCTTGATTTGGGTAGTGCCCTCATGGTAAGCATCGAGGGTCACCCAAATCTCATGAGCAGAATGAAGGTGAGAAATCCTGTCATACTCACTGCGGCTAAGACCCTGTATGAGGATATTCCTGGCCTTAGCATTCGCCTCAACGTCAGCCATATTGCCGGCCGTGACGTTTTCATCGGCAGGAACCTCATATGGGAGTTTCACCTTCTGCCATATCAGGAAGCCCTGGGCAGTGATGTATGACTCCATGCGAGACTTCCAGAATGGAAAATCGACTCCAGAAAAAATGGGAGGCTTGGTGGAATACTTGTCCATCGCCATGGCTCTTGAGACCGGTCAAGATCTATGGAAGAGCAAAACCGGCTCTGATACCAATTGAAGGATCGAGATGGCGAACAGAGGGGGGTGAATGGTCGCAAATAAATTTTCCCCCAAAATACTCCAACAAAAACCTTGACAAGATCGCTCATAGGAAATCGTGAAAACCCCGAAAAACTAGACAACTATGTGTACCCCTAGTTTGCATGGATAAGTACCATAAAATATGTGGGGATTTTTGAGTCACAATCCTGGTTGTCTAGTGTTCAAGATAAAGAGGAATCAATCCAACTCTTGCTTTTAGAAAGGAGATCAATTCAAATCACAAAAGTCACTTTCAGAAAAGCAAAAGCAGAATTTCCAGAAATTGTCCTCAACTTGAACAGCAGGTTGGTGGGTTTCTGCAGCTCACAAAATTTTGAGAATTTTTCTCCCTATGAGTAGTAGAGTCGTGAAGAACTCCACCAAATTTATCATCAAAAAGCCTTACATAAAAAACATGAAAAATCGAAGAACACAGTCAGTCAAGAACTTCGAGCAGAAAGTTTGGGGCTCGGTTTTCACCTCATGGCGCCCAAACGGTGCAACAAGTGAACTCCAAAATTTTTCTGTAGGTGGATATCAAAGTCCCACGCCTCCTCTAATAAGAATCACTTAAAAATAATTTTTCTATATTTTTCTAAAAATCAAATACTAAATTCTGCGCAAAGAACAAGTTCTGAACAAAGTTGGAACTTGAAAGAAAAGATGTTCTCTACTCAATCCAAGAGTGCAAAAGAGATTTAAAACCATATGAACACACTCAAAACATCCAAGATCAACAGCATATAGAAGGAGGGGAGGCAAATCCAAATTGCGTGAAAGTAAATTGCGAGAATGTAATTGCGGGAAAGTAAATGCTGAATTTAAATTCCGTAAAGTAAAGATATAATATAAATGCACAAAATAAATTCAAAGATGAATGGATGAAACTTTCATTTCTGAAAGGAGAGGTTACAAAGCCTCACTTTCATGTGGACAAAGCTCAAAGGAGCATTCAAAACCTCAAAAACCTTCTAAGGGAGGAGGCTACCCCTCCACCCCTATTTATACTACTCTTGGGCCACCTACCACCCTTGTATGAGTCCCTCAACCCTAGAGCACTCATCTAAGGGCTAGGATTAACCCACACACACAGCCATGCAAGGGCTAACCCAAAACCCACACACATACCGGGTTTTCTTGCACGGTTTTCAAAGCATACTACCTAGACCCGCTAACCTATCAACTAGACCTCAATCCGACGGCCCTCATTGATCCACACGGCATCTAGCTAGCATCATATCCTTTCCTTGTCTTCTTGACTTGCCCGGACTCCGTCTCCGATCATCTTTCGGCGATCTCCCAACCGTCTGGACCTCCGACGCTCATCGCCTAGTCCCGGTCATCCTCCGCCTCACCATGAGCTAGCACCGTCGCCCTGCAACCATCAAAGACAAGGAAAAACCTTTCACATATCAATGCCACAAAGGTATTCAATGATTATCCCAAAATCATTAATCGATCATAATTGCTCTCAATGGTCCGGTGCTACTATCCCTAGGCCGGTAGCACTAAGAAGAGCAACCAACACTCAAATTGCTTCAAATCCAATTCAATTCAAATCAAACCAAGCTCAAAACTCGTCAATTACTCATCACACACAAGGATAGGCCTCCACATGGTCTTTCAGTTGCAGTGACTTATGGTATTTATTTCACTATTTATGGATCAAGAGAATATATAGTTGCTTCATAATACCTATTTAGGGCCTAACATTAAAACTCTATTTAAAAATTTAATCTGCAAGAAACATACAACTTTTTATTTCAAATTCTAACTCCCCATTTCAAAACTTAAATTTAGAAACTGATTTCACTTCATTTGGAAAATCCTAGCAAAAGATATGAACATTTGAATTAGTTAGGGTTAGACAAATCACTGAAATCGAAAACTTTCCGAATAAGGAAAGTACGTTTTCCTACAGAGAAAGTGCCTTCCCAAATCGGCAAGCATTTAAAAACTCGTTTAACACCTGACACGGGGTCCCTCTGTCAGCGTCTGCGTGAGGTATGCAGAGGGAGAGGCTGACGTGTGGGCCCAGCATGTCAGTGAGGGAGAACAGAGGCGCGCAGCTCCGAGCTCGCCGGCGGCGACCTACTGCCGGAGCGGCGAATCGGTAGCACCATGAGAGAGAGGAGGTCATGGCGAACCTATTCGGCCGGTTGACGGCAGCGATGCGGCGACGGAGCGGGCCGGCGACGGAAGGGGGTGAAGCTCGGCGGAGGCGTTGGCCGGAGCGGAAGAAGGGGAAGCGCACGAGCTCGGCTGGGTGGTGGAGAAGCTAAAGGGTGACGTGGAGAAGCTAGTCCGGCCGGCGACCACCGGAGATGTGCTGCCACCTGGGGGGGCAGCAGTGCAAATGGCGCACGGCCGAGAGGGAGAACGACGGCCGAATCAGCTCGGGGCGGTGGTGATTAAGCAACAAGGGACCTCAAGTAACGTGGATTACCGAATGATTCGTGGCGAGGAGCTGTGGAGCGGGCTGCCACTGTGAGCTGGCTTCGGGGAAGAAGGTCTCTGGCGCGGCGGCGTTCCGGCGGAATTCTGCGGGCATGAGGCGAGAATAGAGGTTAGGAGGGCCACGAGGATCATCACGGGTGGAAGAATGAACTCAACGAGCTAACCTTGCAGTTGATTGCGGGACTTGGGGCTTGCCTGCCTTTGCCCAAGCTCGACGGTGCTCTTTGGCGGAGAAGCAAGGGCAGGCAAGCGAAGCAGACGAGGAGGACTTCGGTCGGTTTTATGGCAGTAGGTGATGGAGGTATGGGCGACGGCATGGGAAAGGGGCGGAGCAGGCGAAGCCGGCTGGTGCTGGCCGCGTGGCTGCCGAAGCCTACCGCGACAGCGCTTCGACGAGGTAGCTCAGTGCCGTGGCAGCACGCGGGCAGGGCAGGTAAAGGAGGAGGGAGGGAGAAGGAAGGGAGGAGAGGCTGACCGGTGGACCCAGGCCGGCGTAGGACCCACTGCAAGAGGCTGAGGAGCTGGAAACGTTGACTGCATCAGTGATTTTTGGCAGTTGCAAAAATTAGTACTCCAATTCGGGTATAGATGTTGGTCAAGCTGATTGAGAGTGCTAAGTTGGTTCAAGAATTTTGAAACTTTTTATGTTGATAGAACAGGGAGTCTACTTTCCATTTTCTTTGGTTTCACTTGATTATCTCTTGTAGTTTGAGAACAGTAATTCTCCAAATTTTGCTAATTTGCTTGCTATTTTGAATTTTTGAGCTATTTATATGATATGAAAAAATTATGGAAAAATTATATTTATTCATCATTTGGGCTCTAGTATTTTAAAAAATTATTTTCTATGGCATGTTGTTTAAAGTTTTCATGAGTTTCTTTGATGTGTTTGTTTTAGGTATTTGAAAGTCATTAAACTCCAAAAGTCAAATCTTGGATCAAATGAATAAATCCAAATATAATTTCAAATGAACATTCAAATGTGCAACATGATTCATGAAATGCTACTTTATTCATTTTCTTGGATTTGGGATGTTACATGTTTGTACAGTGATAGTACAAATATTCTATAGGCACATCTTCTGTGGGTCATGGAATGAGGTGGTGATGCACTCACTGCAAGCGGTGACATTGATGACGTTACCACAACAGAGCGTGAGCGCAAATACCACGTCGGGGACTTGGCTGGCGATGGCGGTGGTGAAAAGTTATGATGCTTCAGGATTGATCATCATACGAAAATTTTATGGAACATTAGTGATGCCTCACGATCATCTCCAAAAATTTTCAAAATTTGTAATGTTGTTTGAACCATTTTGTATTCGGTTGAAATTTGCTGTAATCCTTAAGTAGAACTATCCTAACTTTTTAAAATTCCTTAGGATTTATTATCATCTAAAAATTTTATGGGAATATTATTGATGCGTCAAGACCATCTATAAAAATTTTCAAATTGTTCTAACTTAGTTTGCACCATTTTTCATTCGGTTGCAATTTTATCGGTGAGCCTTTTATTAGGACATAGTAGCACTGTCAAAATGTTCAAAAATTCCTCAGGTTTGATTATCATATGAAATTTTTATAGGAACATTAGTGATTTGTCAGGATCATTTATAGTGGTACATATTTATGTGATACATAACAGACTCTGTGTAGCGGTAGTTTTGAGATAGAGTAGGAAACTTATTCGTATCATCCTTAACTTCCACACATTCAGATATATATCATAAATAATTTTATCAATATAACTTCAAAACATATTTTATATATATGGGTCTTATTTTATCAAAATCAACTTATAGAACACAACGGTTCAAATGAAATACAAAACGGACACTCGATTAAAAAGATATAATCGTCGCCAGATAAAACAACGAATATGTACAACACAAATCGAATGTTGATGTCATCGCACAGTATGAGGTAGCACAGCGGAAGCACGACGCCCACCGATGGAATAAATAAATTTCTACGTCTCTGGTCATTTCTACGGTCGACGCCCAACATGCGACCAGCGCATCCAAGAGTTAGCGAATAAAAAGAGGAGTAAATTTCATAGACCTCTAAGTTTTAGTGTTGCTGTTGTATAAAATCTAAGATATTATGGTCTTTGTGAGTTAACTCTAGATATTATGGTCACAATATTATAAAAAAACCCTAGGTGTTATGGTCACGGTGAAGATGAGCTTCTGGATGTAATAGGGTGCGAGGACCTCCGTTATGCGGCTAGAGGTACCAAGGAGAGAGAACAACTAATCAACGTCGTGTGCAGTTGTGATTGTGGAGGAGTAATTGTAATGAGGTAGGGTTTTGTAAAATATTATTACGGCCTACAATACCTGAGGTTAAGTGATACTAGCAATAATATCTTAGATTTTGTGTAACAACTGCAAAACCTAAGGTTTTATAAAATTTACTCTAAAAAGGAGAGATCTTCAGATCCAGCGGTTTGTATCTCAATTATCAAAACCGAGCTAGGAATAAAATAGAGCAAGTTAAGTGCAGGCCTTTTGTTAGCTGGATACACTCTCCGGTCTGAAACACTAGTCAATTTTATATCAGGGCATGCCAAATTTTTCTTGCTTTCACCATTAATATATTTCTAAATACTTAGAACAGGCACACAAAAATTATATGATTATTTTCATCAAAAAAAAATATTATTATAATATTATAGTTTATAACTACTTACTGTGATTTGGAAGCTGTCGTTGGAGAAGTGGAGGAGACTGTCGTTGGAGAAGCTGGTAAACGCCCTTGCCGTACCCATCGCTACGTGTGGCTTAGTTGCGATTGCCAGCTTGTTGTTTTATTCATAAGGAATCTGAAGAATTTTCTTCCTGATCAACTCGGTCTTATCTATGACCAATTCACCATCATTTGGAAAAAAGTTGTCCTGCGATCGGTTCCTTTCAATAATCAATACCTTTGAAACCATAGATCACGCACGCTTTCTCGAATCATTCAATTGATTTTTTTTAAAGACAAAAATGCACTAGAGGTTTTGAACTTATATAAATTCTTCCTTTAACTTCTTGGTATATATCCAACGATAAGTTCCCATATTCTTTAGAAAGCTTAGGTGAGGAATGAGGATCAAATTACATGGTCCAACATATTATGGTTTAAGCCCCCGTACGTGCAGCATTTGGATGTATGGATTAGTTGTGACCACTGATTGCAGACAAAACCGCAGCCATCGCGTACGGTGGATGTATAGTATATGTAGAAATACTTGTATACTTAGTATATATAGGAGACATACTTTAAATCCCTTGTAATAATCCGGCGTGTGTATCCCTTGTAATGTGGTTGATTGATATTGCCGATTGGGTAAACTCCAGTCCAGTTGCGCTTTGCACCATGCGACACAATTCCGGTTTTGCTAATTTGAGGGCTTTGCACCATGCGACACAATTGCAGTTTTATTAATTCTTTGGTGGGAACTCTCTCTCGTTGTGTCATGTATGGCATCTCTTTCCTCCCCTCTCAAATGCTTTTTCATCACGACACTTATTCCCTTCATCCCCCTTTCCTCCCCTATTGCTTCCCCTCAAACTCAAAAAAGTTTTTGTTTTCAAATTTTTCCTCAAGTTTTTTGAATAGGAAGTATTGCTTAATCATTTTTTAAAGTTTTTCGAACCATGCATTTTTGAACTGAAAGTTTTTAATCGAAAGTTTTTGAAATTTCACGTTCTAAAATTTTCCCACTTGAAATTTTGCTGATTTGAAATTTCCTTAGTTGAGACTTCCCAAGTTGAATGTTCTAGATTTGAATTGTCCCTAGTTGCAATTTTCCTAGTTGAAAGTTCCCGATTTGACAGTTGCACGATTTGAAAATTTTCAAGCTGAAAGTTCCATAATCGATTTTCTTAAGTTGAAAGTTTTTGTGTTGAAATTTGCAGATTTGAAAATTTTCTAGTCAAAACTTTCTCGTCTAAAATTTTTAGAGTTAAATATTTTTTATTTGAATTTTCTAGAGTTGAAATTTTTTTTAGTTGAATTTCCCCCATTTGAATATTTCCAATTTTATTTTATTTTTTCAGTTGAAACTTCTTGTTTAACATTTTATGATTTGAAATTGGAAGGATGGGGGGAACTGAGCACGGAAGAGGGAAGGAGAAGGGTGGAGGTGGATAAAGAAGATGACACATGTCATCTTAGAAGGATCTCCTTAAATATTTTAATTTGTCAATAACATCAAACTAGTCATTCTCGTGACCTCCACCGCTAACCACGACCGGTAAGAAGAAAACTGTGTGGGGGTAAAATCAATGGGATGCAGGTTCTTCCTCTAGAGGTTCAAGTTCTACAACATCAATTACTGGAGCAAGATATAGCCACCATAGCAGTTGGGAACTATCCAAATATCTCGACAATGATACTGTGGATTGCCAAGAATAGCACTTCCATATTTTGCAACAGTGGCATGAGCATAAGATAATGTGATATTTCAAAATTGGAGAAAGAAAAGTGGGCTGGGTTGGACGAGCCGGTCTTAACTCTCGTGCCGAGCTAGACTTGGTCTGGCCAGCTATATAGGGCAAGGGGAGGAGGGCAAAACCTAACCAGCCGCCGCCCTAGCCCCAAGCGTCGCGCCACCCTGCCTATCTACACTGTTGTGTCAACGTCGCTCCCAAGTTCAGATATGCTGCCATCGCCCAGCCTCCCTGCACCACTGCTCGGCTCCCGCGCTGTCGCCGCCTGTACACAGCTACCGAGCTGCTCAGCTCCCAAGTTACTACCGTCGCATCGTGGTCGTCATGCCCTCACTGCCCGAAGTTGCACTGTGCCATCTTGCCGCTGTGTGCCTCACTAAGTATCCTACACTGCTATCAGTTGAGCTGCCACTACCGCCCACCAAAGCTGGTCGTTGAGGTGCGGCGCCAGCCTCGTCTAGGGCGTGTCCCAACGTTCTCCTATTTGTCTTTTCTTGTTCCTCATCCAATCGGTCATCCAAATTGAGATTCATTCACATCACCATGTGCAGGAGGTGTCAAGGATCTTGCGGTATGTGGTGCGGGAGTTTTGGCAAGCATGATGGAGTGGAGAACATGAGGGGATCATGGAGGTTTGATACTTTTGATGTTTCTGGTGATCTTCAAGATGTAGGTATAAACCCTAGGTTGATGTTTTCTTGTGTTAGTGCTGTAGTGGAGCAACTTTGTGGTCATATTAGTTATAGATAAGGGAGTTGGAAAGCACCAAGAAGCTATTTGGGAGTGATTGGGATTCGATTAAGAGTGGTCCCGATTTTTAGGCTTAGTTTTGGAGCATCTACGGTTTGTTTCATGGTCTGTCAAAATTATGGAAAGAGTAGATAATTGCCTAAAGTTTCTTTAGAGTAGAAGATTGTAGAATTTGGATAAGCTACTAAGATGTTATGGCTAGAAGAAAGCTATTGTCTAGAAATCGGTCGTTGCTAAGCGTAGCTGTGTTAAATTACTTATTAGGGCTAGATGATGGCTGAATTAAATTATGTCCATACCTAGGGAAAGCTTGGTATTTTTTTCATAGATTCCAGAGATGCTATGGTTTGCTATATTTAGAGATGAATAAAAGTAGATACAAGATTATAAAGCCTGTTGTCTAGTAAAACAACAGCATGATCTTCGGGGCTAGAAACGAGAGGTTAAATGAATTAATTTTAATCTATGGCCAACTAGGAAATTATAGTTAATCCTGCGTAATTTTTAAAAACCTACATGATTTGCTACGTTTGGGCTCCTGAGGTAGGAGTTATAGTCGTTTGACCATTGGGACAGCAAAGGGGACGTTGTCCGGCGGGTGGGAAAATTAGGTACAAGGCCATATGTAGGAGCAAAATTGTTATGGTTGATGTTATGTACTGTTATGGCATGTGGTTGAGTTAGTATTACCTATTGTAGGATGTGTGACTGAAGGGAAACGCGGTATGCTACGCTAGCACAAAAAAAACTACCGCGCAACCAGAAAGCTACTCGCAAGAAGGGGATCATAGATAAGATTACCACTAGACGCGCGATTCGCGGAATCCTTCGCGTCGATGTAGTGGTTCGTCCTCGCCGCGATCGTTGCGTCGATGTAGTGGATCGTCCTCGCCTCGCCGTGGATCGTCCTCCCACGCCGCAGTCGCAGCAGCGTCACCGCAGTAGTCCACACGTCCAGAGATGGAACACCGTGCGTCGGTGTGCAAGCACCTAGTCGCTCGGCAGGGGCAGCGAGAGGAGGAGGCTAGGGTTTCAAGTGAATCAAACCTAAACCGTGGAAAGCACACCCTGCGCCCTCCCTCCTCCCCTCCTTATATAGGCCCACCAGCATGCTAAGCCCACGAGGTTCATTAATTACGGATCCAATCCAAATTAATGCGTCCCAGCCCATTAAGTGTGTGACCCTGCAGGTTCACATACGTTTGGACATGGATTCGGAAAACTCCTTTTCAATCCAATAGTTGGTAGCGGCTTCTTGCAAAGTATACCAACTCCCAAACATCTGTGATCAAATCGAATGAACCTATCAAAAGAACTCATGTAATAATCCCTTTGCCAAGTATATGAAGATTGATCTCAAGGCGAGAAGCATGTCATCCTTTGATGATTCAATCCATCTCTCGTATCCGTGATATATTAATAAGTTGTGATTGACTCTCAATCACGGCATGGCCATGCACTTTCTTAATCATATCACACGAGTGGCCTTGTCATATATCTCCGTTTCATTGGAGTGGCAAATTCCATCTTGATCGCTCACTTCCTCTGCACGTTTCATAGTAAACATGAAAGCTACCTTTATAACTATCCGGTTAGGAAGTAGTGTTTGATAGCCCCAAGGAAAACTATTACACATGTAGGGAATATGACAATCTCGTGTCTAAGGATCATACATCTTCTAGGTATGAGATACACGATGACACATAAGAATGAAACATTCTCGCAGTGTCCCATAGCGGGTCTATCTAACCCATGTTCTTCAACATGGTCCACAATGTAGAGATGATATCTCCATATCCCATGATCTATGAAGCATGATCATCGATCACTACATGTGCTGATCTATTCATCGTAGTCCTATACGATGATATCCGATCAGAGATATTTATCGAATTACATCATTAAGTAAAGAGCTTCATAATCAAGTCACATACTTGTTGATCAATACAATGATATACATTCATTGGACCAATAATCATATTATTATTCATAAACATAATCATGTTACAATCATCTAAATGATTGCCTCAAGGGCATAACACTAACAGTGACTACAAGTGTAGCTTCAACCATTCATCACTCAATCTCACGTGGTTAGAAAATCATGTGCATGGTAGAACGATAAACAGATGGTTAAATTGTTGTTTAATGATTATGGATGATTTATCACGTTAAGTTGTGAGTACTTCATATTGATGTTTTACTATTGATTCATTCATGACAACTGAACGGTATAACATGATATCGATGGTTTATAACTTGAAAGGTGAATATGACATCATATGCATCATAAAATAGAGATAGATGGTCTGAGTGACATCTTCAGCCTACTTCGTATGGACAATCCTATGGATGTTGGAAGAAAAATACCTATTGTGGCAGGCATTACATGTGAGTAGAAATGAGGTCCCTATGTGAAAGAAAATAGGCTTGAGGTCATCATACGAAAGAGGGTAGGCTTGAGTGGACACCGATGGGTGTTGTACTCTACTATACTAGTATATACTAAAGAGAATAGACATGTGCACGAACGTTTGCGTTTCAATAAAAAAGTTGCAATTAAAGTTGAGTAATCTGAAGAATGACATAAATGAGCAAATGATAATGGAACTATTAATGTTTACTATTTTGTTATGTACTTATTTCTTTAATGTTTTTAAGTGAATAATGATGGTAACATGCATAGGATGGGAGTAACATCATCACTTTAAGTGTCACATTATCCACCACAGTTATATAGTATAAGTAGTCATTCCTAGATTAATAAAGTGTAGAGTCAATTTAGTTGTTGAGCTTTCACATCATTGTAACAGTTGTATAAACTTAGTTGAACTTACATAATTTTCGAAAAGTTGAGTTGCTTATTTGTTTGTCTTTATATCTTCATTCTTCAACGTCGCCAAAAGGTAAAGAATTCCCTAGGACGGATATGATGCGGGAATTTTCGAGCTCGTGGACCCAAGCGTTCCCAAGCGTGAGGAATTAGGTGTTCCCGCGTGTGTGGTTTCGAGCGTTCTTGGGTGCGTGGTTCCAAGTTTATTAATGTTATTATTCTTATTTATATTAATATGCAATTCTTGTTAATCTTGTATAGTATCGGTGATAATTACTTTGGGAAGGTTTGCTAAAATTATTGATAGAATTATATTAAATATGATGAAAAAAGTAGGTTAAGGTGACATTTTGAGCATTCGAAGTGTTGGGGTGTTACAGATAATATATTGGGTACTAACCATATTAGCAAAGAGTGTGTCAACTATTCATGTTTCAACTCCCGGTGCACATGCTTCTAGCCATGAAAGACCCTTTCCTGCGTGGACTGTCTTTGCATTTCCTAGGTAGCGTAATGAACCCAGCTCAGCTCCTCTGAGCCAAAAGGAAAGAAAAGAACAGAAATAGAAAATACAGAGTTGGCGGATGTATAATTTAACTTTTCACATTTTTTTACTTGTAATGTAGTTTTCTATAAAGGATGTCCATTTCGGTGATCAATAAATTAAGCTACAAACAAATTACATAAAATGTATTTACTCCTCTACACATAAATTAAAGACATTATAGGGGACATTAGCTGACTCACAAAATGTCTTTACTCCACTAATTTCGATGAAAACAGAGAAAGAATTTGTTAACAGGATATCATTTCTGTGGTTCTTTTCAGGTCCTTCTTTTCGGATTGTGTTTCCGTATTTCAAGACAATCGTAATTTTAAACAGCACAAAGGTGAAAAAAGATCACATATTGGCGGATATATGGAAGGGTTTCTGTATCCCAACCAATTTTTTCTGAATACGGAACGTCTACAGATACCCATAGCATGGATACAAATATGGATAAATACAGAATCAAATATAAATATGGACACTAGCTATAATCTAGATATTATTAACTATTGAAGTGTATTTAATAGTGTAATAAGTATAAAAATTATAGTATCAAGAAGCATTATTTTATAAAAATAAGCCTTTCTTGTAATTTTAAAAAATAAATTGAAAATTTATATAAAACAGATGCTATAGCTTTAGTACAGTTTTCTATAAACAAAATTGGTACTGAACTAATTTTCCACCTTTTTAGCTGGAATAAATGTCATCATCGGACGTCGATTTCAGTGATCAATAAATGTACAAAAAGTTTCCACAAACCGTCTTGGCTAGCAACAGTGATGGAATAAGAAATTGGTCACGAGTTGACTGACTTACAATAGAATAAGAATAATACCAAATCACGTTCAAATGATATCATACTGAATGTTGGATAAATTATATGAAACTTGAGCTACATCTAACAATATAGCAAAATAAAAAATACAGCAAAAAAGTAGACCAGAGCAAGTAAAATTTCAATACCCAATCTACGTAGACTTGATCTATTACAAGAAGATATCTTTGTTACCCACTACTACGGCGCTATAATGTTACCCTACTCAATATAGACACAAAGAATTATAAAAAAAAATCCCTAAAAAATTTAGTTAGATAGGTTATAGGAAGTCTCCTACAGAAATTCAATTGAAAACATGGAATACATTAGGAGAAACAAAAAACATAAATTACGGTGAATAGTAATTTTCTGTTTTCTTTTTTCCTTTTTTATTTTCTGATTTTCTTTTGAGATGAATTTGTCTTTTGCAATTCTACATGTGTAGATCGAATTAGATTTGAAATTTGGTGGTATAATAGATTTGATTTTGTGTCAATATTTTAAGATTATAGCATTATAGCATTGTTAGGGCAGGTCGCAGAGCATATTCCCTCCATCCTTTACAATAGACAAATAGCATGTCTCTATGGCTCCATCTACAATGGAATCTATATAGACAAACAACACACAAATCAAAATAGGAGGTAAAACTACAATAACAAATTTATAATTATTTTATCTTGGAAGTATAAATTACATGTAAACATACCATGAATCACTTCAGAAAACTCTTTTACACTCCCGATAGTACATACTCCCACATATGAAATACCACTTAAACTTATGCATTACACCATAGTTATGATAACATTAATACTACATTGACTTAGTAAAGAACACATGACACGAAGAAAGAACTATCTAGCGCTTGGGACAGATATGGTCATTTGATTAATACTACATGACTCAGTAACAGTAGATGCCTCTTCATTTGCCACCCTTACATGGAAATATGCTGGGTGCTTAGACTCAGGCAGGATCATAGTCTTATTGCTTAGCATTGCAACAACATCTGACATGGTCGGTCGATCAGCTGCATTCTCTTGTACACACAACAATGCAATGTTAATGCATCTCATCATTTCTGCCGAGTGACACTGGGGAACCAAAGACGCATCAACGAGTTCAAGCCATCTTCCCTCTTCCCATAACTGCCATGCCTGTAAGGAATTTCATCACACAATGTAAGTAGGACACCACATAATTAAACAAAACAATTTTACATGCTTCCTGTGTGTCTATAAACTCACATATCCAAGGAGATTAATGAAGCCTCCACATTGATGGAGACCGGAATTCCTTTTTCCGCTAAGGATCTCGAGAATTAGAACACCAAAGCTGAATACATCAGATTTGATAGAGAAGAGGCCCTCGGAAGCATACTCGGGAGCCATGTAGCCACTGAAATGATATATAATATATGTAAAATTATTATACGTGATTGGCTTGTAATATAAATGTTCATAAGTGGACTACTTTATATGAAACTTACTATGTACCAACCACTCTTCTTGTAGTGTTTCCTTCAATGTTATTTGAGCTAAATATTTTTGCTAGACCGAAATCTGAAATTTTGGGATTCATTTCGCTGTCCAAGAGAATGTTGCTCGGTTTAAGATCTCGATGTATGACAAGCAATCGGGAATGCTTATGTAGGTAAAGAAGTCCATGTGCTATTCCTTCAATTATTGCTAGACATTTGTGCCAATCCAGTAAAGCTCTTTTATTTTCATCTGCACATCAATTAAATGTTAGTATAACCGGAAGAAAACACCTCAAGAAATAATCCGAAGTTGGACACCTCAATTATCGAGGGAATGAAACTATACTCGTGAAGCTGCTGGAAACAATATCCAGAGTAATTTTTAGTCATTCTGAAGCACTGATATGGTAAACAATATCTAACTGGATTCAGAAATGCAGATATATACCGAAGATAAAGAAGTCCAAACTTTTGTTTGGCAAGTATTCATAGACCAATATTTTCTCCTCTCCTTGAGAGCAACATCCCAAGAGCCTAACCAAATTCATGTGTTGGAGTTTGGCTATGAGCTGGACTTCATTTTTAAACTCTATGAAACCTTGTCCTGAATGTGAAGCAAGTCTCTTAACTGCTATCTCCAATCCATCAGAAAACTGGCCCTGGGAAAACAATTCAACAGTTCTTCAATGATTTTCTGCTGAAACCAGGTAGCTTTAAGATGCACATGTTAATTCACAGTTCCCAAGCAATGAGTAAATGACATAGGTATAGGGAGGGGTGTTTTACCGTGTGACAAAATTTCAAGTGCAAACTCAATCCGTTGAAGATGAAGCAAAGACAAAGGACGAGTAATAACTTTTATGAGTTATCATGTTATTAAGTAGAGTTGTCCCTTTTTTTTGTATATTCTTCAACTGATTAAGTTTAATTTGAGAAATCTTATCATTGGATGGAATACCACTCCAAAGTAGATAAAAAGACAATGCATTATAGTGAGAGAACGTAGACTCGTGATTTCAGTCTAATGACTCTAATCCGAACAATCTTCTTATGCAAGCAGTGTTAGTTCCCTATGATGAAAATCTGACAGGTTTAGTCTATTTCTACATTGATCAAATAATGAGGACTACACATATTTGTTTTATTTACCTTATACACAGCGCCAAAGCCACCTTGTCCAAGTTTGTTTTCTTCTGAAAAATTACCTGTAGCCTCCAATACCTGATCAAAGTCAAACACCGAGAACTCTGAATTCTTTCCTTCCAGTCTCCAAACTACTTCCTCTCCCTGCAAGTTCTCAGTATGCCTTCCTTGTAATCTCACATTACCTGAATAATTGAGAAATGGTGCAATCTCTCTTCAATGTTCAGTCATATCTGATGAACATACCATTAATTGGAAGTAATTTAAACATTATGATGGAATATTTCAGTAACTAACCTACCTTTTTTGTACCTTCTGAGCCAACGACGGTAAAAGATGAAGCAGAGAAATGCTACCACTAGAGGAATTACAACCATGGGAATTGCCCAGAGGTTGCTCATACGCCCTAAAATATGATAACATGCCAATTAAGCGTTCATCGGCAAGTAATAATGCTCTGACAATCTTTTGTTTGATCACATGTAGACAAAAATTAATTGCTCACTTACTCTTGTGTTTCGCCTTGGTCGGAACTGTCGGAGCCGGCAAACGCACCATGGGTTCACTGTCGTAGATCTGATACGCCTCGTACCTGAAATAACACCGTATGACATGGATCTGTCCTCCCATGCGCAAGGCCATGGTGGAGTTCATCATGCCGAAGATATGACGGAGACATGCCAAGCAGTCGTCGGCGGAAAGGTCCGGCGTGCACTGCGCCATGGAGTACACCGTTGGAAAGGTTCTGCCGCTATCCATGATGCCAGTGGCGAACCGCCTCGCCGTGCTGGCCGCCTTTTGGACAGTTTCTACCAGCAATTCATGGATGAGGCTGGTGATGTGGCGGACGTCGTCAGCGTCGCCGGTGATGTTCTTAATGTTCCACCTTTCGAAGGGCAGGTCATTTTCTGTAATATTAAAGGGAGGGAAAAAGTTCTCGCCGGAGAAGCCGACGGTGCAGTCGCCGAAGTATATGAACCAGGCCTTGCACGGCTTCGTGATTTTCTCCAACGTGTTGGCGACGCAATCGCCGCAAGCTGAGTCATTGACGTCGCCACGGCAGAGTGCGAGCGCGTATACCACGTCGGGTACTTGGCCCAAGGCGGCGGTGGCGAAGTGCTCGGGGGAAGAGGAGGTGTTCTTTGGGAGGTTGGCGGAGACAAGTTCAAGGTTGTCGCAGAATACCTTATCTTCATCGGCGGCCGCGAAGGGCATGAGGCCGAGTATGAGCAGGACGACGATGGTCATGGCTATGCTTCTTGTTTTTCTTGCAGATCAACTGAGTCTTTTATCTGTCACCAATTCACATCATTATCAGCTAGCTCTCAATAGTCAATACCTTTTGAAACCATCACGCACTCTTTCTAGAATCATTCGCTTGATTTTCTTAAGATAAATATACACTTTAAGTCTTGTACTTTGATAAATTCTTGCTTTAACTTCTTGATATCCTACGTATATTTTTAGATAAGCCCTCAAATTCTTAAGAAAACTTAGGCGAGTATCAAACCCACGTGTGGTTTTCAGTTTTTCGAAACCATTTAAATTAGGGATCAACTAGGAATCAGACATCCGATGAGAAGTTTTCCATTGTATATACATGTTGGTGCAACATTGCTGAACAATACATGCCACAATTGTAAGCAATATGTGTAACAAAATTAAAAAAAGTGCAATACATATCGTAAAAAACTGGGGGAGATATAAATTATCTAAAAAAATTGGAGGTAGGGAGCTGCTCCCTCAGTCACTAAATATAGGTTGTTTTAGACACTGAAATAGTCTCCATTATTTAACTTTGATCATTAATTCTTATATTAGTATCTTAAAAAGTAAAAAAAAAATCAATATATTCTAAAAATATTCTTCACAACAAGTCTAGTGGTATTATTTCTGTGTAGCCAATTTAAATATTCTTTTTATAGATTCATGATCAAAATTAGAAAATTTCGATTGCACTCATCCTAAGACATCATATATTTAGTGATAGAGTATTTAATTTTTTGCCAACCAGCTGCAATCCAACTAGACATCTAGGGGTTGTTTTGGTTTGAGGAACGAACCTATCCCAAATCACCCAGTCCTACATATATTGGCCTGTGTTTGGTTAGCAGAATGGAATTATCCGATCTTACATATTTGGTATATGGATCAAGGAATGGAACGATCCATCTAGCACCACCACACTCCAGTTTTTAATTAGAACCGTCTGTGATATGATTATCACAGACGGTTTTAAAATAGAACCGTCTGTGAAATGGTTTTTCCTTCTAACTCTCTTAGCAGAACTTCCATGATTAGTATCTGATGTTCGAAATTTTATTCACCTTAGATATTTATGCATTGACATTTTACAAGACACAACCAATAATACATTTTGCAATTCAATATCAAAACATCCTAGATGCATTGAGGCAACAGCTTGTCTGATGAGAAAAATCTCTGTGGCCACAGAGATTTTCTCATCGCATTTGCCTCAATGCATCTAGGATGTTTTGATATTGAATTGCAAAATCTATTATTGGTTGTGTCTTGTAAAATGTCAATGCATAAATATCTAAGGTGAATAAAATTTCAATATCGATACTAATCATGGAAGTTCTGCCAAGAGAGTTAGAAGGAAACATTATTTCATAAGTTAAGGCCAGAAGACCTTACCACAAATATGATACCACAAATATGATAACAAAATATTTCATAGTTCAGGTAACAATACATTAATTAACAAAATATGATATATACCACAAATATATCAATAAGTGTTCAGCTAGAAACCACATTATTTCGTAATTCAAACAAGAAAACCTTATAGTTTTTTCATGTCTTCCATCATATGTGCCATAGCTTCCGCAATAGAGGCTTCTCGGTTCTCTTTGAAGTTCCATAACTCCAGTACAGTGCCGATTTGCTTGACACCAATAACCGATTGATCTTCAGTCATATCTCTCAATCCCTACAAATTAAAAGCGATTATGTTGTTGTGAGAAGGACAGTAACCACATTGAATTCAGTACTAGAAACCTTCATATTACCTCTATAAACTTAGCTTTAGCTTCTTCCAGCTCTGTATTCGCTCTGCGTTCCTTACTGATGAGTGTTGTGTTAAGGGATTTGATATCTTGCAAGCGAACATCCATGTCTTTCAGTTCTTGTTTGATCTCACAAATCTTTTCTGTTATCTCATATTTCCCCTTCAGTTGTTCGATCTCCACTTCGAGTTTTTGTTTAGTTTCTAACAGCTTTTCCATGTCTTTAATTACCATAAATATATTATAATGAATTAGGTGTTTACTTCAGTACAAGGATGCAAGATAGAGATGTACACGTACATAAGTTTCAAACATATTATCACCTAGTATAGGCACAAAAGAGGCATTGAACATTGAATACATAGTAGCTCCAAAACATCAATCCTTGTGTGATATAACAAGTTTAATGTTGAATTCTAGATTATATGAATTTTATGTTCTTATATATATAACTCAGGTCTAACTAGCAAACTAATGAGGCATTAAAGCTTGCTAAGGTATATATATGCAGCTTGCTAAGAATTTTATATTTGACCTCTCATGAATAATATATATCCAGTTTTGTTCAACCATCATGAATCGCCTATATACAGCCTAGCTCATTCCTTCTAAACATTATTCACAAACATCATTAATTCGCAAACTCAAAATGGTTTACCTAGTAAAGCATATCGGTTTCCCTAGTCAAGCATTTGAGCTACAATTCTTTAAATACGTCTGACCTCATTCTTTCTAAACATCATTCACAAAGATTATTCACAAACATCTTCACAAACATCATTCACAAATGTCATTTACAAACAAAATAACCTAGTCAAGCATATCGGTTTCATACGTACAACTCACCGACGGAGATGAGGAGGAGGTGCGCGCTCGCGGACGAGGAGGTAGCCGATGGGGAGGAGGAGGTGCTCGCGGACGTGGAGCTAGCCGACGGGGAGGAGGAGAAGGAGGTGCTCGCCGATGGGGAGGAGGAGAAGGAGGTGCTCGCCGTCGGGGAGAAGTAGGTGCTCACGAAAGTCGTCGGGGAGGAGGTCGCCGAGAAGGAGGATTGCCGAGGGCTAGGGTTTGCAGGAGACGAAACGCATGGATTTGGCGCTACAAATTCTATTGGTACGGCTATATAGGGGTCTCAAGTCATATCACAGACGGTTCCTAGTTAGAACCATCTATGATATTACCTTATCACAGACGGTTCCTAGTTAAAACCGTCCGTGATATGATCACAGACGGCTTTTAACTAGAACCGGCTGTGATATGACTGACGATTTATAATTTTTTGAAACCATCTGTGAAGAGGAGTCTAATATAAACCTTTCTGTAGTAGTGTTCGTATTGACCTCGACATGATAGCACACTGGAGGACTGATTGTATATGAGATGTGATGCGAGACCGAGATCAAGATCTCCTCTTGAGGTTGTTTTTAGATCATCTTCTCGGTGTCAAGCTAAGCTCTTTCATTAATACTTGTTGCCATTAAAAGATTTCTTGATCGGCAGCGTCGCTTCTCTATGCAGGCTTGAAGAATCTAGGCCCATTAATATTTCTTAGTGGTGAGATTTGGTGATTAATGATAACTGAATATGTTGGACCAATACTTTCTATGAGCTCTTTCCATGAATTAATGGTCACCAAGTTAAGATCCTGACATGAAGGACGTTCACCTTGTGTTGATGAAAGCCAAGAACCCGGACATGCATAAGCAATGCTTGTCATTGGATAAAGATCCAGGAAATCGAGAATTAGCACTGGAGATCAATGTCATGACCCCCCAAGTTTGATTAGGTCAAGTCAAATGCGTATAATGAACGCTAGGACATATTCCTTAAAAAAACAATAGCAACTTAAAATAAGGAACTAAGGATCTTACAAAAATATGTTTCAAAAATTTGTAACCTTATTTAATGCTTTTGGAAAATAAAAAACAATAGCAACTTTCAAAAAGGAATAAAACTGTTAGATTTTTATAAAAATGCACAAGTTTGATCATCATCTAAAATTTTATGGTGTTATCAAAAAACCTCTAGGATCACACATAAAATTTTTCAAACGAATTGAACCTAATTTGTGACCTCATAAAAATCAAAAACAGAAAACACATAATTGATACAATGACCTTATCAGAATTTTATAAAATTGTACAAGTGAGATCAAGGTTTGAATTTTTTTTTGGTAACATAAGTATTACCTTAGGATTGTGCACAAAATGTTTTAAAAATTCTAGACCTCAACTGATAGCTCAATAAAATCAACGACCCTTATGTGTCCAAAGGTGAACCTCAGTTTTGATCTCGCTGCCATGTGGGCCCACAGCAGGTTAGGCCCACCTGGCATCTCCTCAGCATCTTGTTCCACTGCCCTGGACCGGTTGCTTCTTCTCCACAGAACTCAGCTCCTGTCCCCTCTATTCTGTGCAGTCGACTGGTGGGGCCACCCCGTCAGTCTCTGCGCTCTTACCCGAGTCACTTCCCTGTGAGCCCTACATACATGTCAATATTTTGATTTAGCTTGGTCAAAAGCCATGTTTGACTGAATATGGGCCCATCCAATTTAAAACATTAAAACAAACCGGTATATAGGTGTAACATCCCATTTTTCGTTCTTTTATCAAAAATTAATTTAAATTAATTAATTCAAATATTTGGATTTTCTTGGAGTTTTAATTAACCTGGCATTCCTTTTTATCCAAAAATGGAATTTATTCCATTCGCGTCCGTTAATTCCATTTTCATCCGGATATCCAAAATTCAAATCCAATTCCAGAATTCTCTAAAAACTCCGAAACCAATTTTGTTAGGTTCCAAATATTCCATAGTATTTTCGAGAATTTTTCTAAGATTTTTAGAGCCTTCTTGCTATTTTATCCTTCACGCTTTATTCTCAATACTGTTCATTTGGCCCACATGTTAGAGCTACAGTAGCATCTTCAACCTCTAGCTAGTGCATTCATCCTTCCTCTCTTCAAAGCTTTGGAAAAATTTTCATAACTTCTTCATTTCCTCATCAAATCAAGTAAGAATTGAACTGTTGCGACTGCATTGATGCAAGGATTCAATCCCCGGACGTCGGTCTCACCCATTAAAGCCGGATTTGGCGTAGTAAACGATTAAGTCCAATTCATTGCTCACTTGATTTCTCGGCCGTTTCTTAATCTTTTCACGTGCTTCTCGTTCCTATAGATGTGTCTCACCTTCTTCTACGCCGTGCTCACCATTTCCCTTTGTTTTTTTTAAACTTTTCATCTCCAAAACTCACGAAAATAGTAGCCTGACGTCGACCAAAGACACCGGCGAGCCAACTTTTGATCTGGTGAGCCAAATCAAATTCCGTTCGTGTCATTTTGTGCATCTTGTCACAAAGATCAAAAGCCCTCAAGAAAATTTGAGTTTCATTACAGGACGGCAACGAATTTCACATTTAAATACCGTCGGCCTAACTGTCTTCGCGGCGTCGATTTGTCATCTTCGGTAAGCCTCTTCGAAATCCGATTACACCATTGGATTCGTGGCTTCGAGCTCTACATGATGCTCACCTTATTTTCCCCATTTCGCTGGCCGACCACCCCGTGGTCCTCTCTCCCCATGCGCCATGAAGAAAGGTAGAGAGCTGCGCTCTCTGTTATTCGCATGAACAGTGTCAGCGAAACAGTGATATTTTTTTTTTTGCAAATTTCCTTTCTATTCCAATTTCAAATGACATGTTCTCTTCCGTCATAACTTCGAATCAAGTGATTCAAATTTTCAAATTCATCTAAATTCAAGCTCTTTCTGTCAGTACTAATTTCATAATTTTTAGATTTTATTTGTTTTATTTTATTTAATGGTCACTCCATTTTGCGGGTAGTCGAAGAAGCTGTTGCCGTCGCCGAAGAAAGTGCCGATCTGCCGAACGACCCTTCTCTCCTCATCAACGAAAGCAAGTCTTCTTGACGCATGTTGATCCTATGTTTTATAAATGCTTTACAATGTTTTACAATTTGCATCGCAATTTATTTAAAAGATGATGTTAAATTTAGGATGGTAGTTAATCCCAATTGTTATTAACACCCTGATATTTAAATCCATGACTATTGTAACCCTAGGTTGATGTGATATGTCATAATAATAATATGTTATGATATATTTTGTTTAGTGCGCTAGGTGTGCTTAAATGCAAAGTCTTTCAAATCCTTTGGATAGGTTACTTTGAAACTGTGAAAAATTATGAATTTAAAAAGTTGTGGCAATATGTATGCCGCTGTATTTGCAAAATAAAAATGAAAGTAATTTAGACTTGGACGAATCGGTTTGTCCGGCGGGTGCGGATGGAGCACTGGTTTTGGTTGTGTTTGTCCGCCCAAGTCAATTAAGGACCGACGCTTGTGATTGTCCATTCTGAGCACAACCGTACAACCACATGTCTAAATGGGTACGACCTGGCTGAATAATTTGTAATAATTTAACTTAGACTCACCAGATGGAGGAATGTGGGTGCCGGATGGAGGCAAGTTTGTTTTTCTCACACGGCGCAAGAGGGGGCTTCTGTACTGGGTGGATAGAACCCTAATAGCGGTGAAACCTCAGCGGGTGGAGTCGGATTAGATTATTGCATTGTAAAAGCCTTGCCATGATCTCTCTACCAACACACCAAAGGAAGTGTGCTTATTGCGCATGGCAACAAGAGACGATCATGTCTTGTGGGTAAAGATGTACACCTATGCAGAGTGTAAAACTATTCGAATAGCCGTGCCTACGGTCAAGGGCAAGCAAAGAATTCTTTCATATTGGTAGACTTTGTTTTTTTGTTTTAAAAACTAATGTTTTGGGATCTGGGAGTGGTTAGAACTTTCGGATGTATTTCGGTGGCTAGAGCCAGTTAGGTGGTTGGAACCTGTTTTGAATCATGACGGATGGGGTCATGTGATGGTTAAACAAGATCTTTTAAAATGGACGGATAGAGCCTGTATACTAGTGTTGGTGGTTGCAACCTTCACTAGAGTTTTAAATAATTTCAATTGTACAAATAATTGTTAAAACTGCTTTGTGAGAATTATTATTAATAATGTTTGTTAAATCTGGCTTTGTGCAAAAGAACCATATTAAGCCATCTTTGGAAGGCCTTCATCTTGCATATTTCCCCGACTTGCTGAGTACGTTTGTACTCATATGCTACAATAAATTCTTTCGTCAGAAGCTTTCCAAGATGCTACGAACGATGGTGAGTTCTACGATATGGAGTACGATGAAGACAATCCAGAGAGCTAGGTGCACGTTTCTTTTTAGTCGACTGCCTGTGGTGTTTATTGGCTTTACCATTTTGCTTCTTATTTTCGCTGCTGTAAACTTAAGGTCATGTGACCTGGTTTTGTAATAATGGCTTTTAGTAGGTACTCGATGTTATCTTTTAATTCATGCTTTTCGGTTATGATTCATCACTGTGAAATGTGTGTAGTAGCGCTGATCTGGGACTAATACAGAAATACACAGGGGATTCTGGATAGCAAATCCGGGGTTTCACAGCGGTGGTATCATAGCCATGTTGACTGTAGGGCGTGACCTAGTTAGAATGGTAAAACCCTAAGGATGATTATTTATATAAAGTATATTTATAAAATTCTAAGTTTTCTTGCTTCTATCTTTTCTATCTTAGCATCTTGCTCTTGTCTTGTCTTCTATTTAAAATGTTTTACTGACCTTGTCTTATTTCAAAATTTGTAGATGCTTTCCTATACCTCGTTTGCTCAGAATGAGGGAGGTTTCTGTCAGGAGTTATCCTTGATTCTCCAGGAGCTGGGTTACACTCGTCGCCCAAAGTACCGTTGCACTTCTGTGGTCAGCATTGGCATCAACATGTGAAGGGTGAGATTGCTTATTTTCTCCAAAGATCAGCAGGATCAAGTGCCATTGTCCCCGGTCCAACAAGATCAAGTGCCACCGGGTCAGCAGGATCAAGTGCCACCGCCACCCCCAAATCAACAACCAAGCATGGAACAAATGATGGCCATGCAACTTCAAATTCTGCATGCCTTAGCGCAGAACGTACTAAATCCACCTCAAGCCGCCCCAGTGCAGGTAGCAGCTCAGCCACCCCAATCCAAATATGGGGAGTTCATGAGGACCAGACCCCCGACTTTTGCTGGGTCAGCCGATCCTTTGGAGGCTGATGACTGGCTAAAGGAAGTAGGGAAGAAACTTCACCTGGCCCAGTGCGATGAGGTAGGAAGTGTGCGGTTTGCTACGCACCAACTTAAAGGAACAGCTGTCAGCTGGTGGGAGAATTATTGTGCTGCCCACGAAGAAGCTCAGAACATTACCTGGGATGAGTTCATTGAAGCCTTTCGCGCCACCCGTATACCTAAGGGAATTATGGAAATGAAGAGGAGGGAGTTCCATAAGTTGCAATAGGGAAATCTCTCAGTGTCAGAATATCTGAACAGATTCACTCACCGTCGGATATCTGCAGAGGATGTCTCAACTGATGAGGCGAAGATCTGGCATTTCATGGAGGGTCTTGACCCTAACCTCAAAGTGCAGTTGGTCTCTAATGACTTTCCCTCCTTCTAGCACATGGTGAACAAAGCTTTGATTCAGGAGGATGCTCAGCGTCAGCTCTTTGAGTCAAGAAAAAGAAAGATGGTGTTTCATGCTCAACGTGGTGCTAGTAGCTCTAGACCTTGTTTCTTTCTGCCCCAATCCAGCAGACCAGCAGCGTCTAGTGCCGCCAGAACTCCAATGTCAGCACAACGACAGTTTGCTCAAGATTCTGCCAGTAACCCAAGAGGTCAAGTTTAGAAGAGCAACACAACTACAGCAGGTGTCCAGTGTTTTAACTGCAAGGAATTGGGACATTATGCTAGTAATTGTCCTCAGAAGCACCAAGCCATGACCCCAATTCGCTTCAACCTGGGGACCACACCAGCCCGCGCACCTGCATCAGCCAAGGAAGAGCAACACCGCAGACCCCGCGTACACCTCGCACTGTTGGAAGAGGACGTGTTAATCACATCACTGGTGAAGAAGTTCAGGACGCACCTGATGTGGTGTATAGTAAGTTCTTTGTCAACTCAGTACTTGCTTTAGTATTGTTCGATTCTAGTGCTACGCATTCTTTCATATCAGAGTATTTGGTCAGAAAGCATGGTTGGGGTACAGTTCATCTTAGAAACCCTTTATTAGTTCAATCTCCTGGAAAAGAATTAAAAACTACTGCTGTTTGTCCAAAATCGGATATAGTTATAAATGGGGTAAAGTTCCTAATGAACTTAATATTATTGAATACCAAGGGAATGGAGGTAATCCTTGGGATGGATTGGTTAACCAAGTTTAAAGGACAGATAGACTGTGCTAATCGATCTATCTCCCTTACCAGTCTTGGAATTCGTGTAGAATTCTTGTCTGATCTTTCCTCGAAGAAGGGTAGTACCCTGAACAGTTTGAAAGGTACAACTTTGTAAAATATATCTATAGTAAATGAATACCCAGATATATTCCCAGAAGATTTGCCTGGTATGCCACCAGACTAGGACATTGAGTTCATAATTGAGCTTGTACAGTATACTCCTATATCAAAAAGCCTTATAGGCTACACCGCCAATGAGTTAGCGAGAATAAAGCGTGATTGAAGAACTGCAAGAGAAAGGATTTATAAGACCAAGTTCTTCACCTTGGGGAGCACCAGTAATCTTTGTTAAGAAGAAGGATGGTAGTTTAAGAATGTGTATAGATTACAAATCTCTAAATGAGGTTACAATTAAGAATAAGTACCATTTGCCAAGGATAGATTATCTATTTGATCAGTTGAAGGGAGCTCAGGTTTTCTCAAAAATCGACTTGAGATCCGGATATCATCAGCTTAAGATAAGGAAGGAAGATATTCCTAAGATAGCTTTCACTACCCGGTATGGACTGTACGAGTTTACAGTGATGTCTTTCGGATTAACAAATGCACCTTCCTATTTCATGAATCTGATGAACAAGGTGTTCATGGAGTTGTTTGATAAGTTTGTGGTTGTTTTTATTAATGACATTCTTATCTATTCCAAAAGTATGAAGGAACATGAGGATCATCTGAGGATAGTTTTGGAGAAATTAAGAGAGTATCAGCTTTA
Organism: Otatea glauca; assembly: GCA_036346275.1. NCBI lineage: Eukaryota > Viridiplantae > Streptophyta > Magnoliopsida > Poales > Poaceae > Otatea > Otatea glauca. The sequence goes on from CM070713.1 coordinate 19,357,431, forward strand.
TGCTAAGTTCAGCAAGTGTGATTTTTGGTTGAAAGAAGTTCCGTTCTTGGGTCATGTCATTTCTGCTGGAGGAGTAGCTGTAGATCCTGCAAAAGTGAAGGATGCTTTAGATTGGAAGCGACCTAAGTCAGTTCTAGATGTCAGAAGTTTTCTTGGTCTAGCAGGCTATTATCGGCATTCCATTGATGGTTTCTCTAAGATAGCCAGACCTCTCACTCAACTCTTGAAGAATGAGAAGAAGTTTGAATGGACGAAATCTTGTGAGCAGAGTTTTTAGGAATTGAAGAAGAGGTTAACTTCAGACTTTGTGCTTGTTACGCGGATATTGGAAGGATTTTGAAGTATTCTGTGATGCTTCAAAGCAAGGTCTTCGTTGTGTTCTGATGCAGGAAGGAAAAGTTATAGCGTATGCTTCAAGACAGCTACGACCCCATGAGGAAAACTACCCAACTCATGAATTGGAGTTAGCCATAGTTGTTCATGCACTCAAGCTTTGGAGACATTATCTTATTGGTAATCGATGCGAGATCTACACGGATCATAAGAGTTTGAAGTACATTTTCACTTAGTCTGATCTCAATTTAAGGCAAAGAAGATGGTTGGAGTTGATTAAAGACTATGACGTCGACATTCATTATCATCCAGGGAAAGCTAATGTTGTTGCAGATGCTTTGAGTAGGAAGTGTTATTGCAACAATATTATGGTTTTAGAAAGTCAGCCAGCACTTCATGAAGAATTCCAACGTCTTAATCTGGAATTAGTGAATGAAAGTTGTATTTTTAATGTGGAAGTGCACTCAACGTTGGATGAACATATTAGAGAAGCTCAAAAGGATGACAGTGGTATTGCAGACATAAAGAGTGATTTGGAGAAAGGAAAATCTTCTGGATTTTCTGAGGATGAGAAAAGTATCATTTGGTTTGGAAAAAGAATTGTAGTTCCTGACCAAAAAGAGATCAAGGATGTGATTTTAAAGGAGGCTCATGATTCTGTTTATTCTATTCATCCGGGAAGTACGAAAATATACTCGAATTTGAAAGAAAAATATTGGTGGTCGAATATGAAAAGAGAAGTTGGTGATTTCGTGGCCCGTTGTGATATTTGTCAGCTAGTTAAAGCAGAGCATCAGAGACCAGCAGGATTGTTACAACCTTTGCAGATTCCTATTTGAGAATGGGAAGAAATTGGAATGGATTTCATTACTGGACTTCCCAGAACTAAGTCTGGATATGATTCTATTTGGGTCATTATGGATAGGTTGACAAAAGTTGCACATTTTATTTCAGTGAAGACCACCTATTCTGGCGATAAACTTGCAGAGTTGTACATGGCAAAAATAGTATATTTACATGGAGTGCCAAAGAAGATCTTGTTAGACCGTGGTTCTCAGTTTACCTCAAGGTTCTGGCAGACATTACATGAAGTCTTAGGCACAAATCTGAATTTAAATACTGCTTACCATCCTCAGACAGATGGTCAAACATAAAGGATAAATCAAATTTTAGAAGATATGCTGAGAGCTTGTGTGTTGACATATAGTGCCTCTTGGGATCAGAATTTGCCGTATGCAGAATTCTCCTACAACAACAGTTATCAGTCAAGTTTAAAGATGGCATCTTTTGAAGCTCTTTATGGAAGAAAATGCAGAACACCATTGTATTGGAAAGAGACAGAGGGCAGACAAGTAGTTGGGCCTGACATTCTGAAGGAAGTAGAAGAGCAAGTCAGAGTGATTCGTCAGAAATTAAAAACAGCTCAGTCAAGGCAGAAAAGTTATGCTGATAATCATCGCCAGGATTTAAACTTTGCACTTGGTGATCATGTGTATCTGAAAGTTTCACCCCTAAAGAGAATGCGTCGTTTCAGAGTTAGCGGGAAGCTTGCACCTCACTATATTGGTCCATTACCGGTGGTTGCTAGAAGAAGAGAAGTTGCTTATAAATTAAAACTTCCTTCGCAGTTGTCAGATGTGCATGATGTCTTCCATATTTCTCAGCTGAAGAAATGCCTTCGAGTGCCAGAAGAACAGTTGCCGTTCAAAGAGAAGGAACTGAAAGAGGATCTCTCTTATCCCGAGTATCCGGTCAGAATCTTGGATGAAGCGGAGCATAGAACCAGAAGCTGTGTGATTAAGTTTTGCAAGGTTCAATAGAGCAATCATTATGAGAAGGAAGCAGCCTGGGAGCGAGAAGAGTATCTTAGGGCTGAGTTCCCCGATCTTTTTCTTTCTCCGTCCGAATCTCGGGGTCGAGATTCTCTCATAGGGGGGTAGGTTTGTAACATCCTATTTTCGGTTCTTTTGTTAAAAATTAATTCAAAGATTTGGATTTTCTTGGAGTTTTAATTAACCTAGCATTCCTTTTTATCCAAAAATGGAACTTATTCCATTCGCGTTCGGGAATTCCATTTTCATCCGGATATCCAAAATTCAAATCCAATCCCAGAATTCTCAAAAAATTCTGAAACCAATTTTTTTAGGTTCCAAATATTCCATAGTATTTTTGAGAATTTTTCCAAGATTTTTCGAGCCATCTTGCTATTTTATCCCTCGTGCTTTATTCTCAGCACTATTCATTTGGCCCTCATGTTAGAGCTACAGTAGCATCTTCAACCTCTAGCCAGCGCATTCACGAAATCCTTTCTCTCTTCAAAGCTTCGGAAAATTTTTCATAACTTCTTCATTTTCGCATCAAATCAAGTGAGAATTGAACCGTTGCGATCGCATTGATGCAAGGATTCAATCCCTGGCCGTTGCTCTCACCCATTAAAGCCGGATTTGGTGCAGTAAGCGATTAAGTCCAATTCATTGCTCACTTGATTTCTCGGCCGTTTCTCAATCTTTTCGCGTGCTTCCACTTCCTATAGATGTGTCTCACCTTCCTCTACGCTGTGCTCACCATTTCCCTTTGACTCCTCAAACTTTTCCTCTCCAAAACTCATGAAAACTGCAGCCTGACGTCGACCAAAGACATCGGTGAGCCAACTTTTGATCCAATGAGCCAAATCAAATTACGTTCGCGTCATTTTGTGCATCTTGTCGCAAAGATCGAAAGCCCTCAAGAAAATTTGGGTTTCATTACAGGACGGCGACGAATTTCACATTTGAACATCGTCGGACTAACTGTCTTCGCGACGTCGATTTGTCGTCTCCGGTAAGCCCCTTCGAAATCCGATTACACCATTGGATTCGCGGCGTCGAGCTCTACATGATGCTTACCTTATTTTCCCCATTCCGCTGGCCGACCGCCCCCTGGTCCCCTCTCCCCATGCGCCATGAATAAGGGCAGAGAGCTGCGCTCTCTGTTATTTGCATGAACAGTGTCGGCGCTACAGTGCTTTTTTTTTGCGAATTACCTTTCCAATCCAATTTCAAATTTTTCGTTCTTTTCCGTCGTAACTCTGAATCGAGTGATTCAAATTTCTAAATTCAAGCTGTTTATGTCAGTACTAATTTCATAATTTTTAGATTTTTTTGTTTTATTTTATTTATTAGTCGCTCCGTTTTGCACGTAGTCGAAGAAGCTGTTGTCGTCGCCAAAGAAAGTGCCGATCTGCCGAGCGACCCTTCTCTCCTCATCAACGAAAACAAGTCTCCATGACTCATGTTGATCCTATGTTTTATAAATGCTTTACAATGTTTTACAATTTGCATCACTATTTATTTAAAAGATGATGTTAAATTTAGGATGGTAGTTAATGCCAATTGTTATTACCACCCTGATATTTAAATCCTTGACTATTGTAACCCTAGATTGCTGTGATATATCATAATAATAATATGTTATGATATATTTTGTTTAGTGCGCTAGGTGTGCTTAAATGCAAAGTCGATCAAATACCTATGGATAGGTTACTTTGAAACTGTGAAAAATTATGAATTTAAAAAGTTGTGGCAATATGTATGCTACTGTATTTGCAAAATAAAAATGAAAGTAATTTAGACTTGGACGAATGGGTTTGTCTGGCGGGTGCAGATGGTGCACTGGTTTTGGTTGTGTTAGTCCGCCCAAGTCAATTATGGACCGACGCTTGTGATTGTCCATTATGAGCACAACCGTACAACCACATGTCTAAATGGGTACGACCTGGCTGAATAATTTGTAATAATTTAACTTAGACTCGCCAGATGGATGAGTGTGGGTGTCGAATGGAGGCAAGTTTGTTTTTCCCACACGGCGCAAGAGGGGGCTTCTGTAGTGGGTGGATGGAACCCTAATAGCGGTGAAACCTCAGCGGGTGGAGTCGAGCTAGATTATTGCATTGTAAAAGCCTTGCCATGATCTCTCTGCCAACACACCAAAGGAAGTTTGCTTATTGCGCATGGCAACAAGAGACGATCATGTCTTGTGGGTAAAGATGTACACCTCTGCAGAGTGTAAAACTATTCAAATAGACGTGCCTACGGTCAAGGGCAAGCAAAGAATGCTATCATATTGGTATACTTTGTTTTTTTGTTTTAAAACCTAATGTTTTGGGATCTGGGAGTGGTTAGAACTTCCGGATGTATTTATGGTGGCTAGAGCCAGTCAGGTGGTTGGAACCTGTTTTGAATCATGATGGATGGAGTCATGTGATGGTTAAACAAGATCTTTTAAAATGGGCGGATAGAGCCTGTATACTAGTGTTGGTGGTTGGAATCTTCACTAGAGTTATAAATAATTTCAATTGTTCAAATAATTGTTAAAACTGCTTTGTGAGAATTATTATTAATAATGTTTGTTAAATCTTGCTTTGTGCAAAAGAACCATATTAAGCCATCTTTGGAAGGCCTTCATCTTGCATATTTTCCCGACTTGCTGAGTACGTTTGTACTCATATGCTACAATAAATTATTTCGTCAGAAGCTTTCCAAAATGCCACGAACGTTGGTGAGTTCTACGATGTGGAGTACGATGAAGACAATCCAAAGAGCTAGGCGCACGTTTCTTTTCAGTCGATCCCTGTGGTGTTTATTGGCTTTACCATTTTGCTTCTTATTTCCGCTGCTGTAAACTTAAGGTCATGTGACCTGTTTTTGTAATAATGGCTTTTCAGCCGGTACTCAGTATTTATCTTTTCAATTCATGCTTTTCGGTTATGATTCATCACTGTGAAATGTATGTACTAGCGTTGATCTGGGACTAATACAAAAATACACAAGGGATTTTGGATAGCAAATCCGGGGTCTCACAACGGTGGTATCAGAGCCATGTTGACTGTAGGACGTGACCTAGTTAGAATGGCAAAACCCTAAGGATGATTATTTATATAAAATATATTTATAAAATTCTAAGTTTTCTTGCTTCTATCTTTTCTATCTTAGCATCTTGCTCTTGTCTTGTCTTCTATTTAAAATGTTTTACTGACCTCACAATAGGGTTGACTCAATGACACATGGCCCCATTTGTCAGTGACAGAAAATAATGGGGTTTTCAAAGAAAAACTGGAAGCATGCAAAATGCACTCTCTATTGTGAGGGCATATTTTTCCATTTTTATAGAATTTTAGAGCATTCAATATTCAAATACTCATATCTTTCATATTTAACTCCAAAATTAATAAATCTAGTTTCTAAATTCATCTAAAATCACGAGCTTTCAAGATATGAAAATATTTAATTTTAGATCTCTTTTAAAAAAATTTGAATTTAAAATTTGAATAAACATAGAATAGTCACAATTTAAAATTATTAAACACTAGCCCAAAAATTATTAAAAATATCTAAACATTGCTAAGACCATAAAGGTTTCAATTATGCAAAAATATTTAAAGTTGGATGTAGTTTGCCCTGAATTCATAAATGGTTTGATTTCCAATGCATGCAAGATCCAAATATGAATAACTATTGTAAGTAAGCTTAAAAAATTATCAAGTAAATTTTTAAAAATTGTTCGAACCTTAAGCATTTCAGATCTACAAAAATATTCAATACTTTATTTAGTTTAAACTAAGTTCATAAATGATTTCACCTCCAATGAATAAAAGATTCAAATATGAACTATTTTCACAAATAAATGTTAAAGCATATGAAACCAGCTTCAAAATACTCCAGAGGTTAAGATCCTCTGATGCTGCAAAAGTAAAAATATTCGGACCTGTTTTGCATTTAATTCCTCCGGAAAATTTACCCTCTTATAATACAAACTTGAGTACTTGTACTATATGAAAGTAAACTTAAAAACTGAAAAATCAGAATTTAAAATCTTTTTATCACCATAACCTTCTATTTCAACTCTTATTTAAATTTGGTATTGTTTGTCTTTTTTGCTTCTTATTGCTGCTTTATATTAATCACATGTAGATACTGACATTTCTGAACCTGCCATTGTCGACCTCAACTCCGCTCTAGAATCCACAGAGCAAGGCAAACAACCCTTTGATCATGTTGATCCTAGTATTTCAATTAACTTATATTGTTTCGTCAAATCTATTTATGCATGTGTTATTTTGATAAATATGCTATATTGTGGTTTTGGTAGATATAACACATATTTTATGGATATTCCTTAATAAGTATTGACATGACATCCTTTGTAACCTTAAGTTAGGCTTAGACATCTGATAATGTCATAATAGGTATACTCGATTATATATGCACTTGCTTAGCTAGGCTTTAATAATGGGATAATAGATGATTAGACATGTTGTTCTTTGTAACTATAAATGATTGGACATAATTAAAGGTTGTTAATATTTTGGTAAAAAATAAAAATAAAACTACGATTTGACGCGGGCTACTTATGGCAATATCTAGATGTGCATAGGACTTGCACGTAGATAGGGGAGCGTTCTCGCTCAGGTCAAATTAAGGACCAAACTTAGGGCCTGTTTGTTTCAGCTTTGGATTCTCTAAAAGCTGATTCTGGATTGTGGTTTATGAGAAGTTGATTCTCCAAAAGCTAGAATCCAAAAGCACATATGAAGTGGATTGTGGATTCTAGTGTATATGAGTGGGGTGGATTGTCAGAATCGGATTCTAGAATCAGGTTGTTTGTTTCTGATTCTGCTTTTGGGACCAGAATCCAGAATCAAAAGCTAAAACAAACAGGCCCTTAGTATTGTGTAATCTAAAAATATCAGTATAAGTGCTAGTATGGAATGATCTTAACCTATTAAGTTATTTAGATTTATCTTTGCACATTGGAAGGCTATATAGTGTTGAGAATAATACCTTCCGATACAACAGTTTACGTCTTACTATGAAAAAAATGGGACAATAAGATGTATAACTATAGTGATTGTATAAATATTGTATAGGCACATATGCGTCATGGAACGAGGTGGCGACGCACTTGCTGCAAGCGGTGACGTTGATGACATCGCCGCAGCAGAGCGTGAGCGCAAACACCACGTTGGGGACTTGGCCGGCGGTGGTGGTAGCGAAGAGTTCCGGGGAGGAGGATGAGTTACTTGGGAGGGTGACGGCGAGGAGCTTAAGATTGGCCTGGGAGATGCCGTTTGCCGTGTAGTTGCCACCGTTCCCGCAGAGCTGCGCCAATCGATCGGCAGCCGCGAATAGTATGAGGCTAAGAATGAGCAGGACGCCGGCCAGGGCTACGGTACGCTACGAGTGGCTTAGTTGCCATCTTGTTGTTTTATTCATAACGTATCTGAAGATTTTTCTTCCTGATCAACTCTTGTCTTATCTATGACCAACTTACCATCATTTGGAAAAAGTTGTTCGGTGATCGATTCCTTTCAATAATCAACACCTTTGAAACCATCGATCACGCATGCTTTCTTGAATCATTCAACTGATTTTTTTAAAAAGACAAAAATGCACTGCAGGTCTTGAAATTTTATAAATTCTTCCTTTAACTTCTTGCTATCCATCGATAAGTTCTCATATTCTCTGGAAAGCTTAGGTGAGGAATGACGATCAAATTACAAGTTCCGACATATTATGGTTTAAGCCCCGTGCAGCATTTGGATGGGATAGTTGTGACTACTCATTGGAGACAAACCCGAGCCATCGCGTACGGTGGATGTATAGTATATGGAGAAATACTTGTACACTGAGACCCTGTTTGAGGGGTTAAAGTGAGCTTCCACTTCTAAAAAACTAATAGGCCTCTAAACACCTCAGTTTTTAAGCGGATTTTGATATAAGGTAGAAGACACATATAACTAGCAAAAGCCAAAAGCTGAAAGCTGAGCGGGACCTGCTTTTATAGCATTTTACTAAGGAAAATTAGATATTTGTCCAATGGCCTTTTATAAAAAGCTACAGCTGTTTTTCAGTCCAGAAACCTAAAAAACAGCTTTTCAGAAAAGTTACGGCTACCCAAATAGATCGTAATTATAGGAGACATACTGTAAATCCCTTGTAATACGATATGTGTATCCCTTGTAATGTGGTTGATTGATATTGCTGATTGGGTAAAGTCCAGTCCAGTTGTGCTTTGCACCATGCAACACAATTATGGTTTTGCTAATTTGAGGGCAACCACACTAATTCTTTGTTGAGGACTTTCTCTTGTTGCGACATATGCAACATCTCTTTCCTCCTCCCTCAAATGCTTTTTCATCACAACACTTGGTATCCTCTTCATCCCCCTTTCCTCCCCATTTGATTCCCCTCAAACTCCAAAAAGTTCTTGCTTTCAAATTTTCCCTTATGTTTTTTGAATAGGAAGTATTTCTCGACCATTTTTGAAATTTTTTTGAACCAAAAATTTTTGAACTCAAAGTTTTCGAACCGAAAGTTTTGAATCGAAAGTTTTTGAAATTTTGTGTTTTGGAAATTTTTGAACTCAAAGTTAGAGAGGAAGGAAGGAGGGTGGGGAAGTGAGTAGGGAAGAGGGAAAGAGAAGGGTGGAGGTAGATGGAGAAGATGACACATTTCATCATAGGAGGATGTCCTTAATTCTTTTAATTTGTTGATAACATCAAAAACTAGTCGTTCCTATGACCTCCACCGCCAACCATAACCGGCAAGAAGAAAACTATGTGGGGGTAAAATCTATGGGATGTAGGTTCTTCATCCAGAGGTTCAAGTTCTACAACGTCAGTTACTGGAGCAAGACATAGCCACCATAGCAATTGGGAACTATCCAAATATCTCGATAAAGATACTGTGGATTACCAAGAAGAGCACTTCAATATTTTGTAACGGTGGTACGAGCATAATTAAGGTAATGTAATATTCCAAAATTGGAGAAAGAAAACATGGTCTGGGTTGGCCAAGCTGGTCTTGTTGTGCATGTCAAGCCAGATTCGATCCGATAGGCTAATAGGGCAAGGGGTGGAAGGCGAACCCTAATCAGCCGCCGCTCTAGCCCCAAGCATCGTGCCTCCCCTCTAGCCCCAAGCGTCGTGCTGCGCCGCCCCATCTCAATTACCCCGCCGTGCCAAATTCACCTTATGGAAATAAACTTAGAAGTCTTCTCTTTTGATATAGTTTGTATTTAATTATATCTTTGTGATACACTACACGTCTTGCTAAGTACGAAAGTACTCAACCTTGCTATTATTTATATTCAGTGGGCGAAGGAATGGAAAACTTTGATGACACGTTCTATACCATAGGATACGGGGATTTCACTGATGCGTTCTTCTAAGATTTTTATCCTTGTCAGTTGCTTGAGGGTTGGATATGCGTATACTACTGGATAATTGTATCTTTCATTGCATTTTGTTCAGCCTCTTTATGACTTATTATGTAATTATCTTCAGCTATCATATATATATATATATATATATAATGATGTATGGATGTGATGATAATGTTATAAGTGCGCGTTCTAGCCACTGATCATGAGACTAGTACTGTTTGCACATGCGATCTTCTCGATATTCCATACAAGAAAGAAGGGTTCTCACAGCGTTGGTATCAGAGCTATACTGACTGCAAGATAATCTTTAGCTAGAATGGACATTAGTGGGACCTAAAACTCTATTTTTCTACAAAGGTACACATTAAATATAGATTTAATACTATCCTCACCCCTTCTACAAAATCTCTCCTCTTACGTACCCAAGGTCCCCTTTTTTTAATTTACTAACGACTCCTCAAATGATCATAAATGTCAGCTACACCTGAATGTACCAGATTCATGTGGGAGTTAACCAGAAGTCTTGGACGAAGGAGGCACATTTGCATGTCGGAAGCCTCAAACACCTTGTCATGCCACTTAATTGGCTACTCAGCTCACGCTTATGTCACTACCAAGATAGGAGGCCAACTCTTGCACCATAATGCAAGGCAAACCATCCAAGGAGCAGCACGTAAGATCGCTCATTGGATATGCAAGCTTCATCGGGTCAATATGAACGCTTATATCCACACACACAATGCTCGTGCAAGACGACGAGCGAGAGTTCAAAACATCGACCTAGACTGGGAATCACCACCACCTCCTCCATCTACACCCGAGCCAACACCACCAGCAGATGAACCAGGGCTAAGATGTCACCACTGGCGACCGCTGAGAGTACTTGATGTTGGAAATATTAGGAATTTTCTCAATATTTTAATCCACAGAATTATGTAAATCATGATTAAACAATGATGCAATTTTTGTTCAAAGCCAAAGGTACTAGATAACAAATTATCTATCTCATACGCAAAGACTAATGAACAAGAAATCAACATGAATAAAACACGGTATAAGTTAATATACCCTTGAACCGGTGCCACCGTTGGCACAGGCGCAGGCAGAACATTTTCGTTCGCCATGACGGTCGAAGTAGACGATCACAAGTTGTCGCGATGAAGCCTTGGTGCGGTGAAGGCGCGTTGCGGTCGAATGCGCTTCAGAACACCTTTCGAGCGATCGCGTGGTACGCTCCCAAAAACCTTATCGGCCTTCTATCTCGAGCAAGATCTCAAGAAGGCGAGGTTCCGAGGCTGCTCCTTTCGCTGCTTGTGCGCGCAAAACGGAGTCGGAATGCAAAAGACAGCGGCGACTACAAAGGATGGATGGAGTATTGTGGGAGTTCTGCAGGTGGAGAAAGGCACAGCCCTCCTTATATAGGCCTGCGGCAGAGTAACTGACGGCGATTAATAGGAGGCCATCAAAACGTCCGTTACTAATGGCGACTCCATCAAGGCGTCCGTTACTAATGGCGGCGGCGTTTATGACCCACCATCAACCACGTCGATTCACGAGTAATCGACGGTGGTTCTGGTCATAAACCGCCACATTAATCATCAAACAGCAAAACAAACCGCTCTCGCCCAGCACATCACGTCCGGACTGGCCTGCGCTGCGCACGTGCACGTCACGTCACGTCTCGTCTCGTCTCGACTCGCACACGCACACGCACACGCCACGCCACGGCTCGGCTCGGCTCGGCGTCGCGCGCCGCGTGTGGCACAGCCTTTACCCTTTTCCACCTTGCTAATTGAGAGACACACAACTCAACTATTTAAGTTGGTCAAACCTTCTCTCAATTACCCATATGGTACTAAACCAATTTCATGACTCCTAGTATTCTAATGGGCCTTTTGGAATTTCTATTAAATTAATTATGGGCCAACCCCATAATAATCTAACAATCCCCACCAAATTTCAAAGGCACATTTGAAATACTCTCGATTCAATGTAGTTTGATATACCGGTTTTCGATGGAGACTTAAGTTGAACTTCCACCTAGAACAAAGGTTACACTCATCCACAATGAACAATGGACTATGCCTTGAATTGTGAGTTTTGTGTGAACAAGTTTCACCAAAGTCCTTTACTGATACTAGGCTGCTAAATGCATCCCCTCGGTTTGGAGCTTATAAGTCATACTCCTTAGCCTTTCATGAGCCTCTAGAGATCACCCAATCTCATAGACTGTGACTAGTAGTCGAACTCATATAGGTGTATTCCTCATAAGATGTTACGTAGGACAATATCTCTCGCTTATCAAAGCCACTCGGAATACATTAAGGTATAACCAACCTGCCATCTGAGAATAGGAGAGTTATTGCATCTCAAGCGGAGTGGGCTAAGTCTGAAGTACTCTCCTCTCAGCCAGTCACTAGCTTGTCTCAACATCCTAATTCACGGGATCTCCGATCAAATAGGATGAGTTACCACTAAGACATGACTTTATGTGGGTCTCAAGCCCATCTCCCTCGATGCTTCATCTATCACATTCCGTGATAGTCCCTTTGTAAAAGGATCGCTAAGTTTTTAGCCGTCGGACATAGTCCAACGCTATAACTCCGAGTTTCTCATTTTCTGACAGACTTCAACCGCCTCTTAACGTGCCTTGATGACTTCATGTTATCCTTAGAACTGTTCACCTTGACAATCACCGTCTGATTGTCACAGTTCAAAAGAATAGCAGGCATCGGTTTCTCAACCACTGGTAAGTCCTTCACAAGTTCACGCAGCCAGTCGGCTTCCACAGAGGTGGTATCTAATGCTGTGAGTTCTGCTTCCATTGTAGACCTCGTTAAGATGGTCTGCTTGCAAGACTTCCAGGAAATAGCTCCACCACCCAATGTGAACACATCCACTTGTGGATTTTATTTCATCAGCATCAGATATCCAGTTTGAATCACTATAACCCTCAAGTACCCTAGGGTACCCGGTGTAGTGAATTCCATAACTTGATGTTCCTTTTAGATAGCGTATTACTATCTCAAGAGCATGCCAATGATTATTTCCCGGGTTTGAAACAAACCGGCTTAGTTTGCTCACAGCAAACGAGATATCAGGCCTTGTTGCACTAGCTAAATACATCAATGAACCAATGATTTGGGAATATCTCAATTGATCCTTTGCTATTTGTTGGTTCTTTCGTAATAGCACACTTGGATCATACGGCGTTGGAGCAGGTTTGCAATCGCTATAGCCAAAGCGACTCAACACCTTTTCCACATAATGGGACTGCTCAAGAGTAATCCCACCGTCACCTTTTCTTAACAATTTAATGTTTAAGATGACATCTGCTACTCCCAAATCTTTCATTTCAAAGTTTTCGGACAAGAAGTCCTTGACTTCCTTAATCACAATAAGGTTCGTCCCAAAGATCAGTATGTCATCAACATACAGACACATAATCACTCCTTCACCCCACCATAGCGGTAATACACACATTTGTCGACTTCATTCACAACAAAGCGGCGAGATGTTAAAGTTCTGTCGAACTTCTCGTGCCCTTTGCTTAGGAGCTTGCTTAAGGCCATACAAAGACTTCAACAACCTACACACTTTTCCTTCATGACCCTTTACTACAAATCCATCAGGCTGATCCATATAGATTTCCTCTTCCAACTCTCCATTAAGGAAAGCCGTCTTTACATCCATCTGATGAATGATCAGACCGTAGGAGGCAGCCAAAGACAGTAGTACTCTAATAGTGGTCAATCTAGCAACTAGTGAGTAAGTATCAAAGAAGTCCTCGCCTTCTTTCTGGGTATAACCCTTGGCCACAAGCCTTGCCTTATACTTTTCAATCGTACCATCAGGCCTCAGCTTTTTCTTGAACACCCACTTACATCCTACAGGTTTACACCCATATGGACGTTCAACAACTTCCCAAGTTCCATTGCTCAAGATGGAATTCATCTCACTCTGGACCGCTTCCTTCCAATAGTCAGCGTCCTGAGATGAATAAGCCTCCTCAATGGTTCTTGGAGTATCATCCACTAGATATACAATGAAGTCATCACCAAAAGACTTTATAGTCCTTAGTCTCTTACTCTTACGAGTTACTTCATTGCCCTCATCTATTGGATTTTCCTCAAAAATGGGCTCAATTTGTATAGAAGTGGAAGGTTTAGGAGAGAAGACAGATTCTTGGCCAGATGAGCTAAGTGTCATTTTCATAGGGAATAAGTCCTCAAAGAATGTGGCATCATTAGACTCAAAAATTGTACCTTCATTCATATCAGGTACTCCAGATTTCACTATTAAGAATCTATATCTAACGCTGTGAAAAGCATAACCAATGAAGACACAATCAACGGTTTTTGGTCCAAGTTTACGCTTCTTTGAGATAGGCACATTCACTTTAGCCAAACAGCCCCAAGTACGTAAATAAGAGAAATTTAATCTTTTCCTCTCCCATTCCTCGAATGGTGTGATTTCTTTATTCTTTGTAGGAACCTGTTTAGGACATGACAAGCGATCAATATAGCCTCACCCCACCATTCCTTGGAAAGTCCATTGTTTCTAACATGGCGTTAACCATCTCGATTAGAGTACGGTTCTTTCTTTCGGCAACCCGTTTGATTGGGGCGAATAGGGAGGCGTCCTCTCATGGATTATTCCATGTTCCTTACAGAATAAATTAAACTCATTAGAAAAGTATTCTCCACCACGATCTGACCTAACCCGTTTGATTTTTCTCTCAAGTTGGTTCTCAGCTTCAGCTTTATAGATCTTAAAATAGTGAAAAGCCTCATCTTTTGACTTTAATAAATACACATAGCAATATCTAGTAGAATCATCAATCAAAGTCATGAAATACCTCTTACCACCCTTTGTCAACTCCCCATTCATCTCGCATAAATCGGTATGAACTAGTTCTAACGGTGCCAAATTTCTCGCCTGAGCTACCTTGTGAGGCTTGCGAGGTTGCTTAGATTGCACACACACTTGACACTTAGAACCTTTGACTTGGGTAAATTTTGGGATTAAATTCATACTGGCTAACCGCATCATGCAACCAAGATTAATATGACAAAGTCGTGAATGCCAAACATCAGTCTCATGATTACAAACATGATTCACAATTTTATTCATGTCCACAAAGACAAGCGGAACAAGCCTCCGCTCTCATAGCCTTTTCAATAAAAGTTCCAATTTTAGAAACAACACATTTATTGGATTCAAAACTAGCTTAAAACTATCTCTACACAATAGAGACCACGACAAGGTTTTTATTTATCACGGGCACGTGATGCACGTTCCTCGATCATACGACTTTTCTGAAGTAAACTTCAAGTCAATCGTGCCGACTCCACGTACAAATGCTGCGACCCATTCCCCATCAACACGGAGGTAGCCCTGCGACACGGTAAGAAGAGAATAAGGATCTGTCGGCTGAAACATGTATATTGGCCCCGTGTCAATCCACCAATCAGTGAGCGACATACCGATAGAGCGGTAGGTATTGAAACATACCGGATGTTCCTCCTCGATATTGCCAATAACAACGTTAGCGGACTTTTACATTTATTGTCTTTGCGATCAGGGCAATCCTTTGCCCAATGATCGATACCATTCTGAATAAAGCGCTTTCCCTTTCCTTTATTCTTCTTCTTCTTGAAGCTAGTAGTTTGAGCGGCCTTGTTCTTGTTCTCGGGCTTTTCAGGACTTATTTTATTCTTCTTGTTGAATTGAAAGATTTTCTTTTGTACCACATTGGCACTAGAACTTTCTTTCCCACGTATATCTTTTGCCTCGCTTTCTCCTCAACATTTAGAGACCCAATGAGACCAAAGAACGCGAACTCTTATCTCTTGTGTTTTAGAGTAGTGGCAAAATCCCTCCAAGAAGGTGGCGACTTAGAATGATGCATCCCGCCACAAACTTGTCGGGTAATGCACATGTAAAATTCTCAAGTTCTTTCGCAAAAGCTTGAACCTCATGAGCCTATTCTACTACAGAGTGGTCATCAACCATCTTGTAGTCATGAAACTGCTCCATGACATAGAGTTCACTGCCAGCGTCTGAGACTCCGAATTTTGCCTCAAGTGCATCCCACATTTCTTTACCACTTGGCAAAATCATATACACATCAACAAGATTTTCTCCAAGAACACTAATCACGGCGCCTCTAAACAAGTTATCCGTAGCCGTGAAAGCACTCTCCTGCTCAGGAAAGAGCCCACCCTCAGGCTGTGGCCTGCCTTGCGCAACGTGATACACGTTCATGGCAGTCAACCACAAAATCATCTTGGCGCGCCAACGCTTGTAATTTGCGCCGTCAAATATAGTTGGCTTAAGTGCGCGACAAAACGATGAGTTGTAAAATTCCTAGTATAAGGTTTTTGGATTGTTGGAAATATTAGGAATTTTCTCAATATTTTAATCCACAGAATTATGTAAATCATGATTAAACAATGATGCAATTTTTGTTCAAAGCCAAAGGTACTAGATAACAAATTATCTATCTCATACGCAAAGACTAATGAACAAGAAATCAACATGAAGAAAACACGGTATAAGTTAATATACCCTTGAGCCGGTGCCACCGTTGGCACAGGCGCAGGCAGAACATTTTCGTTCGCCATGACGGTCGAAGTAGACGATCACAAGTTGTCGCAGTGAAGCCTTGGTGCAGTGAAGACGCGTTGCAGTGCAGATGCGCTTCCAGGAACACCTTTCGAGCAGTCGCGTGGTACGCTCCCCAAAAACCTTATCGGCCTTCTATCTCGAGCAAGATCTCAAGAAGGGCGAGGTTCCGGAGGCCTGCTCCCTCCGCTGCTTGTGCGCGCAAGAAAACGGAGTCGGGAATGCAAAAGACAGCAGCAGCTACAAAGGATGGATGGAGTATTGTGGGAGTTCTGCAGGTGGAGAAAGGCACAACCCTCCTTATATAGGCCTGCGGCAGAGTAACTGACGGCGATTAATAGGAGACCATCAAAACATCCGTTACTAGTAACTGACTCCATCAAGACGTCCGTTACTAGTAACTGACGGCGTTTATGACCCAGCCATCAACCACGTCGATTCTGGTGTGGCGGCGATTCTTCGGTCATAAACCGGCCACATTAATCACTGAAACGGCAAAACAATCCACTCTCGCCCAGCACATCCGGACTGGCCTGCGCACACGTGACTCATCTCGTGTCGTCTCGTCTCGACTCGCACACGCCACGCCATGGCTCTGCTCGGCTCGGCGTGCGCGCGCGCGTGTGGCACAGCCTTTACCCTTTTCCACCTTGCTAATTGAGAGACACACAACTCAACTATTTAAGTTGGTCAAAACTTCTCTCAATTACCCATATGGTACTAAACCAATTTCTTGACTCCTAGTATTCTAATGGGCCTTTTGGAATTTCTATCAAATTAATTATGGGCCAACCCCATAATAATCTAACACTTGAGCCACTTTAGACCAGTTGCTGCCCAAGCATCCTCGCAGCCTCAACTTAACCAAAACTCAAAAACTGAAGAATATGCACCACCTTCATCGCTTTGCCGCTTGCCCTGGGTTATATATAGTGACTCTGAGCTAGAACCAGAGGAATCCCATGTCTGTGAAACCAAATGGGAACCCTAGAGTAGAAATTTCCCCATGTTATGCTCTAGCTAGCTAGCCTATTATCCCTTGTGTACTCTTAGTTGATGTATCACGTAGAGTTTGTGTTAAGAGAAAAACTTTGGCACCAAAATTTTGTCTCCAAAGTCTCACAACCTTACTGGCCTCCATTAACTTGCTTTTCTCACACATGACTTATAGATGCCTATGTTAGTTATGATCTTCAGTTAAAATGGAAAGACCAAAATCAGGGATTTGTTTCCATGATTCATGCGCTCTGATCGGGAGCTTGCCAAATAGATTGGTTCGGTCCCGTTAGCTATTGCTACAAATAAAGAGGGAGAAGCCGACACTCGTGTACACAAGTAAGAAATCACAAGTCTGCTAACTCCCGAAAGATCACCCATCCGATCTGGGTTTTCAAGCGCGAGGCTAACGAAGACTGCACCCATCACCGAGGAGATCTCGGTGCCCGATTTCATCATCGCGCCTTGCTACTCCTACCCAAATCAACCATACCGACAAATCCTAATGGCATCATCTTCGTCAATACCGGGTTAGTTAATCTAACGTTTATTTCCGCATTACTTTTGGTGATCATGATTTAGACTAGCTTATGATGTTCATGTCTAGTTCATCCTAAGTATCTAACATTTGGTATCAGAGCAACTAGTCTAAATCATGATCCTTAGCCCGGTTTAGATCCTGTGATTCGTTGGTTTAGGTTTGGCTTTCGGCTTGGCTTAGCATTTAGAAGAAGGGGATAAGAACAGATTAGCTATCCCGAACCCTAATTCCCTTTTGGTCCCAAAATCAAGCAGATTTATAATGATCTAAGAAGGGGGTTTCGGGCTTACCTCGTTCGGTGTTGTGCTCGCCCGTTCATGGTCGTCGTCGGTCGCCTTGTGCTCATCGTCGCCGTTCCGGTTGTTGGCTTCTCTGGCCGCTCTGAGCGCCTCGCTTCTGCTTCGCCCGCGCGTGCACCGGAGCCTCGCGCCACATCAGCTCGTCGCATGCATGCGCGTCGTCGCGCTGCGCCGCTGGAACCCGCTCCCTCATGTCGCGCCCTGCTTCGCCCGCTCGGCTTCTGCTCGCTCAGCCGCCGTGCAGTTTTTTCTTTCGGGCAGAGAGGGATTAGGTTTAGGGTTTCCTCGCTCGCATCGCCGTTTTGTTCTGGCTCGGGTTCATCGCGGCCATTCTTTCGCGATCGATGGCTGACCCTTCGCGTCCCGTGCTGGGCCGTTGCCCTGCGCCGCGTGCAGGCTGAGCGCATGTCGGCTGAGATCACGTCGCCGCAGGCTAGGCGCGCTTGGTGGGCCGTCGTTTCACCTCTGCATGCTGGGATGAGCCCGCGGTCGCAGCATGGCCTTCGCTCGTTCTGAGCGGGCCGCGGCAATGCAACCGGGCCGCATTTTCTTCGCTGGGCCGGTATTTCTGGTATTCTGCTTATTTCATTTTGTCTTTATTATGTCTCTTTTAAATTCAGCAATTAAGTGATGTTTATTTGTTATTTCCTGGGCATTAATGTTATGATTTATTTTTCTGGGCTAATTAATTAATGTGGTAATTATTTTCACATGTTGATTATTTATGGGCATTATCTCTAATTAAAATGGAACCAACGGGAAATTTTAATTAGAGATTATTGTTTAATGTTTAAAATTTGGGATTATGCTATGACCATGTTCATATAATGACCAACGTTGTTTATGAACATGTGTTACTCTTAAGATAATTTAGTTCTTTTTCGTTTCTGCCCAACGGTGATGCGAATTTGAACTTCAATGTTTCCTGTCATTAGTATGTTATTAATCAGACCAACGTAGGGTTAATTTCATGCATGACATTTAATTTTTTTTTCTCTAATGTTTACTGATTAAATTTTATCTTGATTCAGCCATGAATAACACTAATGTTGCCGCTTATTTGAACGGCATTGAGCAGCTGACAGGGACAAACTTTCCCTCTTGGAAGGAAAGGATTCAGATTGTTCTTGGTGTCATGGACTTGGATTATGCATTACGAGAGGACGCTCCCATAGCTCCTTCCGCTGATGATGAGAGTTTCACTGAGAAAAAGAAACTCTATGACTTAACAGCGGAAAAGTTGGAGCGGTCTAACCGCATGTCCTTGATGATTATGAAGAGCACCATATCTCAGAGGGATAAGGGAGCAATCCACGAATCCGATAATGCTAAGCAGTACTTGGCCTTAGTTGAGGAGCAATTCAAGGGCTCTTCAAAAGTTTATGCCAGTACCTTAATCATGAAAATTCTCACCACTAAGTATGATGGCTCTAGTAGTGTACGTGAGCATATCATGATGATGACTGATATGGCTGCCAAACTTAAGGGTATGGACATGGCCATTTCTGATGGTTTCTTAGTCCATTTTATTATGACCTCCCTCCCTTCTGAGTATAATGCATTCAAAATTAATTATAATACTCAGAAGGAACAGTGGACCATGAGCGAGTTGATCGGCATGTGTGTCCAGGAGGAGGAGAGGATTAAAGCTGAAAGGAAGGACCAAGTTTTTCATGTTGGTCATGGCAAAAGGAAATTTCAAGGGGAGTCTAAGTCCAAAAAGAAGCTGCATTTCTCCACTAAGATTGAGTCAAGCAAGCCAAAACAAAAGGAGAAGGCCCCTGTTGCATCTAACTCTACTTCTGATGGGCCCATTTGTCGTTTCTGTAAGAACAGTGGGCACATTCAGAAAGATTGTGTGGGCTTCATGAAGTGGCTTGCCAAGAAGGGTAACGACATAATTTCTACTGTTGATGAAACCCTTTTTACTGAATTTCCCCTAATACCTGGTGGATTGATTCTGGTGCCTCTGTGCATGTTTCTAATTCATTACAGGGATTCCTTTCTGTGAGGACACTAAGAAAGGGGGAGCGAAGTCTTAGACTTGCTGATGGAAGGGAGGCTGAAGTTAAAGCCGTTGGTGCACTACCATTAGTATTAGATATTGGCTTCACCTTTCAATTAAATAATGTTGTTTATGTTCCCAATATGAGGAGGAACCTTATTTCTGTTTCTCTTTTAGATGACGATGGATACATTTGTACCTTTGGGGATAATAAATGTATTATAAGTTTTAATTCAAATAATATTGGTCTCGCGACTCGATGAGACAAACTCTATATGCTTTCTCTCTCTGAATTCCCTGTGTCAATGAATGTGTGCGATGTCACCAATAAGCGAGAGAGAAGTATAAGCAATGAGACTTCATCAAAATTGTGGCACTATCGTTTAGGCCATATTTCGAATGGGAGAATGGAACGTCTCATTAAGGAAGAGATACTTCATTCATTAGACTTCTCTGACTCAGACCATTGCATTGACTGTATTAAGGGGAAATATGTCAAGCAAAGTAAGAAAGGAGCCACATGAAGTACAGGAATCTTAGAACTAATCCACATTGATATATGTGGACCTTTTTCTATAACTTCAGTTAATGGGTACGACTCCTTTATCACGTTTACTGATGACTTCTCCCGTTATGGTTATATTTTTCCCATTCGTGATCGATCTGAATCACTTGATAAGTTTAAAATATTTAAAGCTGAAGTAGAAAATTAGCATAATTTAAAGATTAAGGTAGTGAGATCAGATCGTGGAGGAGAATATTATGGGAGACATGCTCCTTATGGACAAATTCCAGGTCCATTTGCTAAGTTTCTTTCAGAAAATGGCATAATAGCCCAATATTCAACACCTGGTGAACCTCAGCAAAATGGAGTAGCTGAAAGATGCAATCGCACCCTTATGGATATGGTGCGTAGCATGATAAGTTACTCCAGTTTACCAGTTGGTTTGTGGATGGAAGCATTAAAGACAGCCGCACATATACTTAATCGGGTTCCCAGTAAATCAGTACCTAAGACACCTTATGAATTATGAACTGGGAGGAAACCGAGCTTAAAATATTTACGTGTGTGGGGTTGTCCTACTGAAGCTAAAATCTTTAATCCACATATTGGGAAATTAGATCCTAAAACAGTAAGTTGTCATTTTATTGGATATCCTGAAAGATCTAAGGGTTATCGATTTTATTGTCCAGATCGTGTCACTAAGTTTGTGGAAACCCGACATGCTGTATTTTTAGAGAATGATGGAATCAATGGGAGCTCAGAGGCTAGGAAAATAGATCTTGAGGAGATTCGGACTTATGTTCCATTACCGATAATCCAAGAGACTATTATTCTTGTACCTCATTCAGTTACACCTCCAGTTGTGAATTCTAGAGTTGAGCCTTCAACTGAGAATTTTGGGATCAATAATACAGCGTCTAATGATGAGCCTCCATAGCCCCCTGTGATAATTAATGAACCACTAAGAAGATCACAGCGGGAAAGAAGGTCTGCCATCCCAAATGATTATGTCATATACATGAATGAAGATGTAAATGACATTGGGAAAGTACACGATCCCACCTCATTTAAGGAGGCTATGATGACTAAGGATTCATCCAAGTGGCTTGAGGCCATGCAGGATGAAATTAAGTCTATGAGTATTAATGACGTCTGGGATCTAGTAGAAATTCCTAACGGAGTCAAAACAGTAGGCTGCAGATGGGTTTACAAAACTAAACATGACTCTAAGAGAAATATCGAAAGATTCAAGGCAAGACCTGTAGCAAAAGGGTTTACACAAAAAGAGAGGATTGATTATGTTGATACCTTCTCTCCTGTCTCGAAGAAAGATTCACTAAGGATTGTCATGGCGCTTGTTGCTCATTATGATTGAGAGCTACATCAAATGGATGTTAAAACTGCATTCCTTAATGGTGCCTTGCATGAGAATGTTTACATGGCTCAACCGGAGGGTTTTGTCGTGGAAGGCAAGGAACATATGGGATGTCGACTTAAGAAATCCATCTAGAACTAAAACAAGCATCTAGATAATGGTACCTTAAGTTCGATGAGACCATAAGAAACTTTGATTTCAAAGAAAATGAAGTGGACAATTGCATATACATTAAGACTAAGGGGAGCAAATTTACTATCTTGGTGCTATATGTGGATGATATCTTACTGGCTAGCAACGATAAGGATATGCTGTATGAAACCAAAAGATTTCTTTCCACTAATTTTGACATGAAGGATCTTGGTGATGCCTCTTATGTTTTGGGCATTGAGATTCACCGAGACAGGTCCAAAGGGATATAAGGTTTACCCAGAAGGCATATATTGACAGAGTACTTAAGAGATATAATATGCATAACTGCTCTGCCACGCCTGCTCCTATTGTTAAGGGCGATAAGTTTGGAACATTGTAATGTCCAAGGAATCAATTAGAATCTGATCAGATGAAGGGATTCCTTACGCTTCAGCTGTCGGAAGCATTATGTATGCTCAAGTTTGTACTCGCCCTGATTTAGCATTCGTAACCGGGATGCTTGGCAGATATCAATCAAATCCAGGATTGGACCACTGGAAAGTCGTTAAGAAAGTCTTGCGTCATTTGCAAGGCACTAAACATTTCATGCTCACATATAAGAAGTTTGATACCCTTGAGGTTGTGGGTTATTCAGACGCTGACTTTGCAGGTTGTATTGATACTAAGAAATCCACATCAGGTTATATCTTCACACTTGCGGGAGGAGCCATTTCGTGGAAAAGCTCCAAACAATCACTTACTGCATCATCAACGATGCAAGCTGAGTTTGTGGCATGTTATGAGGCTACTGGGCAGGCTGTATAGCTTAAGAACTTTATTCCGGGATTAAGAGTAGTAGACAGCATATCTAAACCACTACTTATATACTGCGATAATTTGGTTGCAGTTTTCTATTCGAGTAACAACAAGTCAAGTGGTGCTGCCAAACACATTGACATTAAGTATCATGTTGTGAAAGATAGAATCCAGGATCAGACTATTGATGTCAAGCATATAAGTACTAAGTCTATGCTTGCGGATCCACTTACTAAAGGCTTACCACCCAGTCTCTTTCGAGTGCATGTTGCCGACATGGGTTTATTGGAAAGCCTCTGATTCTAGAAATGATGACCATAAGAACGAAATCAACTCCCATTAAGAATAAGTAATTATCCTATCAAGACAGAATGATGCACTATAAATACTGGGGTTGCAGCGATGCTTAAATTAATCGTTGTAATACTTTATCTTGGTGTACTATTCTGTTAAGTATGGACTTATAAAATTAGCCTTCGATCAAGTGGGAGAATGTTAGTTATGATCAGTTAAAATGGAAAGACTGAAAATTAGAATGGAAAGACCAAAATCAGGGATTTGTTTCCATGATTCATACGCTCTGATCGGGAGCTTGCCAAATAGATTGGTTCGGTCCCGTTAGCCAGCGCTACAAATAAAGAGGGAGAAGCCGGCACTCGTGTACACAAGTAAGAAATCACGAGTCTGCTAACTCCCGAAAGATCACCCATCCGAGCTGGGTTTTCAAGCGCGAGGCTAACGAAGACTGCACCCATCACTGAGAAGATCTCGGTGCCCGATTTCATCATCGCGCCTTGCTGCTCCTACCCAAATCAACCATACCGACAAATCCTAATAGCATCATCTTCGTCAGTATCGGGTTAGTTCATCTAACGTTTATTTCCGCATTACTTTTGGTGATCATGATTTAAACTAGCTTATGATGTTCATGTCTAGTTCATCCTAAGTATCTAACAGCCTGTCGGGAGCCATGCGACCGGACAAGTGCCTACGAGGAAGGATGATGTTGCAGCATCTGGGCTTCATTATACCACCAGTATACATGGCCTACTCCTCACCCACCGAGGAGGTATCGAGTGAGTACGTGGCCGAGGTGGCTATCCCTGGCAAGAGCACCATGGACCAGCCCCTCAAATACTACGGACAAGGATCTGCATCTATATGGCACTGTATGAAGTGGCATACATGGCAACCGCCTCCACCATGATTACCCCAAGATGTCCTAGATGTTCTACTTCTTGCCTACGTACCTAGAGAATGGGAGCAACCACATCTACTGAGGCACTTGCATTCCACCCCATGGCCCACTCATATATCTTGCTGGCCTGGTAAGGTCAACGGACGGCTACCTCCACCGTCTATTCCAAGAAAGCACGGAAGCCTGCCAGAGGATCGTGACGCTGGAGAATGCCATTGCCCATTTGGTCACCACTGGCCTTCTCTCCAGGGAACTCCTCTATGGAAATGAGGCCGTGCTTGCCCCTCCTGAAGAATTACCGGCCAGAGCCTAACCCTACCTTCAAGGAATTAGGCAAGGGCCTCATATGTCTAACGTTGGCCCCGTAGCCCCTCGAGGGGATACCGCCCCATCATAATGGGGACGACATCAGCAGGTACTCACCTCGAAGAAGTGCCTGTATTAAGATTCGGAGGGGACATCCTGGAAGGAAGACCCCTACTTGTGGCTCAGTCGAACCTGAATATCCCCGTCACCCTTGAAGAGGGTGAAATTCTGGCGTTCCCTGACCTAAACCTCCCATGAAGACTTGGTTCCGATAGGCCCAACAAGTATATGCTAAGCTAGACTAAAGGAAGTAAGGATCTTATGTAACACCCTGGTTTTTGGCTCTGATTTTCAACAGCCGGTTGATAATTTAATTGGCATCACTAAATTAAAGACACGAATTTTATTTAGTTTTAGGTGTATTATTTCGCATCTGAAACCAAATAGAAAAAATAAATAATAGTTGTTTTCCTACTGTCAAATTCCCTGCCAACAGAATAAAATTCAATCCAAGTTACCAACAGTAAAAAACCAAGAGTGAGAGATGAGACAGGCATTAAATGGGCACCCATCCCCTGCCATTTTCATGCAGGGCAGAGCAACTGGACGCTCGACGAGTTCGTCAACGCCAATCTCTCGCCGGTATAGGAACATACTTGAGGCTACCTTCGCTAATCTTGTGAAATGCTACTCCTTTCTTTTGGTATAGGAACATACTTGAAGCTAATTATTCGCACAATTATGCATTTGCACTGAAAGAGCTGTACACATGTTGCTGTCATATTATGCAGTAATTAATGCTCTAATGATCTCTATCTTACCTAGCTAGATGCAAAGTAGCATTCAAGTTATATTCTTGAACATGTAGCCACTTCACTGATTTAAGCAAATTTGGCTGCTATCCTATGTAATCTTGTGCAGTTTCCATTTTCATAAGCTTGCTGATGCTTTGTCCTGCAAGGGACAAGTTCTTCAGTTACAGATGCATAATGTTTCCAAGTGCATGTATCCCAAAGTCAGCAGAGCCTCTTCACCTGCATTGTTTCAGATATGAGCAGTGCTTCAATGCTTTCCTTCCTAATACAAGTTGCACAAATCTTAAAGCAAGGGAAAGGGTAAGTAATCACCATCTACCCTTTATTTATGCTTTAATATTTGTGCAACTGTCAAAAAGAAAAGCATGTAAGCACCTCTCTTCAGATATTTCTGACTAACTTTGCTTTGTTGACCCCTTCAAGCGATTCATTGGATAATGGCTCAAGTTACTTCTTTTAATATTCGTGTTTTTACATCTGGTAGAAAGCAACTTTGTTGCTCACAAATATCAGTATACTGATACAACTGCAATGTATTTTGCATCGTCCCGATGATCTCACTTCTAAACTTTGTTTTATACTATTGTTTCAATTCTGCTTTTCTGGTTTCTGACCTCGCACTATCGAATTATGTATGAATTTTCCCACTGAATTTGTTCTTTTTTTTTCCCTTCAGTAATCTTAATCCAGCATCTCTTTACAGTTGTAGGTATTGATCTGATTTTCTTTTCCTTCATCACAAGTTGAACTGAAAACAGTTTTTACCCACAGAGGAAAGCTTATGTCGAGAAATACTAGTTTTCATATATGTATAACCAGATTAGCAGTAAACATAATTATCATTCATATGACGTTACTTTCCAAGGGGTCGACCCTACGTATGACGTTTCTAATGATAGATTTACTCCAACGCACACACATTTGGTGATAACTTCCATAGATTATACTGACCAATAACTTCCATAGATTATACTGACCAAGCTAAAACCTTTCAGGTGCATCACTCAATGTGACATTTAGCTACTAACAGCTTCTTCAAAGTCGTATTCGCAAGGACTAGAATACTTGGAATAGACCAGGCCACTCTATCGGTCCACGTCGTAGAAGTTGATTAGCATCAGCAACTCCTGTAAACTAATGTAATTTGAAGTAACAAGATAGTGATGGTAACAATGAATAAACTACTTCTGCAACCCATTGATCTGGTCTAACGCATGCATTGGTTAGAGCATGCATTCACAAGTGCTTCTTCAGATAACCACAGCATAAATGCAACTTGCAGTTGATTAAAGATATAAGACTACACTCTTTGATTCAGTCCTGAACGTGCATTTCTGAAAGAATCCTCTTCACTTGTGTTCAAACATCAGATCCTGTACTTTTTACTCTAAATATCATATGAGCATGCGATCCTTAATATTGCAGATATCAAGTATTGGCATAAAATAATTGAGGCCTCTAATCGCAGCTGTTGGTCTAATCGACTCAAAAACACATGACGAATTTTTATGGTGGAAAACTAATCTGAATAAGCCCCACTTAAAATGACATAGTATCTAGGTATTTATAGTGGTTACAAACGGACTCCTCTAAACTTAAGGTTGAAGAGATCTATTGCTATCTGTCGGGATCCGAATATACAAATTCTAACCCTCTGTGTATACCGCACTAGTTCAGGATCACACTAGTGCACGTAGGCTCAACATAGATGAATATCACAATTATACACAGCGGAAACATAATAAAAAGGCATCATATATTAAATAACACATGTTAAATAACCTTATGGTCAACTTACATGACTATGCCTCACAAGGTCATACTCTGAATAGCAAATTAATCTGCAATTGAATGAAAATGTAGATAAACCCCTCAGTATACCATAAGCAACTGACAAGGCTCACACCCGAAACATTCATCTCCTCCTGGTTCTCCTCCTCAAGAGATGATGTAGACTCCTCAACTAGTGATATTGTTGTTAGCAAGGGTGAGTACTTAAAGCACTCAACAAGTTGTGCACAGAATGCAATTCTATCATGCTGTATGCAAGGCTTATTCCAAAGGATTGGCTAACATGGTACTTTTGCAATAAAGCAGTATTTGTGAATAAATACAGTAAATAGATTGAAAGACAGTAAAACAAATACTGTAAGTAATAACTTTCAGCGTCTTCCAAGTAAACAAAACATCAACATTAAGTCAAATTCCAACTTTCCATTAACCTCCAACCTTTCCATCCAAGTTTTTATTTAATAAATTCTAACCCTTGACTTTAATCCTCCATCATTACTCAATACCACGAGCACGGCTGTTCGAATAGATTTTACACTCTGTAGAGGTTATGCACTTTACCCATACGATATGATCACCTCTTGTTGCCAAGCTATTGACACACTTCTTTTGGTATGTCAGCAGAGTGATCATGGCAAAACCTTTCGAAAACCTTTATCCTGACACTGACCCTCCCGGTAAGCCATACACTACCCTTTCTCTCAGCAGAGGAGAAGGTTAGGACTGACAAACCGTTAGATTGATGTGTGACATCACATCCTCCACTATAACCACACTTCCATGTAAGCACGCTTCTGTGTGATTATCCACCTGAGAAATCGTATATCAAGATATTGGTAATCCTACTTAGTTAGGTCTGTCCCATTCCAAAACATGTGGTTGCATGATTAACTCAGTTCAAAGGCTCGTAAGGTTAAGTCCTTAAGATGACTAGGGCAAAACTTCCATATATCCTCTGCCATTCCTGGCCCACCTTGGCACACTGCCCCTTGCTACTTTCCCCAATCTAAATTATTTACCACCTCAGTTGATTACCATGCACCACGTGCCATCAACAAGTCAACATCGTTTCGTGATATACGTCACTACAACTCAATATCATTGTGTGACAGCACCCGACACACCTTTCATAAACATATTCCATATTCCATTAGTCAAGATTCACTTTTGATATTGTAAAGACATGCGATATATGTGGCATGGCTAAGTATACTAAGCATGGTCTAACCAACCCATATTGATTACTAATATTAACCAACTAATAATGAACCATCTTAGGGTGACAAATAATCATGGTATACAAATGACAAGGTAGGGTATAGTTCAATTGGTCTGATTAACTAATTCCCAATCTAGCTTTAAATAGTTGTACACATAAAATAGCATGCAATAATGTAAAACAACTTAGCAATTTTGTAAATTGGGTTCAACATGATCAAAACACAACTTATCTTAGAAAAACCCTTATTCTTGCTCTGGACCTTGGCCTTGAGTCAACGACTCCTCTTTGGACGCTTCGAGCTGTAACGACCCCCATTTTTACATAAAATGCAAAAATGGAAATCTATGTGCATACAATACTAGTTCATGATCAGTGGCTATTACGCACATTTAAAACAATTGGAATCAAAACCATATATTATATTATTAAAGCGAAAACTAGTTATACATATAATCTTACAACTCAGAGAACATAGCAGCAGAAAGAAGCAAAGTCTTATACTGTGCCCATCCAACCCCCTAGGCAATTGACAAGGCATAAATCCCTAAAAAGATCGCTGCATTGAAATTCCCACAACTTGAGACGGAAAGATATTCTTTACAGCTTCGTTGTCTTATCCACCTAAAACAACATAATAAGTAAGGTTGAGTACTTTCGTACTTAGCAAGACTTAAGATGGTATTTGCAACATGCAGTAATGCAAGCTATGTCAAAGGAAGCTTCTATGTTTAATTTGCATAAAACAACATTGAATTTGTGAAACAAGTTGTAATTTAGAAACGGAATTTGTTAAAGCATGTTTGACTGATATAAAAGTAAGTGAAGTATAAGTAATAACTCACAGTCCTCTATGATGTGAGTTTCGAGACGATAAATACCTGCCAACACCATTATTTGCCAAAACAAGGCATAACAGATGAAACCAAACTATTTTAAAAATAATAAAACATCTAACCATGGGATAACTTCACCAAGTGCCCTTGACCGTGGGAGTGGCTAATCGTTTAGATTTACACTCTGCAGAGATGTACAACTTTACTCACAAGTCATGACCTTTTCTTTTTGCTGCATATTTCACGCACCTTTCGTTTGTAGCTGGAATGTTCATGAGAAAAATCTTTACATTAACTAAGTTAACTTTGCACCAGCCCAGTGACAATAAACCCCTTTCTATGATGATAGAAGATATTTGTACATCCATTGTACTCTCAGTAGGCTAAACCTGATGAGTCCTCACTCGGTGGAAGATATTTGTACAATATTATACTCTCAACAGTAGGTCCTGTCGAGTCCTCACTCCCCCATTATAGCAAGGCGTACACTGTTGCATTGGTATGTAGAAACCCCTACAAGCAGACCGAAACGGAATGCTTGTGCTAACTCCCGCCTTCCAGAGTGCAAAGTTAAACTAGATAACTTAATTGGTTTAAAGATGTCCCATTCCAGCACATGTAGTCGTACGTGTTTCTTGGATCGATAGCGTCTTATAGTACGATCCTTAATCCGACATAAGCGATACTTCTTCATACACTATGTGCAAATCCATTTGCACAACCGGCTATTATCAATAATCATCTGCGTCAAAACTATAGTTTTATTTGGGTTTTTAATCAAAATGCCAGCATCCCACAATGTCATATCCAACCTTTTCAAATTCTTAAGAAGCAGTTTGATCTGTTTATCTAAATGTTCGTTACTAAAGCATGGCTAAGCATGGTTATTATGTAATCACATATACCCATGATGATATTATGTATTGTCTAGCTTTATTTTAGGGTTATCAAGGTTCACATATCCATACTTATCAAGAAAGTTTCATAAGACAACAGGTATATCTACTAGTACTACAATATACTGAATTTATATAATATAAGCACATGCATGAAAAAATTTGATAAACAAAATGAAAATTAAATACTAGGATCAATATGACCAAAGGGGTGCTTGCCTTGCTTAATTGTTATTTTTGATGAAGTCATGGTCGTACGTAGTTGATGTAGTCGACGACAGAGTTAGCGACGTCGGCTTCTACACGTCATTCAACAGAAATATAGCAAATAACAAACTTCAATAAGGGAAAAAAAGAAGACAGACAGAAGACCAAATAAAGACTCAATATAGAAAGCAGGCATGGTTTAGGGTTTGGGTTGAAGGATTTCATGCTCTCGCATTTTAGATGAATATATATACACACACATACATACATACATATTGTTAACGGCTTTCAGGTTGAGTGATGAATGGTTTCTTTTATAGATTATCTATTCTTATTTTATGAATTCAAGATGCTAAAATTATGTACTTTTATATTTATAATTTTGAATTCAAGATGCAAAAATTATTTGGATTAATAGAATTAAAAAATTAGTAACTTTGTTGTATGATATGAAAGAATAGTACTTAATCCTTAATTGATTTTGCATAAGAAGCGGTTTCGAATATGATAGATCTATTAAGTTATGTTACTGGTTATATATTCATAGTTTTTAAGAAGGTTCTGATGATACAAATATCTTAACTATAGATTTCTTCATTATCACTAAGTTTGTTTATTCATATTATAAATTTCAGAAATCACAACACTTAAGGTTATTTTGCTAACAGGATTTATATGCAAAGCACAATGAAATGAGATTATTTCTTCATAATAGGGTAGTCTTTACTTTGGAGAGCATTCCTAAGCTGACTTCATAAATATTAAGATTTGGACGAGATGTTTTATTTATTGCTGAAATAGCTTATATATAGTATTAAGGTTTTCGTTATAAGGAATCAGATTAGTAAGATGTAATGTGCGATTAGTATAGCCCTATGTGTTTTGCATGCAAGGTGATTTATTTTCGGGACCCGAATATGCAAATTCGGACCCTCTGTGTTTATCGCATTAGTCCAGGATCACGCTAGTGCACACATGCTCAACATAGATGTTATCACAATCATACACAAAGAAATATAGCATAAACTTTAGTAATTAACCATAACTGTTGTCTTACATGATTATTGCCTCGCATGGCTTAACTAAGAAATAGCAAATATGCATTAGCGGAAATAAAATAACGTAGTAGCTCCCCAGTTCACCACAGGCAACTGACGAGGCTTGAACCCTAAGCACTAGCATCCTCACGATACTCTTCCTCCATAACAAGCGTAGCTTCTTCTTCTTCTGAAGTTGTTGATGTGGGGTAAGTACATAAAGCACTCAACAAGTTGTGCACAGATATGCAAGTCTAATATTCTATATGCATGGCTTATTCCAAAGGAATGGCTATATGGCTATTTTTCAATAAAGCAGCATTTATAAAAGAGTATGGTAAATAGATTGAAAGACAGTAAAACAAATAACTGTAATAAGTAAATTTAACATTTTCCAAATTAACAAAGGTATTCAACCCTAAGTCAAAGTTCAATCTTCCATGGCAATCCAGCCATCCCAACAAGTTTTCATTTGACAAAAGTCTAACCCTTGACTGTAATTCCCGAGGATTGCCCCATACCGTGAGCACGGCTATTCGAAGAGATTTTACACTCTGCAGAGGTTATGCACTTTACCCACACGATACAACCAAACACCACCAAGGCAAGTGATCGTAACAAAGCCTTTACAATGCTCTGCCTAGACCCAGTACCACTCGCTAAGGTTTCAACACTGAAGGGTTAAACCACCACAACAGAGCCCCCCTCTTGCGCCATGTGAGTTGTTCCGTTAACCCGGGACTTACTATACACCACAGTAGTACCAAAATCTAGACATTACAAATTAATCAGCTACGCTGTCCTATTCCAGACGTGTGGTTGCACGAAAGACTCAGGTCAAAGCTTTGCAAGGTTAAGTCCTTAAAGTGATCGAGGCAAGACTTCCACATACCCCTGCCCAACAGGCCCACCTTGGCATGCTGCCCCTTGCCACCTGCCCCGATCTAAAAATGATTACCACCCCAATTGGTTACCATGCACCACGTGCCATCAACAATTCAATCTAGTTGTGTGACCTCCTCGCCACAACAACTCAACATCACTGTGTGATAACACATGACACACCAAATTCATAAACGTTGTTCCATATTCCATTAGTCAAGATTAAACATCAATGATTCGAGTATATGTGATAACGTGGCAGGGTTAAGCAAACTAACACGGTCTAACCAATCCCATGTTGATTACTAATATTAACCAACTAGTAATTCATTATCCTAGGGTGACAATTAGATCATGGCATACAAATGTCAAGGTAGGGTTTAATTCAACTAGGCATAATAACTAGATCCCAAAGTAATCAAACTCATTTGTACACATAAAATATCACGCATTAATTTAAAGACAACATAGCAATTTTATAAAACTAGGTGCAACATGATCAAAGCACAACTTGCCTTGGAATAAGTTCTGATCTTGCTCTCCAATTGGGTCTTGAAGCAATGAATCCTCCTCGGAGCACCGAGCAACTCAACATCTACGCGAATCGAGAAAAGAATAGCAAATAAATACCAAAATAGAGAGAAAACAAACTCCAAAAATCAAATAAAATGCACCATTAAATAGATCTTGATTTTACAGATTTTTAGAAATTTGAATCACCCAAATCTGAGTTCAAATGCAAAAGATATGGCTATTCAAAGTTTTAAATAATTCTGAAATTAGAAATTCTGATTTTACCGAATTATTTTTATAAAGAAAACTCAGATTATTGCGCAAGCGACACGTGGACCAATCAGAGGATGACACGTCACCTCGATGCACAGACCCAGTCCACGAACCTCCTCAGGTCCACTGTGAACCCGGCGCACGATGCTTCGATTTTCGCACCGACACGCGTCGCACATCCGCGAGACGATCCAACGGCCACCAATCTATGCCCACGCAGCACTAACTCGATGGCTAGATCTAGATCTAACAGCTACGGATACCCGAGCATTTTACCACGCTTACGGAGACGTGGCACGATCCTTACCGCTCACCTCTGATCGGACAGCTAACCTTACCGGTGATGTTTACTGTTGATGCTGACGATGCAGCGTGATCTCCACAGTTCACTGAAGATCCGAAGGCTCCCAAAGCTTCAAACTGGTAATGATGGTGCGGCAACGCAGCTTCACCGGACTAGAAGACGAAGACGAGCCCGACGGCAAACCAGACACCTCCAGCGATGAAGAAGTGGCGGCTCCGGTGCGGCTTGACGCGACGAGTTCGGATCTGGAACTCACACGGCGAAAAATGGCTTGACAGCGACGGAAAGTGAAAAAAACGAACGGCGACACCTTCAAAAACTACGGTGATCTCTAGCGCATGAACGACGGCGACTCTCGCGAAGACTTACCTATCAACAGATGCCGCGCAAGCTGACGAACCTCGGGGTCCGGGTTGCGCCTTAAATAGCCTTGGCGAGCACACAGAAAAGGCAACCCTAGCCATAAAAGGCGACGACGGCATACCAGAGACGGACCTAGAGTCCCAATTGGAGACGACGACTGAGGATTGTCCGATCTACGATCAACGGCTGAGATTCCACCCGAGACGATTTGATCTGATCCGCACTTTCCAAATCCAACGGATGCGATCTCCTCTTTCCTAACTAACACGAAGCAACTCCACCGCACGATCTTGATCTGACAGCTCGCGTGCGCTAGGCTTTTCGGCTTCCTCTTTAAATCTCATGCGTCCCTTCTTGATCCGACGGCTGGACGACGCGCGTGACGCGGCTTGATGAAGACCATCTGATGAAGATCCAACGGCCGAGCGCAGCGACGCGGAGAACGTAGGCCGAATGGGCCGTACAGCGACAGGCCGCGCAGGCATAGTGCTGGGCTTCGGCCCAATACTATTTACAACGACTTTTCTCGGGTTTTTGATTTAAAATAATTACAGAAATTAGTTTAATTTGTTTTGGGCAATAAAAATATCAGGAAAAATCCAAGAAAATTCTCATAAATACTTTAAGACATTTTGAACTCAAATAAAATATGTTTGGCAAAACTTTATATAAATTTTATCTATATATAATTAGTTTCCACAAAAGGTTCAATATACTTAATTAAAATAAATTCAAGTAAACTCCAGAAAAAATCCAATAAATTCAGAAAAATCACAAAATGCACAAATAACAAGAAAATAGAATTATAGGCAATCTTTGGGATGTTACATTTATACATGTTGGGATCTACAAAATAAGGCTACTGGCTGCATTTACATGGTTACATAATGATTCTTGTGACACAAGTATATTAACTAAAGGTTTCTTAAGCTCAACTATTCAAATAAAGGGCTTTAGCGACCATAACACTTATGGTTATTGCACTAGCAGGATTCAGATGAAAAGCAAGTTATAATAAGAATATTTTTCTAGAATATGTAGTCCTTATATTAAAGAGCATTTCTAGGCTAATCTTCACAAAATTTGCATTTACAAAAGATGTTTTATGAGCCACCGAAAAGGCATAAATGGTCATAAAGTTGACGTTATAAAGAGTCGGATTTCGTTTTAAGTTTACGATTACACTATGCATGATTATTCACTCATTGTTTTGGCATTAATAGGGAATGTCTCTAAGAGTGTTTTAAAGTTGGTTCCGTGATATTTTGATTTTATTCGAGATGTTTTTCATAAAAGTGGTCATTATGGCCTATTGTGGACTTATTTTAATATTGCATAAATATGAATTATTTTTGCATAACCAAAAAGGGTGTCACTTTTCAAGGTCCTAGAATTTAGTTTTGTTAAATTTGAAGTTTATTTGCGAAAGTTATGACTATTCGAACTATACAAGTATTGGAATTTTGACTATTTAAACATAGGTTACAACTATGGAAAAATCTAAATATTTTTGAATATTTGGGATATTTTTGACCTCAGAAGTATAAAAAAACTAGTTTTACCAAGATTGGAGTTCATTTGATTCATATTCTAACTATTTTATTTTCTATGCAAGAGAGGCTTTCTATATTCACTTTTTGATTCAAACCGAGTTCAATCCTAAATGTTTTTTCAAATATGGAACATCCATGACCACAGTAACATGTGAGGATTATTTCATGATTTAAGGAGTTATGGTTTGTATATTTGTAATAGTACTTGATTAGGATAAACTCAAGTTTGATTTTCAAACAATTCAAGGTTTGTTCAAAAATTAATTATTTTTGCATAAATGGGTTCCTTAGGGTTTCAGGAGCATTTATAAATTTATTTAATATTTTTAAGAGTACTGGTTTTTCATATTGTGATTAGTGCCATATTAGGGTTTTATACACATCTTTAATGAAATAATTCATACTACTGTGAAAAATTAAATATTATTGCATATTATGAAAATTTAGGTTTTTATATGAATTTATAATTTTATGTTACTAGAATTGGATTAAAATTACAAAATATATAAGTAATTGAACTTAAGACGATTAGAAAATATACTAGGATAAATGAAATACGCTTTCAAAACCAGGAAGTGCATTCAGGCCTTTACCCCCTTCATGCTCAACTCGCTTGGCTGACATCCTGGGCCCGTGAGCCAGACTGAAAGATCGAAATGGCGATCAGAGGGGGGGTGAATGATCCCAAATAAAATTTCCCCCACTCAAAGTACTCCAAACACTCTTGCAATAAAAATCTAAAGCACCCAAAGATTTTCGTTCAAACTGGTGCTTCTCAGATTCGCACACCTTCCAAAAATCCAGAACAATTAGACAACTATGTGTACCCCTAGCTTGCATGGATAAGAACCATGAATCATGTGAGGGGTTTTTAATCACAATCCTGGTTGTCAAGTGTCCAAACAAAAGAGGAATCAATTCAAAAGACTTCTTTCCTAAAAGAGATAAAGCTAAAACACCAAAGTCTCTTTTCAGAAAAGTTTAAAGCAGATTTTCAGAAATTGTCCTCAGTTGGAACAGGTGGTTGGTGAGTTTCTGTTACTATAAAATTTTTGGGAATTTTTGTCCCTGTGAGCAGTTGAGACGTGAACCACTCCACCAAAACTCACCTCAGAATGCTCTGTAGAATAAGAATGAAAAATCAAGCAATACAGACAGTCAGGAACATCGACAAGAAAGTTTGAGGCTCGGTTTTCACTTCATAGCTCTCAAACCTTGCAACCAGTGGACTCAAGAAATTTTATAAAGATGTATATATGAGTTTTGCACCTTCTCCAAAAAGAATCACTTAAAAATGATTTGTTTATATTTTTATAAAAATCAAACACTGACTACTGCGCGAAGAACAAGTTCTGGACAGATTTGCAATTTGATAAAAAAACTTGATCTCTAGTCTATCCAAGGGTGTAAAAAAGATGTAAAACCAAATGAACACCCTCAAGAAATCCTAGAAGAACAGCATTTAGAAGGAGGGGAGACAAATCCAAATTGCATAAATGTAAATTGCAAGAATGTAAGTGCTGAATTTAATTGCGGAATTTAAGTGCGGAATTTAAGTGCATAATGTAAATTGCGTAATGTAAATGCACAAAGAAAAGAAATGATATGAGGAAACATTTCATTTCTGAAAGGAGAGGTTACAAAGCCTCACATTCATATGGGCAAAGCTCAAAGGAGCATCAAAAACCTTCAAGGGAAGGAGGCTACCCCTTCACCCCTATTTATACTACTCTTGAGCCACCTACCACCCTTGGATGAGTCCCTCAACCCTAGAGCACTCATCTAAGGGCTAGAATTAACCCACACACATAGCCATGCAAGGGCTAACCCAAAACCCACACACATACCGGGTTTTCTTGCACGGTTTTCAAAGCATACTACCTAGACCCGCTAACCTATCAACTAGACCTCAATCTGACGGCCCTCATTGATCCACGCGGCATCTAGCTAGCATCAACTCCTTTCCTTGTCTTCTTGACTTGCCCGGACTCCGTCTCCGATCATCTTCCGGCGATCTCCCAACCGTCTGGACCTCCGACGCTCCTCGCTAGTCCCGGTCATCCTTCGCCTCACCATGACCTAGCACCGTCGTCCTGCAACCATAAAAAACAAGGAAACTCCTCACATAGCAATGCCCACAAAGATGTGCAATAAACCATCCAACTCATCACTACCGCGTCCATACGACCGGTACTGCCACTCCTGGCAGAGACAACTCAAATTGCTTCATTTTGAAAATCAATCCAAATCAAACTCAAACTTGAGCACACCTTGCTCAAATAAAGTCAAATACTCATCACAAACATGGATGGACCTCCACATGGTCCTTCACAGACACAGGGAGCAGAGCAATTCAAAGGCGAGGCTGTTGTGGCCAAGCAAGGAATTCAACACGAACACATGAAACAACGATGATCACAGAACTAAGAACACAAGTATGTTTTTTTTTGGTGCTGCTGAAAATGACACAGCTTTTCTCATTTCTTCCATTTCTTAAAAAGAAACTGAGCTAAACATGATTGGAGACAAAGTTGGCACTAATTGTGCGCCATCAACCCCACAATTTAAGCAGCGCATGAATGCTGTGCTTGACTAAGAAAGACACACTCCCTAAACAGAAATGAACTAATCAGACTCTCATGACCAGGACTTGCCATGCTCACACTAATGACAAAAGAAATTTGAAAACAACTAGGATTATGCAACAGAGATTACATGCATAATAGAGGTCGCCGTGGCAAGTAAAGGTGTGGAATATATGAAACCAGGTATCTTCATGACCGGCCTAGCATCGTCTGAGGAGAAGATAGGCCCAAAGGATAAGCCCCGCACCAAGCCTTGCTGCCGTACGGAAAGGAGCACATCTTATAGACAGTTATATATATTTGGATATACAAGATACAGTTGTAACCCGAGTCGTTAATAGGGTATATAAAGATGTAAACTTTATCTTATAACCGACTAGAATCTAGTAACCGATCGAAATCTCCTAACCGATCAGGACTCTGTAAGCCACCCCAGCCCCGCTATATAAGGGAGAGGGCGGGCAACAACGTAGAGATCCGATCATCTCCAATCATCAGCATATCGCTCAGAGCACATCGCGCTTTGAGCAATCTTAGATCCAAGTGATCCACATAATTCCAGCACACAGGACTAAGGTATTACCTCTACCATCGAGGGCCTGAACCTGTCTAATCCTTTGTCTTGTGTGACCTTCGAGTTTGAGATCTAGCGCCTGCCCCATAAATTTATTGCCGACTACAAAAGTCAACAAAAGAGCAAATGGCGACCGTTGGCCGCATAAGGACCAGTGGGTCCTAGCGTAGCCCGGGGTGATCCCCGACAGGGCCGGCGATGACCCACCGATGGTCTCCATTTTTCTGGCTTGCTGGATAGAAGAAGCTCCGAGGAGTGGAGCCACCTGTGGCTGGCCGTGGAGAAGAAGGCAGCGGCGGTGGCGGTGGGCTACAAGTGATGGCAGCTGAAATCAAGTTATAGAATGAGCTTAAGGGTTTACCAAAATAGGTTATGCACAAGGAATTTGGAAGTCTCTCACCGTGATGCCGAAATCAAGTTCTCCCCTTTTTCTGTGTATTCCGGTAATGGTGAGTAGTGGGGGTTTTGGGTGCAGGGTGTTTTCGGTTCCAGGAACTCCAGTGGTAGTGTGGTAGCTAAGCATGCACTAAATGGCTTAAGTAGCTGAGGACAAAGCTTCTCCAGGGTTTGAACGCGGAGGAGGTATTGCGGCCAGATAAGCTTGCGCACGAGAACTCTTTGGCCGTGGCAGTAAGATTGGGGAAAATTAATTGCCAAGGCAGCGTCGTGGCAAAGCTCAAGAGTAGGACATGACTGTCGTGGCAGCTATGCGACAGGGTTTGGGCAACTGCTATGAGTGCATTAGCCGTGCCGTGGCACAAATCGATGGAGGTTTTCTCTGTTCTGGCACAATTGGCAGTGAAGGCGCGGCTCTTGATTGGAAAAATTACGATGGCTACATGGTGTGAAGAACGGAGATGGTAGCCACGTGGTTGATTGGTGATGCAATCCTGGCTTGGAAGGCGCAAAAATCGCAGAGGCTGACGATGGAAACAGCAACAATGGCTTGGCTTCGGGGCTCTGGTTGAAGGGAGGAAGAGGAAGGCACAGCCTTAGGCTGACAGGCGGGGCCATGCAGTGATTTGGGTCCCTCAGGCAGTCTCAGTGTAATCGTTCGCTGGAATGGGTTCCAACAGGGAAATGGGCCCACATGTCGGTAAGGAAAGGAATGAATTTAGAATTTGGGCTGAGAGTTGAGTTGGATTAGGTTCAATGAATTTGTTAACTATCTTATTAGTAATTTTGTGAAAATTTTTTGAGGGATGGTTAGATAATGTTTTTTATCCTGACAAATTTTCAGGATGAGATTTGACGCACAGAATTTATAAAAATTCTGACAAGGTACTGTACCCTAAATTTTGTTTTTTTTCTTTTAATTTATCTGAGAATTTATTTCTTATCAAATTTTTTTGAAACTTTTTATAAGAGTTTCTATTAGCTACAGTACAAAATTCAATTTGAGATCTTCTGTAATTAATTTATAAAAATTCTACCATTGGTATTTTTAGCATTTTTATTTCTGAATTTTTAAATATATCAAACTTGGTTATTAATTTTTAATATTTTTACTATTGATGTATTTATCCATCCAGAGGATAATATAAAATTTTTAGATCAAGATAATGTCAGATTATTTTTATTTAAACCTGACACTATCACGGTTGTTAATCAAGAATCATTAATTTCCTTTCATTTAATAAATTTTTGGATGTTACATGAGCACTTCGACGTCTACGCATAACGAGAGAGGAAATTAAATAAATACAAAAATAGAGAGCAAACAAACTCTAAAAATTAAATAAAATTAATTATTAAATAGATCTCAATTCTAATTTTTTTTTATAAATTTAAATCACCTCAATCGGAGCTTGTATGAGAGAGAACGGGTTCTCGGAAGATTCAAAAAACCATAAAAACCTGAAAATTAGAAAATATCAATTAATCAAATTATTTTTATACTAAAAATCCTAATTATTGCACATTCGCTGACGTCAGCATAGAATAAAATAATGTAGAAAATCCTTATGCTGACACGTGGCCCCTGCGGTCCATGGACCGAGTTCACGAGATAACCTCGGTCCACGATGGACCCGATGTATGCGCATAGCACGCCACCAACAGGCGGGCCTGCGACGGAGCTAACGTGGTCTAGCTGACAGTGCGCACACGTACGCAAATCCACTGATGTGGCATGACATCGAGGCGCACACATCAACGCCACAAGGGCAGCAACGGTTGACGCGACATCCAAGTGTTGCCGACGCGGCACACACGCAACATGCCATGCGGCGCCCATCGAGCAGTCCCCGATAGATCTAACGGCTATGATGAAACCTCACGATGGCTGAGCTACTCGCAGCGGTGCACCGCCAGAGGTGGAGAAGACAACCTACCCAACGGCAAACCGTCGACAGTTCTACTTCGTTTTCACGTAGATCCGGAAGAGCTCATCGCACCCAACCCTTAGATGGCCTCGACTCCGGCGGAGATGCGGTGTAGAAAGAGATCAAGGCAAATGAATACGGCGCAGGGCTGAATTGGGTACTCCGACTAAATCTCATGCACGAACTACAGCGTCTCCGGCAACAATATCTGGGGCAAAAGAAGTGGCAAGAAACGGCGGTTCATGGATGGGTGTTAATGAAGCTTTATAGGCCCTTGGCGTGTGTGCACAAGGTGGAGACTGAGGCGAAGTCAGAGAAGGCGGCAGAAATCTAGCTCAGGCACGACGGCGTGGGGAAGATGCGCCATAGCCGTACACGTGGCAGATGGAGGGTAACGATGTGCCATGACGTGGACACATCCGGATCGCACATGGGACAACAGCCGGGATTGCCCAGAGCTCAGATCCAATACGGATGATCTAAGCCGCAAGATTACAATCCAACAGACACAAAGCGTTAGGGTTCCACTGAAACCCTAATACCCATGACAATCCGATCATGAATCTAACGGCTCCGATCAAAACCCCAATTCAAACTTGGTCGAGCCGAACCCAAGGCAGCACAGTGATGGGCCGGTCCACTACAATAGAAAGGATTTTCTAGCATTTTAACAATTAAAGTAATTCTATTAATTTAACTAATTAGTTTAAGACATTAAAAATATCGGAAAAATCCAAGGAAAATCTCAAAAATACTTTTATAACTTTCAAACTTAAATAAAATATTTCTGTTAAAATTTTATTTAAATTTTTCATAGAATAAAATAATATGCGAAAAGGGCATAATTCAAAAATGCATAATAAATTCCAAAAAATTCAAAAATTCACAAAATGCACAAATAATATTATTTTATTATTTTAAGCCAAATTTTGGGATGTTACACTATCCCAACAGAACACTCAAACTTGGACTCAAAATAATTTATCTAAGGAAACAAATCCTAATATAAACGGAAAACAAATCCTATTCAGTTGAAGAGATTTGCTACCATCTCAACAGGCCTTCCAACGTAGGACAACAAGACTCTATCTGACTAGTTAGCACTGGTCGCAGACTGGTTTGCACAGGTCGCAGATTGGTCGGCTGGGGTCGCGGATTGGTCAGCATTGGTCACAGACTGATCGGTGTGGGTCATGGACTGGTTGGTTGATTATTGCTGGTCGGAGATGCTCACATCGAGCTGACTCCGAATTGATCCTCACCTTGGACGTTCCCGAGTAGAATAACATCACATGACTTACGTAGCAAATACATCCTCAATAGTAAAATTATGAACTTCTAGAAACAAACTCACCCTGATAATTCAACTGTCGTATACGTGCCCTCGTTATATTAATTGCAAGCAGCTCTACATGTTACTTACTATTGTCTCTCCATTACTTGATGACAATTAACAACGATTATACTATATTAGTTGCCAGCTCTACATTTTACTTGGTGCATTAGTTGTTAGCTCTACATTTTTGAAAGATCGAAAAGGCGACTAGAGGGGGGTGAATAGGAGCCAAATAAAATTTTCGAATAAATTCTCCCCTAGAATTCAATCCACCAAAAGACCGAGAAGAAAGAACTGAACCATCGATCAGGCAATTTCAAAGCAGAGGCTCAGACCGCTTAAGATAGGGTGAGCGATAAAAAATGCGTTTGGTCGAGTAGCTCAGTCGGATGAACAATCTCGCGAATCCCGGTCGTTAGTATGGTCGGATGAATGCATACTCCCGACCAAGTGGTCGGATGAATAAGACTCCCGGCCGGAAGTGGTCGGGTGAATGCAACTCCGGCCGGAAGTGGTCGGATGAACGATACCCGACCGGATGAGCAGTACTCCGATCGCGCGGAGTCGGTTAACAAGATACTCCATCGCAGAGGTCGGATGAACGATACTCGGGTGAAATAGTGTTCGGATGAGCAGACTCCCGACCGATGAGCGATCGCCCGACCTACAGAGGTCGGATGACCGATACTCGGGTGAATAGTGTTCGGATGAACAATACTCCCGGCCGATGAACGATGCGCCCGACCCTACGAGGTCGGATGAGCGATGACTCGGGCGAATAGTGTTCCCGACCGATGAGCGATGCGCCCGACCTACGAGGTCGGATGAGCGATACTCGGGTGAGCGGTGTTCGGATGGATAGTGCCCCGACCAATGAGCGATGCGCCCGACCTACGAGGTCGGATGAGCGATGCAGAAGTCGGATGAGCGAGAAAATCAGCACGATCTTAAAAACAAATCGATGTAACTTTTGATCGGTGATCCAAAAGCAGGAAAATTGGTGTGCACCTCCTAAGGATGTCGAACCTATTTCAATCATCAATCGAAGGAATTGATACAAAGGTTCCGTCCCTTTTCAGTTAAACAAATGCAACACCAAAAACAGAGTCACGAACACAGACTTCACCCCTAACTTGTTGGTGAGAGTTGATGATCAGAATATCCTTGGATGACTCTACACAAATCACAGCAAGTAAGTACACGAAGAAACAACCCTTCAAACAAATAGAAACACTATCTGAAAACTAGTCACAGAAATTGGTTTCTTGCAAAACTGAATAGAAGAGGTTGTAGATTGCCTAGATAATTGGGATATGATCTATAGAAGATTCATCCAAAGAATCTTTCATCCTTGGCAACAAGAACCAGAAGCCAATCAGGACTAAAGAACTGCAAGTCACATGTTTACGCACTTCAAGAACACACAGATTTACAAACTTGCAACAAGAACGCAATGATTGCCTAGATGATTGAAAGCACCGAATCTAGAGAAGAGTTCATCAATCATGAATTTCAACAAAGACTCAGAAGCATGTAGAAGGAGATGAGGCAAATCCAAATTACGTAAAGAAAATTGCAAGTAAGTAAATGCGAATTTAGATAATGAATTTAAGTGCGTAATGTAAATACGTAAGGGAAATGA
Source organism: Otatea glauca (assembly GCA_036346275.1). Taxonomy (NCBI): domain Eukaryota; kingdom Viridiplantae; phylum Streptophyta; class Magnoliopsida; order Poales; family Poaceae; genus Otatea; species Otatea glauca. Next base: position 19,400,915 of record CM070713.1, read on the forward strand.
AACAAGAACATAGATGAAGAACATTTCATTTCCGGAAGGGAGGTTTACAAAGCCTCACAACAAAGTGGGCAAAACTCAAATGAGCAGCAAAAACCTCAGAACCTTCAGAGAGGGAAGGCTGCCCCTACCCCTCTATTTATAGTGACCTGGGATCAATTCCCACCCTTGGATATCTTGCTTCAATCCTAAGCCAACATCCAAGAGCCAGATTTGATCCTTACACCATCCTCTCAACAACTCTCAACTACTCACGTAGACTTTCCTCACTGCTCACCACGTCCCAGGAGACACCCTCTCCTGTCTAGTAGCAGCTAGGAACACCTACCACCCTTGGATGAGCCTCTAAACCCTAGAGCACTCCATCAAGGGTGAGATTTTACCCACTCACACAGCTATGCATGGGTGACCAAACCCAACAACACAACGGGTTTTGCACGATGTTCAAAGCATACCAACTTGACCCGCTACTCTCTCTTCCCGACCGCGATCCAACGGTCCTCCTCGATCGAGGCAGCTCAAGTTAGCATCTCATCCATTCCTTTGTCTTCTTGGCTTGCGGCTACTCCACGCCTCGATCATCTTTGGCGACACCACGATCATCCGGACCTCGGCTCTCCACCTAGTCCCGATCCCCTTCGCCTCACCATGACCTAGCTCCAAAGTCCCGCAACCATCATAGACAAGGAAACCACATCACATAGCAATGTCCAACAACACATATCCATCTCAACGAAAGATATACACTTCATCGGCAAAAACCACGACCACACATGGTCCGACCCTGGTCTCCATCCCGACCACTCGAGTCGACCACCGGTCTTCGTCCCCGACCACTCGGTCCGACCACTGTCTTCTTCCGACCACTCGAGTCCGACCACCGGTCTTCGTCCCGACCACTCGAGGTCCGACCACCGGTCTTCGTCCCGACCACTGGTCTCGACCACTCGGTCTCCGTCCGACCACTCGGGTCGGACAACTGGTCTCCGACCAACCAAAGACCTGACCACTCTGGGTCAGACAACTGGTCTCCGACCAACCAAAGACTGACCACTGGGTCGGACAAGCGGTCTCCGACCAACCAAGACACGACCACTCGGATCAAACTCAAATTCAAGCACAACAGTTAAACCACGGTCAATTACTCATCACCATCGTGGATAGACCTCACATGGTCTTTCAATCTCCCCTGATGAGTATATTGACAAACACTCGAAAAGGCATAAATTTGAGTTTGTAAAGCAATTTGATTGCAAAACCAAACTTGGTCCAGAGAGAAAGATATAACATCATGACCAAGTTGGCAGTAAGATTTTAGAGCAAGATCATGAAAAGAGCAAGTTTTCTACAAAAGCTCTAAAAATCAATCATAAGTGCCAAATGTGATATGATCCATAAGAGATAGCAAAGATTTACAAAGATCATAAGAGATAGCAAGCTTTCACATTTTTATCTCCCCCTTTTCTACATTTTAAATGATGCCTTTTCTACATTTTCTCCCCTTTTGGCAATATAGGCATCAAAATGGAATTTCTCTCTCTTTTTTGTTTGTTTTCTCCTTTATATATGTATGCATGAAATGCATCCTAAGTGAGCTTTGAGAATTATCCAAGTGATCACAATGACAAGATATGACACCAAGCTAGTCAATTTAGAAAATGGTGAACTAGGATGTCTGCAAGAACAAATTCATTTGGCTCACAAGCTTGGTTTACAAGATTTTATTTTAGCAAGATTTGAACAAGTGCAAAACTTAGCAAAAGTTTCAAAGCTAGAAGCCAGCACCACTCATAGGATCAAATGGAAAACCTAGAGTTCAACCTACTCAACACTTTGGGAATCTTGAAGTACATATAGAGTCCTTGAGTTCATTTTTCAATTCATGCAAATTCTTCTTCTTTGATATTTTGAAAGACATAGCGGGTGCAAATGTTTGACATTATTTGCATTCTTTACCCACTTATGTTTTTGTTATTTGCATTTCTTAATGGTTGACTCAAGCCATGTTCGATCACCCCAAGAGTAACTCTTAAGAGAATGATCTTGGTCATACACTATATATTCCAAGTTCATCCCAAGTGCAATGGGAGGCGCCTCGAGAATATATAGTGTTGAGTTCAATTTTGCACAAAAAGAGTCAAGTTTTTCTTATTTTAGCATATATGAGCAATTTTGAAGGACTAAAATATGGATGAAGCAAGTTTCACCCAAGTTGCTATAGGGACTCTAGAGAACTCCATAAATTCACAATTCATGGTAAAAACCTCTAGAGAAGAAACTTTAACAAGAAAAAGCAACATGTTTTCATTTAAGATTTTCAATTTTGATTTTAACAAGCTTAGTATCATAGATGAACTTGGATAGACCTAAGCTAGTGATTTTCTTCAAAGATGTAGCAAGGTGCATTACATGAAAGATTGAATCAATTGCATAATAGACAAAGCTCATAAAATGCAGAAAAATGCGGTCTAAATGCAATGCATGAGCAGATTCCCAAACTCCCCTCAACAGTTGAATCAATTTTAGGCTCAAATCTGGTTAAAGTTGAGTTATTATCAAGATTAGGCATAAAGAAGACCCAAATGAACTCAATAAAAACCAGAAAAAAAAGCAGAATGGGGAGAAGAAGTCGAAACCGCAAGACTGGATGGCTATTGAGCATAGATAAGATAGAAGAGACTCACTATCTTTCAGATGGCTCTTATCTTCCTAGAGACTAACATAGGAAGTGACTCTAGATCCCAACTAAGGAGTGCACACAGACCTGTCTACCAGGGAGGCCCAAACCCTTTAGACTTATAAGGCTGTGAGGGAACTCAACCTAGAGAGAAGAGAGAGAGAAACGACTAATCACGCATAGCAACCTAAAGCATAAGATAAGAGGTCCATGGAAGACATGCTAAGTGAGTGAACTCAACTTAAGAAAACAAGCCCAAAGTCACCCGGAAGAAGAAAGGAAAAGTGAAAGAAAATATATAGTACATAATATACAAACCAGCTCCCCTCAAGATAAGCCGTATGGGCTCACGACTCCAAGCTCACTCCTCAAGGCAACAAACACGAGCTATCCAAAGGCTTGGTAAAGATATCGGCTATCGGTGGTCACCATCTATGAATCAAGCACGATATCACCCTTCTCCACATGGTCTCTAAGGAAGTGATATCTAATATCAATGTGTTTGGTCCGGGAATGTTGCCTTGGGTTTTTAGCAATGCAAATAGTGAAGTGTTGTCACGAAAGAGTGGCACACTCTCTATTTCTAACCCATAGTCTGCAAGGTCGATCTCATCGAGCACTGACTACAAAGAATCGTCATGACAACATACTCACCCTCGGTGGATCGGCAACCCTGCATCGCTTCCTAGATGACCAAGAAACAAGAGAAGTGCCAATGAATTGGCAAGTGCCGAAGTGCTCTTCCTATCTATCCTACATCCAAAGAAAGTCGGCATCGGAAAAGGCTCTAAGAGATAGACAAGAAGAAGAAGAGTACCAAATACCATAATCGGTGGTGGCACGAAGGTACACGAAGATGCGCTTGACCCTTTGGCGGTGAGAAGCGCGAGGAGAAGCTTGAATCGAGCGCACGGACACACAAAGAAATGTATGTCCGGCCTCGAAGCGGTGAGGTACAAGAGGAGCCGATCATGCTCAAAACTCCTTTTGATCGGCGAGGCTCACCATCCTCATCGGGCTCGAGGACGGCGGTGGTGGCCATAGGAGTCATCACCGGCTTCCCATCTGACATGTCGAAGCGCCTCAGGAGGTCACGGGTATATTTGCCTTGATGCAAGAAAGTACCCTCCCGAGTCTGCTTGATTTGGAAGCCAAGAAAGTAGCTCAACTCGCCCATCATACTCATCTCAAACTCTGTACTCATCACATCAGAAAACTGAGAGACAAGAGAATGAGAGGAGCCACCAAAAATGATATCGTCCACATAAATCTGGACAAGAAGAAAATGAGACTCATGGTGTTTGATGAACAGAGTTTTGTCTACTATGCCCATTTTAAAGTCATGGCTGAGAAGATAAGACTTGAGCCTCTCATACCATGCTCTGGGGGCCTGTTTGAGTCCATACAGAGCTTTGGAAAGCTTGAAAACATGACTCGAAACTTGGGATTCTCAAATCCTGGAGGTTGTTTGACATAAACCTCTTCCTCAATATAGCCATTGAGGAATGCACTCTTGACATCCATTTGATAGAGCTTGAAGCCCCAGGATGCAGAAAATGCAAGCAGGATCCTAATAGCCTCTAGCCTAGCTACAGGGGCAAAGGTCTCCTCAAAGTCAAGACCCTCAACCTGAGAAAAGCCCTGTGCAACTAGTCTAGCCTTGTTGCGAATGACAACCCCATCCTCACTCTGCTTGTTTTTGAACACCCACTTGGTCCCAATGACATTATGACCAGATGGGCGCTCTACAAGCTGCCAGACTTTGTTCCTCTCAAAGTTCTCAAGTTCCTCATGCATGGCATTAATCCACGACTCATCGGATAATGCATGAGAAACATCCTTTGGCTCAAAAGAGGCAACGAAGGCAGAGTGAAGACAGAAGAAGACATACTGCTTCTTGGCGTGTGACACGCTCGAACAAATCGCCGATCATTTGATCGGAAGGATGGCGTCTCTCGAATATGACGGGAGGACCGTAAGCGTAGTGGCCTCTACCTCTTGAGCGTAAGAGATAGGAGCGAGCCACTCATTGAAGGAGAGTCGGAAGGCAAGGGTGGTCTCCCGAGGTGCAGAAATGGAAACAGGAGGCACCTCAGGTGTAGAGGGGACTGGATCGGATGGAACACCATCATCTCCATTATCCTCATCCTCTACAAAAATGGTCTCGAAGGAAGAAGAAGAGCCTGAAATATCAGGTCTAGCTCCTGGGCTAGCCTCATCAAAGGTCACATCACAGGTCTCTATGATCCTATGCGCATCAACACTCTAGACCCTATAGCTACGAGAAGAAGACGAGTAACCTAGAAAGATACCATCAGAAGAGCGAGACTCAAACTTATCTAGGTTACCAGACTTCAAGATAAAACACTTGCAACCGAAAACGCGAAAATGGGACACCGGGCTTTCGCCCATACCTCAACTCATAAGAAGTGCGATGCAAATGTGCTCTCAAAACACGCGATTAGTCACATGGCAGCGTGAGCTATAGCCTCAGCCCAAAACTTCCTAGGAGTACTGTACTCATCTAGCATCGTCCTGGCCATCTCAACCAGGGTCCTGTTCTTCCTTTCCACTACGCCATTCTGCTGAGGGGCGTAGGGAGAAGAGAACTGATGCTCTAAACCAGACTCCACACAAAAACTCTCAAAGTAGGAATTCTTGAACTCTGTGCCATTATCACTGCATATAGCTCAGTAATGCACACAGGGAGCTCAATAGACAACCTCTTGACCAAACCCCAAGTGAGAAAAGTCTCATCCTTTGAGGCCATGAAGAATACCCAAGAGTATCTAGAAAAATCATCAACGATGACAAGAACATACCACTTCCTCCTGCGATCGCACTCTAGCCGGACCAACAGTGTCCATATGTAAAAGCTGTCTGGTGCATCACCATCACTACGGTGGATGGAGGATGAGAAGCGATAACCATCTTGCCATGTCGGCAAGGAGAGCAAACTAAGTCTTTGACCATCTTGAGTTTAGCGGACCGAATGAGATCGTGGTCGCTAACTCGGTCAAATGATCAAAACCAATGTGGCCAAGTCTCCTATGCGGAAGGAGAGATCACGGGACTCGAAGCAATCAAACATCGAAGAGAGTCTCGGAAGAAGCGAGAAAAATCAGCACGAAAGACTCTCCCAAATCTAGAAATCCATAAACTAACCCTCCGATGAATCAAGGATTCTGCAGACATTACTCTTGAAGCTTACCTCGAAAGAGTCATCGATAAGTGAGAAGCAGAGAGCGATTGTATTGCGACTTACTTACTAAGGCAACATCTTTAAGAATGAAATTTTGGTTAATGCAGATGGTACCTTTAGCAATGACTCTACTCAAGATGCATCCCCAAAAGTGATTAACTCATCACCGGGCTCGGACTAGGAAGAGAACCATCGAGAATCTCCGGTCATATGGCGAGAACAACCGAGTCAACAATCCAAACATCTCCTTCCCATCCGACCAACTTGATCAAGACATAAGAGAGAAAGATGACTCAAGATCTTGGGATAGAGTGAAGACTTGGGAACCCAATCTCAACCACATGGCGCCTCAGTACCGATCCGAATGCGGTCGACTCGAGTGTCTCTCTGCCGTTTAACTATCACACGATCGAGCGGCTACGGTAGATGATCTAGAGTCAAATCGGGTTGGCTGCTGTGGTGCAAAAGCCGAACCACCCCAAGAAGGCTGCTGAATCTCCTACCGAGAAAACACCTCACCGATATCTACCTCGATGGAAAGAACGAGGAATATCAAGAGGACGGCGGAAAGACCGACTACGAACAGCTCCAAGACTAAAATTCAAGAACCAAGATGAAAACCAAGTCCGGGCGCTGCCCAAAAACAAAGCGACTCTCTAACTTTGTCTAGAAGCGGTGTGTGTCTTAGGAGCACTCAAAGTCCAGGGATGACCACAATACCCTAAGAGCAGCAACACGATCACGCCGAGTGATCTTGGCGCGCTAAAGCAAAAATCTACTAGGTGACCATCCTTCTTACGGAAGGTGCATGTATACTTCGCTTGCTAGGCGAAGCAATAGGAGAAGCATCCTTCAGTCGGAAGTCCCATGGACCACACCGTGAGACTGACACAGTGGTGCTCACCCCAGGAGCTACCACAATCTCACCACTCTTGGATGCACGCACAATGGTAGGAGGATGTGCCTAGCGTGCTCCAAGTAGTCAAATCCTAGACCACGATTAAATCTGCGATCTTAGATTGGTCTAGAATGAGATTAAGCTTCTTCTTGCCTCCAACAAACTTCTCGAGAGTGCTCATAAGATACTGGCAATCTCGGAAGAAAGAAGCACAAGAAGAGCAGGGGGAAGAAGAAGAAGAACCAGAAAGATGAGCTCTCTCAGCACGTGCATTTTTCTCCCTCAAAGACGGCTGCCTCAATCTTGAGGGCCTCACAAGAAACATAAGACGCATTTCTAATTCTATGGGCTTGGTCTTCTAATTTCTTCCTAAGCTCGACATGGATTTTATCCAAGTCCCCACAATCTCAGTACATCGCAAGCAATATTTTTGTGACTTATCTAGTAAGTCCTTAGCAAGTTTAGCACACTTGACATTCAGGGTTTCATTGTCAAGTTTTAATTGCTTACAGCCCTCACATGAGCTGACTGGATCCTTAGAAGCATGTGATTCAAGTTCATTGTTTCTAGCAGAAAGCTTTCTAAGGTGTTCGCTCATGGCATCAATTTCAGAAAGCAATTTAGGGCAATTAGCACAAGAGGGAGTAGAGTGAGCATTAAGAAAACTAGCTTCTACAGAAATATCATCAATAGAACTAGTGCTAGCATTCTTCATCCTAAGACCATCAAGTTCAGCAAGCACACTATCATGTATGGTCCTTAGGTTCTCCAACTCCACAAGAACAGCATCACAGAGAACACAGTCATCAGTGACTCGGGAGGGAGAAGATCTAAGTGAAGCTAACTCCCGAGTCAAGGTACCTACTTCCTTCTCTAACTCAGAACACCTCGACCTAGCCTTAGCATGAAACTTGCCTAATTTACAGAAGGCAGCATTTAACTCGTCGTAGGTGGGTACCTCATCCGTGTCATTTGTCGACAAATGAGTCGCTTACTTCAATGGCGCCTGCCATGAAGCACATGCCGGAGAAGTCATCGTTGCCCTTCACCTTCTCTTGCGGATCGTCCTCGCTTGCATCGCTCCAGTTCTCCGTGTCAGAGAGCTCGATGTCGTCCAGTGCGGCGAGGACCCGGTGAAAGAGCTTCTTGTTCTTGGCAAAGTTGCGGTACTTCTTCTTCGCCGGCTCACGAGCTGGGGCCTTCTTGTTGCGGTTCTTGTCGGTGTAGTCGTTCTTGCCCGAACCGCCTTGTTCGTTTTGCCCTTCTCCACTTGGGATAGTTTGCTCGAATGTGGTTGGGGCCACCACACTCGAAACAGGTGATCATCCCACCTCTCTTCCTCTCTCTCACTCTCTTGTATGCATATGAAAATTTGCGAGCAAGAAGAGCAAGCTCATTTTCTGGAAATTTTTCCAGTTGGTCATCGCTTAGCTCACAAAGGGCGGAGAGAGAGAAACCAACAGAAGAATCAGAAAGAGAGGATCCAATGGGATCGGTGACCAAAGCCATCGACTGAGACTTCGTCTTCCGCGAGACGACGTCGATCTCATGAGTCTTGAGGCGGGAATAAAGCCCGTCAAGAGTCAAAGTCGATAAGTCGGTGGTGTCCTTGATGGTGGTCACCTTCATCTCCTGACCAAGGTCGAGTGCGGTCAAGAAATGCCGAGCATTGTCCGAGTCAGGGTATATGCAACCGACTGCTCGGAGGTCGCTCAGAATCTTTGTAAACCGACCAAAGCACTCGTCAAGACTCTCACCAGCGTGTTGTTCAAACTTGTTGAACTCACGCTTGAATTGGTCCTGTCGAACCGTCTTGATTTGGGTAGTGCCCTCATGGTAAGCATCAAGGGTCACCCAAATCTCATGAGCAGAACGAAAGTGAGAAATCCTATCGTACTCACTGCGACTAAGGCCATGTATGAGGATGTTCCTTGCCTTAGCATTTGCCTCAACGTCAGCCATATTGCCAGCCGTGACGTTCTCATCGGCAGGAACCTCATACGGGAGCTTCACCTTCTGCCATATCGAAGCCACAGGCGTGATGTACGACTCCATCCGAGATTTTCAAAAGGAAAATCAACTCCGAGAAAATAGGAGGCTTGGTGGAATACTTGTCCATCGCCATGGCTCTTGAGACCGGTCAAGATCTAGAAAGAGCGAACCGGCTCGATACCAATTGAAAGATCGAAAAAGCGACTAGAGGGGTGAATAGGAGCCAAATAAAATTTTCGAATAAATTCTCCCCTAAATTCAATCCACCAAAAGACCGAAAGAAAGAATCGAACCATCGATCGGGCAATTTCAAAACAGAGGCTCAGACCGTTAAGATAGGGTGAGCAGTAAAAGCGCCTTTGGTCGAGTAGCTCGGTCGGATGAATAATCTCGCTGAATCGGTCGTTAATACTGGTCGGATGAGCGATACTCCCGACCAAGTGGTCGGATGAGCAGACTCCCGGCCGGAAGTGGTGGGTGAGCGAACTCCGGCCGGAAGTGGTCGGATGAGCGATGTTCGGGTGAGCAGATACCCGACCGGATGAACAGTACTCCGATCGCGGAGGTCGGTTAAACAATACTCCATCGCAGAGGTCGGATGAACGATACTCGGGTGAAATAGTGTTCGGATGAGCAGTACTCCCGACCGATGGGCGATCGCCCGACCTACAGAGGTCGGATGAGCGATACTCGGGTGAATAGTGTTCGGATGAACGAGACTCCCGACCGATGAACGATCGCCCGACCTACGAGGTCGGATGAACGATACTTCGGGTGAATAGTGTTCCCGACCGATGAGCGATGCGCCCGACCTCGAGAGGTCGGATGAACGATCTGGGGTCGGATGAGCGATAAAATCAGCACGATCTTAAAAATGAAATCGATGTAACTTTTGATCGGCTGATCCAAAAACAGGGAAAATTGGTGTGCACCTCCCTAAGGATGTCAGGAACCTATTTCAATCATCAATCGAAGGAATTGATACCAAGGTTCCGTCTCTTTTCAATTAAACAAATGCAACACCAAAAGCGAGTCACGAACACAGACTTCACCCCTAACTTGCTGGTGAGAGTTGATGATCAGAATATCCTTGGATGACTCTACACAAATCACAGCAAGTAAGTACACGAAGAAACAACCCTTCAAACAAATAGAAACACTATCTGAAAACTAGTCACAGAAATTGGTTTCTTGCAAAACTGAATAGAAGAGGTTGTAGATTGCCTAGATAATTGGGATATGATCTATAGAAGATTCATCCAGCAATCTTTCATCCTTGGCAACAAGAACCAGAAGCCAATCAGGACTAAAGAACTGCAAGTCACTGCGCTTACGCACTTCAAGAACACACAGATTTACAAACTTGCAACAAGAACGCAATGATTGCCTAGATGATTGAAAGCACCGAATCTAGAGAAGAGTTCATCAATCATGAATTTCAACAAAGACTCAGAAGCATGTAGAAGGAGATGAGGCAAATCCAAATTACGTAAAGAAAATTGCAAGTAAGTAAATGCGGAATTTAGATAATGAAATTTAAGTGCGTAATGTAAATACGTAAGGGAAATGAAACAAGAACATAGATGAAGAACATTTCATTTATGGAAGGGAGGTTTACAAAGCCTCACAACAAAGTGGGCAAAACTCAAATGAGCAAAGAAAAACCTCGGAACCTTCAGAGAGGAAGGCTGCCCTACCCTCTATTTATAGTGACACAGGATCAATTCCCACCCTTGGATATCTTGCTTCAATCCTAAGCCAACATCCAAGAGCCGTGGATTTGATCCTTACAATCGCACTCTCAACAACTCTCAACTACTCACGTAGACTTTCCTCACTGCTCACCACGTCCCTGTGGAGACACCCCTCTCCTGTCTAGTAGCGAGCTAGGAACACCTACCACCCTTGGATGAGCCTCTAAACCCTAGAGCACTCCATCAAGGGCTGAGATTTTACCCACTCACACAGCTATGCATGGGGTGACCGAAACCCAACAACACAACGGGTTTTGCACGATGTTCAAAGCATACCAACTTGACCCTTACTCTCTCTTCCCGATCGCGATCCAACGGTCCTCCTCGATCAGGCAGCTCCAAGTTAGCATCTCATCCATTCCTTTGTCTTCTTGGCTTGCGGCTACTCCACGGCCTCACCATCTTTGGCGACACCACGATCATCCGGACCTCGGCTCTCACCTAGTCACGATCCCTTCGCCTCACCATGACCTAGCTCCAAAGTCACGCAACCATCATAGACAAGGAAACCACATCACATAGCAATGTCCAACAACACATATCCATCTCAACAGAAAGATATACACTTCATCGCCAAGAAAAACCTCGACCACACATGGTCCGACCATGGTCTCCATCCCGACCACTCGAGGTCCGACCACTTTGGTCTTCGCCCCGACCACTCGAGTCCGACCACCGGTCTTCTTCCGACCACTCGAGGTCGACCACCGGTCTTCGTCCCGACCACTCGGTCCGACCATCGGTCTTCGTCCCGACCACTCGGGTCCGACCACTGGTCTCCGTCCCCACCACTCGGGTCGGACAAGCCGTCTCCGACCAACCAAAGACCTGACCACTCTGGGTCAGACAACTGGTCTCCGACCAACCAAAGACCTGACCACTCTGGGTCAGACAACTGGTCTCCGACCAACCAAGACCTGACCACTCGGATCAAACTCAAATTCAAGCACAACAGGCTAAACCACAGTCAATTACTCATCACCATCAAGGATAGACCTCCACATGGTCTTTCAATTTTGCATGCCACATTAGTTGATAACAATTCTCTGTTGATGCAATATACATGCAATCAATTTAACCGCAAGCGCACAGGTCAGCTATAGCTTTTCATCTTAGAGTATTTGAGGGTATCAAATCACAAGGAACAGATGGGATCATGACTAAGGCTGACAGTTATTACTAACAGAACAATTTATGAGAGATTGAATTAAAAAGTCTAATACTGCAACTTGAAATTATCTAGGTTTTACCAAAGTATAAACGATTCCTCTCCAAGGCTAGGTTCACTTGCATGCATAAAGACAAATCAATCTATGAGCCCGTAATATGGTAAGATAGCTCTCACCCTACAGATCAATACCGCTCTTTTTACCTACACACCTATCATGTACTAGGGTTAATTTAAAACAGCAAGACTTACACTACTTGATATAAATCAGTTAACTAAATTCAATCACCATGCTTCAATCTAGCAACTATCAAGTTGATGGATCCATCAACTAATAACGCAATATCAACTAGACTAATCAAAGCAAAACGTACCATAGCATCAAAGATTAGACAAAGTGAATTACATAGTAAGATTCCCATAACCTGAGGGAAAGCACGAAAGTATTCCATACTAGATCAGATGAACATCATGGAAGAAGTAGAAGATCAATGGGAAGAAGACATAGGCGGTCTCCTATGTGCTTAGGCCGGCATTGGTGATGCGCGGGCCGGTGCTACCCTGGCGCAGGTTGGTGCAGGGGGGAGCGTGATGCGGCGCTTTTCAGCCACTTCTCTATTCTTCTTAGCAAAACCCTAATTCAGTGACTTTTGGGCATCTTGGCTGTTTGGAACTCAAGATCTCAATGTGTGCAAAACTGAGGGAGAGGGCGACAGCTTTAAAAGGCTTATTAGTCATCTGAAAATCAAAATATTGGAAAGTCGAATAAGGATTCACACACAGTTTTCAGAAGTCTTGTCGAAGAGGCCATTAGAATCATAATGATGCCGATCAAGGAGGAGGTAGAAACGAACACACGCTTTAGAAGGTGGACTTGTGCAATTGGCAAAGAGTGATCCCAGAGCACAGATGAAGTCCTTGTTATCGGATTGCACAATTCGGAAGAAAGATTTTCAGCCATAATAAATGCACTAGAAGAGAAATGCTCAGCTCAAGTGCGCAAAGATGAATATAAATCTAGCTGCAAGAGGCATACGGGGTTTGATAAAATGAGTTCATCACTTCACTATTTTTTTCTTTTTTTCTCTCTTTTTTAATGTTTTTCTCCACTGAAGTGTTGAATAGGAGACAAAAGGACCCTTTTTTAAAGAGTGATGAATGCAGGCTAGATAAATATGCAAAGCATAATGGCGCAAATTACTAAACTCAGGATCAAGTGCAATGGCAAAACAAACTCTATTAATGGGTTGACAATGGGGAATAACAGCAAGGTGTAATGACGAATGGGTTTCAAGGGGTAATAAGCGGCGAAGTTTGCTCAGACCCCAGGGTAGAGTCTGTAATGCAGGATATGAATGGCTAGCAATCCGTACAAGGTACACAAAAAGGATAGCCAGCCTCTTAAGACTTCTTAATTTCAGGTGGAACCAAACTTGACAACGCTCACCAGATCAATAGAGGGCTTTGAGAAGAAGGATTAAATACCCAACAAAAACGGAAAACAAATCCTATTCTGTTGAAGAGATCTGCTGCCATTGCAACAAACCTTCCAATATAGGACAACAAGACTATCTGACTAGTCGGCACTGGTCGCAGACTAGTTTGCACAGGTCGCAAACTGGTCGGCAGGGGCTGTGGACTGGTCGATTGATTATTGCTGGTCGAAGATGCCCGCATCAGGCTGACTCCGAATTGATACTCACCTTGGTTTCCGAGTAGAATAACATCACATGACTTAGGTAACAATCCATCCTCAATAGTAAAATTATGAACATCTAGAAATGAGCTAATGTAACATCCCGAAAAATAAAATAATATAAAAATAAATATTTTAAATTTGAAAATATTTATTTATGAGCTTTATTGGATTTATTGGATCTTATCTGAATTTCCTTGGATTTATGCTTTGTATGAAAAATCCAACAAATCAAATTAAATAATGGAAATGGTAAAATGGTAAGAAGATAAAAGGTAAAAGTAAAATCATGAAAATTTTATATATTTAAAATCATTTTAGCTGGTACATGAATTTTTAATGCATAGCATAGTGAATAAAAAGTTGAAAAGACATCCCTTTGACCTCCAAATAGTGCAAGGACAGATTTATTATAAAACTTTCGTAATTAATCTGCTCCTGAAAAATTTACCATAATATCTTTAAGTCAATATTTACCTCTGATACAAATATCAGGAATTAATAATGTCATTTAGACCTTATAAAAATTCAAAAACAGAGGCATTAAAAATCTGAAAATTTCCATGTCAGAATTTTCATAAAATAATTACCTAATATTTTGACTTGAAATTTTTATAGAAACATTCGTAACACAATACAAACGACTACAAAAATTTTGGAAAATAAATAATAATTTTTTCACCTTTAACTAAATCAAAATCCGAAATCAAAATTCTGAGCAGTGCACAGTGTCAGAATTTTAATTAAATAACCATGCTGTATTTTAATCCCAAAATTTTACTGGAAGCTAACTACTCCCATTAGACCCTGGTCAAAAAGTTTCGAAATTCTTCAATTCAGTTGATGGCCATTTTGATGTCCAGAACTAAAGCCATGCCATCACCTGTGCTTGGGGACAGCTCGCCCCAGTCCAGAACCTTCTACCAAAATCCAGCCAGCCTTAAACCTTGTAAGCCAGTGATTCCCACGCCGAGCCCAGCCATTTGAGTCATTCTCACCAAAGCCAGCAAGTTCCAAAGCCTCATAGCTCAAAGTAAGGTAGAGCAAGAACTCAGGTCTCAGAACCGAAGCCTCTCGTGAGTAGCATACAGCCAACATCCAAAAATCAGTAAGCCAAAAGTGGAAGAGCGAGTGAAGAGCTCGGCTGCTGCATCCTCTTGCGCGCCATTCAGGAACCTCACAGCCTAATCATCTTCTCCAAATCGCTGCCAAGCTCAGCTCTGTCATCCCCATTGCTGTCGCAAGCAAGAAAAGGGGGAGAAAACCGATCAAGCAAAATCGAGCCGCCGCACCGTGCGCCTTCTTCTTCAACTCCAGCCGTTCGGTGGCGCGCTTCCTCGGCCAAGCTCCGGCCCGGCCAACCGGTAAAATGGAATCCCCTGACCTCTCTAATGCTCAAGCCGTTACTGATTCAACCGGAAACTCACTCCATTTCTTCCCCGACGAACCGCACCTCCCTCCGCCGCATGCCGCCGGTGGCAGCCCACTCCGGCCGTCCCCGCTGGTGATCGACACCACCCACGGATGCGCCATGACCCCCTGGTGCCTACCGTGCTGCCCATTCGGCCGGACCCTCGCCGGAGCGCCGTCGCCGACGAGCCCTAGCGCCGCCCCTGTTTTTCCCTCACTGCACCGCGGGCCCCCTCTGTCAGCCGGTCAAGTCCTCTTCAGTGCAAACGGTAAAAGGCGCCTTCACTATAGAGAAAGCGTATTTTCAATATTTTCACTTTATTTCAATACCCGAATTGATTCAAATGTTTATAGATTTTGCGTTGTAACTCCAAATGAAATGAAACAAAATTCTAAATTCACCTAAAATCTAGTTCTTTCAGAATATGGAATAACATTTTGAAAATGTTCACTGGATAGATTTTAAATTCAAATTTGAAAGAAAAGGGTAAAAACATACTACATGTTAAAATGTTGTAAACAAACTTAGAAATGGATGAAACCAATTTTGATGGGATCCTTATGCTTTCAGAAGCTCAAGTATATAAAAATATTTATATTTTACTTTCGTTTAAATCATTTCCTATTAAAGGTTATTCTCAATAGAATAAATAACAAAAAGTGAATAATTGTATAAATGAAATTCTAAAATAAATGAAATTGAATTATAAACACTTAGATGTCAGTAGGCTACTTTATTATGCTAAAGTAATTAAGGTATGAACTTGCTTTAGATATGTGATATGAATAATAAACGGTTTAAATGGAAAAGATGTATGTGTATATGTAAGCACATATAGTAATCAGTAACAATATATATATATACAAGTGAAAAGTATCTAATAGCTGTTCAAGGATATGAATAGCTATCGGAGTGAGTAAATTGTCACTATAGAATTGTTTCTAATGAAATGTCACATATGCACAAATTTATATTGCATCTAGAGCATAAGCACTTTATATGTAGAAAAATGTATACATGTACAATTAATAAAGAGCAAAGACATGAAAAGAAACTGGATTCTAAATATCTAATGTGATCAAACTAAATGATTCAACAAGAATTATTATAATAAAGTTATAATTAGCACTTAACCAAATAATTGAATTTCCAATACTTGTATAATTCGAATAGTTATAACTTTCTCAAACGAACTTCAAATTTGACAAAACCAAGTCCTATAAACTTGAAAAATAATGCCCTTGCTCATTATGCAAAAATATCTTATGATTGTGCTAATCTGAATTAAGTCCATATTAGGCCCTAATGATCACTTACATGGAAAACGTATTGAACACAAGCCCAATATCGCGGAATTAGTTCTAAAACAATTTTAGGATCCTACCCTGTTAATACCTGGAAAATGGATAGATTATCATATAAGGTGTAATCGCAAACTTAAATCGGAAATCGAACTTTTATCGTATAAAGTTAGAAACACTTAAGCTTTTTCAGTAGCCTATAAAGTATCTCGTCCAAATGAAAAGAATTATGAAAATAGTGTAGAAATACTCTATAAAGTGCATACTACTGTATTTTAAAGAAAGTACTTTGTTATACTATGTTTTACATATAAAATGAACTAGCAACATAACCCTAAATGTTATGTTTTCTGAGTAATAGAAATCACTTAAGTCTTTTCAACAACCCGTAGAATATTTCGTCTAAATGCTAATATTATGAAGATTAGTTTAGCAATGATATTTGGGATATGGGCTATCATATTCTGGAAAAATATTTTGTTTATAGCTTGATATTCATCTGATCCAGCTAGTGCAATAACCTTAAGTGATAATTGTTCGCTACACTACTAATCCAATTCCTTATAACATAAACCTTATTATCATATAAGCTTTTTCAGCAATGATTATAATGTCGCGTTTAAACACTAAAATATATGAAATCAACTTAGAAATGTTCTTCAAAGTATATTCTATCCTTCTCCGAAGAAATAATCTTGTTTCATCGTGTTCTGCATATAAATCTTGTCACCCAAATAACACTAAGTATTATGATTCATGAACTTCATAATATGAATGAGCAAACTTTGTAATAATGAAGAAATCTGTAGTTAAGATATTTGTATCACCAAAACCTTCTTAAAAACCAAGGATATTTGACCGGTAATCTAACTTATCAGATCTGTCATATTCGGAGTTACTCATGCAAAGTCAATTAAGAATTTAGTGCTGTTCATTCATAGCTTTAAGCATATTGACTAATATCTTAATTCTATTAATCCAAATAATTTTAGCATCTATAATTCGAAGTCATAAATACAAGAATTCGTAATTTTAGCCTCTTGAATTCGTAAATCAAGATTAGATAACCTATAGAAGAAACCATGTTTTGCTCATCATAAAAGCCATTAAGTATATGAATGTGTATTTACCTAAATCACGAGATCTTGAAATCTTATAATTCAACCCTAAAGCATTCCTGTTTTCTGCAATGTATCTTTATTTGATTTTCTATCTGTCTTCTTTTTGCCCTTATTAAAGTTGGATAATTGCTATATTTTCGGTTGATCGACGTGTAGAATTCGACGTCCCTTCCTCCGTCAGTTGCGACCTCGTCTTCACCGTAAGCAATGATTAAGCAAGGCAAGTGCCCCTTTGACCATATTGATCCCAGTATTTTATATTCCTTTTGTTCATCAAATTGTTTCATGCATGCGTTTACTTTCAGTAAATTCGCTATTTTGGGATATTGGTAGATATACCTGTTGTCACATGAAACTCCTTGTTAATTATGGAAATGTGAACCTTGATAACCTCAGAATAGGGCTAGACATTACTTAATGCCAAATTGGGTATATACGATCATGTTATCCTTGCTTAGCCATGCTTTAGCTTTTGTGGGGTAGATGATCATGATTAAAATTGTTTCCCGAAATGTTTTATATGGAACCTAAATGGTCCTTTTTGGGAAAATGGTTGCTGGTAGTTTGCTAAAAACCCCAAAATAAAATTATGGTTTGACGCGGGCGATTATTGGCAATAGCCGGATGTGCAGACGGGTTTGCACGTAGTGTAGGGTGGAGCATCGCCCGTGTCGGGTTAAGGACCGAGCAATGGGACGGTAGATCCAAGATTTTGTGCAACCACGAGGGCTTGTATGGGCGGGTCTTAGCCTATTAAGTTGTTTAGATGTGGCTTTGCATCTATGGAAGGCGGGAGATTGCACAGGCATTCCTTTCCAGGTCTGCTTGTAGGGGTTTCTACATACCAATGCAACGGTGTCGCCTTGCCACGACGAGACGTGGTATTGTGTGTGATAAATGTGGATCCACGACTTGGGTGAGTGTCTCGTCTTGAGGCGAGGTTAACGTCCGGGCTGGTGTAAAGCCACGTCTAGATAATGTAACGGCTCTGTATGATCTCCTTGCCGACAAACCAAAGGAAGTGTGTTAATTGATCTGGCGAAAAAGTTGATCATTCCTTGTGGGTAAAGTGTACACCTCTGCAGAGTGTAAATCTAATCGATTAGCCGCGTCCACGGTCAAGGACACTTGGTGACGTTATTCCATGCTAGAGTTTTTGGTATCTTTCTAAAATGGGTTTGTTCTGAACTTGTTTTTAGCAACTGTTGCTTTATGTCGAAGGGCTGACATTGATGGACCTTGTGGTTTGGATTATTCGAACTCACGTCATGGAGGACTGTGAGTATTACTTACTATTGTATATATTTCTTATCAATCAACTTGCTTTTATAAATTCCGTTTGCAAATGATAACTTGTTTTACAATTCAATTTCGCTTTATGCAAATTAACTGTATTAGCCTTTCCTTTGAAATGGCCTGCATATATTATAGGTTTTGCTCAAGTCTTGCTGAGTACGTAAAGTACTCACCCTTGCTTAATTATTATTTTAGGTGGATGAGTTAGCGAGGCTTCAAGTCTCCTTTCGTCGCAGGTTGCGGGATCTTCTTCGTCATGTTCTATCTGGAGTTTATGCTTTGTCAGTTGCCTGCGGGTCGGATGGGCAAACTACAAGATATTGTTTCTTTTGCTGCTTTATTCTCTGAGTTGTAGCTTTTCCTTTATGTAATAGTTTCCGCTTTAATCTATGTGAGGTATGGTTGTGATTCCAATTGTTGTAAACATGTGAGTGCTAGCTACTGATCCAGGGAATAGCACAGTAATCACATGGAGGTTCCTGTTCATCAGAACGGGGTCTCACAGCTAACCTGATAATTCAACTGTCGTATATGTACCCTCGTCATAGGTCCTTACCTAGTTTCTTATAAAAAATAGTTGTGTATATCTAATGAAGTGATGTCCTCATCACGAAGGGCTTAAGAAAAAAGGATCCATATTGAATATGTTTTGGAGACAAATTGATAGAATTGTTCCTCAGCTAATGACTTTATGTGTCTTCTACATTAGTTGCTTGCAGCTTTACATATTACCTGCTACATTAATTGCAAGCAGCTCTACATGTTACTTGCTATTGTCTCTCCATTACTTGATGACAATTAACAACGATTTTACTACATTAGTTGCCAGCTCTACATTTTACTTGGTGCATTAGTTGTTAGCTCTACATTTTGCTTGCCACATTAGTTGATAACAATTCTCTGTTGATGCAATATTCGTGCAATCAATTTAACCGCAAGCGCACAGGTCAGCTATAGCTCTTCATCTAGAGTATTTTAGGGTATCAAATCACAAGGAACAGATGGGATCATGGCTAAGGCTGACAATTACTACTAACAGAACAATTTATGAGAGATTGAATTAAAAAGTCTAATACTGCAACTTGAAATTATCTAGGTTTTACCAAAGTATAAACGATTCCTCTCCAAGGCTAGGTTCACTTGCATGCATAAAGACAAATCAATCTATGAGCCCGTAATATGGTAAGATAGTGTTGGAAAAATAGGCATATTAATGATGAATCTATTCCGAAAACAAGATATGACAATAATTGAAGCTAGAACAGATGAAACAAATAGACTAGACAGGAGCAACATGCCAATTGCAATGTCTATCTCATCTATATTATTAGACAAACAGAATATAGATGGGATTCATCTGCGTTACCGAGATGACATGAAGACGTGGCGGAACCCGGTAGCAGATGTCGATGAAGATCAGAAGGCGATGCAGATGAAGCTGACCGTCGGTGAAGAAATCAGCGAGCAGTCGCGTGAAGACGCTTCCCAAAAACGTGATTCGCCCTCTCCCGGTACAGGATCTCAAGGGCGGACGTTCCGGAGACCTGCTCTCCCAACAGTCGGTGCACGCCGGCGGAGGGATGGGGAAGACAAAAGCAGCGCAGTATTTCGGGAAGGAAAAAGATTCGAGAGGTATTGATCTGATCTCTGTTCTGCGTATATATAACAGAGAGGATTGTGGAGCACGTTACGATTTGGTTACGGATACCGCGTCCAATTCGTTCCACGATTTGAGTCGGTTACGGATTCTGCGTCAAATCCGTTCCACGACTTGACTCGGTTACGGATTCTGCGTGCAGTTAATTCCGCACAACGTAAACGTGTTAACCACTTAGTCCCACGCTGCAAAAACTGCAAAAGAGAACTGCGCCTGTGCAAGCCATCGGACCCGATTTCGCTGCACCATTCACGCGCATGTCGCGTACGCGTGCCACCTGGCGTGGCGTGGCGTGGCGTGGCGAGGCGAGGCGAGCGAGCGCGCGCGCGTGTTCTCTCTTTTCTCCTTATCATGCTCAAGTATGGTGGAAGAAGCTTCCCTTATAAGGTGGTCTTCATCCACCTCCACTAGCAATATGGGACTATTACATTTTCACCTCTCTTCCACCTAATGGGCCTTTGGGATTTTCCATGAATTATTTCTGAATTATTTGGGCCTAGCCCATGTAATTCTAACAATCTCCCACCAGATCCCAGAGGTCCCATAGGTTTTTGCCTGTTCCAAAGTACTGTTTTTATACCAGCTTTCGGTGACAATGGACTATGCCTTGAATTGCACCTGGACTTCAAGCTACATTTGTCTACAACTTGAACAATGGACTAGCCTTGAATTGCAAGTTTTGTGCAGACAAGTTTCACTTAAGGCCCTCACTGATACTGGGCTGCCGACGGTCTACCCCTCGGGTGGAGCGTATAAGTCATACTCCTTGGTCTCTTCATGAGTTTCTTAGAGAGTACCCACGTCTCATGGACTGCGACCAACAGTCGGACTCACATAGGTGTGTTCTTTCAAGAATGCTCTGCAGGACAGCATCTTTGTTTGTGTAAAAACCAACAGAACACATTAAGACCGTAGTCAACCTGCCACACTTTTTTTAAGAGTACAACATCTTTTCACGGAGTGGGATATAGACTGCACTCTTCTTCAGTTAATCCAACAGCTTGTTATTATCCAGATGCTAATTCACGGGATCTCCGATCACATAGCTTGGGTTACCACTGTGATTAACTACTTGGTAGGTCTCATTCCCATCTCTCTCGATGCACTATCTACCACATTTCGTGATAGACCCTTTGTAAACGGATCTGCCAGATTCTTAGCGGTTTGTGTTAGTGTTATGCCCTTGAGGCAATCATTTAGATGATTGTAACATGACTATGTTTATGAATAATAATATGATTATTGGTCCAATGAATGTATATCATTGTATTGATCAACAAGTATGTGACTTGATTATGAAGCTCTTTACTTAATGATGTAATTCGATAAATATCTACGATCGGATATCATCGTTATAGGACTCGATGAATAGATCAAGCACATGTAGTGATCGATGATCATGCTTCATAGATCATGGGATATGGAGATATCATCTCTACATTGTGGACCATGTTGAAGAACATGGGTTAGATAGACCGCTATGGGACAACTGCGAGAATGTTTCATTCTTATGTGTCATCGATGTATCTCATACCTAGAAGATGTATGATCCTTAGACCGAGATTGTCATATTCCCTACATGTGTAATAGTTTTCCTTGGGGCTATCAAACACTACTTCCTAACCGGATAGTTATAAAGGTAGCTTTCATGTTTACTATGAAACGTGCGAGAGGAAGTGGCGATCAAGATGGAATTTGCCACTCCAATGAAACGGAGATATATGACAAGGCCACTCGTGTGATATGATTAAGAAAGTGCATGGCCATGCCGTGATTGAGGAGTCAATCACAACTTATTAATATATCACGGATACGAGAGATGGATTGAATCATCAAAGGATGACATGCTTCTCGCCTTGAGATCAATCTTCATATACTTGGCAAAGGATTATTACATGAGTTCTTTTGATAGGTTACATTCGATTTGATCACGAGATGTTTGGGAGTTGGCATACTTTGCAAGAAGCCGCTACCAACTATTGGATTGAAAAGGAGTTTTCGAATCCATGTCCAAACGTATGTGAACTGCAGGTCACACACTTAATGGGTGGGACGCATTAATTTGGATTGGATCCGTAATTAATGAACCTCGTGGGCTTAGCATCTTTGGTGGGCCCTGGTTTAGGGTTTCATCTCGTGGCTATATAAGGAGGGAGGAGGAGGCGCAGAGTGTGCTTTCCACGGTTTAGGTTTGATTCACTTGAAACCCTAGCCTCCTCCTCTCGCTGCCCTCGCCGAGCGACTAGGTGCTTGCACACGACGCACTGCTGCGTTCCATCTCTGGACGTGTGGACTCTGCGGTGGCGGCTGCTGCGATCAAGGCGTGGGAGGACGATCCACGGCGGCGAGGACGAACCACTACATCGAGCGCGAAGGATTCCGCAATCGCGCGTCTAGTGGTAATCTTATCTATGATCCCCTTCTTGCGAGTAGCTTTACGGTTGCGCTGTAGTTTTTTTGTGCTAGCGTAGCATACCGCGCTTCCTTCAAGGGTATCGAGCCATCTCGTATAGTTTTGTGATCGGATGTTGCACATATGATGTGCGATGTTAGTAGATTGGATCTATTACATGTTCACCAGTTCATGTGATGAATTGGTGACGGCGACCATCGATGAGATCGATCGATTTAGGGTTTGAGAAAGTGCAAACCGACTCAATCTTGATTTGGGTGAGTCCGTTCATGGTACGACGCGTTGCCCTTACGGTCGGGTTACCGCCATCAGGGTTTCTGAAACGTATCCATATGGGACCAAGCCAATCAGATCGAGTTGGATTGGGTCAATCTGGTTGATCCATGGTAAGCGCAAACAGATTCAATATTGATTTGGGTGAGTCCGTTCATGGTACGACGTTGCCCTTACCGGTCGGGTTACCGCCATCAGGGTTTCTGAAACGTATCCATATGGGACCAAGCCAATTATATTAGATCGGATTGGGTCAATCTGGTTGATCCGTGGAAATTTTGAGGTGTTTTCCATGGTGGAAGACATGCCTCTAAAAATTTTGAGGTGTTTTCCATGGCTCGCCTTTGGACCCTTGGCAGGCGCCTCGGACCCTTGCCTCACGACCGCCACCGATTACGGCCAGGCGCCGCCCCTGATTCTGCAGGGCGCCGCCTCGGACCCCGGAGTCGTAGGGTTGCTTTTGTTTAACTCGTTTTTGCAGGGAATTATGTGAAATAGTATGGCCTATGTGTATGTGATGCATGTAATTTCCACATGGCTGCGTGCCGTGTTAAGCATAAGGCTATTTAAATTGTATAACGACACTGCGTGTCGACTTGTGATGCTTCAAACCCTCATGTAAAATTCATTATCAAAAGTTGTAAGGAGTTGCATCCATAATGATGAAGACGATGGCTAGGTGAACAAATCAAGCAAGGTGGCTAGGTGAACAACCAAGCATGATGATGGAGATCTTAATGCTAAGGGCCATGCTATTTCACGACTTATTTTGATTTTACGTGGATGTGTGTTTATCCTTGCTATTTTCTTTATGCTCATTGCATGTGATGCTATGTTCATAGTAATCTTTGTTCATCCTTATAGTTAAAAATCTTAAATCAAATTGTCCATCCAATTGTTGCACCTATCAAGAATTTAGATCGTTATTGATATGACCGCCAAAGTAGTATATCAATGGCTATCTCAATAGATGATAGGGATGTGTTGGACACATCACGCATAACAATGGCGATTTAAACGAGCTATCAAAACGGTTTTGGGCTTGAGGACATAAGTGGTTGGGATTTGATTTCAGTAATGAAGGAACCTATACAAGACAATTGGTGTCTAGGAAAACACACATGAGGCAGGTTTCTTAATTGGCACCCGAATACGGAAGTGCTCCTCCTCATGTGAGCCCTTGGGCGGGTTGACTGGCCATGAGTCAAGTTGATGGAGGCATTCATTACTTGTTTTCATACTCAACAAACAAGAGTTACATATGATGTAATTAGCAAAGGTGTTGCTTACCTATGTCATTAAATTTCTAGCGGTGATGCCAAAGCTCACTAGTGTTTAATGAATATGGATCTTGAATACTCACTATGTGTCTATAAAAGGACATAAAATAGGAGTGTCTTTAATTAAAAGTTTAATAAAAGTTTTACATAAACATAGTGCTTAGAATCTTTGCATGTTTTTGTTGTAGTTCAATGGCACCTTCTCCTACTCTGCTACACTGGTTTTGCTTTGAGATCGGTTTTGGAAAGGGAAAACTGAATGGAACTAATTTTGTTGATTGGTATCGCAACTTTGAGAATTGTTCTCAAGCATGAAAAGAAGGACTATGTTCTAGAGAATCCAATTCTGATGAACCGGTACCGAAAATGCTTTTCGCAATTTGAGGGTTGAATATGAAAAGCATGTTAATGCTTCAGAGAGGTCACTGTCTCATGCTAGTCACAATGGACTCGAGCTCCAAAAGCAATATGAGGACCAGGATGCTTACAATATGATTGTGGGCTTGAAGGGCATGTTTGGGAATCAAGCAAGAGCTGAGAGGTATGGTATCTCAAAGCTTTTATTTGCTTGTAAGTCGGTCAAGGCAGTCCGGTCGATCCTCATGTGATCAAGATGATTGGTTACATTGGGAGATTGGAAAACTTGAGTTTCCCTTAGCCTCGGTTTGGCCACGATGTTATTCTCCGGTCTACGCCTCGAGCTTTGAGCCATTCATTATGAATTTTCATATGAATAGCATGGAGAAGAGCCTAACCGAGCTACATGGGATGCTCAAGGTCATGAGGAAAGCATTAAGAAAAACCCAATCATGTGATGATGGTTCAAAACAACCGCTTTCAAAAGAGAAAGGCTAAGGTCGGGGAACGGGAAAGAGCAAGGGCAAGGGCAAGGGCAAGGCTCAAGATGAGATCGCGAGCATCAAAACTAAGCTTCGTGCTTAAAGTTGGCCCTCAACCTGATACCCAATGCTTCTATTGCAAGAAATCGGGGCATTGGAAGCGGAATCGCGAAAAGTACAGCGGATAAGAAGAATAGAAATGTGGTTTCCACTTGGTATTAATGTTATAGAAATTAATCTTGCTACTTCTTCACTCAGCTCATGGGTATATGATACCGGTTCGGTTGCTCACATTTGCAATTCGTTGCGGTGATAAAGAGTAGAGACTTGGCAAAAGGAGAAGTGGATCTTGGCGTGGGGAATAAAGCAAGAGTTCTTTGGTCTTGCTGTTGGCACATACCCATTGCATTTGCCTTCGAGGATTAGTTTTAGAACTCAATAATTGTTATTTTGTTCCATCTTTGAGTAGAAACATTATTTCATCTTCTTGTTTGGAACATGAAGGTTATGATTTCGAATAAAGAACTTTGTTTGTTCAATATTTTTGAATGATATGTATTATGGTCGTTGCCCCATGGTGGATGGGTTGTACGTCCTGAACTCGAAGAAAAACTGTCTATAATATTAATGTAAAAGGCACCGGCCCAATGATTTGAACCCTACCTTTTGTGGCATTGTCGCTAGGTCATATAAATGAGAAGCGCATGAAGAAGCTCCATGGTGATGGACTTCTAACCTCATTTGATTTTGAATCATTTGAAACATGTGAATCTTGTTTACTTGGCAAGATGACAAAAGCCCCTTTCACGGGTTTTAGTGAGAGAGCAAGTGAATTATTGGCCCTAGTACATACGGATGTATGTGGACCAATGAGCTCATTGCTAGGGGTGGGTTTGATGCTTTGTAACTTTTACCGATGACTTGGTAGATATGGATATATCTATTTAATGAGGCATAAATCAAAACTTTTGAAAGATTCAAAGAGTTTGAGCGAAGTACAAAATCAACTTGGCAAAACAATAAAACACTTACGATCCGATCGTGGTGGCGAATACTTGAGCCAAGAGTTTGGTGATCATTTAAAGCAATGTGGAATCGTTCGCAACTTACTCCGCCAGAACGCCTCAATGGAATGGTGTGTCCGAACGACGTATCGGACTTTATTAGATATGGTTCGGTCAATGATCACCAAACAGATCCGCCATTATCCTTTTGGGGTTTCGCTCTAGAGACAATTGCGCTCACTTTGAATAGGGTCCCATCAAAATCCGTTGAGAAGACGCCATATGAGATATGGACCGGAGAAGACCCATGTTGTCATTTCTCAAGATATGGGGATGTGAGGCTTATGTAAAACGTTTACAATCGATAAACTCGCACCTAAATCGGAAAAATGCTTTTTGTGGGGTATCCTAAAGAAACAAAAGGATATTACTTTTACAAAAGAAACGAGAACAAAGTTTTTGTTGCTCAAATGGTGTCTTTTGGAGAAAGAGTTTCTTTCAAAAGAAATCAAGAGGAGTGATGTGTATCTTGATGAAGTTCGAGAATCACATGAATATGTTCAAGCTACCTCTGAACCTTCACAAGATGTACAAAGTGTTGTACAACTTGTGGAAGAGACTCCACCCCACGTGAGGTCGGGAGAGGCCACGTCATGTACCTATTAGATATGGGAATGACATATTATTGTTGGACAATGATGAGCCCACGACTTATGAAGAAGCAATGATGGACCCAAACTTGAAAAATGGCTTGAAGCCATGAGATCCAAATTCAATCCATGCATGACAATCAAGTTTGGAACTTGGTCGATTCACTGATGGTGTAAAAACCATTGAGTGCAAATGGATTTTCAAGAAAAGATAGACGTAGATGGAAATGTTCAGATCTATAAGGCACGGTTGGTGGCAAAGGGTTTCAAACAAGTTCAAGGAGTTGACTATGATGAAACTTTCTCACGGTAGCCATGCTCAAGTCTGTCAGGATCATTTTAGCTATTGCTGCATATTTTGATTATGAAATATGGCGGATGGATGTCAAAACAGCCTTCCTTAATAGGAATCTTTACGAGGATGTATACATGATACAACTGAAGGCTTTGTTGATCCTAAATATGCTAAAAGGGTATGCAAGCTTCAAAGATCCATTTATGGGTTAAAGCAAGCATCTAG
This sequence comes from Otatea glauca, assembly GCA_036346275.1. Taxonomy (NCBI): domain Eukaryota; kingdom Viridiplantae; phylum Streptophyta; class Magnoliopsida; order Poales; family Poaceae; genus Otatea; species Otatea glauca. The sequence goes on from CM070713.1 coordinate 19,428,064, forward strand.
GAGTTGGAACATTCGTTTTGATGAAGTAGTCAAAGGTTTTGACTTTATCAAAAATGAAGAAGAGCCTTGTGTTTACAAGAAGGCTAGTGGGAGCGCACTTGTATTTACGATTTTGTATGTGGATGACATATTATTAATCGGGAATGACATTCCTATGCTTGAAGATGTTAAGACTTCATTGAAAAGGAGTTTCTCAATGAAGGACTTGGGAGAAGCATGCTATATCTTGGGCATAAAAATCTATAGAGATAGATCAAAAGGTTAATTGGATTAAGTCAGAAGCGTACATTGACAAGATATTGAAAAGGTTTAATATGCATGAATCCAAGAGAGGTTTCATGCCAATGTCACATGGCATCGATCTGCAAGAATCAATGTCCTTCGACATCGATGAGCGAGACAGATGAGCAAGATTCCATATGCTTCACTATTGGGTCTATTATGTATGCCATGATCTGTACACGCCCGGATGTCTCATATGCTCTAAGTGTCACGGCGGATACCAGCGGATCTGGTGATGGTCATTGGATAGCCGTAAAAATATCTGAAGTACTTGAGAAGAACTAAGGGTATGTTCCTTGTTTTTGGAGGTGAGGAAGATCTGGTTGCAAAGGGTTACACCGATGCAAGCTTCCAAGCCGACAAAGATGATTTTCGATCGCAATCCGGGTTTGTGTTTACACTTAATGGAGGAGCGATGGTGGAAGAGTTCCAAGCAAAACACGGTGGTGACTCTCTGACGAAGCGGAGTACATTGCGGCCGGAGGCCGCAAAGGAGGCTGTGTGGATTAAGAAGTTTATCACAGAGCTTGGTGTGGTCGCTAGTGTCTCTAGTCCAATGGACATCTATTGTGATAATAGTGGTGCCATTGCACAAGCAAAAGAGCCTAGATCACATCAAAGTCTAAACACATACTCCGTCGCTTTCACCTTATTCGCGAGATTGTGGATAGAGGTGACGTCGAGAATATGCAAAGTACATACGGAAGCCAATGTGGCCGATCCGTTTACAAAGCCACCGCCACAAACCTAAGCATGAGGCGCACACAAGGTCTATTGGTATTAGATACTTAATTGATTGACTCAAGTGCAAGTGGGAGATTGTTAGTGTTATGCCCTTGAGGCAATCATTTAGATGATTGTAACATGACTATGTTTATGAATAATAATATGATTATTGGTCCAATGAATGTATATCATTGTATTGATCAACAAGTATGTGACTTGATTATGAAGCTCTTTACTTAATGATGTAATTCGATAAATATCTACGATCGGATATCATCGTATAGGACTACGATGAATAGATCGGCACATGTAGTGATCGATGATCATGCTTCATAGATCATGGGATATGGAGATATCATCTCTACATTGTGGACCATGTTGAAGAACATGGGTTAGATAGACCCGCTATGGGACATCGCGAGAATGTTTCATTCTTATGTGTCATCGATGTATCTCATACCTAGAAGATGTATGATCCTTAGACACGAGATTGTCATATTCCCTACATGTGTAATAGTTTTCCTTGGGGCTATCAAACACTACTTCCTAACCGGATAGTTATAAAGGTAGCTTTCATGTTTACTATGAAACGCGTGCGAGGGAAGTGAGCGATCAAGATGGAATTTGCCACTCCAATGAAACGGAGATATATGACAAGGCCACTCGTGTGATATGATTAAGAAAGTGCATGGCCATGCCGTGATTGAGAGTCAATCACAACTTATTAATATATCACGGATACGAGAGATGGATTGAATCATCAAAGGATGACATGCTTCTCGCCTTGAGATCAATCTTCATATACTTGGCAAAGGGATTATTACATGAGTTCTTTTGATAGGTTCATTCGATTTGATCACAAGTATGTTTGGGAGTTGGCATACTTTGCAAGAAGCCGCTACCAACTATTGGATTGAAAAGGAGTTTTCCAATCCATGTCCAAACGTATGTGAACCTGCGGTCACACACTTAATGGTGGGACGCATTAATTTGGATTGGATCCGTAATTAATGAACCTCGTGGGCTTAGCATCTTTGGTGGGCCCTGGTTTAGGTTTCATCTCGTGGCTATATAAGGAGGGAGGAGGAGGCGCAGTGTGCTTTCCACGGTTTAGGTTTGATTCACTTGAAACCCTAGCCTCCTCCTCTCGCCGCCCCTGAAGCGACTAGGTGCTTGCACACGCGCATCGGCGTTCCATCTCTGGGCGTGTGGACTCTGCGGTGGCGCTGCTGCGGCTGCGGCGTGGGAGGACGATCCACGGCGAGCGAGGACGAACCACTACATCGGCGCGAAGGATTCCGCAATCGCTGCGCGTCTAGTGGTAATCTTATCTATGATCCCCTTCTTGCGAGTAGCTTTCTGGTTGCGCGGTAGTTTTTTTTGTGCTAGCGTAGCATACCGCGTTTCCCTTCAGTTTGGATGTAATCCAAAGCTATCACTCCGGAGTTTCTCAATTTTCTGACAGATTTCAACCGTCTTTTTACGTGTCTTGAGGACTTCATGTTATCCTTTGCACTGTTCACTTTCACGATAACCGTTTGATTATCACAGTTCATAAGGATAGCCGGTATCGGTTTTTCAACTACCGGTAAGTCCATCAAGAGCTCACGAAGCCATTCTGTTTCAACTGTTGCTGTATCCAATGCTGTGAGTTCTGCTTCCATGGTTGACCTCGTCAATATGGTCTGTTTACAAGACCTCCATGAGACAGCAGCACCACCAAGAGTGAATACATATCCACTCGTGGCCTTTAGCTCATCAGCATCAGATATCCAATTAGAATCACTATATCCCTCAAGTACACCAGGATACCCAGTATAGTGAATTCCATAACTCATAGTACCTCTCAGATAGCGCATTACTCTCTCAAGAGCACGCCAATGATCATCACCCGGATTGGACACAAACCGGCTCAATTTGCTTACAGCAAAAGAGATATCAGGCCTTGTAGCGCTAGCTAGATACATTAGTGAACCAATAATCTGAGAGTATCTCAGTTGATCCCTAGTAATTCTTTGGTTCTTTTGAAGTATTAGACTAGCATCATAAGGTGTTGGAGAAGGCTTACTGTCCATATAGCCAAAACGGCTTAAGACCTTTTCCACATAATGAGATTGCACAAGTGTAATCCCATCCCCACCTTTGATCAATTTGATGTTCAGAATTACATCAGCTTCTCCCAGATCCTTCATCTCAAAGCTTTTGGACAAAAACATCTTGACCTCATTAATCACATCAAGATTTGTTCCAAATATTAGAATATCATCCACATACAAGCATAGAATAACTCCTTCACCCCCACCATAGCGGTAGTATACACATCTATCACCGTTCACATAAAAAAGCCTTCAGATGTTAAAGTTCATCGAACTTCTCATGCCATTGTTTGGGTGCTTGCTTAAGGCCATACAAGGATTTCAAAGACTTACACACTTTGTTCTCTTGACCATTTACTACAAATCCATCGGGCTGTTCCATATAAATTTCCTCATCTAGCTCTCCATTAAGGAAAGCTGTCTTAAAATCCATTTGATGAACGAGAAGACCATTAGAGGCAGCCAAGGACAGTAGTACACGTATTGTGGTCAATCTAGCAACAGGTGAATAAGTATCAAAGAAATCCTCGCCTTCTTTTTGGGTGTAACCCTTGGCCACAAGCCGGGCCTTGTACTTTTCAATAGTACCATCAGGCCTAAGCTTCTTTTTGAACACCCATTTGCATCCAACTGGTTTACAACCATAAGGACGATCTATGATTTCCCAAGTTTCGTTAGCGAGAATGGAATCCATTTCACTACTGATGCATCCTTCCATGATCCGCATCGGAGATGCATATGCATCTTGGGAACGTCATGGTACAGTGAATGGTCTTGGGATCTCTTGCTCCTTCTAGGAGCATCACTGTCATCCTCCTCAGGAGTTTGTTCATGTGTTTGTTCAAAAGGCTCAACTGGTATGGCAGGTTCAGGAGTCGTATCACAAGCCTGACTCAGAATGCTATGCATATCCTTCATAGGAAATATATTATCAAAAAACGTTGCATCTCGAGACTCCATTATCATACCGACATGCATGTCGGATACCTCATATTTAACTACTAGAAACCTATAGGCAATGCTGCAATGAGCGTATCCCAGAAAGACACAATCAACAGTTCTAGGTCCAAGTTTGCACTTCTTTATTATCGGCACATTGACTTTCGCCAAGCACCTCCAAGTGCGCAATTAGGATAGTGATGGTTTTCTTCCTTCCCAACCCTCATATGGAGTTACCTCACTATTCTTAGTGGGAACTCTATTTAGGACATGACTCGAGGTCAACAGGGCCTCCCCCCACCATGCCTTAGATAATCCCGCAGTGTCCAACATGGCATTAACCAAGTCAGTCAGGGTGCGGTTCTTCCTTTCAGCAACCCCGTTAGATTGAGGCGAATAGGGAGGCGTCCTCTCATGGATGATACCATGCTCTGCACATTATTGGGAGAAATCATTGGAGAAATACTCTCCACCACGATCTGACCTAACTTTTTTGATTTTTCATTCTCGTTGATTCTCAACTTCTGCCTTATAGATTTTGAAGTAGTCTAAAACCTCATCTTTTGTTTTTAAGAGATACACATAGCAAAATCTAGTCGCATCATCAATTAAAGTCATGAAGTATGTTTTCCCACCCTTCGTTAACACACCATTCATTTCACAGAGATCTGAATGTATGAGTTCTAATGGTGCCAAGTTCCTTTCCTCCGCTGCCTTATGAGGCTTGCGAGGTTGCTTAGATTGCACACAACTTTGGCACTTAGAACCTTTGACAATGAAAAATTTCGGAATTAATTTCATACTGGAAAGCCGAGATATAGAACCAAAATTAAGATGACATTATCGTGAGTGCCAAACACTTGCCTCACTACCAATAACATTGTCACACAAATGATTCATGAATTTATTACAGACGTTCTCAAGGGAAAAACGGAACAAGCCTCCGCTGTCATAGCCTTTACCAATAAATAGTCCATATTTTGATATGACTACTTTATTCGACTCAAATACCAACTTATACCCATCTCTACAGAGAAGGGAACCACTAACGAGATTTTTGTTGATTGAAGGGACATGCTGCACGTTCTTTAGCCGCACGATCTTTCCCGAAGTAAGCTTCAGATCTACCGTGCCAACACCAAGAACAGAACCATTTGACCCATTCCCCATCAACACGGAGGAACCCCGGGCAACCTGGTACGAAGAAAACAATGATACATCAGCACAAACATGAATATTAGCCCCAGTATCAATCCACCAATCGGTAGATTGAATAGCCGAAAGAACAGTGAGTAAATTACCATACCCAGGTGTCTCCTTCTCGGCATTGCCAATAGTCACATTGACAGATTTGGAGTTCTGTCCCTGCTGATCCTTTCCTCTTTTGAGGTTTGGACATTTCTTTGCCCAATGTCCAATCTCACCACACACGAAGCAAGGCTTGTCATTCTGCTGTTTCTTCTTTATAAAGTTGGTAGTCTGAACAGCTTTTCCCTTTGACTTGAACTTACGGAACCAAAGAAGTTGCACAAAATTGGCAATCGGTTTGTCCTCAACCACCTTTGGGTGCACATCCTTCACCCGAGCTTTCTCCTCAACATCAAGAGACGCAACCAGACTCTCAACAGAGATTTCTTGCCTCTTGTGTTTTAGAGATGTGGCAAAATTCCTCCACGAGGGAGGTAATTTGGCAATAATGCCACCAGCCACAAACTTGCCGGGTAACGTGCACTTGAGGTGATCAAGTTCCCTCACAATGAACTGTATCTCGTGAGCTTGTTCAACCACAGAACAGCTATCAACCATTTTGTAGTCATGATATTGCTCCATAACATACAATTCACTGCAAGCATCCGAGGCACTGAATTTATTTTCGAGTGCCTCCCACAGCTCCTTTGCATTCGACATGTGCATATACACGTCGCAAAGGCAGTCTGAAAGAACGCTAAGAACGCATCCTACAAAAATTGTGGTGGCATCCTTGAACTCCTTTTCTGCTTTCGTGATAAGGGTTCCTTCAGTTTGCCACCGCAACCCGATGAGCGTTCATAGCCGTGAGCCACAAAGTGGCTCGAGTCTGCCATCTCTTAAAGTGAACACCGGTAAATTTATCCGGTTTCATTGCCTCAGCAAAACCAGCCGCTTTAATCATATTCACCATGAAAAGCCTATCACGTTTTTGGATTGTTGGAAAAATAGGCATATTAATGATGAATCTATTCCGAAAACAAGATATGACAATAATTGAAGCGAGAACAGATGAAACAAATAGACTAGACAGGAGCAACATGCCAATTGCAATGTCTATCTCATCCATATTATTAGACAAACAGAATATAGATGGGATTCGTCTGCGTTACTGAGATGACACGAAGGCGTGGCGGAACCCGTGCGATCCGATGAAGATCGGAAGCGTCAGCGATGAAGTGACCGTCGGTGAAGAAACCAATGACGATCGCATGAAGACGCTTCCCAAAAACGTGATTCGCCCTCTTCCGATGCAGGATCTCAAGGGCGGACGTTTCGGAGACCTGCTCTCCCAACAGTCGGTGCACGCCGGCGGAGGGATGGGGAAAGGCGAAGCGGTAGCGATGCCGGGAAGGCAAAAGATTCGAGAGGTATTGATCTGATCTCTGTTCTGCGTATATATAACAGAGAGGATTGTGGAGCACGTTACGATTTGGTTACGGATACCGCGTCCAATCCGTTCCACGATTTGAGTTGGTTACGGATTCTGCGTCAAATCCGTTCCACGACTTGAGTCGGTTACGGATTCTGCGTGCAGTTAATCCACTTAGTCTCAAGCTGCAAAAACTGCAAAAGAGAACTGCGCCTGTGCAAGCCATCGGACCCGATTTCGCTGCACCATTCACGCTCATGTCGCGTACGCGCGCCGCCTGGCGTGACGAGGCGAGCGAGCGCGTGCATATGTTCTCTCTTTTCTCCTTCTCATGCTCAAGCATGGTGGAAGAAGCTTCCCTTATAAGGTGGTCTTCATCCACCTTCACTAGCAATATGGGACTATTGCATTTTCACCTCTCTTCCACCTAATGGGCCTTTGGGATTTTCCATGAATTATTTCTGAATTATTTGGGCCTAGCCCATGTAATTCTAACAGATAGCTCTCACCCTACAGATCAATACCGCTCTTTTTACCTACACACCTATCATGTACTAGGGTTAATCTAAAACAGCAAGACTTACACTACTTGATATAGATCAGTTAACTAAATTCAATCACCATGCTTCAATCTAGCAACTATCAAGTTGATGGATCCATCAACTAATAATGCAATATCAACTAGACTACTCAAAGCAAAAGGTACCATAGCATCAAAGATTAGACTGAATTACATAGTAAGATTCCCATAACCTGAGGGAAAGCAGGAAAGTATTCCATACTAGATCAGATGAACATCATGGAAGAAGTAGAAGATCAATGAGAAGAAGACATAGGCGGTCTCCTATCTTGGCTGTATGGAACTCAAGATCTCAATGTGTGCAAAACTGAGGGAGGGGGGCGACAGACTTTAAAAGGCTTATTAGTCATCTGAAAACCTAAATATTGGAAAGTCAAATAAGGATTCACACACAGTTTTCAGAAGTCTTGTCGAAGAGGCCATTAGAATCATAATGATGCCGATCAAGGAGGAGGTAGAAACGAACACACGCTTTAGAAGGTGGACTTGTGCAATTGGCAAAGAGTGATCCCAGAGCACAGATGAAGTCCTTGTTATCGGATTGCACAATTCGGAAGAAAGATTTTCAGCCATAATAAATACACTAGAAGAGAAATGCTCAGCTCAAGTGCGCAAAGATTAATATAAATCTAGCTGCAAGAGGCATACGGGGTTTGATAAAATGAGTTCAGCACTTCACTATTTTTTTCTTTTTTTTCTCTTTTTTAATGTTTTTCTCCACTGAAGTGTTGAATAGGAGACAAAAGGACCCTTTTTTAAAGAGTGGTGAATGCAGGCTAGATAAATATGCAAAGCATAATGGCGCAAATTACTAAACTCAGGATCAAGTGCAATGGCAAAACAAACTCTATTAATGTGTTGACAATGGGGAATAACAGCAAGGTGTAATGATGAATGGGTTTCAAGGGGTAATAAGCGGCGAAGTTTGCTCAGACCCCAGGGTAGAGTCTGTAATGCAGGATATGAATGGCTAGCAATCCGTAGATGGTACACAAAAAGGATAGCCAGCCTCTTAAGACTTCATAATCTCAGGTGGAACCAAACTTGACAACGCTCACCAAATCAATTGAGGGCTTTGAGAAGAAGGATTAAATACCCAACATCTACCTTCTAGCTGTGGTAGGAAAGGTCATCAAAAAGGTTCTGCTACCAAGATCACCAGAAATTGAGGTTTTTCTCCTATCTCTGTAAATCAACAAGGTCCCTGAACTACTCAAAGTTCACCAATCAGAGATCAATAGAGGTGCCAAAACAACCAGTTAACAACTTTGGGTGAGGGTTTCATCTATCAATAGTCATACCAACCACTAGTGGCCTAATAAAAGTGCTATGACATGCCAAGTCATGTCAAACTTTCTTGCAAAGTAACAAGGCTATGCATAAATACTTACAATAAAAACAACAATAGCAACGTATCTTCATTTCCAAAGAAAATAAGCTGAATCATGGATTACTACAACAAACATAAGTAACGATGCTATGAAAAAGGATAATTTCTGCCCTAAATACGTTAATCAAGGGCAGATCTAGGACAGGACATCACCGAGGTCAATACAAAATCGTAACACTAACACATAACTAATAATAAGATTATCATATACTTATATACTAAAAGAACTATGTGAACTAGGTTGAAGGGCGTCGGTGTTATTTAACCTCGACCCATACGCGGTAGATCCGCCCCTGATGTTAATGATGCATGATACCTCAAAGGTAGCTATTAGAGGTGAGTCATTGTTCCTTCTAAGTTCTAAATGGCCAATTACAAATAACCTTTCCCGGAACAACAGAAAATGATGCCAAATTTAAAACATAATAGATACAGAACATTCCTACACATGATACTTTAATAATCAAGTAAACTGCACCCTCCCCCACACTCAAATTTTGCATTGTCCTCGATGTAAAGGAAGTAAAAGAAAGGAAAAAATGTTGTTTACTTGATTGGAGTGCAGAGGGTCTTCAAATCATGCGTGGTGTAGCCACTCTACACAAAAACTGACTCCTCTGTTTGCAAAAATTACCTGCCATCAGATCTATTGGGTCGAGGTACCGCCGAGATTCTGCAATGGTGCTGCTCATCCACTCCATCAACATGCATCATACTCCTCTGTTGATAAATATAAGGTCTATAGTTTGAACGGTCTTATTGAAAAATCTAAGACGTGCATGTAGATTTAATGAGTCTTTCCACATATACCCTTATTTATTCTCTCTCAACCATATGCATTTATTAATTACTACCTACATAGAGTATTATCTCTCATCTTCCAATACAATTAAGAGGGATACAATAAGGCCACGTCAGCTGGCTCTTAACCTGTACACATCAGCTTTGGTCTATGTAGAAGAGTGAGAAAAGAGGAGAGGGAAGAGAGCTGTCTCTTATTTAGGGTAAGTACAATAGCAAAGCTAAATACTGGCTAATAGTAAGTTAAAAGCCAGCTTGTACAATAACTGTCTCTAAATGTTGTCTCTAGATGTTGTTCAATAACTATATTTTCTCTTTTATACATAAATGATCTATCTATACTCACGTGCAAAGCTGGCTACTAAATAAGAGCTCTTCTCTTCCTCTTTTCTCACTCCTCCATAGACTAAAGTGATGTATAAAGTGTACATGCCCTTAGTAGCCAGTTTTGCACGAGAGTATAGGTAGATCATTTATGTATAAGAGAGAAAAGATAGTTATTGCACAACATTTAGAGACAACCTTTAGAGACAATTATTGTACAAACTGGCTTTTAGCTTACTATTAACCAGTAGTAAGTCATTTCCTCTCATGTTTTTTTTAATTTTATCATAATCTTAATTATTATGCTAAGTTAAAATACGCCTTGTATTTTAGAGGGAGTATGTGTCAGCTTCGATTGCCTCGTTCCTCTCATTCGTCGACATGTATCTTCTTTGTCCGCTTCGATTGCCTGGTCACGTGTCATCCGACATGTCGGAGCTTGGGTGTTCGGTGCGTACTGACTTGCGTGTTAGATTTTAGGTGTCGACCTGGAATCTGTAGCGGGCAACTCATGATTTTTTTACCATCAAGCAAAATATCCTTGCCGCATTGAAAATATAAGCCCAAATAATTGAACAACAAACATTTTACCTGATATTTATTCTTGCTCAATTTAATGTCAACAACTCGAGGAACGAAGATGGCATTAAGATGTTTCAGTGTAGTAGACATTGAATGATCCCATCTTTGGCTTGTCAGGTTCCAACAAACTTTTAGATGATGCGTGTTGACTGTGTATCTTCCTCCTTTGTCATCTGTAATGACTATGGCTCCTAACTCCAGCACTTTTTGAACCGTGTAAGGTCCATCCCACTTGCTTCTTCCGAACAATTTGAACCGGAAATTAAATAGAAGAATCTTATCGTCAATGTGAAATTCCTTTTTCTGAAGCCTCTTGTCATGCCATCTTTTAGTTCTTTCTTTGTAGATGCTTGCAAACATTGTTCCGCAATTTCACTGGTTTGAATTCGTCTCTTTATTCCAGCAGCATTTTGGATGCCTTTTTTGACAGCGTTTTTGCTGTTACATTGTAATAAATGGTTCATTGTGTGCATCTTACAATGCAGAGGCTAAGAGATATAATCTTTCATTATCTAATAACATTCCAGCAGCATCAAGATCAAGGTTCATCTCCTTAATTGCACAATAAGCTCTGTATTCCATCTCAACTGGCAAGTGGCAAGTCCTTCCATTCTGTAACATTCTAATTTTTGTATTTTATTAATTTGATATTGTCCTTTGTGCATTTTATAAACTTTGGGAATTTTCTAGAATTTATTTGGAATATATTTGTTACTTTTAAAATTTTTGCCTAATATGAAAGTTATTTAAATATTTGAAAAGTTTGAATAAAATTTTGTCAAAAATATTTATTTGATTTGTAAATGTCTCAATGTATTTTTAGAATTTTTTTATATTTTTATTATGATAATTGAATTATTTTATTTATTAGAATTATTTTAAATCGAATAGGATTTGGAAATCCGTTTGGATAGTTTCGGGCCGAAAACCTAATCGGGCCAACCCAATCTCTTGCGTCGGCCCGGTCTAGTTTGCCTCAGTTCGAACCATGGGAAAACCTAGAATCTCGACCGTCCATTTGGATTGACGGTCATATTGGGGTCATGTAACTCTGGCGTTGCGTGACCATTAGATTTTGATCATGTGATGGAGATCAATCGGGGTCAATAGTAACCCTAATCAATCATACCGTCGATCTTGTAAACAGTCCGGGTCGATGAAGGGCTAGTACAGTGGGGGTAGCATGTCCTTACTTTAGTCTGATAAAGCCGACAGCAACCTATTGTCACTTCGGTCTAAGAAAGCGGATGGTAGTGTGTTGTCAAATCAGTCTAACAAAGCAATAGCCAGTGTGTTGTCATTCCTCTCTTAGAAAGCTAGGGCAGCGTGTTGTCAAATCGGTCTAACAAAGTAATAGCGAGTGTGTTGTCACATCGCTCTGAGAAAGCGGTGCAACATGTTGTCATATCGGCTAACAAAGCAGTAGTCAGTGTATTGTCACTTTGCTCTTGGAAAGTGGGGACGGCATGTTGTCAAATCAAGCTAAGAAAGCAATAGGCAGTGTGTTGTACAATTGGGCTAAAAAAGCTGATGGATGCATGTTATCAAAGCTGGTGGGACTGTGTTGTCACATCCATTATTATCGTTATTGGCAATCGTTCATTACTTATGAGCATAGGAAGAGTAAGTTATGAAAGTCATGAAAAAACAAAAGTTATGAACTAACCAAAAGTATATATTTGTACAGGACATAAGTTATGAAAGAAAAAAACAAACTATCCACGGTTCTTGCATGATGCGACCCCTCGTACGGCCCTAGCCCTCTGACGTCGTTGAACATGTCCTGACGGATACGTCAGCTGGTCTGGGGCCTGTCCTCTAGTGCTCCTGATGGGACTTGAAGGTGGAGGTGGTGTAGCGTACACTGGCTCGGCTAGAGGGTTGGCTGGGCTGACTGTGCTGTGAGGTTGTGTCCCGATCTTTCGATGAGAGCGATAACCATCGATTTGGTGGAACCGACTTTGGCGATACGACTACAACGTACGATAACGATGCGCCTTAGCAATCGCTAAACCAACTCCGGAGTGTTATTGATCTTGCTGTGGGCACGATCAACCTGAACATGAGGTTCAATTCCTGCAAGCAACCGAAGAACAAGGAAGAACAATGGTAAAAGCAATCTGAAATTGCAAATAAGAATTGAAGTCAAAATCAAGGTGGGGTTCTATTGAACGTCTTGACAAGGTGGCTGTCCAGCACAACTCGAAGACACAAAGTTTGCACTTGGCTAAACTAATCAAACAAACCCAAGTGTCTAAAGCGGCGGCTACTAAGTTTATAAGAGGGATGGATGTGAGAGGGACGTCCTAGGGTTGTGTGCAGCCAAGGGGGCGCACACAACTTGGGCTTGGGCCCCAACATGCTTACAAGGCCTGAAACAGCCTAAAATAGTATTGTAGTGTATTATTTTGATAATTCTGACTGATCCACGATGAATCTGGTGTTGGATTTGGATCCAATGGAAAGACCTCGTTGTAAGCTTTCAATCAAGTCCAAGATCACCCAAATCGGAGTCCGAATGCAAAAGTTATTCATATTTGAAGTCGATGTTGTCCCAGGAGGCCGAATTGGATTCCAAAATGTGATGGATTTGATCTCTCTCTCTCTCTTTTTGGCCCGTGGATGACGTGTTGGAGTTGGCACAGCCAAATATGGTCATATCCGTAGTAGTGATGTCCTTATCATCCTCCCTTTCTTGAATTTTAGTCGTCCTCGACTCATGATCATCTTTTAGCTCGTCCTGATAATTATCCACATAGCTCAACACTTCTTTCCGGCATATAAAGGCTTGATGAATGCTAGCACTCCTAATGCTTCCTCCTCTCCTTGAAGGAAAGCCATTCTAGTAGATGTAGGAGATGCAGAGGATGCCATGAAGTGTGGCTAAACTGATATCGCGTTGGTCATTTCCAAGACGAGTATGGTCTCATCATTCTCCCTTTCTTGAATTGGAGTCGTCCTCGACTCCATCACATTCTCCTGCAAAATGTTAGTCGCGACAAAGTGCAAAGCAACATGCATGTCTTTTGTGATCAAATTAATGGCTTGTGAATCACAATCAGCCAAACACTCCCTTTCTTGAAAACTATCATATAGATTATAATCGACAGTAGGGGTACTTGATATGATATTAGAATTATCAAATTGATCACATTGTTGCATAGGATGTGGAGGTTTCAGATCTGAACAAATTTATACTCTATGCACTTTGTACTCTCCTTTATCATTATATTTGCCAACAACATGAAAAATATTTCGCGATAACCATGGAAAATCAGCATGTACAAAAAACTTCTCCTTGAAACTATCTAGATCACACAGAATATCAAATTCAATGTAACCTAAAGTATTTAGAGAAGCCATCAATTTAAGCTCATCTTCTTCACTGGCAATATGGATAACATGTTTATGTTCAGCGCAAGTGTTTAGTTCAAATATAAATGTTTCATGTTCATTCACTAGTTGTGGCGTGGATATAAGTGAAGTATTATCACACAACTCTTCTTTATCACCAGGAATAGCAAGCAAATCAGCAATGGGTTCCATTAATAGTTGCTCTAAGATAGCATGATTCATGGACAGTTTTATCTCTTCAAAATGATTTTCACCATGTATACAGTCCATACCTTTTACATTACTTTTTAAATCATTCTCAGTGGTTCTAGGAGCAACTTCAATTCCCAACTCTTCACATACGTATGGAGCAGCAAAGATCTCCTCTTTCTGCACATTTTCTTCTTCATCCTTCTCCCGATGGTGCTCACTTTTCTGCAAAATATTAGCTACAATAGAAGGTGCAACAATGGGCACCTCAAATGAAGCTAAAGGCTCTTTCAAAGATTCAGCAAGCATGTTTTCAGCTCTACAGGCACATTTAATCAAGTTTGAAAGAGAATTATATGTTTCATTAACAAGAACATCCTGAATTTCATGATTAAGTCCGCGTATGAACCTAAACTCAGTAGCTTCTTCACATTCTTGTAAACCACAACGCAACAAACAATTTTGCAATTCATGATAGTATTCTATAACAGTTTTACAACCTTGTTTTAAGCATTGAAGTTTAGTAAGCAAATATTCAGCAACATATTCAGGAACATAATCATTTCTCATAAATCTTTTTATGGCATTCCAAGTTTTAGGTTTTTTATCATGTCTAGATATATGCTTCCACCAATATATTGCATCTGACATTAACACTTTAACTGCGGCACTAATCTTTTGGTTTTCAGATAAGTCATAGTTTGCAAATTCTTTGTCTACTACTATCTCCCAATTAATATATGCATTAGGATCGAACTTTCCACCAAAAGTAGGCAATTCGAACTTGATTTTACCTTGTTCATCATCAGTTGATGAACCCGTGGCGATGTGTGGTGGGGTGACCTAGGCAGCGGGTCCATGCTGGGAAGCCGAGGAAGCAATGGGAACCCATTGTGCACGTAGTACACCATTGTTGTTGCTTAGGAGATGAGGTGGAGGACTAGAGGTTCTAGGGGCAGCAGCTGCAAGCATATCATCAAGTTTAGATAAAATAGTAGTAAGGGTAGTGTTAGCAACTCCCTAAGCAGTCTCGATGGACTGGAGACGGTCTTCTTGCAGCGACATTCGCTCATTAGTGAGTCGTACATTGCCCTTCGTGCGTGGAGAATGATGCAGTGAACTCTTGTCACCTGACATGGTTAGTAGCAAAAAGGGAAAGACAAAGGTTTATGTAATTCCCTATCAACTACTTGGAAGTGGAGAAAAATCGCTCAACTCTTAAGCCTTAACCAAAGCTCTTACAAGTTCTTACCGTGCAGCAGGAGTTGTCAGCTGTTGGCAGTGTCAAAAGTTCTCCGAAGCTTGGATAAAGCGATTGCCAAGGGACCGAACAAACGTACGAGTAGAATATGTGGAGCTAGATAGGCTATACTTATTTCCTATGCAATATGAAATTCTAGTTATTGTAATGATAAGTAATGACCCAAACTAGAATTCACAAGTCCTAGTTGCCGATCTCAAAGATATAAACGAATTTCAAGGCAACTCACGCACAAAGATGATGGTATTTATGCAATCAAGAAATGAGCTATAAAATATAAGTGAGGCACCAAAAGCTCTATTGCACAAGTTGTAGAGAGACACTAGCTTATTGCTTCAAGAATGTAAAAAAGGCACAAGATTGCTCAACAATTAATACAATTGCACAGTCTAAAATAATGAACACAAATTATGGTTTTGTTCAATGTAGTGCGACTGGTCACTATTTTCTTTTTTCTTTTTCTTTTCTTCTTCTCTTTTTTTTGCCTTTTAGCTCTTTCTTTCTCTTTTCTTTCTTTGAGTGACTTTCGACCAACACTACTATGAATAAAGTTTTGGAATCCCTAACTCGATATCAATATTATGCAATGTATCAATATGAACAGCCCTAAGCAATATCAAATAGCTAGTCTCAATTGGGATCAAAGTACTCGCAAAGGACGAATTGGTTCCCAAAGGTATGTGTACTGATAAATTTGAGTTTTATGGATTGTGGATTCTACTAGACTCAACCAACTCAACAGAACAAAGATAGAACACGAATTGAAGCAAGATACCCAAATTCAATGTTTCTAGGGCAACAGAATTGTCGCCTAGATTAAAGCTTCAAAACGATCGAATTTAGAAGGTCCACTATGGAAAGAATTGAAGCTTATGTCCTCAGCTTTCAAAAGAGTACAAGAACATGCAATTTGGAGCTCGGGTGTAAAAGTTATGGCTCAAAAACCGAACACCACAGAATACCCCCAATTTCAGCCTGCGAGACCGATTCCGAATCCGAATCAAATTCGGTTTGAAGGAGTCCGAATCACAAAGGACACCCAAAAACGTTTTTGTAGAGGACTCTTCAAGGATTCAGGAAAGTATAAAACTTCCCAATCGGAGATCGGATGTGAGAATTATGATCAAAATACCGAACCAATCTGGATTGGAAGTACAACTTGCTTCACTAAATTTGACATCCAGATTAAACAAACTTGGATACAGAATTAGAGCCCATGCCTAAATAGGTTTTTGTAGAGATCGTTTCCAGGTTTTAGGAAAGTGCAAAAACACTAGAATCCGAGCTCATATGCGAAAGTTATGAACAAAACAACGTACTGGACAGATTGAAAGAAAAGCTACGCGAAGGAAAAACGATTAGCAACTAAAACAAGGACTCTAATGGATCAAAACCTAACAAAACTCACTAAAATACCAGATTGAATCTAAAGGTTGAATTTTTGTGGAGTAATTTTCAATTTAGGACAGAAAACAAAAACTAATCTACGGTACAGAATATCTCACCGAGAAACTTGGTGCTCTCATACCACCTGCTGTGAGGTTGTGTCTCGATCTTTCGATGAGACCGATAACTATCGATTTGGTGGAACCGACTTTGACGATCCGACTACAACGTACGACAACGATGTGCCTTAGCAATCGCTAAACCAACTCTGGAGTGTTATTGATCTTGCCTTACTATCGACTTCCTACACCAAAATGGCTCCGATAGTTTCTTCTTCAGCCATATATATAGCTTAAAAGGAGCCCCTTTCTGTGGCGCAGCCAGAACTGGAGGATTAGCCAGGTACTCCTTGATATCATCAAAAGCCTTTTGCTGATCAGCTCCCCAAACAAACTCTTGATTATCCTTCAATTTTAGCAGAGGGGTGAACGTACAAATCTGACCAGAAAGATTTGAAATAAATCGTCGGAGATAATTAATTTTACCAATCAGCTTTTGCAACTCATTCTTGTATGTCGGTGGCTTTGTTTTGGCTATAGCTTTGACACTTTCTTGATTAACTTCGATTCCCCTTTCATCGACCATAAAGCCCAAAAATTGCCTAGCCGACACGCCAAACGCACACTTAAAAGGATTCATTTTCAAACCATGTACTCTTATATTCTGGAAGACCTTTTCCAAATCGGCTAAATGTTATAGGTCATCTTTAGATTTTACTACAACGTCATTAATGTATATTTCAACAATGTGGCCGATTAGGTCATGAAAAATCATATTCATGGTTCGTTGGTAAGTTGCCCTGACGTTTTTCAAGCCTAACGTCATAACCGTCCACTCAAATAGCCCTATTGCACCAGGACACCTAAAGGCAGTCTTGGGTATATCTGCTTCTGCCATGAATATCTGATTATACCCAGCATTACTATCCAAAAAACTAATGATTTTATTTCCTGATGTAGCATCGATAAGCATATCGGCTATCGGCATCGGATATTCATCCTTTGGTGTGGCTTTATTCAAGTCTCTAAAGTCGATACATATTCTAAGCTTCCCATTTTTCTTCGTGACTAGAATGATATTGGAAACCCACTCTGTGTACCGACAAGGCCTAATGAACTTTGCTTCCAATAATCGTTCTATCTCCTCTTTTATGATATTGTACAGGGCTAGATTAAAGCGTTTAGGGTACTGCTTAAACCGTCGATATCCTGGCTTAATCGGTAACCGATGTTCAACAAGTTGTCGGCTTTAACCAGGCATTTCGTGATACTCCCAAGTAAAACAATCTTTATAATTTTTAAGAATTTTGACCAACTTCTCCTTATATTTTGCATCTAATTTTGCACTAATAAAAGTTGGTCTTCTCCTATCACCACCACCTATATCGACTTCTTTAAGCAGGTCGGTGGATGTGAACCCTTAGCCTAACTTTTTGATTTGTTGGAAATCCTCGATGGCCTCATAGCTATCCATCATTTGCCGATAGCTTTGCTTCTGTCTTGTAGGGCCTTCACTGTTTTCCTTGACCCCACGACGTAAAACCTCATTTGCTCGATCAAACATGCCTAGCTTGACACTGATCGGCATAAGTCCTGTTCTACCAACACAAATGAAGTCACAATCATCCAGCGTTTTCCCCAATATACATTCGGCTTCCTCATGTTGCCAATTTGCATCCGAACTAGCCATAGCAATATGAGCGGATGTATCAGTCGAGATGACTTCAACTTCACCTCCATTCCATTAGATAAGCGCCTGATGTATGGTCGACGGAATGCAATAATTGGCATGAATCCAATCTCGGCCGAGCAACACGCTGTAATTGCCTTTGGCGTCAATGACAAAGAATGCGTTCGGCAAAGTCTTACTACCGACAGTTAACTCCATGACCATAACGTTTTTGGCTTCTGTGGGATCGCCTGTGAAGTCATTCAAAACCATATTAGTCTTGATCAAATCTTCATCGGACTTACCCAACTTCTTGCATGTGGTGTACGGCATCAAATTGACGGTAGCTCCTCCATCCACCAGCATCCTCGATATCAGCCTGTCGTTGATATATCCTTTTAAATATAATGGCTTTAAATGTCGATGAGCATCTCGTGGTTTTTCAAAGATCACATCATGGGCGCCTAAACACGATTGAGCAAATATTTCTTTGGCCGATTCGGTTTTAATTTTGAATTCGGCCGGTAACGTGAATACCATGTTGATATCCATTGGAGGCATGTCATCCCTAATTATAGGAGAACCCAAGTCATCGGTTGAATCTGTTTCTTTGTTGATTTGGTCTTTCCTCCTCCATTCCTTTCTTACAGTTTTTATCGGCCGAAGTTCATTGAACACTTCGTCCCATCGCTTTTCTTCTTCATCTTTTCTCATCTCTTGGGTCCTTAGCCTTTGGAACCACCTACGCCGCGATCGGCTAAGGCCTAGTGGACACCACCTCGCCTTTGGTTCGATCGGCTTGCGGATCTTCCCAGCCAGATCTAGTTTTCTCGTAGAACTCGACTCAGCTTGTTCTTTATGCTGATTTGTTTGAGAAATCCTTTCTTGGATCGGCTTGTGGTACATAGCACTGTGATAACTCCTGATTGGTCCAGACAATCTGTCCTTGACTGATCGCCTAGGCCAATCATCTCTGGGGTAATGCTCCATCGGACAAGAGTATGGTGATGGCAGCGTTACTCCTCTTTCCCAACAGAATTGCCAAAAGGGGCATCTATAATAAGCCCTATACAAGTTTTTTGGCCAATATAAATTGTTCGGCTGTCGCGAAGGGTATCGCGGCCGATTGCTCATTCTTTCATATTTCTCCAGTAACTGAGAAAACGTTGGCTTAAGCCTATTAATTTGTCTCTTTGGAGATAATTTTTCCGCTTTATACCATCTAATAACTTGCGAGTCTCCGCTAGGCTTAACGGTCCTCGAATTCTTACCTTCACGATCGGCTTCTATTTGCAATGAACCGATCGTGATTTTCAACTTTTGGTTGTTGAAAGGATAGGGGATGTCGCTTAGAGGGGGGTGAATAGGCGAATTAAAATATTTAACACTAAATGCAGCGGAATAAAAAATTTGCACCTAAATAAAATCTCCCGAGGGTCTAAGTCCGGAGTGTCCGGGACTTTTATCCGGATACTCCGGTATGTCCGGACTGTCCGGGGTCAGGAGTCCGGATACTCCGGATTGGACCCGAGGGACTGAGACTGGAGTGTCTGAGACTTATCTCCGGATACTCTGAAATGTCCAGACTATCCGGGTTGAGGAGTCCGGATACTCCGGATTTAAGACCTCGAAATGAGATTTTAAATCCCTGCAATTTTTTCAACAATCTACTTGAATACAAAAGATCTAAATGCAATCAGTACTGTGGAATGATGTAGATCTAGAGCCAAACACAACAAAAGAGTAGATCGGGCAATTTCAAGATACAAAATCAAATGCTAAAGCAAGAGAAAGAAGCAAACTTGGAGACGATGATTTTTCACCCGGTTCGGATCCTTGAGGGGATCCTCGTCTCCGTTGAAGCGGCTCACACACTTGAGCTGGGGTCTCTTTCAACCCTCTTCCTCCCGGTGTTGCACAAATGCACTCGCCGGTCTTCACTCCTTTGATTCCTTCCCTTACAGAGGTGGAATCGGCCTTCACAAACTTCCCACGGCCAACCACACAAAGCTCCGGTGGCTCGTAGGCGACCTCCTAGCCATCTAGGAGTCCTCAACCTCCAAGAGTAACAAATGCTCATGAAGAACAAGCTTGGAGATGAAATCAAGTGCTCAATCAACTCAAATCTCACTCAAACTAGCACCTCACTCCTCAAACTCTCCCCAACCCTTCTCACAAGGGGATCACTTAGATCTAAGGGTAAAGAGGTGTTTTGGGGGCTCAAGAACAAGGGTATAACACCTCTAATCAGTGGGATAACGGCCACTTTGAAGTGAGGAAGAAGGGGGCTTTAAATAGAGATCCAAAAAAAACTATCCGTTGGAAACAGCTGGGTACAACCCGGAGACTCTGGAAAAAACCCCGGATACTCCGGATTGACTGAGAACAGCCACCGAGGGTGTCAACCCGGAATATCCGGATTGAATATCCGGATACTCCGGATTGCACTGGCCAGCCTGACGAAAACGTGCATAACTTTTCACTCCGGACTTCGATTTCAGTGATTTTGGACTCTATTGAAAGCTAAGAAAGAGGGCAACACAACTAACAAGGTCTCACTACCCAAAACTCAAAGGATAAACACATATTTCACAAAGAATCCAAGGAAGACCTACAAATCTCACTTTCCGGCACCACCAACACCACTCTCTTTCTAAGTTTCACAAGGATGGATCACTTGAGCACTTGACACATCTAAAAGTCATTCGACATCGCATCCCTCTTAATAGTACGGCAATCCTTAGACTCAAAATAAATCAAAGATAATATAAGTCTAGAAATAGTCACTTGCCGTCTTCTTTCTTAATGTCGATGCATGAAGACTTTCACCATATAATTGATGACATCTTCGCCTTGTCCAACTCGACTCGATTCACCTCATGAGACTCTCGTCCTATCAACCTTGACTTGATCATCCTCTCTGACGATCTCCACGCCAAGTCGATCTTGACTTAGTCCTCAACTCTTGGTGACACCGCCGTCTTGTTGACCTCGGCTTAACGATCATCCTCCAAGATACTTTGGTCATCATACACATATGGGACCTAAGTCTTTCCAATACACTTGTGATAGACATTAGTCCCAAAAGCTCAATAGATATAAACAAGTTGATATTTGTGAACAATTGATTACAACAAGTGTTTCATATAAAGAAGCACAACATAAATGGAAACACTTGACATAAGAAATGTTCTCTACTAAGTACATCATAATGAATATGTAATTGATCTATATGCACTAGAGAGATAATTGCCAATATGATGAATCAATTAAATCATGGTAAGGATCACAGTCTTTACTTAAATGAAGCACATAATAAAATATACACGAATTGTACATATGCAAATAATATTTGAAATAAGAGTAAATATGTGATCCAACACTAGATTAAACTTCACTAAGAGAATTGCATGAGAAGATATACAACTAAAACATGCATGCACCAAATTAATCTATAGCAATATGAAGTTTAACTCTAGTTAATACATGCATACTAAAAACAAAGCACATAATGAACTCGAATGAATATATATGCACAAATAAATATGACATGAACCAATGTTCATATATATAATCAACATGCTACTTGGAGTTCACTATGCATTTGCACAAAAGGAATGCAATAACAAATATAGTAGAGATACCAAAATTGCATACCTTATCTTTGCTTAACCATCCCACTTGATTTTCATCTAAAAGATGAGACTAATACTCAACTAGGCACTAACATATTAGTCTCATAGCAATATAATCATATTAGAGGTTTGTCATTTTTAAGCACTAAGTTAAGCATTTACTTAATTACATGGATTGTCATTATGTACGTTTGTCATTAATCACCAAAATAACATAGGTGCCTAGATGCACTTTCAATCTCCCCCTTTTTGGTGATTTATGACAAACCTATTATCAATTGCACCAAATGACAATATTAAGATTTTTAGCATTAAAACAAGCATGAAGAAACAATAAGAGACCATACTTACGAATCATCCCTTTTTGTCAATCGATTAGGGGACAATTGATAAATCCATAAATTCTCCCCCTTTTGTCATTAATCCCAAAAAGGTGCTTAAAAGATTCTTATTGCTTATTCAATAAAATCTGTTCTCCCCTTTGATTGCATACTTAATAAAAAGATTAGGGAGAAAATAAAATAAAGATAAGGAGCTAGTAATAGGACAATAATATTAAGCTCCCCCTAAATCTAGGTAAGATATGATACCAATTATTTCCAAGATTTAGGTAATAGATTTCTCTAGTTATACCAAATTAAAGAAGTCATGATTCTTAGGATATAAGTGATGATTAAACATGACACACGAATATGATTTCACATATTCTTTAAACATCAAGATCATATAGCAAATTTATATAATTTAAGCACATGCTCATGATCAAATTAAATTCTAACAATCAAGATCATATAAAGAAGATTACACAAGAAGGAATTGCTTATATGATCACAAGATGTATACATGATCATGAATCAAAATTGTATAAGTAAGATGCACTTTCATGATCAAGAATTTCATAAACTTATCAAGGGTATACCTCTTTGCAACGTGTCACCCATATGTACCTTTTAATTCTTGATAATACCAAATGCAAGTTAGATGACACTTCAAAACAATTTAGGATTAGAGGATACCTCTCGAAAGATACCAATTAATGATACCAATTGAAAGATACAACACCATTTAGAATGACCCAATTTAGCATAATGGTGTGCAAAGACATTATTGAATATGGTCAAAAAAAGAAACACGTCCCTTTGTCGATTCTTGTCCACCGTATGTTCGAATCGGTCATGATCACCGCGCCCGACCTTAGATCTCTCGGACTATGGAGCTTCTCTCCATTTCCTTCATCCCACCGTCGAAGATGACCCCTTTTCCAATACCTTAAACATCAATAGACAAGCACACGATTTCCGGGAACAAATATCTTTTAATTTGACCCAAGTTAGTTTGATAATGTCTAAGTACAACGTGCATGATATATATGATATACAAGACAATACTCTTTGCATGCAATTTTAAAAACAAATTCAAGATATCAATTAAAGATTTTATTACACCACTTTACAATGAAAATATTTGAAACTTATTCAAATTTAATCTTGTCATCCACTTGTAAGAGAGACAATGAGTAAAACACATTCAACCTCACTCTTGAGCTTACAAGGGAAATTTTCTCTTTTCCATAATAAACTCCGAGTTATGCAAGAGAAGAAGCATTTTGAGGCTAAGATACAATTAAATCCAATTTTCAAAAGAACTTAGCCAAAAGATGCACTTTCATTGGAATGAAAACTTAAATAGATATGCTCCACTTTAAAGCTTGGAGCAATGAATAAGTTCACTTAGTTTTTATCTTGAAAGGCTTGCCAAGATTCCAATTTAAAACTCTCAAAGCCTCAACAGACGCAAATAGCAGCACAAAATCGATTATAGCTTTTAAACCATTGCTCAAATGCAAATATCATCAACGCGGAAAAGATCCGTCTCGAAATTCTCTTCGAGGGCTATGAAGAACGAACATTCATTTGAGCAAAGGAAAAACCCCAAGGAATGGGATAATCAAGAGATTGCAAGAAAGTATAAATGGCAATTTAAGTATTTGGGCCGAGGAATACAACCCGGATACTCCGGTGTTTTTGATCCGGAGTGTCCGGATAATCCGGATACTCCGGATGGATCAACCGTATACTCCGGGTTGTTCAGCTTCATTCCCAAAAACTTGAAAATAGTGAATGCTGAACCGAAGGTTTCGGGAAAAGAAATCTCGCTTTGAAATGGTCCTGAGGATGAAAAAAAAACAGCAAATGAGCTCCCAAATAATTTTAGATGAATCATGGAGCAATAAATTGAGTTACCTTAGTTTTCATCACAAGGAAATATTTAAATCATCTCAAAGGTAAGAAAGATTTCAAAAGTGTAATATGCTGAAAAATTCAGTTTTGACATTCCATTTAAGCTTTTTGATAGGGCAGAAAGAAGGTTCAAACAAGGTTCATAAATTCTAAAACAATTAGACAATGAAGTCAAAATATAGAGGATCAAAATATGTTATAATACTTTCCTCTGATTATAAGCCCATTTGAAGATACAAAAATCACAAATCAGCCCCACAATCAGCCTAAACCTGAAATTTCAGCAAACTGAATATTTTGAATTTGGGTCAAATCTTGATCAAATGAAATCAAATAGCCATAATATTTTGCATAAATGTTCCATAGACATCCAAGAGACTTCTACAAAAAGAATTTCTCAAATATCACCCTCCAATCAAAAATTAGATCAAAATGGGTATTGGAGGTTTGATTTTAACACTAAGTCAAAAGAAGTCAACATTCTTGCAAATGAGTTCAAATAAATTTGAAAATTTTAAGATATGAACTAAATATTCAAGAGATAGTTTTACAACAAAAAGTTTCAATAAATAAATTTTATTTCGAGAAATATGGTGAAAGATGTATTTGAACCACATAAAAGATTAAGATTTTCATCAGATCCTCAAAATGGAACCAAATAAGTTTTGAATGTAAATATGCACTTATATGGCTTCATATGATTTAGGGAGATGTTTTTAAACCTATTTTCATAATCAAATCCATTCAAATCGTAAAATCCAACTTTATGCGAAAGTATGCCAAATAAGATCAAAAGAGAGAAAAAGCCATAACTATTTCAAATTAAGTTGAAATTATTTGAAATTGTGCAAAAACATTCTTTAGACTCCCAAGAAACTTTTCCAAAAAGAATTTTCCAAAAATGAGTCTCCAATCAAAAGATATGCCAAATTTTGCTTTATAGGCATGATTTTTACTCAAAGAGAAGAAAAGTCAAAACTTTTTCAAATTGAGTCCAAATGGTTTGAAACTTTCCAGAAATAAACATTGGACTATTTAGAAGGTTTCTCATAAAGAATTTCATTAAAATGAATTTTTCGTTCAAAAGATATGGCAAAATGCGCTTTGTAGGTTTGAAAAGAAATTGAATTTTCACCAAATGCTCAAAATGCATTCCGGATTGAAATTTATGGAGATTTGAACTTTCATAGCTTTGTATGAGTTAGAAATACTATTTCAATCCAAGATATACAATGAAATCCAATTCAAATAGCGAAATCCACAAAATGCAACAACGGGTCATTTTGGGTCAAATGGATGATTTTGGCCAAATTCAAATGGCTGTAACTTTTGAACGGTTGGTCGTTTGGAAAAACTTTGAACTAAAGAAATGCTTAAAATGACCAACCCTATGAGTTTTGTATTGACCACTTTTCAAAAACTCAATAGATTTTGATTTATGAAAATATTTCATTTAATCCAAAATCAAGATCCTATAAGATCCATTTGAGGCCAACTTTGCTAATATGTTTCTAAAATAGGGATTTTTACTCCGAAAGTATTGTAAAACATTTGAAATACATATTTGAGAACTTTTATAAAGATTTTCACAAATATTGACCTTTTAAACAATATTTTTGACTTTTGACCAAACATGTCCTTTTGAAATAGCTATTTGTAAAACAAAGCCAAATATTTCAACACAAGATTCAAATGAAGAATAAGATGAGATATAGAGATTTGAATTTTGTGTATGAGTCTTAAATATCATTTTGAACTAAGATACTACACAAGATCTAGTCCAAATGAAGAAACTCACAAAGTGCAATAGTATGACCATTTTGGGTCAAGTATAGTTTTTCGGTGAGTTTCAAAATCAAATAACTTTTCCTAGGTTGGTCTTTTGAAAAAATTTTGAACACAAGAATTGTTAAGAATGACCAACTCTAGGTTTTTCATTTTGGAATTACTTTCAAAATCATTTTACAATTTATTCTATGAACATTATAAGTTTAAATCCAAAACAAGATACTAGTAACTAGATTTTGATCATGAAACTCATTTTCTTTTCAAAATAGATTTTGTGAAGCCAAAACCTTTGAAAAACGCTTCAAATACATTTGTATACATTTTTTAATTAGTTTTTCACAAGAATACTAATAGTATACAAAATTTTGACTTTTGGCTAAATGGCTTGATTTTGAAAATATATATTAGCACTTACATAAATATGGCCACATGTAGGGATGTGATATACATGGATATGAATTAACACTCCCCCTTAATGTGCCACTATCCCAAACTTACTCACGATTGCAATCAAAACAACTAATAAGCATGAGCAAGCATATAACAAGCAATCTAAATTGATTTTTCATGAATAATGCAATATAACCTACACAAGGCTATAAGCTATAAGAATCAAATTAAATACTTGTTACCCGAGATGACATTGGCTCAAGATTGAAGTGATCATCCTTATGCTCGGCTCCATTTTGCAAATGATTAAGTCATCTTCCCTTTTGAAGAAGCCAAACGTCCAATCCATCTCATATTGCCTAAAAAATCTTTTAGGCGATTTTTGGTACCCAATCCTTGTTGGGTCCAACAATGTTAGTCACAATAGATTTTGGAACCCAAATGGTCCTAATTTGGATATTATTGAATTGACTAACATAATTAGAAATAAGTTTGCAATAATTATTCCTCCTAGGCAAATGATTGGCATTTTTATGAAAAGGCTTAGGAGGGCAATGATATTTTGCAAAACCATTTCTAGTTTGATCTCTTCTAAGTATATGATTATTAAAATTATGCACTGGCTTAGAAGATCTAGTATATCTAGCAAATGTTTTGCTATTGTTATTTTTTCTAAGCACATTATCAACATGATTTTCTTGGTCTTAGGAAATCTAGCATTTTGAGCAAACACATTTCTAGATTTATATCTCCTAAGCAATTGATTGTCATTATTTTGCATAGTATTAGAAGAATTGACAAACTTGGTAAACACATTACCATATTTGTCCTTCCTAAGTGAATGATGATTATTGACAATAATAGGCTTAGGAATGATACCTTTGGGACAATCCTTACCGATGTGCCCCTTTTCCCGATAATTGTAGCAAGTAGGCTTTGAGCGTCTCTTCTTCTTCTTGACTTGCTCTTTGCCGGTTTGCCTCATTGTTGATGGTTGTAGCTTGATCTCCACTTTACTAGGGTACACAGAGGCGAGGTGTCCCTTCTTGTTGCAAGCAAAGCACTTGATGATCTTTGAATGTCTTTCATTGTGCCTTGTCTTGCTAGTCTCCCTCTTGGAGATGTAGCCGAGTCCTCGCTTATCTTGAGGCGCCCTTGGCTTGCTCAAGATTTCGTTGAGGATGGCTTTTCCCTTTACGCACTTCCTCAAGTCATTTTCTAATCTAATGACTTTGGCCTTAAGCTCATTGTTTTCCTCTACAAGATTAGTCTCAACATACATAGAGGAAGTGGAAACATTTGGATTTGAGCAACAAGGTAAATCATTGCAAGAGGTGGATATGTCAAATTTTGATGAAATATTAGGATTAACATTTAAGCAAGACATTTCATCAATTAAATCACATGAGATTCCTATATCCACCTTAGGCTTATGAATTTCTTTGGAAAGGAGGGATTCATGATCTTCTTGAAGCATATTATAATCATTTTGAAGTGATTCATGTTCAAGCTTCAAAGTTTTATATTTCTTTTTCTCCTTTCCAAGACATTTATTGAGCTCCTCTAGCAAATTCATAAGTTCATCATAAGTGAGCTCATCATCGTCATCATCGTCACTTACCTCATTCTTACCTTTCGCCACGAAGCAACGGATTTGTGATGGAAGAGCATCTTCATCGTCACTTGAGGCGGAGGTTGAGGTTGATGGAGATGTCGGTTCTTCATCACTTGAGCTTGAGGTGGAGCTTGATGTTTCATCTCCCGACATCTCTTCCTTAGTGCAATCCTCAGTCGAAGTGGATGATTCAAATAGTTCTTGAAGCTTTATCCACATTTCATGAGCGCTCTTAAGATTGCATATTATATCAAAAATTTCATCACTCACAACACAAAATAAAACATTAGTAGCTTGAGCGTCGAGATGTAGGCATTTCCTCTCTCCTTCAGTTGGAGCAACTTCATTCAATGGAGAGGAAAAGCCGACATTTACGATCCACCATATTTGGGGGTTCATGGATTTAAAATGAGAAGTCATAATTAATTTTCATGAAGCATAATTTGTGCCATCTAGCACAAGTAGATCGTGTGAGTGCTCTAATCCTCTAGTCGACATCCTTTACTCTCTAGACGGTTAAGTCTAATAAAATGAGAGACCCTGCTCTGATACCAATTGAAAGGACAGGGGATGTCGCCTAGAGGGGGGGTGCATAGGCGAATTAAAATATTTAACACTAAATGCAGCGGAATAAAAAATTTGCAGCTAAATAAAATCTCCCGAGGGTCTAAGTCCGGAGTGTCCGAGACTTTTATCCGGATACTCCGGTATGTCCGGACTATCCGGGGTCAGGAGTCTGGATACTCCGGATTGGACCCGAGGGACTGAGACCGGAGTATCCGAGACTTATCTCCGGATACTCCGAAATGTCCGGACTATCCGGGTTGAGGAGTCCGGATACTCCGGATTTAAGACCTCGAAATGAGATTTTAAATCCCTGCAATTTTTTCAACAATCTACTTGAATACAAAAGATCTAAATGCAATCAGGTACCAGGGAATGATGTAGATCTAGAGCCAAACACAACAAAAGAGTAGATCGGGCAATTTCAAGATACAAAATCAAATGCTAAAGCAAGAGAAAGAAGCAAACTTGGAGACGATGATTTTTCACCCGAAGTTCGGATCCTTGAGGGGATCCTACGTCTCCGTTGAGGCGGCTCGGTCACACTTGAGCCGAGGTCTCTTTCAACCCTCTTCCTCCCGGTGTTGCACAAATGCACTCGCCGGTCTTCACTCCTTTGATTCCTTCCCTTACGGAGGCGGAACCGGCCTTCACAAACTTCCCACGGCCAACCACACAAAGCTCCGGTGGCTCGTAGGCGACCTCCTAGTCGTCTAGGAGTCCTCAACCTCCAAGAGTAACAAATGCTCACGAAGAACAAGCTTGGAGATGAAATCAAGTGCTCAATCAACTCAAATCTCACTCAACCTAGCACCTCACTCCTCAAACTCTCCCCAACCCTTCTCACAAGGGGATCACTTAGATCTAAAGGTAAAGAGATGTTTTGGGGGCTCAAGAACAAGGGTATAGCACCTCTAATCAGTTGGATAACGGCCACTTTGAAGTGAGGAAGAAGGGGGCTTTAAATAGAGATCCCAAAAAAACTAGCCGTTGGAAACAGCTGGGTACAACCCGGAGACTCCGGAAAAAACCCCGGATACTCCGGATTGACTGAGAGCAGCCACCGAGGGTGTCAACCCGGAATGTCCGGATTGCACTGGCCAGCCCGACGAAAACATGCATAACTTTTCACTCCGGACTCCGATTTCAGTGATTTTGGACTCTATTGAAAGCTAAGAACGAGGGCTACACAACTAACAATGTCTCACTACTCAAAACTCAAAGGATAAACACAGATTTCACAAAGAATCCAAGGGAGACCTACAAATCTCAATTTCCGGCACCACCAACACCACTCTATTTCTAAGTTTCACAAGGATGGATCACTTGAGCACTTGACACATCTAAAAGTCATTCGACATCGCATCCCTCTTAATAGTACGGCAAAACTTAGACTCGAAATAAATCAAAGATAATATAAGTCTAGAAATAGTCACTTGCCGTCTTCTTTCTTAATGTCGATGCATGAAGACTTTCACCATATAATTGATGACATCTTCGCCTTGTCCAACTCGACT
Organism: Otatea glauca; assembly: GCA_036346275.1. Taxonomy (NCBI): domain Eukaryota; kingdom Viridiplantae; phylum Streptophyta; class Magnoliopsida; order Poales; family Poaceae; genus Otatea; species Otatea glauca. Next base: position 19,458,071 of record CM070713.1, read on the forward strand.
CGATTCACCTCATGAGACTCTCGTCCTATCAACCTTGACTTGATCATCCTCTCTGACGATCTCCACGCCAAGTCGATCTTGACTTAGTCCTCAACTCTTGGTGACACCGCCGTCTTTTGACCTCGGCTTAACGATCATCCTCCAAGATACTTTGGTCATCATACACATATGGGACCTAAGTCTTTCCAATCCACTTGTGATAGACATTAGTCCCAAAAGCTCAATAGATATAAACAAGTTGATATTTGTGAACAATTGATTACAACAAGTGTTTCATATAAAGAAGCACAACATAAATGGAAACACTTGACATAAGAAATGTTCTCTACTAAGTACATCATGATGAATATGTAATTGATCTATATGCACTAGAGAGATAATTGCCAATATGATGAATCAATTAAATCATGGTAAGGATCACAGTCTTTACTTAAATGAAGCACATAATAGAATATACACGAATTGTACATATGCAAATAATATTTGGAATAAGAGTAAATATGTGATCCAACACTAGATTAAACTTCACTAAGAGAATTGCATGAGAAGATATACAACTAAAACATGCATGCACCAAGTTAATCTATAGCAATATGAAGTTTAACTCTAGTTAATACATGCATACTAAAAACAAAGCACATAATGAACTCGAATGAATATATATGCACAAATAAATATGACATGAACCAATGTTCATATATATAATCAACATGCTACTTGGAGTTCACTATGCATTTGCACAAAAGGAATGCAATAACAAATATAGTAGAGATACCAAAATTGCATACCTTATCTTTGCTTAACCATCCCACTTGATTTTCCTCTAAAAGATGAGACTAATACTCAACTAGGCACTAACATATTAGTCTCATAGCAATATAATCATATTAGAGGTTTGTCATTTGTTAAGCACTAAGTTAAGCATTTACTTAATTACATGGATTATCATTATGTACGTTTGTCATTAATCACCAAAATAACATAGGTGCCTAGATGCACTTTCAGTTGTCACCAGGGGTTGATTGAATATCAATTCGTCGATCCTTTCTTAGTTCTTCGCTATGCATCGGCTCTTTCCCCTTGCTGAACATTGTACCATATTTATAGGGAACGGATCGACGTCAACTTGCATGGTCGGCTCATCAGCGAATTTTAGCCGACCATCCTCAATAGCTGATTGGATCTGTTGACGAAAAATATTACAATCGTTATAATTATGAGAAAAAGAATGTTGCCACTTGCAATACCTTCACTTCTTGATTTCATCAGCTGATGGTATAATGTGTCTTTTGGGTAACCATATTATTTTTTCTTATAATAATAAATCAAAAATACGATCACACTTAGAGACATCAAAAGCATATTTAACTTTTGATTTATTCTTAGTCGGCTTAAGCCATGAACAGACTAAAGATTTCTTGGAACCCTTAACCCACTCGCTATATTGATCTCCACTTCGTCATTTTCAGACGACTCGCTTGAACAGTAATCAACCATGTTAATATTGGCCTTGTCTTTGTCTTTATTGTTGACGTTTATTTTAAACTTGTCTCGAAACCCTCTATTGTCTGGATATCGGCTCTCTTGTGTCGATACTCTATGAAGTAGATGACTTAAGTCGGTGAACTCCTGCCCACCAAATTTTTCCCTTGGCAGAGGAATCAGGCCTTGAAAAGCTAAATCGGCTAGCTGATTATCAGGTAACGAGACGCTGAAACACCGATTTCGAACTTCCCTAAACCATTTAATATAGTCAGCCACTGATTCTCCAAACTTCTGGCGGACGGAGCTTAGATCTAAAATTCTAAGTTCCAGACTACCAGAGAAAAAGTATTCATGGAATCGACTTTCCAAATCATTCCAAAAGTGGACCGAATTTAGAGGCAAGCCGGTGAACCAATTAAAAGCTGGCCCTGATAAAGACAACAGGGATAATCTAATTTATCCGTTGGACTAAGCAGCCTTGCCACATTAGGCGATAAAGCGTCTGACGTGCTCTAGGGTTGTGACTAAATCATCCCCAGGGAACTTCGCAAAATCAGGGACTCTGAAATTATGCGGATATGGCATGCGGTCTATATAGTCGGGATATGGCTTTCGATAGCCGACTACCCTGCCTTTTGGCTGTAAGCCGAATTGATCTCGCAATACATTAGAAATCTGGTCGGCCCAATTAACATTACTAGCCGACAAAGTGTTTGGGTGTTGCTAGCCATTATCATAACTGACACCCTGCCCCCCCGAGTGCAAACTCGGGTTGCCGATTAGTGTTGGCCGGCGGATATTGCGGGACTTGATCATAGCCATCGTACCTCCTAACTGGTGGTTCTGGTATAGGGACAAAGGGCTCTGCGTAGGTTACCACCTTAGAGGGACCAGATTCCTAGGCGAAATCGGCTCTTAGTACTGGACGTGCCTAATGAGTTCAATCGGCTGTGAGACCGATTGTGAGAAAATAGTAAACGGGGCTGACGGCGGCAAAGTAGTTGACACGTTTGGTCTAGCGGCATCAGTGTACGCCTGATAATGTGTGACCCCGCTAGGGTAAGGGTGTCGCGGTAATATGACTATCGGTTGAGTTTGCAACATGGAAGGTACCAGAACCGATGGTTTTGCGGCAACCACTAGACTATAATTCTGCCCTATCGAATACACAGGATATTTTGGTAGCGCCTGTAGTGGATCGAGAAGGCTCCCAGATGAAGCCAACTCTTGAGCAACAGCTTTTACACTATTTGCAATCATCGACTTGAGAGTACTGACCAAAGCTGATGATTGATTAATCAATGCGTGATGTACTGATTGCTCAATCATAGCCGATAACTCGGCCTGGGCTGGTATGTAATGACTTACCGGGCCAGTTGAGATCCCAGCGTCGCCGAGCGGATTCAGCGTCGACAGAGCAGTCTTTTGGGTTACACCGCGCTGGGTCTTTTGATAACAACCCAGCATCATCTCTTCCAACGCAGCTTTCCGATCTTCGATTTCTTTACGCTGTTTTGGAGTTAAATCGTCCAATGTGGGGACGATTATTGCCTCAGTGTTGAGATCTGACGGTGGAATTGATTTGCTTGATGATGCCATTTGGTCCTACCGGGCGTGCCAGGAGTGTGTTGACGCCAAAAAACTTGTAGTAGAGTTTCTGACAACAGCATACTAGACAAACACCTGGTTCAGAGCGTGTCAACCGATTTGACCCTGTAATCGGTAAGGAAAGTATGAAATTCACTCAAAGCCGATTTCGTGAGATAATCAGCTTAGATTTAACCAGTTGCAAGCCGATTAAGTCGAAGGTAACGATAGGTTTAATTAGCCGATTAAGGCTAATCAAAGGGTAAAGGTAGATCGATTCTGAAGAAGGCGATGCGCAGCAAAATCAGAACAAATCGAACCTGGGCGTAATTGATGGAGACCAATAATCGGCGATGCGCAACTTTATTGATCAAGATCGAATTACAAGATGACTAAATTACAATGGCTACTCCTAGTCGATGGGAAAAAAGAGAAATGTAAATGTGGATTTGATTGTGTTGTTGTTTTGTAGCTCGTCCTTGTCCTCCTTTTATACCCGTCAGCCGATTGAGTCCGGTTACAACACGTTACGAAGCCTGATCCGTATCGTTCTTGATCTTTCTTTAACAACCAACTCGGTTTCCAAATTTTATCCAGATAGAACTCTGAACATCCTCTTTTGACCATGGACCGCCGATTTTAACCACATCTGCTATTTTTTTTGTGCAAACAGACCTACTCAATGCTTCCCATCTCACCGTATGTATGATGAAGCTTCCCATCTCATCGTGTGTATGATGATATTTTCTCTTCTTCTCTACTCCTTGCCAGTAAAATCTAGCTCTTAAAGAATCAAACTTCTGATGGAGCCCTTCAGGTAAACAGTAGAAGCCCATTTTATACAGAGGGATTCTGCTCTGCCATCGGTTGGAGCCATCTTCGACGATTTCGCCATTATTTCTGAACACTGCTTTCATGTACAAGGAAAACAAAAAATAACAAAATGATCACAGAAAATCACAGTAAATGTTGTGACTTTTGCCCGTGTATCCTTAACCAGTAACAAAAAAAGAAAAAGAAAACTAAGATTACTTATATTGCAAGCTCCAACAGTATAATCATTATCGGAGTAGAGAAGAAGAGAAAATATCATCATACACACGATGAGATTATCATTATCGGAGCTCATTTAATTAATTAACCTAGCTTTTTGACTTGTAAATAAAAAATTGGTAATTTTGGCCGATGAATCAGAATTGTGCATTTTTTTACCTCCAATTAAATTGCCTTTATGTGGATATTTTTTAAGTTCTACCAACCCATAGGAAAATATAATGTTTTTTATAACCTAGTAGTGTTTTTTTCGCATAATGCAAGCGTGGGACTAGGCGTCTGTTTGACTTCAAAACCGCTTCACCGCACAGCCCAACCGCAGCACCCCCTCAAAGCCGTAGCCAGCAGCCTCGACGTGCTTCGAGCGGCTTCGAGCGCTGCACCTCACCCCCGGTCGTTCGGCCTCCTACTTGCCCGTGCTCCATTCGGCCTCCGCCCCCTCTCGCCCGCCTCCCCTTCGCCGTCTAGCTCGGCCTCCGCCTCCCCCGGTCGGCCTCCTTTCCCAACCAGAACTGCCATTTCCCCGTCTCCTCTCCTACTCGCGAATGCTCACCGCCGCAGCGGCGGCGGCGCTCCGAGGCGGCTCGGTCGGGAGGCTTCGCGGAGCTTCCGGTGGTGGAGTCGCGGGGGCTGGTTGAGCGATTTGGTTGCCAGCGGGTCCGGTTGGCTCTTCTTGGTGCGTCGCTGGAAGTGTTGCCTGCGTGGGTGGTGATAAGTAAGGTCTGCTCCTGCGTTCTTGGCTCGCGCGGCATCCTTGGCTGGATTGGGTTCGGTTTCGTTGCGGCGATTGATCAGCTTGGTGAGTCTGCTTGCTTGCTTCGTTTCTCTCTCTGAATTTTGTAGACAAAGATTGTATTTTTGTTTCTTTTGGGCTCTTGCTGTTGTTCTTCACGGTCTTAGGTTTGTTCTTGACCGAGTAGTTAATTAGGGAGTCTTCTTGCTAGGCCACTTCCTGTGTTGATTCATCAAAGATTTGTGAATGATTTGCGAGATGAATTAAGGTTCCTAATAATAGACTGGATTTTGGTCTAGACTGTGCTCGTTCCTACGGCTGTTTACTGATGACGAGTTTTTAGTTTACAACCTTGGCCCGTGCGATAAATATGACAATAGTCTGCGAAATTTGATTGGTTTGGGACTTTTGGTTGGATAAGGGTGCTGAGAAATGCAGTACAGGAAGAAATGTGGGAAGGTGTGAGCAACAATGCTCAGATGGAATATTGGACTTTTGGGACATTATTAAGTCTATAATAGTTAAAAAAAAGTTAAATCAGCCTACAGAACCTTCAAGGTTATTTCAATCATTTAAACACCATCTGCAACTATAGCAGCCAACCATCAACCAGTTTGTCAAACGGTCTCTTAAGAAAAGCTACAGCTACTTTACAGTCCAGTAAACCAAAATCAGCTTTACAGCCCAGTCACATCCCCCCTCGAATAGGGCCTAGGTGGAGGAGATGGTGATATCGTGGGTGACGGTTTGGTTTCGAGCTTTGCCCGCTCTTGCCTTTTGGACTCATCGCTACCATCGTTAGAGCTATCTGTAACACTTTACTTTAAATTTCGCTTGAAGTCTAGCCCATTATAGGGTGGGATCACGCATGTATAGCATTGTACTTACATATTTGTTCTCACTTCATATAAAAGAATTAATATGGAGATATTATGTTAGGATCAACAGGTATTATATATCACTACAACTTACTTTAAGCAAGCAATGCGGGACTAATCCTATCATCGCTCTACATGGGCCATCACATTAACGGCCTCGGTATTACACTCACCCCTTAAAGGCTAACGCCCTCGGCAACACACTGTGTACTCGGCAAATGCCCAAAACCGCCTCTTTGGTACACGTCCGTGTGTACAGTATCATCACATATGCTATGTCGTGTGTCTACTCTAGGCCCACAAGAGTTATGTGTATAGTCCGCACCCTTGCCCTACACGCACCCGTATAGCAAAGGTTAATGCTTTGATACTATATGTAACACCGTGACCTAAATTTTGCTCAAAGTCCAGCCCACCATAAGACGGAACCACTTTCATCCTCGCTTCGTGTAAAATAGTTATCCGGAGATGCTATATTTAGATCCAATAAATATTTCATATTACTACAGCTTATTTTAGACGAGTACTGTAAGAGTAATCCCACCATCACTTCATATAATATACCATAAGACCTTCGCATTAATGATCCGAGCTATTACACTATCTTCTCGATTCAGTAGTTGTGTGGCTCCTTCGATGCTATTGGTTGGTATGGAGGGCGAAGAGGACTCTGGTGACGGTAACCTACCCACCAAGTGAAGACGAGCTTGTGGTTGCAGTCGCCATTGTGCCCTATTTGCCATGACGATTTTTTTACAGGACTATATGGAACAGAGAGAGTATAGCTATTAAAATATTTCCATGCATACGAAAAATGATGCACATGGTCATGCAAATTTTGGTTCGTTGAATGCCGAACTGTCCTTCTTTACTGCATAGAAAGGCATCTCGTCGAATCGGCAGAGTTGTTGTTTTTTTTGTAACATCCCAAATTTTATTTTCATTGGATTTAATATGATTTTTCTGTGTTATTGAATTTTTGAGGTTTTATTTAATTCATTTTGGAATTTTTGAATAAAGCCTTTTGCTATCTTTTAATCATACAGAGAAAGTTTTTAATGATCTTTGATTGAAAATATTTTATTTAAGTTCCAAATATCCCAAAGTATTTTTTGGAATTTTTCGAAATTTTTTCTGGTATTTTTACTATGTAATTTGGCTTCATCTATTTATCTAAATTATTTTAATTCGAAAATGGTTTAAAAATTAGATGAATAGTATTGGGCCGAAACCCCACGGTCCGGCCCATTTTTCTTGCGCCGCAGCCCAGCTCGCCAGCCCGCGCAGCCCGCCCCGCCGAACCCTAGCCGCGCGACCGTTGGATTTTGATCCAACGGCTGTGATCGTGTTGCGCCGCCGCTTGCTGTCAGCCGTTCGATCGGATCTGCATGGACGTCTGTGATCGCGCCACGTCAGCTCGTTCGAATCCGTCGCGCCGCTGTATCCCGTGAGACTCGGAATTCGTTTTCGCGCCCTACACGGAAGCCGATAGTCCTATTTAATGCGCCGTCGTCACCCCTGTGCCGCGCACGTTGAGACGCACCCGTAGCCCTAGCAAGCGCATCCCGAGCCGCTGCCGTTCGCCTGCAAAAGCTCGCCGTAGTTGTGCTTGGTGCCGCTGTGAGTTTTTGCCTCGTTCCGCCGCCGTCGGTCTTCGTCCGCCGCCACCAAGGTCACCGGAGTGTCGCCATCACCCAGTCGCGTCGAACCGAGGAGGAAGCATCGCCGGAGTCACCTCAGAACGTCGTCGCCGTGGTCATCGTCCCCATGTCTGGTGAAGACTTCGCCGTCGTGCCGCCATCAACGTCGCAAGCTTCATCGACTGTTGGATCTTCAACTAGCGGTAAGGATCGAGCCACGTCTCCTTAGCTACATTAAACAGCTCCATCAACCTTAGTCGTTAGATTTTAATCGTGCGGTTTAGATCTCGTCGCGTCGTCGTCTGCTGCTCTACCCGCCGTCGTCGTTGGATCCACGCCGATCGGTGCAGATCGTGCCGCGTGTCCCCGCGTGTGCCGCTGTGTCGTCAGATCTGAGCCGTCGGATTCAAAACGAACGGGTGTGACCGCACCGCGCACTGGGCTAGTTCCGTGCTACCGGGTGTCGCGCAGAAACCGAGGCGTCGCCGCCGCCAGTTTCGCTGGCGTCATTGCCTCTTATCTCCACCGTCCGATCTGAAATGAACGATCGAGATCATCGCTGCGGTGTGTTTAATCGCGTCTGTTAAATCTGTGCCACGCGTCGTGCATCCAAGGGTGCCATGTGTGTGCTTGCGTCAGCCGATGCACGGGCACAGTCCCATCGGTCCACCGTGGACCAACGCTGGCCGTGGACAGAGTCCATACATCAGTTACACGTGTCGCGCCGTAGTTGTGCCGCGTGTCAGCACCCGATTGGGCCACATGTCCGCTGACATCAGCATGACGTCATATATAGTTTTTCTTTAGAAAAATATTTAGCCGAAAATCATATTCGGTGCTGACGTCAGCATGACGTCATAAATTCTATTTTCCCGTATAAAAATTATTCGGTTAATTCGGTTTTTCTAATTTTCTTAGCTATATCTTTTGCATATGAGCTTCGATTGAGGTGATTCCAGTTTTTAAAAATTTGTAAAATCATACTTTATTTAATGGTGAATTTTATTTAATTTTGGAGTTGATATTGCTATCTGTTTTTGGTATTTATTGCTTTCTCGTTCGTTTCGCGTAGACGTCGAGTTGTCCGATGAGTTTGTCATCGAGGATCCAACACTTGAGCAAGGTCCAGAGCAGGAGTCGGAGACATTTGAAGGCAAGTTATGCTTTGATCATGTTGAACCTATGCTTAAAATATTATATTGTTTCAAAGTATTGCATATTAATTCAAGTATCGTTGTTTCAAATATGTTGGGATTAGCTAATGTCCACTTTGAGTTACATCCACCTTGTCATGTCTTATGTCGTATCTTATTTGTCACCCTAGCATGGTTTAATACTAATTGGTAGCTATAATTGCCAATGTGGTTAGTTAAACCGCAAGTAGAATGCTTAGCCGTGCAACGAGTCATCATTTTAGGTAAAAGTGGTTAATCTTGCTTAATGATTATGGAACATGTTTATTAAATTGTGTGTCGGGTGTTGTCACACAATGTTGTTGTTGTTGATGGCACGTGGTGCATGGTAATCAATCGGGGTGGTAAAATGATTTAGACTAAGGCAAGTGGCATGTATTTGTGGTGGGCCAATGTGGCGCTTGGACGGTCGCATTGCTTTTTATGATAATGGTTGGTTCATGGTTATGGTGATTTTTAGTTAATCTTGCCTTGATCAATTAAGGATTTAACCTTGCAAGAATTTGAACTGAGTCATTCATACAACCACATGCTGTTATGGGACATACCTAGCTGATTAATCTGTCAAGTCTAAACTTTTGTACTATTTGTGGTGGTGTGAGGCCCGGGTAGTTGTAACCAGTCCTCGTATAGGTATGCTCACATGGCGCAAGAGGGGAGCTCTAGATATGGTAACCAGTCCCACCAGTGTTGAAACTTTAGCGGATAGTATTGGGTTTAGATAAGCATTGGAAATGCTTTGTTATAATTACTCGTCTTTGTAGTGTATGGTTGTATCTTGTGAGTAAAGTGTATAATCTCTACAGAGTGTAAAACCTATTCGAATAGCCGTGCTCGCGGTATTGAGCATTGCTCGGTGATTACAGTCAAGAGTTAGATTTCATTAAAAACAAATGTGGGTATGGATATGAAATGTGGAATCAGGTTATGAGTTGGTTATTGGAAAACAAATGAAAAATGTATTATTGTTATTATTTGTTTACTGTCTTTCAATCTATTTATGCTATTCTTTTATAAATGTTGTTTATGCAAATTAACCATGTCAGCGTATCCTTTGTAATAAGCCATGCATACAGTATATTAGACTTACATTCTGTGCGCAACTTGTTGAGTGCTTTATGTACTCACCCCCTTGCAACAAAATATCACCAGTTGGAGAAGAAGCAACGCCTGCTTTTGAGGAAGATTGTCAGGAAGAGGCAAATAACTAGGGTGCGAACCTTGTCAGTTGCCTGTGGCAGATTGAAGGGTCGCTACGCTTGTGTTTATTTCCGCTGCTATTTATTTACTTTCAGTCTTAGCCCTGCGAGACGTATTCATGTAAGGTTGACTATAATGTCGTCGAACAGTTATATTTAATATTAATGAAGTCTTTATTATGTTACCGTTAAGTATAATTGTGATATTCATCAATGTTGAACCTGTATGCACTAGCGTGATTCTAGACTAATGCAGAATACACAGAGAGTCCGAATTTGCATATTCGAGTTCTGACACTTTTCCAATATGTTTGTGATAGACGACTAGATCGAATCCATTTGCCGTGTGTAGTGGAATGCATGCATCTCGGCGAAGAAGTTAGTGACTGCAGTTAATCTTGGCCATCCATTTCTAGTGCCAACGGTTCAGATCTAATGATGAAGTAACCCTAGACGTCCCGTGTCAAAATGTCAAAAAGAAGCTAGACCTAGACGTCCTCTTCTGTGCTGTTCTGTTCCAACTCCCAATCTCCCGTATCCTGTTCAAACTCTCAAATTAGTCAAGTCCTTTTCGGTCTCTAAACTAAAATCAGCTTTTGACTTTCGAAATGTTAATAAGTATTTCAAACGGATCATTTTTTAAAACGATTTTTTATAAACTAGAAGCTATATATAACTAGTATTAGAAACATTGCTTTTAGAGCTCATTACGAAGATAATGATCTCTTATTTAAAAAGCTATAATTAATTTTCAGAAAGAAAAAAAAATAGTTTAAGGCTCGCTCAAAAAGTCCTTTGGACAGGTCGCCTCACCCTCCACCTCCTGAATTTGCAACCTCCAAATCCGCTCGTTCGCGTCAGATCCACATCCACTCCGCTCCCTCTTCTTCTTGGCGTCGTGTCGGTGCGTTGTCTCCTCTCCTCTCCTCCCACCGGCCATTCAGGCCCTTATCCCTCCTCGTCAAGGTAACCCAGATTGCTCCTCTTTCGTTCCAAATTTGTTTGATTTCTCCCGCCCCCTCCCAAGGTTGCTCCGATTGGCCTCTTCTTTTGACCCCGTTCGCGCGAATTAGGTTGGGGTTCCAAATGGGGATCCCATTTAGACGCCGTTTTCTTGTACGGTCGTCTGATTTCGGGGACTTGGTGGTGCGATTCGTGGCTCTATTTTCTGAATGCTTATAACCTTTTTCAGTGTTTTGTGCCATTGATAGTTTGCAGAAGAGGCCCTTCCTGGAGATCCTTCAAAAGGTTGTAAATTGGATAGATTCCTATTTTGAGCCGTGTCTAAGGCGAAATTTTGAGTGGAGAAATCGAGCTCTTCTTTAGTAGGTAAGTTCTGAAGGAGAGCATCTGAAACGATGCTGACCGAATATTTGATGATATTAGTTTATGGGATGCATGGACTGCTCGTCTGCTCCGCTTACGGTTCTTGCTGGCTCGTTAGCCAGGTGATGCTGTCAGCATCCAAGTCGACATAGACAGTGCACATGTTATTTTGGTTCAATTTTTAGCCCTTATAAAGGATCAATCCTAGGGTAGCTGATGTAAGCAGCTTTTGGAAATATGCTTCTGGTAGCTTATGAAACTCGTGGTATGGAAAAAATCGTAAAGACAGTAAATTGATCCTGTATAGGGATAGCTCCAAATCCAAATGTCTAAAGCAAAGAGCTGACACACCATGTTCTGTTTATTCTATCAAATTGTCTCTTGACATGCGTAAAAATGGATTTTTTTTCTTAACTTTGTATGTTATTGGGTTGCAACAGTCTCCGATAACGGCATGCTTGTGTGCTGCAACTTCTATCTGATTATTGTTTTTGAACCTCTGATAAAAACATTGTCTGCTCTTCCTTTGATCATTCTCTTGTCCCATTGGCACTGAAACGCTGGAACACCAGTGATCATTTATAGCTGTCAATTGCAATCTACACATGGAATGAACATTGATGTTTACCTGACTCACCTTTCTGTTCAGCTAATGCCAGAAGTTTCAGAACTTACTGATCTAAGGACTTGAACTTTTTAAGCCTTATATATTATTTGACTACTACTCGCTCCAGTCCAAAGTAAATGTCGCATTTGTATCTGTTCAGGTTGTGCTTGAGATGTTCAGTATTCTAGTTTTTATTAACATGGATATCAATTTTTATGTGCTGACTTTTTTCAACTTGTTTCAGTGTAATGTTTTTCTTCACTACCAAAGCCAACTAGCTGAAGAGCAGCTTTTTATAGCCAGATGGCTGTGGAGAGAGATATCTTTGGTATCTCAGGGCCAACATATCTGAATCCTGTTAATTGGTATGTGGTTAATAGCTCCTGTTGCCATTAATACTGTTACATAACATTTCCTAGAATGTTTGTGAGCCTTTGAAGGATTGAATTCATAGAGGATATTACTATGTTTTCCATGTTCAATGCCCCTTCAAGTACAGCATGAAATTTTGTTATATGTGATGAGGTTTTATGCTGCTTAATTTGAGTGACAATGCAATACTGATACCTTTCATGTCTTGGGTAGATAATTTCATACTCTACTCGGGTAGTGTCAACCATATTTACCAGATTCGCTGTAAACCTCCGCGAATTGCGAACCGGATTCATCGAACTCAAACCGGTTTAGGATACGAGGTTTATGTTTGTAGTGGAAATTAGAAGAAAAAGTGGCGAACAACGAACCCAATCCCGTATCACTACTCAGACGAACCGTGTTTCTAGTAACTATGGTGTCAACAAACCTGTTATTGTCATCATTCATAAGTGGTATTTCTTAAAATATAATGTATTGAGTGTATAGGTGGTCCTTTCTTGCCAATGATGTATAAATGAAAAAAGTATGACTGTTAGGGAACTTTGAGCCTACATAAAAAGGAAATATGTAAACTCTTTCCCCCATTTCATGAATCATCTCACCCTAGATCTCTAACTATGTTCATTTTATTGCATCCAATCCTTGCAAACTAGAGACCTATATCATTCTGATTGACACGACAGATCTTCAAGAATGATGAAGACAATGTAGTGCCAGAAGTGCTATGTTTTTCTATTATATTTCAGTGGGCACATTAGGATTTTCATTAATTTTATGGTACCAGCCACTAATCTTTATCCATGCTTATGACATGGGACAAAAAAAAATCTTCCTAAACCAAGTATGAGCTGGTTTTTACAAGGCATCAACACCTCATGACTGTCAAACCCCTTGTTCTGCCCTTATTGATCACTGCCCTAAATCTGTCAATACTCAGGACATGATTATCATAACAGGTTGGGCTTTATTTACTCCATTTTTGCTATCCTAGGTAGCCATGCCTATTCTATTTCACTCCCATACTGTGCATTATGTCTTTGGATTGCTCATCCTTTACTGAGGTCTTGAGGTTAAATTTCTCTAGTGAGATTACTTTCACATTTTATCTTCACCACAAACATTCTCCATTGGCAACATCTCAGTAGTCAGTAGTCAGCATACTTATAGAATCTGGATTTGCCTTTCTCTTTCAAATTAGTTATGATCCTTGTTGTTGTTTCTTTTGTTGGTATAAGCATGACGGTGTATATGTAATAGTTGTTGCAATTAATACTGTTGTATCCATGGACAAGAGATTAAATCATATGCTTAAGAGCGCTGGGAAAAAATTGTGAAAGTTTGGCTGACAGAAGGATGCGTTTTAGCTTCTTTTTGCAGTTTCGGTTGTTATGGATTGAGTTGCATCTCTGTGAGTGTGTGTGCATTTTCCGGAAGTCTAGTGAGACATAAATTTAGGGACTACATTACTAGTCACTTTGATGTTCATTTATCATCAGTGAAAAGTGCTGCCTGCTGGAGCTAATGTTATTTCATTTCTTGTATCTTCCAATAACATCGTTGACCTCAATATAAAGAAATGATAACAGAACAGGGAAAGGTGTAATTGTAATTTGATCGAAACAGAATGAGCAACATGGATGCACCACAATATATTGTAAATGTAGTACTACTGCAGCAACAATTATAACAACCAAGTCTTTTGTCCCAAACAAGGTGGGGTAAGGCTAGGAATGAAACCCAATCAAAATCGAAAGACCTCTAAACCTTCGATCTAGGTAATGGTTTTGATACGTGGATCGCTAACTTTCATATACTCCTGTCCAATGCCAACTCTTTGTATATATTCCAACCCCTAAAATCTTTTTTAAGAGTTTCTTCCCACATCAGTTTCAATCGGCCTTTGCCTCTTCTTATGCTTTCGAGACGGCTTAAAATTCCACTACGCACCGGTGCCTCAAAAGACCTCTATTAGAGATGTCCAAACCATCTCAAACGATGTTGGACGGTTTTTCAATTGGTGCTACCCTAACGCTATCATGTTTATCTTCATTGTGGATTCGATCTCCGCTTTGTATGACCATAGATCCACTGTAGCATCCGCATCTATGCTACACTCATCTTCTGTATATGTTGTCTTTTTGTCGCCCAACATTCCGCTCCATACAACAAAACTGAAAAAAAAATCCGAAATCCTTAGTGCATTTTTTGTCTTCTCGAAATTGTTTGAAAGCATTGCTTGCTTGGATGGCATACGGTAAGTTGCTACCTTATTTACCTTTCAGGGAGGGACAGCGATAGAAAATTTGCTGGGAACCATTTCAATTTGGATTACCTTAATGGCTTATCTAATTTTCTGTATGTTTTGTTTGGTATAAACATTTTGATAGCGTTCTCTTACTCTAATATATTGCTGTGTTCTCAGCTTGAACATTTTTATCAACATCATTTGTTAAATCCTCAATTGTCAGAAGATTTATTCATTTGATCCAGGGGCGGAGGGTAGTGGCAGCCAAACTGGGCTTTGGCCCCCCTTCCATTTTGCTAACTGTTAAGTATTAAACAGGATGCCAAATGTTTATGTTACATTTTAGACTAAAAATTATTCATATCACTAATTTTCAAATTTAGAGTATAGTTTATAGATTATGATGATTCATCGCCTTTATTGGCCTCTCCTTAATTTCATGCCACTGATTTTATCATTGGTATAGGCGTTGACATGTACTATTCTGTTGCTAGGACTAGGAGTACTGATGCATAGGTTCCATAGTGCATTGACTTGTTTTTGGACTATAGTGCATTGACTTGAGGAAGTAACTTTTTTGTGTCATTTATGAACTCTCAAAAGGAACTGCGAGCATAATCGGAGATCTGTGGCTGCATGCTTAGTTCAGGCTGTATATGTCTTGGAGAGAGACCGGCAACTTAATCATCAATCTGTTGAAGCCTTGGCTCCTCCTTGGTGGGAATTCTTCCATTTTGAGCTGATCCGCAAGCTTGTCGATGATGCTGACATGTCTATTTTCGGTGCAATATTTGAATTCAATCCTCCTTCAAGTAAAGAAGCTTCTGCTGAGAATGCACCGAGATTTGTCATTGCCTTTAGAGGCACCATAACTGAGAAGGAAACCATCTCTAGAGATCTTTCCCTTGATCTGCACCTTGTTCAAAATGGTCTCCATAGAACCTCAAGATTTACAATTGCAATGCAAGCTGTTCAAAACGTAGCCTCAGTATTTCCCGGATCCACCATCTGGCTAGCAGGGCACTCACTGGGTGCAGGTATGGCCATCCTTACTGGAAGAAACATGGTTAAGGAGGGTGTGCTTTTGGAAAGCTTTCTCTTTAATCCACCCTTTGTCGCTGCTCCAATTGAGAGGATCAGGGATGAACGAGTAAAGCATGGTTTCCGCATCGCAAGAAGCATAATTACCGCCGGATTAACTATTGCAATGAAAGCGAAAGCTGAGGGAAACAATCAGAGGTCCATTGCTGAAGATTCTTTCAACATTTTGTCATCATGGACACCATATCTATTTGTTAATCCAGGAGACCATATCTGTTCAGAGTACATTGGGTACTTCCAGCATCGGAAGAACATGGAGGATCTTGGTGCTGGATTTATTGAGAAGCTTGCGACCCAGAATTCCATCGGAGATCTGTTCTACAAGGCATTAGGGTGGGAATCGGAACCACTGTACCTTCTTCCATCTGCAGATTTAATTGTCAACGTGAGCCCTTCGCCAAACTTCAAATATGCTCATGGCATCAGCCAGTGGTGGCAACCTGAGTTGAACCTGCAGTGCAATAAATATCGGTATTCGTAGGTATGCGATGTTGGAAAATAATCTCTCTTAGGACTACCATAGCTGTCCTTCTAACCTCGCCACATTGTTCATATGGTTCATTCCATATACATTCTATTAGTCAGTATACTGTGATAGATTGTTTCAGACCTACTGATTGCGTTGACGAATTAGCAAAATCTGTTGATTTCGTGGAGAAATGTTCTGATATTCTTCATGCTTCTGTCTTGTACCTTATGTTTAATGCTGTGATTATTGATAAGATGATCTGCATACCTGTACTCAGATGTACTTGTTGGCTTTTCCTTTCTGTTCTGAGATACGAAACGTAGGACTTTTCTTTTTTCCAATGAACAATATTAAGAGATTTTGAGCTCCATGCCTGAATTCTGATTTTTAAGGGTAAGAAAACAATTGAGGTGTTTCGAACAAAGTTTCCAAATTGTGATAAGGAAAGAAAAAACGGCAAAACTCACTAAAAGATAAATGTCGAATTCATTTTTGCAAGCAGATGAAGTTTGCTTTTATATGTGACTGTGTGTTGCAATGAAGTATCAAATAGATATCATCAAACATGTTCTCAAATCACACAAACACCAATTTTCTATTACACACAGCAAGGAAACCATATATGTGTTTAGGTAGTATGTAAGACACGTAGGACTAAAGAACATCTTTGTAGACGATATTCTTTGTAAACACGTCAGCAGAATTGAAGCTCCTATTTGTTTATATTGTTTATAGCGCAGCAAGTATCCTGATATTGCTCCTAACAATAGCAAATATTCTGAGATTGATCACACGTTTCATCTATTAAAGTTCACCTTTTGTAACATATTCCAAGATTTGGTAAACACAGGTGTGCGCAATACATATGACAGAAATGATGTGCGCACTACATATGACAGAAATGATGACCAGATGACCTCGAAACGCAGCAAAACTAATTGATCTATGACAGAGCTGTCTGTCTGGACCTGATCATAAAAGTATCCATATAGGCGTAGATTATTGAGGTGTCGGAGATGATTGTATCTCGATGCAACACCCCACAAGACGGCGATCCTAAGCCTCTTTCCCACGGACCAATAGGCAGTAAGATGGATCCAATCAGTGAAAAAATCCCACATTTCTGACAGGACGCAGAAAAGGGAAGGGAGGACAAGAGCTAGAGGGATTCGTACCTGTCTTGGTAAGCGAAATGAAAAATACAATGGTAAGTGCAATGCAGAAGCCACATTCCAGCAAACACATTTAAGCATGAAAAGCACATGAACCTTCAACTATGAAAAAGAAAATGGTAAGCGCAATGCAGAAGCCAAATTCCAGCAAACACATTCAAGCATCATCAAACACCGGCACATTACCTAGGCCAAGCCCTTTAGCTGCAAGCTACCATCTTTGTCATTCATTGCCATGATCTCCCTGGACTTGGGCTCAAGCAAGTCATAGCACCACTCCATGTACACCTCATAGTACGAGATCTCCACGGAGCACCATGTGCCGATGCAGAGTGCCAGGACGGTCGAAACCGCCAAGGGGATGAGCCCCGAGAGATCTTCCGTGCCCTGCGCAGCAATCGGGTTTCAGCAGTAGGTTAAGGCCCGGTGATAGAACAGCGGCATTTCGTCGAACACATCGCGGTCAAGGAAAGAATGGCCACCTGCATCATGTAGGTCTTGCCACTGCCAGTCGCCCTATGGGCGAAGACCGTCGCGTTGATCCCCTCGAAGATGCCCGGGATCGCGGCACTGACCTCCTGATCAAATATCTCGCAGATGCGCTCCTCTTGGCCAAAGAAAGCGTCCAGCTTGTAGCACTCGTTCCGGCTGCAGGAATGGATCAGTGCACCAAAGCAAGGATCATGAAACAAGAGGGCGATAAACTAAATCATTACTAACGGAAGAACAAGTTGTAATCCATTCTCAAACAAATACAGCTACATTGAATCTCAATTGAGGTCAGATTTTTCTGAAAATTATGTGAGAAGGAAGGAGCTGCAGATTTGGGGGAAATGACTGGAACTTCTACGATTAGCACAGGCGAAATCCACGGATTCTTGAAGTAGTAGTTACCTGGTGTACTGGTCCTTGAGCTGGACGGCGACCTCACCGTCGGGGTGGCTGCTGACGAGGGAGATGCAGGGGGCGGCCGCCAAGCCGGCCTGCAGTGCTTGAGAGCTGGCAGGACACACTCGGTGGCAGAGCGAGATTATACGAGAGAGCGGTTTGGTTTTTTCTGCTGGTCGTTTTTTTTTTTTGTGGTGTACGGTTTTTCTCGTTGTTGGGTTTTTAAATAGATGTGGGTGGCAGCGCGCTGCACGCGTGGAGATAGACGGGAGGATGATGTACAACTTGCCTTTTATATCAGTAGCTATGAGCCTATGACTCATGTCCATCAAACATGTAATGTGATCTCGCTTGGGCAAAATGGTCAAAGTTTGGCATTGGCAATCATGATTCAAGTATGAGACACAGAGTTATAACAATCAAGGTTTCAAACTTCGGTTCGGTTTCGGAATAAATTTCCTCCTCGGCCCGGAACGCGAAATTTCGAAATTTTAGAAATATTTCGGACGAAATTTGATTTAAAAATTCAAATCCGGTCCATTCCGGAAATAAAAATCCAAAATTTGACAAAAAAAACCCCGAAATTTCGGGTTTTTTTGCACCGGCTGAAAGTGGTCTAAACGTTAACGAAAAATTTTGAAATTTTTTTGGAGGTTCCTGACACATTTTTGATGTTCTCACAAAAATTTCAGCTGATTATCACATTTGAGGAATTTTTAAAAATTCGGAGAGTGGTACTGTCCTGATAAAACAATGACCAACAAGTTTGATCCAAATTTGGTACAAATCAAGTTAGAAACTATTGAAATTTTTTGTGAATATATCTGACACATTTATGATATTGTCATAAAAATTTCATATTATTCTGAAGTCTGTGGAATTTTTAAAAATTCAAACATCGGTATTGTCCTGATAAAACGCTGACCGACAATTTTGAACCGAATGCAAAATGGTTCAAACCACTTTATAAACATTTGAATTTTTTTTAATGTTTATGATATATCTCTAATGCTCTCATAAAATGTTTAGATGATGATCAAACTGTATGAATTTTTAAAAATTCGAAAAGTACTACTGCCCTGTTAAAAGGCTTACCGACAAACTTGAACAAAATAAAAAATTATGTAAACCACGTTAAAAACTTTTGAAAATTTTTGTGGATAGTCCTGATGTAACATTAATGTTTCTTTAAAATTTTTAGATGATGATAATTCTCAAATAATGTTTAAAAATTCAGACAGTTCTACGTCCTGATAAAAGTCTGATGATCAATACATAGATTTGCTTTAGCAATAAAAAAGTTTAACATTTTTGAAAATTTTACAGAATGGTGATAAGGAAGTTTTTAATATCCCATAAAAAATTTGCATGATCACACTCTAGTGAATTTATAAAATTCTTACAATATATAGTACCATTTATGTTCTTTTCTTTTTTATTTTTGAAATATAATATAACAAACGAAATTTAATGCATACATAGATTTGATTGACCAAACAAAAAAAATTCAAATTTTTTGACAAATTTATATAATGGTACTGAGTCAATTATTAATCTCTCAAAAAAAAATTAGATCATAATCACACTCAAGAAAATTCATAAAATTCTCACAATATAACTGTCCCAATTATGTTCATTCTGTTTTTGATTTTCTCAAGATAAAAAATGATGTTAAATTATTTTTAACTTTTTTATGTGTGATCCTAAACTACTAAGGATAGTACCATAAAATTTTCAGATTATTATCAAGCTTGTACAATTTTATAAAAATCTGACAGTGTTTCTGCTAAAATTTTGAAATATTTAAAAAATTCGGTTTTTCAACAAATTTTCATAGGAGATGACTTTCCAAAGGGTTATTGGACCAAATCCGGTCAAATCCGGCCCTAAAAGTTTCAAAACCGGCCAAAAAACACAAAATTTCGGTGAAATGTGGCCCAAAAAACCGAAATTTCAGTTACTGTAGCAAATTTTACTTTTTTTCCTTCCGGTACTTTAGAATTCGGGGGTCCGAAATCCAAAATTTCGCCGAATTTTGGAACCCTGATAACAATCTCCATCCACACTGCTGTTGCTTACCCTTGGGCTAAGTGGACAACGCTTTATTTCAACTAGGGATGAAAATAGAACAGAAACGGTCGGTAAATAGTCGTTCCGTTTCTGTTTCTATATCTTTTACCGGTAACGGAAATGGAATCGAAAACCCTGAAAACGGATACGAAAATGAATAATGATCGAAACGGATGCGGAACGGAACGGAACGGAGCGGATACGAAAACGAAAGTGGAAAATTCCACAAAAAAGTAATACATGATCACAAAAACAATGTAACTTATTCCATCACAAAGGTGGATACAAGAATAATGTTATATTCACCGGTATCACTAGAAAGTTTTTTCTTAAGTTTGTCAGTTTAAGGCTCGCTATTTGTCCCCCAGATCAAACCATCATATTCTCCTCCATATCATTATCATCGACATCCTCTTACTCCTCCAACTATAAAGATGTAATGCCTTAAAATTTGCATATTATTGTTCATTGTTCATTGTTCATTTATGATTTTTTGAGATTTATCCTGGATTTTTTGGAATTTATAAATGCAATTTTACTATTTTTTTAGATTTATATAATTAATTTATTCATGAAAAAATGAAGCCAAAAATATGCTAGAAATAATTTTCCTAGGTTCAAAATGTTCCAAAGTATTTTTGAGAATTTTTTTGGAATTCTTGAACTCTATTTGATATTTTCTATAAAGTCATTTGTATTTCTGAAATTATTTTAATTCGAAAATAAATGTAAATTCTCCATTCTCCTTTTTGGGCCAAATGGGCCAAGTTTCCGATGGAATTTCCGGTTTCACTTATACGGAATTTCCGATTCCGCTTCGCTTCCGACGGAAATGGCTCTCCGCTTCGCTTCGCATCGATATTTTTCGTTTCGTTTTGAAAAAAGCTTCGCTTTCGCTTTTCTCCGGAACGGTCGGAAATTCCGTTTCCATTTTCACCCCTAGTTTCAACCTTACCATGAGAGCATCCTCTGGCCATCGACGACGAACTTCAAGGAGGCTAAATCCAGTGCGGAACTAAAAACTTTTGATGGGATGCACACGTCGTAGGTATAATTTTATAGTATTGCACAATAGTTTCGTAACATTATAAGTTCAATATATATATTCGAAATTTGCTAAAAGTATAATACAAATAGTTATAAAGTTTTAAAAATCTCAAACTACTAAAATCAGAATCAATTCAACCAACAAATTTATCTTATTGAAGAGGTAATCCTCTAGAATTTTTCAAATTTTTTAAGGTGCCGGTGCATACCCGGCACCCACCTAGATCCTGCCCATGGCCAAGTCCAAGCGAAGGTTGTCAGCTTCCCTTGCTCCTTGAAAAAGTTGCATAACAACAATATGCCAACCAAATATGTACAAATTTGAAAAATGAAAATTCTGAATATTACTCAATCTAGATATGGAAAAATTGGAATGAGTAATTCTGAAAAATGTGGCATCCACCTTTATATGGTCTTGAAGCTAGATATAGGAAAAATAAGTTCTAACCTAAAACAGAAATGCATTGATAATTTAGAACTAAAATCCTTACAAAAATATCCAATATATGTCTATTCAGAACTAAAATACAAAACTAACATTTCAATTTTCAAAATCACAAACAATCAGAATTTGGAAATAATTATTGTAGGGGAGAACAAGGAGGATCAAGTATAGACAAAATCCTGCAATGCTGAAAAAGAAATCTTTGTATTTGCATGGAAACTAAAGTTCTCCTATATAAATAGGTATATAAACTTAGAGCTAAAATATTTAAAAATTTAAAACATTAATACAAAAATAAAAATAAGTTTTACTTAAAAATATTTTTCAATGTAAAACATAATACATTAAAAATTTAGAGATAAAATCCTTCCGAAAATGCCAGATATATGTATATTCATAACTAAAAGTACAACACCAAAGATCCGAGTTTAGAATAGCTAAAATGATTAGTATTACTCCCTTAGTATCAGTACATTTGTCGACAGTCCATCACGCACACGGACTAAAGAATTACTAAATAGAAGAAAAAGTTAATAAAAAATAACCGTACATAATTCTATTAAATGAGATAGCATAACTATTTAAACTCTTTCAAGGCATTAAAGAAATGGTTGAGTGTGTAAATGTTGCGATAACCATATTCTTTATTCTATCAAATGGAAAATATTTTGAAGCCGATACTTCAAACGCCAAAGACAAATATAATGAAACCGAGGGAGTAAATATATTTAGGTAATCTTGCAGGATTGATGGCTAAGTGTGTCTACTGTGATGATCGGTGCTATTGCACATCGTGCAGGCTTACCAAAAGTAAAATATCAGACAAAGCAAAAAGGAAAATGGAGAAAGAACTTTCTTATTGTGCTTATTTTAACTATATAAATTGTTTTTACTTAAAAAATTAAGTAAAATGTTATTTTTCCATATTTATATCCTCTAACAAAATTCTATAATTATTTTTTCCATATTTCATTTATTTTCTAAAATATTAATTCCCGTACTTGCAAGAATTTAGCCCCTCGAAAAGAAAGAAAGACAGTAGACACGTAGGTGTTGCAGGGAAAGCAAATCCCATGCCCAGATGTGAGCGTCATGCCGGGCCGGGCCGGCCCAGCACTGGCCCATCGTGCTTCGTGCCTGAATAGTGCCGAGCCATGACAGTCCGTTGTGCCTGTCGTGTCGTGCTGAGCCACGAGAGGAAAGGAGGATCGGTCAATGGGGTCACCGTAGTTGGATTGAAAGGGTGGGGTATTTGTGGTGGTCGACGAGGTTGATGAGGAGGGAGGATGAAAGGATGGCGTAGGCGGGGGAGCGTGGTGTCGGGAGAGGCAAAGGGCGGTGGTGTAGCAAGAAAGACAAAAAAGAGTCTACCATAATGTGGATGATAATACGTTCACAACTAGCCAGAAATACAAAGGAGTGACTACCACGACATGGGTGATAGTGCGGCACAACTAGCAAGAAAGACAAAGGAGAGACTACCACGATGAGAGAGAGCGTGAAGAACGAGCGAGCAGCGATATGAGCGGAGAGAGTTAGGCGCGGTGCCAACAGAGGAAAGGGAGAGATGGACTGAGAGAGTGAGAGTGAGCCAGAGAGAGTGACATAGAGAATCGGAGGAAGAGAGGGACTGAGAGAGTGAGAGTGAGACAGAGAGAGTGACATATAGAGTCGGAGGGAGGGAGAGAAAGAATGTGACATGGAGAGTCGGAGAGAGAAGGACTGAGAGAGTGAGAGTGAGCCAGAGAGAGTGAGCTAGAGAGGGAGACATAGAGAGTCGAAGGGAGAGAGAGGGACTGAGAGAGTGAGAGTGAGCCAGAGAGAGTGGCATAGATAGTCGGAGGGAGAGAGGGGGATTTAGAGAGTGATATAGAGAGTGGGAGGGAGAGAGAGTGGCATAGAGAGTGGGAGGGAGAGAGAGTGACATAGAGAGTCAGTGGTGCAACATTCTTCTTTCCTTCCATAGCACAAGCAAGCACGACCTCAAACACCCCAACTAATTCTCCTCTCGAGCATCCTAAATATTTAAGCATCCATAATTTTACTTAATTACTTGAATTTCAAGATTTTATTTTGTTTTCTCCCTTTTTCCTTTTCCTCCCCTTTATTCCATTTCCCCCTTTTCTTCCTTTTTTTTCCCCTTTCCCTCCCTTTTTTTCATTTCCCTCCTTTTTCTCCCCCTTTTCCCCCCCTTCCTCCCACTGGTGCCCACTCTCTCTCTTCGAAGCCTTCTCCCCGCGCCATTGCCTTCCCCACCACCCTCTCCACGAGCCTCCCCACCGCCTCACCAGCGTCTCCCCTTGCCTCCTCACCACCTCGCCTCCCTCCGCTGCCCTCTCCTCACACCCTCACCTCCCTCGCCTCTCTCCGCCACCTCATCTCCCCCCAAGCGGCCATGCGCCCCCATCGTCTCGTCTGCCCCCCACCCTCTTCTCCCCCTCGAGCGGTGCGCCCCGCCCCTTCTCCCCACCAAGTGGCTCGCCCACCCCCTTCTCCCTATGCCGCCCTTGCGCCCTCTGGCCTCCCTCCACCTCTCTTGCCCCCGTCCCCTTTGCCTTTCTCATCCCCGCTACCTTGCCCCCTCCGCCTGCGACCAGGCCCCCGCACCCCTCTGCCTCCCTCGCCCCCTCACCTCCCTAGCCCTCGTTGCCATGGCACAGGCGTGCGGCCATAGCCTCCACGCCGCGCAACGGGCCACGACGCGCAATGGGCCATGATGCCACCATGGCACAGGCGTGCCGCCATGGCAAATTTCTCATTATTTTATTTTGAGAAATTGTTATTGTCTTGTAATGTTATGATTATTTGGGTACATGTTGGAGGGATTAAGCTTGTGACAACGTCGGTGGAAGATGAGAGAGCGGCCAATTCAAAGTCAGTGAAGTCTCCTCCAGGTAGAATACCATTATGTTCTTGGTTCATTTCAATTTTGCACTTTGTGTCATTACGAAGACAAGAATTTTATAGTCCTATTGATGTTCTTGGTCTTCTTATTTCGTTATTTTCTGATGCATCGAGGTTTTTGGTCCTGAAGTGGAAGAGTATGAGGAGATTCAGGGCAGGCCATAAGCACCTAACAGAAGCAATGGGAGAATGCAGAACATTAGTTAGTGTTTTTCCAATGGATATGGTGATGTGGAGGGATATGTCAAAGCATGCACTAGTGTTTGGCTTAGGACTTTCTTAGTGATCTCCTGCTCTTATGCCAAAGACCTAAACTTCAAGTAAGTCATTATTCAGTATTTATTGCACTATTACTATGAAGTTACAAAGCAGTTAAGATTAAAATTAGCTAACCTTCCCTTTCAAATTCCTAAATTGCACAGCACAATCACAGCAGCACAAATTCCTAAGATTTTAGCATGTCATAAAAGAAAATTTTTTTGAAGCATTTTAATTTGTATATGTATTTTTTTTGTAAAATTTTCACAAGTATTCCTCATAAAAGTCATTACAATTCTCCGCAAAAACAACTTGGAGCGAAATCCGGTCCTAAAAACATCAAAACTGATCAAATTTGTGGTAGACGAAATTTCTCGAAATCTCACCCAAATTTTCTGAAATCATTGTAGCAATTTGAAAATTTTCAATTTTTTTATTCCACCGTGATGAAGACATTACTTCTACAGATGCAACCAATACTTCTCTGCGTAGTGTGTAAGTGCAAGGTCCAATCACACGAGCATGTGCACGCCAATTGAATTGTCAAGTAAATTTGTTTTTGGGAGTGAATTTTGTTTCTAATGAGAATATGATACTGCCTGATGCATTTGATTTACTTATCCTCAGAAATCATGGAGAGGACTACAATGAATCAGAATATGAGAAGGAAGGCTACAAGACGAAGAGCCATAAGGAGGATTCAAAGCCTGGCCCAGGCCAACGGCTTCAACTCCTCTCCCTAGCGGCCACCACTTCCACAAGCTCACCGAGCAAACCTAACTCATATGGAAGTCTTCTGAACATGGTGCTGCGCCACCTTGCCAATTGGGCTTCGACCCATGTAATAGGAAGGCCCAGGAGGGATGACTAGGAGGAGTCCATGTCTGGTTGCACCCCCTTAGGTGCCTATTGAAGTTAGGCGAGCTCTCTCATGAGGCTTGGGTTTTGTTAGATTAGTTTTCCACGTGAAACTTTCGTGTTCTTCGCTTGAGTTGGCTAGACCAACAGTAAATAACGCTATTGGAACCCCCAACATTTGTTCTTAATCCATATTCGTAATTTTAGACTGCTTTTGTTTTGTCCTTGCTTATTTTTTCGGTTGCTTTCAGGAATTGATCTTCGTGATCTGGTCAATCGGGTTTTGGCACAGTTGATAACAACTCGGAGCTTGGTTCAGCGATTTCTTAGCGTTAGCCGTGTTTCAGTCAGTAGCTTGGATCGTGAGGGTCGTCTCCACAAATTAAGAGTTATCTATCTCACCGAAAGATTAAGCTTCCATTAGCCTTACCACGCCAAGATTTAGAATCTCGCCCTGCCTAAATCTGAAATGTCGACCGAGATTTCCAAAATCTCGATGAGATTTTGAACCATACTCTGACAGCTCTAAATAAAACTCATTGTATTTATCTTTCCAGAAACTGGACATGTCACCACTACTACAGAATATCTCATCACAGATGCTTCAAAATTATTATCTCAGACGGTTTAGTGAACTACCAGTAGCAAAGTCTTAGTTATAAAAGGGCACATCACAGACGGTTTGAGAACAGTCTGATAGCATCTAGGCACCCCTCAATTTTATTTTTATATTGTTATGGTTTTGGTATTGATGACTAAGTTAGTAATATTCAAAGCCTAAAGAAAGTGAGTGGAACTTATGATGAGATAAGTCGACAACAAGATTAAGGCTTTTGATTTATAATTTATGACTTGGAAAGTGTTCTAAGTCAAATAGCGTAGGTGTTTTGTTTTTGTATAGCTGTCCAAAAGAGGACTTTGCACAAGGAAATAGTTTGTTAGGCAAAGGCAAAACTGCACCACTTGGAGCAAAAGACACTAAATCTTTACCCTCTTGAAAATATACCTTTCACTTCAACAGACCAAAAATTTCCTATCTATATTCTTCATCATTGCAAACCTTGAATCTATTCTTTGTCAAAACTTCCTTTATACATCTGCTTTGATTAAAATATACTCGCTTTCATATCCTCATATTCTGGACAAACATTCCACGAAAATCATCTTAGTCGAAGCTCGCCTATGTATGACGGACTAAAATTTTTGGTCCCAAGATACATGCTTTTTCACTCCTCAAGATGTCGGACCAAAGATGTCCTAGGTTTTCTGTCTCAGCAGACCAAAAGATTTGGTCCGCATTCCTTTTCTGTACAAGTGTTGGTCGGACTAAATCTCGATGTTCTTTTAAATCGAAACCAAAAAAAGAAAGAGGGTATTCTCTATCTTCAAAAGAAGTTTCTACTCTGAAACGGACAAAATATTTGTGCTTAATTTCTTTAAAACCGTTGCTAGATTGAAAAGCCGGGATAATTTATATCTATAATAGAAAAGGTTCTTGGCACAAATCTTACGTGAAGTCCATGCAACACGGACCAAAAATTTGGTCCGAAGTACATGTGTCTTCTCGCCAGTACCTATCTTCTCTAAAGTCCATGTATCACGGACCAAATTTTTGGTCCAAAATACATGTGTCTCTATCCCTGGCAAATTTGTTTCTTAGTCCATATATGACGGACCAAAATTTTGGTCCGCGTACATAGATCTCTATGTCTAAGCAAAATCTTTTGAAAGTCATGTGTAACGGACCAAGTCACTTAGTCCGATACTCATATATATCTCCCGCTTGTATGCCGACCATCTTCTTGATCAACCCATGTATCTGCGGACCAAAATATTTGGTCCGTCGTGAACTCAAAATTTGGTCCGTCATACACATACCCAAGATCGCTAAGCACCGATACATAGTCCATTTGACGTGTGTTTTTCTCGTTGTTTCGACATCCGACACGTCCAACGGCTCATCAGAGCAGTGTAACGCTATATTCACTCAAAATGGCTATATAAGCATTTCCTAAGCCATCTACCTGTTATATACATGAACTCCTTACATTTTGGCATTGACATATAGCTCTCATTCTCAAAAAGGAGTCTGCATGCTTCATTTTCACACAAAATCTTCATACTTCCCTAAGTGTGTAAGCTCCAAGCAAGTGTCTAGTTTTGTGATTTGCATAGTGAACCAAGAGACGTAACTTGTGCGAGGTTTATTACTCTTGGATCTTGGTGATCCTAGACAGCTTGGAGGAAGTAAAGCAGTGTGACTCGTCCAAAGGTGTTTGTGGAAGGCAACTGTGTTTGTGAGAGGTTTGGAACTCACCTCACCGGAGAAGTGAAAGAGTTACCCGAGTGAACACCGAGCTATGCGACTAGCTTTGGAGAAGTGAACTTGGAAGAAGTGCTTCAACGTGGATTAGGAGTGCGGCTCAACCACGGGATAAATTCTTTGTCTCTCCAAGATCTTCTCTTTATTGCTTTACTGTATTTGTTTGTTGCTTGATATCCGCTTTACTCTTGCTATAAGTTTCTCTCGTTAAAATAAGTTAGTAAATTAAAATTGCAAGAATTTGTGAAATTGCCTATTCACCCCCTCTAGGCCATATCGATCCTACAAGTGGTATCGAGCATTGGTTTACCTTGTTTAGCTTAACTAGCTTTGGTAAATGGTCGAGGAAATGGTTCTCTCATCGTTAGTATTGGTAGAGTACACTGTTTTGATGGCACAAACTATGCTTATTGGAAGATCGAATGAGATGTTATTTAGAAGTATCGGGTATGATGTGTGGAGGGTTACAGAGAAACCTATGCCTCCTCGTGTCATACACCAAGGGCAATCTGATATGGAGAACCCACTCGGGTGAAATTCAAAATATGCAATATGATGCCCAAGCTAGAAATGCCATATTTTCTTGTCTTAGCTTAGAAGTCTTTGATAGAGTAAGTAATCTTACTTCGCATATGATATATGGACAACATTACAAGAAATTCATGAAGGTACCTCGATGTAAAAGAAGAAAAATACTATGTTGTTAGGGAAAAATTTGATCAATTCAAAATGCTTCCTCAAGAAAATGCAAATGATATGTTCTCTAGGCTAAATCCCATTGTAAATGAACTAAAAGGCCTAGGTACCAAAATTTCAGATGTTGAAGTGTGCGGGAAGATGATCGAGTGCTTCCAAGATCATATCACAGCTTGATCACTTATCTATCCAATAGTGGTGATCTCAAAAGGCTTACTCCAACCGAACTCTCGGGCAAAATATCGCTCATGAGCTCACCTTGGTGATGAAGATGCACCAAGAAAGAAATCCATCGCGTTAAAGGCAAAAGAAGTTGTTCAAGATTCATCTCAAGAAGATGATGATGAGTCAAGTGAAGATGAAGATGAAGATGTGAGGAAGTTAGCTCTACTCATGAGAAGAGCAAACAAACTCATGAGAAGGGTCAATTTTAAAG
This sequence comes from Otatea glauca, assembly GCA_036346275.1. Classification (NCBI taxonomy): domain Eukaryota; kingdom Viridiplantae; phylum Streptophyta; class Magnoliopsida; order Poales; family Poaceae; genus Otatea; species Otatea glauca. Next base: position 19,487,059 of record CM070713.1, read on the forward strand.
ACAGAGAAAGGTCAAACTCTTACTCAAAGAAAAATCATTTTTCTAATGTTGTATGTTTTGATTGCAATGAAAAGGGACACATAGCTGCTCGGTGTCCAAACAAAATCAAAAAGAAGAGCAAGTACAAGAATAAGGACGACGAGGATGAAGAAAAGACTCATGAAAAATCAAGGAAGAAGTTTTTCAAGAAGAGCTACTCTAAGAGATTTATGAAGAAAGGAAAAGGAGAGGCTCACATAGGAGAATGGATCACCGACGATGAAAGTGAAAGTGAAGACTCATCCTCAGAAGAAGAAAGTCCAAAGTCAAAGGGGCTAGCTGGACTCGCTAGATGAGTCAACTCCACCGCCACCATTATTCCCTCTCTGCCTTATGGCAAGATCGGATGAGGAAAAGGTGAGTGACTCTCCTTCTTATGACGAGTTGGTAGAACTAGTTGAAGAACTAAATAATGCCTTGCATGATAAAACAATTTCAACTAGAACTCTTAAGAAGACTATCTCTAGCTTGCTTAATGATCAAAGGATGCTTACAGACAAGTATGAAAACCTTATGCATGAACATAAAAAGTCTGTACAAATTCATGATGACCTTGTTGCAAGTCATGCTTTGCTTGTTAAGAATTATGAAGACTTGCAAATCAATTACTGTGAACTAGAAATTGAAAATGAAATGATGTCTAACAAATCCAGTCATGTCTCTTCAAGTAATACATCTGTTTCAAGTGGCTCTTCATTCTTAACTTGTGGCTCTTCTGATGCTTGCAAAGAAAATTGCAAATATGCTTCTTGTGTTAAGAAGCTTGAAGTTGAAAATAAAGATCTAAAAGCTCAGATAGCCACATTTGATAAAGGCTTAGAAAAATGTTTTCTGGAAGTGCTACTCTTGACAAAATTCTTGTTGAACAAAGACCAAACTTGGGCAAAAGGGCTTGGGTTACAAACCCGTCATTTCGCCAAATAAAAATGGGCAGTCACGTTACACAAGCTTTTGTCAAGAAAAACACTCATTGTTATTATTGTCATAAATCAAACCATGAATCCAAAATTGCTATCTTGCAAATGTTTCTCATACCAAAAGGGATTGCATGGTAGATGCCCATTACATGCTATTTAAAGATTTGAGGGCAAAACAAATGTGAAATATGTAGGTCCCTCAAATTTAAATAAGAAGCTTAAAGTCAGATGGGTACCTAAGGCCATGTTGACAAACCCTTTCAAACCTAAGATGGCTGTAACTAACATCAAAGGACCCAAAAATATTTGGGTACCTAAAGTGAAGAAATGAACTTGTAGGTAAATTATAAGAGTGGAGGCGACATTGGGTCATTGACATGGTGCACTCAACACATGACCGGTACCTCAAGAATGTTCACCTCAATTGAAGGAGAAAGTGATCCAAGTCACAAAATCACCTTTGGAGATAACAGAAAAAGAAAGGTAAAAGGTCTTGGTAAGATTGCCATATCAAATGATCACTCTATTGACAATGTTCTTCTCGTTGATTCCTTAAACTTCAATTTATTGTCCGTTGCTCAATTGTGTGATCTTGGATTTCATTGTAACTTCACTTCGATGGGGTAATCAGTATTTGATAAAAATGAAAACTTATATTCAAAGGATTCAGATTTCAAAATCTCTATTTAGTAGATTTCAAATCTAACTCCTCATGTATCTCAACCTGCTCATTAGCTAAAGTCTCCCTCGATGGCTTTGGCACAGCGTTTAGGGCATGTAGGTATGTCTAACCTAAAGAAGCTTTTCAAAAATGAGCTTGTGGTGGGTTTGAAAGATGTTAAATTTGAAAAGAATAAGCTATGTAGTGCTTGTCAAGCAGGCAAACAAGTAGCTAATTCTCATCCAATTAAAAGTATCATGTCCACCACTAGACCACTTGAGCTTCTGCATATGGATGTGTTTGGTCCCACCTCATATGCCAAAGATCGGTGGTAACTCTTATTGCTTAGTAATAGTTGATGACTTTTCCAGATTTACTTGGGTATTCTTTCGCCAAACAAAAGTGAAGTTGGAAAATCTTCAAAACTTTTGCAAAAAGGCTCAAAATGAATTTGATTGTCCCATCAAGAAAATAAGAAGTGACAATGGATCTGAGTTCGTTAACACAAATATTATTGAATACTGGTGATGAATTAGGAATTAAGCATGAACTCTCTGCAACTTATACCCCCCAGCAAAATGGAGTAGTTGAAAGGAAAAATCGAACTTTGATTGAAATGGCTAGATCTATGCTAGATGAATATGAAACCTCTGATGCTTTTTGGGCTGAAGCAATTAATACTGCTTGTCATGTCATAATGCACTATATCTTCATAGATTGCTTAAGAAAACTCCTTATGAACTCTTGGTAGGAAGAAGACCAAATGTATCATATTTTCGTGTGTTCGGTTGTAAAGTTTATATCTATAAAAAGAGAACTCATTTGGGAAAATTTCAAACTAGATGTGACCCTGGCTTCATGCTAGGATATTCCTCTAAATCCAAAGCATATAGAGTCTTTAATAATACCACTAGACTGGTAGAAGAAACTTATGATGTAAAGTTTGATGAATCTAATGGCTCACAAGGTGAGCATGAGAATTTAGATGATGTAGGAGACGATGGCTTGGCACAAGCAATGAAGAAGATGGAAGTGGGAGATATTCGACCAAAAGAAGACAAGGATGAACTTCCCACTCAATCAATAGTGCCTCATGATGGAACACAAGAGGAAGAAGAAGATGAAAAAAAGCAAGATGAAAATGGAGTGGTGATAAGGAATAAAGCCAGACTAGTAGCTCAAGGATTTACTCAAATAGAAGGACTGGACTATGGAGAGACCTATGCCCCAGTGGCTCGTCTTGAAGCAATTCGGTTCCTTCTTGCCTTTGCTACTCATTTTAATATCACTCTTTTTCAAATGGATGTAAAAAGTGCATTTCTAAATGGATTCATTGATGAAACTGTCTATGTTGAACAACCACCTGGGTTTGAAGATCCAAATTTGCCAAACCACGTGTATAAATTATCTAAGGCTCTGTATGGTCTAAAACAAGCTCCTAGAGCTTGGTATGAACGCCTTAGAGATTTTCTACTCAATAAAGACTTCAAAACTGGAAAGGTTGATCCAACATTGTTTTTAAAAGACATCAATGGAACATTAATGATTTGTCAAATATATGTTGATGATATTATCTTTGGTGTACTAATACTTCTCTTTGTAAAGAATTTGGTGATATGATGGCCAAAGAGTTCGAGATGTCTATGATTGGGGAACTATCATTCTTTCTGGGATTTCAAATCAAGCAGCTAAAGGAAGGAACCTTTATTTCGCAAGAAAAGTATACTAAGGATCTTCTCAAACGCTTCACAATGGAAGAATGCAAGATCATAAAGACTCCCATGGTTACTAATACACATCTTGATCAAGATGTGGGAGGTAAGTCTGTAGATCGAAGCTTTTTAGATCCATGATAGGCTCTTTACTATACTTGACAAAGATCTAGGCCTGATATCATGTTTAGTGTGTGTATGTGTGCTAGATTTCAAGTCGCTCCTAAAGAAATTCACTTGAGTGTTTGTAAAAGAATATTTAGATATCTTAAATTTACTTCTAATATTGGTTTATGGTACCCCAAAGGTGCTCCTTTGAGCTTCTAGGCTACTCAGATTCGATTATGCGGATGCAAGATTGATCGTAAGAGCACCTCGTGGAGCCGTCATTTGCTTGGAAGGTCTTTAGTTTCTTGGTTTTCTAAAAGCAAAATTCAAGAGCACTATCCACCGCCGGCCGAATATGTGGCTGCTGGAAGTTCTTTGTGCTCAAATCTTATTCATCAAACAAACATTTTTGGATTTTGGTATAAAATTTGATAATGTACCTCTGTTATGTGATAATGAAAGTGCAGTGAAAATAGCAAACAATCCGGTCCAACACTCGAACTAAGCATATAGAAATTAGACATCACTTTATCCGTGATCATGTTGCTAAAGGAAATATTATGCTTAGTCATGTAAGAACCGAGGACCAATTGGTGATATTTTCACTAAGCCGCTTGATGAGGCCAAATTTTCAAAATTAAGAAATGAACTGAATATCATTGCTTTTTCAAATATTGCTCGATAATGTTTGACTAAGGGGAGCACTTTTGTTTACCATATATATCCTAATGCTCATTTCCTTGATTTCTTACCCCACTTTGCATAATTTTCTCAAAATATCGCTTCGCTTTCCGTAACTCCCGCTTTTTCCGTATCGCCTCTAACTTCAAAGTCGCTGGATTTTGTTGCATTTACTTTTTTCTCATCTCAATGGCTATAAAAGGCGTACTGAGACCCCGAATCCTCAACTTATCTCTTCTCTCTTCGTTCTAAACTAAGCTCTTCATCATGCCGAAAAGACCCTTCAACGATGATCGGTCGACCCGAGCTCGCAGAACTCGGAAGGAGTTCGATCGTGTTCTAGAAGAGCTAATCAAGAAAGGGCTGCTGCGAGACAAAGTGAGGCAAGAGATGCTTTTCTTGAAGCCTTCCCACTGTCCGGGGCCGAGCCGCGCTCATAGAAGCTTTAGGGCGCGCGCGTAGGGGAGGAAACTAGTCCCTGTTCCTGTCTTGTCCCATATCATCTTTGTAAGCCGGGACAATGTTTATAAATAAATAAAAAGTTTGGTGTTCTGAAAATACTCTCTGGATCTTGTATGTTTTCTAAATTGAATGGCTATTCATACGTGTACGTCGCTAAACATAACTTCGACTAGTCGCTCAAAACATTCATTGGTATCTTTCGCGCTCTAGTTCGATGGATCAACGCTTCGACTACACGATATGGATAAAATTATAATAACTCTTTGAATTTTTTTAAAAAAATGTGTGTTGCTATAAGACTCATCTTTCCATGATCATCCTTTTCTAATCAAAATTTTAAAGGAAGCGAAAAATCTTCATTTGCCTTTTTCAAAGAAAGTGTCCATATCAAAGTACTTGAGTTCTTCGATAAGCTTGGTTTAAAGAAATACTTAAGCTTACTTGATTATTAAACTCAAACAATACTAAAGCTCTTTGTTTAATTGATTTTGGTTGATAATCTTAGATATATCTTTTATCTTTAAAATATTGAAATATAGACATGATGCAAACGAGAACAACTAAAAGATACGTGTTCTGCTGGATCGGACTAATCTCAAAATAATCGACAATGCTCACGGACTAAATTTTTTTGGTCCGTCGATAATAGGAGCTTTGGTCCTAATACCAAGCGGACTAAATCGTCCAGCCGAGTACAAAACTTTTGGTCCGACCCAAAGTGCAATCTGTCCATATTCTTTTAATAGTCAAATCGCTTTATGTTTAAATACCTCTAAGTCTAAACTCTTATCTAAACTCAAACAATTTGCACCAAGCTTAAATAAATTTCCTTGTTCTCCTCTCAAGTTTTCAAAAGCTGTTCAGCATCTTACCTATTGCTTTAGGTCTTACCTATTGCTATCCTGTCCTTATCTCTTTAGGACTCTCTGTACCTGCTCAAACAGACTTTAAAATGTAAGGGTCCCATCGCTCTGTTCCTCTTCAACCACCCTGGTTAAAAGGTGTCAGTTTCCAAGGCTTTTACTTCTGCCAATGCATTCAATGCAGTAACTTCTTCCATCAAAAACCTCCTTGTTATTGCCTTGCTTGCGCAAAAACTTCTCTAAACCAGAAGTTTCCTTCTTCTCTTCACCGAAGCAAATCCTGATCGGATCTTGGCAACGGTGATCGCTCAACCTTGTGCGCAAAGAATCTCCTTCAAACTCAGAAGTTCTTTAGAACTTCTCTTTGTCTCGTTTTTTAAAAACTTAGACCTAGTGCTTAGATTTAGTTCTTCCTTTTAGGTCTGTTCTTTTGTTTGAAGAGAGCCTGGTCCTGAGTCTGAGCAATTAGTCCGTGTTTAAGTCAGAAAGCAAAAATGAGGTCAAAAAATCCTGACAAAAGGGGCTTGTTTGGAAAAATCTTTGATAAAGTTAAGAGTAAAAAGCAAAGAAGATCTAGTTCATCTTCTGAAACAAATATGCCTGAACAACCTCAAGGACCGCTTATAATCCACGATGTTCATAATGCTTTGTCGACCAAACCGCAAAATAGTGACCTCTCATCCAAGAAAAGGAAAGCGGATAGTTGACTCAATCATCCTCTGAGGATATTCCCTATGAACCCGACAGTGAATCATCCTCAGAAAGCACGGAACTGATCTCTGAGATTGATGTTCTTAGTAGTGAAGAACTGGGAAAACTTAATTCTAAGAAGTTAAGAGCAGTTCGGTTGGTCAGTGAAAAGGTCTGGTTCCCTGAGTCAAGGCCAGTCCGAGGTGAAAACTTTGTGTCTCTTTTACACAAAAACATTTTCCATGCCTATCTAAACAGAAGAGATGGAAAAGGAAAGCCGATTTCTGCTCTGTCAAATCACCAATATATAGATTGGGATCAAGTGAACAATATCATTGGATCATCTGGGTTGTATGATTGCATAAACTCCACTCCTGGACTAGTAGGAATCATGTCAAATAAAACAATTCCATGGAGTGTTTCAAGGACTTTAGAGTTTTATGCTTCTCTTCTAGTGAACAAACAAAGGAAATATATCATGTTCACTATAAATGGAAAAATGAGGAAAATCAGATCATCCCAGTTTGAATCAGCAATAGGAGCTTCTAGTCCTCAGGCAAATAGGACAAGGATCTTTGAAAAGATGTATCCACATCAAAGGTGGAGACAAAGTGGGAACTTGCCAGATTTACAAGTGTCGGGCATATATACAAAGATACCTCAAGTAAGGATTTTAATCCAAATAGGGTGTCTTGTCCATGCAAGAAGCCAAGGTTCGCTCTTGATATTAAGACACTCTATATATCCCAAGTCCGGATATAAAGAAGGAATCACCTCGCTTTAGCTTGGTTGCTACACCTAATTCATCAAGACACCTATAGATCTAGCTGATTATTTTTTTGGACAGATGGAGGAAGCCATCTATAAAAGGTTCAAGACTCTCGCTTTTGCCCGCTTAATCACGGGTGTATTGTTGGCTCAAGGCATTATTTCTCAAGATGACCTAAATAAAGAATTCAAATGCTTTCAAGAAATACAAGATGCATCAGACTCTTTGGACAAAATCTAAGGATTTCGGCTCCTTCAAAGAGTGGTAGAGAATCAACCATTTGAACCCAAGAAGAAAGTGCGAGAAAGGATTGAGGTGAAAATGAGTTTGATGAAATAGTGCTAGAAGTGTTTCCCAAGCACAACAAAGTGATTTTTGGCATCACCCTATGGAAGCTATCATCAAGAGTATGAAAGTCATCATATGTCCGATCGAGCGAAATGACAGAGAACCTAGTGTTCAAAAGGAAAAGGGAAGACACCGAGCCACCATCTCAAGAAGCAATCAAGTAATTTATGGAAGTGAATCATGGAACACAGATGATGTCGCTACTCAAAGCTTTCAAGCTCAGCTTGATAAAACCTTAGATGAAGAACATCAAATTTATCAACTTCAAGAAGCAATGCAGCAGCAAGGTTCACTAAGCGCAGAGTTTCGCATCAGAGCAAACGAAATGAAGCTAGAGGGTCCGTATGCCATCTGAAGTACCCCAACCATATAAACTGTCTATCCTTCAACTTCACTCATCCCGAGCATGATCAAAGGAATACATTTCTGGTTGGGAAAGCTTGTTTGACTATCAAGACTCCAACTCATCCTCTCTCAAGTATGATGAACAAGGACAAACGACACATTTCAGCTCAAGAAAACATCTTTGAAACTCAGCCCTCCTGGTTCTCCAACTTTGAGCAACAATACTATGCCGATCAAAGGGATTTCAAGCTAGATACATGGAAGATCGAATCTGACAGCTCACAGGCATGAGGAAGAAATGAAATTCTTTAATGAAGCCATGTCAAGATTTGACCACCTAAGCAAAAATCAAGAAGATCTTAGACAAGATGTCCAATGATGGATATCGCTCAAAATCGATCAAGGACAGATTGTATGACATGAACAAGAAAATGGATGATCGACAAGAAACCGAGAAATCAGTTGACGCCGAAAGTATATCACATAAAAGTGATCACTTGTGGATGAGACATCAATTAGATCATCCGTCGAATTCATCAAGATGCCCCGCTCGACTATACTCGTTTGGCACATAATGTCACATATGATGTGGGCGACGCCCTTCTTTGAGACTCAAATATGAGCGATTCTTTGGACCAGATTCAGTCAGATCTTCAACTGTTGGTTATCCAGCCAGGAGAACCAGACTATCCAAGTTGGCATGATCGAGCTATGTCTCAAGGGCCAGATAATCCAAGCCAAGAAGATACTGATGAACAACCTGCCTCTCCACCAAAGAAAAGCAAAGCTCAGGGCCAGCTCAAAAGACTCTTTTCAAGGCGAAAGTAGGGGCCCCTTTTTGGCTATTGATGCCAAAGGGGGAGAGAAGATCTTAGTTTTCCTCTATAGGCTACGCTGGCTTATCTATATGAATATTATGAGTATTTGTTTGAGTATTTGTTCTGAGTATTAATTATTTTGTGCTATGTTTATGGTGTGATTGGTTCAACTGTCTAGATAACATGCTCAGATTCTCTACTTTAATATGAATGCTTTCATTAAGGGGAGCAAATTCACTCTCTATCTCTCACAAGATTTCCACTAACTCTGCTTTGCGAATATATACGATATTACTAACTAAAAGGTATGTTGTCATCAATTACCAAAAGGGGAGATTGATAGCATCTAGGCACCCTCAATTTTATTTTTATATTGTTATGGTTTTGGTATTGATGACTAAGTTAGTAATATTCAAAGCCTAAAGAAAGTGAGTGGAACTTATGATGAGATAAGTCGGGACAACAAGATTAAGGCTTTTGATTTATAATTTATGACTTGGAAAGTGTTCTAAGTCAAATAGCGTAGGTGTTTTGTTTTTGTATAGCTGTCCAAAAGAGGGACTTTGCACAAGGAAATAGTTTGTTAGGCAAAGGCAAAACTGCACCACTTGGAGCAAAAGACACTAAATCTTTACCCTCTTGAAAATATACCTTTCAGTTCAACAGCACCAAAAATTTCCTATCTATATTCTTCATCATTGCAAACCTTGAATCTATTCTTTGTCAAAACTTCCTTTATACATCTGTTTTCGATTAAAATATACTCGCTTTCATATCCTCATATTCTGGACAAACATTCCTGAAAATCATCTTAGTCGAAGCTCGCCTATGTATGACGGACTAAAATTTTTGGTCCAAGATACATGCTTTTTCACTCCTCGATGTCGGACCAAAGATGTCCTAGGTTTTCTGTTCTCAGCAGACCAAAAGATTTGGTCCGCATTCCTTTCCTGTACAAGTGTTGGTCGGACTAAATCTCGATGTTCTTTTAAATCGAAACCAAAAAAAGAAAGAGGGTATTCTCTATCTTCAAAAGAAGTTTCTACTCGAAACGGACAAAATATTTGTGCTTAATTTCTTTAAAACCGTTGCTAGATTGAAAAGCCGTGATAATTTATATCTATAATAGAAAAAGGTTCTTGGCACAAATCTTCTGTGAAGTCCATGCAACACGGACCAAAAATTTGGTCCAAGTACATGTGTCTTCTCGCAAGACCTATCTTCTCTAAAGTCCATGTATCACGGACCAAATTTTTGGTCCAAAATACATGTGTCTCTATCCTCGCAAATTTGTTTCTTAGTCCATATATGACGGACCAAAATTTTGGTCCGCGTATATAGATCTCTATGTCTAAGCAAAATCTTTTGAAAGTCATGTGTAACGGACCAAGTCACTTAGTCCGATACTCATATATATCTCCCATTGTATGCGGACCATCTTCTTGATCAACCCATGTATGCGGACCAAAATATTTGGTCCGTCGTGAACTCAAAATTTGGTCCGTCATACACATACCCAAGATCGCTAAGCATCGATACATAGTCCATTTGACGTGTGTTTTTCTCGTTGTTTCGACATCCGACACGCCCAACGGCCATCAGTAGCAGTGTAACGGCTATATTCACTCAAAATGGCTATATAAGCATTTCCTAAGCCATCTACCTGTTATATACATGAACTCCTTACATTTTGGCATTGACATATAGCTCTCATTCTCAAAAGGAGTCTGTGCTTCATTTTCACACAAAAATCTTCATACTTCCCTAAGTGTAAGCTCCAAGCAAGTGTCTAGTTTTGTGATTTGCATAGTGAACCAAGAGACGAACTTGTGCGAGGTTTATTACTCTTGGATCTTGGTGATCCTAGACGGCTTGGAGGAAGTAAAACAGTGTGACTGTCCAAAGGTGTTTGTGGAAGGCAACTGTGTTTGTGAGAGGTTTGGAACTCACCTCACTGGAGAAGTGAAAGAGTTACCCGAGTGAACACGAGCTATCTGCTACTAGCTTTGGAGAAGTGAACTTGGAAGAAGTGCTTCAACGTGGATTAGGAGTGCGGCTCAACCACGGGATAAATTCTTTGTCTCTCCAGTATCTTTCTCTTTATTGCTTTCGCTGTATTTGTTTGTTGCTTGATATCTGCTTTACTCTTGCTATAAGTTTCTCTCGTTAAAATAAGTTAGTAAATTAAAATTGCAAGAATTTGTGAAATTGCCTATTCACCCCCCTCTAGGCCATATCGATCCTACACAGTCTGAGAAAATTGTCATCACAGACACCACAAACGGTTTTTGTTTATAACCGTGTGTGATATAATATACATCACAAACGGTTCTTATTTAGAACAGTCTGTGATGTATAAAGCAAGAAAGGAATATGAAATCAATATTTCTCAAGAGATGGCTACATTTCATACATAACATTAACGCTATGAATGGTTGATCAGGTAATAACGTGCAATTCAGAGAACAATGCAATCATGGATCGCATTAAGCACTTCTAACAAGACTGTTAGGAATGGCAACTTAGAACATATTGGATTTCAGGCTAAATATCATTAGTGTGTCTGGTTGCATCTTGAGGCCAGAATCTCGATTCAGATTACTGTGTTTTTCGATTCAATGGATCCTGCATCAGATGTCTCTCCCTCCCTCCAACCCATCCCTTCTATATATATAATAAGAATTAGCCTCAGAAAGAAATAATTCATAATATAATAAGAATTAGCCTAGAAAGAAATAATTCATAGGCTTTAGCAGAGTTTTGTTTGTACTAAGTGAGCATGAATATAACCTGAAGAGTCCACCTTAATTTTGAAACATTCAGCCGACCTTTTTTAGAGCAACAATTCCCAAAGATACTCTATTACAGATAAATAGCAAAGGCTAAATAATTTAACCAATCAAATATCAGATTGCTTGAAACAAAACAATCAAAACTATTCTAGACCTTAATTTACCATGTCATACAATTATTGTGAGACTGAAGTGCGCTAGTACCTTTATCAAAAGCCTTTCTAGAAGAGTATTTGGTCTTCAAACGAGCTGCAAGCACAGCCTGATATTTGTTGACTTTCTCTTCATGCTCTAGGACTTTTGCTTCCCTATTCAGAGTAATCCGAGGTAACGAGGGCATATGAATTCATGAAATATATGTGTGATGTTAAAGCTGAACTTTCAGCCCAGAAAGATAAAAAAAAATCCTCTTGCAACATCTACAATTAACAGCAACTGTGAATTGCCAATAATTCCAACTTCCAAGCAATCATTCTAGCACATCCACCAAGGACTGCACCTCGTCCAAGTCAAAGACAAGCAAAAGGCCAACACTTTCAACTCAAGACAACACAGGACAGTGCGCTTGCTTCTTACACTAGAACCGCTTACTAATGGAGATACATTAGGAAACTCATAATTCTTGGCGGCAATAGCTCAAACACAAAGCACGCATTGGAGAAACCAGAAACAGTAGGGAAAAGGGAGAGGAGGGGCATGCGAGTGGACATTACGAGTTCTCCTCCAACGGAGGCCATGGCCTGGCCTCCTACTCGACGGCCACGGGTCTTGCCTAGAGGTGGGCACTCGGATCAGGCTTTTTTGTACCGGCCCGAGACACTACGGGCATGGCCAGGCCCAAAGCTCAGTCCGGCACGTAGTGGGCCGTGCCGTGCTGGCACAGGACTGTAGCTCGGGCCGTGTCGGGCCCGAGAATCGAGCACGATGGACGGCACGTCCGGCACGGCATTTTGGGCTGAGTCTGTGCCGGCATAGCACGCCGGCGGCACGCAGGCACGGAGGGCACGACGCCACTGCCGCGGGCCACGGTAGCCCGCGGCCAGCACACGCTTTGGCTCCGGAACGCCACAGGTTGACGAGAAGATGTAGTCGCAGAGCATGTCTGCGACGTTGCGGTAGCGACGGAGGGCGAAGAGCGCGCGCCTGGATCTCCAGCGCCGCCTCCATGTGCGGCGACATCTGCAGCGCCGCGCGCAACAGGCTGAGTGCCGCCGCCGCCGATTCGTCCCGCTCTCGTTGTCCTCCGCCGCCATGGTGAGAGCTGCCCACCTGCAGTGATTGCAGAGGCCGAGTGCCGCCTGGGGGGAAGAAGGAGGCAGCAGGCGCGCTGCTTGCTGGGAAGAAGGGGGCGGGGTGCACCGCCTGGGGGAGAAGGGGCCGACGGGTGCACACCCGGTGGGAAGAAGGGGGCGGGGGTGCATCGCTTGGGGAGAGAAGGGGGAGGCTGGAGAGCTTAGTACTAGGAGGAGGTTGGGTCATGGCAGCCGATGAGGGCAGCGTCGGAAGGGGGAGTCGGCCGGAGCAAATGGGGAATGGAGAGAGAGCCTTGAGGAGGAGAGAAAAAATGAGAGGAGGGATAACTTGATAAGGATGGCCAGAGGAAGAAAAGAAAAGAAGGAGAGGAAGAAGAAGAAAGGAGGGGAAAAAGAAAAAGAGAAAAAGAAGAGGGGGAAAGAAAAAGAAGAAAAAAAGACAAGAATAAAAAAATTCATTTCGAGTAAATATTTTTTTCTTTTTTAGGCAAATTAAACCCATTAATAAAGTTTTATCAGAAATTAGATTAAATTTGTTATACCAACAAATGTAGATACCAATTTTTCAGTTTGTTATTCAAAGGTGGTCATCTATATTTTCTCTATGATCTTGGTTTGACAACCACTTTCTAGGCGAAATGGAAAAAAAGGGGGCATGGAAAGGGAGAATGGAAAAAAAGGAGAAAACAAAAGAAAATCATAAAATTCAAGTAATTAAGTAAAATTATGGACACTTAAATATTTGGGATGCTCGAGATGAGAACTAGTTTGGGAGTTTGAGGGCGTGCTTGCTTATGCTATAGAGGGGAAGAAGAATGTTGCACCACCGACTCTCTATGTCACTCTCTCCCTATAACTCTCTATGTCACACTCTCTAGCTCACCCCCTCTCACTCACTCTCACTCTCTCAGTCCCTCTCTCTCCCTCCGACTCTCTATATTACTCTCTCCCTCCGACTCTTTATGTCACTCTCTCTGACTCACTCTCACTTTCTCAGTCCCTCTCTATCCCTTCGACTCTCTATGCCACTCTCTCTAGCTCACTCTCACTCTCTCAATTCCTCTCTCCCTCTCCTCGGTCGGCACCGCGCCTAGCTCTCTCCACTCCTATCGCTGCTCGCTCGCTCATCGCTCTCTCTCTCTCTCGTCGTGGTAGCCTCTCTTTTGTCTTTCTTGCTAGTTGTGCCGCACTATCACCTACATCGTGGTAGCCTCTCTTTTGTCTTTCTCGCTAGTTATACCACACTATCACCCATGTCATGGTAGCCTCTCATTGTCTTTCTCACTATGCCACTGCCCTCTGACTCCCCAGACACCACGCTCCCCGTCTCCGCCATCCTCTCGTCCTCCTTCCTCATCAACCCCATCAACCACCACAGATGCCCCACCATTTCAATCCAACTTCGGTGACCCCATCGACCGATGCTCTTTTCCTCTCATAAGAATAGTGCTAATGGGCTAGGCCTAGGCCGACACATCACAAAGCAGGCACAAAGCGCAAATAGGCTGTACCTGGCCTCGCCGAAGGCATACCGGGCCAGCATGGCACGGTGGGCACGACGAGCCATCGCAGCCCGACACGGTTCAGGCATGAAGCACGATGGACCCGTGCTGGACTGACCCGGTCCGGCACGACACCCACATCTTGTCTTGCCTCTTACGTGGGGAGAGATCAGAAACCCTAGGTGTTTAGTGAGCTGAGCGGCGAGACGAATGGAGGTTATGACTTGAGAGCGAGAGAGGGAGGCGGTACCTTAGTTGGGTGATGCTCCCACCACGAGATGTAGACCATGGCCGGTGTTGCTCCCAGCAACAGAGCACCGGCAGTGTGGGACAGTGGGGAGGATGGCTTTTGGAAGGCTGGCAGGGAGTACGGGCGGCCATCCCACCACCTGCTTAGGGCAGCCTTGGGGGGCGGGCTGAGGGTGAGCGCGGCGGCAACGCCGAGTGAACTGTCACGGTCATGTCGGGGTGGAGGAGGTGCGGCTCATGCGGGAGGCTATGATTTGGGAGACTAGGGCCTACCTCTCTGCCCGAGCTCATCCTTAATAGTGTTGTGATCGGTTTTAGTTCAAACCCATCCGTAATATAATAGGTACCACATATGGCATTAATAAAAACCATCAATAATGTAAATTAATATCATAGACTTTTTTTTTTATCTAAAATCATCAGTAATGTCTAAAATAGACTTCAATTATCACAGACAGTTTTAGAAAAACGTTTGTGATTATATATAACACAGACGATTTTTCAAAACCGTCTGCAGTGAGATGTCTAATATAAGACTTTATGTGGTAGTGTACTCAGATTAATCCTAATGATAGAGTATGGGCTTGATGACTAAAGGTGAGCACTTGGGCCGTGCTTTTGTGGGCTGGCCTGAGGCACGGCAGCATGGCCTGGTCCAAAGCACGGCCCCACACGAAGTGGGCCATGCCGGGCTAGTATGTTACTGTTCCTCAGGCGTGCCGGGCCCAGGAACTGGGCAAGATGGGCGGCACGGCCCGGCAAGGCCATTTGGGCCGTGCCCATGTTGGCCCAGTATGGTGGCAGCACGGTGGCACTACCGCGGGCCCGCGGTAGGGCATGACGACCCAAGACAAGGCACATTCGCCACGGTAGGGGTACGGGAGAGGGACCAGGGGTTACTTACAGTGGTCACCGTGTCACTGTAGCGTCTCGCCATGCCGCCTCAACCCGAGCCGTGCCCAATTCGCATGTGTCTAAGGAGGCCGCCATCTGCCTTGCCCATGTCGGGCGCTAGCTCCTCGCTGTGCCGCTTGCCCGTGGCCGGTGAGGCCGCCGTTCGCCTTGGCCGTGCCTGGCACTAGCACCTTACCGGCCCGCCTGCCCGCTCATGCTGGCTGCAACTCTGGCGCCACCTGAGCCGGCCAGCCCTTCGAGCCTCATTTGCGCACCGGTGAACTGAACCATAGCTGCACTCAGACAGATGAGTGCCAGAGAGCCAAAATGGGTAGGTGATGGCGATGTTCCCTCACGTCGTCGCGCGCGCAGGATGATGTTGTGTTTATATCGTCAGTGGTGGAGCTAGCTAAGACCGTGACTAGTACGAGCATGGCTGAGGAAAATAAGGTAACAGGAAGGGGAAATGGAGGCATCCTGCAACGTAGACACCGAAGAGGCTCAAAAGACAGCCATTAAAGCTAGTCGGATTTGAATTTGATCTGGTCTTGATGGTGTAGTCTATGACTTGAACATCTTTAGTCTACAGGAGTGCGGGTGACCTTGACAATAGTGCAGTCTTCCACTGACATGTGGATATGTTGGCTGTTCACCAATTTCAAATTCTCCACTTCCAATTTCGTACAGGAGTAGAATGTCATGGCCTGTTAAATAAAAAAATAGTTGATTTGTAAGAAGAAAATAAATACCAAGGTTGCTGAATTAGAATATGCATGATAAAAATATTGGAAAGCATACAAACCGTTGGAGCTTCTGTTTATGGCTGAAAAAAAGGGAAAAATCCATATTAGAAAGCTTCCCAAAAATAAATGAAAGAAAAGATAATTATGGTTTATGAAACATGACACTAAAGGGTGCTCATTTGTTTGGACATAGTTGTAGTTAAACTTTTAAAACTTTGACTAATAATATCTTTTTAAAAATTTAAATTGGATACGTGAAAATCATGTGTAGATTTGTCTCAAAAAGTCCTTTTATAATATTATAATTTTACTAGGTTTTATAAACATATCATAATAGAAATGAGTGGTAAAGCTGTGTTTTAGAAACCATGTCGATGTTCAAAACAATAATTATTTGTGACTAGAGGAGTACTTATTAGTGAATTATTAACTTCCTTCTAGTGCTAATAGCTGCATTTCACTATTGCAACTCACTCGCTCCTCTCTCTCTCTCTCGTTCTCTCCTCGGCCGACGGTTAGTTAGTACTATGATACAAGCATCACGTCATCACCTGAGTATTCATATGGTTGCAGGCTTGCAGTGCTTGAAATGTTTGAACGAGACATTCATTGCCCATTGGCTCATTCATTTCACAAGTCACAACCTAGTAGGAGATGGGAAACGGCAAGGAGAAAAGAAAAAATGAGGCCGAGCCAAGATCGTCCAACTTCCGGATGGCCAAGCCGCTCTTAACTCGTCCACGTTGATGCCAAGGCCGTCTAGCTTCTGGATGGCTGAGCCGCTCTTTGCTCACCCACGTTGAAGCCAGAACGTATAGCTTCCGAACGTACACCGGTGATTTTGTGCGGTTGAGTCACTTACGTTGAATTACAAACTTAAAACACTAAGTACTATGAAGTACGCAGCTTATCGGGGTGGCCACTACCTTAGCCCCCGTGCGTCTCCGAGTCTTTTCCTCTCGTTGCAATAGTGTAAACGGGCCGGATCTGGGCTAGCACGACACGAAGGGCAAATGGGCCATGCATGGGCTTAACGAAAAAGAGCCAAGTCGGCACGACAGACCGTGATGACTCGATACGGTTCAAACACGAAGCATGATAGGCCGTGCCGGGCCGGACTGGCACGACGCCCTGACTAGAGGAAAGGGCCTAGCGAAGTAACCATATTATTTGTTCATACTAGGTAAGACATGCATATATGTTGAGACGCAATTGTCACAGCCGATAGCCGGATAGAATAAGAATAATATAATAAGATGTGATAATTGCAGTGACTAGCTCTGGGCACATCTAGCCACTGCAATTGTCGCCGATAGACGCAATCGTCGCACGATAGACGGATATAATTAGAATATAAAATGTATCTTGCTTTATTAGTTCTGGGCACATCTAGAAACCGCAATTGTCACAGCCGCACTGCAACAAAGTTGAGACGCAACTGCTTGGGTCACTGCAGGTCTTGGACATACAGCACGACGACACGCATTTGGTCGGATCATTGTTGGGGCAGCATTTGCAATCGCTGTCACAGTACTTCAACGTAATGGCAGCCGTTGATGCATTTTGGTGTAACAGTGGTAGGTCCTTATCGCGCCCTACCGGTGCATATTCTGCAGAGTTGTCAGCTTCCCTCACTCCTTGAAAAGCTGCAAAGCAACAATTAATTTAAACAATGATATGATGAGAAAGAATATCAAACGCACGCTGATAATATTGATTCATAAGAAGCTTCACACACAAATGTATCCGAATTATACAATGAGATATCAACTATGTGTAGGGTGTATGTATGAATTGATAACGTCATGTGGACGTGGTGCATAGCACATACCTTCTTGAGCTTGAATGCTGGTGGAGAGGAATAGGAGGGTGAGAACCAGGTAGATCATTGTGAGTTTGGACATTCTCTTTTAGGAGGAAGAGATGGTACGGCTGGATGAATTGGGTTTTGTTTGAACTAATGTTTGTAGAGATGTAGTTTGTGTTGTGGGAAGGTGGAGAGATTGTGTGTCTCTTTATATAAATGGAGATGGTATTTGTTCATCGGGGAAAAAAGCTGTGAGGCACTGTGCTCATTTTGGCAATAAATTATTTGCATTAATTCTTAATTGAATCCTGCTTGCATTATGAATGATATTTCTTCCCTTATTAAAAGGGGAACATGCAACTAATTTATAATCGTTTCATTTAGGAAATGTGTTTGTACCTATTTATTTTCTTTTGCTGGTATTCATGGTGTTGGGAAACTACGTGGCCCAATGAAAAACCCACGATGGTCCCTTAGCCGAAGCCCTAGGCGACTATCTATACTCCTTTATAATGCACGTCAACATTCTTTTCTACGTCCACCTCAAATAGTGCATCCCATTAGAGATGGCTCGACATTCGTGCACCCAGCGAAACGTCCCCAGAAACTTATCTTCATCAAAATCAACCTCTTAGATCTTTCCTCAGCTTTACTCACCCACATCCGATGGCCATTGTTTAATGTGTCTAATCATCCATATCTATACCCCTTTATAATGCACCTAAGCAAATTTTCCTACGTCCACCCTAAATAATGCACCTCATTAGAGATGGCCCAATGTTCGTGTACCCAGCAAAACGTCCCCAGAAACTTGCATTCATCAAAATGAACGTCTCAGATCTTTCCTCAGTTTTACTCACCCACATCCGATGGTCATTATTTAGTGTGTCTAATCATCCCTGTGGCCCACAACAGATCTCCTCCACCTACATATTTGGAAGGAGAGCGAATCAAACAAGGAAATAAATAAGGAGGATCCGCATGCAAGGAAACCAGATTTGAATTTTTTACTGGCCAAAATTGTACGTACTACATATTTGGAAGGAGGGTGAATCAAAAAAGGAAATAAACAGGGAGGATTTGCATGCAAGGAAATAAGACTTAAATTTTTTATTGTCCTGGCATTGTGATCGTATTTGTTTCCGAATATGACCCTTCTCAAGATTTTTTTACGGATCTAGCCCCATAGAGCCTAATTTCAGCGCACGGAGAGCGCTGAATTTTTGTTTTCATTTTTTATCTAAGGAACCAACTGTCTGTGAGTGCTGCTTAATTTTTTTCAATTTTTTCTCGCCGAACCAGCGGCCGGCGAGCACTGTTTAATTTTTATCTTTTTTTCCTTACGGATCCAGCGGTCGGCGAGCGCAGTTTATTTTTCCATATTTTTCCGAAATCATCCCCGTGGTCCACAAATGACCTTCCTCATCTCCAAAGATCAACAAGGAAAAGGAAACAAACGTCCTGGAATCAAGGAAAAGGAAACAAACGTCCTGGAAAAGGAAAGGACCATACATTACGTGCTGGGAAAAGGAAACCGGGAGATGGGGCAGCGCGGCCGGGAGAACGTAGGTCTGCAATGGCTCCACGGTCGCCATCGGTGGCTTTACCGACGCGGCGAGGTTGCTGGTCAGCGACCTCGCAGCCGCCGTGCCTCGGCAAATTTATATTTTTTTTTGAAAATAATTTTATTAAGTACAAAATAATCGAAAGTTTTTTTGAGAATTTTTTAACCTAATGTGCTGTCTTTTCAAAAATCCTTCTATATTTAAAAAAAATGAAGGCAACTCACCTGTAGCTTCTTCTAGTCAGAGCCTGCACTGAGAAGCTTCTTCTCTTCCCTCCCTCCATTAAAGCAAGAAAGAAACTCCAAAGCTCCATCAATCCCGCACCAAATCTCCTCTTTCCATCTATGGTGCTAATTCCCCAAATTTCGTGCTCTATTGCCAAAATTTCCTCCCAATCTGATTTGATCCCAAATTATGGTTTCCATAAATATGCTTGTTTCGGTGCTATAAAGCCGTGAGCTCTTCTCCACCCCATCGCATTGCGTAAATCCCCAAGTGCTCCCTCTTGTAAAGATCGCCGGATTTTGGAGGTAACCCAAGCCATCACCGTCATCTTTCCCGACGAAATTCACCGCAACTGTGACTCCTCCCCTGCAGGCGTTGGTGCCGGCGATCTCGCCGCACCATCTGTCGACCCATCTGCGACCGCCGCCACCCCGGCCTTCCTCCCTTGCCCTGGCCAAGCCCAAAGAGCACGCTGTGCTCTCTGTGGAAGCTGCAAAAAAAATAATCTAAGATCAGAAAATTCTTTTTTCTTTCTCTTTCTTGATTTAAAATCTTTTGGGAGCCCGTTTTCGCCTATTCGACCTCTATTTAGTTCCGTTTTTCTTTCTAAATTCATTTAAAATTCTAAATTTCTCTTTTATTATTAAGTGTTGTATTCATACTTATCTTCTCATTTAATTGATAAGTGGGTGTACTGCCGTCGTAGCGTTAGCACAGGCACTATACTAGTGATCCACAACAGACCTCCCCCCACCTCCAGCATCATCAAGGAAAAGGAAACAAATATCCTGGAATCAAGAAAAAGGAAACAAACATCCTGAAAAAGGAAAGGATCATACATTACGTCTTTGAAAAGGAAACCGAGAGATGATATTTACCAAATACCGGGCTCGAATTTTTTATTGTGTTGGCATCGTCGTTATAATTTTTTCCGAATCAGGCTCACGCGGCGATGAATTTGCGATTGTAGTCTCGAGCCGAAAAAATTCAACGGAGATGTGCTGGAATTTTTTTTCCTACGTCCGAAATTATCCAGCGGACGATGAGTAATTTCAGGCACGAAAAAAAATAAAAACTAAGCTCTGCCACCATGCAGAAGTGTTTCTTAATTGAAATACTAAAATACAAGTGGAATGAGTGTGCAGAAAATATTCCTCAAGACATAAAAACAAGTCTTAAGAGCATACGGGAAACGTTTAGCCAAAAATATTATTGAATGTTATATCTTCATTTTTGTACTCGCACATGGGCACTGTACTCGCAAAAAAAAACATTCCTCCCCGGGCTCGAATTTTTTTACTATATTGGCATCGTCGTTATAATTTTTTTCGAATCAGGCTCTCGCAGCGATGAATTTGCGATTGTAGTCTCGAGTTGAAAAAATTCAATGGAGAGGTACTGGATTTTTTTCCCACGTCTGAAATTATCCAGTGGACGGTGGGTAATTTCAGGCACGAAAAAAAATAAAAACCAAGCTCTGCCCGACCGCTGGATAATTTTTGGCGTGGAAAAAAAATTACAGTGCTTCTCGACCGCAGAAAAAATAATTCTAGCACCTCTCCGCTGATTTTTTCCGTCTCAAGGCAACAATCGCAAATTCATCGCCGCGAGAGCCTAATTCAGAAAAAATTATAACGATGATACTAATATAGTAAAAAATTCGAGCCCGGCGCTGTAAATATCTTCAAGCCACCGCCTGCTTGATTTTTTCGCTCGAGGCTACAATCGCAAATTCATCGCCGCGAGAGTCTAATTCGGAAAAAATTATAATGATGATGCCAATACAATAAAAAATTCTCGAAAAATAGTAAAAAAAACAATCAAGCGGTGCCCGTCCGCTTGATAATTTTGGTAAAAAAAGAAATGCCCGGTGGCCACTGAAAAATTCAAGCGTGGGAGAAAAATGAAAAAAATTCAAACGGTGCCCGTCCCATTAAATAATTCGAAAAATATGAAAAATTAAATTGCGATTGCCGATCTGGATCTACAAAGTGAAAAAGATAAAAATTAAACAACAGATGCCGACCGCTAGTTTCATGAGAAAAATTGAAAAAATTAAGCAAAGACACACGGCATCAATGGTTCTATGGATAAAAATGAAACAAAAATTCAAATTCTCGTATACTGAAATTAGGCTATGTGGGGCTAAATCCATAAAAAGTCTCGAGAAGGGTTATATTTGGAAAAAATACGATCATGAGGCCAGAACAGTAAAAAAATTCAAATCTGATTTCCTTGCATGCAGACCCTCCCTGTTTATTTCCTTGTTTGATTCGCTCTCCTTCCAAATATGTAGTACGTACAGTTTTGGCCAAGATAGTAAAAAATTCAAATCTGGTTTCCTTGCATGTGGATCCTCCCTGTTTATTTCCTTGTTTGATTCGCTCTCCTTCCAAATATGTAGTACGTACAATATGATCATAAGATAAAGTTGCTGCAGGTAAAAAGGCACTCGTATCTTCACATCCTTTCTTCCTCGTGATCACATATGCAATGTAATCCTCTTAAAAACATAAATGAATCCATGTCTTCCTTTCCGTGTTCCTTGCGCAGTCCCGGAATTCCTAACTAAAGAACGCCCAAACGCCAGATCGAGGTGCCATACCTCGGCCGCTCGGCGAGGTCGCGAGGCTTTACGTCGGCAACAATGCCGCTGACGCCGGCGATATACATACGCAGCGCGGCGACGACGGCGACAAAGAATCGGCGACATCGGCGTACATACATATGCACGCTTGCGGCGACGGCGACCGGCGACGTCGGCTCATTCATGCCTGGACAAAGGTACATACAGAACTGTCTAAGTCCAACTTAGCCTCAAGTGCTTGCTAGCTCATGAACTGATGATCGATATGTGCCAATATTGTGCAGGAACTTGACAGGTTATTTGGTCATGAACTTCATGCACATCCGGAATGGTCAACAGTTTAATGCACGAATCTACATGGTCGGTACTCTCTATTTTATTAATCACTTTTTATAAGGTTGTAAAGTAGATCTATACTGATAATGCTCTACAATGTACTTACAGGGTTCACCTATTCTCAGGAAGTGTTTCTTAATTGAAATACTAAAATACAAGTAGAATGAATGCGTAAAACATCCATCAAGACATAAGAACAAGTCTTAAGAGCATACGGGAAACGCTTAGCTTAAAAATATTATTGAGTGTTATATCTTCATTTTTGTACTCGCATATGGGCACTGTGATTATTTATTATTAAGTGTTATATTCATACTTATCTTCTTATTTAATTGATAAGTGGGTGTACTGCCGTCGTAGCGTTAGCACGGGCACTATACTAGTTATATAAGGAGGAGGGGGGTCCTCCCTATGTACAAGTAATCCGAATAGCAATAAAGAATTCTATCGTCACTCTCCCTAAACCTGTGTCTCTCTTGTTTCTCTGTTCTCCAATTTAGATCTGTTCGGGAAACCCGGACTATTCGATAGCGAGGTTCCTTAACACGTTATTAGCACGAAGCTCTACCGGCGAACAGATTGAAAAGGTGAGAAAAGATGGGTTTCGGCGATTGAATCTAATCGCTTGTTGATCCTATGCATGCATCAACGCATCTGTTTTTGTGTTTCGTCACGTGGCACGAAGCTACACGGCGATCGCTCGAAGCTACTCGGCACGAAGCCACAGTATTTTTTCATCCAGAAAAGAAAAAAAAAGAATGCCGCTGTTGCCTCGGCACCGCGCCCGCAGCGCATCACCGTCGCCGTCGCCGCCTCGCTCAAGCAGCGCGTCATCGTCGCAGCTGCCGTCGCCACCTTGGTATGCGCGCTTGAAGCGCCTTCGCCGTGCTTGTGCCCGAAGCACCGCCCGCTGCCACGCCATCGCCGGCGTCCGGCCCGAAGTCGTGCCTCCCGACCTCGGCCTCGGTCTCCGCCAAGATCAGCGTCCGCCGGCGGTCGGCTTGAAGCCGCCCCGCCGCCATGTCCTTCGGCCTCGCTTGTGCCGTCGCCGGCCCTCCCCGTTGCGCACGAAGCACCGCACCTTGGCCTTGAGCACCCGTGCGAAGCGGCAAAGCCGAAGGGTCGTCCGGTTCGAAGACGTCACCGCCGTACGCCGCGCAAGAGCTACCATCGCCTCGTCGGCTCCGCGCGCCAAGACGCCACGGCTCGCAGCCAGATTGGCACGCCGCCCCCGGCCCGAGGCCGCTCCGCGCCGCCTTGGCTTTGCCTTCCCCAGCCGCATCACGCGCGAGGAAGAAGGAGCAGGCGATGGCTTGTGCGCGCAAAAGAAAGAGGCGGCGCGCATGGGAAGGGAAAGAAAAAAAAAGGCGGCGGTTGCTGTGGCGGCTAGGGGAAACCCTAGCCGCGCGTGCTTTTGGGCCGGGAAGGGGCCAAGGCCCAGCGGGCCGCTCGGCGGAAAAGAAAAGGGAAAAGAAAAAGAAAAGAAAGAAAAGAAAAAGAAGAAAAGAAAAAAGAGAAAAAAAAAAAAAAATAGCAGAAAATTTGGAAAATTGCTAGAAAATTCTAGAAAATTATCTGGCTCTATTTTTAATTTTTCTAGCTTTATTTCTCTGTTTTTATGAATATCCTTTATGATCTTTGAATTCATTGCTTTATTTTGTATACTGCAATGCATGACTATTTATTTTCTGCCTTTTATGTTTTTTTTTGCAACCATTTTCTATTAGATTACACGCAGTAATCTAATGTCGGAATTTTGATATCATGCAGATGTCCGGCATCGTGAATCGTGAGTTTGAAGAACTGGCCCCGCACGGTCAGAACTACCTCACTTGGGCATCGGACGTGAAGATCGTTCTTGGGGCAAGAAGCTCCGTGTCGCGATTGTTCTAGGGTCCTCGTAGGACGCGAAACCTACCGCTGAGAACTATCAAGCCCTGCACTTCCTCAGGCACCACCTCTCAGCCACTCTGAAGAATGAATATATGGCTGAGGAGAGTGCACTTGAGCTTTGGACTACACTTCAGAAGCGGTTCGAGAAGCTCAAGTACACCATCTTGCCCCAAGCATAGCAAGATTGGGTACGCCTGAGGTTTGCAGACTTCAAAACAGTACCTGAGTACAATTCTGCCTTGCACAGAATTTGTACCAATGTCTCTCTATGTAGAAAGAAGATCACTGATGAAGAGAAGATTGAGAAAACTCTCTCTACCTTCCACCCAAATGCTATCCAGAGCGCACGCAGCTATCGTTAGGACGCATACAAGGTGTATAGCGAACTGATTGATGTAATGCAAGTTGCGAAATCGCAAGACGATGTTCTACGCAAGAACTATGTCTCACAGCCACCTGGAAGGGGCACTGGCACAGAAGTCAATGCCAATAGCTATAAGGTCAGAAAGCCCATTCATAGAAAGAAGGGCAAGCAGGGTGGAAAGGAGAGGAATTAGGCCAAAGGAAAGTCCAAAGCCCCAGTGAAGAAGGATGACAAGGAAAAGGCGTACTCCAAGCCGTATGGACAGCAGAACCAAACGTGCTTCAGGTGCGGCACTTGGGGACACTGGTCGAAGATATGTCGGGAATCCAAGGAAGTGATCAACGCATATCAAGCTAAGAGGAAGGCAAAACAAAACGCCCAAGCAGAGGCGCTCTTCGCCAAGATTGGTGATGATGATGCCATGGATGAAGATACCCCACTTGACTCGTCCTCAAAGAATAGCCTGGACATCGATGCAGCGGCCAAGCTTATGGCAAATGAAGAGAAAACTTCTGTCGATGACATAGAAGCAGAAGTTAATGCATATTTTACATATTCTGTTTAATGCATGGTTTTGTTTAGATTATGGTTGTTAGCATTTTCCTTTGAATAATGAATTGTAAGCTCTAGAAGAGCATACTTCTCTTATGAATAAACTAGTATAGTGCCCGTGCTAACGCTACGACGGCAGTACACCCACTTATCAATTAAATAAGAAGATAAGTATGAATATAACACTTAATAATAAATAATCACAGTGCCCGTATGCGAGTACAAAAATGAAGATATAACACTCAATAATATTTTTCGCTAAACGTTTCCCGTATGCTCTTAAGACTTGTTCTTATGTCTTGATGGATGTTTTCTGCGCATTCATTCTACTTGTATTTTAGTATTTCAATTAAGAAACACTTCCTGAGAATAGGTGAACCCTGTAAGTACATTGTAGAGCATTATCAGTATAGATCTACTTTACAACCTTATAAAAAGTGATTAATAAAATAGAGAGTACCGACCATGTAGATTCGTGCATTAAACTGTTGACCATTCCAGATGTGCATGAAGTTCATGACCAAATAACCTGTCAAGTTCCTGCACAATATTGGCACATATCGATCATCAGTTCATGAGCTAGCAAGCACTTGAGGCTAAGTTGGACTTAGACAGTTCTGTATGTACCTTTGTCCAGGCATGAATGAGCCGACGTCGCCGGTCGCCGTCGCCGCAAGCGTGCATATGTATGTACGCCGATGTCGCCGGTTGTTTCCGCCGCCGTCGACGCTGCAGATGTATGTACACCGACGCCACCGGCCACTGTTGCGCACGTAAAGCTCGCGGCCGCCGAACTAGCTGGAGGTATGGCACCTCCGTCCTGGCGTTTGGGCGTTCTTTAGTTAGGAATTCCCGGGACCTGCGCAAGGAACACGGGAAAGGAAGACATGGATTCAGTTTATGTTTTTTTTAAGAGGATTCTGTTGCATATGTGATCACGCAGGGAAGAAAGGATGTGAAGATACGAGTGCCTTTTTACCTGCAGCAACTTTATCTTATGATCATATTGTACGTACTACATATTTGGAAGGAGAGCGAATCAAACAAGGAAATAAACAGGGAGGATCCACATGCAAGGAAACCAGACTTGAATTTTTTACTATCTTGGCCAAAACTGTACGTACTACATATTTGGAAGGAGAGCGAATCAAACAAGGAAATAAACAGGGAGGGTCTGCATGCAAGGAAATCAGATTTGAATTTTTTACTGTCCTGGCCTCATGATCGTATTTTTTCCAAATATAACCCTTCTCGAGACTTTTTTATGGATCTAGCCCCACATAGCCTAATTTCAGCGCACGTAGAGCGCTGAATTTTTTTTTCATTTTTTATCCATAGAACCAGCGGTCTGTGTGTGCTGCTTAATTTTTTTCAATTTTTTCTCGCGAAACTAGCGGTCGGCATGCGCTGTTTAATTTTTATCTTTTTTCACTGTAGATCCAGCAGTCGGCAATCGCAATTTAATTTTTCATATTTTTCCAGAATTATTTAATGGACGGGCACCGTTTGAATTTTTTTTCATTTTTTCTCCCACGCTTGAATTTTTCAGTGGCCACCGGGCATTTCTTTTTTTACCAAAATTATCAAGCGGACGGGCACCGCTTGATTGTTTTTTTACTATTTTTCGAGAATTTTTTATTGTATTGGCATCATCATTATAATTTTTTCCGAATTAGACTCTCGCGGCGATGAATTTGCGATTGTAGCCTCGAGTTTAAAAATTCAACTAACGGTGGTGCAAGATATTTACCAAATACCACGCCGAATTTTTACTATATTAGTATCATCGTTATAATTTTTTCGAATTAGGCTCGCGCGATGAATTTGCGATTGTAGCCTTGAGACGGAAAAAATCACGAGAGGTGCTAGAATTATTTTTACGCGGTCGAGAAGCATCAGTAATTTTTTCCACGCCCAAAATTATCCAAATGGCCGGGCGAGCTTGGTTTTTATTTTTTTCGTGCTCAAATTACCCACCGTCCACCGGATAATTTCGAGACGTGGGAAAAATCCGAGACTCTCCATTGAATTTTTTCAACTCGAGACTACAATCGCAAATTCATCGCTGCGAGAGCCTGATTCGAAAAAAATTATAACGACGATGCCAATATAGTAAAAAAATTCGAGCCCGGGGAGGAATGTTTTTTTTATAGTACAAAGGCCCATGTGCGAGTACAAAAATGAAGATATAACATTCAATAATATTTTTGGCTAAACGTTTCCCGTATGCTCTTAAGACTTGTTTTTATGTCTTGAGGAATATTTTCTGCACACTCATTCCACTTGTATTTTAGTATTTCAATTAAGAAACACTTCCTGCGGCTGGGCAGAGCTTAGTTTTTATTTTTTTTCGTGCCTGAAATTACTCATCGTCCGCTGGATAATTTCGGACGTAGGAAAAAAAATTCCAGCACATCTCCGTTGAATTTTTTCGGCTCGAGACTACAATCGCAAATTCATCGCCGCGTGAGCCTGATTTGGAAAAAATTATAACGACGATGCCAACACAGTAAAAAATTCGAGCCCGGCACCGTAAAATATCATCTCCCGGTTTCCTTTTCTCAAAGACGTAATGTATGATCCTTTCCTTTTCGGATGTTTGTTTCCTTTTCTTGATTCCGTGATATTTGTTTCTTTTCCTTGATGATGCTTTGGAGGGGAGGTCTGCTGTGGATCACTAGTATAGTGCTCGTGTTAACGCTTACTTACGGCAAAGACACCCACTTATCAATTAAATGAGAAGATAAGTATGAATACAACACTTAATAATAAAAGAGAAATTTAGAATTTTAAATGAATTTAGAAAGAAAAACGGAACTAAATAGAGGTCGAATAGGCGAAAACGGGCTCCCAAAAGATTTTAAATCAAGAAAGAGAAAGAAAAAAGAATTTTCTCGATCTTAGATTATTTTTTTGCAGCTTCCACAGAGAGCACAACAGGTCTTTGGCTTGGCTGCAAGGGGAGGAAGGCCAGGGGTGGCGGTGGTCGCATGGTGGTTCAGACTGCAAGCGGCGAGATCGCCGCACCAACGCCGCAGGGAGGAGTCACAGCTATGTGAATTTCGTCGGAAAGATGACGGTGATGGCTTGGGTTACCTCCAAAATCCGGCGATCTTTACAAGAGGGAGCACTTGGGGATTTACGCAATGCGATGGGGTGGAGAAGAGCTCGCCGGCTTTTATAGCACCGAAACAAGCATATTTATGGAAACCATAATTTGGGATCAAATCAGATTGGGAGGAAATTTTGGCAATAGAGCACGAAATTTGGGGAATTAGCACCATAGATGGAAAGAGGAGATTTGGTGCGGGATTGATGGAGCTTTGGAGTTTCTTTCTTGCTTTAATGGAGGGAGGGAAGAGAAGAAGCTTCTCTGGTCTGGGCTGCAGCTAGAAGAAGCTACAGGTGAGTTGCCTTCATTTTTTTAAATATAGAAGGATTTTTGAAAAGACAGCACATTAGGTTAAAAAATTCTCAAAAAAACTTTCGATTATTTTGTACTTAATAAAATTATTTTCAAAAAATATAAATTTGTCGAGAGACGGCGGCCGCGAGGTCGCCGACCAAAGAACCTCGCCAAGGCTTGTAAAGCCACCGATGGCGACCGTGGAGCCATTGCGCACTCTCGCTTCTCCCGGCCACGCCCCATCTCCCGCTTCCTTTCCCAAAGACGTAATGTATGGTCCTTTCCTTTTCAGACGTTTGTTTCCTTTTCCTTGATTCCGTGACGCTTGTTTCCTTTTCCTTGTTGATGCCGGAGATGAGGGAAGGTCTGCATTGTGGACCACAGGATGATTTCGAAAAATATGGAAAATAAATCTGCGCCACCGATCACCGGATCCGTAAGGAAAAAAGATAAAATTAAACAAAGGTTTCACGGCCGTTCGGCGAGAAAAATTGAAAAAATTAAGCAAAGACTCACGCACGGCTTGGTTCCTTAGATAAAAATGAAAACAAAAATTCAGCGCCTCCGTATACCAAATTAGGCTCTATGGGCTAGATCCGTAAAAAATCTTGAGAAGGGTCATATTCGAAACAAATACGATCACAATGCCGTGACAATAAAAATTTAAGTTTTATTTCCTTGCATGCAAATCCTCCCTGCTTATTTCCTTTTTGATTCACCTCCTTCCAAATATGTAGTACGCATAATTTTGGCCAAGAAAAATTCAAATCTGTTTCCTTGCATGCGGATCCTCCTTATTTATTTCTTGTTTGATTCGCCTCCTTCCAAATATGTAGGTGGAGGAGATCTGCTAGGGCCACGTGGATGATTAGACACACTAAATAATGACCATCGGATGTGGGTGAGTAAACTGAGGAAAGATCTGAGACGCTCATTTTGATGAATGCAAGTTTCGGGACGTTTGGTTTGGGTACACGAACATTGGGCCATCTCTAATGAGGTGCATTATTTAGGGTGGACGTAGGAAAATTTGCTTAGGTGCATTATAAAGGGGTATAGATATGCAATTTATTCTTTATTCCAGTATTCTTTAACTTGCAAGCAATGTTTGAATTATTTTGCCACTGTTTGATTGGAATTATTTTCCTTTTTAGAAATCGTGTAGCGCCCAAATGGAAGAGATATGCATTGTTGACAGTGGCACAACAAATACCATCTTAAGAGAGTCTAAATACTTCCAGTCGATCACGAAGAACGCTGAAAATATTACTACGATCGCAGGAAGCAATTCATATGTAATAGGCTCAGGAAGAGCCACCATTATATTGTCTATGGGTACAACTTTGGTAATTAAAGAAGCCCTTTTGTACCCTGAATCAACGCGCACTCTCTTAAGCTTCAAAAACATCCGCGCCAATTGTTTTCATGTAGAAACCAATGAAGAAAATGGCAAAGAATACTTATGCTTGTGAAGTACGCGGTATGTGAAGAAATGGTATTAGAAAAATATCCCTCATATGAATCTGGGTTGTACTACACGAATATTCATACACCCGAAGTGTATACTTCCTTGAAAACTGTATTTAGAAGCTCTGAGTTATTTTCTTTATGGCATAGTAGATTA
Source organism: Otatea glauca (assembly GCA_036346275.1). Taxonomy (NCBI): domain Eukaryota; kingdom Viridiplantae; phylum Streptophyta; class Magnoliopsida; order Poales; family Poaceae; genus Otatea; species Otatea glauca. The sequence goes on from CM070713.1 coordinate 19,517,264, forward strand.
GGTCATCCTGGTCTTAGAATGATGAGGAATATAGTGAACAACTCACAAGGTCATGGCATTAATGTTAAAAATTTCCCGAATCATGAAGATTTTGTGTGCCCTGCATGTGCACCGGGAAATTAATAACTAGACCCTCTGTCATGAAAGTGCAAAGTGAAATTCCTGCATTCCTGGAACGCATCTAGGAGGATATTTGTGGCCCGATTTAGCCCCTGTCAGGGCCGTTTCGATACTTTATGGTGCTCATCGATGCTTCCTTGAAATGGTCACATGTATGCTTATTGTCAACAAGAAACCATGCTTTTGCAAAGCTGATCTCGCAGATCATAAGAATTAAGAATGCTTTCCCTGATCATCGCGTGAAGTCCATTAGAATGGACAATGCCGGAGAATTCACTTCAAAGGCATTTGATGATTATTGCACGCAACAACAGGATAGCAGCTTGAGCACTGCACCGCACGCCCATACACAGAATGGACTAGCTGAAGCACTAATAAAGAGGATTAAGTTCATTGCCAGACCGCTTTTGCAGAGTTGTAACTTGCCCAACACTTGTTGGGGACACGCAGTCCTGCACGCAGCAGCTCTCATCAATTTCAGACCTTCGGCCTACAACATCCATTCTCCTATGCAGCTTGTGCACGGGATCATCCCGAAGATCTCCCATCTCAGGAAATTTGGGTGTATGGTATATGTACTTATACCACCCCCTCAGCGGACTGCAATGGGCCCTCTCCGCAAGTCTGGGATATACATTGGTTATGAAAGTGCATCCATAATCAGGTATTTGGAACCCATGACTTGAGACTTGCATACAGCCCGATTCGCTGATTGAATATTTGACGAGGATCGTTTCCCATCATTAGGGGGAGGAAATCAACCTTTGGATGAAAAATACCGAAATCATATGGCATTCCACCGATCCCGCACATGACCCCGCACTAATGAAGCAAATCAAGAAGTCCGTAAGATAATTGATTTGCGTAATTTAGCAAATGAACCGCTGATCATTTTGTGATCCAAGGGCGTGGTTAAGTCGCATGTACCCGCAAGAAATGCACCGAGAGGGTGAAAATACCAAAGAAAATAGAAGGTATCCTCATCCTGCTCGTGAGGCCTCAAAGAAAAGAATAGGAAACTGCCTCAAACCCAAAGTACCAGAGACGCCCTGAGAAAATCAAGCAGAGGACTTACCACAACCAATCACGAAAATACCCCAAGGAAAGAAGGGAGCCAGCTTGAGACTGCACTCGAAAGAAGCCAACGGAAAAGTCAATTCCAGACTTGAATCTTCCACTCGCAGAAGCCGCGAAATAATGTGTGCGCACACATAGTCGATGAAAAGCTAAAGGAACTTGCTCTGCGATAGGGAATAGCAATAAGAGCAAGTAGAAGTGCATGAAGCACCCCATGAAGAAATGGCCATAAACTTTGTAATAACAGAGAATCACTCAATAGAGCAACAGCCAACATTGATGCATACTTTACAAAAAAGATTGCTTCGATCATTAATCATGATCCCGAGCCTGCATCTCTCGCAGAGTGCAAGAAAAGGCTAGATTAGGAAGAATGGAAGAAGGCAATCACTGCAGAGTTAGTCTCTCCGAACAAGAGAGAGGTGTTTGACTCAGATGTCGCACACCTCCCCATATAAACCCCGTGAGGTCATAAATGGGTCTTTGTTCTAAGAGGAATGAAAACAACAAAGTTGTAAGGTACAAGGCAAGGCTAGTAGCTCAAGGTTTCACTCAACGTCCTGGAATTGATTATGAAGAAACCTATTCTCCACCATGGGAGGAATTACCTTTAGATATTTGATCTCAATGGCAGTCAACTTGAAGTTGAGAATGAAACTAATGGATGTTGTCACAAAGATATTTGTATGGAAACTTGATTCGAGATATACATGAGGGTACAGAAGGTATTCCTATCCCAACCAAGACGGAGCAAATAGAAACCATGCAAAGTGAAATTAGAGAAATCACTGTGACGAGCTAAAGCAATCAGAAGAATGTGGTACAATCGCTGAGCGACTTTCTCTGCAAGAAAGGCTACACAAACAAATAAGATTGTCCATGTGTGTTTATACAAATGATCCCGAATGGATTCCGTATAATCTCCGTTTATGTAGATGACTTGAACATCATTGGGACTGATGAAGAGATTGAAGAAGCATGCTCATACTTGAAGTCTGAGTTTGAAATGAAGGATTTGGGAAAAACCAAGCTTTGTTTAGGCTTGCAGCTTGAGCATGTCCAAGGAGGAATCCTGGTACGTCAATCAACCTACACGCAGAAAGTGTTGGAGAGATTTGGCTTTGAAAAAGCATATCCTGCAAAGACTCCAATGGTCGGAAGGTCACTCCAAGCAGACCTAGACCCATACAGACCTAGAGAAGAGGGGGAGGAAGTCCTAGGAGTAGAATTCTCATATCTGAGTGCAGTTGGAGCACTCATGTACCTTGCGAATAGCACTAGGCCAGACATTGTGTTCGCTGTGAATTTGCTAGCCTGGTACAGTGCAGAACCCACCAAAAGGCATTAGAAAGGGATCAAGAACATCTTCCGTTACCTCCAAGGAAGTAAAGATCTCGGTTTGTTCTTCAGAAGAAACAATGAACTGAATTTGGTTGGCTACGCCGATGCTGGGTACTTATCAGACCCACATACCGCAAGTCCCAAACCGCTATATTTTCCTATGTGGAGGAACAACAGCTTCGAAGTCGCCTAAGCGCACTTCTTCTCGACGTTGACAAACCACTCGAAAATCATTGCTTTGTATGAAGCATCTCGTGAATGTGCATGGCTCCGAAGAATGGTTCACCATATCCAGAAGTCATGTGGCTTGAACATTGAGCAAACTCCCACGATCATATATGAAGATAATGCAGCTTGTGTTGCTCAAGCACAGATGGGTTATGTGAAGAGCAATCTCACGAAGCATATCAACCTCAAGTTCTTCGATGCTCATGAATTGCATAAGATGAACGAGATCAAGATATTGCATACTAAGTCATGTGAAAATCTTGCAGATTTGTTCACTAAATCACTCCCAGCATCTACCTTTGAAAGGTGCGTTAAAGAAATTGGAATGATGAGATTTAGAGAAGTGCAGATTTCAGGAGGAGATATTTCACATACTCTCACATGAATCTCGAATATGAATTTTGAGTACCCAACATGAATCTCGAAGATTAGCAATTGAAGTTTGGGTGAATTGTACTCTTTTCCCTTAGCAAGTTTTTCATGAAGTTTTCTTGCATAAGGTTTTAATGAGGCGATTCGTGCAACATAATAAGCGTATGCTATGTACTCTTTCTCCAAGTATTTTTCCCACTGGGTTTTTCTGGAGTTTTAATGAGGCATATGCATCTCGCGGCAAAGGGCCCAAGGGGGAGTGTTGGGAAACCACGTGGCCCAATGAAAAACCCACGATGGTCCCTTAGCCGAAACCCTAGGCGACTACTATATAAGGAGGAGGGGTCCCCCCTATGTACAAGCAATCAGAATAGCAATAAATAATTCTATCGTCGCTCTCCCTAAACCTGTGTCTATCTTGTTTTTCTGTTCTCCAATTCAGATCTGTTCGGGAACCTCGGACTATTCGATAGCAAGGTTTCTTAACACATGGTACGGTTTTCTCGCTCCACATTAAAAATTACACTCAAAATGCTATTTCTTATAACTCGTTAGTGCGTTGCCGATGATTGAGCACTTAGCTGGCAAGAATATAAAAGTATATAGTCCCAAGATTTTTATGAACTTCATTGTTTTTTGCCTGTGGATGGTGATGTATACAACATACAGTCCCAGTTTCTCTTTATGTTATGGGAGGTAAGGTGCCTTGTCAAAAGAATACTACCTATATCAACCTTGGAGGGTTGCGTGGCCTCTCAGTGACTCCACGTCGGCACATTCCCATGTAATCCCCCCCCCCCCCTCGGAAATATGAAATTGCATTCCGGCCCTCTTGCGCTATATATCCACATCGGCGCACGCTCCTCGCTCGCCCGCTTCGTCGCGTCTTGCTCGCCGTGCTCGCCTACACTGCTCCCCGTCTCCCTCGCTCGACGCGTACGCGTGCCCCGCGAATAAATAGTATGAGGCTAAATTATGCTAAAAAGCCTTGTAAACGGCTGCCCCTAATGGCCTACTTTAGGTTAAGTGTGCAGGCAATGTTAGGCGTCGCCCGCACGGCACTTGCCCAGGTGCTACCAGGGTTAACAAAACAGCGGTTTTTGACCTATCATTCTGGTACGAAAGCAAAATCACTTGGTTTACCGGTCAAATTCAAAAAAATAGAAAAATTTATCCAAAAATTCCCTAAAATTAGTATTAATTGCTTAATGACCTCTGGTGTGAATATTTTTTTTGAGAAAAACGAAGTTTAAAGATGTTTTTGAGCCATTCAAGATGTAGAAATTAGAAAATCCAAAAAGAAATTAGAAGTATTTTTAGTAGCAATATTTGTTTAAGTATGTCAAGTAGCAATATTTACTTCAACATATTTTAGTAGCAATATTTAGTCAAGTATGTCAAGTAGCAATATTACTTAAACATATTTTAGTAACAATAATTGTTCAATTATATTTAGTAGCAATATTTGTTCAAGCATGTCAAGTAGCAATATTTGTTGAAGTATGTCAAGTAGCAATATTTGTTGAAATATATTTAGAAGAATTTTTTTTAATTATATTTAGTAGAAATATTTATTGAAATATATTTAGTACCAATATTTGTTCAATTATATTTAGTAGCAATATTTGTTGAAGTATATTAATTAGCAATGGACGACACCCAAAAATGGTACTATTTGTTCAAGTAGCGATATTTGTATGTACAGAAATTATCTTGCTACAGTATATTTTAATATGTTAATGTTATCCAGTATTGAAAAACTTACTTCTCGTTGTATGCATGTATGGGCTACCAAAACTTTAGTATGAAAGTTGTACTCTGTACCACTAGTTATATTCTGTACTTATTTTATTGTACAACGTGCAATTTGACACAAGTAATGTAACATCCCAATTTTTTCCTTTTATTTAATTTATTGTGTTATTTATGTATTTTATGGATTTTCTATTTTTTTTATTTTTCTGGATTTTATTTGAATTTATTTCAAATTATGTATATTGGCCTTTTGAGAAAACTAATTAATTATAGATAAAATAAAAGTAAAGTTTGGATAAAAATATTTTATTTAAGTTCAAAATGTCTTAAATTATTTTTGAGATTTTTCTTGAATTTCCTAACATTTGTATTGCTTTAAATTAATTAAAAGAATCACTGGAATTTTTTTAAAAGAAAATTTTGGGGAAATCCTTGAACACTATTGGGCTGAGCCCAATAATGTGTGTGGTAGGTTAGCCCATCCGACCCGAGTTCTAAAATCTTGGGTGCGAGCTGTCGGTTCACCATCGGACGGCCATTTTCAGAGCTGCAACCCTAATGCCTAGAGACCGTTGGATCCTGATCAGATACGTGAGATCAAGGCATGTCAGTTCGGGTTTCCGCATGATCTCAACCGTTAGTTGTTGAAGGTTGTTAGGATTGTGCCACGTCAGGGTGCATCGTGGCCATTCGTTCGCCATCGGACGGTGCACGGTCATGGTGTTCGCGTAGGTTTCGGAGCAGTGCCGCCGTTTTCGCCGAGGACTTCTTCGCCATGTCGATACAGAATCCTTGTCAGTAACAAACACTGAGGCCTATTTAAGATGCCCCAGCACCCCTCCGATGATCGCCAATGCATGCCGCGTCTGTTGATCGAGGTACTTTCGCCAGAGTCGCCGTGGTTTGCACATAGAAGCTCGCCGAAGTTTGTCAAGGACCACCGATCGTTTAAGTGCTTCATCTGTCGCCGTTAAGCCGTTTTTCGTCGCTCCAATTCCAGATCTGAGTTCATAGAATTGCACTGCACCAGATCCACCATCTCACATCGTCGTAGCATCGTCGGAGTGCCGTTCAAGTCGTCTTCTTCCTCATCTCTGGTGGGAGTCCACATCCGCGTTGCCATCTTCGCGGGAAAGCTTTCAACCGTTAGATCTTTAGCCTGCGTTTAGGATTGCGCCACATACTCATCGTTCGCTGGTAAGCTCGTCTGTCGGATCTGCCACGGACGGTCCTGATCGAGGACGCGTGCCAGCCATTGGGAGCATCGCTATGGGCGGCATTACGGCCAATCGCCAGCGGCCGCGTGGTGGGCACGTGACGTGAAGCGCCATGAGCCAAGCTCACGGTGACCAAGGCAGGGTGGTGGACCGTGTCCATACGCCGAGGACGCATGGCACGCTGTGATTGGCCCGAGCCAACACTAGCGTCACGGTGATGTCATGATGATGTCATAAATTCGAATTTTCTGCTGGAAAATATTTCGGTTGAAATATCTTCTGTGCTGATGTCATGATGATGACATGCTAGTGTCATAAAGGGGAATTTTCAATAGAAAAATAATTTGATTTATTATTTTATTTTCTATTTTTTTTTAGATTTTTGAATTTTTCGAGAGCTCGTTTTCGGTTATACGAGCTCTGATAAATTGAGATCTATTTAATGATAAAATTTATTTGATTTTTAGTATTTGTTTGCTCTCTATTTTAGTGTTTATTTGGTTTTCTCTCTCTCCATTCATGTAGACGTTGAGTTGCTCGAAGCATCCGAGGAAGGTCTATCAACTCAAGGCCAGCTTCCAGAGCAAGACCTTTTCTAAGGCAATTTGTTCTTTGATCATGTTGAACCCATGTTTATAAAATTGCTACTTTGCTTTTACCTTATTGCATATTATTTTATGTTTACAACTGTTTCAAATTAAATTAGAACTTAGCTATACTACCAATTTGATCTATATCCTACCATGTCGTTTGTACACCATGATCTATTGTCACCCTAGATTGGTTCATTATAGTTGGTTAATACTAAAATCAACATGGGTTGGTTAGACGTATTATATGCTTAGCCATGCCACATCATCACATGTACTTGAATCATCAAAGTTTAATCTTGACTAATGGAATATAGAACATGATTATGAGTTGGTGTGTCACGTGTTGTCACACTATGATATTGAGTTGTAGTAGCGAGGGATGTCACGCAATGGTGTTGACTTGTTGATAGCACGTGGTGTTTGGTAATCAAATGGGGGTGGTAATCACTTATATTGGGGCAAGTGGCAAGGGGCAGTGTGCAAAGGTGGAACGAATGGCAAAGGCTATGTGAAAGTTTTGCCCTAGTCACTCTAAGGACTTAATCTTGCAAGCCTTTGACCTAAGTCAATTATGTAACCACATGCCTAGTATGGGACAGCCTAGCTGACTAATTTGCAATGTCTTAGCTTTGGAACTGCTAGTGGTGGTGTGAGTCCCGATTTCATGGATTAACTCACATGGCGCAAGAGGAGGCCCTGTTGTGGCAGTTTAACCCTTCAATGTTAAAACCTCAGTGGGTAGTACTGGATTATGATAGTGCATTGTAAAGGCTTTGTTATAATTACTCGTCTTTGTGGTATATGGTTTTATCATGTGGGTAAAGTGCATAACCTCTGTAGAGTGCAAATCTATTCGGATAGCTGTGCTCGCGGTATTGAGCATAGCTCAGAAATTACAGTCAAGATTTAGATTTCAATTAAATAAAAACTTGGTTGGGATGGCAGGTTGCCATTGGAAGATGGAAACTTGACTTAGAATTGGAAATCTTGGTTTACTTGGAAAAATACTGAAATTACTATTTACTGTTATTTGTTTTATTGTCTTTACGATCTATTTATTGTACTTATTGATAAATGCCGCTTTATTGCAAAATAGCTATGTTAGCCATTCCTTTGGAATAAGTCTTGCATATAGTTATATAGAATTGCATTTGTGCACAACTTGTTGAGTGCTTTTAAGTACTCACCCTTACCAATAACAACATCAACAGTTGAGGAGTCTACCTCTATTTTGGAGGATTACCAAGAGGACACGATAGTTTAGGGTTCGAGCCTTATCAGTTGCCCATGGTAAATTGATGGGTTGTCTACGTCTTTTTATTTCCGCTGAATTGTCTTAGTATCTTATTCAAAGTCTAGCCCAACGTGGTTTAATACTGTAAGTTGATCATAAGATCATACAATTAGTTATATTTAATAAATAGAGTCTTTATATTGTTATCGCTTTGTATGATTGTGATATTTACCAATATTGAGCCTGTGTGCACTAGCGTGATTCTAGACTAGTGCGGTACATATAGAGGGTCCAAATTGATAAATTCAGGTCCCAACAAGTAATTTCTTACAAAATTTCTCTAAGGTATTAAAATGTAAATGGTGTTCATGTGTGAATGGTATTGGTATGTGATTATGTGAATACCTATTTTTGCACTTGTTGGATTGATATGTGAGTAGTATTGAAATGAAAGATTATTTATTAACATATTATTGCTAAATGCCTAATTTACAACTTGCAATTGTCTAAAATATAGCAAAGGTCATGTCGAAATTTTTCATATTTAGGAGAGATCATATCGGAATTTTTTCGTGTTTTTACATACTTTTCTTATATATATTTGTTATATTTTCCCTATTTTTTCCTTCACTTAATTTTTACAAATCTTACAAGAATTTTGTTTTGATTTTTTTAAGTTTTTTACCATTTTTTCAACTGACTTTAGTTTTTGGCAGTTTTTGTTCATTTTCGAGTGATTTTCGTTCATTTACCACGAAATTCGCTAGCCGGTTTGACCAAATTTCAAAATAGTTTGAATTTCCGTACCGTTCGGTTTTCATCTGTTTTCGAGCGGTTTTTCGCTAGAGTTTGGAATGGGCCCGCACACGCTAATCTTTTGACACAACGAATTCATGATCCGTTAGAACCATCCTGTTATTTATGATGAGCTATTCAAAACAAGATACCACTTACATATATTTTAGCTTAGCAAATGATATCACATGTCATTTGTTTTAGTAGATAAAACAAAATATTCCATGTATTGTTTCCTAAATGTTCGATTTATTAATAGAGGAAATTCCGGTGTGTATCTTTTGAATTGGAAGGGGATGAATCGGATGGGTGTTTGATGTTCGGCAAGTAGAATTAAATGTTCCACACATTTTGTTTTGATATACTTACAATTCAGTGACGATGTCCCACACACTAAATTCTAGAGGAATGGATCAATGTTCCTCATGTTTGGTTGCAATTAATGTTCCAACAATTCGTCAGTGATATTCCAACAATTTATTGATAATGCTCTGGTGCTAGGGGTAGGTGGTAGATAAATCAAGGCAATTACTTGAATAAATAAAATATTCATAGAATAAACGGGAGAAAATGAACACTAGGAAAGGAAAAAAAACAATCGACAAAATGTTACAATTAAATGAAGAGGAAAAAGAAATACAAAACATCGGAACTACTTTTTGCAGCTGTGCTTGCTCGTTCTACTCAAGACAATACGAAATAACCTGGAACACAGTAAGCATACACAATCAAAGAAACACATCATGTACGTACGTAGCACCTATGTTTGAGAAACGAATTTTTTTTAAATAATGCATTTTATAAAACTAATTGCGACATTAATACATGAGATTTTTTTTTGCAAAAATAATGCTCCATCGCCAAACCGTACGACGACAATAGAGTAATAGCCATACGGTACGACGAAAAAGCTAATTTCCCCCAACGGTTCGGTGACAACACTAGTTGTAGCCAAACCGTATGGCGACAACAACGTCTAAAAAATTCCAAAGAGAACAAAATAGGGGACGGATGTTGTCGCCAAACGGTTTGGATGGTGTCGACGATCGGGACCGTCGACCGCAAAGAAGGAGGGGAAGGATCGTACGAGGGGCGAGGCCCAGAGCCTCGCTCGTCCGGGAAGGAGCCTCGGCAGGCGCACAGCACGGGGAAAAAGGACAATCAAACAGGGGACACAATGTTTATACTGGTTCGAGCCTCCTAGGTCGGGTAACAGCTCTACTTCAGTCCTGCCCGTGGGCGAAAGGGGACTAAATGCTCCTCAGGGGAGAGTTACAAGGGGAGCTCGACCTCAGGATCGCTCGGGAGCAATGGCTGAGGGGAGCTCGGTGAACAGTGGGGTGTACAAGTATTACCGCAGACGTATCTGCCTTCTCCTTAGGTTTCTTGAGGTGTTGCCTTGTGAGATCCTACTACCGTCGTGTTCTTGTTGTTTCTTTTGGGGGTTTGAACACCAGAGCGTATACTGCCTGTTCGCGAAGACCTAGCGGGAAAAAGGGGAGCCCCCTCTCCCAGAAGACCCTACCTCTCTTTATACAGTCGGAGGGGACAGGTTACATGGAGAATTGGGAGAGGGAAGGATGGAGAGAGCTATGCCAGGAGCCCTAGTCCTTCGTATTGATGACTGGTCGTCGTCCTGTTTCGCCCACGCCGGGTTGGTAGACTCGCCGAGCAGAGTAGTTTGCCGTTTCCTTTGGAAACAGCATACCTGCCCTCTGTGGACCTGTTAGATGCTGACGTTGCAATGCGTGGTCCTGGCGCTGCCTCGGGAGGGAGCGTATCCCCATACTGCACGTGACTGGACGATGGGACCGGAGTTTTGACTTTGGCAACCTTCGTGTTGCCTTGGGAAGAATCCACCTGCTCCCGAATGGTCACTTCAAGCAGTCGTGATCGTAGGGCGCGTGGCTAATGGCCAGCGGAGGGCCCGATGCTTGGCTTTTGATGGAGATCGCCTCAGACTGGTCGAAGGTCGGGGGAGTCCGACCTGTAGCGGAGGTCGGACGTCCCACTTGGTCGGGACGAGCTTGGAGCAGCCCGTTAGGTCGGGGACGAGTGTCCTTTGTGGCCTCGCGGGGCCTTTGGTCGGAGTCAGGTTTGGAACAGTCCGTTCGTTGCCCCGGGCCGTTGTTTTACATGGGAGTCCGAGCTGGGGGTGCTGGGACCGAGGAGGTCGCCGAGATCCGCAATCAACTCGGGGATAGCCCTGTCCGAGCTTGGGAACACCTGGCTCGTAAACACCCCGAGCTCGGAGGAGGATCGCGAACCTCGGGGCATGGACATGTGTCAGGATGGTCGATCCCCGACAACCAGCTCCCGAGGCTCAAGAAGCGGTCTGAGACTCTAGGCGCTCTTGAGTCTGAAGTCTTTCGAGGGGGGATCGCCCCTTCGGCCGGGTTCGGGGTTTCTTGAGCTCCCTTTCCAGACCAGGGGAAGGCCCCTCCGGGGTGCTTTTAACGAGATCGTTCTTGGCGACACTTGAATTCCAACACTTTGTTTTTTGAGCAGGCTCAGAAAGCCCGGGAGCCTCGCGGACGGGGAAGTTAGAGGGATGGTTTAGTGGATGCGTGGAGAGACACGCCCGTGTAGGGGTTTTGAAGGGCCCTGGCGCCTTGGTTACCGCCCGCCGGCTACGGGCGCTCCTTTTGAGACGGTGGTGACGCTAGTAGACGAGGCATCTTTAAAAACCGGGGGGGTCTCATCCTTCGGGGTTTCGCCTCCCTACTGCTCATACTCTTGTCTTCTTCTTCCTTGTCCTTCTGTGCCGGCGCCTTTTGCCCTTTGCTTTCAAACCCGTCCCCCCCTTCGACCCCATGGCGAAGTTCAGGAGGAGTACGCTCACTGCGGAGCGGATGAAGGAGATGGAGACTTTGGGGCTTCTAGACCCGTTCACCTAGCGGCTCCCGTCCGGGGAGAACGTGCCGCAACCTCGGGACAACGAGATCGTGAGCACGGAGCAATACATGCTCTTCGGGCTGCGAACCCCGGAGAGCGACTTCTTGGCCGCGGTCCTTGCGCATTGTGAGATCGAGCTTGTTAACTTGGTACCAAACTCCCTTCTCCATCTTTCTATTTTTGCTCATCTTTGCGAGGGGTTCCTAGGCGTTCTTCCCACCCCCTCGTTGTTCTTCCACTTTTATTCCTTGTCCCGTACCGCGAAGGACCCCGTCGTCGGGTGTCTCTACTTTCAGCTGTGGGCAGGGCTCCCTTGTTCCTTCCTCCAAATCCCGACCCGGGACTCGCTCGGGCCGTGGACGGAGAAATAGTTCTATCTGAAGAAGGGCGAGGGGAGCGGGCTCGCCTACAACGGTGCCGCGATCGAGGGAAAGCGGGATACCCCGAAGCCTGAGGACTCGGCGGCCGACCAGGCGGCGGTCGCCGCCCATCCATTCGCGCCATGCGCGGCTCAAGGGCGTGGTCGCTCATGACTACTTATGAATCGATGTTTCTCTCCTAAGAGGTTGCACCCTTTCTTCGAGATCACCGAGAGGCACGACGCCACCCGGGAAAGCCACGAGGGTGAGCATTGCCCGACCTTAAGTTCTTTCGGGCCTTGGTCGGTGTTTCCTTGTTTCTTGATGCTCTCTTTTTTGGCTTCTTGCAGCACCGAAGGCGGCCTGGATCGCCTTGAGGATGCAGGAGATCTTTGGGAAGGCCGCCACCGCCTACGATCTCGGCGGCAATGTCCCCAAGAACGTCTTGGGGCGGAGCAGCGAGGTAATGGCTCTCGCCTTGATCTTGGTCTTGGGAGTTCGGATTCGGCCGTTTACCGTGATGAGCTCGTGCAGGCGACCAGGAAGCTCTGGGACACGGCGAAGCAGTTGTTGCCACTCCCCGGTCTAAACAAGGGCAAGAAGGGGAGTAAGAGACCGGCTCCCGATGCCCCGAGGCAGGCTGCCAAGAAGCCCCACGTCGAGTGGGGCGACCGGGTCGTGGTAAGTTCGAACGCCCCGAGCTCAGGGACATCCGAGCCCGAGCTCGCTTCCCCCGCGCTCCCTCCTTGGTCCTTCTTTTACTGATCCTTGCTTTTCTGTCAGCAACAGGAGGCGGCTTCCGCCGCGCGGGCCCCAGATGCGCAGCCAGAGCCACGAGCTCTAGCGCTGAGCTCCCGGGGGGAGTTCTCCCGCTGCTGGCGTGGAATCGTCGCGCCAGGTAAGGCTTCCGTACATTTTTCGCCATCCCGCCCCGTCGCGGCGTTCGAGCATCCGAGGGGCACCGACCTTTCTTGTGGTCCAGGGCGAGGCCGGGGAGGAGGACGACGAGGTTGACTACCGCCTCACGCCGCGACCCCGGACGCGGCGGGTGCTGCTTGCCGTGTCTTCTGAGGAGTACGATGTGGCCGAGGGAGGAGCAGTTGAGGGCACTGCGGTCGGGGGCGCCGCGGTCGGGGGCACCGAGGTCGAGGGCGTCGTTGTCGTCGCGCCCCAGGTGAAAGCGTCCCCAGCAGCGGAGTCCTCGGGGAAGCGGAGAGCCGACTTGCCCCCGCGAGGGGTTTCGACGAAGAAAGCGAGATTGCCGCGCACCCGCTCAGCGTTGTAAGTACCCCCTTCTGCCTTTCAACTTTGTCGTGGTAGGGTCGTTCGAGCAACCCCTGATAATTTGTAGTGCGCAGTACTTACACTGGGGTGGCCGTGGCTGCGGCCCAGCGTTCGGCGCCGGCGCGACCGGTGGAGGTCAACGAGCCACCGGTCGAAGAGGAGACGCCGGTAGGGTCGTCTGGGGTCGAGGACGCTGCGGTCGAGGGCGCCGTTGTCGTCACGCCCCAGGTGGAGGCGTCCCCAGCGGTGTTGGAGTCGCCGGAGGAGCGGGCGACAGTTTCCGGACCGACGGTTGAGCCGGGGCTCGGGGTGGTTCCGACCATCCTTGGCGAGCCGGGGCTCCCTTCTGCGGTCGAGGCAGCCGAAGGGGGAGTGGTCGAGGTGGCTGGAGTCCTCGAGCCGCTTGCCCTGAGGGTTCGGCCGCCACCGCTCGGCCAGCGGATCGCCTGGCCGCCGTCGGCGCTGGTAGCACCAGGCGGCGGGCCGCCGAGGATGTCGCCGCGGTGAATCGCCTGGGTTCCGACGGCGCCATCGACCTGCCGACGCTGGAGGACCGGCTAGCGGCCGTAAGCGCATTTGTGGTGACCTTTCCTTCTCCTTCATTTTCCCCTTTTCTTGTAGTCGTGGTGATTTTTCCTTCTCCCTCATAGGGCCTACGGCTGATCTCCCAGGGGTACAGGGTCGTGCGTGGGCACGTGCTCGCCTTCTGACCCTCGTGACGCTATCGGTCGCCCGCAGGATGCCGCCGACCTCAGGCCGCCGCGACGCGCGGTCGAGAGGAGGTTTTACGCCTGAGGGAGGCACAGGCCCTCGAGCTCGCGCGAGCTGTCGAGGAGGAGCAGAAGTAGGCAGAGGAGACCCTCGCCCGAGTTCGTCGGGACGCGCAGGACGTTCTGGATGAGAATCGCGCGAGCGTAGCGGTGACGATCCAACGCCTCGAGCTCGAGACCTCCGACATTCGTTCAAAGGCGGAGGCCGGGCGGCAGGAGACGGAGGGGCTCCAGGAGCGCCTTGAAGTCGCCTGGATGGCTCGTGAGGAGAGCTACTCGGTTGCTTCGACCGCGCTCGAAGATCTCGCAGCCGCACGGAAGGAGGCGAGGGGCCCGACGCACTGGGAATCAGTGTCTCGCGCGGCAGAGGCGAGATCGTGACGCGAGGAGGCCGCTGGCTGCCTGCTCGGGGAGCTCACGCTTCGAGGGTGTCCTCCGCCGAGCTCGAGGCCGAGGCGGTCGAGCTCAAGGCCAAGGTGACGACGGCTGAAGCGACGGCTGCTGTGCTTGAGAAGACAGCGGCCGGGTTGGAGGTGAGGGCCATTGAAGCGGAAGCTAAGGCGGCCGAGGCCGAGGCCAAGGTCGCCGGGCTTGAGTGGAAGCCGCCTGTGTGTCGAGCAGGAAGAGCGCTGCCCACCCTCGAGCGACCGTGGACGGTCGACAGGTCGAGGCTAAGGCGCCACACAGTGGCGGAGGGTCTCCGACCTCGAGCGGGAGAAGCTTGCACGAGACATGTCCGTGGAGTAGGAGATTTAAAGTTAGTGGATGGGTCGGGGGGCGAAGGATTTCGCACCACCTTGTAAAGACAATGTATCCTTTTGCTAAGTAAAGTCGCGTTTAGAAGACTTAGCTCGCTTGTTGGCCCGTGTCGCCTTTGAAGACTTTGCACGGCTTGCTCCGTAGAAGGGCCCGAACAACACCGGATTCATGACGTGGAGCAAGCGCGTTTCTACGGGTTTTCGCAAGGCGAACCACTTAGCCTGACCGAGCTGAGGGATGCTCGAGGTCAGTTTGACCGAGGCCTCGCCCGAAATCACTCGGGCTCAGGCACAACTCGGGTTGAAGGCTGACTGAGCTAAGGGATGCTCGAGGTCAGTTTGACCGAGGCCTCGCCCGAAATCACTCGGGCTCGCACGACTGTTGAAGGTCGACCGAGCTAAGGGATGCTCGAGGTCGGGCTTGACCGAGGCCTCGCCAAATCACTCTGCTCGCACGACTTCGGGTTGAAGGGCCTTGACCATTTGGTCACGGGGGAATTATTCGACTTATTGCGGCAGAGCGGCTTATTGCGACTGAGATCGTCCCCGGCGGTAATTTTAGGGATCGTGACCTCCGAGCCTGGGAATGTCGTCGGGCTCGGGGCGCTCCTTGAGGACGTTCAATGGTCGGTAGCACAGGGGAATAGCCGGCTTACTTCGATAAGGATCGTTTTACCGCGACCTCCGAGCCTGGAAACACATCAGGCTCGGGATACTGACATCCCTGAGGCGAACCTAGAGAACGTGACCTCAACTTAACCGAGGCCTCGCCGCGCATTTCGAGCTTGGGCACAACTCGATCGGCGCGCTCGGCTGCCTGTGCTCAAACCAGATTTAGGCTCTGGTCCGCTCTACGAGCTCGGAATGCTTCAAGCCGCAAGGCCCTCGAGGGCGGTTTAGAAATTTGAGCCTGGCCACTTGGCCCCGGGGGAAAGGTCGGCTTAGTGCGCAGGCCGGCTTATTGCGACCGAGTCATCCCCGGTGGTGAATTTTAAAACTGCAACCTTCGAGCCCGGGAAATGTCATCAGGCTCGGGGCGCCCTCTGAGAATGCTCAATGGCTGGCAGCACGGGGGAATGGCCGGCTTATCCCGATAATGATCGCCTTATTGCGGCCCCCGATCCTGGGAATGCCCAGGCTCAGGTTGTTCATCCCCGAGGCGAACCTAGAGAACGCGACCCTAGGCGCTGCAAAAAAGAACACACATGGACGCCCCGAGGTCTGGCTCGCCGCGTGACCTTATGGTTACCCTTATGGTCACACCGCGAGGTCGCGCCGCTCGAGGCGTCCTAAAAAGAAAGAACTTCGGTTGAAAGAAAGTAGACGGAACTCTGGGTCCGAGGTCTTTTAAGATGGCGCGACCTTTGACGAAGGAACCTGCAACTTGGGGTCGTGGCGGAACGCCATCCCCCTCCATAAACCGAAAGAGGTTAGCACCAGAGGCGAAGGAGACCTTTATTATGGGCGCATACCTGGGCCGAACCAGAGTGTGGCGATATAAGCGTCCGGGTCATGCCCCAGGTCGGTTTGCTCGGGACACAAGAACAAGCATAGCAGTAAGGAGAAAACATCTTAACTTAAAAACGGATGAAAGAGGAGCGCTAGGCATAGAACTTCCGGAGCTGGCCTACATTCCACGAGCTCGTGAGCTCCCCGCCATCGGGGACCGCCAGGCGGTAAGCTCCCACGCGGCTTGCTGAGACGACTCTGAAGGGGCCCTCCCACAGCGGGAACAGCTTGTTGGTGTGGGAACGGTCTTGGATTCGTCTTAGGACCAGGTCCCCAACGCGAAAGCCCCTGGGTCGAACAGCTCGGACGGCATGCCTGCGGAGATCTTGCAGGTAGCGCACCGAGCGCAGTAGTGCGCGGCACCTTACTTCTTCCGCCAAGGCGAGGTCGAGGGACCGCTCCTGCTCGAGGTTGACCTGGTCGACCGAGCTCGCTCTGACGAAGCGGAGCGCGACCTCGGGCGGCAGGACAGCCTCGGCCCCGAAGACGAGCTGGAAAGGGCTCGCCCTCGCGTTCGGCCGATGAGGTGCGGACGACCAAAGGATCGTGGAAGCTCGCCCACCTGTGCCCGATCACTACCGACCGAGCTCGCCGAAAACTCGCTTGAGC
Source organism: Otatea glauca (assembly GCA_036346275.1). Lineage (NCBI taxonomy): Eukaryota > Viridiplantae > Streptophyta > Magnoliopsida > Poales > Poaceae > Otatea > Otatea glauca. The sequence goes on from CM070713.1 coordinate 19,534,180, forward strand.
CCTTGGACGAAGCCGCGCTGGCACGCCGACCGCCCCGCTGCTCGGGATGGCTTATCGAGGCATAGCAGATTTTGGTACCCATATCTGCGCAGAACTCTTGGAACAGCTCGCTGGTGAACTGCGTCCCATTGTCGGTGATGATCCTGCAAGGGACCCCGTACCTTGTGACCACGAAGGAATGGAAGAACCTTACCGCGGCCTTGGCGGTGATAGCGGAGACCAGCTCTGCCTCGATCCATTTTAAAAGGTGTGGATGGCCACGAACAGGAACTTCTTCCCCCTGACCGACCTCAGGAAGGGACCGAGGATGTCGAGGCCCCACGTCGAGAACGGCCAGGCGAGGGGGATGTTCTGCAGAGCGTAGGCCAGTTGCCTGGCCTTCCGGGCGTGAAACTGGCAGGCCTGGCAAGCACGGACGATGCCCTGGGCATCTTCGAGCGCCGTTGGCCAGTAAAAGCCCATCCGGAACGCCTTCCCGACCATGGTCCTGAAAGTAGAGTGAGCGCCGCATAGGCCGGAATGTATGTCATTAAGCAGGTATTTACCTTCTTCAGGAGCGATGCATTTTGATAGAATACCCAGGGCCCCTTGATGGTAGAGCTGCCCACCGACGAGCTCAGATGAGCTCACGCCACCAAGCCTCGCTTCCTTTCACCGGAGTGGCGGAGCTCCTGATCGAGGAACTTGATGATCGGGTCCATCCATGACGGAACGCTTTCGAGGAAGGCCACCGGGTGTAGGATCAAGGATAACCGACTAGAGGGGGGGTGAATAGGAGGTTTCTAAATTTTCTCAACACAATTTAGAAATTACAAATAACACTACGAAATTTAAATATGAATATGAAGGATACACTAAAGTCTCTAGCAAAGCTTGAGATGCTATGACAATACAAGTGAAGCAAATATACTTATGCGCACAAATATCATGAGGAGTATGGAAATAACCAAATGGATTTTCAACAATCAAGAATACCAAGCACAATAAAATAGGAGACAAAGAATTTTGACCTCGTGGTCTCGAGACTTGCCGGTCTCCCCTACTCCACGCTGAGGTGACTTGATCCTCGCTGCCGGCTCCACTTGCTTGAGCCTTCCTCGATCACTAAGGTAGTTCTTCCCCGCCTCCGGGTAGGCGAACTCCGCCTTCACAACTTGCCGGGCTTCTCACAATCTCCGCTGAGAAGCTCATCACGCACGATCGCCACTAAGCCGCCTAGAGGCGGCAACCTCCAAGAGTAATAAACCTTGACGCTAGCTTGAGGTCGAATGTCGATGTCTAAAGGCTCAAACACTAAATGCAACACCAAATTTTGCTTCTCACACTCACAAATGGAAATTGAATGCACACAAGAGCTGAGAACACTTGCTAGAGCTCAAATATCATCAATGAGGACCAAGAGTTACTCTAGAATGCAGTGGGAGGTATTTATAGCCTCCACCAAACTTTCTAGCCGTTGGAGCTCGAATCGCAGAAAATTGTTTTTGGTGCTACACGCCATGTAGGACCAGAGCACTGCTCGCTTCAACGGCTAGAACAAAGTGCATTTAATGCACTTGCCAGAGACCGTTACAGGAAGTCCGGTGCTACCGCCCAACTAGGGCCGGTAGCACCGGGCTCCATTTCTTTTTCTATCTTCAAAAATGTACCTCTCTGAAAAAATAACACCGGGCTGAGGTTCGGTGCTACCGAAGGTCCGGTTGCACCGGGCCACTATGTGCGGTAGCACCGGGCTTCCAAAAGTTCAAGAAAGGTGCTTCTCTGGAATTTTTACACCGGGTTAAAGTCCGGTGCTACCGAGAGTCCGGTAGCACCGGGCTACCATGGGCGGTAGCACCAGGCCACCAAATCACCCAAAAACACACCCTCTATGATTGTCACACCGGGCTAAAGTTCGGTGCTACCGTGATCCCGGTAGCACCGGGCTGCCATGGCGTAGCACCGCCATAAATCGCCAAAAGCCCTTCTCTCGAATTTTCACACGGTTGTGAGCGGTGCTAATACAAGACCGGCAAAGACACTGCTACGCCATAAGCGGTAGCACCGGATTTCCAGAGACTTGAAATAATTTAAGGTTTTTCAAAAGATGGAACTTGTCTAAAATTAAGCAACTTAATTGAATGTGCATTTGAGCCTTGAAACCCTAATTGACATCAAGATAATCATCAAGATCCCTCTTAATAGTACGGCCCTAAATCTAGTAAACCGATCTTTCTTCCAAACTCCAAGATCGTTAAAGGACTAAAAGAGAGCCTTATGTATTTACTTACAAATGGTCTTGATATATCTCTTGATTTGCTTGAACCTTCCTTGGTATTCCCATGACCATCAATCTTGGAATTGACCTACTTTCGATATTCTCAACAAAAGCGTTAAATCATACGGCAGAGTTGTCATTAATTATCAAAACCAAAAATGTAATGGGTGCCTAGATGCTTTTACCGGGTCTCCCTGACCGGCAACGGATGGCGTGGCCAAGGTTTCGAGGATGACGTCCGGCGGGAGCTCATCGCCGGACGATCCGAGCCTGGATAGGAGATCGGTGGTGGAATTGTCCTTCCTTGGTACACGCTGGATCTTCAGGTTCCGAAACCACCTCTCCATCTTGCGCACCTCGGCGAGGTACTTGGCCATCACTGGGTCCGAACACTGGTAAACTTTGTTGTACTGATTGACGATGAGCTGGGAGTCCCCTTTCACAATTAGATGGCGGACGCCCAGGGACTTGCAAGCTCGTAGGCCAGCCAACAGGGCCTCGTATTCCGCCGCGTTGTTGGTAGCGGGGAAGCCGAAGCGGACCACATATCTCAAGTGGTCACCTTGAGTGGTGATGATGAGAACGCCGGCCCCCAAGCGTTCAAAGGACCTTGACCCGTCGGAGAACATGGTCCAAGGGTCTTCGACCTCAACCTCGGGCTCGAGGGCAGGTTCCATCGTCTGCTCGACCACGAAGTCGGCCAGCGCCTGTGATTTGATGGCGGTGCGGGCCGTGAAGCGGAGGTCGAATTCGGCCAGCTCCATGGCCCATTTGGCGACGCGACCTCCGGCTTCTGGGTTCTTGAGGATCTCCCCTAGCGGGAGGCCACTCGGGATAACCACCGCATGCGCTTGGAAGTAGTGCCGAAGCTTCCGCGAAGCCATGAAGAGGGCGTAGAGGAGCTTTTAGACCAAGGGATAGCGCTCCTTTGGCCCGTGGAGCACTTCGCTGACGTAGTAGATCGGGTGCTATCTCCCTGCCCGCTCGGCTACGTGACCGCTACCGACACCTAGGTTGTGGCCGCGAGGTAGCAAAGACACTCACCTGCTGGAGTCGCCAACGAGGAGGACGCGAGAGGTATGCCTTGAGTTCGTCGAAAGATCGCTGGGCTTCGGGGGTCCACTCGAAGCCCTCATGCCTGCGTAGGATCTTGAAGAAGGGCAGCCCTCGCTCGCCGAGCCGGGAGATGAAGCGGCTGAGGGCGACGATGCGTCCGGTGAGGCTTTGTACCTATTTTACTGAGGTCGGAGCGATCATTTGCTCGATCGTCTCGATCTTCTCAGGGTTCGGGCCCACGCCTGACCCCCCGATCATGTAGCCGAGTACTTTCCCGGAGGTCGTGCCAAAGACGCATTTTTCGGGGTTGAGCTTGATGCCGAACCTGTTCAGGTTGGCGAAGGTCTCGGCCAGGTTGTTGATGTGGTTGGCCTTAGAGGGGCTCTTGATGATAATGTCGTCGACGTACACTTCGAGGTTCCGACCGATCTGCGGGTTGAAGGCTTTAGCCATCAGCCGTTGGAACGTGGCACCCGCGTTGCAGAGGCCGAACGACATGGTCATGTAGCAGAAGGTTTCGAACAGCGTGATGAAGGCGGTCTTGTCCTCGTCTTCCATGACGAGCTTGATCTGGTGGTAGCCAGAATAGGCGTCGAGAAAACTCAACATCTTAGCGTTGGCAGTGGAATCCACGATCTGGTCTATGCGAGGAAGTGGGAAATTATCTTTAGGGCATGCCGCATTCAAACCCATGTGATCGACGCACATTCGCCACTTCCCGCCTTTCTTTTGTACAATTACAGGGTTGGCCAGCCATTCGGAGTAGTTGACCTCGCGAATGAAACCGGCCTTGAGGAGCTTATCGAGGTGCTCCCTGATTATTGTCGCCTTCTCGAGGGAGAAGCGCCGCAGCTTCTGGCGCACGGGCCTGCAGCCAGGCTTTGTTTGTAGTCTGTGTTCGATCACCTCCCGTGGGACCCCCAGCATGTCCGCTGGTTCCCATGCAAAAACACTTTTATTAGCTCGGAGGAAGGTGACGAGCTTGTCTTTCTATTTAGGGTCGAGCTGGGCGGAAATGCAGACGCATTTGCCCGAGTTCCCTTCTTCGAGCTGCACGGCCTTGGTCGGGCCATTCGGCTCGACGGCCGTCTTCCGGCGGGCGCCCTTCGGGGTGGTCTCGGGACCTAGCTGGGGCAGTATGCCGGCCAGTGCCAGGGCCTTTTCCTCGCAGTCGTGCGCCGCCTTGAGGTTGCCGCGGACCGTTATGACGCCGTCGGGCCCCGGGAGCTTCATGCACCAGTGCTTGTAATGATTCGCGGCCATGAACTTGATTAGGGCTAGGCGCCCGAGGATGGCGTTGTAGGGAAGATCGCTGTCCACGACCTCAAACGTGATCAGCTCGGTGCGGAAGTTTACTGAATCGCCGAAGGTGACGGGAAGGACCACTTGCCCAAGCGGGGTGGTCGAGCTTCCCGGCACGATGCCGAAGAAGGGGATCGCTATGTTCTTGATTTTCGACCGGGGTATCTGTATCCGATCCAAGGTGCTTGCCAAGAGCAGGTTGAGGGAACTGCCCCCGTCAACCATGACTCGGCCAACGACGGTGTTGCTTATGGTCGGGGCGACGACCAGAGCGGTTTTGAAGTCTCGGGACATCCCCGGGGGAGCGTCGTCCCGAGAAAAGGCGATGGGGATGCCATCCCACCTGCAGGGTTGGTCGGTGGGCTTCCCGACGGTGGCTTGGTAGACGGTGCGCGCGGCATCCTTCAGCTCGCGCCGAGATCGGTATGCTGAAGAGCCGCCGAAGATTACGTCCACACGGCGGTCGCCCTGCTGGAATTCCAGGTCGGGGTCTGCTTGAGCCTGGCCGGCATCGACCCCGCCGGGCCGTTCATCACCTTTTGGGAGCGTGGGCATCTCTCCAGCCCCCATATAAAAGGCGTCCAGCTTGAACAGCCATGCCCTGCAGCTTCGCAGATCGTGGCCGTGGATCTTGTGGAATAGAAAAAATTTGTTTGGCGCCGGCCGGCTGTTCGTTGCCCCTGTGGTCGGGCGTCGCTGAGGGGTTCGCCCGCCCGCCTCGCTGGGTCGGCTCGGCGCTGTTGTGGCAGCGGCGGTCTGGCTGAGGTCGGGGCCCCGGTGGTCGGGCTGGCATGCTTCTGCCCCTTCGCGCCTGTTGTCGACCGCGGCGACCACGCGGAGCTAGCCGCCCTCGACGCCGCGGTCTTTCCCTCGTCTCTTGTCGCGCGGGGCAAGGTCTCTTCCCCTAACGCCGGAGGGCCCCGCCTCACCGAAGGCGAGGCCGAGCTTATCTCGGTCGTAGTCGTGCTTCCAGCGGACAGCGTCGTCCGCGTCTGCATATCGTTCTGCCATGTGGAACAGCTTGTTAACGGTGAGCCTTGTAGCGATTTCGAGGTCCTCCGTGAGGCGTCTGTCTCGGACGCCGAACTTGAAGGCCTTGATGACGGTTTCATCAGAGATATTGGGAATCGAGTTTCACGCGCGGGTGAACCGGCGCACGAAGTCTCGCAGGTGCTCCCCCTTTCCCTGGATAACACGGTCCAAGTCCCTTTCTCGTCCGGGCCGCTCGTAACAGCTCTAGAAGTTGGAGTGGAGGGCGCTCCGCAACTGGCGCCATGACCGGAAGGTGCCGGGCGCCTGGTTGAAGAGCCAGGTGCGGGCGGCCTAGTCTAGGACAGTGGGGAGGTAGTTGGCCATGGCGGCCTTGTCCCCACCGACCGCCAAGATGGCGGTGGAGTATATGGAGAGGAATTCCGCGGGGTTCTTGGTCCCGTCGAACCGCTCCATCATTGCCGGCTTGAACCGGGCCGACCAGCGTACTCGACGGTGGTCATTCGAGTACACCGAGCAGCCGTAGGCCGGAAGGCTACTGCCGCCACTGCTGGCGTCGGAGTCGTCATCAGCCGACAGGGAGAATTTGAGCCGGCGGCGCACCCCGCGCCGACCACGATGGTCGGCAGGAGCGTTGTTATGGCAGTGGCGCGGGGTGGTCGCGGATCTTCTGGCGCCTGGGCGGAACGTCTGGGGAGAGGCCCCCGAAAGTATTGCTGCTTGAGCGAGCATCGCTATTACGCCACTGGCGGCGGGCGGGCCCGGCACCACCTCTTCCTGTCGACGAGGCGGAGGAGACGGCGTCGGGGTGCGAGCCCGCGAACGGGGAGTCTGCCGGTGGAACGGCCGGTGATCGTGCGGTAGGGGGCCGCTAGCCGCCATGGGGCGAGACTCAGAGCCTAGGGAGCCTGCTTGCCGGCGAGGTGTGACGCCGTCGATTGCCTTGTTGAGTTCTTCGGCCAGGGACCGTCGGAAGAGGGCCGAGCCGGCCCGAGCGGGGTCAGCCATGACCCAGGCGATGGCCCACAAGCATTCTTGGGCAGGCTCGTTCGGACGAGGAGGGCTGAGCTAACCGGACGGGGAGCGGGCTATAGCACACTCTTCTCGCTGAATAGCGGCGATGGCTTGGTTGATGGCAACCTGGGTGAGTCGATGCGCCTCCCGAGGAGTCTCCGGGCCGTCGTCGTCCGCCCCGGGAGTCGTCTCACGTCCGTCGGCCACGAAGGCCCGGCGTTCGCGGGGCGGCAAGGAGGGCGAGAGCATCGATGTGGAGCCTTGGCACTCGGGGATAGCTTTCGAGCCTAGGATTGCTGTCCGCGACATGCCGATGGTGGAGCTGGAGGTGCTGATGCCGCTGAGGTAACAAACTTTGGACGAACGAAACTTCGGGCCCCACGGTGGGCGCCAGCTGTCGACGATCGGGACCGTCGACCGCAAAGAAGGGGGGAAGGATCGTACGAGGGGCGAGGCCCAGAGCCTCGCTCGTCCGGGAAGGAGCCTCGGCAGGCGCACAGCACAGGGAAAAAGGACAATCAAACAGGGGACACAATGTTTATACTGGTTCGAGCCCCCTAGGTCGGGTAACAGCTCTACTCCAGTCCTGCCCGTGGGCGAAAGGGGACTAAAGGCTCCTCAAGGGAGAGTTACAAGGGGAGCTCGACCTCGGGATCGCTTGGGAGCAATGGCTGAGGGGAGCTCGATGAACAGTGGGGTGTACAAGTATTACCGCAGACGTATCTGCCTTCTCCTTAGGTTTCTTGAGGTGTTGCCTTGTGAGATCCTACTACCGTCGTGTTCTTGTTGTTTCTTTTGGGGGTTTGAATACCAGAGCGTATACTGCCTGTTCGCGAAGACCTAGCGGGAAAAAGGGGAGCCCCTCTCCCAGAAGTCACTTCCTCTCTTTATACAGTTGGAGGGGGCAGGTTACATGGAGAATTGGGAGAGGGAAGGATGGAGAGAGCTATGCCAGGAGCCCTAGTCCTTCGTCTTAATGACTGGTCGCCGTCCTGTTTCGCCCACGCCGGGTTGGTAGACTCGCCGAGCAGAGTAGTTTGCCGTTTCCTTGGGAAACAGCGCACCTGCCCTCTGTGGACCTGTCAGATGCTAACATTGCAATGCGTGGTCCTGGCGCTGCCTCGGGAGGGAGCGTATCCCCATACTGCACGTGACTGGACGATGGGACCGGAGTTTTGACTTTGGCAACCTTCGTGCTACCTTGGGAAGGAGCCACCTGCTCCCGTATGGTCACTTCAAGCGGTCGTGATCGTAGGACGTGTGGCTAATGGCCAGCGGAGGGCCCGATGCTTGGCTTTTGATGGAGATCGCCTCAGACTGGTCGGAGGTCGGGGGAGTCCGACCTGTAGCGGAGGTCGGACATCCCACTTAGTCGGGACGAGCTTGGAGCAGTCCGTTAGGTCGGGGACGAGTGTCCTTTGTGGCCTCGCGGGGTCTTTGGTCGGAGCCGGGCTTGGAACAGTCCGTTCGTTGCCCCGGGCCGTTGTTTTACATGGGAGTCCGGGCTGGGGGTGCTGGGACCGAGGAGGTCGCCGAGATCCGCAATCAACTCGGGGATAGCCCTGCCCGATCTTGGGAACAGTCCCTTGGGCTCAGAAACAGTCCCCCGAGCTTAGAGGAGGATCGCCAAAGCCCCAGCGGACACGTGTCGATGGCGATCCCGACAGATGGCTATTACTAGTTGTAGTCAAACCGTATAGTGACAATAGCATTAATGACATAATTAGGATATTGTCGCCGAACCGTTGGGCGAAATTAGCTTCTTCATTGCATCGTATGGCTTTTACTCCATTATCGCCATACGGTTTGGCGACGAGCATTATTTTTGAAAAATAATTCCTGTGTATTAATGTCGCAATTAGTTTTATAAAATGCATTATTTAAAAAAATTCTGTGAGAAACTGCTTGCCTAGTCCAGATAGGTACAAGGCCTATGAAATAGATGGATCTCAGACAAGCGGGGTACACGCATATAGCAAATCCGAAAACGCGTACGCCTATCGGGCATACAACAATATCATTCTTACTTACTAACAGAGTGTCCGTGTATTACAATTGATCTTAAATAGATGATGATACCATAATTTCTAGACTCTGAAAAAATTAATGCGAATTTAAAACTGGAGCTATCGCTTATTTGAGATTAGTTGCAACGCACATACACTCTGTTAGTAATCCGAAATGCAATCATAATTACTCACAAAAGCAGTAGTAAGAAGTTACCTATCAGTTGTACTATCCAGAAGGTTGGTAAAGACATGCAGGGTAGAGGTACATAGATCTAGTATGATTGTTTCGTTTCTCCATCATAACACTTGCCATATCAGCCGTCACCTACAGTTACCAAAAATTATTAATCATCAATATACTGATTATGATATGCAGAAGACAAAAGTTGCAAAATACTGACAGCATGGTCAGACATCTTCTCCATCGCTGCGATAACACCCCTGATGTAATTTCTTTCCCGCATTTGATGAACAATCTGCAAATTACTTAAAACAGTAAGATACAACCTTTGAGCTTTGAGCAATTGCACTTTGAAAATCTATTAATCAACAGATTACGCTACTGAGCAACACAGAGAATGAGAATTCTGATATTGCAATAGGTAGCTATGCAGCTAATTCAACTAACCATATTTCATTATGAAATATCAAACGAAACCTATCACAATTTGGAACACCACAATATAGGACAAAACACATATATAATTTCTATGTTTCCCTTTTATCAATACTTGAAACATTTATCTGATTAGTCAAAATAATGTAACACAGACAGTTGGAGAATAGTTGACATTATAATTCTTTTCTTTGGCAACATTATAATTACACGTCACAACCAAAAAAAAAGGCCAAGCACTATACAGGCGTGCAATTTTGTCAGCCGAGATCATGTTGAGCTTAGAAATAGGTCATGTTGTTCCATTAGAACAGATAGAACATCCTCATCACACACTATGGTTGGAGTTTCAGCAGCTTGATTGCTTCCTTTCTGCAAGAAAATAATAAAATAGGTTGTAGAAATTAATTCTCCATGTGAAAGGAAGAGAGACAAACATTCAATTGTGCTGCCAAAAAAAAGGTAAGGTCCTCAACTCTTCATTTGAACAGGTAATGATGATCGAAGCAGTACCAGTTGTTTTCATGTGGTAGGAAGAACCTGCGGGTGGGGACGGCATGCACGACGGCCTTGAGGATGATCGGCGTGCGCGACGGCCTTAGGATGATTGGGAGACAATTTTACATGTCTCGGACTCTCAGGAGACAGAACAGCTAAATTTTTCATATCTAAGGATGGATACATAAAGCATTGTCACAAATTAATAATGGCGGTTATTCTATTTCATAAGTGATCTACTAAAATGTTCTTTAGGTATACACACAATGCATGAGGGGAGGAGGAACAGAGTGCTGGAACTTTAGTACATGCCAAACTGGCTCAGTTCTTGGCCTTGCAATGTCCTCCCACTATGCAAACTTACAATCTACAAATCCCTAGATATTTCAGTAAGCAAAAGAAATGAAAGTGTGCTTGCAGCCCTTTATATTAACAATGATGTCATATTAAGCCTACAATACAATTATAGTGCCATATACTGAATAAATATAGAAGGTCTCCCCATAGGAAAGAGAAGTGCAAAGATGCAGATAATTGGATCGAACTTTAGCAATACATCATCAATGCGGCCCACCATTCATGCTCTCTCTTCAGTAGGTAATGTGGTCTTCTATTAATGAGAAAATTATCTAATTTCTGTACATTTTTATTGTAAGAAAATTCCTAATGTAAAAAACCACTTTATTTTTGCTCACTATATCTTGTTTAAGCCAAACTCGCTGTGTGAACCCTTCTTTTATTATGAAACAGATGTCAAAACACCCCGGTCCCATTTTTTTTCCCAAAATGACACCAAATCATCCATCAGTTCAGGTTCGAAGATAACCGGTTAGCAACCAATTCGTGGGTAGCAGTGTCTGTTGTGGCTGTAATCTGATTTTAGTACTACGAAGTTGACTTATGTGGCTGTTATGTTGTGCCTTTCTTGATGTACTAATGCTTTTGTGAGACTTACACAGTTCTTACCTGCTGCCTTCTGCCTCTCATCTTAGATGTGTGTTAGTTTATACTGGGAGCAGTGGCTAACCGAGCAGGGGTTAGGGGGGCTAGGGCATATCCTACCTCCGACCACACCATGGGTACCTAGGACTTACTACATGGGTCGAGCAACCAATTTGGGCCAGCACGCGATCCACACCAGCCTAGCCCACTGGCCACCACCAACAGCCTTAGGGCTCAAGTACACAGCCACAGAGCCACTGCCCCCAATCCCCATCCCAATCTGCAATTCCCAAATCGAGCAAAGTCGGCAGGCTTGCGCATGCGGTAAGCTAGTGGCGGGTGACGGCGGGTTGGGCAAAAGGTGCAGAAGCGGCGGCCGGCGGTTGACTGGAGGTGGCCCCGAGCGCGGCGGCCCCAAGCGCCAAGGAGAGGAGGGCCGAATAGGTGAAGGGCGAACCGGCAACCGCAGAGGGTGCCAAGGCTTCGAGCGGGCTATGGGCTGGCTGAGCAGAGGCTGAGTGGCCGGGCGGCCGACGGAGCTAAGGAGGAGGGCCGCGCGGCCTGCACCGGAGGAGGGCCGTGAGCCCTACTGCCCTAGCCCCGAGCAGCGACTGGCGGAGGAGGCCCCGAGGGCTGCGGCGTGGTGCTGTGGTGGGCTACCGGCATCCGGACTCCGGCGCACCGTGCACCATTTGAGGGCCTGAGGCGTCGAGGGTGGCGCTCGAGAAGGAGTGCAGGCGGGCCGAGGCGCTGAGCCGACTGAGAGAGACAGCGAGTAGCGACCGAGCTCCAAGCGAGTAGACACTGAAGTGCTGAACTGAGACCAATCAAGCAGAGAGCCAGAGACAGATTCTAAGGTATAAAATGAAAATCTTTGTTTCATTTTCCATGAACGATGAATTTACATATTGTGTATTGAGTATTGGCTAATGACTAGTAAGTATTGACTACCGTCATTTATTGATTGTAGATTTGTTAGCACACTCTTAATTTATGTCCTAGGTCCCTCACTTACTGGGAGTGCTTCAAGTGTTAGTATGTCAGTTTACATGATGCGTCCTGATGAATTGGTCCAAGTTACATGATTTTTTAGGTTTTGTATAAATTTGAGTCTTCTGTGCAGGTCATATGCCGCAGCGCTGACACCAATCCTGGACTTTTTGGAGATGAATGATTCTCGGTGCATTCTCGACATCTCCGGCGCACGTAGTCGGAGCAGCAATTGTGTAGCTCTCTGCTTTTCCTCTGTGTAAGGAGCAGAGGACGCGATTCCTTCCCTTCATGACTCGTAATGGTTAGAGGAATTATCTTGGAGGGATTTTTTTGATTTTTTTTAAATAATATATTTTATAATTCAAATTGCAAAAAATACCATGAATTTTTTTTTGCAAAAATATACTCCCGTCGCCCTACCATAGGGCGACATGCTGACTAGGCAATAATAATCGCGCTGCGATTGGGCGACTTGTTTAAAAAATTGGACGACAGATCAAGTCGCCCAACCGTAGAGCGACATCTGTACTAGTCGCCCACTGGTAGGGCGACATGGACTAATCGCCCAATGAAAGGGCGACATGTGTGCTGGTCGCCCCATGGTAGGGCGACATCGCCAGGAAATTTACTTGTTTTAAAAAAAATGTTAGAGACTTAAAAAAAGATTGAAATATTTAGATAAACAGATTTAGGATTGAAGTAAAATATTTTTATGGTCTAGAGAAATTTGAAATAATTTACAAAATTTGAAGGTAACAAGTAGAGTGTTTGTTTTTTAGCCTTTTCGGCGGCCCGTAAAATATCATGTCTAACGGGTATTTTTATGAACAGTGGTCCACATTTTATCTTTGATATATGCACTACCATATTATGAGGGTGTTAGTAAAATTATAATTAGTATAACGGTACTAATTAAGTAGTGAAATCGCGTTATTGCATGTGAACAATTCGTAGCCCTGTGCGCTATTGCATGTGGACAAAATCGCGTTATTGCATGCGAACAATTCGTAGCATTCTATGTTATTGCATGTGGACAAAATCGTGTTATTGCATGTGATCAATTCGTAGCCTTCTGCGTTGTTGCATGTGGACAAAATGGCGTTATTGCATGCGAACAATTCGTAGCCTTCTGCGTTATTGCATGTGGACAAAATCGTGTTACTGCATGCGAACAATTCGTAGCCTCCTATGTTATTGCATGTGGACAAAATCGCGTTATTGCATGTGAACAAATCGCGTTATTGCATGTGATTAAATTTACAACTTGCTTTGCATGTAATTTCCACTAGTGCAATAACCCATAATTATTATAGTCGACGACAACTCATGCTATGAATAGTTCGTACGAAGCACTTAAACTATTTGTTGAACATACATAAGGGCACATGCACCGAAAGTTCAGATGATAAAATAAGCAATAGATTATATTATATTATAAGGGCATTACAGTAGTAACGAAATTGCTTAACGAACTAACTAACGAAAGCATTATTTGTCATGGTGGAATAGATGATCGTTCCGCCTATCTGGGTATAGCCAGAATGATGTCCCATATTTTCTGCATATTACCTGACCCGTGTAAATTTTGAGTTTTGTACTCGGACACCGCTCAATCCCTACTATGAAAGAACTCCATAGGGATCCGCAGTGCTCTTAGGTGTCGCCGAATGGGTGGCCTATGCCGTACGTCTAGGGTGTGTAAGACAGATTTTTTTGGTCATCCCGATTCCCGGCGTCCCCTATATTAGTACCACCCGGGTTCCCGGATGGTCTGCGTAACGCATCAAGGATTTGTTGCGTGGTGCGGACCTCGGCCGGCTGCTTCCCCTTGTCCCTTCCTCTTCGAGAGGAGGTACCCTCTTGCACCTCTGTTGCGTTGGTCGTTGGTGGAGACTTGCCGAGATGCCTGCTCTGTTTCAGCTCGCACTACACTATATGGTGCAGGAGGTGTGTGTTGGGCTTATCCTTATACAACCGGAAGCATGCCCTGCAGTCAATGCAGTATGCCCGCTGTGGTCGTTGAATAACACCGTAGGCGTACTCGGGGTCTGGCTTTTCTGGACGGTAGTAGCACCACGGGGAGGGTTGCTCCCCCCAGTTATCCCATACGGAAGTTTGAGATGTGGGTGGTAGTCTCGGGTCCACCCGGGCTTGAAGTAGCCGCACCATTCATCCTCGGCCAAGGGCACCAAGAATCTCCGTCCGCTAGTTCATCGTGGCGGTATTAACCATCGCTCAAGGCCGTGTTCGCAAAGTCGTGGCTTTGGGTGGCCCCGAGGAGGTTTCTCCTTTGACTCGAGCAATTTCGCAATTTTCTTTTAAACTCCCCGTATGCGATGAACTGGTTTAGAATTACTACTTTGTGAGTGAAGCATGAGTTCGCCGCATGAAACTCACCGATTGGTTGGCCCTTGCCCACCGCCCGTAACTCTAGTCGCTCTAGAATGGGGACGATCCCGCGCCTCTCCCACCGGTTGATGTTCTCGGGCGAAGTAGGGTCGGCGTCGTGGCAGTTGTAGACAAATTCAGAGTCACGCTGTTCGGCCGTCGATCCATTGGAAGAAGCAACACCGGTCGTTGTGATGAGAAAAGAAAGAATGATGCATGAAATGGTAATGTTACCCTGTATTGTATGGACATCAACAGTTTACCCTTGAAGAGCGGAACAACAAAGAGGCGCGCGCGCGTCGTCTCTCCATGGGTAGATTGCATCATCTTCGTCGGAAGGTTGCAGTCGCAATTGGGTCGGGGCAACTCCGGCAGAACTGGGGCGTCAACGCTACTAGTATCCGGGTACTCGGGGCGGGATGACTTCTCCTTGCTGAAGAGGCGACGGTAGAACGACATCGTGACCTAATTTGTGTAGATTCAGCTGGCGTGTATTGCTTGTTTGGCAGGGTTGGATGTCTACCCCTCGGCCGATTTTGTAGTAGTGGTGAGGGATTGCTCCACACAACTACAACACTGATGGGTCGGCATCCTCTGTGAAAAGCCGCACGACGTGTCACCCATCATCAAAGCTGCATGACAAATCTGACAAAGCTGATGCATGTGACTTGTCTATTCGGCCTGATAAGGCTGACAAAGCTGATGCATGTGACTTGTCTCATCGGCCCGACAAGACTGACAAAGCTGATGCATGTGACTTGTCTACTCAGTCTAACAAGGCTGCACGCCCGTGATGTAACATCCCAAAATTTTCCCAAATATTATTTTATTGCTTAAATGTGCATTTATGATTTTCTGGAATTTATTTGGAGTTTTCTGGATTTATTTGAATTAATTTTAAACTAAGAATATGGATCTTTTGTTCAAGTCTATTTAAATTTTTGCAAAGTTAAAATAAAGTTTCACCAAAAATATTTTATTTGAGTCCACAAGGTCTCAAAGTATTTTTGAGATTTTTCTGGGATTTTTCCTGATAATTTATTTGCCTAAATCAAATTAAATGAATTTCTAAAATTATTTAAATTAATAAAGTTTTAAAATCCTTTTGAACAGTAGCGGGCCGAGCCCATGTGCTGTGCGCGTGGGGCCCATTTCTGTGCGGCCCAGTGCCTCGCGTCGTCGGCCCGTTTGGCCTGCTTCGGGAAGTCGCATCCCATCCGGTGGTGAGGTTTGAGCCACGTTGGTTTTGGTCTGGGGTTCTTCGTGACCATTGATCCTTGATCGAACGGTTGTTGTGTATCGTTCCCGATCTGGACTCGAAGTCCGTCGCCGATACGTCGTCGCCGTCGCCTGGAGCTAGGGTTCCTCTTTAAGTGCGCTCGCCGAGGCTATAAAAGGGGGGGTTAGCCTCCGAGGCTCTACCTTCCATCGCGCATCCGTAGCCCTAGCCAAAAGCATCTGAGTCGCCGTCGCTTTAGCGCAAAACCTCGCCGCAGTTCGTGGGTGCACCGCCGTGAGTTTTTATTCGATTCGTCGCCGTCAAGCTGTTCTCCGCCGCGTTGATTCCGGATCTGGGTTCACCGAAGAGCTTCGCATCGAATCAATAAAGTTTCGTCGCCGGATCGTCGTCAGAGCGCCGTCGGGTTCGTCGTCTTCCCCGTGTCCGGTAAAGCTCCGTGGCGACGTCGCCATTGTCGTCGGGTGAACCTTGGACCGTCCGATCTATAGCGGAAGGGTGAGATTCTGCCACGTCGCGAGCAATCGGGGCCATCCAATCCGTCTTCATCGGACCAGATTTAACCGCGCTTGTGGACCAGTCGGACGACGCCGCGTGTTGGGAATGGGTGCCGAGGCGTCGTGGACCGAGTCCACCGTGGTCCGGCGCTGCGCCGTGGACTCAGTCCATGCACCGAGACGCGTGTCACATCGTGATTGGTTCCAGATCAGGGTTGACGTCATGCTTGCGTCATAATTGCGTTTTCAATTGGAAAATAATTCGATTGGAAATTCTGCAATGCTGACATCATCATGAGGTCACACTGACGTCATAAATCGGTTTTTCAGTTTAAAAATAATTCTGTTAATTCCGAATTTCTAATTTTGTAATTTCAGTATTTATTCCAAACTTCAAAAGGCTGTATCTTTTGCATCTTAACTCGGATTTGAGTGATTCAAATTTTTAAAAATTTGTAAAATTGAGATCTATCTAATGGTGAATTTTAATTATTTTTGGAGTTCAATTGCTCTCTGTTTTGATATTTATTTGCTTTTCTCCTTCGGTACGCGTAGACGTTGAATTGTGCGAAGCTTCGGAGGAAGATCTAGCAACTCAAGAGCAAGCTCCAGATCAAGATCAGGACCTATTCCAAGGTAAGTTGTGCTTTGATCATGTTGAACCCATGTTTATAAAATTGCTATATTTGTTTTACCTATTGCATAATATTTCAAGTATACAATTGTTTCAAATTAAATTGGGCATAGCTAATATACTAGATTGATTTATACCATACCTTGTCATTTGTATGCCATGATCCATTGTCACCCTAGATTGGTTCAATGTAGTTGGTTAGTAATTATAATCAACATGGGATGGTTAGTCCGTATTAGTTGCTTAGCCATGCCACGTCATTACATGTGTCAGAATCATTGATAATTAATCTTGATTAATGGAATATGGAACAATGTTATGAACTTGTGTGTCATGTGGGATCACACGATGAGATTGAGTTGTTGTGGCGAGTCATGTCACGCAACGATGTTGAATTGTTGATGGCACGTGGTGCATGGTAATCAACCTGGGTTATAATCACTTAGATTGGGGCAAGTGACAGGGGCGAGTATGCCAAAGTTGGGCCCGATGGGCGAGGGTATGTGGATGTCTTGCCTTGATCACTCTAAGGACTTAACCTTGCAAGCCTTTGACCTGAGTCAATCATGCAACCACATGTCTGGTATGGGCCAGCCTAGCTGAGTAATTTGCAATGTCTTAACTTTGGTACTATCGTGGTCGTTGTGAGTTCCCGAGTTATGGTGTAATTCACATGGCGCAAGAGGGGGGGCCCTGGATGTGGTAACCAGGCCCACCAGTGTTGAAACCTTAGCGGGTAGTATCGGGTTAAGCCAGCGCATTGTAAAGGCTTTGTTATAATCACTCGCCTTTGTGGTGTTTGGTTGTATCACGTGGGTAAAGTGCATAACCTCTACAGAGTGTAAAACTATTCGGATAGCCGTGCTCGCGGTATTGAGCAATGCTCGGGAATTAAAGTTAAGGGTTAGCTTAATTAAATGGACAACTTGGTTGGGATGGCAGAGTGCCATATGGAAGATGGAATTTGATTTAGGATTGGAAACTTGGTTTACTTGAGAAGTACTGAATCTATTTACTATTGTTAATTGTTTTATAGTCTTTATAATCTATTTATTATATTTGTTCATAAATGCTGCTTATTGCAAAATAGCCATGATAGCCTATCCATTGGAATAAGCCTTGCATATAGATACATAGAATTGCATTCTGTGCACAACTTGTTGAGTGCTTTAAGTACTCACTCTTGCCAACAACAATAATCAACAGTCGAAGAATCTACACCTGTGTTGGAGGAGGAGCTCCAAGAGGACGCGAGTCATTAGGGTCCGAGCCTTGTCGGTTGCCTGTGGTGAACTGATGAGCTATCTACGTTTTCTACTGTCCGCTGCTTAATTATTAGCTTATATTTCCAGTCTTGCTCTGTGTGGCTTAATAATGTAAGTTGGTCATAAGATCATATATTTAGCTATATCAATAAATGAACTATTATTTCTATTATCGTTGAGTATGATGTGATATGTACCAATGTTGAGCTGTGTGCACTAGCGTTGATCCTGGGACTAGTGCGGTAAACACAGTGGGTTCGAATCAGTAGATTCGGGTCCTTACACGTGAGTAGGCTATTCGCTTTGAAAAGCTGCTGCACACCAGTGCTTTGAAAAGCTGCTGCACACCAGTAGGGCTACTGTAACAAAGAATAACAATATTTTATAACCAAAAGTAAGAGGTTACTAACATAACAAAATATATCGTACACAACTAAATACATAAGATGAAAAGTACGTCACAATGTAATAACCAAATACATAAGCTAAAATAACATAACAAACTATTGGCGCCCCCGTTTCTGGGCGCATCCTCGCGGCTGGGCAGGCCTCCTGCGAACCTGCCCCTGCGAGTACGTGAACTGCGCCCGGTGCGTGGTGGGCCCTCTGTGGTCTAGCTAGAGGTGTAGCGTACGTCGGCTGAGAAGGCTGCGTCGGTGGTGGTGCTCCCTGCAAGTGCGATGATCCAGGCTCATCCGGATCAGCAAAGTATCTCGACACGCCACCATCGTCAAGGTAGAAATCCGCATGGGTTGCATCATCAAATTGCCCCTTGTAGTCATCAGGGGCAGGTGAAGCTGCAGAGGAGAACCACCGTGCCTGTGAGCCTGTAAGAAGTGAAGAATTGTTGGTGACATTCAAGAAATAATTAGACAACATACGAAGTGTGACGAAGTACTCACCTCTGACGTGAGGGGCTAGACCAGCATGTCCAACAGCTTGCCCTGTCGCGTAAGTCGACGTGACGGTGGAACGGGAGGACGTGGCGTATGAAGATTTACCTGGAGCACTCCTCCCTGCAGTAAGTGGGACGTCGTGAGCGCCATCAGCCACATCGCGAGGCGTGCGGCATCCTGCCAATTCGAGGGTGCGTCTGGCGCTCTCCCTGAACCTCGCGAAGAAGGAGGTCACGTCCTCTCTGGTCACATCTACCCCACGAGATAGACGAGATAGGAAGCTCCCAGACTCCTCGTAGTACCGGGCTAGCACATCAGTCTGAAAAATACATTACGAATTAACCTAACACATTAATCTGGAAAATGCAATACGAAAATACATCGTACATTAGACAAAACTTACCGCACCGTGCAGAACTGAGTCCGTATGGTGGGGATACGTGTTCCTCACCCTAGGGATGTGTCTAGGAGGATCCGGGTCGACACGTACCAAACGCACACGGGTACGGGAAGTGTACCACTGTCGGTACCCCTGGTACGTCTGCGGGTCGTACGGCGCATCCTCGGCATGGACGTCGTCCAAGGCTCCTCCCCACTCCTCGACCCATGGCGCCATACGTACGTGCCATGGGGTATCCTTATGCCCGCCCCTCCTAGTATGCCTGCGGATAAGCAAAAATATAGCATTATTACATGTCATTACACCGTGCAGATTAGAGAACATCGATGTAGGGAACTTACGTGTGGACGCCATGTGGGACCTGCTGGTCGACCTGGACCAGGAACTTCTGTCGTAGACCGAACTGCCTCATCACTCGATGGACAGCGTAGCCCTCGACCAGGACGTCGAACACGAGGAACCGACGTGTACGCCAGTACGCCGCGTCGCGCGTGCATAGGGTGGACAACCCACCCGTCACACGTAGCTCGACGTCTCCCGCTGTGTACGGCATCCAGCATACGCGATCCTCGGTGAGGTGGTCGAATGCAGTGACGAACTACAGGTAGCCAAGCCGCACCGTGCTGTGTGCCCACCTAGACTGCAGTGACGACAGAAAAATCAATATTACCATTAGTACTGACAAATGTTAAAGCGTAAGTTTCAGAATCGTGGTTTGCAATATCTTACCCGTCGGTGGCACTAGATGGTGCCTATAGTCGACGCATCGACATCATCGTCACCATCATGTACAAGAGGACTCGTGTCGATGTTGGGGCGTCCAATCTGGAACCTCTCGTATGCCCAAAGCTGCAGAAGCAGTGGACACCCGGTGATGATCGACCCGTCGGCGATCCGCCCACAGCTGTCACAGAGCCCACGGTACATCGCGCAGAGGACCGCTGACCCCCAGGAGTACTGCGGCACGGCGTCAAGAGGTGCGTCCGCGATCGCCCTCGCGAACTGGACGAAGAGCCTGTCCACGCTATCCCCGTGGGAGCTCGTGAACATGCACCAGCCAAACAGCCAGAGCAGGTACGCCTCAAGGTGGCGGCTCACCCTCTGCTCGTTCGTAGGCTCGACGATGTGCTCCACTTGTAAATTTAAGTTTTCGTGTTAGTCTAGCCAATATATGCGAAGTTAAGTTTGAAAGGTTAGTTGCTTACCACGAACTGTCGAAGCCACCTGTGTGTCGGACCATGGGTGCTGGTGAAGGGTCGGAACGTAGCAGGCGGCAACACACCATGGAACCGCACAAGTACCTGCTCGCACCACAACGGGTCGACGTCCTGGGGCACCACAGGGTCACCAGCGATCGGGAGACTGAGGAGGTAGAGACGTCCTCCAAAGTGATCGCTATCTCCCTGACAGGTAGATGGAAGGTGTGCGTCTCCGGTCTCCACCGATCCACCAGAGCGGTGAGAAGGGACCTGTCAAACGGGAATCGGTGGCTCGCGTCCCTCCCCTGCGCACCTGCGTGCGCCTCCACCATCCGTGCCAGTGGCAGCAATCCTGGTGCTCGCAGCCTACGAAATAGAAATATTAAATTAATATGAGCACCGCACTAGTTAATTAAAACAGATTATGATACTGCATCGGGAATATTTTAAAACTAAAAGATAAATACGTTACCTGGGGATCCAACGTAGATTGAGGGTCCAGAGCTCCCGCGGTGGCCTCGGCCGTAGTACGCACAGCTCCTAAGGATCCTGCCCCTCCTCTGGTGAAGCGGTGGCGAAGAGTGCACGGTGACGACGGTCAACGACTGGGTCTACTAACTCAAAGGGCCAGTCGTCATCTGCAGCCTGGTGAGGCATACCTGCAGATTACAAAAAGGAAAGTTATATATAGAGAGCTATACAAGCATCAGAACAATGCATAGAACCAAATGCGTACAAATAAATACACAATCATCAGAATAATACATCGAACCAAATGCGTACAAATAAATACACAAGCATCAGAACAACACGTAGAACCAAATGCGTACAAATAAGTACACAAGCATCCACAAAATATAATCAAACAGATTACAACGCACACTACATCAGCAAAATATAATCAAACAGATTACAACGCACACTACATCAGCAAAATATAATCAAACAGATTACAACGCACACTACATCAGCAAAATATATTCAAACAGATTACAATGCACATTACATCATCAAATTATATTAAAACAGATTACAACGCACATTACATCAACAAAATATTAATTTGACATATAGCATCTAATAGTTCAAATAGCTTCTCCGGTAGTCCGATGACGTCGTCCACCACGCCTCGCAGACGACGATCCTTCCCCCGCCATCGGGTTGCCATCTCCTCCTTCATCCTCTTCGTTATGTGGCTAGCAGTTCTTGAACGTGTGTCCTGTTCGCTTGCACAACGAACATTTCTTCACGCGCTACCGCTTTGACTCATCCATGTCATTCCTGATACGCCTTGTTTTGCGACGACCTCCTTTGTATGATCTTGCATCAAAGTCAGGGACCCAGAACCTTTCATCGACACTAGGGGTTGTGGTGAAAGAACCGACAACACCATAACCATAAAGCTCCTCGCCCCAGGTTGCCATCACCTTTTCCTTTGTAAAATATTCAGATAGATATGTACCGGGTCGCATTCCAAATAATGCACATGCAGCTATCACATGAGAACATGGCCTATGCAACAGGAGGGGTTTGTTACACGAGCATTGGCATTCAGCCTGTAAGATGCACTCTTGGGTGATAACCTTCTGGTTTATTCCCCACCGTCCTTTATCCCTGCATATCACCTCGAAGCGCAGTGTTCGTGAACCTACTTTGATAGCTCTATGCTTGCCCGCCTTCTTACTCTTCTCATCCATGTATTTACTTATCATACTTGAGTACAAGGCATTCTCATCTCTCATTACTACTTCAGCAGCTTTATGCCTATCCACAAAATACTTGGTTGTACCCCGCAGCACTCCCTCAACAATTCCTACCAACGGGAGACACCTCATCCCTCTCATTACTCAGTTGTACACCTCCGCCAAGTTGGTTGTCATGACACCGTATCTAGCACTCTTCCAGAGAGTACGGAACTTGCTATCTTGGTTCTGCTTACATAGCCTCTTGAACATGTTCATCAGTTCCTTGTTCTTGAATTGCTTATAGAAGTTCGTGTCCAAATGCCTCGTGCACCATCGGCTCTGCAAGTCAGTCCAGGGAAATAGCTCATCTTCCCCTGTTTGGAACTGTCTGATGGCACTAAGCAGACCAGCATGCCTGTCATGCAGTATGCACACATGTTGGCGAGTTTTCACCACCCCGATCTTCAAGTTCCGCAGGAACCACAGCCAACTCTCATAGCTCTCGCTCTCCACAAAGGCAAAGGCAACAGGCAGAATCTGGTTGTTCGCGTCGACGCCCACAGCTGTCATTATTTGTCCTTTGTATTTCCCTATCAGGAATGTGCTGTCCACACATAACAATGGACGGCAGTGATAGAACACCCTAATGCAAGCTCTGAATGCGAAGAAAACTCTCTTCAGATGCCTTTTGTTCGGCCACTTCCTTGACGGACAGTCCCGATAATCATAAAAGTACCAGATTTCTTCCCGAATGCAACCGAGCAAAGGCGGGCATATTATGGTACGAGTCTTCAAATTTCCCAAATCTCATTTCCAAGGCCTTCGCCGCCTCCATGCCTTCCCGTAGCTAATTGTGTATCAAATGCTTCTCAATTGCTCGGATAATAGCACGAGGCTCAAAATTCGTGTTCTCAACTATCTCCGGTACATGACACTCGCGATATACCCGACGATGTGTTCTTGTGAGCCATCGTGGTTTCTCACCATACAACTATGTTGTTCAACCTTCGAACATAGCCAGTGGGTGTCCCATTTGGGCTTGTACGCGTGCACTCTCCAGGGGCACCCTTGCATCTCGTACACCACATCGTAGCAGGTTGGGGTGGACTTCTTAACCCTGAAAGTTTTTCTTAGTGATAAGGCCCAATCTTTGATAGCATCCTGCACTGCCTCTTTTGTGGGGTACATGCTGTTAGGTCTCACCTCATTGTCACTATACTGCCAAGGTGTATCATTGCCTTTATTTACAACCAGGTTATTAAATTGATGCGTGCTCCAATCTGCTGGCACAAGTGGCTCAACATCTTCATCTTCCTCATCCGAGTTATAGTCGTCTTCCACTTCTACTTGTTCATATTCAAGGTCTTCCTCTTCCATCTGTGCTATTACTTCCTCAATTTCCTCACCTTCGTCTACTTGCCCCCGCGCATCTTGCCCAATGTTTCCATCATCCTCTCCAATCTCAACTTGCTCACCACTCTGGTAGACGATATCCTCATTGCAACCCTGAACATGCGGCTCCCGGCTAGACTCTCCAATTTCAGTGTCACCATAAGTGAACTCATTTTGAGTCTCACTACACTCACCGGCGTCCAATGCACAGCTGCATGGGCAACAACCCTTTCATAAGCTTGCACTAAAAGCACCCGACACCATCCACGTTGCTCCGCCCCCCTCACATATGACCTCTAAGCTGCAGTTCCCTTCAGGTCAACTAACTCCCAATAAACAGGACCATCTCGCATGGTGCAAAGGCAAGATAACTTCAGCTGTCACTTCTCTTGTTCCATCCGAAATGTATAATATAACCAATTCAATACAGCAGCAAATGTACGCTCTTCGACCCTACTTAAACTTCTATCCACATACTGAAAGTTACTCAAATTCGCACCCTCCGAACCATACATGACAACCCCTTCTCCATAAAAGATTCTAAAAGGAACTCGTTCTGACATATCTACAAACCTATTCATTAACACACGAATTAATTACTCTTCGTAAAAAGTACTATATCTATTTGCTACAAAAAATTATACGTATGTATATCTACAATCGGAGAAATATATATCTATCTACATTCAAAAAAATATACATCTCTGTACTTCTATTCCTAAAAAACATATACATTCCAACAAATATCATTACTTGGAAATCAAGTGTGCCTATTTCAGATGCAAAAAACTATGCGAAAAATATGTACATTACTAAAAATATTCATCTCTGTACTTGTATTTCTCAAAAACATCTACATCCCTAACAATATATATATATATATGTGCACTTCTACATGTAAAAAAACATATATATCTAAATCTATCTCTAAAAAACGTAACAATATATTATTATTCGTAAAAACAACCCTATAACTAGATCTAACCCTAACCCTAAACCCTAAACCATAATTAAACCGCGGAAATAACTACATGTAACCCTAACCCTAAACCCTTAACAAATTAAACTGCGAAATAACTACATCTAATCATAACCATAAACCCTAAACAAAACATACCGCGAAAATAACTACATCTAACCCTAACCCTAAACCCTAATTAATCCGCAAAAATAACTACATCTAACCCTAACCCTAAACCCTAATTAATTCGCGAAAATAACTACATCTAACCCTAACCCTAAACCCTAAACAAATTAAACCAAAATAACTACATCTAATCCTAACCATAAACCCTAAAAAACATACCATGAAATAACTACATCTAACCCTAAACCCTAATTTATCCATGAAATAACTACATCTAACCCTAACCCTAAACCTTAAACAAATTAAACCGGAAATAACTAAATAAAACCTTAACCCTAAACACTAAATAAATTAAAACACGAAAATAACCGTAAAAATTACTCATGTGCAATCATTGCGCTTCCTCCCTTTCTTTTCTTCTTCTCCTCCTACCTTCTCTTTTTCTTTCTTCTTCCTCCTCTTCTTCTCTTTTTCCTCACTTTCTTCCTTCTACGACCGAGCCAGCTTTTAAAGAGGTCAAGTCGCCCTCTGGTTGGGCGACATCAAACCGTGCGCACGCATGTCGCCCAACCAGACATCGATTTTCTTGATGTCACCGTTTGGGAGGGCGAGTTGCCTCATGTCGCCGTTAGGGAGGGCGACTTGCCTCGTGTCACGCGCGTTGGGAGGCGACAACGCCTTGCGTCGCCGACCCGATCACCATGACCACGTGTCGCCCAACCGTAGGGCTTATTGGGGTATAGTTTTGCAAAAATATTTCGTGGTATTATTTTGCAATTTGAATTATAAAATATATTATTTAAAAAATTCGATTTTTTTGCCTATAAGAGCTTTGCATAATGAGGGGATATGTACTTTGGTTTCTGTAACGATGCTGAATATTCTGTTGCACTAGTGGCTCACTTCAAACACAGTATGTGTTATTCTGAAATCTTCTATTCTACTCTTCGACTCAAACAATCCTGTTAGTTATGGGAAAACCATTTTTTTATAGGTATAAGGACACACATAACTCACACACACGTGCACATCCTGTACACACTAAGAGTTTAATTTAAGGCTCACGCATATGTACCTATTTTCAGATAGCAGACTCGAACTACGTCCGGTCTCCTGGGAAAACCAGATTTGGTGGGATCACTGGTATGTTTAAACAAAAGGCATCCTTTCAAAACTATAAACATAATAAAGCACTCGTCTGTCTGATGTGCAAAACAAAAATGGCTTGAGTACAGATGCTTCTTGGACCCTGAATTAAAAAAAAGCGTTGTAGACTCTGTTACTGAATCTCCTGGTATAGCTTCCATTAATGTTCGTGTTTAGGCCGATTTAAGATAAATATCCCTAACTCTCGCATGGAAGCAGAATCCGTAGCCATTCTTTTGGTTCGAAACTTTCTAGAGACAATAATCTTTCAGGCACAATCGTAGTTACAGTGAATGAAATACTTACACATCCGTTTGCATAATGTTACACAAAAATAGCATTAAGGCCTCGTTATGATGGACCAGGATATCCTACATGATACACATATCTTACAGAGAAACCAATTTATTGATGCAGTTGGAGAAAGGATCACTTACAAGATACCTACATCTTCACGTTATCTAACAATACTGGAAGTTCAGATAGCTCAGTTGCTGCGCTGGACTGTACCATCAGAAATTTTTTTGCCACGTCAAACAAAAGCAAACTCACCGCAGATGACAGTAATGGAGGACTACCTGTATGTGGCACCTGATCGCTCTTTTAAATAGTCGCCAATTTGTATATAGAATTTAATCGCTCTTCTAAGTAGTCTCCACTCCTGATAGGTGGAAACCTGAAATGGTATCAACTTTTAGAAAG
Organism: Otatea glauca; assembly: GCA_036346275.1. Classification (NCBI taxonomy): domain Eukaryota; kingdom Viridiplantae; phylum Streptophyta; class Magnoliopsida; order Poales; family Poaceae; genus Otatea; species Otatea glauca. Next base: position 19,560,385 of record CM070713.1, read on the forward strand.
CATGAGAAGCAACAATAGACAAAACTCAAATGTTAAGGTAAGAGAAGAGGACCTTGGTGGATATGCCTCACTGCAACAACTTTCCAAGCACTCGACCACTAAATCAGGGTTTGGATCAAGAAAGAAAGCCACCTGATATTTTAGAGAACTTGTGTAAAACATGTGTACAATGCCTCATTTTTTAATTTGACCAGTAAAATTAAGAAAGCAAAATACTGGCTGTAGTGCTCCTCCTAGATCACTAGTGGTGATATCTCTCCCATGAAAAAAGAAAGGAGCTATCCTGGCTTCTAAAAAATTGTGAAAGGTTGTAAACAAAACCCAATTGGTGTTGAAACCCTAGAGTAGGAAATTCTGAGCCTGTATACTCACAGAATATCGCTCTTTACCAACAGCGACAACACGATGCAGTGTAGATCTACAAGTTACAGAAAAAGCACATAAGAATCAAACTTAATATACAAGGTTATATGTTTGTTTACATGACTTAGAACAGAAGTGCATAAGGCATGGTTAAACAGAACTCCAGAAGAACCTTAGCCATAGAATATCAGTAGTTACTCAATCGGAAAAAAAAAGAGTATCAGTAACTACACTTACATATTCACCATGTTAATCGCATTACCCAAAAAGATATATTCATGATGTTGACAAACAGCAACCGACTTATCGTTAGGAAATGCATTTTTTTTTCATATTTAGCCATGCAGAGTTGAAGAAAAATGCTCTCAACGTGCAAGTACTCGTGACTTTTACTATAATAGATGATGGCTTCCGCACAACCAAAGAATGGATGAACATGGGTAACAAAGGACAATACCTGAAGACACAATTTGTCCACCTTTCTAGCAAATCACCAATGTTAACAATAAGCGTCCTACAAGTACATCAGAAATGGTAAAATCATTTTTTTGAACAAGAACAGTAGGGGAGGGCCCTACTGAATATATTAATATAAATAGTACTAAAAATATACTGTACAAAAAATAAATGTCCAAAGGACAGACGCCAGCTCACAAAGCTCCGCAGCAAGCAAAAAGGATCATATCATGCCAGAGAGGAATTATCTAATGAGTATGGAAAACAAGGATAGAACAAGTTAACAGAACAAAAGGAGCAAGCAAAGATACATAGAAGTAAAGCATTTAACGTTTCTAAAGTACACTCGCCATGACATCAGGCTACTATATTTGAATTTTTTATTCATGAAAACCACAAAAGAAATATTTACCCATCAATGTGATGAACATCTTCCCAAAGCTGCAGATGCCGATCCTTCTCCCTGCATATCTACACACCCAAAATAGTGTAAGAACCCAGAATACATGCAAACGCAACAAACTTAAAAATACATGCAAACACAATCAGGTTACTATTCTACTTTCTAAAACAAGAGCATTGTTTCATTGTTGAAAGTGAATATATATTATTTGCATGAGTAATAACCAATTAGCTAAGAGAGAACAGATCTAGAGTTGATGAATTAAAAGTTGTGTAAGAAAGGCATACCTGTAGGCCAGGGATGCCATTTGTTGCAAGGAGGGTCATCATTCCAAAATCTGAATGAGCTGATGTACCATAATTTCCATTATCAGACTCATTTACTTCACCTGTAATGAATTGATCAAATATTATTTTCCAGTTTGACCAAACAAAGAAATAAGATATAAGAAAATGAAACAAAGTAGCTCAACAACTGGCTCCACACATTTAGTGGACAGATTAGTAAACCCCAAACTAAGCAGGAATTTGTTGAGCATACAAGGGAAAAACATGTGTTACAATAAGATAGCCAAAGGCAATATCAAGCATGTACCTAGCAGTCCATTGCATATCATTTAGAAATTAGAACAAACTTTCATTTTTCATATGATATAAAAGATAATAGAATAATGTACCTGGGTAATGCAGTAATCGAAGAAATATAGACGGGCAGTTAAATGCACCACTGTTCTGAAAGAATTCAGCTTCAAGGTCCAAACTCAAAGCAATTAGAGACATTATCCTTTTGCCAATAGCCCTGGCAAGGAAGCATAAGCAACGAAGTTGAAATAAACAGTTCTTTGAAAACTACATGCAAATGCAGATTACTGTGCTACAATTGTTGAATCCTGTTTGCTGAGATACTGCAAAACAACTAAAACTTACAATGCTTTTGCACGGTACAGCTTCATTGTGTCTTTCCATGACGGAAAGCGTTCTGCAGATAATTTAGCCAGACAAAGATAGAAATACTTTTTTATCTTCCAAAAAGTAAAATCCCAAAAAGTTCGTTAGATCAAGTGAATGATGTCCATCAGATATAATGGAGGATGGCAACTGACAATTTTTATCAGTCCTTGAGAGATAACAAAGCAGATAGATACCTTCAGAAGGCCATCGATTCACATCGTTCTGCAATTGTCCATCTCCCATAGGCCCAATGTCAATAATCTCCTTGAGGTCTCCTATGTAGGTAATCACTACTCATAGTCAGAGTTCTAAATTATATCATTACAAACACAATAATGTAAAAGGCAAAATATTCAAAATACAGTTGTTTCAAACTACAGGCGGTGAGGATGTGACTGTGAGGACTGGGTTATTCAACACTTGACTGCTTCCTTGAGAACTATTCTTCCCTTACTACATGTCTACATTTGGTTCCAAGAGTCGTACACAACATAATTATGTACTAATAGTACTTGAAGATCTACTAATAGTACTTGAGGATCACCTCACACTTCTAGCTATCACCAGGGCTCCAAAAACAAGCAATGGATGTGAACGAAGTACTGCTGTGGGAAACGAGCTGATCGAACTAGAACAACGGTTTTTTCTAATTCCGTTGGTTCAACATTAAATGTCAGAACTCAGAACCAGTAGGCCATTCTGAGTACAAAATAATGTTACGCCAACAGAAAATCCTCCGCTATCATTTTTTCTTGCTGCTAAAGAATATTATACTCGGATAACAACTTAAATTTAACGTGGTGGGCACAAATTAAGGAGGGGTTGGACTGATTGGAATCCAATCTAACCTTGAAATTTGGATGAGGCGTCAGACTTCTCAGAGTAGGGCGGGCTATAGCCTCTGTGGCTGCTGTTCTTCTTCAGCGCCATCTTCTCCTCCATCGTCAGGTCGAAGAACTTCTTGCTCGCCGCAAACACCCTCTGCAACAGGGCGCCCTCGATCCCGTGGTTGGTCACGTAGAAGAAGCCGTACTCCACGCACGCCTACCAGATCAAGATCAGACGAGTTATGCTTGCTGTGTCCATCAAATAAAACAAAGACCTCGAAGAAATTCTGAGAAGAGATGGGAAGAAGGAGGAGCAGATTCCTAACCTGCCGGATGGATTTGGCGACGGCGTGGAGGTCGGAGGATGCGAGGTCCACCACGGGGAGGTCCAGACTCCCGGCCATCTCTGCTGCTTTTTGGGTCGATTTTCCCTCAACAACAATTCATATAGGGGGAACTCTGGCCAGCTTCACGTATTGCAACCAGAACACACACAGAGTAACAAAGAGATGGTTGGCGACTAGCAGGGGATTGGAATACTGGACACCATCTAGATTGCATTTTTTTTTTCCCAACCACAGAGGCTATTCTCCGCCCTACTCTGAGGATATTTTAAACAATTCACGGAGTTGTCGACGACTTTGAAAATGAAGTGCTGACTAAATCTTTTCCAGAGCAGAAATAAAATTTTTCACCGAGGAAATGAAAACTAATATTAGGGGTGGAAAAAAAAAACTCCACACTCGCGAGCTAAACGAGTTACTTAAAAACTCGGTTTGACCTGGTTCGAACTTGTTGCTTAACGAGTCGAGCCCACCTAGAAATTGAGCTCGTTATCTTAATGAGTTTAATGAGCGAGTTAGCGAGTAACTCGTTTGGCTCGAAAAAACTCAACCCACAAGCCATAAGTGACAAACTCAATCCAACTTGCCCAACTGCCTAAGTAAAAATCCTTGTGTGATTATTCACCATTCTCTTATTATCATTCTCGTTCCTCCAACTAAATTACCAGTCCTGAATTCCTGATATAGTAAACCACTTCATTTTTGCGCACTATATCTTGTTTAAGCCAAACTCGCTGTTTGAGCACTTCTTTTATTATGAAACGGACGTCAAAACACCTCGGTCCCATTTTTTATCCCAAAATGACACCAAATCATCCATCTATCAGTTCAGGTTCGAAGATAACCGGTTAGCAACCAATTCGTGGGTAGCGGTGTCTGTTGTGGCTGTAATCTGATTTTAGTACTACGAAGTTGACTTATGTCGCTGCTATGTTGTGCCTTTCTTGATGTACGCTTTGGTGAGACAGACGCAGTTCTTCCCTGCTGCCTTCCTCCTCTCATCTCAGATGCGTGTTAGTTTATACTGGAAGTGCGTCCAGTGTTAGTACGTAACATCTCAAAATTTGAGTTTTAAAAAGTTTAAAAATAAAAATAAATTATTTACATTTTTCCAAATTAAATAAAACTTAGCTTGATTTTTTTAATAATAAAAAGATATAATTTAACTAATCTATAAATCAAATAAAAGATTTTAGTCGTAGTTGGGTTCCTTGAGTTCCAATAAATTTGTATGTACTTTTTTATATTTTTACAAATTTATTTGCTACTCATTTTGAATTTATTTGTATTTATATGAATTTATAGCCATTTCTTAATTCGAATAAGTATTTTATTTTTCCAAAATCTTTCCGCCTAATTTTCCCTTAGCCGTTCCTATTTCCACTACCCTGGCCCACTTAGCCCACAGCTCAGCTTACTTCACCTGGCCCACTCCCTCTACTCGGCCTAGCTATCGTCGCTAGCCGCCATGTCTTCGTGCTCTGCACGTCGTCACTCTCGAAGTTTGGGTCCCACCTCCTGAGGCTATTTAAAGCCCAAAGACGCCTCGATTCGGGATCCCCTCGTCACGCCACACATTTTGCCCATCTCGTCTTCGCCCGAGAGCCTGTTGTTGTCGAGATTGAAGCTTGTCGGAGTGCTCCGCCGTGTAAGATCAAGAATGCCAACTAGAGGGGGGGGTTTGAATAGGCAGCTTTTAAAAATTCTTCTCTCTAAACACACGCTCTATTTATTCCCTATGTCAAAACCTAAAAGTTAATAGATGCGAAAGCGATAAATTAAGATTTTGACAATTAAGACCTAAATCAACTAGGCTCACTAAGTGCACTAACTAATTATATCTCTACTCAAGAATAAGCAATTCTAAAGATAATTAAATAATTTAATTTTAGGAATATAAATTGCACCAATACAAATAAGGATCGCTAGAAAGTAAATAGGCACAAGAGACACACCAATGTTTTACCGTGGTCTCAGAGACTTGCCGGTCTCTCCTAATTCACGTTGAGGCAAACTCAAACCTCTTTGGACCGGCTCCACGAATTGAGCACCTGCCTCGATTCCACTAGTGGTTGCTTCTTTACCCCTCTGGGTAGGTGAGCACCAACTCAAAGCATCTAGGCCCCAATTAGATTTGGTTTTGGTAATTAATGACAATTACGGTAAAAGGATTAACATTTTCCATTTGAGCATTTTGAGGATAGGTTGATGAAGAGAAGATCAACGCGTCAAGCCAAAATGGCTAAGTTATAAATATTTAAGGACTTTTTCATAGCTTTTACCGATCTCGAAGTTTGGAGAAAAGATTGGATTGCTAGAATTAGGGCCGTACTATTAAGAGAGGTCTTGACGATTATCCTGATGTCATCTAGGGTTTAAAAGCTCAAATCTATGCTTAAGGTTAAAATTCCAAATTTATTGAAAGAAAGAATCTGGAAGTCCGATGCTAGCGCCCATAGTAGGGTGGTGCTACCGGGCAAGCGGTAGCACTGGCTTTAATGCCTGGTGTGAAAAATCCAGAATGGATTATTTTTGAGCATTTTGGGTCATCCGGTGCTACCGCCTATGGTAGCCCGGTGCTACCAGGGAAGTGGTAGCACCGGCCCCAGAGCGGTGTGTAAAAACCCGAGAAGGGTATTTTTTTTAGGATCAGGCAGGGCGGTGCTATCGCCCATGGAAGCGCGGTGCTACTGGACGAGCGGTAGCACTGGCCCCTTAGCCTGGTGTGAAAATTCCAAAGGGCTTGTTTTTTGGGCAGTCGGGCGGTCCGGTGCTACCGCCTATGGTAGCGCGGTGCTACCGGGTGAGCGGTAGCATAGGCTCCTCAACCCGGTGTAAAAATTTCAGAGAAGCCCTTTCTGGCAGAGCAAAAGTAAAAAGAGCCCGGTGCTACTGGTCCCAGTTGGGCTGTAGCACCAGACCCTTTGTACAATGGGCTCTGACAGCGCATTTAATGCATTATTTCAACCGTCGGGTTGGAGCCCGGTGCTACTGGTCCTACATGGGCGGTAGCACCAAATATTCTGATTTCTGTACATTTCGAGCTCCAACAGCTAGAAAAGTTGGTAGGAGCTATAAATACACCCCCACCTGCACTCTAGAACCTCTCTTAGTCCTCATTGATGATATTCGAGCTCTAGCAAGTCTTCTTCTCTCCTAAAGTGCATTCAATTTTCATTTGAGAGAGTGAAAAGCAAAATTTGAGTGTTGCATTTAGTTTGAGCCTTTAGACACTCAAATTTGACCGTAAGCAAGCGTTAAGACTTATTACTCTTAGAGTTTGCTGCCTCCTAGACGGCTTGGAGGTGATTGTGCGTGATGAGCTTCTCAACGGAGTTTTTGAGAAGCCCAGTAAGTTGTGAAGGCCGGAGTTCGCCTACCCGGAGCGGGGAAGAACTACCTTAGTGATTGAGGAAGGCTCAAGCGGGTGGAACCGGCTTGAAGTCACCTCAACGTGGAGTAGAGGAGACTGGCAAGTCTCCGAGACCATGGGTCAAAAATCTTGTCTCTTGCTCTTTTGTGATTTGCATTTACTCTTCTAGTGTTTAGTTCAATCTTTTAGGATTTTAAGTATATTATTTGTGCTTAGCTTTCTACTTTATTCAACTTAAATTGCTAGAGTACTTGACACTTTCTAGAGAACTTAGTTGCAAAATTGAAGGAGATCGCAATTCTTGTGTTTGTTTTAATTGTATGAATTTAGAATCAAAAAATTTAGAAACCTCCTATTCACCCTTATCTAGTCGGTTATACTTGATCCTACAAGTGGCATTAGAGCTACGGACTCTCTTTTGGGGCTTTACCGCTTAGAGAGTAAAGATGGCTAGTAATGGGGTGTCATTAGGCAAGGCTCCATTTTTCGATGGCACAAATTATGCATATTAGAAAATTCGCATGACCGTTTATCTAAAGGCCATGAGCCCAAGTATATGGAGAATTGTAGTTGAGGGTTTCGCTCTGAGAGTTAATCCCACACTCACAATGGAACAAGAAGAGCGAAACACTCATCTCAATGCTCAAGCTATGAATGCTCTCTTTGGTGCTTTGAATGCGGATGAGTTCAATCGAGTGAGCAACCTTGAAACCGCTCATGAGATTTGGATAACCCTCTCAAAAATTTATGAGGGGACATCCTCGGTCAAAGAAGCCAAATTGCATATGCTTCGGATCAAATATGAGAGTTTTATTATGTTGCCCCATGAAAACATAAATGAAATGTATTCACGGTTGAACACAATAGTAAATGAGCTCAAGGGCCTTGGGACGTTACTAACTTAGGGCTCTTCCGGACAAATATGAGACTTTGGCGACATTGTTTCTCAACTCACCGGAGTTGCCAAGGATGACGCCAACAGGACTTCTTAGAAACCTTATTACAAATGAGTTTTACAAGAAGGACAAGGAAGAGCTTTTGGAACAAAGCTCTTTGAAGAAAAAGAATACCGCCTTCAAGGCGAAGGCGGAGTCAAGTGATGAGGCGCTTGATGGCTCCGATAATGATGAAGACACTGAGGAGGAAATGGCCCTCCTTGTAAGAAGAATGAAGAGATTCATGAAGAGGCGCTCAAACACAAGCACTCCTCAAAAATTTAAGAAGGGACAATACTCAAACACCAATCGATATGCAAATATCCGATGCTATGAGTGTGATGAAAAGGGACACATTGCTTCTCATTGTCCCAAAAAGAAGGACGACAAGAACCAGTCGCCTAAGAAGAAGTTCTTTAATGGAAAGAAAAAACTCTTCAAGAAGCTTAAAAAGGATGGAAAAGACAAGGCTCACATTAGAGAGTGGAATTCTGAAGAAGAATATTCGGATTCCGACTCTTTTGAGGATGATACACCTTCAAAGAAGTGTCTAGCTGGCATCGCTATCAAGGAGGCTTCCTCACCATTCATCACTCCTTTGTGTCTCATGGCAAAAGGAGATTTTAAGGTAAAATCAAATGACGATGATGAACCCTCCTATAACGAGCTAATGGATATGCTTGAGGATTTGAATGAGTACCTTGGCAAAGAAAAGTCTAAACATAAGGCTTTGAGAAAATAATATCTTTCTCTCAAAGACTCTTATGAGGAGTTAAAGGAAGCTCATGAGACTCTCCTTGCCAAGGGCCATTCAAAGACTCAAAATGATGTACGCATTAGTTGCAAGATTATTAATGATATGTCTAGTTTAGAAATTGATTCATATTGTGTAGCAAAAACTAGCATATCTACTTCTTGTGATGATTTAATTGATGTGCCTTCTTCTTCTTAATATGCTAGCTCAATTTCTTGCCATGAAAATTTAATGGTAGAAAATAATGAGCTTAAAGAACAAGTGGATAAACTTAGTAAGAGTTTAGATAGGTGCTTTAAGGGTAAGGATACTCTAAATAAAATCTTAAATAGTAAAAGATGTTCCTATAATAAAAAAGGTCTTGGGAATATTCCTAAGAAGGGTAAGAAAATTAGTAACAAAGCTCCTAGGTTTGTAAAATCAAATGGTAAGCTTTGTTATAAATGTTATGATGTAGGCCATCTATCAAATGATTGTCATTTAGGCAAGCATCCAAAAACAACATTTATGATTCTTGCTATGTGCTTAAGAAAAATAGTTTTAGTAAAATTATTGCTAAGTTTATTGGCACTCCTATACTTGGCCGTAGGAAAAATGCCATTTGGGTGCCCAAAGCCTTGGTTACTAACCTCCAAGGACCCAAACAAATTTGGGTATATAAAAGGGTTTGATTTTCTTGTGTAGGTGAACTACAAGACCGGTGGACAGCATTGGGTGTTGGATAGTGGATGCACTCAACACATAACCGGTGAACGAAAAATGTTCACTACTTTTGAATCGGGGAATGGACAACATGACAAGATCGCATTTGGTGATAATAGCAAAGGAAAGGTATTAGGATTGGGTAAAATTTCTATCTCAAATGACCTTTCTATTTCAAATATCTCCTTAGTTGAAAGTTTGAATTTTAACTTGCTATTCGTTGCTCAAATTTGTGATCTTGGTTTCACTTGCATGTTTTTTAAGAATGGAGTAGTGATTTCTAAAGAAAATGATAACTCTTTGATATTAAAAGGTTTTAGATTTGGAAATTTGTATTTAGTTGATTTCTCCTCAAATGAGTCATGTCTTCAAACTTGTTTAATTGCTAAAACCTCCTTGGGTTGGTTATGTCATAGAATACTTGCTCATGTAGGAATGATTTAACTTAAAAAGCTTTTCAAAAATAATTTAGTTGTGGATTTGAAAGATGTGAAGTTTGAGAAAAATAGACTTTGTAGTGCTTGTCAAGTCGGCAAGTAAGTAGCTAGTTCTCATCCTTCAAAAAGTATCATGTCCACATCTAGACCGTTAGAGATCTTACATATGGATTTGTTTGGCCCGACAACCTATAAGAGCATCGGAGGTAATTCTTATTGTTTAGTCATTGTTGATGATTATTTAAGGTATACTTGGGTTTTCTTTTTAAATGATAAATCCGAAGCCTCCGAAATTTTGAAAAGATTTGCAAAAAGGGCACAAAATGAATTTGATTTTCAATTAAAAAAATTCATAGTAATAATGGTTCCGAGTTCAAAAATACAAGAATTAAAGATTATTATGATGAACTTGGAATAAAACACGAGCTTTCCGCCACCTACACTCCAGAATAAAATGGAGTTGTAGAATAGAAAAATCGAACATTAATTGAAATGGCAAGAATAATTCTTGATGAATATGGCACTTTCGATAGTTTTTAGGCGGAAGCCATTAATACCATTTGTCATGCAACAAATAGGCTTTATTTGCATTGTCTTTTGAAAAAGACTTCCTATGAATTTCTCATTGGAAGACGGCCGAATATTTCTTACTTTTGAGTTTTTGGTTGCAAATGTTATATTTTGAAAAAGGGTGTTCGGCTCTCAAAATTTCAAAGTCGTTGTGATGAAGGTTTCTTGCTTGGATACTCTTCAAATAGTAAAGCTTATCATGTTTTTAATAAAAATAAAGGTTTTGTTGAAGAAACTTGTGATATTGAATTTGATGAAACTAATAGCTCTCAAGAAGAGCAAGAAAATTTAGATGATGTAGGTAATGAAGGTTTAAGAGAAGCAATGAAAAATATGACACTTGGAGATGTGAAGCCGGAAGTGAACAAAGAAGATCAACCTTCATTCACTCAAGTTGAACCATCTATTTACGCAACGCCATGTCAAACTCAACCAATTGATATGGATGAGAAGGAGAGTGATCAACAAGTTCAACCCCTACCTCAAAGAGTCCATCATGGACTCTCCAAGGATCATCCAATAGATCAAATATTGGGTGACGTTAGTAAGAGTGTTCTAACTCGATCCCGTGTCGCTTCTTTTTGTGAACATTACTCTTTTGTGTCCTCTCTTGAACCTTCTTATGTATATGAAGCTTTAGATGATTCGGATTGTGTGAACTCAATGTAAGAAGAGCTAAACAATTTCGCTCGAAATGATGTATGGACACTAGTCGAAAGACCCAAGGATCAAAATATCATTGGCACAAAATGGGTATTTCGAAACAAGCAAGATGAAAATGGTATTGTGATGAGAAATAAGGAAAGATTAGTGGCGCAAGGTTTCACACAAATCGAAGGACTAGATTTTGGTGAAACTTTTGCACCCGTAGCTAGATTGGAATCTATTCGAATGTTTCTTGCATTTGCATCTTGCTTTGATATTAAGTTATTTCAAATGAATGTGAAGAGTGTATTTCTAAATGGACAAATATCTGAATTGGTATTTGTTGAACAACTAAAAGCATCTAGGCACCCGGTATGTTTTGGTTTTGATAATTAATGACAACTTTTGTTATATGATCTAATGCTTTTGTTGAGAATATTGAAAGTAGGTCAATTCCAAGATTAATAATCATGGAAATACCAAAGAAGGCTCAAACCAATCGGCAATATGTCAAGATCATGAAAAGGTAAATTTATAAGGCTCTTTTCTAGTCTTTTGACGATCTTGGAGTTTGGAAGAAAGATCGGTTTACTAGATTTAGGGCCGTACTATTAAGAGGATCTTGACGCCTATCTCGATGTCTTTTAGGGTTTAAAGGCTCAAAATGCATATTCAAATTGTTGCCAAATGATAAATAAGTTTCAATCTTGAAAATCCTTTAGAACAAATCAAATCTCTGAAACCGGTGTTACTCACATGCATGCAGCAGTGCTACCGGATCTTGCGGTAGCACCGGCTCAATAGCGCGGTGTGAAAATTCCAGAGAAGGGTTTTGGGCGATTTGAAACCCGTGCTACGCCCATGGCATCCCGGTGCTACCGGGATCACGGTAGCACCGGACTTTAGCCCGGTGTGAAAATCACAGAAGGTGTGTTTTTGGGTGTTTTTGTGGCCCGGTGCTACCGGACCTTCGGTAGCACCGGACCACCACCCGGTGTAAAAATTCCAGAGAAGCACCTTTTCTGGGCATTTGGGAGCCCAGTGCTACCGACCATTATATCCCGGTGCTACCGGGCTCACGGTAGCATCGGCCCTGAGCCCGGTGCTATAATTCCAGAGAGGTCTCTTTTCGAAGAAAGAAAATGAGTGGAGCCCTGCACAGGCCCTAGTTGGGCGGTAGCACCGGACTTCCTGTAACGGTCTCTGGCAAGTGCATTAAATACACTGTTCTAGCCGTTGAAGCAGAGCCCGGTGCTACCGGTCCTACATGGGCGGTAGCACCGGAAAAACAGATTTTCTGCAGATTCGAGCTCCAACGGCTAGAAAGTTTGGTGGAGGCTATAAATACCTCCCACTGCATTCTAGAGCACTTCTTGGTCCTCATTGATGATATTTGAGCTCTAGCAAGTGTTCTCCACTCTTGTGTGCATTCAATTTCTATTTTGTGAGTGTGAGAAGCAAATTGGGTGTTGCATTTAGTGTTTGAGCCTTTAGACACCGACATTCGACCTCAAGCTAGCGTCAAGGTTTATTACTCTTGGAGGTTGCCGCCTCCTAGACGGCTTGGTGGCGATCGTGCACGGTGAGCTTCTCAACGGAGATTGTGAGAAGCCCCGGCAAGTTGTGAAGGCCGGAGTTCGCCTACCCGGAGCGGGGAAGAACTACCTTAGTGATTGAGGAAGGCTCAAGCAAGTGGAGCCGGCTTGACGAGGATCAAGTCACCTCAACGTGGAGTAGGGGAGACCGGCAAGTCTCCGAGACCACGGGTCAAAATTCTTTGTCTCCTATTTTATTGTGCTTGGTATTCTTGATTGTTGAAAATCCATTTGGTTAATACCATACTCCTCATAATATTTGTGCTTATAAGTATATTTGCTTCACTTGTATTGTCATAGCATCTCAAGCTTTGCTAGAGACTTTAGTGTGTTCTTCATATTCATATTTAAATTTCGTAGTGTTATTTGTAATTTCTAAATTGTGTTGAGAAAATTTAGAAACCTCCTATTCACCCCCCCTCTAGTCGGTTATCCTTGATCCTACAACAACCTCCCGGTTTTGAAAGCTCTAAATATCCAAACCATGTTTACAAACTCTCTAAGGCGCTATATGGTCTCAAACAAGCTCCTAAAGTATGGTATGAGCGACTTAGAGATTTTCTACTTTCAAAAGGTTTCAAAATTAGGAAGGTTGACACAACACTCTTTACTAAAGTAATAGATGGAGATTTCTTTGTTTGTCAAATTTATGTTGATGATATCATATTTGGTTCAACTAATGAAGAATTTTGCAAAGAATTTGATAATATGATGTCTAGGGAGTTCGAAATATCAATGATTGGAGAATTGAGTTTCTTCCTTGGACTTCAAATCAAGCAACTCAAGAATGAGATATTCGTGAGCCAAGTCAAGTACATAAAGGATCTACTCAAAAGGTTTGGAATGGAGGATGCAAAGCCCATCAAAACTCCAATGACATCAAACGGTCATCTAGACCTTAATGAGGGAGGTAAACCGGTAGATTTAAAGCTTTATCGTTTATGATTGGTAGTTTGCTTTATATTACCGCATCTAGGCCCGATGTTATGTTTAGTGTTTGCATGTGTGCTCGTTTTCAAGCTTCTCCTAAAGAATGTCATTTAATAGATGTTAAGAGAAGTCTAAGATATTTAAAGCATTCTATAAATATAGAGTTATGGTATCTTAAAGGTGCTAAATTTGATTTAGTTGGATATTCGAACTCAATTATGCGGGTTGCAAAGTGGATAGAAAGAGCACCTTCGAGAGTTGCCAATTGTTGGGAAGGTCCATAGTTTCATGATTCTCCAAGAAACAAAATTACGTAGCTCTATCCACCGCCGAAGCCGAATACATTTCCGCCGGTAGTTGTTGTGCTCAATTATTGTGGATGAGGCAAACCCTAATGGATTATGGAATAAATTTTTAAAATATGCCTCTATTATGTGATAATGAAAGTGCCGTTAAAATAGCCAACAACCCGGTCCAACACTGAAGAACCAAACATATAGAAATCCGCCATCATTTCTTGAGAGATCATGCTAGCAAAGGAGATATTTCAATTAGTCATATTAGAACCGAAGATCAATTAGCGGATATCCTAACCAAGCCCTTAGATAAAGCTCGTTTTTGTAAATTGAGGAATGCGTTAAATGTCATAGATATCCCAAATGTGGTTTGAGTGTTTGCACCTTAATTGATCTCTTCAATTTGGTGTTTTTTTGGTTTTAATCGAGTTTTGGTTTGTTTAGATGAGAAACACATTAAAGGGAAGTATTTTACCACTCATATGTATTCTACATCCCTAAAATGTGAAAAATACCAAAATCAGTGCTATTACTTTTGAAAAGATGATTTTAGACCATGTTAGGTCAAAATACTTGAAAGTATTCTACTTTAAATTTTTAAAGTGAAAACATTCTTGAAATCTTCTTCTTCGATCTATCATTATATAAATCTCATTTCTTGAAATGCTCATCTTTAAACATTCTCTCTATATTGAAAATTAACCCAAAATGTCTATTGACAAAATCATGATTTTCATCAAATTACCTTAAATCAAAACTTGGTCTATATTGATCGATCTAATGCACATTGTGAGTTTTACCTTTGGAACTAGAATCACATTATATCTAGTCTACCAAAAGGTAAGTTTCAACTCATATATGTAAATGAACTTCATTTTTGCTTGTTAAGTAGTTATTTTCAAAAGGAAGTTTCCTAACTAAGTCAAAAAGGGTATAACATTAATCAAAAGCATTATAAAAAGTTGATTTCTTAGTCTCTTTATCAAGTTGGGATGCTCATGTATGTTTCTCAACAAAAATTGTGAACATATGAGCTATTTCAACTCTTTTGGTTCTTTTGGGCAATTTTCAGCCTCTCAGGCTACCGAGTTTGGTAGCACTGCTCTCAGTTGAACAGTAGCACCGGAGTCCAGTACTACTGGCCTTGAGCGGTAGCATCAAAAATATTGAGTTTTAGAGGGTAAGCCAGGAACGGTGGTACCGTTCTCTCCTCTATCTTCATACCGCACCGACGCTTTCTCTCTCCTTCTCGTTCCCCTTTTGTTCTCTACTCAAAAATCCTCAAGAAATTCAAGTTCTTTCTCACGCTAATCAATTCCTTGAGTTCCTCTCCCTAAAGGTAACTCATCTCTCTGCTTTTTATCCTCAAAAATCCATTTTTTTTGTCATGCCCTAGATTCCTTTTCATAGATTTAGGGTTCTTGTGAAAATTCCGTGAAATCTGTGCAAAATTTGATAAAATTTGTGGATAGATTGAGTGATATGGTGATTCTATAAACCTTTGTGTTATATTCCTTGAATCAAGTCACTTAAAATCGCAAATTTTATCAAGTTTCGGCTTGTAGTTCTTATGGCTGGTGCTACCGGCCTTTGTGCGGTAGCACCGCCTTAAGCCCGGTGCTACCGGTTCATCATAAGCAGTAGCACCGCCTCAAGCCCGGTGCTACCGGACCAGCATAGGCGGTAGCACCGGGATTGCAGTAAAATTGTGCACAAAATTTTGCATTTTGCAAGATATCCTATCTCTAGGGCATATAATCCTTGATCTTACTCCTTGAAATCTTTATATATCCAGTGATCATGCCTAAAACCCAAGGTAGTGGCTCTTACAAGAAAGTTGCGGCAAATAGAGGTCGCCCTCCTCCTCCTCAAGCGTCTGATAGTGAAGATGACATTCCTATTGCCTCCAGACACCGCGAAGTCAGGAAGAAGATTCAGAGAGACATTGGCAGCAGCTTCGTGGCAAAAACAAAAAAGAAAACAAATTGCTTCAAAATCAAGCAATGAGGAGACAGAAGAGGATGACTCAATGGAGGTTGATGCTGGAGGAAATGGAGATAAGGGATCAGGGGATGAGCCAGAGAATTTTGATGATTTTGATCCTTTTATTGATCTGAGGACAATTAAAGGTGACTCTTATTTCTCTCTCAAACAAGCAAATCAATACATGCTGCATAGAAGTGCAATCGAAGATAAGTTTAGGACTATCTTTCAGCAAAAAATTTATCATGAAATCTACTTGCATAAGGAATTTGCTGATCATAAGTGGGTGAACTGGGATCACATAATAAAAATTCCACTGTTTGTTGGTGTTCCAGAGTTGTTTCAGGGTGCTTGGTTGGCAGATTTTGTGAATAGAAAATGTGATTATAATGAAGACATGGTCAGACAGTTTTATGCCACATTGCACATCTCTGAGTCATTTGTTGCCATAACTTGGATGACTGATGCCGCAGTGCACACCATCACCAAGGATCAGATAGAGGAGATTTGGGGGATTCACCACAGTCGATATTCGAGGATACATAGCGACAATGTCCTCCCATTTGCCAGACAATTGGAATTTTATGATCCAGCAGCACCAGTCAAGCGCCTTGGTAAAATGGCACACCTTCTTCCCTCTTCTAGCCTTATCAACAGAATTGTTAGGGTTACCGTTCATCCAAAATTCGGGAATCTTGATGAGATAAGTGGCTATGCATGGAACATCATGAATAAAGTTATGTACAAACATAAATTTGATATGGTTGACTTTATGATCAGAGAGATGGCATCATCAGCATGTGACAAAGGTAAGAGGATTTACTTTGCACCCTTCATCATGATGATCATAAAGCTTGTGACTGGATATCGAGGCGGGTGCGGTAGTGCTCATAAGCTCTATCAGCCTTGTGAGGTGGTACCTCAGGCTATCATTCAGCAAGGGCAGTCCTCCTCTAAGCAGCCACAGCCACAGCAAAACCCAGATGCCT
This sequence comes from Otatea glauca, assembly GCA_036346275.1. Lineage (NCBI taxonomy): Eukaryota > Viridiplantae > Streptophyta > Magnoliopsida > Poales > Poaceae > Otatea > Otatea glauca. The sequence continues at coordinate 19,576,937 of CM070713.1, forward strand.
CAGAGCACCCTCCATCATCTCAGCAGGCTTCTCATGATCAGTTCTTTGACAACCTGAGAAATGAGATGATGAGTAGTCTAGCGAGTATCAAATCTGACATGATGAGCAGTTTTTCTCGAGTGGATGAGTATCAGACTCAGACCAGGCAGATTGTTGAGGAGGTCATAGGGCTTGTGAACTCCATTGACTCGACTATTTGTGAACTTCACTCATCGATTGAGGAGTTTCGTTCTTGGTAGGTACCAGTTGCTTTTTCTCGTTTCGGGTCGCATGCTCCATCTACTCCACCTCCTTATCCTCCTTCCTCTTCTTGAGCTCATCGGCAATCCTCTCCATTTTTGGTACTTGATGCCAAAGGGGAAGAAGTATGACGAAGACAACAGAGTTAATCGAAGACGAAGACAACGGAGTTGATAGAATAATTTTATGCTTTTGTTATATATATATATATATATATATATATATATATATATGTGTGTGTGTGTGTGTATGTAAGCTGTATGGATGTGATTATGGATGTACTGCTTATACTTATGGTCTTATGGATGTTATGTTACCTATGGTTGTCCTTTAAATTGCAAATTGCTTATCTTTATATATATTTGTTTCGGTTGTTGATCCATGTCCCACATATCTAAATAAAACACTGTCAATTTTTTTTTCAATTTTCCTTATATGTGCAAATCTTCATTCCCTATGTATACACACATATTTAGGGCGAGCTTCTTTTTTTCATTTCAATTATTGTTGGTTAAATGAGTAAACCGAAGACTTTGAGTTTACAATTTTTTTTCAAAATTGCATACTCAAAGATTAAACTCAATTCAAATCTTTACATGTGAGTTGTCATCAATTACCAAAAAGGGGGAGATTGAAAGCATCTAAGCTCCCAATTCGATTTGGTTTTGGTAATTAATGACAATTACGGTTAAAAGACTAACATTTCCCATTTGAGCATTTTGAGAATAGGTTGATGAAGAGAAGATCAACGCGTCAAGACAAAATGGATAAGGTATAAATATTTAAGTACTTTTTCATAGCTTTTACCGATCTCGAAGTTTGGAGAAAAGATCAGATTGCTAGAATTAGGGCCGTACTATCAAGAGGGGTCCGGACGATTATCTTGATGTCATCTAGGGTTTAAAGGCTCAAATCTATGCTTAAGATCATGCATCATATCATACAAAAATTCAAATTAAAATTCCATATTTATTGAAAGAAAGAATCTGGAAGTCCGGTGCTAGCGCCCATGGTAGGGCGGTGCTACCGGGCAAGCGGTAGCACTGGCCTTAATGCCCGGTGTGAAAAATCCAGAGGGGTTATTTTTGGACATTTTGGGCCATCCGGTGCTACCGGGGAAGCGGTAGCACCGGCCCCAAAGCGGTGTGTAAAAAGCCGAGAAGGGTATTTTTTGGGATCAGGTAGGGCGGTGCTATCGCCCATGGTAGAGCGGTGCTACCGAGTGAGTGGTAACACCGGCCACTCAGTCCGGCTTGAAAATTCCAGAGGGCTTATTTTTTAGGTAGTCGGGCGGTCCGATGCTACCACCCATGGTAGCGCGGTGCTACCAGGCGAGCGGTAGCACCGACTCCTGAGCCCATTGCAAAAATTCCAGAGAAGACCCTTCTGGCAGAGCAAAAATAAAAAGAGCCCAGTGCTACCGGTTCCAGTTGGGCGGTAGCACCGGACCCTCTGTACAACGAGCTCTAGCAGCACATTTAATGCACCGTTCCAACCGTTGGGTTAGAGCCCAGTGCTACCGGTCCTACATGGGCGGTAGCACCGAACATTCTGATTTCTACACATTTCGAGCTCCAACGGCTAGAAAAATTGGTGAGGGCTATAAATACACCCTCACTTGCACTCTAAAGCCTCTCTTGGTTCTCATTGATGATATTTGAGCTCTAGCAAGTCTTCTTCTCTCCTAAAGTGCATTAAATTTTCATTTGAGAGAGTGAAGAGCAAAATTTGAGTGTTGCATTTAGTTTGAGCCTTTAGACACTCAAATTTGACCTCAAGCAAGCGTCAAGGCTTATTACTCTTGGAGGTTGTCGCCTCCTAGACGTCTCAGAGGCGATTGTACGTGGTGAGCTTCTCAACGGAGGTTGTGAGAAGCCTCGGTAAGTTGTGAAGGCTGGAGTTTGCTTACTTGGAGTGGGGAAGAACTACCTTAGTGATCGAGGAAGGCTCAAGCAGGTGGAGCCGGCTTAAAGTTGTTCAAGTTACCTCAACGTGGAGCAGGGGACACCGGAAGTCTCCGAGATCACGGGTCAAAAATCTTGTCTCTTGCTCTCTTGTGATTTGCATTTACTCTTATAGTGTTTAGCTCAATCTTTTAGCATTTCAAGTATGTTATTTGTGCTTAGCTTTCTACTTTATTCATACTTAAATTGCTAGAGTACTTGACACTTTCTAGAGAACTTAGTTGCAAAATTGAAGGAGTTCGCAATTCTTGTCTAGTGTTTTAATTGTTTGAATTTAGAATCGAAAAATTTAGAAACCTCCTATTCACCCCCCTCTAGTCGGTTATCCTTGATCCTACGCCAACCTTCACAAACTTTTACTGGGGCTTCTCACAACCTCCGTTGAGAGCTCCCGCGCACGACGCTCTACATCGTCTAAGAGGCGACAATCTCCAAGAGTAACAAGTCGAGCACTCCCACTTGAGATTCACCTAGTGCAACACATGCACTAGTATCCTCCTCAAATGCAACACATGCACAAGGGGCCCTCAATCCACTTTCTAATTACAACATATGCAATTAGGGCTCACTCTTAGCTCAAGAAGCAAATTAGAGAGTGCAACACATGCACACAACTCCCACAACACCAAATAAACTCAGCAACCTCAAATGCCAGCCCTTGGCTTCCTTTTATAGCCCCCCACATGAAATCTAGCCGTTGGGGGGCAAATCGAGCATTTTTCAACAAAACCCGACACTACCGCCCAACTAGGGTCGATAGTGCCGCCCTCCAGGCCAACGGCTTGTAAACTAGCTGTAACATCCCATTCTTGGTTCTTTTGTTAAAAATTAATTTAAATTAATTAATTCAAGGATTTGGGTTTTCTTTGGAATTTTAGTTAACCTGGCATTCCTTTCCATCCAAAAATGGAATTTATTCCATTCGCGTCCAGAAATTCCATTTCATCCTGAAATCCAAAATTCAAATGCAATTCCAAAATTCTCTAAAAATTCCAAAACTAATTTTATTAGGTTAAAAATATTCTAAAGTATTTTTGATATTTTTCCCAGAATTTTTAGAACCATTTTTCTATTTTCCACAAAACTATTTAATTTTCAGCACTATATTAATTGCTGTAAGAAAAATAACAATATAATATTATCCAAAAATATTTATTAGTGCTTTAGTTTCTGAAACGGTTGTCTATAAAAATTCCCAAATTTATTATGATTTAATTGCTATTTTTCTGAATTTAATCCGAATTTTGAGTGGAAAATTAATTATTTTCGGAATTAATAATCTCGGTTACTGTTCTGGCTATAACTCCGGTGAGCGTTTCCTGACGATCCGCTGGTCCGATTGTCCTATAAATTGAGCCCCAAGTTCCCCTTCTCATTCCTCATATCCTCAGCTTCGAGGTGTTCCAATCCATCCACCAGATCTCCCTGTGCAAGCCATTCTTTTCGAACTCCGGTGAACTTTCGGTGAGCTCTCCCGGCTGCTCCCGACCTCCATTTGTCCTAAACTTTTTACTGGAGCTTCCTATCGGTGTCCTCTACATTGTGTAAAATCAGATTTTTAAAATTCATACCAGAGCTCTGTCAGCAATCATTTCTTCTCTAAGCCCGGCTAAAAGTCAAATTTTGAATTCAAACAATTGTTTCTCCTCCGTCGTAACTACGAATAGAGAGATTCAAATTGATAAATTTATCTAAATTCATCCTCTACCTGCCAGTATTTTTATGATAATTTTTAGTTTTTACTTATTTTATTTTATTCATTTCGTGCACCGTTTTGCGCGTAGTCGAAGAAGCGGTCGTCGTCGCCGACGAGGGAGAAGACCTCCAGAACAGCGCAGCGCACTTCGTCGACGAAGGCAAGTCTCCTTGAAGTATGTTGGTCCATGTTTTGAAATGCTTTGTAGATTTACAAACTTGCATGCTATGTTGATTAAAAAAAAATTATATTATGATAGATTGTAGTTAAATACCTTGTTAATATGTATGTTTGCTACATATTAATCCATCTGTTCTTTGGCTGCCCTAGAATGATTAATTATATTATAAAAGGCTTGACACCTTGTTTAGTATAATAGTAGTGCTTAGTTATGCTAAATACTATTTGTATGTTTAATTGAAGGCTTGTTACTTGAAATTCTAAATGATTGAGTGAAAATATTATTTAAAAAGGGCAGTTGGTGCTGCCAGTTTGGTAAAATAAAAGAAAAGATTTGGTATTTTGAAAATTGAATAGGGTGGAAGGTTGCAAGGCGGGTGTAGAATGCACGAGACTCGGGTTTGAGTATGTACCACCCTAGTCACCTTAAGGACCGATCCCTTGTGATTGTCAAACAATGTATAACAGTGCGGCCGCAGGTTCCGGTATGGGACTGGCCTGGCCGAGTAACTAGTGAAAACTTAATTAAGGCATGCCAGACGGTGGAGTAGGCGTGCTTGGAGCCACAGGAGCCCTACAAGCGCAAGAGGGGGCTTCCATTATGGTTGTAGCCATTTGGCGGTGAAACTTCAGTGGGCGTGACTTAGTGAAGATGTAGCTAGAGAAATAGCCTTGTGATTTTCACTTGGGGTTATATGCCAAAGGAAGTGTATGATCAAATATAGTGAAATATCTCTCGCGGGTAAAGCGTGCAAACTCTGCAGAGTAAACAAACTATTCGAATAGCCGTACCCACGGTCAAGGGTGGACAGAGGGCGTTGTCACATGGTAGATTTTCCCCTATTTGGTTTCAAAATCAGTTTTTGATAAAATGAAGCACGGTTGGAGCCGCGAATGTTTTGATTTGATAAAAGTCCGTGGTTGGAGCCACGAGGAAAACATTTCAAAAGAAAACCACGGTTGGTGCTGTGGAAAAGTATTCTTAAAATAAAACCATGACCAATTCCGTGAGTTGGTTTATGTTTTGTTTTTCCCACGGTTGAAGCCGTGTCCTGAAAAGTTTGAAGCTCTTATTTCTTAAAAGGAAATAGCTTTGAAAACTGCTCTTCAAAATTCTGGGATAAAATCTTAAAAATTGGCTTTTGGCAAATTAACCAATTCCCTCCCTTGAATTAAACTACATACTGCATTTCTTTCCGGACTTGTTGAGTATGTTGCATACTCACCCCCGCTTTTCATTGCGGGTCGCTTATTCCATAAAGCGATCGAGATCGAGATAGCTATCCAAGAGCTTGCATCCCACCGCTCGACATCCGTGATGAAGAATTTGAAGAGGAGGACTATCCGCACGCCTAGGATCGCGCTTTCCGCCTTTGCTGTGGTGTTTTGGACTTCGTCGTCAAGTTTATTTGCCGCTTAATGTTTCATTGCTATATGACCCACGGGTCCAACTTTTGTAATAATGGGCCATGTCAGCCAGTACTCTGAATTCAATTTTTGTTTATCGCATGGTTATTGTCCATACTGTTATGATCTGTGTGTACTAGCTATTGATCCAGGGACTAGTATAGGTAAACACGACTGGGGCCCGTATCCATTTTGCAGGTTCCGACACTAGCCATTGCGCAGGAACCTCGGCACTACCGCCCAACTAGGCACGGTAGTGCCGCTTGAGCAACAGTACTGGCCCCACAGGCGGTATTGCCGGCCTCAGCGCAACTCCAGAGCACCTCTCTAGAATATAACTACCGGCCTCATTGGAGCGGTAGTACCAGCCTAGCGGCAGTACTAGCTCCCATAAGCCGTACTGTCAGTTCAGCGATACAACTGGCCTCAATGAGCGGTAGTACCAGCCACAAGAAGAAAACCAAGTTTTGCACAAAAAACTTTTCTCCAAACTTATCAAAGATTGATTTTTTGAGCCATGTGATGATCAACACATGATCAAGCAATTTGCAAAACACAATTGCAAACCCTATTCACGTTCTCCAAAGAATCACATTAAATCTCAATTTATTTGCAAAACACATTTGCAAATAAACATAGAACCTATGAGATCAATCCTCTAACCAAGTGATGATCAACACATGATCAAGTCAATTTGCAAACCCTATTCACATGCTCTAGGATTGAAACCCATAACCTTCAGCTCATTTGCAAATAACAAATTAACCACTTAAAAGCAAACCTCGAGCCATGTGATGATTAACTCATATCAAGTCAATTTGCAAAACTCACAAGCTAAGAATCCAATGTATGAGCTCTCTATTTGCAACACATGCAAATATCTAGCTCAATGCAAACAAGAACCAATAAAATCAAGTTACATGAGCTCTCTCCTTTTGCAACACATGCAAAACTTAGCTCCATGCAAAAACCAATTAAACCGAATTGCATGAGCTATTTCGCTTTTTGCAACACATGCAAATCCATAGCTCCATGCAAAGAACAATCACAAAATTCAAGTTGTATGAGCTCTCTCCTTTTGCAACACATGCAAAACTTAGCTCCATGCAAAATCCAAATCAATTAAGATTCAATAAGAAGCAAGCATGAACTCCCTTATTTGCAACACATGTAAATACTTAGCTCATACAAAATCCAACAAAAAGAGTAAGCTAGAGTGAACCGGATAGAGTTCATCAACACATGATGAAGCTCAAGCTAAATGACTCGATCTCTCTTAATAGTACGGCAACCTAACTAGAAACCCGGTCTCCCATCCAAACACCGAGACCGGTAAAAGACTAGAAACACATCTTTAGCCCTAGCTAGTTATACCTTTGCCTCTAGCAATCCACTTGGAGCTTTTATGATATCCAATCTTCTTCTCTCCAGGATAGAGTCTCCTTCTTCTTGTTCATTAACACATGATGAATCTTCTCTAACTCTTCTCTTTACTTCTTGATCCCCTCTTGAAGCTCATCAACACATGATGACTTCTTGTTCCCGGTTCTTTATTCTTGTTGGACTCAGCCTACTTTCACAACTCATAGAAAAGGTTAGTCCAACAAACATGGTTGCCTCAATCATCAATTGCACTCCATTAACACATAATGGATGCTCCTAAGATCGATTGAGCACAACCCAAATCAATTTGAATGATTAAATGTGTCTTGAGTACCATGATGCAACTAATGAATCATTATACTCATGAACTTTCTATTTGTCCTTAATCAATCAAAAGAACACTACCAACACATGATAAAGCGTTCTTTGATGATTAATAGACAAGCGGATCTCAATTTTAAATTTCATTTAAATTGATATGAGTATATATATAACTACACAAGTTTCATATACTCATTTTGATTTATTCTCAAAGTAATCATCCAATATGTTGGAGTGAGAGAAAGGGATCAATACTCTTGAGACCATCAACTATAGAATAAACTCCATTAAATATGTGCATATCAATAAATGAACTTGGAATTAATATGCGCATAATCAATCTTAAATAGCATTTGAGTTTATCCTATATTTGTATGAGTATATTACAGCTACACAAGTTATATATACTTAAGGGGTTGTTTCAAAGTCTTGATCTTTTACATTATTTGGCAAGAAGACATGGATCAATACTATTGAAACATCAAGTAAAAGTATGAACTCCCCCTAGATGTGTGCATCCATGTAATATATAGAATTGGAAACATAATACATATCTTTAATATATAAGCAATGGAGGAGTTCATCTTTTAACTTGAATCCTAAGTATGCAATAGAATAATAAAGTGAATATGAGTGCATAACTTAGGTTTTCTATTTTCCATCCAAATTATGAGACTACTAACAATAGGCTCAATAGACATGTTAGTCTCACAATGATTAAATTTGTCATTAAACAAGGATTAAGCATTAATCTAAAACCAATCACCAAAACCAATGGAGCTTAAACTTACACGCCGCCCGAAGCACCTTCTTCCACTCCGATCTCAAGCGCTGGTTGGCCTTCGCTGTCCTGGTTGCTATCTTTGAGTTCCTCGCATTGTCCTCTCTTCGATCCATGAAAAATTTGAGTTGATCCGGTACAGAATTGCCAAATTCTGCATCTTCTTCTCTGTGTCCAGCGAGTTTCTGCCACTGTTAGGTCACCGGAGGGTGAGGTCGAGCCTAAGCCGACGTGTCCGCTAATGTGGCGTCCATGTCAGTGATGTGTGTACAGCCTCGTAAGCTTAGTTGCCCATGTGTCGTCCAATTAGCCGCCCCCTCACCATAGCCACGTCATTACTTTTAGGACCCAACTGCCAGCCACTGTGGTGCCTTATTAGCCGCCACCTCAGCCCTAGTAACCATGTGTCGCTTGCGTGTTCGTTGAGTTAGCAATGATGTCAGCCCTAGCACTATTCCATACTCCTGGTAGTACATACTCCCACCTTTCAATATACTACTTAAATGAACATGTAATACCTCTTTATCACTTTTAGTATACTTAAATATTAATTCCAAAAATACTCCAATGGGACATAGTCGAAAAAATTCATTAGAGCTCTTTATTTTTGGTATATTATACCCTTTCCCATATATAAAATGATATACACACAAATTTGCTATAAAGAGTGGAATTTGATTGATTTTTTTTATGGAACTTACTTTGGAGTATCTTAAACTCAGTTTTAGAGGATGCTCAAAAAGATAAAAGAGGTATAACAACATCATTTAAGCGGTATATTGAAAGTCAGAGTGTAAACATGGGAGTATGGAACCATTTCCATATATATAGACACCGAAATGGGACACCATGATGTCAGGCACAATGATTCCAAATGCACTAATTTAAGTTAAATTGGGGTATATTTTTCAAAAATTTCAGTTTCAAGGTATATACCTGTCTATAACAATTCAAATGAAACACATACCTTTGAAAAAGATATACTCAAATGTAAAGATTTGTGAACAAATTAAGATCACATGCTTTGTTGATTTATATATATAATCAGCACATACCTACGATCAAACTACCATAAAAAGGCAACTCTAGCTTAAATTTCAGTTCAAACTTATTTGAGCTAGTTAGTAAACTAGTTAAACTCGATATCCGAAAAATTGCAAACTTTTTTGCACGTGATACATAGGGGAAATATCTGTTTTAGATCATGGTGCCCAAACACCATGGTGTCCCAATTTATCTCATTCAAGAGAAGTGGTTAACTATTGAGTACCAAGGACATTCTTCACCACATATTGCCACATGTTGAAATTTCCTCTATCGTCAAATTTCTCTCTTGATTTCACATCGTTGACATCGATCTTGATTTTGTATCACCTGACACTATCGATCCTCACATATCTGATTAATCTGGCCTTGGCCATGATACAACTTATTACACTTTGATACCCTTTCTTATACGCAATAGTCCCAATGTCGGATCAGAGTTTTGTGAGATACGACATGAGCATGCATGGTCTCAAGAACAAAGAAGGTGAATTTCATAGAGAGAACCAAAATAGTGATATCAAAGCAACCACGATGAGAGAAAAAAGATTTAGCAAAACCAACCTCAAATTCTTTAAGCACAACCTCAAAAGAGTACAAGAGATTGTTCATCTTTGACAACCATTTGAACCTTTTAGGACCCTAGGATTCTTGCCCTATACAAGAATCTAGTGCTAAAGAATAATCTAGCCTCTAATCCACTCGCGTGTCTCTTGCTTTGCCTGAGTTGGTTTGTGCCTTCTTGGTTGCCTGTGTTCTCCATAACTACCCCATGGATTTATATAGCCCCTTAATCTTTCATCAAAGAGAAGTAGCAATCCTAATCCTATTATGATTTATTTAGGACTCCTTATAGCACACCTTTCTAAATCCGAAAAAACTAGATATAAGTCATCATACTCAACAATGTATGTATGTATGTATGTAATCTAAGTTACGACTAGCACAGGTTAGAGATTTGGGGGAAATTTAAGTGTTATCTTCATTCACGAGAAGACACACCCCTTTTATTAGCAAATTTTCAAAGTAAGTCCTCGTAAAAAAATAGAAATTACATCCAACAATCCATCTGTAACAACCACATCAATAGAATTATCGGCCACTTCAAATAAAGACAAATTGGCATGCCGGAATTACCACAACTGAGCACTATGTGTATGTAACACTTAATTACTCTTTTAAATAGTCGCCAATTTGTATGTAGCTCTTAATCTCTCTTCTAAATAGTCGCCGCTCCTAATAGGTGGAAACCTGAAAAAGCATCAAATTTCGAAAAGCATGAGAAGCAACAATAGAGCAAACTAGTCGAGCATTTAGATAAGAGAAGAGGACCTTGGTGGATTTGCCTCACTGCAACAACTTTCCAAGCACTTTACCACAAAATCAGGGTCTGGATGAACGAAGAAAGCCACCTGATGCATTCAAAAACTTGTGTAAAACATATGTACAATTTCTCATTTTTACATTTACAGTAACATTAAGCATGCGATTTATTGGCTAAGGTGCTCCTTCAAGATCATTGGTTGTGGTTTCTCCTTGAAAAGGATGACTATGCTGGATTCTTAAAGAGTGAAAGGTTGTAAACGTAACTCAATTGGTATTGACAACCCCTAAAATAGGAAATTCTGAATTCAACGATTAGTATACTCACAGAATATCGCTCTTTACCGACAGTGACAACACGATGTAGTGTAGATCTACAAGTTACAGAAAAAACATTGTAAAAAACAAAATTCTAATACAAGCTTTTATTTTCATAGACATGACTTATAACAGATGTGTATAAGACATCGCATACAGAACCTCAAAAGAACCTCAGTAGAATCTCAATAACTATACCACTATATTCTAACATATTCATCATGTTACCTAATAAAACCATATTCATGATGCTGACAAGCCAAAACCTTCTTATTTGTTATGCATTGTATCTTTTGTCATATTCAGCAATGCATTGTTTCAGCAAAAAATGTTCTCCAGGTCCAAGAACTCATAAATATTAGTATAGTAGATGATGGCTTCTCCACAACCACATAATGGATCAACAAAAGTAAGAAAGGATGTACCTGAAAACACAATTAGTCCACCTTTCCAGCAAATCGCCAATGTTTACAATAAGAGCCCTAGAAATACATCAGCACATCAAAACTAGCAAGGCTAGGAATAATCTAAAGAGCATGGAAAAAAGGTTCCAACGGTTTAACAGAAAAAAGCAAGAAGTAAAGAAAATATGATATAGTTTCTAAAATACATTCACTGTGAAGGGCACAAGACTACTATACTTGAAATTGTTATTCATGAAAGTCACAAAAGAAGTCTTTACCCATCGATGTGATGAACATCTTCCCAAAGTTGGGGATGTCTATCCTTCTCTCTGCATATCTGTACACTCAAAAATAGTGTAAGAATCCAAAATATACATGGAAACTACCCAATGACATTACTATTATACTTTTTCTAAAATAAGAGTCAGTGTTTCTTTGCTGAAACTGAATACATATTTTTTTACATGAGTTGGCGAATTAGAAGTTTTTGAAATGGTGGTACACCTGCAGGCCAGGGGTGCCATCTGTTGCTAGAAGGGTTATCATTCCATAATCTGAATGAGCTGCTGCACCATAACTTCCATTATCAGACTTATTTACTTCACCTACATTGAAATGATCAATTATATTTTCTATTTTGATAAATCGAAGCAAAAGGATGCAAGGAAACAATTCCAAGTTGCTCAACTGTCTCCACACTAATTAGCAAACATAGTCAATGACCAAAACAAAACTTGCTAGAAGGAACTCAAAGATGCTTCACGAATTTTTCTATGTGTATCTTACTTTCTTGCATAAGAACATGTAAGCAAAAAATTGCACAACATGAAGCTACCCAATAAGCATGCATACCTTATATCCATGTCCCTAGTGGCAAAGCCAGGATAAAAATAGAGGGTATGCTCAAAAAATTGAGAAAAATATATTAGACAGCTTGTGTTGTATTCTCATCGGTTCAAGTGTTACTACTATTAGTTCGTTATTTCAGAAATACTTGTGCAACATTCACTTGTTAAACTTTTGGAAATCTATAAACAAGTTAACACTAATAAATCAAACAAATTGGTTATTGTCACTTTCAACCCACTAACAAGTTACGATTGATAAAAAAATCATATATTAGAAGAGGGGCTCAATTATATATATGTTATCATGGTCAGCCCACTCAGCCGATTAGAAACTTGCCAACTCAGGCTGCACCACCTTCACAATCTGCTTGCCGTCGCCACAGTGGATTGTCTGTCGCCACATGCTTGAGCATGCGCCCTCACCAGCTCTCCAGCATTCACTCGATGTCCTCGCCGTATTCTCCCAATCGTCGACTCCCGAAGACGTGCATCAAGCGCCCCCAACTCGGTGGGCTGCCATATCCTCACAAAGGAGACGTGTTGAGCCACCTTCCTCTCTCTCTGTGGTCTCTGCATGCATTGAGCATTCAAGTCCAGTTTTGTAGGCAGCAAGCGAAGTTACCAAATGTAAAACTAGGCCTTCAACATGCAGTGACCCACTAAGCAACATGGCCAAAAAGTAGCTCACCGCCCAATAAAGTTTCTTCTTCCTCCAAACGTGCTTGAATACGTGTACATTCATCGCTTTTGTGCCAAAAATGACCGTCGGTGCTAACGAGGATACATAAGATCCGGTGGTTGGAGGGTGGGCTCGAGCCCAACCAAACCCACCTAGTGGCTATGCCATTGCATGTCCCTAAGGAGATTTACCTTTCGTAATCATAGGTCATTGTTAAATATGGTGACTCATATCTAGTCTTTTAAGATTTGGAAAGGTTTGCCTATGAGTCACTTAGCACACCTTTCCAAATTCTAAATGAGGTCATCGTTAAATATGGTGACTCATAGGATATTGTTAAATATGGTGACTTAATTAGGATTTCTACTTTCTTTCATAATAGGATTTCTCCTTACTTTAGAGGACTAAGGAGGCTATATGTTACATCCTAGTTTTTGCATCTTTGAAAATGTTTTTATGCATTTTAGCCCTTCAAATTTTTTTGCAATTTTATTTGGTAATTAAAGATTAATTTGGAGTTTTCTCTATCCAAAAATTATTTAATATGATTAATGTAGAAGTGAACATTTGTCAAAATTATTTTATTTGAGTTCTTTATACTCTAAAGTATTTTACAGAATTTTCTAGGAATTTTTTAAATGTATTTGCTATTTATTTGGAACTTATTTGTATTTTTATATTATCTAAAAAGAAACATAAAATAAAATGCTGGAATAGTGTGTGGGCCAAAACCTAACCCAGCTGGCCCAAATTCGCTTGGCCTAGCCCAGCTAACCCATGCATGTTCCAGCCCAGTCTGCATCTCAACCAGCCCAATCCATGCCGCGTGAGTTGCGAGATGGACTCCACATCCATGCCATGGCTGTTGTGGACACCACCTCGAATCAAACGCCACACAGACGCCAAGGTGAGTATAAAGGGAGCACTAAGACCACATAGTTCACCTCATTCAAAGCCCCAACCCTAAAAACCGTGAGCTGCTGCTATTTCGTCAGATGTTGAAGTTTCCCGAGTGTGCCACCGTTGAAGTTCTCACCGGTTTGCGTCGTCATTGTTGATTCTCCAGCCCCTTGGTCTTCACCATGATATTCCTTATGTCGTGTTCTAAGTCGTGCATGTGTCATCTTCCCTAGAGCGCCACCGAGGCTAAACGTCATTGAGAAGGCCATCACCACCGTCGCTTCTACCATGGCGTTGCTTGCGATGCTCTTGTCGGTGGTATGAACCAGAGGTCGTTGGAGTTGCACCGCTACTCGCTGCTGTTGACCTTGGGTACCGGAGCATCGCCGCCAATGTGGTAGTTACGTGGTTCCAGGTTATCAACCACGCAAGCCAGTTGGACCTAGGTAGACCTAGTTAACCGTCAACCATGTCTCTAACGGGTGGGTCCCCATATCATTGAGTCAAGTCCATAAGGCATGTCCACCGTGGACCAGGCTTAGTGTTCGTGGACTTGGTCCATAGACCAATGGCCCACATGTCAGCTTCTAGTTAATTTTTAGAATTTTGTAAATTAATTAGAAATAGAAAACCAGCTTGTCAATCTCTCAAGTAGAATATTCCAAGAATATTCTCCTTTCTCTCTCTTTTTCCATGATTTATTTATTTGATAGATCTTTCGAGAGTCCGTTCTCTTTCACACGGACTCTGATTGAGTTTGTTCAAAATTTTAAATTCATCTAAAATCAAGCCCTGCACTACAGTATATTTTATTTTATTTTTGAAGTTTGTTTTGTCTCTATTTTATATTTTTTCATCATTTCGCTTAGACGTTGAAGTACCAGGAGTGTTCAAAGGTAAAGAGTTAATTCAAGTTCAAGGTTCAAATCAAGATCAGAATTTGTTCCAAGGTAAGTTGTGATTTGATCATGTTGAACCCAGTTTTACAAATGCTATTTTGTTTTAACCTATTGCATGTTATTTCAAATTATATCTATATTCAAATAGTTTGGGAATTAGTTGTTCAACCCATTTGGATTATGCCTACACTTGTCATTTTTATGCCATATTCATTTATCATCCTAGGATGATAATTATTAGTTGGTTGCTAATTGAAGGACCATGTGGAGGTCCATCCATGTTTGTGATGAGTATTTGACTTTATTTGAGCAAGGTGTGCTCAAGTTTGAGTTTGATTTGGATTGATTTTCAAAATGAAGCAATTTGAGTTGTCTCTGCCAGAGTGGCGACTCTGGCCGTATGGACGTGGTAGTGATGAGTTGGATGGTTTATTGCACATCTTTGTGGGCATTGCTATGTGAGGAGTTTCCTTGTCTTTGATGGTTGCAGGACGACGGTGCTAGGTCATGGTGAGGCGAAGGATGACCGGGACTAGGCGAGAAGCGTCGGAGGTCCAGACGGTTGGGAGATCGCCGGAAGATGATCGGAGACGGAGTCCGGGCAAGTCAAGAAGACAAGGAAAGGAGTTTATGCTAGCTAGATGCCACGTGGATCAATGAGGGCCGTCGGATTGAGGTTTAGTTGATAGGTTAGTGGGTCTAGTTAGTATGCTTTGAAAACCGTGCAAGAAAACCCGTATGTGTGTGGGTTTTGGGTTAGCCCTTGCATGGCTGTGTGTGGGTTAATCTTAGCCCTTAGATGAGTGCTCTAGGTTGAGGACTCATCCAAGGGTGGTAGGTGGCCCAAGAGTAGTATAAATAGGGGTGGAGGGTAGCCTCCTTCCCTTGAAGGTGTTGAGGTTTTGATGCTCATTTGAGTTTTGTCCACATGAATGTGAGGCTTTGTAACCTCCTTCCAGAAATGAAAGTTTTATCCATCCACCTCTGAATTTATTTTATGCATTTACATTATGTCTTTACTTTACGCAATTTAAATTCAGCATTTACTTTCCGCAATTACATTCCCGCAATTTACTTTCAAGTAATTTGGATTTTCCTCCTCCTTCTAAATGCTGCTGATCTTGGATGTTTTGAGTGTGTTCATATGGTTTTACATCTCTTTTGCACTCTTGGAATGAGTAGAGAACATCTTTTCTTTCAAGTTCCAACTTTGTTCAGAACTTGTTCTTCAAGCAGCAGTCAGTGTTTGATTTTTGTAAAAATATATAAAACTCCTTTTGAGTGATTCTTATTGGAGGAGGTGTGGACTCTGATATACACCTGCAGAAAAATTTTGGAGTTCACTTGTTGCACCGTTTGGGCGCCATGAGGTGAAAACCGAGCCCCAAACTTTCTGCTCGAAGTTCTTGAGCATACTGTGTTCTTAGATTTTTCTGTTTTTATGTAAGACTTTTGAGGAGAAATTTGGTGAGTTCTTCACGACTCTGATGCTCATAGGGAGAAAAATTCTCAGAATTTTGTGAGCTGCAGAAACCCACCAACCTCCTGTGCAAATTGAGGACAAGTTCTGAAATTCTGCTTTTGCTTTTCCGAAAGTGACTTTTGTGATTTGAATTGATGTCCTTTCTAAAAGCAAGAGTTTGAATTGATTCCTCTTTATCTTGGACACTAGACAACCAGGATTGTGACTCAAAAATCCCCACATATTTTATGGTACTTATCCATGCAAGCTTGGGGTACACATAGTTGTCTAGTTTTTCGGGTTTTTCACAATTTCCTTTGAGCGATCTTGTCGAGGTTTTTGTTGGAGTATTTTGGGGGAATTTTTATTTGCAACCATTCACCCCCCCTCTGTTCGCCATCTCGGTCCTTCACTAATATATGCCAACGTGGGTCAGTTAGAACATGCTTAGTATGCTTAGCCATGCTACAAACGATTGATATATTTTGGAAGTGCAAATTCAAACTTGACTAATGGTTTATGGAACATATTTATGAAAATAGTGTATCATGTATTGTCACACAATGATGTTGATGTTGTTGATGGCATGTATTACACGATAATCAACTGGGGCAATAAATGATTTAGATTGAGGGAAGTGGCAAGGGGTTGTGTGCTAGGGTGGGTATGTGTTACATTTGGGTTAGAAATTTTATGTGAATCGATTGATATGGTTAATTGAGATTAATTGGAAGTCTTGCCTCAGACATTAAAGGACTTAACATTATAAGCCATTGCATTGGGCTAATCATACAACTACATGCCTATTATGGGGCAGACCTAACTCAGTAAGTTATCGAGTCTTGACATATAATATCTCAGGTCGTATACTAAGTTGTGTGCAAGGCCTGGGGAAGGTGTGTATTGCAGTGACTCCACATCTTGAATAGCGTTCCTAATCCAACAATGAGTCCCTCCTATTCTTCTACTCTGCGAGAGGATAGAATAGTAAGACAAGCATATTGGGAGTGTCTATGTTATGATAGAGTTTTTGAAAGGTTTTGTTATGATCTTTTTTGTCGCATGCCTAAGGAAGTATGTTAATTGCATAACAATAAGAGATTGATAATATATCTTGTGGGTAAAGTGTACAACCTCTGTAGAGTGTACAACCTACTCAAATAGCCATGTCCCCGATTATGAACAATGCTTGGGAATATCACTCAAGGGTTAGAATTTGTTTTAAAAAAAAACTAAACTTGGGAATGGAGGCTGTGTGCCAATGGAAATAGTGGATTGATTTAGGCTCTATGCCATTTTAAATTGAGAAATATTTGAGATCTTTATTATTATGTTATTTGTTTTACTCTTTGTTTTAATCTATTTAATATATTCAATTGAAAATACTGCTTAATTTATTGCAAAATAGCCATGATAGCCACTTTGTTGGAGTGAGCCTTCCATGTAGTTATAATAGACTTGTATTTTATACACAACCTGTTGAGTGCTTTATGTACTCACCCTTGCAATAATAAACTTATCAGTTAAAGAGAAGTCTACACCAGCTATAGAGTAGTTCCAAGAGGAAGCTAGTTACTAGGAGTCAAAACTTGTCGATTGCCTGTTGCATGTTGATAGGTTATTCGCTAAAGTTTTCTGTTCCATTGCAATTTTCTTAATAATAAACCTTTGAGGTCTAATAAGAATAAAGTCGACCTTAGGGTCTTCAAAATATCTCTTTATGTAATTAATCAAATTGTTTATTTTGTTTCCAATATGTATGATTTTGATATTACATCTATGTTGCCACTGTGTGTATTAGCATGATCTTGGACTAGTGCATTATACACAAAGGGTCCGGATTTGCATATTCAGATCTTGACACTATATAAACCCATCGAGTGGTCATGAAGAACCTAAGCAACAAAGAAGCCACATATCAACTCATCCAAAGCAAGAGGTCGATGAGAGGATGAGAGGCTAAGTTATTCTTTAGCACTAGATTCTTATATAGGGTAAGGATCTAAAGGTCCTAAAAGGTTCGAGAGATTGTGAGAGAACAACAATCGCTTGTAGTATTTGAGGTTGTACTTAAAGAATTTACAGTCGGCATCCCAAATCGTTTCTCTCTCGTCGTGGTTACTTCAACGTTGTTATTTTGGTTCTCTCTACGAGATTCATCTTTTTCTTTTTTGAGACCGTGCACGCTCATGCTGTATCTCACAAAACTCTGATCCGATACGGGGGCAGTTGCGCATAAGGGATATCCGAGTGTAACAGTCATTTTAATCTTGTATACGTCAGCATGATAATTACTTTGAACTATTAACAAGAAAGATCACAAAAATATGTGTGGACTTTGCCAGCATCCTGCTAGTAAAACTTAACCATTAATATGTTCTTTTGAATTGAATGTGTTCTTAAATTAATGTGATCTACAAAGTTTAGTAACAAACACATTTAAGATCAACTGATGTTTTTAGTAAGAAATACACTTGATTGGGTAAGTAAATATAGTTTGCAGTTTGAAGATTTTTTTTGATGCATTTAGTGGACAGATTAGTGATGTTTCCCAGCCCCCAAAGCTCGTACTCAAGCAACATCATGTAGGAGGATGCCAAGTTTGCATTATTTAGAATGGCATGTGTTGCATCCATTAATATATAAATAAATCACAATTTTGTTTAGCAGTCAAGAAAAAACACGTATTTCCATTTTTTTTAAAAAAATCTCTTAAAATATATATGGGAGCATGACACATACATAAATAAGTGCACAAGGAGCCATCCAAGAAACTATCAGCGATCATGAAATGACCCAGATTAAATAATAGCAAATGGCAACTTCAAAGATGTATGTCTAGACGCCATTGCATATCATTTAGAATAGAACTTTGATTCTTTCATATGATATGAAAGGATATACAATAATGTACCTGAGTAATGTAATAACCGAAGAAACGCTAACAAACTGTCCTGAAAGATTTCAGCATCGAGGTCCAAACTCAAAGCAATTAGAGACAATATCCTTTTAACAGTGGCCCTGGTAGAGAAGAATAACCAACAAAGAGTGAAGTAAATAGTACTCTGATAACTACATACAAATGCAATACTGAAGCTAACGACATACAAATGCAATACTGAAGCAAAACCATAGGCTGCACTACTATAATACCCTAACCTGTTAGTGTGGTGGCTCATGTGGTCTATATAGAGTTGTGATGGTGGTATTACTCCCACACTGCTTATGTAAAGTGAGTTGTAGTAGTGTATAATGTCTGTTTTAAGTGGATTTTAGGCCAAGGTATTACTACTACCTATTTGATAAGATAGTGCAAAACAAAAAAAAGAAAACTTACAGAGCACTTTCATGGTATATCATCATCTTCTTCTTCCAAGACGGAAAGCGTTCTATAAATAATTTATCCAGAAAAGGTAGAAAAATTCCTTATATTTTGTAAAGGCACATTAAGGCCCTAAAGGTCATTGAAGTAAATTATGTCCATAAGATATAATGCAGGATGACGAAGCAGATTAGTACCTACAGAAGGCCATTGATTCACATCATTCTGCAAATCTTCGTGTCCCATAGGCCCAATGTAGAAACCCTCCTTGACGTCTCCTACACAGGTAATCACTGAATAGTAAGGGCCTGTTTATTTTTTGCTTTTGATTCTGGATTCTGATCTCAAAAGCAGAATAAAAAACAAACAACTCGATTCTAGGAATCGATTCTCACAATCCAGCCCACCCATATACACTAGAATCCACAATCCACTTCATATGTGCTTTTGGATTCCAGCTTTTAGAAGATCAGCTTCTCTACAACCACAATCCAGAATAAGCTTTTAGAGAATCCAAAGCAAAAAATAAACAGGCCCTAAGAGTTCTCAACTATATCATTTACAAAACAGCAGGAATGAAAATGTAAAATCTCCAAAATACGATTGCTGTTTCAAGCCATATATAGCTAGTGAGGATAGGGGGGAGTGGCTTCTTCAATGCTTCTTCAAAAGTGACATTCAAAACGTTTAAATATGAAATTTTCAAATTATCTTATCTTAAAAATTTAGTAATTTAAATTCAAATTATTAATCACAAGGATTTAAATTCAAAACTCAAAATTCACATATCAGATAGTATAATTTTAAGTTCTAATGTTCAAATTTTATATTTTATAATATGAAATTTTCTAACATAATAAAAGCATAACAAAAGGTATTCCTTTGTTACAGTGTTCTATGATAGCGACACCATTAGTAAAAAGATTCCTATACTTGATGGTAACACGACAACCAAGGTAATCTTATATTAGGGCATGTATAATAAGACTATCTTAACTTACTTTTAGCATGTTCATATCAGTTTTGTCCTATATGAAAGAGAGAGAAAAGGAGAGAGAAGAGAGCTGGCTCTTATTTAGTAGTAACCATTGCATGGGAGCATATGTAGATTAGTTATGTACAAGAGAGAATGAATAGTTAATGCAGGGCATTTAGAGTCAACCTTTGAAGATAGCTATTGTACAAGCTGGTTTTAGTGCTTACTCTAGATGACATGGATAGAAGATGGAATAAGCAGCTGACTTTATTATTGTACTTATCCTTATTGGTTTAAATCACTTCTTGTTTTACCAAACAACATAATCCTTCAAGATTATTAAACTGTTCCCGGTAATCTTTCGGTGGAGAAATCTGCCCAATCTAGCCGAAAAATGGCGATGCTTTCCTAGTGGATGTACGTAAATTAGTGTTTTAGTGTCAGTAAACATTGCTGACAGCAAACCCCTATGAAATCTTTCTGATTTCCATTGGTCAGGCACCACACCAACTTATCATGTGATACTATTAAAGCTGCTTGGCGTGTTGTATTAAACCATAATTTTTGTACTTCAATTCAACACGGCGAACAGCAGTTGGCCATATATTGGAATCCAATATGATAGGGCTGAGTATTCGATTAAGTCATACGAAATCTTGGTTTTGCAGTATCTAAAACAAAATTAACCGAGCTAATTTTTTTTTATCAATTTGCTTAACTATTTTCACAATAATTACTCGATAAAATCATGCACTGCCAATACAATTCTAAAGTTTATGCATCAGTTGTGTTATTAATTAGTACAATCTATGAGTTAAAACAAAACATAATAGAATTAAAATATATACATTTAATTAATGACTTACAAAATATTTTTAGTTTAGGTAAAAGAAATGACTCTACGGATAAATTCGGCTCATTCGGTTAAATAAGTTCTCCAAAGTTGAAACGCTGGCTAATTCATCTCTCTTAGGCTCAGTTAATTCGATTTTTTTGCTCACCCCTGTAACCAGATGAGGTGTCGACCTTTTCGGAGTAGGGCGCAGTATAGCCTCTATGGCTTCTGTTCTTCTGCAACGCCATCTTCTTTTCCATCGGCAGCCGGAAGAACTTCTTGCTCTCCGCAAGCACCCACTCCAGCAGCGCGCCCTCGATGCCGTGGTTGGTCACGTAGAAGAAGCCGTACTCCGTGAGTGCCTACCAAACCATGCGAAACCACATGCTTTACGCTTGGCGCTTGCTGTATGAATCCATGAAACAAAGACCTCGCGGAAATTTCGAGGGATGCGAGGGCGGAGCAGGACTCAGACCTGTCGGACGGATGTGGCGGCGGCGCGCAGGTCGGAAGACGCGAGGTCCACCACGGGGAGGTCCGCGCTCCCGGCCATCGACATCCTGCTCAAGTCTGTGCACTGTCTCCTTCGCTACTTCGTGCTTCAATTCAGGGCGGGATTAATTGCCTGTCTTTTCAGATGCACTTATGTACTAATCAGCTCTCATGTTTAGCTTTTCTTTGCCTTGTTGTCAGCTAACTTCATACTCCGTTGTGTTTAAAAAAATTCGTAGCTTCTCAACTCGTGTACAATAAAGAATTTAGCACTAGTTTGCGTGCTCAACGCGTGGAGATTAGGAAACTAGGGATGCGGTTGCGTGCTCAACGCGTGGAGATTAGGAAACTGGGGATGCGGTGCATGCTGTGCGCTGTGGCCCATTAACAAAATGGGAGGATGGGTTTTAAAATGCATGTACGTGACGACCCGCATGGCGTACATGAGCTGGCTCCACGTACTCATGGCGTACGGCGTCACAGGTTGAACATAGAATATCCTGATAAATCTCAAGCAATCTTTATCATAATTAGCAAAGTATCGGTTTCACACTATTTACATGACAATCCGTATAATTAACTCAAAATAACTATTTACAACAAAAGCTTAAATATAATATCTACTCTATATTATACCCTAGTGATCTGTGGCCTCCACTATAAGGGTCGCTACTCTACCCACTCCTCTGGATAGTCCTCCGCCTTCTCATCACCCTGATCCTGCGGGTGACTCGCCAACCAATCCTCCTCGATGAATCCATAGTCTCAGAGTCTAAGCAAAGAGGAAATTATATAAGGGTGAGTACAAAAATGTACTCAGCAAGCATTAATAACATAATACAATATATGAATCATTCTTCCCAAAACCATCTCAAAATCCTTCTCACAAATCCTTTCCTCAAATCCTTTTTTTTCGAAAATAGGTTTTATGAAGAAGATCTGTGTTTTCGATTTTTAATTATTAAAATGCTACTAGCACTCTTATATAAGGCAGACCTAGCTTCCGTAGCCTTCAATCCAGGAGATAGGCATGAATTTATGATTTTTAACCCTACACAGGTTTTGTACCATTTTACCCATAGTGAACCCAACCTCAATCAGGAACCCAAAATGTTTATCCCTAGTTCAGTATTAGATCTCCAACTTTGGCCACCTAGCAATTGTACTCCTTCTCAAAATCGGTGGTACTATTACAAAGAGTGGCCAGTTTGAACTCCTTCTCAAAATCGGAATTACTCATCTCATGGCGTTTAAATATAGTGCACAAATAACTAACACTAGTTATTAACTGTGTCCCTCACTGGGCCTCCGGCATATCCCAGTTTCACACCTCTCTTAGTTAACTACTCTTAACCATTGTGATCAAATGCTTTCATGGGACAACCTTCTCTAGTCGTTTCCACACACTATGATTGATACTTTTTAATACGGCTCATTGCCCGAGTGTAGTGGTTTTATCCTTATATCATAACTTATGTAGAGGGCCCCTCCGGCAATACTCAAACATGGCACCCTCTACCCACCTCATATATATCACACCGACTTCACCTGTCGGGTGAGCCAATTCAATATTTTCAAACTTCCCATACTGCATCGGCAGTTCATCAATACTCAAACAATCTGATTTAGATTTTTCTTTAAACAACATTTTTTCTTGCATCAGTGATATCACATATATTCTAAATAATTTATTGATATTTTGAAGGATCGAGATGGCGATCAGAGGGGGGTGAATGATCCCAATTTAAATTTTATCCCTTAAAGAAGACCACAAATGCAATATTCCACCCAAAGAAACCAAGACAAAATACTTAGGTATCAAATGGAGGCGTAAGAATCTGGCCACAAATTTCACCGAGGTCAAGACTACCCCATGCAGAGTCAGACATCGTGTTACTCAGTAGCTACAGTAAAAACATGCATATGAACAGTGATTTCAGTACGAGTTCAAAAAGAAAAATTGAGGAGTCTTTTGATCCACTGATCCATTGATCCAAACTCAATGAAACTTTGTGAACATCTTCCTACGTTAAAGTTTTGACCTTTTTCAAATTTACGGAAGGGTGCACAAAAACGGGTTCAAGAACGAAATCTTGGCTCTAAGCTAGCTCGTGGGTTCTTGATGATCAAGATGATCCTAGATGGCTTCTCACATATCACAACAAGCTAGAACACAAGACAAGAGCACCCAAAACCCAATCTTCCAAGAATGATCATCTAAAGAGTAAAAGATCGGTTTCTTGCAAGGAAGAACACAAGATTTGCCTAAATGATTGGGATATAGTTTGAAGAAGACTCATCCATCAATCATACATCCTCAGTAAAAGATCCAAAAGAATTTAGAAGGAGGAGAGGCAAATCCAACTTGCATGAAAGTAAATTGTAAGAATGTAAATTGCTGAATTTAAAGATATAAAGTAAATGCGTAACATAAATTCAAAGATAAGTAAATGAAGTTTTCATTTCTGGAAGGGAGATTTGCAAAGCCTCACAACAAAGTGGGCAAAGCTCAAATGAGCACAAAAACCTCAAAATCTTCGAGAGGAGAAGGCCACCCCTACCCCTCTATTTATACTACTCTTGAGTCACCCTCCACCCTTGGATGAGTTCTTCTACCCTAAAAACCACCATCAAGGGCTAAGAATGACTCTCACACACAGCCATACTAACTAGACCTACTACTCTATCACCTAGATCGCGATCTGACGGCCCTCCTTGATCCGAGTAGCTCCAGTTAGCATCTCATCCGTTCCTTGTTTTCTTGGTTCCACCGACTCCATCTTTGATCATCTTCCGGTGATCCTCGATCGTCTGGACCTCTAGCGCACCTCGCCTAGTCCCGGTTATCCTCCACCTCACCATGATCTAGCTTCATCGTCCTGCAACCATCAAAAACAAGGAAACACATCACATAGCAATGTCCAATAATGATATGCACTATACATCCAATTGCAAAAATCAATTCTCACATCGCTTATTAAGTCGGCACAACCGACCATTGAATTGACTTCATCAAGATGCCACCATCGAGTGGGATCCTTATTCGAGTAGTAACTCGAGTATCGTATCGACTGCATCGAGTGTTCGACCACATGTTAAACTCAATACCATGTCTATCGACCTCAACTCGATACCAAATCTATCGACCTCATGTCCCACTGATCGATCACGACACCAAGTCGATAAAATGATATCGAGTAACAATTGGTAAGACTAAGGACTCGAGTTGAGCTAACGGCAAGACGCTCGACCCAGCAACATTTCTACTCGATAATTAGCAACTACCAATCTACTCGAGTCAATCGTGACAGATACAACTCAAATTGTTTCATTTTGAAAATCCAATTCAAATCAAACTCAAGTACTTCATGCTAAAACACTGTGAGGACCCGAATCCACTGATTCGAACCCACTGTGTTTACCGCACTAGTCCCAGGATCAACGCTAGTGCACACAGCTCAACATTGGTACATATCACATCATACTCAACGATAATAGAAATAATAGTTCATTTATTGATATAGCTAAATGTATGATCTTATGACCAACTTACATTATTAAGCCACGCAGGCAAGACCGAAAATATAAACTAATAATTAAGCAAATGATGTAAGAAAACGTAGATAGCTCATCACCACCACACCAAACCGACAAGGCTCGGACCCTAATGACTCGCGTCCTCTTGGACTTCCTCTTCCAACACAGTATAGATTCTTCAACTGTTGATTGTTGTTGTTTGGCAAGGGTGAGTACTTAAAGCACTCAACAAGTTATGCACAGAATGCAATTCTATGTAACTATATGTAAGGCTTATTCCAATGGATAGGCTATGATGGCTATTTTGCAATAAGCGGATTTATGAACAAGTATAATAAATAGATTGTAAAGATCAGAAACAAATAGCAATAATAAATAAATTCAGATTTCTCAAGTAAACCAAGTTTCCAATCCTAAGTCAAATTCCATCTTCCACATGGCATTCCGCCATCCCAACCAAGTTGTCCATTTAATTAAGCTAACCCTTAACTGTAATTCCCGAGCATTGCTCAATACCGCGAGCACGGCTATTCGAATAGTTTCACACTCTGCAGAGGTTATACACTTTACCCACGTGATACAGCCAAACACCACCAAGGCGAGTGATTATAACAAAGCCTTTACAATGCGCTGGCTTAACCCGATACTACCCGCTAAGGTTTCAACACCGTGGACTGGTTACTACATCCAGGCCCCCCGCGCCATGTGAATTACTCCATAACTCGGGAACTCACACCGACCACGATAGTACCAAAGTTAAGATATTGCAAATTACTCAGCTAGGCTGGCCCATACCAGACATGTGGTTGCATGATAGACTCAGGTCAAAGGCTTGGAACGTTAAGTCCTTAGAGTGATCAAGGCAAGACATCCACATACCCTCTGCCCATCGGGCCCACCTTGGCCTTCTCGCCCCTTGTCACTTGCCCCAATCTAAATGATTATCACCCGCTTGATTACTAAGCACCAAGTGCTATCAACAATTCAACATCGCTATGCGTGACATGACTCGCCACAACAACTCAATCTCATCGTGTGATCCACATGACACACAAGTTCATAACCTTGCTCCATATTCCATTAATCAAGATTAATTATCAATGATTCCGACACATGTGATAACGCGGCATGGCTAAGCAACTAATACGGACTAATCCTCCAATGTTGATTATAATTACTAACCAACTATATTGAACCAATCAAGGGTGACAATGGATCATGGCATACAATGACAAGGTAGGTGTTGGCGTCAAAAACTTGAAGGAGGGTTTCGACAACAAAGACACCGCATTTAACACCGGTTCAGAGCGTGCATCAATTTGACCTGTAATCGACAAGGTAAAAATATCAAATTCACTCAAAGCCGATCGTGACGATCAATCGGCTTAGATTTAATCAGCTTGAAGCCGATTAAGATCAAGGTAACAGGGTAAGTCTAACTAGCCGATAGTGAAGATCAATCGGCTTAGATTCAATCAGCTCAAAGCCGATTAAATCGAGATAAAAAAGGGTAAATCTAACTAGCCGATAGTGAAGATCAATCGGCTTAGATTCAATCAGCTCAAAGCCGATTAAATCGAGATAAAAAAGGGTAAATCTAACTAGCCGATTAAGGCTAATCAGAGGATAAAGGCAGATCGATTCTGAAGAAGGCGATGCGCAACAAGATCAGAATAAATCAAACCTGGGGCGTAACTGATGGAGATCAACAATCGGCGATGCGCAACTTTATTGATCAAGATCGAATTACAAAGACTAAATTACAAGAACTACTCCTAGTCGACGGAAAAATAGATGAAAAGTAGATGCGAATTGGTTGGTTGGCTCTGGGCAGCTTTTCTGATCACCTCTAGACCTCTTTTATAGCCATTGGCCGATAGAGTCCTGGTATAACACGTTAGGAATAGAATCCGACGCCTCTATTTGGAGGGTGTTTTCCTTAACAACCTGTTTTGTTTCCAAATATCTTGATCCGTTATCCAATCGTATCTTGTTGATCTTGGACTGCCGATTTTGACCCTATCTACCAAATTTTGGTGCAAACATATGCCCCCCATTTTTGGGAGATAACATGTTATCTTTCAAAAATTTCATCATCGGCTTTAACATATAATTTCTTATCATAGCCAAGATTTTAATCGCATCGAGTTAATTTGGCTTTCGTGCTCAGAATCGCCAACTCAGATATTCAGATTTGAGTTTTAGCCAATCAATACCTAACCAAGACCTTGAACAAATCGATGCACACTACACGATCCCACGTTGATCCCTTACCAAATCGGCTATCACGAGCTGACGCGTGGTATGATTTTCCAGACTAGATCGGCTTCGTCATTAACAAAAATCATTGGCCGAATCCGGTTTTTCTTCCACTCTTTCTCGCAATCTTAATCGGATGAAGCTCATTAAAATTTTTATCCCTTCGCTTTTCTTGTTCACTTCCCTCATCTCTTGGGTCCTTAGCCAGTCGTGTCTTCTTCTTTGTAATCGGCTTAAACTCGGAGGACACCATCTCGCTTTGGTTCGATCGACTTACATATTTTTCCTAACAGATCCATACTAGCCGCAGTGTTAGACCCTTCATCTTGGTCTTGTTTTCGACTTATGGTCGGCTTAGAAATTCTATCTTTAGCCGACCATCGCTTATCACCTTGACATGGGTAATACCGCATCGGACATGGGTTTGGTGATGGCAAAGCTAATCCCTCTCCCAACAAAATTGCCAAAAGGGCACCGCAGGTGAGCTCTTTCAGGCCGCTTGGCCGATATTCATTAACCGCCGATGTGGAGGACTTCGCCGTGGCCTTTCATTCCTTCTTTCATATTTTGCTAGTAGTTGGGAAAAAGTGGCTTCATCAGACGGTTTACATAGTGGCAATGCTCTCTCACTGATAACTCTTTGGTGTGATTGTTTTAAAAATTTCCTTCACGGTCGGCTTTATTTGTATAGAGCCAACAAGAATCATGAGTGTCTTATTGCCATCGATTTGATTGTACATCGGCTTGACGTGTCATTTTATAGCCGATGATATATGAATTTGATCCTTAGGCTCGTGATCTTGTGTCGGCTTTTCCTTCTTTTTAGAGCAATGAACCATGTTAATTGGAAAAGGATCGCCACCGTACCGCATCGCCGCTCTTCCGCAAATTTTAATTGGTCATCCTCTATAGCCGATTGTATCTTGTCTTTGTTATTCTTCAATTCATCTTTGAAGCCGTTATCATCGGAGAAACGGATTTCTTGAGTCGATATCAATGTAAGAGATGACTTAAATTGGTGAATTCTCGCCACGAATTTTTCTCTTAATGGGGTATCAACCTCAAAAGCTAAATCGCCAACCGATTATCGCAGGTAACACTAAAACACCTATTTCTTACTTCTAAATCTCTTAACATAATCATTTACCGATTCCCACTTTCATTGGATGTAACTTAGATCCAAATCCCGAGTTCCGCATCACGAGAAAAATACTCATGGAATCGGCTTTCCAAATCGCTCCAAAATGAACCGAATTTGGAGGTAAACTAGTAAACCAAGTGAAAGCAGCCCGATAAAGACAAGGAATAATCTAATTTTCACCCGTCGGATCAGCCGCCTCGCCACACCGAGCGATAAAGCGTCCGACGTGTTTCTAAGGTCGAATCGAATTATTCCCAAAAATTTGGCAAAATCGTGAACTTTAAAATCATGTGGATATTGCATGCGATCTATATAATCCTGATACGCTTTCTATAGCCGATGACTTTACCCTTAGGTTGTAATCCAAACCGATCACGCGAAGACGATGGAAATTTGGTCACCGCTTAACATCACCACCACTAAGCGCTTGGGCTCGCCAATTACCATCATAATTAGCACCGCCCTTGAGCGCAAACTCGGGCCGCCGATTTATTTTGGCCGATGGATATTGTGCGGCTCGGTCGTACCCATTGTATCTCCTAATGGGTGGCTCCTGCAATGGGACGAAGGTTCCGTGTAGGTGACAACCTTATGAGGAGCCGGATCGGGCGTAATCGGCCGTTGATGTAGAGGATATCTGTTAACCTCAACCGGGCCGTGGAATCGATCGCGGAAAACATTAAACGGGCCGACGGCGGCAAGATGGCCGACACGTTCAATTTAGCGCATCGCAGTATGCTCGATAATGTGTGACCCGCTAGGGCGTGAGTCTCGCGTAATATGACGGTAGGTTGAGTCGGCATCATGGTTAGGGTGAAGCTATAGCCGATGGTTTAGGATCTACTGATGTACTCGTGTATTTTGCGCTATTGAAAAGCAGATAGCTTGGTAGAGCTTGCATCGGTCAGCAGACTCGGATGATGCCAATTCTGAGCGATTGTCTTCACACTATTTGCAATCATCGGCTTCGCGTGTAACAAGAGCCGTGATTGGTTTACCAACACGTGATGTATAGATTGATTAATCATAGCCGATAATTCGCTTGAACGGGTAGGTATGAACTTACCGACCATCCGTGATGCCTGCATTGCAAAGGGCATTGATCGCTTCAAGCAGCGCTTTTTGAGTGACGCCACATCTAGTCTTCTCGATAGCGATTCAAAGATCATCTCTTCTAGAGCAGCTTTTGATCTTCAATTTCTTTGCGTTGTTTCGAGTTAAATCGCCCAATGTGGCGGCGATTATTGCCTCGGTGTTGAGATCCGACGGCGGAATTGATTTGCTTGATGATGCCATATGGTCCCACCGGCGTGCAAGAGTGTGTTGGCGCCAAAACTTGAAGGAGGGTTTCGACAACAAGACACCGCATTTAACACTGTTCAGAGCGCGCTACCGATTTGACTCAGTAATCGACAAGGTAAAATATCAAATTCACTCAAAGCCGATCGTGATTTATCAATCGGCTTAGATTTAATCACCAAGCCGATTAAGATCAAGGTAATAAGGTAAGTGTCGGACCCGAATCGCAAATCCGACTCAGGTATTCTCGTGCTACCAGATCACACTAGCACACATCATACAGGGTTGCACATTACGTATATTCACAAAGATATAAGAATAAATAGTGCAAACATGTATATAAATCGAGTTGTACGACCTATGGTCTCCTTACAGATAAGTTAGCCACACAGGGCTTACATTATTCAAAGTAAAGAAATAGCAGCGGAACATAAGTAAAGGTCGTGGAAGCCTCCAGCTCTCCACAGGCATCCGACTGGGCTTGCCCCCTAGTTGCTCGGGTCCTCAATGTACTCCTCCTCCCAGGCTGGTGTAGACTCCTCCACTGATGTTGGGGTTGATAAGCAAGGTGGGATGAGTACACAAGGCACTCAACAAGCAATGCACAGAATGCAACGCTATTACTATATGCAAAGCTTATTCCAAAGGTTTGACTTAAATGGTTCTTTTGCATCAAACAGCATTTTTAAACCAGTATCTTATTTAAATTAAAGCAGTGGAACAGTTATAAGTAATACTAATTTCTTCAAATGGTTTTTCTTCAAGATTCTCAGACACAAACTTTAACATTTCATTTTCAATACCGCACACAGCCACCCTTTCCACATTTTGTTTATGAAGATCTACCCTTGATCAGAATCCCGAGCAATGCTCAATACCGTGAGCATGGCTATTCGAATAGTTTTGACACTGCAAAGGTTGTACACTTTACCCACAAGATACACCGCCACCACATGTGATTGTCCGCAACAAAGCTTTTCAGAACTTCTACCTTACCCAATGAACCTCTCCCAGATACCTCACTATCACTTCCCACACACAGCCAAGCATAGGACAGGCAATCACCGCTGGATGGGCACCAAGCCGTAGCACGTGCGCCCCCGCATGCATACACCCCCGCACCGTCACCCCGAGGTATCGAGGAAAGATGTCGTAACCTAATCAACTAGGTCTGTCCCATATCGGACATGTGGTTGTACGGTGACTCGGATCAAAGGCTTGCAAGGTGAAGTCCTTAATCGACCAAGGCAAGACTTCCAACACTCAACAAAGGGCACATGCCCAATGTGGCACACAGACTCACATCACTCATCAACCCAATGCCACACAGCCCACAGTGCACACACCTCTTGTCACTTGCCCTACCTAAATCTTTTCCCACCTGGGCTTGATTATTGTGCAACACATGCCAAGAATAACTCAACATCGGTGACGGAACCACACAGTCGCGTACCTCAATCTCATCATATGGCATCATCACACCACTTTTCAAAATACATTCCATATGTCTTTAGTCAAGATTGTAGCATTTTTCCGAAAGATCACTCATGATTCGCTGCAAGGCTAAGCATCTACTCACTGCCTAGCCTCCGTGTTGGCACAATATTAGCATCCAACTAATATAATCAAACTTAGGGTGACAATGGTTTAGGCATACAATTAATAATTCAAGGTGGTATAACAAAATGGGTTGATTATCTACATTATCCCAAATCAATTTAATTTCATTTTAAATAATTAGCATGCATAGTTTCAAAGCATAAATTACATTTTAAAATCTGGGATCAAAATGATCAAAGCATCACTTGCCTTCAAAGAGTTGCTGGTCGTGTTCAAGCTTGGTCTTGAGCGACTAATTCTTCCTCAAACTTTCCTAAAATTTGCGCCTCACGCTGCATAAAACAAAATATACAATAAATATCTAATACAGAGGACTAAATGGCCTCAAAAATTCAAATAAAATTCATCATTAAATAGATCATAATTTTATGAACTTTTAGAAATTTGAATCACCCAAATCCGAGTTAAAATGCAAAAGTTATAGTCATTTGAAGTTTGAATAAAATCTGAAAATACAGAAATTAAGAAAACCGATTTTTCCCAATTATTCTTATACTGAAAATTCGCATTTATGACGTCAGCATTGCATCATGATGACGTCAGCACCTAAAAGAATTTCGGCCAAAATATTTTTATTTATAAAATATTTATGACGTCAGCGATGACGTCAGCACGACACGTGGCAGCTTCTAGTGCCGCCACGTTGCTTCGGTTCATGGGTCGGGTCCACGGGTTGGCTCGTCCACCGTGGACCGGGCAGACTGTGCTCGCACCGGTGACGCAAGCCGTGGCGCCAGCTGACGGCTCGCAGCCAATCCTAACGCGACACGCGCGGTGCTAAACTAATCGCCAAACTCGATTCAATCTCGCCTTCGATTTAAAACGAACGCCGAGATTCATGCGACTTTTCGCCTCACCTCTACCGCAGAGCCAACACGTGGCTTCACCGTGACCTTGACCCGGATCGAACGGTCACGATTACTCGGTGACGCCGACGAACGGCGGCGCTAACTCCTCGGTTCCGCGCGCGCAGCGCCAACACAGATCGCCCGATGCACGGTGGCGATCTCATCCGCCGATTCAAACGGACGGCCGCGATGAGCCAAGGCTATCGGCTCTAGCCTATCGCGGCGCGACACGTGGCACAATCCAAGGCAGCCGCCGCAAGATCCGACGGTTGTGACCTTTACGCGACGCGGTAAAAAATAAACCCTACGATCTAGATCTAACTACCGAAATAAACTAATCGTGAAACTAATCGAAGCAATCTAGACCGCTGATTAGATCTAACGATCGAGGGGTGAAGATGAGGATTACCGTTGATTGGCGATGTGGATGAATCGTGCGTCTCGCGGCGACGGACGGTGGACGGCTCGGTCGGGCGACGATGCCACGGTGGCGCAGATCTTGCCGGAGAGGATGAAGACGACGCGGCAACGCGCTACCGCGGGCTTCTCCGGCGTGATGAAGTGGTCCACTCGATGCACCGGCTTCGGTGAACTCAGAAGGGCCTGAGCACGACGAGCGGCTCGGACGACGATGGAGGAAGCAAAAACAACGGTGGCGAAGAAGGCAACTACGATGAGCTCACGGGCGCTAGAGGAGTCTTGTGTGCGTGTGAGAGTCAAAGATGCGGAGCGAAGGCCTCGCACGACGCCTTCAACGGGACTTAAGGGTCGCCGACGCGGCGCTGCGAAACGGCCGGCGAAGTCACGCCCATCAACGCCCACGCTCTCCGGCGATCTCGCGGGACGGCGATGTGGCGCGACCGCGGCGCGCGGCGGCGATGATCCGAAGGCTCACGCAAGACGGGCGACGTGGCACACGCGACAGCGTCGCGATCCGGACGGACGGCTTGGGCTAGGCGGCGCTAGGGTTTCGCGGGGCGAGCCGCGGGGCGGAGTCACGAGCCGGGCTGAGCACGCGATCGGGCCGCTAACGATTTCGCCGCACAATCGCTCGGGATTTTTAAATCCTTTTCAATAAAAATAATTCGAAATTAGTTTTGGCCAAAGAAGTAGTAAAATATCCAAAATTCCGTAAAATTCTAGAAAATACTTTGAGATGTTTGGAACTCCATTAAAATATTTTCAATAAAATTTTGCAAAAACTTTTCCTTTATTTAATTTGTTTTCAAGAAAGGCTATATTTGAATAATTCCAAATAAATTTCAATAATTTCCAAAATTTCTCAAAAATCAAAAATACTTCAAATTTTAAATTAGAGCAAAAATTAGGGTGTTACAGTAAGTCTAACTAGCCGATAGTGAAGATCAATCGGCTTAGATTCAATCTGCTCAAAGCCGATTAAATCGAGATAAAAAAGGGTAAATCTAACTAGCCGATAGTGAAGATCAATCGGCTTAGATTCAATCAGCTCAAAGCCGATTAAATAGAGATAAAAAAGGGTAAATCTAACTAGCCGATTAAGGCTAATCAGAGGATAAAGGCAGATCGATTCTGAAGAAGGCGATGCGCAACAAGATCAGAATAAATCAAACCTGGGGCGTAACTGATGGAGATCAACAATCGGCGATGCGCAACTTTATTGATCAAGATCGAATTACAAAGACTAAATTACAAGAACTACTCCTAGTCGATTTAAAAATAGATGAAAAGTAGACGCCAATTGGTTGGTTGGCTCGGGCAACTTTTCTCGATCACCTCTAGACCTCTTTTATAGCCATTGGCCGATAGAGTCCTGGTATAACACGTTAGGAATAGAATCAGACGCCTCTATTTGGAGGGTGTTTTCCTTAACAACTTGTTTTGTTTACAAATATCTTGATCCGTTATCCAATCCTATCTTGTTGATCTTGGACTGCCGATTTTGACCATATCTACCAAATTTTGGTGCAAACAGTAGGGTATAGATCAATCTGGTATATTAGCTAAACCCAATCCAATTTGAAACAATTGTATACTTGAAATATATGCAATAGGTAAAACAAATATAGCAATTTTATAAACATGGGTTCAATATGATCAAAGCACAACTTGCCTTGGAATAGGTCCTGATCTGGTTCTGGAACTTGCCCTTGAGTTGTTGAATCTTCCTCCGAAGCGTCGCACAATTCAACGTCTACGCGTACCGAAGAAGAAAAGCAAATAAATACCAAAACAGAGAGCAAATGAACTCCAAAAATAAAATAAAATTCACCATTAAATAGATCTCAATTTTACAAATTTTTAGAAATTTGAATCACTCAAATCCGAGTTACGATGCAAAAGATATAGCCTTTTAAAGTTTGAAATAAATACTGAAATTGCAAAAATCAGAAAATCAGAATTAACGGATTTATTTTTAAACGAAAATAGAATTATCGCGCAAGCGTGACGTCAGCCCTAATGCCACCAATCAGTAACGCCACGCGCCTAGGTCCATGGACTCGCTCACGACTTCGATCCGTCCATCGTGGACCCGACCCGTGCGACCATCGCCTCACCGACGTAGCGGGCTGCGGCGTTGTCGACTCGGCACCGGCCAGCGAGACACACGCGCACCACGTAGCTTGCCACGACGCGCCACCTCGTGAATCGCCACGTGGACGACACGCGTCGGGCGTGCCACGCCGACGCGGCTACGTGGCCCTAGGGTCGCTTACGGCGAGGTCGGAGGGTACCCACAGATGCGCCTTGCCGCGCGGATCCGATGACGCGGTCTGCTTTCTCTTCCGAGGCTCAAACGATGGTGGCGCCGTTTTTTTCTTCGTCGGCGACGGCCTCGCGTTTCTCCTCCGATGCTCGATCGAACTAGCGCGCAAAAGATGCTCAACGACAACGGCGGATGCTTCTAGGTGCAAAGCCGCGATGGCTTGACGGCGTAATCGTCGACCTCCTCTCACGGCCGCTACTGGGCAAACTTCTATAGATTCCGACTAAACGGTGCTCAATCTACGAAATTTATCGTGGGGCTTTGGTTTGCGATCACAAGGCGACTCGAGGCGCCTCTTATAGCCGCGCTTAAACTTCTCGATGCCGATTCGACCTAGAGTCCATGGCGCCACGCCGACGCGATCCCAACTCATTGCGAAGACGACGACGGCGAGGCTCCACACGATGACGATCGGATGGTCCTGAAACACTCCGCGCCGTGACGATCCTATCCGTCCACGCGCTTCTGCAACGGCCCCGATCTGTAGAAGTCTCAAACCGACGCCTTGATCCCCACCGCGCGATCTCAACTGACGGTCCACAGTGTTGAGCCCGAATAAGAAACCTCATCCTCAAATCCCGTCGCATGATTTAGATCCAACGGTCCGCAACCCTTTCGCCACGGGCCGACGGTGCAAGCACTCGGGCCGCACTAAGATGGGCCCCACGTGCACGTGATTGGGCCCGCCCAAGATCGCTCACCGATTTAAAGCGGTTTCTCGCTTTAAAATAATTGCAAAAATTACTTAATTAGTTTTAAGCAAATAAATATTCAGAAAATCCTTAAAATTCTTAAAAATACTTTAAGACATTCAACTCAAATAAAACATTTTTGGCAAAACTTTATTTTAACTTTGCATAAATTTAAATAGATTTGAATAAAAGGTTAGTATTCATAATTTAAAACTAATTCAAATAAATCCAGAAAAATCCAAATAAATTCCAGAAAATCACAAATGCATATTTAAGCGATAAAACATAATTAGGCCAAATTTTGGGATGTTACAAACCTCCCCCCCTTAACAGAAGCTCGACCCCGAGATTCAGGGCTAGCTAGAGAATAGGTTCGAGAATTCGACTTCAAATCATCTTCTCGCCCCAAGTTGCTTCACTTTCGAATGATTGCTCCACCGAACTCGCAAAGCTTAATAGACTTGTTTCGGTCTTGCGCTCCATAACATCCAAAATTCGATCGGTTGCTCATTGTAAGTCAAATCTTCTTGCAAATTCTATTGCATCCAATGAGGTTTGCTCCGTTGGCACTCTGAGACATTTCTTGAGCTGCGACACATGGAATACATCATGCACTCCTGCCAAAGACTAAGGTAACTCTAACTGATAAGCTACTTCTCCTCGGCGGCTCAGAATCTTGAACGGACCAATATATCTTGGTGCAAGCTTTTCTTTAACGTGAAATCTTTTAACGCCCTTGAGAGGGGTAACCCTGAGATACACATAATCTTCGCTCAAACTCAAATCTCGGCGACGCTTATCTCGCGTAACTCTTCCGCTTTGATCACGCTACCTTCAATCTCTCTCGATCATTGCAACTTGACTTTTCGCTTCTCGAGAATATCCAAACACCAAACGTTCTCTGCTTGCTCCAATTTAACTGAGTACGACAAGCACGTCCATACAACACCTCAAATGGTGACATCTGCAAACTAGCTTGATAACTATTATTGTAATCGAATTCGTGATATGGCAAACATTTATCCCAAGATGTAGCATAAGCTAAAGCACAGCTCTCAACATATCCTCCAAAATCGATTTACTCTTTCCGTCGACCATCTGTCTGCGGATGATATGATGCTGCTTGAAATTCCAGACGAGTCCCCATTGCTTCATGCAACTTGTTCCAAAACCTTGAGGTGAATTGGGTACCTCTGTCCGACACAATCTTCTTGGGCACTCCATGCAAACATACAATCCTTGACATGTACAACTCCGCTAAACGATCTCCTGAGTAAGTGGTTTTTACCGGGATAAAATGAGCGACCTTGGTTAAACGATCCACAATAACCTAGATGGAATCGTAACCTCTCTGAGTTTTAGGTAAACCGGTGATAAAGTCCATTCCGATTTCCTCCCACTTCCATTCCGGAATTTTCAACGGCTGCAACAAACCAGCTGGTCTTTGATGCATGGCCTTTACCCCCTGGCATACGTCACATAAAGCAACTGCTCAGCTACCTCACGCTTCATATTAGGCCACCAAAATCTCTCTTTCAAATCTTGATACATTTTTGCACTTCCTGGATGAATCGAGTACTTAGAATCGTGAGCTTCCTCAAGAATCAATTGCTTTAGTTCTTTTTTATCCGGCACACAAATTCGGCCTTTGAAGAACATGGTTCCTTGCTCATCCAGAGTGAAATCCACGGCTAGGCCTTCCTCCTTTTTAGCCTTGATCTTAGAAATTTTATCGTCATCCTTCTGGCCTTTTCTTATCTGATCCTCCAGTGTTGGCTTCACTTCCAGTGCAGCTACCATTCCTTGCGGAACGACTTCCACCTTTAGCTTCAAATTCTTTGCATAATTCGGTTGATCCTCCATTGCTAGCGTATTTGCGCGATGGCTCTTTCGACTCGAGCATCCGCTACCACGTTATTTTCCGGGATGATAATGAATTCCACATTATAATCCTTAATTAGCTCTAGCCACCTTCATTGTCTCATATTCAGATCTGCTTGAGTGAATATGTATTTGTGCTCTTATGGTCCGTATATATCTCACATCTATTTCCTATGAGATAATGACGCCATATCTTTAAAGCATGCACTACTGCAGCCTAACTCCAAATCATGCGTTGGGTAATTCACTTCGTGCGGTCTTAATCTGTCTCGACGCATAAGCAACGACTTTGCCTTCTTGCATTAACACGCACCCCAAGCCTTGCTTTGAAGCATCGCAATAAATATCAAATCCATTCGCATATCCGCAACACTAATACGGGTCATTTGTTAAACGCTTCTTTAATTCCATGAAACTTTTCTCGCACTCTGGCGCCCATGCAAACTTCTTTTCTTTCTTCAACAACTGCGTAAGGGGTTTAGCAATTGTCGAGAATCCTCTATGAACCGACGGTAATATCCCGCCATTCCCGTAAAACTACGGATCTGGTAATGACTTTGGTTGCTCCCAATGCAACATCTGCGGCCCACCTTGCTTGGGTCGATCGCCACTCCTTTAGTAGTCATTACATGACCAAGAAATTCCACTTTCTCCTTCCAAAATCACACTTGCTGAACTTAGCATACAAATGATGTTCTCGCACCTCTCCAAAACCATCCTCGATGTTCTCGTGCTCTTCTTCTTTTTTCGAGTAAACCAAGATATCGTCTATGAAGACTACAACAAACTTATCCAAATACTCCATGAAAACCTTATTCATCATGTTCATGAAATATGCCGGGGCATTTGTCAATCCAAATGACATGACTGTGAACTCATAATGTCCATATCGCGTAGAAAACGCAAATCTTAGGCACATCCTCCGCTCGGATCTTCAATCGATGGTATCCTCGAACGAAGATCTATCTTGGAGAAAACTCCGCTCCTCTTAACGATCAAATAAGTCGTCGATCCTGGGCAACGGATACTTATTCTTGATCGTTACCTCATTAAGTGCACGATAATCGATGCACATCCTAAGGCTTCCATCCTTCTTACGAACAAACAAAACCGGTGCTCCCCACAGTGATGAACTTGGTCTAACGAAACCTTTCTCTTGCAATTCCTCAATCTGCTTTTTCATTTCCACTAACTCGTCGATAGGCATCCGATATGGTCTCTTTGATATCGGCACTGTCCCTGGTGCTAACTCAATAACGAATTCGATATCACGGTCTGGCGGCAGTCCTGGTAAGTCTTCTGGAAACACATCCGGGTATTCTCTGACTACTGGCACATCTTCCATGCTGATGGCTTTCACGCTGTTGACCACTAACTGCCCATCACGAACTGCGGTCGCTTGAAATTCTACCTGCTTGCCATTAGGGCCTTCCAATGTTACAATCCTTCGGCCACAATCCAAAACAGCCTTATGTTTGGACAGCCAATCCATTCCAAGGATGACGTCTAGGGATTGCGCATCTATCGAGATAAGATTCGCTAGAAACTCTATCCCATCCATAAGCAACTTAGCTCCCAAACACCCAAGGCTAGATCTAAGCTCAGATCCTGGGGCTTGGACTAAGAGTACACACTTAAGATTCACCACTTTAAATCCATTCTTGGTTGCAAAACTTTGAGAAACAAACGAATGCGAAGCTCCAGAATCAAACAAATCAGAAGCGGTACGAGTTAACCGAAACTTACCCAAGACAACGCCTCAGAGCTTCTCGAGCTCCATCCGCGGTGATGTGGTTGATCCTCCCACGCACGCTGATTGCGGGTTGCTCCACTTGACTCGGGCGCACGATTTTCTCCGAGGTGGTGCCTTGGCGTGTTGTTCCCAAGTTGAAACGCATCTTGCGTGATGCCTCCTTACGTGGACACCTATTAGAAAAGTGCCTGCTCATTGCATGTATAGCATCTTTTCACCGCAGATCACGACTCTCTCCAGTGCATTGTTGCCTGTCTTTGCCGTGTCTCGAAAGTTTTGATTAGCGAGGCGAGCGCAAGGGTCGATGTCTTGTTCACAGTTGGTGGTTGGAATCTGGCAAACTGCTGTGGTGACATCCTCAAACGTAGGTGGTTTGGACGTCCACCCTGATTAGCCATCAAGCGCTTACGGTTTTCACCTAGCTCTTTGCGCTTATCCTCTAGGATCAAAGCCTTATTAACTAGCTCTGAAAATCTGAAAATTGTGAGTGATCACCCCACTGCGATCCCGAATCACCCCTTCATGAAACGAGACTGCCTAGCTTTATCTGTTGCTACGTCTTCAGTGGCATAGCGAGCTAACTGAGTAAATTTATTCAGATACTCGGCCACTGGTTGGCCTCCTTGCCCTGAACTTTTCCTTCTTAAGATCCATCATTCCCTCTGGAACATGGTACTAGCGGAAAGCAGTAGTAAACTCCTCCCACGTGATTTCTTGCGGGCTCCATGTGCGGCATAGTAATTTTCCCACCATTCTGCGGCGGTTCCTTCCAGTTGATGATGAGAGGCGTAGAGCACCTTCTCATTGCCTTCACATTGCGTGATGTGCAGCTTCTTCTCAATAGTCCTAAGCCAGTCATCGGCTTCCAAAGGGTTCACATTTCCTGAAAAGGTTGGTGGCCGAGTCCTCATGAAATCTGACAGCTTGGAGTAAGGTCGAGGTCCACCATTGTTGTTCTGAGCTACATGGTTGTTGTTGGTTGCTGCTACATTGGTCATCTCACGATCTGCCGCATCATAGTCCGTGATCGCTTGAGTCTCGCAGCAAGAAACGCTCCTGTGTTCTCGCATGTCCATCAAGCGGTGGTTGAGGGTCGCCTCCGTCATTGGGGTTGTCATTCTGCCATCCACTTCTGCACCGTTGTTTCTCGAGTATTCACCATCCGATGATTGCCTCTTGGGTTAGGAAAGGTAGATGTAGCATAGATAAGAAGTAAGAATTTCTAAAGCGGGAGATAGGTTATACCCAACTGAAATAATTCTTTATTTATTCTTGGTATGGTGCTTATTTAAGCCTACAAGCTTTGCAACACATACTTGCACACTCAAGCATTACAAAGAAGCAAACTAAACACGAAATCTTAACGTCAACTAGAGAGGTAAAGACTAACTTAAAGACGACTAAACACTCGAGTCTCAACACAACTCTAAGACGATCCTCCTCGTGCTCCCACTCGCCTCCTCGGGATCCTCCTCGACTCCTTCTCGGCCTCTCCGAGCTCCTTGGGTCACGCGCTCCAACTCATCCTCGACCGCCTCTAGGGCCTCTCCCAGCTCAGTGATCATCTCGATGGCTGAAGCACGGGTCACCTCAAGCTCCTACTCTGCCACTCTGAGTGCCTCGTACACAGTCTCTAGCTCCTGGGTAGTTTCTCTCATATGCTCCTCCTGGGCAAGGGCAAACTCCACAAGGTGCGTTGCAGTAGCACACTCGTCCTCCATGATCCGTAGGCTTCGGCAAGCTTGAACGTCTGGGTGAAGTCGGAACACTGAGTCGTGAAGCTCGTCGGCGTAGTCGCGGCAGACACGGCAAAGAGCAAGTCGGGCAACCTCCTGAATTGCAACCTCGTACGAGAATCTTCTGGCGAAGATGTTGATTGGTCTGCTGGCTTCATCATTCTCCCGGGCGTAGATAATCAGCATGCAAATAAATCCTCGGTGTACACCATTGACGGCCCAACTGCCTCCATGGTAAAGCGGACGATAGAAGCCTCCAAGCGTTTGAAGAACTCTCCACAGCTCCATGGCGTAACCACCAGCTGACTCCTCGAAGGTTGGAACGATCGGCATCTGCTCCACAAGAATTTTGAATAAGTCCTCCACCCGGAACGGCAAGTAAATCGGTAAATTCGGCAAAGGCGAGAAGTAGAGAATGAGATGAGTCGAGAGTGTTTTATTAGTCAAGTTTAAATTTTTCTTTAGAAAATAGTTTTGGACTCACACAGACACCTTCATACTATCTAGGCCAAGACCTACGATCGGTATGCTCGATACCACATCTGTGAGGACCCGAATCCATCGATTCGAACCCACCGTGTTTACCGTGACTAGTCCTGTGGATCAACGCTAGTGCACACACCAACATTGGTACATATCACATCATACTCAACGATAATAGAAATAATAGTTCATTTATTGATATAGCTAAATGTATGATCTTATGACCAACTTACATTATTAAGCCACGTGAGGCAAGACCGAAAATATAAACTAATAATTAAGCAAATGATGTAAGAAAACGAGATAGCTCATCACTCATCACAGCAACCGACAAGGCTCGGACCCTAATGACTCGCGTCCTCTTGGACTTCCTCTTCCAACACAGTGTAGATTCTTCAACTGTTGATTG
Organism: Otatea glauca; assembly: GCA_036346275.1. Taxonomy (NCBI): domain Eukaryota; kingdom Viridiplantae; phylum Streptophyta; class Magnoliopsida; order Poales; family Poaceae; genus Otatea; species Otatea glauca. The sequence continues at coordinate 19,618,815 of CM070713.1, forward strand.
TTGTTGTTTGGCAAGGGTGAGTACTTAAAGCACTCAACAAGTTATGCACAGAATGCAATTCTATGTAACTATATGTAAGGCTTATTCCAATGGATAGGCTATGATGGCTATTTTGCAATAAGCAGATTTATGAACAAGTATAATAAATAGATTGTAAAGATCAAAACAAATAGCAATAATAAATAAATTCAAGATTTCTCAAGTAAACCAAGTTTCCAATCCTAAGTCAAATTCCATCTTCCACATGGCATTCCGCCATCCCAACCAAGTTGTCCATTTAATTAAGCTAACCCTTAACTGTAATTCCCGAGCATTGCTCAATACCGCGAGCACGGCTATCCGAATAGTTTCACAATCTGCAGAGGTTATGCACTTTACCCACGTGATACAGCCAAACACCACCAAGGCGAGTGATTATAACAAAGCCTTTACAATGCGCCGGCTTAACCCGATACTACCCGCTAAGGTTTCAACATCGTGGGACTGGTTACTACATCCGTGGCCCTCGCGCCATGTGAATTACTCCATAACTCGGGAACTCACACCGACCACGATAGTACCAAAGTTAAGACATTGAAAATTACTCAGCTAGGCTGGCCCATAACAGACATGTGGTTGCATGATAGACTCAGGTCAAAGGCTTGCAAGGTTAAGTCCTTAGAGTGATCAAGGCAATACATCCACATACCCTCTGCCCATCGGGCCCACCTTGGCCTTCTCGCCCCTTGTCACTTGCCCCAATCTAAATGATTATCACCCAGTTGATTACCAAGCACCACGTGCTATCAACAATTCAACATCGTTGCGTGATATGACTCGCCACAACAACTCAATCTCATCGTGTGATCCACATGACACATAAGTTCATAACCTTGTTCCATATTCCATTAATCAAGACTAATTATCAATGATTTCGACACATGTGATGACGTGGCATGGCTAAGCAACTAATACGGACTAATCCTCCAATGTTGATTATAATTACTAACCAACTATATTGAACCAATCTAGGGTGACAATGGATCATGGCATACAATGACAAGGTAGGGTATAGATCAATCTGGTATATTAGCTAAACCCAATCCAATTTGAAACAATTGTATACTTGAAATATATGCAATAGGTAAAACAAATATAGCAATTTTATAAACATGGGTTCAATATGATCAAAGCACAACTTGCCTTGAATAGGTCCTGATCTGTTCTCGAACTTGCTCTTGAGTTGTTGAATCTTCCTCCAAGCGCCGCACAATTCAACGCCTACGCGCATCAAGAAGAAAAGCAAATAAATACCAAAACAGAGAGCAAATGAACTCCAAAATCAAATAAAATTCACCATTAAATAGATCTCAATTTTACAAATTTTTAGAAATTTGAATCACTCAAATCCGAGTTACGATGCAAAATATATAGCCTTTTGAAGTTTGAAATAAATACTGAAATTGCAAAAATCAGAAAATCAGAATTAACAGATTTATTTTTAAACTGAAAATAGAATTGCTGCGCAAGCGTGACACCAGCCCAAATGCCAGCCAATCAGGCAACGCCACGCGCCTCGGTCCATGGACTCAGCTCACAACTTCGATCTGGTCCATCGTGGACCCAGCCCATGCGACCACGTCTCACTGACGTGCGGGCCCGTGAGTTGCTGACTCGGCACCAGCGCAGGACACACGCAGCACCACGTAGCTTGCCACGACGCTGCCACCTCAGCGAACTGCTCACGTGGACAACACGCGTCAGCGAAGCGTCAAGCCACGTCGACGGCGAAGCACAGGGCCCTAGGGTCGTCGGCGGCGAGGTTGGAGGGTACCCACAGATGCATCTTGCCGGCGCGGATCTGATGACGCGGTCGGTTTCTCTTCCGAGGCTCTGAAACGATGGTGGCGCCGTTCTTTTCTTCGTCGGCGACGGCCTCCCCGCGGTTTCTCCCCTCCGGCGATGCTCGGACCGAAGTAGCGCGCGCAAAAGATGCTCTGAACGACAACGAAGGAGATGCTTCTAGGTGCAGGCTTCACGATGGCTTGACGGCGGCGAATCGTCGACCTCCTCTCACGGCTACGCTGGGCAAACTTCTATAGATTCCGACGAAACGGTGCTCAATCTACGAAATTTATCGTGGGGTTTGGTTTGCGATCACAAGGCGACCCCAAGGCACTCCTCTTATAGCCGCGCTAAACTTCTCCGATGCCGATTCGGACCTAGAGTCCATGGCGACCACGGCCCAGACGCGATCCCGAACCTGTTGCGAAGACGACGACGAGGCTCCACACGATGACGATCGGACGGTCCTGAAACACTCCGGGTGCTGCACGATCCTATCCGTCCACGCGCTTCTGCAACGGCCCCGATCTGGAGAAGTCTCGAACCGGTACGCCTTGATCCCCCACCGCGCGATCTCAACTCGGCGATCCACGTTGTTGAGCCCAATAAGAAACCTCATCCTCAAATCCTGCTCGCATGATTTAGATCCAACGGTCGCAACCCTTTCGACCACGGCCAACGGTGCAAGCACCGGGCGCACCAAGATGGGCCCCACGTGCATGATGTTGGGCCCGCCCAAGATCGCTCACCGATTTAAAGCGGTTTCGCTTTAAAATAATTGCAAAAAATTACTTAATTAGTTTTAAGCAAATAAATATTCAGGAAAAATCCCAGAAAATTCTTAAAAATACTTTAAGACATTCTGAACTCAAATAAAATATTTTTGGCAAAACTTTATTTTAACTTTGCATAAATTTAAATAGATTTGAATAAAAGGTTAGTATTCATAATTTAAAACTAATTCAAATAAATCCAGAAAAATCCAAATAAATTCCAGAAAATCACAAATGCATATTTAAGCGATAAAAACATAATTAGGCCAAATTTTGGGATGTTACAAACACAGTCAATTACTCATCACCATCAAGGATAGACCTGCACATGATCTTTCATATTTCATTAAATATGATCAAGGTATGCTTGCCTCGATTTTGATCAATATAACCGTCTGCACCCTATTGGAGATCTACGAACTGATTAGATTTAATTCCTGAAATTACGTAAATGACATATTTTAGTGGCCAATAAAATTTTACATATTTTAAGGTGTCCAATCTCTATTTCTTAATATCTTAAGATTTATAAAATCTATGTTGCGCTTTTTAAGGCTTTATATAATTTTCTTTCGTCGCTCTTTAATTAAATATTTGACCGACTGAAATTATTGATTTAACAGATTTTTAAATTGATTCAACTTATTTCGAATTGAGCACAAATACAGGTTAATTATTATTTCAGCTGATTTACTAAAAATATATATTTATCTTGTTTTCTCTTATTTTATTCTTCTGTTAACTTATTAATTGCAGCTATTTTACGCGATCACTAGCGCTAGCATTATGTTATTATTATTATTTTGATTAATTATATATTTTTGAACATTTTAAAATTTTACCCATTTTTCCTATTTTTCTCTCTTTTTCTTTTCCTTTCCCCACCCTTATCCATTCAGTTGAACTCACCGCTGGCCTTCTTCTCCTCTGGCTCTTCTCTTCATCACTTTTCCCCACTCCTTCCTCTCCCCATCCGATCCAACCTCTCTCCCTTCTTGGCGCCGATCTTGTTGTCGCTTGCTTCTCGGCCGTGCCCGACCTCCACCACCTCTCCCGGCCTATCATCGTCCCGGACCGCTTCCTCTCCTCGGCCTCGCAGCCACACCTCCCCGGGCCCATGTTCGGGAATCCCTGGCCGGCTTATCTCCTCTATACCAGCCCACTCGAGACTTGCTTCCCACTGTCTTTGGTGCCACTGGTCGCCTCCTCTACCTCGGGTCACTCACGCACTTCTCCCATCTACCTTACCTGCAACATCCCGAAAATTTAAATAAAATAAGAATGGAAAATTTAAATTTTTTAATATGTGGAAAATTTAAATTTTTTAATATGTTTTATCTCTGAATTTTTCTGGCATTATTGATGATTTTTTCTCTAAAGAAAAATCATTTAATTGGAATTAGTAAAAGGGTAAAAGTAAAAAGGTAAAAGTAAATATCATAAAAAATATAAAAAAAATTATATTAAAATTTTATACGTCTTTAGTTCTCATTTTATGTGGTCAATATAAATTTAAATGCATTAATTAATGAAAATAAGTATGAATTGAGTGATTTTGACTGAAAACAGTGAACTGTCAGAATTTTGTAACAATATTTGAAGCTTATCTCAATCTAAAACTTTTACCATGACTTTCTAGGAACATTATGGACCTCTGGTAAAAATATAATATTCAAAGTTATTTCCTTTTAAAATTCGAAAACTGTGAATAAGAAAATCTGGAAATTTCAATGTTAGAATTATTAGAAAATAAATATAAAATTTGTCAATATAAATTTTTATACAAGAATACCTAGACCATATCAAAGTATATTAAAAATTATCAAAAATTCTTGACCTTATTTGGACCCTAAAATAAAAGAAAATAAGAAAAGAGCAAAATGCACAGTTTGCCTTGTCAGAATTAATGTAATTTTTATAAGAAATATTTTAATATTAAAATTGTACTGGATTTCAATACTTATCTCTTGAACCCATTCAAAAAGTTTAAAAAATAATGGACACGATTTGATCTTCCATTTAATGAAAAGAGAATCGGTCTGATCAGCTTGAAGAGCAAGCCAGCCCTCATCCTGTACCTCTGTCGAGTGGGCCCCAGCCCACAGTGAGGCAAAGCCAAGCGAATTTTTTTTCTTTAATATTTATTTTTAATCTTTTTTTCAAAACTAGTCGCCCGGATGAAAAATAACAAAATTACCTCCTGGTCGCCGTGTATGGGGCGATCGCCCATACATCGGCGATACCTCCTCGCCCAACGGCTCCACCAAGCGGCTCTAACTACAAGCAACGGTGGGCCCCTATCGCCTCAGATGGGCGATCGCCCCATACAAGGGCGACAGGCTCTTATTTAAGCGTGCTCGGTCGGCCGGCTGTGCAGAGAAAGGAAAGAAAGAGAGGGGAGCCGAGCGCAGGGAGAAAAAGAGGGGGAGAAGAAAGGGAGAAGAGGAAGAGAAGAAAAAGAGAAGGAGAGCCAAAAAATTTAAGTAAATTTTTGAATTTTATTGTAGAGTCAGTTTTAGCAATTTTTTGTAGAGGTAAATGTAGGAATTTTTTATAGGTTATGTAGTATTTAAAATTTAATGTAGCATTTAATATTTAGGAATTTGTTGTAGTATTTAAAATTTTAGGATTATGTATTATTTAGAAATTTAATATAGCAGTTAATATTCATAAATTTAATGTAGTATGTAGTATTTACAAATTTAATTTAGTATTTCAGTATGTGCAAATTTAATGTAGTACTCGGTATGTAAAAATTTAATCTGAGAAATATTAGACAATATTTCAATTTAATTTAGTACGGTTGTGTATTAGTAATTTTGTTATACAAATAATGTATTAGGCAATATATATACAAATGTAATGTGGTATGAATTTAATTTAGTAGGCTCGTGTATTACTAATTTTATTATGTAAATAATGTATTAGGCAATATATACAAATGTAATGTAGTAGAAATTTAGTAGACTAGTCGAATCACTTATTTATAGTCGTATTTTGTTGTACGATCAATGTACGCTTTGTAGATTGTATTTTAGAGTAATATTTTTCCGTCGGACGTTGCAAAGATGTCGGAGAAATTGTATTTCCAAATATTTTATGGAGATGGGAGATAGCACGGGGCGGATGGGGTGGATCTATCATCATTTTCAAGAGTCGACGGGGCATATGTAGACCGAGCGATAGGACATACAGGGTTTGTTGGAGTGGATGTCTCGGATGTTCGGTTTGGATGCCCGCATCGATTGCGGGTGAGAGCAGAGTGAGCCGAGCGCAAGACCGCTTTTACGGAGAGTTGATTCCTATTAACTCGACGCCAACATGGAGGAGTTATGTTGGTTTTGCCGTAGAGCGGGGTTGGCGCTCATGTTGTTGGTGATGCTACCCTGTAGCTCCATCGGTGTCGCAAGTTCGTGATGTCGGGTGGACATTACGGGAGGGACGCCAAATGTAGAAGGATGCGAAGAGCAAGGCGGCGAGGAGCCCGAGACGAGGAGCACGAGATCAAGCGGTGGCGAAGGGACCGGGGGCAGAGGAGACAGCGGTGGAGGCGCGGTGGCCAACGAGGGGAGGAGGTGGAGGACATTGTTGACATGATGGAAGAGGAGGACCGTGCGGATGAGGAAGTCCTCGATGGTGAGCACTCCGACGAGGAGGACAACGCCCGAGGTGCCTATCCTCGGTGCGTGGACCAATTACAATTTCAAGACCTAACAATGAATGAAGGAACATTGATGCATGGGAGTATCGTGAGAACGAGGTGACGGAGGGGGCCATATATAAAGACAAGGAGGCTGTGATGGATGCGGTGAAGCATCGGGCAATGTCTCTCCGGCGGCAATTCAGAGTTGTGAAGTCCAGCAAGAAGGACTACGACGTGAAGTGCATAGTTGATTCGTGCCCATGGCGGGTGCATGCATACCAGGTGAAGTGGAAGGACTACTGGAAATGCTCCATAGTGATTGAGCATAACTGCGAGCTGGAAGAAGCGGAACAGGGACACCGCAATCTATCGTCCACTTGGGTGACAAATGTGTTTTATGGTCAGATCGTGGACAATCCCCATCTGTAGCCTCGATCTATTATCACAGTCGTGGAGGAGAGGTTTCAGTACAAGATTAGCTACGCAAAGGCATGGAGAGCAAAAAGGACAGCTCTTGAAATACGGTTCGAGATGTACGAGGCTTCGTACGAGAATATTCCCCACTTGCTCGTGGCAATCGCACATAGGAACCCCAGACATCCATCGACCTTGCGGAGTTTCCTGCGGTGGTGTGTGCACCGGTAAGTGGGTATTGCAACGTGCATTCTTCGCCTGGCGCATGCATAAATGCGTTAAGATCGCCGCCGCGGTCCTTTGCATGGACGGCACGTTCTCACGGGAAGTACAAGGGCGATTCTAATCTGCGATCGCGGTGGATGCCAACAACCGTGTTCTACCGGTTGCGCTTGGCATTCGTGGAGGGGGAAACACGAGAGTTGGTAATCGGTTCCTTGAAAGAGTGAAGCTAGCGCTTGTTCTCGACGGTTCGATGTTTGTGTCATCCATGACCGACATGCGTGGCATTAAGGGCGATCGTGGATATGCAACAAGGGTCGCCGTCGTGGGAGCAGCAAAGTGGCGGCACTGAGGAGCAGTGGTGCATGAGGCACATGGGTGCCAATTTTTCCGTCGATTCAGAACAAGGAGCTTATGAACATGTTCAAGCGCTGTGCAAACAGAACCAACGGAGGAAGTTCGACGCGTTTTGGAAGACGTTGGATGAACTAACGAAGAAGCAATCAATGGATCCCAGAGGTACCGCTTAGTTCATCAAGGAACCCGATGGTGTACCATGAGCGGGGAGAGGACCCCACGACCTTGTGTGCGGCGATGCAGACCCCCAAACCTCCGACGTGGGCGGGTACGGCAGATAAAGAGTTTCACCGATTGGATACGACATGAGCCTTTGGAGAAATGGTCCTTCGCATGATTTAGGGCGGCTCGCGTTATGGGATCATAACAACGAACTCGGGCGGAGATTTACAATCGGTAATGAAAGGCACCGGATGCCTTCCATCGGTGGGTATAGTTGAGGGTGTCTTATTAGGGACACGAGATATTTCATTGAGCGATACAAGACCTCTACAAAGATGTATGTTTGACAATCGATTGTCGTACTCAATCTGTTGTGTCTACCTACATGTCCAAGAAAACAAGAAAGGCACGGACACATCGGGTTACACCGAGAGTGGCGTGGAACGGAGATACCACGTGCACTGCGTGACCGAGGTCGCAGGGTGCCCACCGGAGAGGACTTTCCATCCGTGCATACCCGAGCACCGAGTGCGAGTGCTCTGCCGAAACCACGCCGCTGCACTTGCCGTGCTCGCGCCATTGCCGCAGCCCGCCGAGACGATCAATCCCGTCGTCCGCTCGTCTCCCCATACTACTACAAGCGAGTGTTCTCAACACGTGGCATCACGAGGTGTACGGGTACCGAGTGGATGGATCGTTCACAACAGCCCCTCCTCCGGACCATCGATGGGTACTGGACATCCGAATGTTGAAGCTGAAGGTCGAACGTCGAAGGACAAGGCGCATTCGGAACGATATGGACAAGTCCGAGGCGCGTCGCAACCGCGGATAATGTAATTTTCCATGTTGTTCCCATCTTGTATTTTTCAATGGACCGGTAAGTTGTGATGTAAGTTGTAATGATCGATGTAATTTTCAATGTACTAGTAAGTTATTTTTCGCATCATGTAATTCTCCGATGTACCAGTTAGTAGCTATGAGGATAATGTAATTCTCGACGTTGTGTGCCTCGTCGAACATGTCCTTGTCTTTCGTATGTTTGTAATATGAGATTTTTTTTGGCTCTCTGCACTTCGGTTGTATTGTTTGATGAGTATGGTACAATTCGTTATTTCGCATTTCATTTTGTGTGCACATGTAATTACTGACAAATTTATTGTATTTGCTTTGTAACAGGCCACGATGGCGCGACCTTGCCCTAAACTGCTGGACGTGACCGTCGATGCGACCCACCGGTCTAGGTACTCCGCAGAGGAGAACCGAGAGCTAGGGACACTCGACCTCGGTGCCCAACGAGTCGCTTCGCGATCGACCCACGCTGGGTTCCACGGTAAGCCGCCAACGCTTGCACTCTTTTACGTATGTACTTACTCGTGAATGCAATTATAACGATGCAATGCACTACATGCAAAGTTGCGGCGGCCGCTTACTTCCTCTTTGTAGGATGGTGGAGGAGGTGATCGCCCGTTAAGGGCAAGGAGGTCCCGCGATTCGGTACGACCGGTCCTGGCGCGCACTCGTGGACCGGTGGAGACCGGAGACGCACACGTTCCACCTTCCGTGCGGAGAGATGGCTCCGGCGCCGCGGACGTGTCGTACCTCTTAGGCCTCCCTCATGCGGGTCCGGCAGATGCGTGCCGCACGACGCCTCGCCACGTGGCACGCCGAGTTGTCCGCTGCGTTCGCCGCGGTGCACGCACCCAGTGCAGCCCTCACCGCCCCTCGGGAGGTGGCGCCACGGACCGACGAAGGCGTCGCTTGCCCACGGTGAGTACCTCTTCTTTGAGGATTAAAGAAGCGCTAAGTTGCCGATAATGTTTGTTGTGAACGCCGCAGCTCGGCTTCTCCACCGCGACTGAGGAGGCGGACGTGGCCCGCCACTTGGAGGCATACCTCTTGTTGTTGTTCGGTTGGTGATGTTCCCGTCCTCCCACGGAACACGGTGGACCGTCACCGATCGAGCACGCCCGAGACATCGCCGACACCCGTTGGATGAGGTAACACACTCGGTTGAAATCTCGTCTCAGCGAGCACGCCTAACTCCACCCTTGTAAACAGATGATGCAAGGTGGTCGTGGGCCTCACCGTGTGCTAGCGACGACGCATCGAGGTCTGCATGCGACGCCGTCTCTCGGTCGAACACGACGCGACGATGTCGGGTTGCGCCCTACTCCTCCATTGTGGTCTGGGGCGCTTCTCCATCGGCCAGTGCGTTGTTGACACGACCACCGCACTTCGAGGGCCTTCACGGAGACGACCGGTGGATCGCCCACCATGGGCCACTCTCGGGTCCGACGGCGCGTATGCTCCTCGTATCTTTTCCCCACTAACGCACTTGAATAACCTTCGCCATTTCTTATTTCCTCGCGGCGGAGGTACGCAGCGCGGACAGTGAGGAGGTCCTACAGAGTTCGCTCGGAGTTCGACCGCCTCCACGACGAGGCGTGCGGTGGTCGCCATACACCGCGCACGACGCGTCACGCCCGAGCACTGACGGGTCTCCGTGCTTTGCACGCGAGATGAGGCCTTACGGCTCACCCGTAAGGTGCTCGCTCTTGACCTGCGTGTCGAGGAGTACTCCCGCGACCGAGTCTCTGCGCGATTCGGCTGTTCGATCCTTTCCTTGCCGCCTCGTCACGTTATCGCGCGTGGCGCTCACGTACTTGCCCTAATCCTACTACTCCGCATCTTTGCGAAATTAATGTGGTGTGTACTTACTTGCTTTTGCATTGCAGATGACCGGATGGGTGCTGCGATGGCACTCGGGTCACGCATCGTATGCAGCCATGGGTCGTGCATGGGACGCCAGACTCGACGAGAGGGTCACCGAGACCGGCCGACGACCATGACATGTACGATCGGTACATGGAGTGGTTCGCCACAAGACTCGCCTCGGTGGGGTACACACCAAAGACCGTGACGTCGCCTGGCGGCATCGGTAGCGGACATGTACCTTTCACGAGATGTCCCGGAGGGACAACGCCTCGTAAGTGTCGCAACCGGCTACATGGGCACGTCTTTTCATGTAAATTACGTAATAACAATCGGCGTTACATGCGCACTCAGCTCATGGGAGATTGAGGCGGAGGTCTGTGTCCATGTTGACGCGCCCTACGGGGCATACTGGTGACCACCGTCGAGTCCGAGACGGCTGGGCTCGGGTCCTCGATAGGATGAGGCGGTTGGCTCACCCACCCCGCCGGGCGCGAGACGCCGACGGACGCAACACACCACGCCCTCGCGCCCAAAGACTCGCCTACCCCGCCGGTGCCTCGCCACGCCCCACTCACCGCGGTGGGGCAGTGGGCTGAGGAGGCTCCTCCGCGTCTCACCCTACCCGCCGGTTCGCTACGCTCCCACGCAGCAGCGGTGGGGGACATGGCTGCGGAGGCTCCTCGTCGTCTCGCGCCCAGCCAGACCTCGGTGGTTTCGACGACCGTGGACGCACGAGTTCGACACGGAGGAGTACCTTTCGATCGACTACCTCGACCCTCTCAGCTCTCGGAGCGCGCCGCCACGAGGCACGCGTCGCCGCCACACTACTCTACGCTGCGCCGCAGGTCGCTAGGAGGGACGTCCGTTCGCCGTCGCCACTCACCTACCCCACGGGCCGATCGGAAGCGTGGCGTGATTGACTTGTTGTACGGATGTATTTTTGTAATGGCTTTACGTTCAGCAGCATATTGTACAACTCTCCGAGTTAGTAACATGACAGCCTTATCACTTTAAATTGTTCAAATTCATGTATGCATTGCTTGCCTATGCCACACGACGTGACAACACACTAACGTCTCGGTGCACCTATCGCTCTAGTAGGGCGACGCCTAATATGGGGCGTCGCCTAATATGAGGCGATCGCTCTATACCCGCGCGATATCGGCCTTTATAACATTCGTTCTCACAAGCGGTCTCGCAAAGAATACGGGAAGAAAGAATAGAGGGGTGAGGAAAAAAATTCAGGATCAATCGAAAATGCCGAGGCGTGCAAGTGCAAAGGGAAAGGGGAAGGCAAAGGAAGAAGCAAGTGCATGCCCGCGCAATTTAGCGTACCAAGATCTCTTCCTACCTCGTGGAGTCAGAGCACCCATGTGTATGTGCGGAGATCTTTGCGAGCTTGTCCGCTCTTGGGAAATTTCAACTTGGAAGAGGAGGTATTGAAGTGCGCGAACCACGCTTCGATCCACCGGAGAAGAGCTCAAGGATCGCCGCATGGTAACAATCGTACGGGTTACATAATATTTGTGAATGAAACTTTGCTAATTTACGTTTCATGCAGTCACCTCCGCCACTGTGTGAATTTGAGCAGTGGTTTGATACGGAGATCAACCCCGAGGACCAACGGCTTCTTGACCAAGCCAACCGGCAGGACGAGTTCACGCGGCGGCTTCAAGAACAACGCGATGTCGCACGCGAGGAGGCATGTAGGAAGGAAGCGAAGGAGAAGGAGGCCGAGAGAAAGGAAACGAGGGAGGGCGCGGCGTGCGAGAGAAGCTCCGCCGAGGCATGGGCGAATGGGAAGTGGCCTCGAAGCACTCGATGAGACGTCCAGTGTTAACTTTGGTTTTCTTTGTTCGTGGTACTCCTTCGCTTTTAAGTCGTAATAAAGAGTGCGGCCTAACCTTAAAGTGTATGCTCACCGTCCAAGGGCTCAGATATGTCCCTCGCTCCAGCTTGTCCCAAATGATGTTATTTTTGTCCATCAAGATAGGTTATAGCATTTTAAGTTCATCGATTTGATTTCATCGAGTTTGACCTCGCTTATGAAAGATACGGCCATTTTGATGTTTTACCGATTGCATGTTCTGACAACAATAAAATAGTGCAACCTAAAGTGACATCTAAATATTTTTACATAATTATAACCTATGCAAGCCCAAGAATGCAACAAAGCGGTTCATCAAATTTTGTGGTCCTTCGACATTATTCTAACTGCTTGAACAATGAATGTTATAAAGGGTTTAAACTAGCCATCTTTGATTCAAAATGCAATCATATTTAGATATTTTTGCAAAATGAAGTGCATAAGGTTGTAGTAACTTATTCTATTTATTTCATGATTTATGGATCAACACACATTATAATTCCTTCACAATCCATAGTTAGAGCCTAGCATTCGAACTCAAATAAAAATATTTTTCTGCAAACAACATATGGATTTTTATTTTACAGTCTAATTCTCATTCCAAAATTTAAATTTAGAAATAAGTTTCATTTAATTTGGACACTCCTAGCAAAAGTTATGAGGTTCATATTAAAAGGCATATAGTAATTACAAAAAATACTTAAAAAACACGCAAACCCGGCCGCCTGTCTCGGCGACAGGGGCCCACCCAACGGCGACCGACGGAGCAACGGCGCAGGCCTATCGCCTGTATGGGCGACGGGGGCATTTCGTAAAAAAATTGACGCATAGTTTTGAAAAAGAATAAAAATAATATTAAAGAAAAAATTCAAGAATCCCGATCGCAGCTTGTGGGTAGTGAGCCCGAGTCCGAGGCCTGTTTGGGGTAGTGATGGGCCATGGCCATATGGTCGTGCTAAACAGCCGACCCGAGACCCGATGCTATAGGCATGGCTAGATGCGAATTTTTTCTTTAATATTATTTATTCTTTTTTCAAAACTATGCGTCCAAAAAATTACGAAATGCCCCTCGCCGTGTATGGGGCGATAGGGGCCACCATCACAAGATCGTTAGAGCCGTTGGCTGGAGCCGTTGGGCGAGGGAGGTATCGCCCGTGTATGGGGCGATCGCCCCATACACGGGCGACCGGAGGGTAATTTTGTTATTTTTTCATCCGGGCGACTAGTTTTGAAAAAAAGATTAAAAATAAATATTAAAGAAAAAAAATTCAGGTTGACGCCACTGGCCCACAAGTCAGTCTCTTGCGCATTTGTCTTCTTCTTCCTCAGTCGATCAGCCCAGCGCACTATCGAGCGTTGCCTCGGCAGCGAGTTTTCGCTGTTTTGCTGCCACAACAGGCAAGGACTCGGCATCGATTTGCGCCATCTGCAGCCCGTACCACCGCGACTTGCCAAGCGCCACACCCTGCCAGTCCGTCGTCTCGACCGTGCCCTGGAACCAGTGAACCCAGCCTCGCCGCAAAAACCCGAACCCCTTCTCACCCCGGCCGAACTCACAAGGCTCTGTTGCCACCGCCTCTTCCCGGTTATAAATATCATCAGAGCATTACCAGTATTCATCCCACACCTCTGTCATCCTCTAACCCAGGCTTCATTCATCCGAGCCATCTTCCTCCCCCATTACTGCAGAACACCAGAAAGAGGTGAAACCAAATTGAGCCGACTCGGTAAGAACTAATACAATTCCTTAATCATGGAGCTCCCTCATGTGCTAAAAGACTCGGCTGCAACCAATTTTCCAGGCTTGCAAGACTGTAGCTTCACCCCCACTAGTCATCTTCTTCCCCAGCTCAGGCGCACGTGGGCAGCCCTTTCCGGCCAACTACCGACCACATTAACAGGTAAAATGGAGCTACCCCGACCCACTGATGCTCAAACAATGCTCAACCGGTGAAAATGCGGCACTTTACTAGCTCGGCCATTTTTCGGCCATGGCGCCGCCGTGCGGCCCACGGTGGCAGGGCGCTCCGGTCATCCTGTGACAACGGAGCCCACCCTCAGGCGCACCTTGATGCCCTAGTGCCATCTAGGCCACCAGCCAAGCCAATCCATGGTCGTAGCTTCGCCGGCGGCGTGCCCTAGCCGTGCTCTGTTTTGCGTCACTAGCGCGTGGACGCCGGGCGTCAGCCTCACAGTCTCTCGGCTCTCACAATCTCTCAGAGCAACCATGGATCTCTGGCCATCAACACGATCTCGACGCCTTTGCACCACTAGCCCGATCCTTTTGTTCCCTCTGGTAAATTTTGCCATAGCTTGGATGATCGAAATTTACATTGACTTGATGCTCAAAATTTTGGCTGTCTGAAAATTTACATGCTCTGAAAATTTGCCATGACAAAATAAAATTTACATGCTCTGAAAATTTGCCATGACAAAATAATGACTTGCATCCAAGCTGAAATTGCCTGAAATCACTGTAGCAATTTGAAAATTTTCAAAAAAAAATTAATCTTGCTGAGATTTATGAAATCTCGGTGAGATTTTGAACCTTGGTACTCCATTGTGTTTAAAATTTTTTTGTAGCTACTCAACTCGTGTACATTAAAAAAAATAGCATTAGTTTGTGTGCTGGAATACAGATACTTTTTGAATCCAGAATGAAAAAAAGCGTTGTAGACTTTGTTTTACTGAATCTCCTGGAATAGGTTCCATTCATGTTCGTGTTTAGGCCAATTTAAGATAAATATCCCAAACTCTCGCATGGAAGCAGAATCCGTGGCCATTCTTTTGGTTTGTGGCTTCTAGAGACAATAATCTTTCAGTCACAATAGTAGTTTCAGTGAAATAAATACTTACACATCGGTTTGCCATCATGTCACAGAAAAAAAAAACTATTAAGGCCCCGTTACGATGGACCGGGATCTCCTACATTATATACATATCTTACGGAGAAACCATTTTATTCATGCTGTTAGAGAGGATATCTTACAAGATACCTAAATCTTTACATTATCTAACAATGCTGAAAGTTCAGATAGAAAGGACCTCTTACAAGATACCTAAATCTTTACATTATCTAGCAATGCTGGAAGTTCAGATAGCTCAGTTGCTGCGCTGGACTGTATCATCAGAAAAAAAAATTGGTACGTCAAACAAAAGCAAACTCACCACAGATGACAGTAATGGGGGACTACCTGTATATAGCACCGATCGCTCTTTTAAATAGTCACCAATTTGTATGTAGAATTGAATCGCTCTTCTAAATAGTCTCCACTCCTGATAGGTGGAAACCTGAAATGGTATCAACTTTTAGAAAGCATGAGAAGCAACAATAGACAAAACTCAAATGTTAAGGTAAGAGAAGAGGACCTTGGTGGATATGCCTCACTGCAACAACTTTCCAAGCACTCGACCACTAAATCAGGGTTTGGATCAAGAAAGTAAGCCACCTGATATTTTAGAGAACTTGTGTAAAACATGTGTACAATGCCTCATTTTTTAATTTGACCAGTAAAATTAAGAAAGCAGAACACTGGCTGTAGTGCTCCTCGTAGATCACTAGTGGTGATTTCTCCCATGAAAAAAAGGAGCTACCTTGGCATCTTAAATACTGAAAGTTTGTAAACAAAACCCAATCGGTGTTGAAACCCTAGAGTAGGAAATTCTGAGAGTCAGTATACTCACAGAATATCGCTCTTTACCAACAGTGACAACACGATGCAGTGTAGATCTACAAGTTACAGAAAAAGCACATAAGAATCAAACTTAATATACTAGGTTTTATATTTGTTCACATGACTTAGAACAGAAGTGCGTAAGGCATGATTAAACAGAACTCCCAAAGAACTTTATCAATAGAATATCAGTAATTTCTCCCTCGAAAAAAAAGATCAGTAACTACACTGCCAAATTCTAACATATTCACCATGTCAACCGCATTACCTAAAAAGACATTCATGATGTTGACAAGCCAAAACCAACTTATTGTTAGGAAATGCATTTTCTTTCATATTTAGCCATGCTGACTTGAAGAAAAATGCTCTCTAGGTGCACTATAATAGATGAATGCTTCCGCACAGCGACAGAATGGATGAACATGGGTAACAAAGGACAATACCTGAAGACACAATTTGTCCACCTTTCAAGCAAATCACCAATGTTAACAATAAGCATCCTACAAGTACATCAGAAATGGTAAAATCATTTTTTGAACAAGAACAATAGGGGAGGGCCCTACTGAATATATTAATATAAATAGTAATACAAATATACTGTACAAAAAATAAACGTCCAAAGGACAGACGACAGCTCACAAAGTTCCTCAGCAAGCAAAAAGGATCATATAACGCAAGAGAGGAATTATCTAATGAGTATGGAAAACAGGGATATAACAAATTAACAGAACAAAAGGTGCATGCCAAGATAAATAGAAGTAAAGCATTTAACGTTTCTAAACTACACTCGCCATGACACCAGGCTAATATATTTTAATTTTTTATTCATGAAAACCATGAAAGAAATATTTACCCGTCAATGTGATGAACATCTTCCCAAAGCTGCGGTTGCCTATCCTTCTCCCTGCATATCTGCACACTCAAAATAGTGTAAGAACCCAGAATACATGCAAACGCACATGCAAACACAATGAGGTTACTATTCTACTTTTCTAAAACAAGAGCACTGTTTCATTGTTGAAAGTGAATATATATTATTTGCATGAGTAATAACCAATTAGCTAAGATAGAACAGATCTAGAGTTGATGAATTAAAAGTTGTGAAAGAAATGGCATACCTGTAGGCCTGGGATGCCATTTGTTGAGAGGAGGGTCATCATTCCAAAATCTGAATGAGCTGATGTACCATAATTTCCAGTATCAGACTCATTTACTTCACCTGCAACGAATTGGTTGAATATTATTTTCCATTTTGACCAAACAAAGAAATAGATATAAGAAAATCAAACAATGTAGCTCAACTGACTCCACACATTTAGTGGACAGATTAGTAATGTCCACCCCCCCCCAACACACCCAAGCAACATCACACAGGAGGATGTCAAATTCTCCATTCTTTAAAGTGCAATATGTTGTGTCCATTCATGTTCAAACTAAGCAGAAATTTGTTGAGCATTCAAGGGAAAAACATGTGTTTCTGTTTTTTTGATATCCCTAGCATATGTATGGGAGCATGGCACATACATAAATAAGAGCAGAAGAGGCCATCCAAGCAACTTCGGCAATCATGAAAATAAGAAAGCAAAAGGCAATATCAAGCATGTACCTAGCAGTCCATTGCATATCATTTAGAAATTAGAACAAAACTTCCATTTTTCATATGATATAAAAGATAATAGAATAATGTACCTGGGTAATGCAGTAATCGAAGAAATGCTGACGGGCAGTTAAATGCACCACTGTTCTGAAAGAATTCAGCATCAAGGTCCAAACTCAAAGCAATTAGAGACATTATCCTTTTGCCAGTAGCCCTGGTAACGAAGCATAAACAGTGATGTTGAAATAAACCGTTCTTTGAAAACTACATGCAAATGAAGATTATTGTACTACAATTGTTAAAATCCTGTTTGCTGAGAAACTGCAAAACAACTAAAACTTACAATGCTTTTGCATGGTACAGCTTCATTGTGTCTTTCCAGGACGGAAAACATTCTGCAGATAATTTAGCCAGACAAAGATATAAATACTTTTTTTATCTTTCAAAATATAAAATCACAAAAAGTACGTCAGATCAAGTGAGTGATGTCCATGAGATATAATGGACGATGGCAATTGACAATTTTTAACAGTCCTTGAGAGATAACATAGCAGATAGATACCTTCAGAAGGCCATCGATTCACATCGTTCTGCAAATGTCCATCTCCCATAGGCCCAATATCGATACACTCCTTGAGGTCTCCTATGTAGGTAATAACTACTCATAGTAAAAGTTCTAAATTATATCATTACAAACACAATAATGTAAAAGGCAAAATATTCAAAATACAGTTGTTTCAAACTACAGGCGGTGAGGATGTGACTATGTGAGGAATGGGTTATTCAACACTTGACTGGTCATTTCAGAACTATTCTTCCCTTACTACATGTCTACAGCGGGTTCCAAAAGTCGTACACAACCTAATTAAACAAAGTAATTGAAGCACGGTGTGATCTACTAACAGTACTTGAGGATCACCTCACACTTCTAGCTATCACCAGGGCTCCAAAAACAAGCAATGGATGTGAATGAAGTACTGCTGCGGGAAACGAGCTGATCGAACAAGAACAACGGTTGTTTCTAATTCAGTTGGTTCAACTTTAAATGTCAGAACTCAGAACCAGTAGGCCATTCTGAGTACAACATAATGTTACGCCAACAGAAAACCCTCCGCTATCATTTATCCTTGCTGCTAAAGAATATTATACTCTGATAACAACTTAAATTTAACATGGTGGGCACAAATTAAAGAGGGGTTGGAGTGATTGGAATCCAATCTAACCTTGGAATTTGGATGAGGTGTCGAGCTTCTCAGAGTAGGGCGGAGTATAGCCTCTGTGGCTGCTGTTCCTCTTCAGCGCCATCTTCTCCTCCATCGGCAACTCGAAGAACTTCTTGCTCTCCGCAAGCACCCTCTGCAACAGGGCGCCCTCGATCCC
The DNA here is from genome assembly GCA_036346275.1 of Otatea glauca. Lineage (NCBI taxonomy): Eukaryota > Viridiplantae > Streptophyta > Magnoliopsida > Poales > Poaceae > Otatea > Otatea glauca. The sequence goes on from CM070713.1 coordinate 19,637,443, forward strand.
GTGGTTGGTCACGTAGAAGAAGCCGTACTCCACGCACGCCTACCAGATGAAGATCAGACGAGTTATGCTTGCTGTGTCCATCAAATCAAACAAAGACCTCGAAGAAATTCTGAGAAGAGATGGGAAGGAGGAGCAGATTCCGAACCTGCCGGATGGATTTGGCGACAGCGTGGAGGTCGGAGGATGCGATGTCCACCACGGGGAGGTCCAGACTACCGGGCATCTCTGCTGCTCCGTCTCCGTCTATTGCTCTTTTGGGGGAACTCCGGCTGGCCGGCTTCGCTTATTTCAACCAAAACATTTTGCAAACTAGCAGGGGATTGGAACACAGAGGCTCCGCTCCGCTATATTCCGCCCGCCCTACTCTGAGGATATTTTAAACAATTCACGGTGGGTGGACGACTAGAGGTGGCCAAACGGGCCGGGCTAAATGGGCCGGCCCGCGGCACGGAACTGTGGGCACGGCACGGTTCGCGAGCTCGTGCCATACTTGGGCCGCACCACAGCACGGCGCGGTCTAGGCGACGCATGGCCTGTTTATGGGCGGCCAAGACGATTTATTACGATGCAGACGCATTGCGTTTAACCGCTTAGTTTTAAAAATATTCGTTTTATAGCCGTTAGAGTATTGAAAAATTCAAAAAAATTCAAAAATAATCTAAATACTTCGAGTTTTTCTAATTATTCTAAATTTTTCCTGATTTTTTCTTATTTTTCTCGCATTTTTCATACTTTTTCTATTTTTCTAATTTTTTCTGCTTTTTTATTTTTAATTAGAAGACTCACGGGTCGACCCGCCCGTTAGGCCCTGCTGAAGGACCGGCGGCCGCAGCACGGCCGAGAGGCTAATGGGCGTGCAGGCCGCCACCTCGGCGCGTGGTAAAGACGCAGCCGCCCGCTTAGTAGCCGTGCCTAAACGGGCTGTACCGTGCGGCCCGTTTGGCCACCTCTATGGACGACTTTGAAAATGAAGTGCTCACTAAATCTTTTCCAGAGCAGAAACAAAATTTTCCACCGAGGAAATGGAAACTGACATTAGAGGTGAAAAAAAAATCAAAACTCACGAGCTAAGTGGGGTTACTTGGAAACTCGGTTCGACTTGGGTTAAACTCGTTCCTTAACGAGTCAAGCTAAGCTAAGATTTGAACTCGTTATTTTAATGAGTTTAATGAGCGAGTAACTCGTAAGGCTCGAAAAAACTCAGCCTACAAGCTACAAGTGACAAGTCCAATCTAACTTGTCCAACTAGCCAAACAAAAATCCTTGGGTGATCATTCACCTCCATCTGATTATTATTTTCGGTCCTCCAACTAAATTGCCAGTTCTGAATTCCTGATATAGTAAATCACTTCATTTTTGCTCGCTATATCTTGTTTAAGCCAAACTCGCTGTTTGAACCCTTCTTTTATTATGAAACGGACGTCAAAACACCCCGGTCCCATTTTTTTATCCCAAAATGACACCAAATCATCCATCTATCAGTTGAGGTTCGAAGATAACCGGTTAGCAACCAATTCGTGGGTAGCGGTGTCTGTTGTGGCTGTAATCAAGGTTTCGGATTTCGATTTCGGATAAAATACCGTTCATGGCTAGAAAACAAAATTTCGGCAAAATTCGGTAATTTCGGATTAATCTCGTCCAGAAATTCAAATTCAAAATTTGAATCCGGATTGTTTTCTACTGGTAAATACCGAAATTCGGCGAGATTGAGCGAGATCTCGGAGGTTTTGGGCGAAATTTTGGCCGTTTTGAAAAGGCCGAAAATTGGTCGAAACGATGGAGAAAAATTTCTAATTTTTTTGTGGAGAGTTTTGACACATTAGTAATGTTGTCATAAAAATTTTAGATTTTTATGTATCCTGTAGAATTTTTAAAAATTCAAACATTGGTACTGTCGTAATGAAACGCTCACCGGCAATTTTGAACTGAATGAAAAATGGGACAAAGCATGTTATAAATATTTGAAATTTTAATAGCATGATTCTTATTTGTGAATAATATTTCCATAAAATTTTCAGTTATTGCTGAAGCTCGAGGAATTTTTAAAAATTCGGGTATCGGTGATGTCCGAACGAAAAATGGTTGAAAGTACGTTAAAAAATTTAGAAATTTTTATTGGATGGTCGTGATGCATCATTAACCCTCCTAAATTATTTACATGATTATCAATGTGTGAAGTTAAAAAAGAACGCCTGTGGTGCAAACTCCACCTCCGCGTTGTCAACAATGATCTCGTGATACCTCCTCTCGTGTTGTTGCTTGTATTCCTCCCAAGTCATGTCCCGCGGTAGCCAGGCAGACTTCCAATGTTCGTAATGAGACTCCCAGGCATCAGGTTTCTTGGACTGGTGAAGGTACTTGACAATGATAGATGAGTGTCGTGCGTATGGATCGGCGTATGGATCATTGTAGTCAAATGGCAAAGAGATGCTCGATCCATCATAACTCTGTCTGTAACCGTACCCACCCTGATCCCATCCGTACGGCATTTGACCATACCCGGTATGCTCAATTAGAATGTCCAAATGGCTGGAGGACTCGCTGCTACACCATGATTGAGCGACATCCTGTGGTTGTGCTGCCTAGCATCCACCCCCACCACGCGACGTGCCTTCCGCTCTCGCGGTCCGCTACCGAGTCACTTCGGGCGGTACCCCGATGCGATCCTCCGCCGGTGATTGTGATCGAGATCGGGGCGGAGGAGTCTGCGGTCGACTTCCATCCCGTCATTGCGGAGAGTCTCATCGCGATCGTTGAGCTACTACCGAGGTACGCACATTATCGAGAAGGTGTTCTTTGTGTCGTCGTCACTTGCGACAATAGGCTCATCATCAATTCGCCTTTTCCTTTTCCTTAGCACTCTGGCCGCCCGATAACTTCGCAATCCGCCTAAACCTCCTGCTAGGTGTCGTCATCCTCGGCGTCGGTGAGCACTTTCTCTTCCTGTGTGTCACCGATGTTCCACTGCCTAACTGGAAGTCTCTTCCTCCTGTGCCAATTAGAAGTAAGGTTAACACTGTTCTGAGGTTTGGACATACATGGTTAAAAAGTGGAATGGAAAACAATTGCATTGTTTACCTGTTGCCTTATACATCTCTTCCTCTGGGATGGAGTCAACCACGATTCTCGCTGGGAGGGGTGGGTCGTGCGCACTGTCCTCGTCGAGTAGATGCTCCCCAGTAGACCTGGACGAGTCAAACCACTCTGCAAATAGGTCATGGCTAGGATGCATCGCATCCTCATCAGGCGATCCACAGGGTCTTCGTCTTCAGTCTGGCGAGTGGATTCATAGTCTCGGAGGCAAAGTCGCAGGTTGTAGTGCACGAACACGAGCCGTTGGAGCTTAGATAACTTAAACGGTTTCAGAGCTGCGTGTGCACCAAAGCAAATGTGCTCCAATTGCGTTCACACCCACTCGACGATGCGCCCTGGGACACCAACCTCAAGGCGAACTTTTGCAGCGCTAGCGTCTCATTCCCGAAGGCCATCCACCATTGAGCTGCGAACAATACGAAGAAAGAAAAGTCAGTGAGTGCTACACAACAACATACTAACCAACCTCAATTTATGTACTTATCTACCATCATTTGGTTATCGACGGTAGTGCATGTAAGGTGGGTGGCAAACGTCCCGTCTAAGGCGGTATGTGTCGACTTCTGTAGAGCCTTCACCGCGGTAGCGTCGTCATCAGCCATAATGCTTAGTGCAGTCAAGAGCGCTCCCATGTACTGCGGAGTGCTGCATATGTTGTATGAGAACTGAGACTTTGGGTCCAGGACGGAGGCTGCAATTGATGAAAAGATTGCATAATTAGTATAACAGATGCGAACATTGCATGCTTAGCATAATAGAACTGAACATGTTAATTTCACTTACCAGCTTGCACAAATGTGGTTTCCCTTATTTCGGTAAATCTCTTTTCCATGACTTGCAGGAATATCCTATACTGTTCTCCATGCTTCCGTAAGTTATTGTTGTACTCATTCCATGCAACTACGTACTACATCATTACACCGCTGATTGTTGGTAACTTGTCTTGATCCGCGAACCTCAACAACTTGTATAAGGGTTCTACGGCCACCACGGTCCACTCCACCCAAGCCCAGAAGTCCCTGCTCACGAGGTGGTCATATGCGTACTTGCCCTCCGCCATTTCAGCCCACCTACTACCTATCCAGTCAGGATGTGTCATCCACTGCTAGAACTTTTCCTTTTTTTGTAGAAGCTATCAAGGAAAACAAAGGTCGTCCCAAACCTAGTGGCATTTGGCCTCACCAACTCTCCACCAATATGTTGCCTCATCTGCACATGTAGATTCTTGTGGTTGTATAAAATCTGCAGATTCTCTTGGCCTGTGCCACAATATCTTTGATATGTTCCACCTCACATCGTCTTTCAAAGATAAGATTTACTGTGTGTGCCAAGCACGCCGCCATACTATCGAGGGCATCGTGCACTCGTAACATCTAGTATGCTTTCTTGAAGTTGGCACCATTGTCAAGAACCACCGCACGACATGCTCCACCCCAATCTCCTCGGCCACGACCTTTTTTATCTCGGCTAGCAGGTGTTTGTGGTTCTGGACCTTAGCTGCGAATGACCAAGCAAGAAGTTAGTACGTATGGCATTGACGGTCATACGGAAGAGAAAAAATAAATGAATTTTGTACTTGTGGCATTTACAGTCTTATGAAAGAACATCATCCCATTGCAGTACACCATGAAGTTGATGATACTCTGCTGAGTAGGTCCCATCCAGGCGTCGCACATCACTGTAACACCAAAGGTGGCCCGATCCTCCTGAACCTCGAAGTACGCACAATCTCCTGCTCATTCGCGTCCAAGTACTTACCGTCTATCTCGTATCCCCGTGGTGCACGAACCCCTGGGTCTAGCTCCTGCGTCAGCTTGATTGCAGCTATGCACCGCATGCACAAGAGATTAGTACAATCATCACATGACGTGTAACTTACAAACATACAATTGTTTCATACCTGTGAAATACGGGCAGTCCACCTTCCTTTCGGGAATTGCATTAGCATGTAACCACTTTGACCATCCCCTCCCTAGCTTCTCCCGCTTCCCCTGGTTGAATGCAGTGTCAATACGAGGTTGCTACGGGGCACTAGCCGTGCAAGGTCAACATCTATGGAGGCATGGCTTTCCCATGTCGATTTGGACCGATCAAACATTTTCCTGATAGTCGATTGAATCGAGGACTTCTCTGCACCACTCCCGGACCCCGAACCTTGGGTCAAACCTTGGCTCCTAAGGTAGGCCTCTTCTTTAGAGGCCTTTATGGCCATCTTAAGCTACTCATCCTCTATGCCCATGGTGGTCCATTCGGTGCAAGCCTCCTCCTGACGCAGGCGAATCGCCTGCTTCTCCTTCTTGTCACGGCCACCACGGAGGTCCGCGAGCATGGCCTGGTTCCCGATCAACGTGCGCACGCGTCTGCACGTGATTCGGTGGAGGTGCGGCGCCATCTCAGCCGCACGTTCAAATTTGAACGGCACAGATCCGCGCGCCACAGCTCAATCCACTGCTACCGTTTAGATCTAATCCAATGGCCCACGGTACCCGAGCTGTTTACTATTCATCAGGCTACCCAGCGCAATCTCACGCGTTCACTACTGATCCAGCGGTTGAGATTAAAACATAGCGCAGAATTTAGATCTAATCTAAGTCGTTCAATCTAAATCTAACGATCAAGATTCGACTAACGTGTAAACCTTAGAGTTAATCTACACCGTCCATAGCAAATCTAACGGTATAGATCTAATCTAGATGAAAACAGAGAAGGCGACGTGGACGAACCTGGAAACGTGCGATGCAGATTGGACGGCTGGCGAGGGTTGGCGAGGTAGATGACGGCGCAGAAAGAGAAGGTTGCCGGAGCTGGGGAAGACGACGTAGCCAACGGCGCTACGGGGCTTCTCCGGCGTGAAGAACTGGCGTGTTCGACGCGACTCGGGACGGGTGTTACTCCGGTGGCCTTGGCGACGGCGGGGACTCAACGGACGGCGAGCAAATGGCAAAGAGCTACAGCGGCGTAACCGAGCAACTACGGCGAGCTTTTGCGGGCGAACGGAGGCGTATCGGGAGGCGTGCGCTAGGGCTACAGACACGTCTAGGTGTGCGCAACACGGAGGTGGCAGCGGCGCACTAAATAGTGCCTCGACGTGCACGCAATCCTCGGTGAAACGAGCGAACATGCAGGCGGCCATTGCTCCGACGATCTCGCGAGGAAGAAGCGACGTGGCGAAATCCCGAGCGTCCGCGTGCAGCGATCCAACAGGCAAGGCGGCGAAGTGACGTGGTGGTTTCTTGACCGCACGATGCTGATCCAACGGGCGAAAAGCAGCGGCGGCTAGGGTTTTGGCGGGGCGGGCTGCGTGGGCCAACGACACGGGCTGGGCCGGACCGAAGGTTTCGGCCCAAGCACTGTTCTGCGGATTTTAAATCCTTTTTGAATAAAAATAATTCGAGAAAATAGTTTTGGCCAAAGAAAATAGTAAAAATATCAGAAAAATTCTGGAAAATACTTTGAGACAGTTGGAACTCAAATAAAATATTTTCAATAAAACTTTGCATAAAATTTTGCATAAATTTAATTGAATTCAAGAAAGGTCAGAAATGATTAAATCAAAATTAAATTCTATTAATTTCTCAGAAATTCTCAAAAACCAAAAATACTCCAAATTTTAAATTAGAGCAAATTTTAGGGTGTTACAAACCTCCCCCCTTAACAGCATCTCATCCCCGAGATTCAGGGCTGGCTAAAGAAACAGGTCAGGAAACTCCTTCTTTAGGTCTTCTTCGCGTTCCCACGTTGCTTCACTTTCCGAATGGTTGCTCCACTGAACTCTGCAGAACCGTGTTGACTTGTTCCTTGTCTCTCTGTCCATTATGACCAGAATCTTCACCGGATGCTCTTTGTAAGCCGATCTTCTTGCAGCTCAATTGCCTCCAAAGGTGTTTGCTCCTCCGTACTTCGGAGACACTTCTTCAATTGAGACACATGGAATCGTCATGCACTCCTGCCAAGGACTGTGGCAACTCAATTGATATGCAACTTCTCCTCTGGCTCAGATTTTGAACGGCCCGACATATCAGGTGCGAGCTTTCCTTTGCGTGAAACCTTTGACTCCTTTGAGTGGCGTAACTCGAGATATACATAATCTTCAGGTTCAAAGCTCAATTCCCTGCGACGATTTTGGCATAGCTTTTCTGCCTTGATTGGGAAATCTTGGTCTTTCTCGATCATGACGATCTACTCTTAGCTTTTGAAGAATGTCCGGTCCAAAAACATGCCGTTCACCTGTCTCATTCCACTTCAATGGTGTTCGACAGGATCGGCCATACAGAGCTTCAAATGGAGACATCTGTAAACTCGCTTGGTAACTGTTATTGTAACTGAACTCAGCATAGGGCAAACACTTATCCCAGGAAGTGGAATATGCTAAGGCACAAGCTCTCAGCATATCTTCCAATATTTGGTTAACCCTCTCAGTTTGACCATCTGTCTGCGGATGGTAGGCTGTACTGAAGTTCAAACGAGTCCCCATTGCCTCATGTAGCTTACCCCAAAATCTATAGGTAAATTGGGTACCTCTGTTCGACACTATCTTTTTCGGTACTCCGTGCAAACAGACAATTCGTGCCATATAAAGTTCCGCTATCCGGTCTCCGGAATAAGTGGTCTTTACCGGTATGAAATGTGTCACTTTAGTTAAACGATCTACTATGACCCATATGGAATCATATCCCCCTTGAGTCCTGGGCAACCCGGTTATGAAATCCATACCAATCTCTTCCCATTTCCATTCAGGTATCTTTAGGGGTTGTAATAGCCCTGCTGGTCTCTGGTACATATCTTTGACTCTTTGGCATATGTCACATAATGCAACATATTCGGCGACTTCCCGTTTCATGCTTGGCCACCAAAATCTTCCTTTAAATCTTGATACATTTTCATACTTCCTGGATGAAATGAGTACTTGGAGTCATGGGCCTCCTCCAAAATTATCTACTTCAATTCCTTTTTATTCAGCACACAAATGCGCCCTTTAAACCACATAGTACCCTTCTCATCCAGTTTGAAATCCTTTGCCTTGCTGCATCCATCTTGTCCTTAATTCTCTTGATTTTGTCGTCATCTTTCTACCCTTCCCCGATCGATCTTCCAGGTAGGTTTTACTTCAAGGTTGCTAAAAATCATACAGTACCATTTCGGTTCTAATTTAAAATTCTTACACAATTTTGCTGACTTGTTTCCAACGGCATGCTTACACTGTGGTTCTTTACTGCTCAAGGCGTCGCCACTCGTTGGCTTTACCGGGATGGTAGTGAATTCCAACATTATAATCTTTGATTAACTCAAGCCATCTTCTTTGCCTCATATTTAGGTCACTTGCGTGAAGATATACTTAAGACTTTTATGATCGGTATACACTTCACATCTATTTACGATGAGATGGTGACGCCATATTTTTAGGGCATGCACTACGTGATCAATTCCAAATCATGAGTCGGATAGTTCTCCTCATGTGGCCTCAATTGCCTCGATGCATAGGCAATTACCTTCTGTTTTGCATCAACACACATCCCAATCCTCGACGCGATGCATCACAATAGATGTCGAAGCCTTGATGAGCGTCGAGTAAAACTAATCTGAGTGCCGATGTTAATCTTTTCTTCAACTCACGAAAACTCTTCTCACACTCGGTGTCCATAAAATTTCTTTTCCTTTTTCAACAATTGCGTAAGAGGTCTACGCAATCGTGGAGAATCCTTCGATGAAACGCAGCGGTAATATCCCGCCATTCCAAGGAAACTACGGATTTGGGTTACCGTCTTTGGCTGCTCCCAATGCAAAACCGTCTCCACTTTCTTTGGATCTACCGCAACTCCTTCTGCTGTCATTATGTGTCCAAGAAATTCAACCTTATTCTTCCAGAAGTCACATTTACTAAATTTTGCAAACAACTGTTGTTCTCTCAACTTTTCAAGAACTAACCTTAAATGTTCGGCGTGCTCTTCTCTTGTCTTGGAATAGACAAGAATATCATCAATAAACACGACGACGAACTTATCCAAGTATTCCATGAAAACCTTATTCATTAAGTTCATGAAATATGCTGGTGCATTTGTCAAACCAAAAGACATCACTGTAAACTCGTAATGTCCATATCTTGACGAAAATGCAGTCTTCGGAATATCTCCTGATCGGATCTTCAATTGATGGTATCCTAATCGGAGATCAATTTTGGAGAAGACTCCTGCTCCTCTCAACTGATCAAAAAGATCGTCGATCCTGGGTAGCGGATATTTATCCTTTATCGTCACATCATTAAGTGCACGATAGTCTATACACATCCTAAAACTCCCGTCCTTCTTCTTGACGAACAAGATAGGTGCTCCCTATGGCGATGAACTAGGTCTTATGAATCCTTTTCCAAAGACTCTTCAATTTGCTTCTTCATTTCCACTAATTCCTCTGTGGACATCCCGTAAGGCCTCTTAGCTATTGGAGCTGTCACTCGAACAAGCTCTATCACGAACTTCGGTATCTCTATCCGCGGCATTCGAGTAAATCTTCGGAAAACATCAGGATATTCATTAACTATGGAAACTTCCTCCAGTCGTGATCTTCATCTTTGTTGACCATTAATTATCCATCTCGTACTACTTTTGCTTCAAACTCAACCCTTCTCCCTCCCCGGCTCTCGATTGATATAACTCTTTTCCATGATCCAAGATCGCCTTGTGTTTGGTTAACTAATCCATTCCTGAGATAACATCCGAGGTTTGGGTATTCAATATAATTAAGTTCGCTAGGAACTCTATTCCATTAATTATTAGTCTCACCCCAGAACATCCTACATTAGATCGGAGTTCTGATCCAGGGGATTGGACTACAAGCACACATTTAAGATTTACTATATCCATATCATTTTGAACAGCAAAATCTCGGGAAATAAGCGAATGTGAAGCTCCGAATCGAATAAAGCGATGGTGATGCGAGTTTACTAGGAACTTACCCAGTACAACGTCCGTTGCATTCTGCACCTCATCCGCAGTGATGTGATTTGCTCGGCCTCGTGCGGTTGCTTGAGATGGAGTTGCTGATGTTGATGCCCCGCGGTTCACAATTGGCGCGGGAGTCCTTGCGGGTGTGTTCCCGTGTTAAAGCAATTTGGGTGGCACCTCGTTTCTTGAGCGATTGTTGGCGAAGTGCCCCAACTCGTTGCAGTGATAACAACGTCTTCCTGCTCACGAGGTTCCTCCAATCGCACTACAGTTCGCGGTGAGTCCGGGCATTCTAACCCATCGGGCGATTTGCCGCGGTGGTGCCACATCACGCCTGGCTGGTACCGGATGAACTGTTGGGGTGCCGTCCTCTACCTCTGCTGCCCTCGACGACTCCTTGTTGCGCCATTCGTGCTTTACGTTGTCATCCAACTCTCGGCGCTTGTCCTCCAAAATAAGAGCCTTGTTAACAAGCTCTTGAAAGTTAGGGAATGTGTGGGCGATCGGTCCACTGCAATCCAGCGTTTAATCCCTTCATAAAGCGGGATTATGCGGCCTTATCGTAGCTCGTCTTACGTGCGTGGCGTGCCAACCTAGGTAAACTTATTCAAGTAATCGGCCACTGATTGGTCACCCTGCTTGAGGCTCCGAAATTCCTCTTTCTTAAAATCCATGATACCCTCGGGTACATGGTATTGGCGAAGCGGGTGAACTCCTCCCACGTAATACTGTGGTCTTCATGAGCTACGCAAGTTTTCCTACCACTATCGGCGGTTCCTTGAGTTGATGAGAGGCATATAGCACCCTCTCATGTCCTACACACTGGGTAATGTGCGACTTCCTTTCAATTGTCCTTAGCCAATCGTCCGCTTCCATCGGATTGGCGTTGCCGTGAGTGGGTGGGCGAGTTCGCATAAACTCGATAACCTTGAGTAGGGGTGTGGTCCATGGTTACCCCGGGTTGAACATTCGCAGCACTGATTGGATATTTCTTGCATGGTGCGTACCATCGTGTTCATAAGTTGAGTTTGGGCAGCCGAGAAGGCTCCCAGATTCTACATATCGACTTGCGCGGTTGAGGATTGGCTCCTCATTCTAGTTGTCGATCGATTCACTCCACTTCATTGGCTCCAATGTTTCATGAGTCCTCACCATCTGTTGCAAACTTCCACGGTTAAGAAAAGAAGAAAGCATAGACAAGTAAAAGAACTTATGTGGGGGAAACAGGTGTAACTTAAATTATTTAGGAACTTTATTGATATAATATAAGGTAGTATGGTTGCTCACAAGTGCCTAAGGGCAATGCAACACATACGAGACACTCACAACCAGAAACAAGTAAGCAACGTGGGACTCCACAACGACTCACACCTAATGGTGACTCTGAAGCAAAAGACGCGACTCAAACACTCGAGTCTCGACACTACCCTCGACTAGACTCGATCACTCATCGAGCCTACTCAGCTGCGGCTCCCCCTGAGCATACACCGGTGGGTGCTCGGCATCGAGCGGCGGTCTCGATGACCTCTGCGCACTGTGCAAAAGACCCCATCGACTCTGCTGGTCCCGAGGCTGCCTGCTCCTATGCCGGTGGCTCTTGCTCTGGTTCCTCCGGATCTGGATCGTGCAGCTCCAGGACTGGCTCAGGCTCAGGTCCATACAAAGCTATCTCCAACTCCTGGATCTTCTGCATGGAGTGAGCTAAGCCCTCCATGCAGTTGGATCCTCGCCTCGTGACCTCGTCGCGGGTCCTCTCGCACTCTGGACTGCCTCGTCCAAGGCGTCCTCTGGCGATGACATACCTCGTCAGGTGAGTGATTGTGGCGTCTTCCTCCAAAAGCTCCATCCTGTCAAAACGATTGTCTCGGCGCGGATGGTGACGAAAGACAGTGCCCTCCAACTCTGCGGAGTAGGTGCGGGCAATCTACGCGCAGACGCGGGCCGCCTCTCTGGATCCGGCCTCAAAAGAAGTCCTCCTGGTGGTGATGTAGATAGGGCGGCTCGCCCTTGTCCTCTCCCGGGCGTACAGAGTGATCTTGACATCCCAGGCAATGTCAAGTCCTGCCCGTACCACCGTGGTCCCCCGATAAAGCGGTCTGTCAAATCCTCCGAGCAGCTGCATCATACGCCATAACTCAGCGGCGTATCCTCCAGTGCGCTCTCCATAGGTGTGGATCATCCTCATCTGCCAAAACAAACCTCGTTTAAATTAAACATATAATAAACTTTTAGCATAGATATGAAGCAAGGAAGAAAAGATAAGTCGAGATTTCATTGATATTCTTGCTCAAGTTGATTAAGTCTTAGAAAATAGTTTTATCCTCCTAGGTACAACAAATCTAGTTTAGGGTCAAGACCTACAGTCAACCTGCTCTGATACCACCTCTGTCGGGCCCCGAATCTGCAAATCCGGACCCTCTGTGTATTCTGTGCCAGTCCAGGATCATGCCAGCACACACAGTCTTACAGGGTTGCACATCACAGACATTCACAGCATTATAGCAATAAATAGTGCAAACACTTAAATAAACTGAGTTGTACAACCTTATGGTCTCCTTACATAAAATCAGCCACGCAGGGCTTACATTATTCAAAGTAAATGAAATAGCAGTGGAATAAAAATAAATGTCGTGGAAGCCTTCATCTTGCCACAGGCAACCGACTGGGCTTGTCCCCTAATTGCCCGGATCCTCAACGTACTCCTCCTCCCACGCTGGTGTCGACTCCTCCACTGATGTTGGGGTTAATAAGCAAGGAGGGGTGAGTACACAAGGCACTCAACAAGTAATGCACAAAATGCAATGCTATTACTATATGCAAAGCTTATTCCAAAGGATTTGCTTAATTGGTTCTTTTGCATCAAACAACATTTTTAAACCAGTATTTTATTTAGATTAAAGCGTTGGAATGATTATAAATAGTACCAATTTCTTCAAATGGTTTTTCTTTGAAAATTCTTGGCACACACCTTAATAGTTCATTTAACACTGCACACACCACCCTTTCCACATTTTGTTTTGAAGATCTAACCCTTGATCAGTAATCCCGAGCAATGCTCATTACATGAGCACGGCTATTCGAATAGTTTTGACACTCTGCGGAGGTTGTACACTTTACCCACAAGATCTGACCGCTCACCACAGTGATTGTCCACAAAAAGCTTTTCAGAACCTCTACCTTAACCAAAGAACCTCTCGGTATTACCTCACTATCACTTCCCTCACACAGAGCCAAGTATAGGACAGGTCAATCATCGTTGGATGGGCACCAAGCCGTAGCACGTGAGTGCGCTCCCGTCTGAGATACACCCCGTGCACCGCCACCCCGAGGTATCGGAGGAAAGATATCGAACCCTAATCAACTAGGTGCATCCCATACGGACATGTGGTTGTACGGGTGACTCAGATCAAAGGCTTGCAAGGTGAAGTCCTTAACTGACCAAGGCAAGACTTCCAGCACTCAACAGTGGCACACAACCCATTGTGGCACACAGACTCACAACACTCATAACCCACCGCCACACAGGCCCACCTGGCACACAACCTCTTGCCACTTGCCCCAGTCTAAATAATTTCCCACTCAGTTGATTATTGTGCAACACATGCCAGCAATAACTCAACATCAGTACGGAACCACACAGGTCTCTGTACCTCAATCTCATCATGTGGCATCATCACACCACTTTCAAAATACATTCAATATTTCTTTAATCAATATTGTAGCATTTTCCCGAAAGACCACTCATGATTCGTTGCAAGGCTAAGCATCTACTCACGGTCTAGCCTCCCGTGTTGGCACAATATTAACATCCAATTAATACAATCAAACTTAGGGCGACAATGATTTAGGGCATACAATTAATAATTTCAAGGTGGCATAACAAAATGGGTTGATTAACTACATTATCCCAAATTAATTTAAAATCATTTTTAATAAATAAGCATGCATAATTTCAAAGCATAAATTACATTTTAAAATCTGGGATCAAAATGATCAAATCATCACTTGCCTTCAAAGAGTTGCTGGTCGTGTTCCGAAGTTTGGTCTTGAGCGACGAACTCTTCCTCGAAACCTTCCGGCAAATTTGCGTCTCCGCGTACAAACGAAATATGCAATAAATAGCTAATACTGAAGACTAAATGACCTCAAAAATTCAAGTAAAATTCACCATTAAAGCGATCACAATTTTATGAATTTTTAGAAATTTGAATCCCCCAAATCCAAGTTAAAATGCAAAAGTTATAGTCATTTGAAGTTTGAATAAAATCTGAAAATACAGAAATTAGAAAATCCGATTTTTCGAATTATTTCTATCTTGAAAATCGCATTTATGACGTCGACATCGCGTCATGATAACATCAGCACGAAAAGAATTTCGCCAAATATTTTTATATATAAAAATTTTATGGCGTTTGTGTTGACGTCAACCGCGACCGTGGCATGCCCGGAGGTCGCCACGTCACTCAGTCTATGGATGGGTCCACGGCCGCTTTGGTCCACCGTGGATGGCGGCCTTGTGCCGTGCACCACCGACACAAGCCGTGGCGTCAGTGACGATGCGCAGCCAATCCCGACGCGACACGCGGCAAAATCCAGACCGTTCGCTAAAACCAACGGCCAGATCTTATGCCTGCGCGGCTCGGTGACGCCTCGATTCCCGCACGGCCACGCGTCACGCATCGAATGGTGCCCTCGGATCCAACGGCCAGCACCACGCCGCCACTGCGACGCCTTGGTTTTACGCAATGAAACGCGTCGACATCGCGACGGCTCGTTCAAAATCGGCGGTCAGGATTTGGTCTGATTCCCGGTCAACGTGCGCACGCGTCTGCACCTGATTCGGTGGAGGTGCGGCGCCATCTCATCCGCACGTTCAAATTTGAACGGCACAGATCCGCGTGCCACAGCTCAATCCACTGCTACTGTTTAGATCTAATCCAACGGCCCACGGTACCCGAGCTGTTTACTATTCATCAGGCTACGCGACGCAATCTCACGCGTTCACTACTGATCCAGCAGTTGAGATTAAAACATAGCGCAGAATTTAGATCTAATCTAAGCCGTTCAATCTAAATCTAACGATCAAGATTCGACTAACGTGTAAACCTTAGAGTTAATCTACACCGTCCATAGCAGATCTAACGGTATAGATCTAATCTAGATGAAAACAGAAAGGCGGCGTGGGCGAACACGAAAGCGTGCGATGCGGTCGAGCGGCGGCGAGGTTGGAGAGGTAGATGGCGGCACGAAAGAGAAGGTCGCGGGAGGCGGGAAGACGAGCGACCAACGCGGCGCGGCGGGCTTCTCCGGCGTGAAGAACTGGCGTGTTCGACGCGACTCGGGGTGGGCGTTACTCCGGTGGCCTTGGCGACAGCGGGGACTCAACGGACGGCGCGCAAATGGCGAAGAGCTACAGCGGCGTAACCGAGCAACTACGGCGAGCTTTTGCGGGCGAACGGAGGCATCTCGGGAGGTGTGCGCTAGGGCTACAGACGCGTCTAGGTGTGCGCAACACGGAGGTAGCAGCGGCGCACTAAATAGCGCCTCGACGTGCGCGCAATCCTCGGCGAAACGGGCGGACATGCAGGCGGCCGTTGCTCCGACGATCTCGCGAGGAAGAAGCGGCGTTGCGAAATCTCGGCGTTGGCGTGCGGCGATCCAGCGAGCGGCGGCGAAGTGGCGTGGTGGTTTCTTGACCGCACGATCTTGATCCAACGAGCGGCGGCAATGAGCTAGGGTTTTGGCGAGGGCGGCTGCGCGGTCGACGACACGAGTGGGCGGAGCACGCAGTCTTTGGGCGGGCCAAGGTTTCGACCAAGCAACGTTTCGCGGATTTTAAATCCTTTTGAATAAAAATAATTCGAGAAAATAGTTTTGGCCAAAGAAAATAGTAAAAATATCAGAAAAATTCTGGAAAATACTTTTGGATAAAATTTTGCATGAATTTAATTGAATTCAAGAAAGGTCGGAAATGAGTAAATCAAAATTAAATTCTATTAATTTCTCAGAAATTCTCAAAAACCAAAAATACTCCAAATTTTAAATTAGAGCAAATTTTAGGGTGTTACAAGTAGTTGCACCTCGACCCTGAGCCGATGCGCTCCCCGTGGTCCCATACGGTACCCTGAGGCTCTGCCTTCACAACTCACTAGAGCCTGCATCATTACAAAAAATATGCATGATATATAAGCTTGTATGACCATGTGCTTGTTTGCAGGGAGTCAACATTCTTAACTCACTGATGTTTGCTTCTATGCATGATATATGCCTTTCGTTGTTAGGCTTGCTAGCTGTACCATACAAGTGAGTAAGTGACATGGTCTTTTGAAGACAGACAAGATCAGAGACATACTGACATTAAGGTTCTCATGGATTATATCCCACATGAGTACATACATTGTTAGTTCTTACTACTTACTAGACTATATCCCACATGACTACATGACTACATAAGCAAAAAATACAACAAGACTTAAATTCAACAAAAAAATTTCGCATACGAATTTTTTGGTGATCAAATTCGCCTCATCTTCCCGAGATTTCGCCTCAATAGACCGAAATATCGCCCTGAGAGGCCGAGATTTGCTTCCTGGAGCTCAGGACTGGCCGAATTTGGCCGGAGAGTGGCCGGAGCAGAGAGAGAGCGAGGGAGAAAAGGTCATGGCTGGGAAAGTGAAATGGTAGAGCAACTCGGTGGAATGGACGGTGAAGGAACTTCAATGATTGACGATGTATTAAAACCAGTGAGTTGTCAACATATAAAATGATTTATTTCTCATCTCTAAAACACATCAGCACCCATATGTCAGTGGTGAGGCTAAACTCTATCAAACAAGAGGTCTTGAGTTCGAATATTCACAACGACATTTCTTTGCAACTTTTTTTTCTATAGTTTGGAGCATGTAAATATTACCAAAATTTTTGTACATAGTTGAAAAGCATCAATGATGCTGTCATAAAATTTTGAGAAGATGATCAAACATAAAAAAAATCCCCGAAAACATGGAAGTGTTACTTCATAGTAGCCTTTTTTTCAATAGTTTCAAGAATGTAAAAATTACAAACAAAATTGGTGCATATTTGGAAAGCATCAATGATCTTGTGATAAAGTTTTGAGATCATGATCAATAATAAAAAATTCCCAAAAAAATGTGAATGTAGTACATCACAGTTTTCAAACTGTACATCACGTCCTTGTACCATATAAAAATTTTTATTGACTCATCAAAACTGGTTCAAATTTTTTTAAACTTTTACAACAGGGTTATGAGAGAATTTTTAAGCTCTCATAAAACTTTTAGGTGATTATCAGACATGAATAAATTTATAAAATTCTAGCACTGTCACTGCCTCGTTTATCCTAATTCTGATTTTTACTTTTAAAATATAACAAATAATGTTAAAATATTTTAATAAATTTTATGTATTATCCTACATATATTATGATACTCCCATAAATTTTTCATATCATGAAAATGCTTCCTCAATTTTCTAAAATTCGGAGAGTGTTTCTGCCGAAATGCTAAAAAGTCTCAAAAATTAACTTTTTGGAAATATTATCATTGAAGATCACTTCCTTAGAGCTTATTGATATCATTCCGGTCATATCCGGCCAAAACAAAACAAAATCCGGTTTTAAAAGGTGAAATCTCGGCGGTTTTGGGTGAAATCTCGCCGAAAAATCCCAAATTACTGTAGCATTTCAAATTTTTCTATCCAGCCGGTCTGCTGAATCTCGCTGGGCTCCGAAATCCGAGATTTCTGTGAAATTTCTCGGAAATTCGCCGAATTTTGTAACCCTGGCTGTAATATAATTTTAGTACTACGAAGTTAACTTATGTCGCTGTTATGTTGTGCCATTCTTGACGTACTAATGCTTTTGTGAGACTTTGTGAGACAGACGCAGTTCGTCCCTACTGCCTTCCTCCTCTCGTCTCAGATTCATGTTAGTTTATATTGGAAGTGCGTCCACAAAATTTGACTTTTAGAATATTTAAAAATAAAAATAAATCATTTGCATTTTTCGAAATTAAGTAAAGCTTTGTTTGAATTTTTTTCATTAATAAAAAGATATAATTTAACTAATCTATACATCAAACAAAAGATTTCTAGTCATAGTTGGGTTCCTTGTGTTCCTAGAAATTTTTATGTACTTTTTTATATTTTTACAAATTTATTTGCTACTCATTTTGAATTTATTTGTATTTATATGCATTTCTAGCCATTTCTTAATTCGAAAAAGTATTTTATTTTTCCAAAATCTTCCCGCCTAATTTTCCCTTGTCCGTTCCTATTTCCAACGCTCGCCCACTTAGCCTTGCATTCGGCTTCCTTCGCTTGCCCACTCCTCCGCTTCGGCCTAGCTGCCGCCCCCTAGCCTGCAGCCTCTCTGACCAAAACCCTAACCCTAGCCGCCATGTCTTCGTGCTCTGCACGTCGTCGCTCTCAGAGTCTAGGTCCCACCTCCCGAGGCTATTTAAAGCCCAAAGATGCCTCGATTCGGGATCCCCCGTCGCGCCACACATTTTGCCCATCTCGCCTTCTCCCTAGAGTCCGCTGTTGCCGAGATTGAAGCTCGCCGGAGTGCGCCACCGTGTAAGATCAAGAATGCCGACTAGAGAAGGGTGAATAGGCAGCTTATAAAAATTCTTCTCTCTAAACACATGCTCTATTTATTGCCTATGTTAAAACCTAAAAGATATTTGATGCGAAAGCGATAAACTAAGGTTTTGACAATTAAGGCCTAAATCAACTAGGCTCACTAAGTGCACAAACTAATTATGTCTCTACTCAAGAATAATCAATCCTAAAGACGATTAAACAATTTAATTCTAGGAATATAAATTGCACCAATACGAATAAAGGTTGCTAGAAAGTAAATAGGCACAAGAGACACACCAATGTTTTACTATGGTCTCGGAGACTTGCCGGTCTCCCCTAATCCACGTTGAGGCAAGTCCAAACCTCTTTGGATCGGGTCCATGAATTGAGCACCTGCCTCAATTTCACTAGTGGTTGCTTCTTTACCCCTATAAGTAGGCAAGTACCAACCTTCATAAACTTTTGCCAGGGCTTTTCACAACCTCCGTTGAGAGCTCCCGCGCATGACGCTCCACGCCGTCTAGGAGGCAGCAACCTCCAAGAGTAAAAAGTCGAGTACTCCCGCTTGAGTTTTACCTAGTGCAACACATGCACTCCGGTGACCTCCTAAGTGCAACACATTGTAAGGATCAAGTTGGCCTAGAGGGGGTGAATAGGAAACTTTAAAACTTTTTAATTCTTATGGAAAAACTTTTCTCAATAAAAATAGTAACAGAAACAATTAGGATAAAGATTCAGCACAACTCTATTACAGTAAGATTTGTATAGAGAAGAACTTGAATGAGAAATGATAATAAGAGGAACAAACAAAGGTAAACCAGTAACAGGAAGACTCAAAGATTTTTCACAGGGTTGAGCTCAAACTCCCTCGTCCCGTTAGAGCACTTCTTGAAGTATAGCTTAACCAAAAGAACTTCTTCAGATGTATTGCTCCAACAAATAGCCAATCACAATGGCTTTTGGTTTTCCCTTAGCTTGACTCTTCCACCACTCCGGTGAGGTGAGTCTCAACCTTTCACAGCAATGGTGGCCTTTCACAATCCCTTTTTGATAGGTCGCACTAACAACTTCTCCAACCATCTAGGAACAGCTAGTTCCAAGAGTAATAGACTATCCACAAGCCATGTCTCTTGGTTCAGTAGCTAGATGTAAATTAGACTCAACTTGGAGCAAGAACACTAAATGTTCAGAATGAGTGTTTTGGTTTCTGAGTTGAAGTTCGAACTCTTTGATAGAATGAAAGCTCAGAGATTTCTAAAGATCAAAGAGTTGTAATTGATTTGAAAGATGTCAACGATGTTCATAATGTCAAGGATGTGTAAGTGCAAAGCTCTCTCCTTTTCTTTTGTGAACTCAAGCACTGTATATATATAGAGCCTGAACATAAGTAACCGTTGTACCTGCCATTTGCCCGTTGAGGGTTGGCAGGATGTATGAGACAGGTCAACTACTGCCTCTTTTATAAGTATTTTAAGGTTTATGAGTCACATGTTGAAATATATACACGCGCCAGACTGAAAAAGTCGGTTCGGCGTACATAAGATTTGAGAAGCGTTATTGTACCCAGTGTGACCCATTTGCGCTGGACCGAAAAAACGGTTCGTCGTATACATGTACTGGTAAAAGAAAGTTTGTGTCGGACCGACAAAATTGGTTCGGTGTACACATGCTTTGATCTATTTGGATACCAGCAAAACAATGTTTGTGTTGGATCGAAAAAGTTGGTCCGGCGTACACATGCCTTGTTCCATTTGAGTACCAGCGAACAACGTTTGCGTCGGACCGAAAAAGTTGGTCCGACGTATATGGGAAAACGGTTGGTTTTATCTGAGTGAAGCATGTTTGCACCGGACCAAAAAAGTTGGTCCGGCGTACACATAGAATTCGGTCCGCTGTAAACATCATGTTCTCGGTTAAGATTAGAGTTTAAGAAACTCTTAACGCCGAACTAAAAATGATGGTCCGGAGTGAAAGGACAACATACGTCGGATTGAATATAAGTCTAAATTCGGATCGGTCCGGCATGAACGGTATACGCTCGGTTGAAATACATCAGAGGATATCTCTTAGCGCCGGACTGAAAAAGTCTTCTTAAGCGCCTGACAAGATGTTTGGTCCGAGAGAGAACTCTTTTTGGCTAAGAAAGGGAAGATCTGGATTTTTCAATGTGAGATATGAAATGTCTTATGCTCCAAGTAATCTTAGTGATTTTGCATATGAACCAAGATCATTTCTTTATGTATAATCCCTCTTAATATTACGGTGATTCTAGCTATATGGCTTGAATCAACTCCCAAGCCAAAACTAGAAACAAACACCTTAGCCTTGATCTTCAAATACGGCTGTTGTCGGCTTCTACTTAGTATCCTTCTTGATCATCAACACCAAAACTTACATAGTAAGCATAATTGACAAAAATAGGTGGCCTAGATGCTCTCAATCTCCCCCTTTTGGTGATTGATGATAATATCTTTGATGTTATACTCAGTGAGCTAAATAAGAATTACTTTTCTTGCAGATAAAAGTTAGTCTGATAGAGCAGATAATGTTTAAATGACTCAAGTACTTTATACTCCCCCTGAATGAATGCATGAGATGAATTTCATTTGAACACATAAAGCAATATCAGAATCATTCAGAAGGGGTTTTTCGGATTAACTTAAAATAAAATCAAACAAATATCAATAGGTCCAAAAGAAGCATATGCATAAATCATCAAGAGAAGCAAAATTCATAAAAGACTTGAGTTTTTATAATAAGCTCTTATAACAAGCTTAGATTACTAAGAGAGGGGGCTCTACTGAGAGAACTATTCTATTCTTCTCCCCCTTTGGCATGAATGGCCAAAAAGGTTACATCTTGCGCTTTGAAAAGGTTCTCTTCAGCATGCTTGCCATTCTGGAACTTGTACTTCTTCTTGGAGGAAAGGGAGGTGATTGCTCTTGGTCATTCTCAGAATGTGAAGCAGCCATTGCTTGATCATGCCAACTGGGATAATCAGGATCACCTGGCTGAGGACTGAAAGAAAGCTCATTGAAATCATGCTGGACATCTCTGATCAGCTCTTGAGTCTCATTAGATTGATCCAACAGGAGTTGTGTTATGTGCTCCTGATTGGAGACTAAGTTGTTTCTTGCATCTTGAGAGAAGTCCCTAAGGTATTCAAGCACATCCCCTTGCCAGTCCAAGCAGTCGCCGGTTTTGTCAAAGTTTTTGTACACAGTTTGAGCAAACTTGTCAATTTTGGCATCTTGGGCTTTCTGCTTTTTGTTGAGATCATACAATATGTCCTTGACCACCAGCTGTTCAGTCTTGATCTCACCTATCCACTTCCTAAGATCCCATTGATTTCCTCTGATCATATCCCATTGATTTCCTCTGATCATATCAAACCTTTTATAAGTTTCATCCCTGAGATTTGCTTGGTCTTGATAGATCTTTTGCAGTATCTCCTGCTGCTGTTGATTTGCTGCCATTAGCTCATTGTGTTTCCAGGTTGCCAATCTTCTTTCTTCTTCTAAACTCTCTTGAGCATGTCTGAGATCAGAATTGTATTGTTGCTCAAAAGAGGTGAACCAACCTGGCTGAGAGTCCCACCAAGATGATTCTTGACCATAATCATGAGCGAAGTCGGAGTTCACAGAAATGAGAGTAGTGAGAGTGATGAGAATCCTCAGATGATTGCTGAGTAAAAGTTGGCATATGCTCCTGAGGAGGCCTAGATCCACCTGCTTCATGATCATGTGCTGCTGGTGGAAATCCTTGTTCCTCCAAGAATCTAGCTGCTGCTGTTAGTTCTTGCAATTTGTGTACTTCCTCATCTTCATAATGAGATTCTAAGCTGACAAGAATTTCAGTGCCTTCATGCTGGCCAAAAATCTGATGGCTCAGATTCTCATAACTGTAGCCCACCACTTCTGTAGGTGTATGTGAATGGGTTGGGAAGTGAGGAGCTGGAGAGAAATGCTCCTGAGTATGATAACTATGACTTGGAGCTCTACCATCATCATCTGAATTGGTATTTATCTCAGTGTCTTCTTGACCACTTGGCTCATGTATTGCTAGAAGTAGAGGAGTAGGAAGTCTAGCTGGCCTTTCTTCATCAGTTGTTGGCTTAGGCATCTTGTATTGTTTAGGTCGACAAGTGAAATCCCTATTCATTTCATGCTGGGAGATAATTCCTTGAGCCAATAGCATTTGAGTGATCTGCATGGCAAAAGGAAGAGGGCTGCCCATTTTTCTGCAAATGGCTTCTTCCATCTCTCCAAAAATGTAATCTGTCAGATCAATGGGCTGCTTTGATAGGATCAGGTGTAGCAACCAAGAAAGATATGGAGTTACTCCCTCTTTGTATCCAGTCTTAGGGTAAATTGTGTGCCTTAGAATCAAGAGCAGGGCTTTGGCCTCAGCAGATAGACATTTAACCCTATTTGCATTAAAACCAGCCTCATTGATGTTTATGTAAATATGGGCTGATACTTGCAAATCTGGCATATCACCAACCTGCCTCCATCTATTGCCAGGAAAATTCTGTCATGAATCCTAGTTCTGTTCAGTAAGGAACTTGAGGCACCAATAGCAGCTTCAAATTGAGGTGATCTCACTTTTCTCTTCTTCCCATCAATAGTGAACAGAATATAGTGCCTATTCTTGTTCACAAGTAGAGAAGCATAAAATTCCAAAATTCTATTTTCATTCCAAGCTGGCCCAGCAGAAGATATAAGAGCAGCAAGGCCAGGGGTTGATCTTACACAATCCAGAATTCTGTTTAAGACTAGGACTGAGCTAATTTGGTTCTCCACATACTGATGCTTGCACAAGGCTGACATGGGTTTACCACTCTTATTTTTCTTGTTCTTGTAGCCCATATATATGTTTTTCTGGAATGTGGTGATGAATTGCTCATTCAAGAGGGGTCTATCAAGGGGAAACCAGTTCTTTTTTGGAACCCATCTAGCTGCTCTTAGTTTCTTACCCCCCAAGGTAGCCAGCTCATGCCCAACAATCATGTCAATTTCATCACTAAGTTCTATTTCTTCCTCAGAGGGGATATTTGCACTAGGCTCATAGTTATTCTCATCGAGAAGAAGAAGAGGATCATATTACCTGGTTGCTTCCCTCTTTTTGGTGGTTTAGAAGTTACTTTCTTTACTACTCCACCAGATTGCTATTGACTAGAGCTATCTGTTCTTGCTTTCTTTTTCCTTTTGACCTTATCAGCAATTTTCCCAAGAAGACTTCTTTTGTCTGGGTTATTTGAACTCATCTTGACTAAGACCTTTTTTCAGGCTGAAACACTGAGCTGACAAAAACTAGCTACTTACTGACAATGCAAAGCGCAAGAACTGAAGAACAACCTAGAGAAAAGAGAGATGACCTTAAGATGATTGCTAGCTAAGGTTTCAATGTAAGCAAAGAGGAGATAAAGTTGAAGAACTTACAAGATCCTAGGTGCAATGCCTTGAGCACACAGGAGCACCGTTGTCAATCACCCGGTCATGATGTGCTTCGGTGAAGAGTTGATCTTGCGCTCAAGAACAGATTGTGAGAGGATTGATGTGGAGCAAGAAGGCTTGAGATGATTCTGAAGGAGATGAAGGTACAAGTAGCACAAATTGCGAGGAGTAAAAACAGGAAGTTACTATAGTAGTTTGGAGTACGGACAAACATGGGAAAGTACCAACTGCAGCTGCCTTATCAGGAGAAGTCTCTTTATGAGGGGGTGGTTGAAAACCGGAGAATCCAAGAGGTACATATACCTATTTTGGACAGGTTTAGCAAGGATAATCCCTAAGAAAAGAAAAGATTTTGACGTGAACAGCTAGGATAAGATCTTTTGAAGTTTGAGATGAACACGATTTGAAAAGATAAGTCTTGAGATGATGAGCTATTGTCGTCGTGCCCCAGATCGCTTTTTAGTTAGACCGATAACCTTGATCTGCGCGGACCGAGTCTGATGACTTTCCATTTATACCGGACCGAGTCCGTAAAAGGCATACTAGGTCCGCCGCAGTTGGAAAACTCTCGGTTAAGTTAAGGCAACAGTCCGTGGTACATGGACAAAGTTCTGGACTAAGAAAAAATAACTAACTTCTTAAGGATTTTCTGAGATCTCCCTTTTAAGAATAACTCATAAATTTGTAGAGGGATCTTACAATAATCTTAATATAAAGATCAATCAACCAATAAACTCAGGAGATGTTGAATTAAAATAGGAATGTATGAGCCCTAATTTTCATAAGAGCATGAGTATGATTAACTCAAGCTCAAGAAAAAAGAACTCATTATATAAGTATTTCCTTCTGAAACTTACTTAATCCTAATTACTATGTTTTTAAGAAAGTATAATATAGTAATGTAGAAAGGAAAGTCTTTCAACAATAATTTTATGACTTTTAGTTTTCAAGAAGACTTCCCCTTTTTTTAATGCTATTATTTAGAAATAGTCTTATCATTATTTCAGCACTAGTAATTACTTTGTCCACATAAAGGTACCAAGATATGCATGGCAAGCAGACTTGACTCCCACTTAGTGTGTCATTCCAAGGACTCAATCAATATTTGAAGAAGCAAGAATATTCAGTTCATTTCTCAATTTTGAAAATCTGGCCTCATCAAGTGGTTTAGTGAAAATATCGACCAATTGATCCTCGATCTGACGTGACTAAGCATAATGTCACCTTTAGCAACATGATCACGTATGAAGTGATGTCTAATTTCAATATGCTTAGTTCTAGAATCTTTGGACTAGGTTGTTGGCTATTTTCACTTTGCACTTTCATTATCGCTGTGAGGCACATTTTGAACAAAATACCATAATCCAAAAAGGTTTGTTTAATAAAAGGATTTGAGCACAACAATTGCTGCAACAACATATTGACCTCGGCGGTTGAAAGTGCTCTTGAATTTTGTTTCTTTGAACATCAAGATACTAAACATCTTCCAAATAAGTGACAACCCCAGAGGTGCTTTTGATCAACCTTGCAACCGCATAATCGAGTCTGAATAGCCAAGAAGTTCAAAAGAAGCACCTTTTGGGTACCACAAGCCAAAACAAGGAGTATGCTTTAAATATCTGAAAATCCTTTTCTTGCACTAAGATGCACTTCTTTAGGTGCGACTTGAAATCTAGCACATGCATACACTAAACATGATGTCCGCCTAGATCTTTGTCAAATAGAGTAAAGAACCTATCATGGATCTATATAACTTTTGATCAACAGTCTTACCTCCCACATCTTGATCAAGATGTGTATTGGTCACCATAGGAGTTTTAAGAGGCTTGCATTCTTCCAGATTAAAGCGCTTGAGAAGGTTTTTAGTATACTTTTTGTCGGGACCGGTTGCAAATCGAAACCCTCTGTATATCTTGCACTAGTCGAGATCACGCTAGTGCACACAGTGGAAACATAGATAAAATATCATTCCATACAACGAATTAACTAAGAAGAAGCAATTTATTATTAAATAAAGCAAAGCGACCTTATGGTCAATGTTTACACCATTACGCCTTAAGGGCTTAAGAAACAAATACTACTACTGACGGAAAAAGATAACTTGAGCCATTCGACATGCCACGGGCAATCGTCTGAGAACGCCTTCCTAATCCACGTAGTCTTCATAGAATTCCTCCTCATGATATTCATTATCTCCTTGACAAGCGATCAACAAGGGCATAAAGCCGTGAGTACAAAGGTACTCGAAGAAGCCGTAGGGAATTGATGCAATATATTCATGCGGCTTGACAAGGATGGCTATATAGTTCATTTGCAGAAAGCAATACTTGAATTGAAATACAATAAATAGATTGAAAGCATATTTAAGAAAAAATAAATAAATAACTGGTAGATCAATGATAGACAACAAAACAACAGTGAACTCCCCGTTCACATCCCAACAATTCCACATTCCACATTTTATAAAACACTCTATACCCCGTGTGAAATTCCCGGGCTTTGTCCATGACCGCGGACACGGCTATTCGAATAGTTTTACACTCTGCAGAGGTTGTACAACTTTACCCACAAGACATGAACATCTCTTTGTGCAAACGTTACTAACACACTTCCTTTGGTGTGCCGCCGAGATATCATGACAAAGCCTTTACAATGCACTGTCTAAACTCGGTACTGCTCGCTAAGGTTTCGCCCATTAGGCCCCCTCTTGCACCTTGTGAATCTACCCGTCCATCCCGGAACCCACACCACCAACTGGCAGTACTCAAGGCTAGACATTGCAAATTAATCACTAAATCTGTCCCATTCCAAACATGTGGTAGTGCAGTTAGGCGAGTTCAATGGCGCACAAGATTAAGTCCTTAAACTGTCTCTCGGAAAGACATCCACATCCCAATGTGCTAGAAAGCACCCCCTTTCTCGCACGATCACTTGCCCGAGGGAAAACAATTCGTTCAACCAAGACCAATGGCAAACCCGCCATGGTACAACAAATTTTACAACGATGGCTAACGCCACGATTCAATATCTCATTAAGTCAAGATTAACATTATTCAACATGTGACATGAATTCCAACGTATATATAAGCATGTCTAAGCATAACTACGATAACCCAATGTTGGTGTAATAATTATGTCCAACTAATAATGTCCCAACCTAGGTCTAACAATGGATACATGGCATACAACTAATCAAGGTGGCATAATGTCAACTAGGTATACATCTACTCCCATTAAATAAGCATTGATACACAAAATAGCATGCAAGTGTATAAAATAAATTACTTTGCAAACATAGGATCAATATGATCAAAGGTTACGACTTGCCTTGCTTGATCTAGTCTTTGAATCTTGGTCTTGAAGTCTTCGTTAGCTCCGTCGAATTAGCGTCTCTAGGAAAGAAGCAACGAAACCAAATAAATACAAAACAGATACTCAAACCAGCTCAAAACTGAAAATAAATGGCTCTGGAAGATAGATCTTGATTTTAGAAAAATTTAGAAACTTGAATCGCCTCAATCGGAGTTCGTATGGCGAGAACGGGCCTCCGAAAGATTAAATTCGAGAAAATACGAAGATCGAAAAATCAAATTTCGGATTTATTTTTATCTGAAAAAAGGATTTATTGCGCAATCGCTGGCGTCGCCGGGTTCACGGTGGACTCGGTCCACAGCGCAGCTCGGTTCACCGTGCACCGCGCGCCGACGGTGGCGTCATCGGCCCGTAGCGCAGCGAGCCACGCGGCACGCATCAATGGCGATCACGAGATCCGGCGGCAAAGGCCAAGGCACGCGGCGGAGAGACGTGGCACGATCGGGGCGCCATCGGAGATCGGACGGCGAGTTCCTCGGCGGAGAACGAGCGGTGGCGGCGGCGCAACTCACCGGGACCGAAGAAGACGACACGGCAAGCGGCGCTCTGGCGATTAATCGGCGCGAGACAAGTCGGGCCGGGAAGAGGGCAACGCGCGAATCGAGAGCAAGCGGCGATGGCGGAGGAGGACCGGCGGCGGAGATCTGGCGGCGAAGGCGTCGGCGCGGCGATAAACTCCGACGAGCTCGCGCGAAGAAACGGCGGCGGCTCGGGCGGCAAGGAGGGAGCAAAAGAGGTGGCGTGGAGAGGATCCTCGGGGCCGGCGGCTTTATAGGGTCTCGGGGCGTGCGACCGGAAACCGAGCGCGCGACGTCTGGCGCGAGGACTCAATGGCGGCTAGGGTTTCGGTGGCGGAGGCTTGGCCGGCAATGCTGGGCAGCGGCGGCGAGCGAGAGGCGGGGCGAGCGGTGGGCCGAGGCGACGCGGGAGAAGCGAGCAGCGAGGAAAAGCGGGCCGTAGGAGGAATTTCGGCCCGAGGCGTTTGAAAATTAAAACATTTTCCGATTTTAAATAATTCCAGAAATCCGAATAAAACCAAATAAATTCAAATAAATGTCAAATAAATTCAGAAAAATCCCCAAAAATACAGAAAATTTCCTTGGAGCACAAGGAACCCAACTAAAACTGAAATTCTTTAGTTTGATGAATAGTTTAGTTAAATTAAATCCTTTCACTAATAGAAAATTCAGATTAAGCTGTAATTAATTCAAGTAAAATACAAATGGTTATATTTTGAAATCAAACATTCCAAATCTCAAATTTTGGGATGTTACACTTTTCTTGTGAGATGAAAGTCCCTTCCTTCAATTGCTTGACTTGAAATCCCAGAATGAATGTAAGCTCTCCCATCGTTGATATCTCATATTCTCTAGCCATTTGATTACTGAATTCCTTGCATAGAGATAGATTAGTACTTCCAAAGATAATATCATCAACATAGATTTGGCAAATCATTAATATACCATTGAAGTCTTTTAGAAATAATGTTGGATCAACCTTCCCAATTTTGAAATTCTTTTCTAGTAGAGAGTCTCTAAGACGCTCATACCATGCCCTGGGGGCTTGTTTCAAACCATATAGTGCCTTAGATAACTTATATACATGATTGGGAAATTTCATATTTTCAAAACCAGCAGGTTGTTCAACATATACAGTTTCTTCAATGATTCCATTAAGAAAAGCACTTTTAATATCCATTTGAAAAAAGAGTAATGTTGAAATGACAAGCAAAGGCTAGAAGGAACCGTATGGCTTCAAGTTGAGCTACAGGTGCATAGGTTTCTCCATAATCCAAAACCTTCAACTTGAGAGTATCCTTGAGCTACTAGCCTTGCTTTATTGTGTGTGACCACACCATTTTCATATTGTTTATTTCTGAAAACCCACTTTGTTCCAATGACATTATGTTCTGTGGGTCTTTTCACTAAGTTCTAGACTTTGTTTCTTTTAAAGTTGTTGAGCTCTTCTTCCATTGCCACAATCCAGTCACCAACCTTCAGAGCTTCATCTACTGTTCTGGGCTCAACATATGAAATAAAAGAGTAATGTTCACAAAAAGAAGCTTGTTTAGAACAAGTTTGAACACCCTTACTAAATTCACCAATTATTTGATCTATAGGGTGATCCTTTGTGATGGTGTGATGGTTCTTTATGAAATTCAGTCCTTCATCCTTCTTTTCATTATCTTCAAGTTGTGATCCATCTTGAGGTATTGTGGACATTGGTGGTAGATCATCTTTGTCTTCTTTGGGCTTGATCTCACCAATTTCCATTTTCTTCATGGATTCTTTTAGAGCTTCTTCACCTACATCAGCTAGATTCTCATGCTCACCTTGTGAGCCATTAGATTCATCAAATTTAACATCATAGGTTTCCTCTAGTAACCCAGTTGAATTATTGAAGACTCTATAAGCTTTAGATTTAGAAGAGTAACCTAGTATGATACTTGTATCACACCTCTTTTGAAATTTACCTAAGTGTGTTCTTTTTTTATAGATATATACCTTGCATCCAAACACATGAAAATATGTGATATTAGGTTTTCTTCCTACCAGAAGCTCATATGAGGTCTTCTTGAGAAGTCGGTGAAGATAGAGCCTGTTGATCGCATGACATGCAGTGTTGATGGCTTCAGCCCAGAAAACATCAGAAGTGTTATACTCATCCAACATTGTCCTTACCATTTCTATGAGAGTTCTATTTTTCCTCTCAACCACACCATTCTGTTGAGGAGTGTATGTGACTGAAAGTTAATGCTTTATACCTAACTCATCACAGTATTCAACAATGTTAGTATTGACAAATTCAGATCCATTGTCACTCCTAATCTTTTTAATAGGACAGTCAAATTCATTTTGAACCCTTTTTGCAAAAGTTTTAAAAAAAATTCCAACTTAATTTTTGTTTGGTAAAAAGAATACCCATGTGAATCTAGAGAAATCATCCACAATTACAAGGCAGTATGAGTTGCCACCTATACTTGCATATGAGGTAGGACCAAAGACATCTATATGCAAAAGTTCTAGAGGCCTAGTAGTGGACATAATATTTTTAGCAGGATGAGAGTTAGCTACTTGCTTGCCAGCTTGACAAGCACTGCAAAGTTTATCCTTTTCAAATTTAACATCCTTTAGGCCCACTACTAGCTCATTTTTGAAAAGCTTTTTGAGATTAGACATACCTACATGCCCAAGTTGTCTTTGCCAAAGCCAACCATGTGAAACTTTAGCAAGCAGACAAGTTGAAATGCATGAGGAGTTAGAATTGAAATCAACAAGGTAGAGATTTTGAAATCTGAAACCTTTAAAAATAAGCTTCTCATTTTTGTCATGAACTGTTACTCCATCACTGGAGAAGATACAATGGAATCCTAAATCACAAAGTTGAGCAACAGACAAGAGATTGAAATTTAAAGAATCAACTAGTAATACATTTTCAATAGAGTGATCATTTGAGATAGCTATCTTACCATTTCCCTTTACCTTTCTTTTACTGTTATCTCCAAATGTGATTTTGTGACTTGGATCACTTTCCTTTTCAACTGAAATGAACATCCTTGAGTCTTGGTCATGTGTTGTGTCTGACCACTATCAATAACCCAGATCTTGGCCGCCACTCTTGTAATTTACTTAAAAAAATATTCATTTCTTGATTTTAGGTACCCAAATACTTTTGGGTCCATTAGTGTTAGTCTAAACAACTTTGGGGCCAAATGGATTAGTAAGTAAGGACTTAGGCACCCAAATAGCTTTAAGATTTCTGTCCAGATTAGAGGAGCCAACATATTTGACATTCATTTTACCCCTAAAATCCTTAAACAACATATAATGTGCATCAACCATGCATCTTCTATTAACCTTAGCATATTAAGCATAGGCAAATTTGCAATTTTTAGAAGCATGATTGTAGTTATGACAATAACAGCATTGAGTCCTACTTTTGATAAAATTTATCTTGGGTTTTGGCTGTTTATTCTTTCTGGGCACAGATTTGGCTTTATAACCTAATCCCTTTTTACCCAGAACAATCTTTTGCTCCCCAAGAATTTATCAAGAGTAGCACTACCAAGGAAGCATTTTTCTAATCCTTTGTCAAATTTCGCTACCTTGGATTTCAGCTCATTGTTTTCTGTCATGAGCTCTTTAGCATACAAAGTATTTTTGCAATTTTTACTACACATGCTAAATGAGCTAGGAATAATCATTTCATCAGACAGCAAATCACAGCTAATTGAAATATTACAAGATGAAACATTTTTAGATTTGCTACTCTGCATCTCATTATCAATTTCTAGCTCATAGTATTTGACAAGCAGTTCATCATTATCTTTAACAAGTTGCATGTGTGTGATTTTCAAAGAATCATGAGAATTTGTAAGAACAACATGATCTGTACTTAGAACAAAATAAGTATGGGAAAGTTTTTCATGTTCATTTATAAGCTCATTTTGACTATTCTTCAGCATATCATATTTTTCTTGCAAGGTATTAATCTCAGATTCAAGAGTTTCTACTCTAGCAGTAAGCAGCTCATTCTTATCCATCAAGCTAATAGCATTTTTCTTAAGAGCTTTGTCTTTAGCAGTTTTAACATATAAAGCATTATTAAGCTCTTTAATAATCTCTACAATCTCTTCATACGAAGGAGAATCATTTACCTTGTCTTCATCATTTTTGGCCATTAGGCACAATGGTAGAGAAGTTGAAGGTGAAGGTGGTGTAGATTCATCCAGAGCGAGCCCTGCTAGTCCCTTGGACCTTGGTTCTTCTTCATCTGAGGAGGAGGAGGATTCTTCACTTGAATTTTCTTCATCAGTGATCCATTCACCAATGTGTGCCTCCTTCTTCCCTTTCCTCCGATGTTTCTTGGAGTAGCTCTTCTTGCGATGACTTCTCTTGTAGCTTCCTTGAGCTTTTTCTTCATCATTGTCATCTTTGTTCTTGCTCTTGACCTTCTTGTTACTTTTATTTGGGCAATGGGCAGCTATGTGTCCTTTCTCATTGCACTCAAAGCAGATAATGTTAGAGAAAGTGTTTCTTTTTAAGAAGTGGTTAGAGGACTTACCTTTGGCATTTACCCTTCTCATGATTTTGTTTGCTGATCTCATGAGTAATGCCAATTTTCTTACATCTTCATCCTCTTCATAGCTTGTATCTTCTTCTTCTTCTTCATCAGAGGAATCTTGAACTTTCTCCTTGGCCTTGAGTGCAATAGATTTCTTCTTGGTCTCAACTTCATCACCTAAGGTAAGCTCATGAGCTGAGATCTTGCCCAATAGTTCAGTGGGTGTGAGATTCTTCACATCACCACTATTGAATAGATAAGTGATCAGGCTGTGATAGGCTCGAGGTAGAACCCTAATCATCTTCCTGCATACTTCAACATCATCAACTTTAGTTTCTAGACCTTTAAGCTCATTTACAATAGGATTTAATCTATAGAGAACATATCATTAGCATTTTCATGAGGAAGCATTTTGAATTGATCAAATTTTTCTCTAACAACAAAATATCTTTCCTCTTTTACATTAGAGGTACCCTCATGAATTTCTTGAAGAGTAGTCCATATATCATAGGCAGTTGACAGATTACTGACTCTATCAAAAACTTCAATGCTAAGGCAAGAAAAGATAGTATTTCTAGCCTGAGCATCGTATTTCAAATTTCTCATTTCTCCAGGTGTAGGTTCTGATGATGTGGATTGCCCTTCAGGTATGACCCGTGGAGGCAAAGGTCTTTCTGTAACCCTCCACACATCATAACTTACGGCTTTAAGATAACACCTCATTCTAATTTTTCAATAAGCATAATTTGTGCCATCAAAAACAGGAACCCTTCCTACACTTACTGTAGCTGATCCTATTTCCTCGGCCATTTTACCCAGCTGTTAAGCTTTAAATGGGTAACCTTGCTCTGATACCACTTGTAAGGATCAAGTTGGCCTAGAGGGGGGTGAATAGGAAACTTTAAAACTTTTTAATTCTTATGGAAAAACTTTTCTCAATAAAAATAGTAACAGAAACAATTAGTATAAAGATTCAGCACAACTCTGTTTCAGTAAGATTTGTATAGAGAAGGACTTGAATGAGAACTGACAATAAGAGGAACAAACAAAGGTAAACCAATAACAGGAAGACTCAAAGATTTTTCACCGAGGTTCAGAGCTCAAACTCCTACGTCCCCATTAGAGCACTTCTTCAGAAGTATAGCTTAACCAAAAGCACTTCTTCAGATGTATTGCTCCACCAAATAGCCAATCACAATAACTTCTGGTTTTCCCTTAGCTTGACTCTTCCACCACTCCGGTGAGGTGAGCCTCAACCTTTCACAGCAATGGTGGCCTTCCACATTCCCTTTTTGATAGGTCGCACTAACAACTTCTCCAACCGTCTAGGAACAGCTACTTCCAAGAGTAATAGACTATCCACAAGCCCTGTCTCTTGGTTCGGTAGCTAGATGTAAACTAGACTCAACTTGGAGTAAGAACACTAAATGTTCAGAATGAATGTTTTGGTTTCTAAGTTGAAGTTCGAACTCTTTGATAGAACGAAAGCTCAGAGATTTCAAAAGATCAAAGAGTTGTATTTTTTTGAAAGATGTCAACGATGTTCATAATGTCAAGGATGTGTAAGTGCAAAGCTCTCTATTTTTCTTTTGTGAACTCAAGCACTGTATATATATAGAGCCTGAACATAAGTAACCGTTGTACCTGCCATTTGCCCTTTGATGGTTGGCAGGATGGATGAGACAGGTCAACTACTGCCTCTTTTATAAGTATTTTAAGGTGTATGAGTCACATGTTGAAATATACACGCTGTGGATCAAAAAGTCTGTCCGGCGTACATAAGATTTGAGAAGCGTTATTGTACCCAGTGTGACCCATTTGCCCCGGACCGAAAAAAACGGTCTGTCGTATACATGTACTGGTAAAAGAAAGTTTTGCCGGACCGACAAAATTGGTCCGGCGTGCACATGCTTTTATCTATTTGGATACCAGCAAAACATTGTTTGCGCTGGATCGAAAAAGTTGGTCCGGCGTACACATGCCTTGTTCCATTTGAGTACGAGCGAACAACGTTTGCGCCGAACCGAAAAAGTTGGTCTGGCGTATATGGGAAAACAGCTGGTTTTATCTGAGTGAAGCATGTTTGCGCCGGACCAAAAAAGTTGGTCCGACGTACACATAGAATTCGGTCCGCCTTATACGGCATGTTCTCAGTTAAGATTAGAGTTTAAGAATCTCTTAACGACGGACTAAAAATGATGGTCCGGAGTGAAAGGACAACATACGCCGGACTGAATATAAGTCTAAATTCATATCGGTTCGGCGTGAATGGTGTACGCTCGGTTGAAATACAGCAGAGGATATCTCTTAGCGCCGGACTGAAAAAGTCGGTCCGGCGTACAAGGTGTGCGCTCGGTTAGGATTTGAACTTTGATTTCTTGAGCGCCTAACAAGATGTTTGGTCTGAGAGAGAACTCGTTTTGGCTAAGAAAGGGAAGATCTAGATTTTTGAATGAGAGATATGAAATGTCCTATGCTCCATGTAATGTTAGTGATTTTGCATATGAACCAAGATCATTTCTTATGTATAATCCCTCTTAATAATACGATGATTCTTGCTAGATGGCTTGAATCAACTCCAAAACCAAAACTAGAAACAAACACTTTAGCCTTGATCTTCAAATACGGCTGTTGTCGGCTTCTACTTAGTATCCTTCTTGATCATCAACACCGAAACTTACATAATAAGCATAATTGACAAAAATAGGGGGCCTAGATGCTCTCACACATGCACTAGGATCCTCCTTAAATGCAACATATGCACAAGAGACCCTCAATCCACTTCCTAATTGCAACACATGCAATTAGGGCTCACTCTTAGCTCAAGAAGCAAATTAGAGAGTGCAACACATGCACACAACTCCCACAACACCAAATAAACTCAACAACCTCAAATGCTAGCCCTTGGCATCCTTTTATAGCCCCCATATGAAATCTTGCCGTTGGGGGGAAAATCGGGCATTTTTTAGCAAAACCCGGCACTACCGCCCAACTAAGACCGGTAGTGCTGGCCTCCAGACCAATGGCTAGTATACTAGCCGTTGCGTAGGAACCCTCGTACTACCGCCCAACTAGGCACGGTAGTGCCGCTCGAGTGGCAGTATCGGCCCCACGAGCGGTACTGCCGGCCTCAACGCAACTCCAAAGCACCTCTCTGGAATATAACTACTGGCCTCATTGGGGCAGTAGTACCGACCTAGCGGCAGTACCGGCTCCCATAAGCGGTACTACTGGTCCAGCGTTACAACCGACCTCAATGAGCGGTAGTACCGGCCATAGGAAGAAAACCAAGTTTTTCACAAAAAACATTTCTCCAAACTCATCAAAGATTGATTCTTTGAACCATGTGATGATCAACACATGATCAAGCAATTTGCAAAACACATTTGCAAACACTATTCACATTATCCAAAGAATCGTATTAAATCTTAACTTATTTGCAAAACACATTTGCAAATAAACATAGAACCTATGAGATCAATCCTCTAGCCATGTGATGATCAACACATGATCAAGTCAATTTGCAAAACACATTTGCAAACCCTATTCACATGCTCTAGGATCGAAACCCATAACCTCCAGCTCATTTGCAAACAACAAATCAACCACTTAAAAGCAAACCTCGAGCCATGTGATGATCAATTCATGATCATGTCAATTCGCAAAACACATTTGCAAACTCTACTAGTCACAAGCTAAGAATCCAATACATGAACTCTCTATTTGCAATACATGTAAATATCTAGCTCAATGCAAACAACAACCAATAAAATTAAGTTGCATGAGCTCTCCTTTTGAAACACATGCAAAACTTAGCTCCATACAAAAACCAATTAAACCGAATTGCATGAGCTATTTCCCTTTTTGCAACACATGCAAATCCATAGCTCCATGCAAAGAACAATCACAAAATTCAAGTTGCATGAGCTCTATCCTTTTGCAACACATACAAAACTTAGCTCCATGCAAAATCCAAATCAATTAAGATTCAATATGAAGCAAGCATGAACTCCCTTATTTGCAACACATGCAAATACTTAGCTCATGCAAAATCGAACAAAGAGAGTTAGCTAGAGTGAACCAGATTGAGTTCATCAACACATGATGAAGCTCAAGCTAAATGACTCAACCCCTCTTAATAGTACTGTGGAATATATATAACCAGGTATATCCATGATTGACCCAAAGACGTCCGGGGGGATAAGCCCAAGAGGAAGGCCCAGGATGATATCCCCTGCACCAGGCCTTGTTGCCATGCGCTAGGGGGTACATCCCATAGATAGTTGAACATATATTTGGATGTAAAAGATATTGTTGCAATCCGAGTCGTTTATAAGGAAGGTAAAGATGTAAGCTCTATCCTGTAATCGACTAGAATCTAGTAACCGATCGGGATCTCCTAACCGATCAGAACTCTGTAAGACGCACCACCCCCAGTATATAAGGGAGAGGGCGGGCATCAACATAGGCATCAAGCCCTAGAGCATAGAACACCTCATATCGCCCAGAGCACATTGTGCCTTGAGCAACCCCAGATCCGGATACACAACAATATAATCCCAGCGCACAGGACTAGGGCATTATCTCCTCCGCGAGAGCCTGAACCTGTATAATCCCTTGTCTTGTGTGACCATCGAGTTTGAGATCTAGCACCTGCCCCATAATTTCATTGCCGACTACAAAAGTCGACAAGTACGACAACCTAACTAGAGACCCGGTCTCCCATTCAAACACCGAGACCGGTAAAAGACTAGGAACACATCCTTAGCCCTAGCTAGTTATACCTTTGTCTCTAGCGATCCACTTGAAGCTTTTATGATATCCAATCATCTTCTCTACAGGATCGAGTCTCCTTTCTTCTTATTCATGAACACATGATGAATCTTCTCTTTACTTCGGGATCTCCTCTTAAAGCTCATCAACACATGATGACTTCTCGTTCCCGATTCTTTATTGTCATTGGACTCAACCTACTTTCACAACTCATAGAAAAGGTTAGTCCAACAAACTTGATTGCCTCAATCATCAATTGCACTCCATTAACACATAATGGATGCTCCATGATCGATTGAGCACAACCTAAATCAATTTGAATGATTAAATGTGTCTTGAGTACCTTGATACAACTAATGCTTCATTATACTTAGGAACTTTTCGTTTGTCCTTAATCAATCAAAGGAACACCATCAACACATGATAAATCGTTTTTTGATGATTAATAGACAAGCAGATCTCAATTTTAAATTTCCTTTAAATTGATATGAGTATATATATAACTGCACAAGTTTCATATTCTCATTTTGATTGATTCTCAAAGTAATGATACAATATGTTGGAGTGAGAGAAAGGGATCAATACTCTTGAGACCATCAACTATAGAATAAACTCCAATAAATATGTGCATATCAATAAATGAACTTGGAATCAATATGCGCATAATTAATCTTAGATAGCATTTGAGTTTATCCTATATTTGCATGAGTATATTACAGCTACACAAGTTATATATACTTAAGGGGTTGTTTCAAAGTCTTGATCCTTTACATTATTTGGCAAGAAGACATGGATCAATACTATTGAAACATCAAGTAAAAGTACAAACCCCCTAGATGTGTGCATCCATGTAATATATGGAATCGGAAACATAATGCACATATTTAATATATAAGCAATGGAGGGGTTCATCTTTTAACTTGAATCCTAAGTATGCAATAGAATAATAAAGTGAATACGAGTGCATACCTTAGGTTTTCCATTTTCATCCAAATTATGAGACTACTAACAATAGGCTCAATAGACATGTTAGTCTCACAATTATTAAATTTGTCATTAAATAAGGATTAAGCATTAATCTAAAACCAATGGAGCTTGAACTTACACGCCGCCCGAAGCACCTTCTTCCACTCCGATCTCAAGCGCTGGTTGGTCTTCGCTGTCCTGGTTGCTATCTTTGAGTTCCTCGCATTGTCCTCTCTTTGATCCATGAAAAATCCGAGTTGATCCAGTACAGAATCGCCAAATTCCGCATCTTCTTCTCTGTGTCCAGCGAGTTTCTGCCACCGTCGGGTCACCGGAGGGTGAGGTCGAGCCTGAGTCAACGTGTTCGCTAATGTGGCGTCCATGCTAGTGATGTGTGTACAGCCCCAAAAGCTTAGCTGCCCGCGTGTCGCCCAATCAGCCGTCCCGTCACCATAGCCACGTCATTACCTGTAGGACCCAGCTGCCAGCCACTGTGTTGCCTCATCAGCCGCCACCTCAACCCTAGTAACCATGTGTCACTTGCGTGTTCACTGAGTCATCAATGATGTCAGCCCTAGCACTATTCCATGAACCGGTCTATTGTGGACCAGATCCAAACCGTGGACATGGTCTCTAACCTATTTTACTGATTTATTTTATT
Source organism: Otatea glauca (assembly GCA_036346275.1). Taxonomy (NCBI): domain Eukaryota; kingdom Viridiplantae; phylum Streptophyta; class Magnoliopsida; order Poales; family Poaceae; genus Otatea; species Otatea glauca. The sequence continues at coordinate 19,676,367 of CM070713.1, forward strand.
TTTAGGAAGTTGTCGATGATGTCAGCATGACGCAATAAACCGAGTTTTCTTTAGAAAAATAATTCTAGAAAATCTTCTTTTTCTTTTCCTTTTTCTAAATTTAATCTTTCGAAAACCTATTCTCTCTCATACGAGTTCCAATTGAGGCGATTTAAGTTTCTAAATTTTTCTAAAATCAAGCTGTATAATCCAAAACCATTTATTTTCAATTTGAAGTTCTTTTGACTCTATGTTTTTTGTTTATTTGTATTTATTGCTATCTTTTCCGGTAGACCCTAATTTCGAGGGAGTGAACGAAGAATTTGAAGATCAAGACTTAACAGTAGATCAGTAAGGCAAATCGTAACCTTTGATCATGTTAAACCTATATTTGCAAAAGTAATTTGTTTTATACAATTGCATGCTATTTGTGTATCAATGATTAATTGCTGGGAATAACTATATACCTAATTGTGATTATGCCACCTTGATTATTGGAATGCTATGTATCTATTGTTACCCTACGTTAGGTCACAACTAGTTGGATATGATTGTATTACCAACATTGGGTTATTATAGCTATGCTTAGACATGCTTAATATATGGTGCGATTCACATCACATGTTTAATATTGTTAATCTTGACTTAATGAGAAATTGAATTGTAGCGAGTAGCCACTGATGCAAAATTTGTTGTACCATGGTAGGGTGTGCCATTGGTCTTGGTTGAACAAAATAGTTTTCCATCGGGCAAGTAATCGTGTAGTAAAGGGGGTGCTGATAGCACATTTGGGATGTGGATGTCTTGCCTAAGACTACTTAAGGACTTAATCTTGTGCGCCATTGAACAGTGCTTAAGTGTACAACTACATGTCTGGCTTGGGACATACATCGCTAATTAATTTGCAATGTCTAGCTTTAGTACTGCCAGTTGGTGGTGTGGGTTCCTGGATGTACAGGTAGATTCACATGGCGCAAGAGGGGGCCCTAAAGGGTGAAACCTTAGCGAACAGTACCGAATTTAGATAGAGCATTGTATAGACTTTGTCATGATCTCCCTACCGCACACCTAAGTGTGTTAATCCGAAGGCAAAAGGAGATGAACATGTCTTGTGGGTAAAGCAGTATAACCTTTGCAGAGTGTAAAACTATTCAATAACCATGTTTGCGGTCATGGACATGCCTGAGAATTTCACATGAGGTAAGATTGTTTCATAAAATGTTGAAAGGTGGAATTGTTGGGATATGAATGGGTAGTTCACTGTTATCTTTGTTGTCTAAAGTTAACACTGATAAATTTAGTGGTTTGATGATGGTTTTAAATGATGTTGGGTGAAGTCTCACTAATCTGTTCATGTTATCTACCATTGATTTACCAGTTATTTATTATCTATTCATAAATATGCTTTGAATCTATTTATTGTATTTAAATTCAAGTTATTGCTTTCTGCAAAAGAACTATATGACTATTCTTTGTCAAGCCTTGCATGAACATATTTGCATCATTTCCATACGACTTGCTGAGTACTTTTTGTACATACGGCTATACGCCTTTGTTGACCAGTTGCTGAGAAAGGACTAGGAAATACAAAGTTTTATGAAGAGTATTACGAGGACTACGTGAACTAGGAAAGCATTCCCCAGACGATTGCCTGTGGTATGACGAATGGCCCAAGTTATTTTTTTTCGTTGCAAGAGTTTAATTGTTTCTTTAGCCCTTAAGGCATAGTTGTGTAAACTTGACCATAAGGTCCATTGCGCTATTTAATAATAATTTGCTACTTTCTTAGTTAATTCGTTGTATAGAATGGTATTTCATCTATGTTTTTACTGTGTGCACTAACGTGATCCTTAACTAGTACAGTATACACAAAAGGATTTCGGCTTCGTAAATTCGGATCCCTACGTAGTATATCGGTTTACACTATACGTGCTAACAAAGTGGTCAAAGGTATATGATTTTTCAGGTTTTGTATAAATTTGAGTCTTCTGTGCAGGTCATATGGCGCAGCGCTGACACCAATGCTGGACCTTTTCGGAGATGGATGGTTCTTGGTGCGTTCTCGTCATCTCATGCGCACATAGTAGGATCAGTGCCGTGGCGAAGACGTAGGAGACATCTAGATTAGACAACTGACAATTGTGTAGGGTGGGCATTATTTAATCCAACCCTAGGTCGATTGCGGCCAGAGGCCCTGACCCCATTCGGTGGCTATGCCTTCGGCCATTTGTGGCTCCGCGCCTGCGCCTCCGCCCAACCCTAGGTCACGGGCCTCGCGGCGTCTTCGACTCTCCGCCCAACCCAGAGCTCTCCTGCCCTCTGTGGCTTCGCCGGTCCGCCCGCTGGTCCTCCGCATCGATCTCTACCCTCCGACGGTCCGGCCCCTCCTCGGCTCCGCGTTGAACTCTGGCTTCCGACTCCCGACCAAGGTTACAAAAACCGCCGAAATTCGGCGAAATCTCGCCGAAATCTCGGATTTCGGACCCCAACGAGTTTGTATAGACGGCGGATGTAAAAATCCGAAAAAAATTGAAATTGCTACAGTATATTTCGGATTTTTATTTTTTCATGAGATTTCGGCAAAACCGCCGAGATTTGAATTTTAAACCGAATTTGAATTTTTGGCGGATCTGACCGAATTATATCAATAAGTTCTCGTGAAGTGATCTTCAATGATAATGTTTTGAAAAAGTTTATTTTTAGACTTTTTGGCATTTCTTGTAAAACACTCTCTGAATTTTAAAAATTGAGAATGCATTTTCATGCTATGAAAAATTTATGGGAGTATCATAAGATATGTAGGATAATACATAAAATTTATAAAAATATTTTAACATCATTTGTTATGTTTTAAAAATAAAAATCAAATAGGATAAACATCAGTTCACGCCGACCACTTGGAAGTGGTCAGTATACTTTCGTTCACGCCGGACCACTTGTAAGTAGTCCGCGTGAATAACTAGTATCGCTAACTAGTCCGCGTGAATCGACTAGTATCGCTAACTAGTCCGCGAGAAGTAAAAACTTCGGACAAAGAATTCAAGTGGTCCTGTAGAATTATGAGAAATTTAATTCTAACGGTTATAAGACATTTTCGATGAACCTTTTCAAGAAAACATATAGAAGAAACAGGGACGAAATTTGCACATGTAGCAAACTTGACTCCCCCTAAATGTGATATTTTGATAAAACCTTTTCAAAACACAAGTAGGATCAATGTAGGTCATATGAATAAGATTTCCATATACAATAAGATTAGTAGGTCACGGAGTCATAAACTTCTTCATTTAAAGATTCCTATTACAACGCGGAGGTGGAGTTTGCACCAGGGGCGCTTTACTACTCATAGGTATGTGATGCAAACATACATTCATTTAGTTGTCATATGCAAATATGTGAAGACTTGTTGTGTGTATCGATTTTATTACATTCTTAATAATTGTCATGCCAATATACATTAATTGTTTCAATTGTGACTCTCAATCTTCGATTTTCATCAAAATCTTTATCGAAATTTCATACTTCACGACGTATACCCGAATTCCCAATTTTAAAAATTCCTCGAGCTTCAAACTCTGAAAATTTTATGGCAACATTATTCACATGTCAAAATCATGCTATTAAAATTTCAAATATTTATAACATGCTTTGTCCTATTTTTCATTCATTCAAAATTGCGTGCAGCGTTTCATTACGACAGTACCAATGTTTCAATTTTAAAAATTTACATGATTCAAAAAATCTGAAATTTTATGACAACATTAATAATACGTCGAACTCTCCAAAAAAAATTCGCAATTTTTCTCCATCTTTTGGACCAATTTTCGGGCTTGTCAATCTGGCCAAATTTCGCCATTTCTCGCGAGATCTCGCCAATCTCCGAAATTCGGTATTTCGGTAGAAAAAACCGGATTCAAAATTTGGATTTGAATTTCCGGACGAGATTTGTCCGAAATTACCGAATTTCGCCGAAATTTCGTTTTCCGGGCATGAACGGTATTTTATCCGAAACCGAAATCCAAAACACTGCTCCCGACAGCGGTCGATCCATTGTCTCCCCCGAGGCGTCCCGACTCCCGACACCTCAGTCTCTGCTCGCCGCTGTCCATCCCATCCCCAAGCACCATTATGCTGACACTGGCCCCACCGTGGCATTGCAGCAAACTTTTTTGTGAAGGTTTTCTCCTTGTATAATATACTTCTTGGCCACTTTGATGCAATTGGGAATACATCCTCCAACGAAGGTCCACAATCTGAGCAACCTGGCATTGCAGCAAACATTGAGTCTGTCGTTAAGCAGTAGATTGGACAATACTGGGTTGTGAAGCAATCGCTGGCGGCAAGAGATGTAAATGGGAATTCAGTAAGCCTTTGTCACCCCCACCCCGTGAATGCATTTTGATGTGTGATGTGATGGACGCCTGGGTTGCATGTAATTTGGTTAACCGAAAAAACGAATTAACTGAACCGAATTATTTTGGTTAATTCGGTTCGGTTTCTGTCTCTATTTGGTTTCGGTTCGATTTGCAGACCTTAAAAACCAATTTTTTCAAAAACCGAAACGAAAAAACTGTATAAACCGAATACTCAGACCTACAATTGTGTAGCTATCTGCTTTTCCTCTTTTAAGGAGCTGAGGATGCGATTCCTTCCCTTCATGACTGATAATGGCAGAGGAATTATCTTGGAGGGATATTTTTTTTGCCTATTGGAGCTTTGCATAATGAGGGGGAGATATGCTATGTATTTTGGTTTCTGCAACGATGCTGAAGATTCTGTTGCACAGTTTGCACTAGTGGCTCACTTCAAGCACTGTATGTGTCATTCTGAAATCTTCCATTCTACTCTTGACTCAATTATTTTTAGATAATGAAAGATTATATCTCCCGGCCAATTAACAATCTTGTTAATTATGGGAAAAATCAGATTTGGTGGGATGTTTAAACAAAAGGCATCCTTTCAAAACTATAACCATAGTAAAGCACTCGTCTGTCTGATGTGCAAAACAAAAATGGCTGAATACAGATACTTCTTGAACCCTGAATGAAAAAAGCGTTGAAGACTTTTTTTTACTGAATCTCCTGGTATAAGTTCCATTCATGTTCGTGTTTAGGCCAATTTAAGATAAATATCCCGAACTCTCCCATGGAAGCAGAATCCATGGCCATTCTTTTGGTTTGTGACTTCTAGAGACAATAATCTTTCAGGCACAATCGTAGTTTCAGTGAAAGAAATACTTACACATCGGTTTGCCATCATTTTACAGGAAAAAAAAACAAGAAACTATTAAGGCCTCGTTAAGATGGGCCGGGATCACCTACGTGATATACAAATCTTACGGTGAAACCATTTTATTCATGCTGTTGGAGAAAGGATCTCTTACAAGACACCTAAATCTTCACAATATCTAACAATGCTGGAAGTTCAGATAGCTCAGTTGCTGCGCTGGACTGTATCATCAGAAATTTTTTTGCCACGTCAAACAAAAAGCAAACTCACCAGATGACAGTAATAGGGGACTACCTGTATGTAGCACCCATCGCTCTTTTAAATAGTCACCAATTTGTAGGTAGAATTTAATCGCTCTTCTAAATAGTCTCCACTCCTGATAGGTGGAAACCTGAAATGGTATCAACTTTTAGAAAGCATGAGAAGCAACAATAGACAAAACTCAAATGTTAAGGTAAGAGAAGAGGACCTTGGTGGATATGCCTCACTGCAACAACTTTCCAAGCACTCGACCACTAAATCAGGGTTTGGATCAAGAAAGAAAGCCACCTGATATTTTAGAGAACTCGTGTAAAACATGTGTACAATGCCTCATTTTTTTAATTTGACCAGTAAAATTAAGAAAGCAAAATACTGGCTCTAGTGCTACTCATAGATCACTAGTGGTGATTTCTACCATGAAAAAATAGGAGCTATCTTGGCTTCTTAAATAGTGAAAGGTTGTAAACAAAACCCAATTGGTGCTGAAACCCTATAGTAGGAAGTTCTGAGAATCAGTATACTCACAGAATATCGCTCTTTACCAACAGTGACAACACGATGCAGTGTAGATCTACAAGTTACAGAAAAAGCACATAAGAATCAAACTTAATATACAAGGTTTTATGTTTGTTCACATGACTTAGAACAGAAGTGTGTAAGGCATGATTAAACAGAACTCCAGAAGAACCTTATAAATAGAATATCAGTAATTACTCACTTGAAAAAAAAATAAAAAACCAGTTACAACACTGCCAAATTCTAACATATTCACCATGTCAATCGCATTACCTAAAAAGACATTCATGACGTTGACAAGCCAAAACCAACTTATCGTTAGGAAACGCATTTTCTTTTCATATTTAACCATACAGAGTTGAAGAAAAATGATCTCTAGTTGCAAGTACTCATAACTTTTACTATAATAGATGATTGCTTCCGCACAACCACAGAATGGATGAACATGGGTACTAAAGACAATACCTGAAGACACAATTTGTCCACCTTTCTAACAAATCACCAATGTTGACAATAAGTGTCCTACAAGTACATCAGAAATGGTAAAATCATTTTTTGAACAAGAACAGTAGGGGAGGGCCCTACTGAATATATTAATATAAATAGTAATACAAATATACTGTACAAAAAATAAACGTCCAAAGGACAGACGGCAGCTCACAAAGCTGCTCAGTAAGCAAAAAGAATCATATCATCCAGAGAGGAATTATCTAATATGGAAAACATGGATATAACAAGTTAACAGAACAAAAGGTGCATGCAAAGATAAATAGAAGTAAAGCATTTAACGTTTCTAAAGTACAGTCGCCAAGACACCAGGGTACTATATTTGAATTTTTTATTCATTAAAACCATGAAAGAAATATTTACCCATCAATGTGATGAACATCTTCCCAAAGCTGCGGATGCCTATCCTTCTCCCTGCATATCTGCACACTCAAAATAGCATAAGAATCTAGAATACGTGCAAACGCAACAAAGTTAAAAGTACATGCAAACACAATGAGGTTACTATTCTACTTTTCTAAAACAAGAGCACTGTTTCATTGTTGAAAGTGAATATATATTATTTGCATGAGTAATAACCAATTAGCTAAGAGAGAACAGATCTAGAGTTGATGAATTAAAAGTTGTGAAAAAAATGTCATACCTGTAGGCCAGGGATGCCATCTGTTGCTAGGAGGGTCATCATTCCAAAATCTGAATGAGCTGATGTACCATAATTTCCATTATCAGACTCATTTATTTCACCTGCAATGAATTGATCAAATATTATTCTCCATTTTGACAAAACAAAGAGATAAGATATAAGAAAATGAAACAAAGTAGCTCAACAGGCTCCACACATTTAGTGGACAAATTAGTAATGTTCACCCTGCTGCCAAAACACCCAAGCAAAAATCACACAGGAGGTTCTCCATTCTTTAAAGTGCCATATGTTGTGCCCATTCATGTTAAAATTTAGCAGGAATTTGTTGAGTATTCAAGGGAAAAACATGTGTTTCTGCTTTTGTGATATCTCTAGCATATTTATGAGAGCATGGCACATACATAAATAAGAGCAGAAGAGGCCATTCAAGCAACTTCGGCAATAATGAAATAATAAGATAGCAAAAGGCAATATGAAGCATGTACCTAGCAGTCTATTGCATATCATTTAGAAATTAGAATAAAACTTTCATTCTTTCATATGATATAAAAGGTAATACAATAATGTACCTGGGTAGTGCAGTAATCGAAGAAATGCCGACGGGCAGTTAAATGCACCACTGTTCAGAAAGAATTCAGCATCGAGGTCCAAACTCAAAGCAATTAGAGACATTATCCTTTTGCCTATAGCCCTGGAAAGGAAGTATAAGCAACGATGTTGAAATAAACAGTTCTTTGAAAACTGCGTGCAAATGCAGATTGTTGTGCTACAATTGTTGAATGCTGTTTGCTGAGATAATGCAAAACAACTAAAACTTACAATGCTTTTGCACGGTACAGCTTCATTGTGTCTTTCCAGGATGGAAAGCGTTCTGCAGATAATTTAGCCAGACAAAGATAGAAATACTTTTATCTTTCAAAAAATAAAATCCCAAAAAGTACGTCAGATCAAGTGAATGATGACCATCAGATATAATGGAGGATGGCAATTGACAATTTTTATCATTCCTTGAGAGATAACAAAGCAGATATATACCTTCAGAAGGCCATTGATTCACATCGTTCTGCAAGTGTTCATCTCCCATAGGCCCAATGTAGATACTCTCCTTAAGGTCTCCTATGTAGGTAATCACTACTCAGAGTTCTAAATTATAGCATTACAAACACAACAATGTAAAAGGTAAAATATTCAAAATGCCGCTGTTTCAAACTACAGGCGGTGATGATGTGAGGAATGGGTTATTCAACACTTGACTGCTCCCTACGGAACTATCCTTCCCTTACTACATCTGGTTCCAAAAGTCGTACGCAACCTAATTAAACAAAGTAATTGAAGCACGTTGTGATCTAATAACAGTACTTGAAGATCACCTCACACTTCTAGCTATCACCAAGGCTCCAAAAACAAGCAGTGGATTTGAATGAAGTACAGCTGCGGGAAACGAACTGATTGAACTAGAACAACGGTTGTTTCTAATTCAGTTGGTTCAACTTTAAATGTCAGAACTCAGAACCAGTAGGCCGTTCTAAGTAACAAAATAATTTTTTCCAACAGAAAACCCTCCGCTATCATTTTTCCTTGCTGCTAAAGAATATTATAGTCTGCTAACGAATATTTAACATGGTGGGCACAAATTAAGGAGTGGTTCGCCTGATTGGAATCCAGTCTAACCTTGGAATTTGGATGAGGCGTCGAGCTTCTCAGAGTAGGGCGGAGTATAGCCTCTGTGGCTGCTGTTCCTCTTCAGCGCCATCTTCTCCTCCATCGGCAGCTCGAAGAACTTCTTGCTCTCCGCAAACACCCTCTCCAGCAAGGCGCCCTCGATCCCGTGGTTTGTCACGTAGAAGAAGCCGTACTCCACGCACGCCTACCAGATCAAGATCAGACGAGTTATGCTTGCTGTGTCCATCAAATCAAACAAAGACCTCGAAGAAATTCTGAGAAGAGATGGGAAGAAGGAGGAGCAGATTCCTAACCTGCCGGATGGATTTGGCGACGGCGTGGAGGTCGGAGGATGCGAGGTCCACCACGGGGAGGTCCAGACTCCCGGCCATCTCTGCTGCTTTTTGGGTCGATTTTCCCTCAACAACAATTCATATAGGGGGAACTCTGGCCAGCTTCACGTATTGCAACCAGAACACACACAGAGTAACAAAGAGATGGTTGGCGACTAGCAGGGGATTGGAATACTGAAGTACTGAACACCATCTAAGATTGTTTTGTTTTGTTTTTTTGTTTTTTACTAGAAACTAGAAAGACTATGGTCATGTTTAGAAGAACTCAGGAATTGTTTTCTCCCATTCAAGTGGCAATTGAATTAAATTATAGCGTTTCAATCGGGCCTATATAGAGACGCAACATGGGGATATAATAATGATTTTTCTAAGATTTGTAGCACATATACTAGCGTATCGTCAAATTATTTAGCAACTTGCGTGAGTATCCCACAATTTGCGCCGCTAATATTCATTTTAATTTTATTGCGTAAAAAATTAAAATAGGTTGGTTCATCTACATTTGAGCATGCGTAAGTGGCTTTTTATATTTATGCGTTTTGAGTTCTATTAGATTAACGGGAGCTACTAGCTCTCGGACATCTGATCGGAGCGCTAGAGCCTTACATTGCTACTACCCTTAGATCTTTGTTTCGATTGCAACAAGAACAGTTCGATATCTGTTTGCACTAGAATTTGACAAGTTTAGTCAAAATCGGCGAGAAAATCAAACCTGCGGTAACTAACAAGCAATTTGAAAAGACTTAAAGATATTTGACAACGGCAAGATCTTTGAGGGAAAGCTATTTGAAGTAAAGGCCGATACGGATCAGATTTTGTAACGTATTATAATAGGACACGATCGACCGATGGGTATAAAAAAAGGGCCAAAGCGAGCTACAAAAGAAATCCAACACAATCAAACACCAATCTATATTACTTTTTCCTGTCGACTAGGAGTAGTTCTTGTAATTTATTAGTCTTTGTAATTCGATCTTGATCGATAAAGTTGCGCATCGCCGATTGTTGATTTTCTTCAAATTACGCCTCAGGTTTGATTTATTCTGATTTTGTTGCGCATCGCCTTCTTCAGAATCGATCTACCTTTATCCTCTGATTAGCCTTAATCGGCTAGTTAGACTTACACTTTTATTTTGATTTAATCAGCTTCAAGCTGATTGAATCTAAGCCGATTGATCGTCATAATCGGCCTTGAGTAAATTTTATATTTTTACCTTGTCGATTTCAGGTCAAATCGACTAGCACGCTCTGAACCAGGTGTTCGTCTGGTGTGCTGTTGTCAGAAACCCTACTTCAAGTTTTTGACGTCAACACACTCTTGGCAGGCCCAGTGGGACACAATGTCTTCATCAGGGAAGTCGATTTCGCCGTCCGATCTCAATGCAGAAGCTATAATCGTCCCAACAATGGACGATTTGACGCTTGAACAACGTAGAGAAATCGAAGATCGGAAAACTGCTCTAGAAGAGATGATGCTAAACTGTTATCAGAAGACTAGACGTGGCGTCACTCAAAAAATCGCCCTGCCGACGGTCAACGCCTAGGGATGCGGTGTCACGAGCCGTGCCGATATCTACCGCTCAAGTCAATTATCGGCTATGATTAATCAGTCTGTACACTACGCTCTAATAAACCAATCATCAGCTCTTGATACCACTCTTAAGCTGATGATAGCAAATAGTGTTAAAACTATCGCCCAGGAATTGGCCTCGTCCGGTAGTCTGCTTGACCTATTACAAGCTCTGCCAAATTAACCTGTTTTTTCAGTAGTGCAAAACACGTAGAGCACACTAGCCGATCCTAAACCATCGGCTATGACCTCACCCCCTACCATGATGCCTACTCAACCCACCATCATATTGCCTAGAGACCCTCAATCAAGTTGGGTGAACCATTACCAGGCTTACACCGATGCTTCCAAATTAGATGCATCGGCAAACCTGCCACCGTCAGCCCCGTTCTATGCTTTTACACAATCGGTTTCACAGCCGATTGAGTCTGAGAGATACCCACTGCGTCATGAGTCTACCTGCCTAGAAATCCAGGTCCGTACCGGGTAGTGACCTATTCAGAACCTTTTGTTCCAATACCAGAGCCGCAAATTAGATATAATAGGTATGATCAGTACCCCATTTGCTATCGGCTCAGCCTAATTGGCAACCCGAGTTTGCACTCAGGGGGCAGGATGCCAACTATGACCAGCATTATCAAGGGCCTACTATTCCAGTGGCCGATAATGCGAATTGGGCCGATCAAATCTCTGCCATCTTGAGAGGTCAATTTGCCATACAGCCGAAAGGAAAGGTTATCGGCTATAGAAAGCCGTATCCTGATTACATAGATCGCATGCCCTATCCTCACAATTTCAAAGTCCCGGATTTTGCAAAATTCTCTGGTGACGACTCGATTACTATCCTGGAGCATATCAGACGCTTTATCGCGCAATGCGGCGAAGCAGCTCAGTCCGATGGATTGAAAATAAGATTGTTCCCATTGTCATTATCAGGAGCAGCTTTTACTTGGTTCACTTGTCTGCCTCCAAATTCGGTTCATCTATGAAATGATTTGGAAAGCCGATTTCATGAATATTTTTTCTCAGGCAGTTTAGAGCTCAGGATCTCCGATCTAAGCTCTGTTCGCCAGAAATTTGGAGAATCGGTGACTGATTATATTAAAAGATTTAGAGAAATAAGAAATCGATGCTTTAGTGTCACATTACCCGATAACCAACTCGCTGATTTGGCTTTTCAAGGGTTAATTCCATCACTGAGAGAGAAGTTTGGAGGACAGGAGTTCATCGATCTAAGTCATCTGCTTCATCGCGTATCGGCTTAGGAAAGCTGATTCCCAGATAATAAGGCATTTAAAGATAGATTTAAAAATGGTAATAATAAAGAAAAGGACAAAGCCAAAGATAATATGGTCGACTATTATCCGAGCGATTCTTCAGAAGACGATGAAGTAGAAATAAATATAGCCGAATGGATAAAAGGGTCTAAAAAATCCTTAGTCTGTTCATGGCTCAAGCCGACCAGGAATAAGTCGGAAGTTAAATATGCCTTTGACGTCTCCAAGTGTGATCGTATTTTCGATTTGTTGTTACAAGAAAAGATAATACGGTTGCCCGAAGGAAACGTCATACCATCGGCTGACGAGATCAAGAAGCATAGGTATTGCAAGTGGCATCATTCTTTTTCTCACAACACTAATGATTGCAATATTTTCCGTCAACAGATCCAGTCGGCTATCAAGGATTGTCGGTTAAAATTCGCTGATGAGCCGACTATTCAAGTTGATGCTGATCCATTCCCTATTAACATGGTTCAATGCTCGAGCAAAGGAAAAAAGCCGATGCATGATTAGCCAAAAGGGGATCGGCAAGTTGATATTCAGTCAACCTCAGGCGGTGGTCAGACATTGAAGATTACGATCGGTTCGTTACAAATAGAAGCCGATCATGAAGGAAAAAACTCAAGGACCATTAAACCCAAAGGAAATCCTTAGGTGGGTAAATGGTATAAAGCTAAAAAACACCGTCAAGACAGCCAACAAAAAAGCCAGGACCGACGTTTTCTCAGTTAATGGAGAAGTATGAAAGAATGAATAATCGACCATGATATTCTACTCGTCGGTCGGACAATCTATATCACACTGAGAACGTGGAGTGAGCGCATAGAAGATGTCCCTTTTGGCAATTTTGTTGGGAAAGGGGAGTAGCATTGCCATCTCCGTACACATGCCCAATGGAGCATTATCCCCAAGACGATTGGACTAATCGATCGGTTAAAGATAGGCTGTCTGGGCCGATATGAGATCACCATAACAAAATTTATAGGAGACCTATTCGCGAAGATTATCTGAACCAAATCAGGCATCAGACCAGGTAGTAACACAAGAATCTAGTTCAGGTCGGGAAAATTTGGCTGGCCAAATACGTAAGCCAATAGAACCCAAACCTAGGTGGTGCCCACATGGTCTTAGCCGATCACAGCGCAGACGGCTGCAGAGACTAAGGACTCAGGAGATCAGAGAAGCTGATGCAGAAAAACAGAGGGATGAGACTTTTAATAAGCTTCGGCCGATCAAGGTTATCAAGAAGGAATGGAGGAGAAAAGAACAGGTTGAGGAAGATTTTGAGTCAGCAGATGACCTGGACTCTCCTATGATTAAGGACGACACACCTCCGATGGATATCAATATGGTGTTCACATTGCCGGCCGAATTCAAAATCAAAACCGAATCGGCTAAAGAAACTTTTGCTCAGTCGTGTTCAGGTGTCCAAAATGCAATCTTCGAGAAACCGAGAGATGATCATCGGCATCTAAAACCATTATATCTGAAAGGGTATATAATTGGCAAGCCGATATCAAGGATGTTGGTGGATGGTGGAGCTACAGTAAATCTAATGCCGTACACCACCTGCAAGAAATTGGGTAAGTCCGATGAAGACTTGATTAAGACTAATATGGTTTTAAACGACTTCACAGGCGATCCCACAGAGGCCAAAGGCGTCATGGTTACAGAATTAACTGTTGGCAGTAAAACTTTGCCGACCGCATTCTTTATCATTGACGCCAAGGGAAATTACAATGTTCTGCTTGGTCGAGATTGGATTCACGCCAACTGCTGCATTCCGTCGACTATGCATCAAGCGCTTGTTCAATGGAACGGAGGGAAGGTTGAGGTTGTCAGAGCCGACACATCGGATCATATCGCCATGGCCAGTTCTGAAGTGAATTGGCAACATGAAGAAGCTGGATGTATATCGGGAAAACGCTGGATGATTGTGACTTCATTTGCGTGAGTAAGACAGGACTTATGCCGATCAGTGTCAAGCAAGGCATGTTTGATCGGACAAATGAAGTATTACGCCGATGGGGACAAGAAAAACAATGAAGGCGTTACAAGATAAAATGCAGAGCTATCGGCAAATAACAGATAGCTATGAGGCTATATAAGATTTTCAAGAGATTGAAAAGTTGGGTCAAGGTTTCACATCCACTGATCTGCTTGAAGAAGTCGATATAGGTAGTGGTGATAGAAAAAGACCAACTTTTATTAGCGCAAAATTAGATGTAAAATAAAAAGAAAGATTGATCGAAATACTTAGAAATTATAAAGATTATTTTGCTTGGGAGTATCACGAGATGCCTGGTTTAAGCCGACGGCTAGTAGAACATGGGTTACCTATTAAACCAGGATATTCGTCGTTTAAACAGTACCCTAGGCGTTTTAATCCAACCCTGTATAATATTATAAAGGAGGTGATAGAACGACTGTTAGAGGCAAAATTCATTAGGCCTTGCCGATATGCGGAATGGGTTTCCAACATCGTTCCAGTCATGAAGAAAAATGGAAAACTTCGGGTATGTGTCGATTTTAGAGATTTAAATAAAGTCACGCCAAAAGATGAATACCCGATGCCTATAGCCGATATGCTTATCGATGCTGCATCAGGAAATAAAATCATAAGTTTTCTAGATGAAAATGTCGGATATAATCAGATATTCATGGCAGAAGCCGATATACCAAAAATAGCTTTTAGGTGTCCTAATGCGATAGGGTTATTCGAGTGGACAGTTATGACTTTCGGCTTGAAGAATGCTGGGGCAACTTACCAGCGAGCCATGAACCTGATTTTTCATGAATTAATCGGTCATATTGTCGAAATATACATTGATGATGTTGTAGTAAAATCTGCGGATGACTCACAACATTTGGCCGATTTAGAAAAGGTTTTTCAGAACATAAGATCGCATGGCTTGAAGATGAATTCTTTCAAATGTGCATTTGGCATGTCGGCTGGGCAATTTTTGGGCTTTATGGTACATGAAAGAGGTATTGAAGTCAATCAAGCAAGGGTAAAAGCTATAGTCGAAACATCGCCGCCGACATGTAAAAATGAATTACAAAAGCTGATCGGCAAGATTAATTATCTCCGAAGATTTATCTCAAATCTTTCTGGTCAGATCCGTGCTTTTGCCCCACTGTTGAAATTAAAGGATAATCAAGAATTCGTGTGGGGAATTGATCAGCAAAAGGCTTTTGATGACGTCAAAGAATATTTAGCTAATCCTCTGGTTTTGGCCGCACCACGGAAAGGGATTCCTTTCAGGTTATATATATCGGCTGAGGAGGAAACTATTGGAGCTGTTTTAGCACAAGAAGTCGATGGTAAGGAAAGGGTTATCTTTTATTTGAGCCGACGCCTACTTGATGCTGAAGTCAGGTACCCTTTCGTTGAGAAATTGTGTTTATCTTTATATTTCTCATGTACAAAGTTAAGACATTATATTTTAGCATCGGCTTGTAAGGTGGTCTGTAAAACCGATGTTATAAAATATATGTTATCAGCTCCAATTTTACGAGGTCGACTTGGCAAATAGGCTTATGCCTTAATAGAGTTCGACCTAATTTATGAATCGGCTAAAGCAGTTAAAGGACAAGTTCTTGTCGATTTTATAACAGGACATGATACTGCTGCCGACTTGGTGTCTATCGCCCCTTGGCAATTGTTTTTTGACGGATCGGTGTGCAGGGAAGGTGATGGCATCGATATTGTACTCATATCACCTAAAGGACATAATTTTGAATTTGCATTTCGGCTAAATAGTCGATGTTCAAACAATCAGGCAGAGTATGAAGCGTTGCTCAAAGGATTACAATTGTTAGAAAATATCGGAGTAAGTACTGTTGCGGCATACGGAGATTCCATGTTAATCATATAGCAAATAAAAGGTGAATACCAATGCCGTGACGAAATATTACTCAAATATTTAGAACAGTGCTTCGAAATTATCGGCTCGTTTACCTCATTTTCTATCGGTCATATCCCTCGAGAATCGAACGATAGAGCTAACACGCTAGCTCAATAGGCGTCAGGGTACAGAGACTTTGGCCGGTATTAGGAGACTGAACTAGTAGATAAAGCTGTCATGTGTGTACATATTGTTGATTGGAGAATGCAAATAAAAAATTACCTGATCGACCCATCTAAGCCGACAGAACGCAAGATTAGGCAACAAGCTTTAAACTACGTAGTTATGGATGACACGTTGTATTATCGAACGATAGAAGGGTTGCTGTTAAGATGTCTTGGAACCGAAGAAGCACAGGTGGCAATGGGCTAAGTACATGAAGGTATCTGTGGATCTCATCAATCGGCTTATAAGATGAAATGGATGCTTAGACGGATAGGATATTTTTGACCGACAATGCTAGAGAACTGTTTTAAATATTATAAAGGATATCAGACTTGTCAAAAGTTTGGCAATATACAACTAGCACCGGCATCGGCTTTGCACCCGATTATCAAGCCATGGCCGTTCAGAGGTTGGGGGATAGATGTAATCAGCTAAATATTTCCAGTTTCGAGTAAAGGCCACAAGTTTATTTTGGCCGCAACTGATTATTTCTCTAAATGGGTTGAAGCTATACCGCTTAAGAAGGTAACTAGTGTTGAAGCAATCGGGTTTGTAATGAACATATTGTTCATCGGTTTGGGATACCACAAATAATCACGACCGATCAAGGTATGGTATTCATGTCTAATGAGTTTCAGAGTTACGCGAAAAGTCTAGGGATCAAATTGTTGAATTCATCCCCGTATTACGCTCAGGCTAATGGACAAGCCGAGTTGTCTAACAAAACGTTAATCAAGTTGATCAAAAGGAATATCGATGAAAGACCAAGGAATTGGCATTCAACTCTATCGGAGTCACTTTGGACGTATCGGCTGGCTTATCACGGAGCAACGAAGCTTTCACCATATCAGTTAATATATGGACAAGAGGCTGTTTTACCCATGGAGATTAATATTGAGTCTATACGAGTAGCCAGGCAAAATGGCTTGTCGGCTCAGGATTATAACAATTTGATGATTGATAATTTGGATGAATTAGCAGAATTACGTTTGTCTACGTTTGATCGGCTTAAGAAGAATAAAGTCAGTGTTGCAAAAGCCTACAATAAAAAGGTCATGCCTAAGTCTTTCGATCAAGCCGATTTAGTTTGGAAAACGATACTGCCCGTTGGTTCGAAAGATAACCGATTCGTAAAATGGTCACCCACGTGGGAAGGACCGTACAAGGTTAATCGGCTAGTCGGTGGAAATTCGTACATGCTGGAGACGTTAGAAGGGCATGTTTTACCCAAGGCGATTAGCGGGAAATATTTAAAAGGATATTATCCTAGCGTTTGGATTGGGGCTTAGCCGACTAAAGATAGTTCTGAGAAGGCCAAATTAACACGGTGCTATTAATCGGCTAAAAAGATGACAAATTCATAAATGAAGATAAACATAAATCGGTTAAACAGCCGATTATAAAGAGTTACAAAAGTATCAAGACAAGTAGTTCAAGACAGCCAACGAAGTTTTACATCTCATAAAAAACTAATATTGAATGCCCGAGCATGGAAGAGTTGCGCCCAAAGCCAATAGAGCACCGGCAGCCTTTGCAATCACACATTGAACTTCTTCAATGATGCGATCGTCTTCCTTTGCATTCCCTGGCACCGGTACCACCTTGGCCGATTGCTTTTTCACACTTACCACAGCCATGGCGATACCAACCTTCTGTTCTTTAATATCCGATGCAGTTTTTTCCATGGTTTGTTGGCCTTCTTAGATTTGTTTTTCAGTCTTGGCCAATTCTTCCAAAAAGAAATTTCTTTGTATTCTCGAGCTTGGTGAGGGATTCTTTGGTCGTCTTCAGCTGCTGTGCATCGGCATCAAATTTGCGTTTCTTCCCCTTGGCATCAGCAACCAACTCATCCAGGAGTTTCTGATCGGCTACCTGGGCTTCACGGCGATTGATTCTGGCCTGCGGTGTCTCCACTTCAGACCTCCTCTCATCTAAGTGGCCGACGTTGAGGAGGGCTTCCATTGCTTCTGGAGGCAGATCGGCTTCAACCGCTGCCATGGCATCTCGGATCGGCTGGTTGTTCGCCAGGATCTCCGATTGCGGCTTCATAGCCAGATCAAAGAGCTTGTTGAGCTTTTCTTGCATGCCTGGAGCAGAAGTGACGGCAGCCGACGCTTCCTTCGAGACTTCAAGGATTTTTCTGATTTCTGCGTCATAGTCGTCGGTCACCATGATTTCAGGATCATCCAGGTCGGCCAGGGAAAAGCCCAACAAGTTTGTCGGATCAGAGAGCTCTGGCAGATCAGCGATCGGAGCTGTTGGCGTTGGCCGAGGTGGAGGAAGGGGCGCCGATGAAATCCCAGGGAGGTCGGCCAAGATCTTAGCAACTTGAGCTGATTGCGTTGGCTAAAAATGGGAAAATGAAGGGTAAGCCAACGTGTTAAGAAATACGAGTCGCTAACTAAAGGTATGTCACTTACCTCTACAGTAGCCGACGCATGTGACGAACTCTCGCCGCTCTGCTCCTGGGGCTTAGATCCCCTTTTCGCTGGAGCCTTGGTATACTTCGTTTTCTTCTTTTCTGAAATCATAATCGGCTAATGATTAGTTGGACAAAGAGTAAAAGAAATAATAGCCGATTGTATTGTACTTACTTGGTTGTTTTTTCTCAATGTCCGACAATGACGGACTTTGAATCCCTAAGGTACTCGAAGTGTACCCTGTATGGCCAGTCGACTGAAGTGGCCTCTTGCCTTGGCCACTTCCCGATTGGCCAGTAGCAGGCTTCTTACCAGCAGCCTTGATCTGCGGAGCGAAAATAAAAGGCGATTAGAAAATTTATCTGGCAAAACCAATGAATGAAAGGAAATTATTCAGGCCGATACCTCATCAATATCTACAAGACTTGTATTAGTATACCCCGTAGAATTAGTCTCATCACTTGAATCATTTGTTAGTATCTACCGCCTGCTCAGAAGATTTGGGAAAAACTCATTGACAATAGCTGATGCTGTCTTGTCAGAATAGAGCGCTTCTGCAATGGACGACCACCAAGAAGAAAAACGTTCTGACCGACGTGTATTCAGTATAAAATGCGGCAAGTCTTTAATCTGAAGCTCATCGGCTATTTCAAGGACAAGGTTGGCCGCGACTGCATTACGGACTCTGGCTCTTGGTTGAAGCCGATCGAGTAGCGGCAGACTCGGAATGACCTGACCAAAGCCTAATTGCCTAGCATAAACTGACGGACAGTAGAATTCATATGAAGGTTGAAAAGTTCGATTTCTTGTATGAAGGCCGACGTGCAAAATGCTTGGCGAAATAAAAAGCTTAAACAAATCCAAGGTATCTTGTGGCATTAGAGCACTATCGGCATCTAAATGAAGAAAAGAAGGCCCTGGAAAATCGGCTGTGCTTGTATAATTGAAGAAGTCATTTTGTTTGAATTCATTAATGTCAAGCTGTAAGAAGAATGATAAATATTTTTTGGAGCCGATAGGTGTCACCTTTGTCTCATTCCCGGAGCACATCATAAATCTCTCCCCGTAAGATCGGCTGGCTGTAAACTGAGGCACCATACCTTCCGGAGTATCTTCGTGAGGAAACGCTGTGTCCTCATATGGATTCAGCTCGAAAGATCGACTAAATAAGCAGTATAGCCAGATCTGAACAAACCAGAGCAGTCCTCCGACATTGCCGACAGTAAAACTCATGAAACCAGTAAAAAGCCGACATCTTATTATATGCATCATCTGGTAGACTGCTCCTAAAAGCATTTTCCCAAGTGCTAGCCGACGACCCTCTATTAGTTGCTCTGCTATGGTTTGATATACTTGGGTTGGTCCCAAAGAAGCGCCGCAGAACAGAAATCGGTCTAACCAAAAATTCAAAAAAGCAGCATGTTCTTCGTCTGATACTAGCGCATTAACCTTACTATTGTTTCTGATATACTTAGCCCATCCATCACCTTTGGACTTGATGAGCTTGTACCTACACTTGGCACTATAAGCCGATATTTGATCCCCATCGGGTCTTAAGCAGCACAATTGGGTTACATCCAGGAGAGTTGGCCCGACAAGACCGGTACGAAACACAAATGCATTGAAGGTGTCCGACCAGAAATAGCAAGCCGTGGCCACTAAGGGCTCATTGGCCTCTGGATCGGCTAAGGAAAGGGGGGACATTCAGCTATGCCCATCTTTTCCCATTCACCCCTCTTTTGGGCCGCCACACGAATGTACCACGATCTCCATCCCTTAAGCGCCGTCGGCCAAGCTCTGAAGCTCTTACTCCAACCCTCTATGTTATATCCCGCAGCCGATAGAGGTAGGCGAGGAATCTCTTTATTTATAACTGAATCGGCTTCTAGATTTCCTAGTGGGCCTAGATAAAATTGGTCATTGCTGTTTGGGATTGGGATGAATACCTAAGAAGGATCCATTGAGACGATCTTGACAAGCAGCCGATTGAAAGCAATGAGCGCTGAAAGACTTGGAAGACCAGAAGCCGATTGTAGACAATTCGAGAGCTTGTGCGCGTGAGGAATGAATCTGTGGGGGCCGCATATTTGTAGCACGGTAAAAATTTGAAGCGACGGGAAACGAATCTCAAAAGACGCGAGCAGTTAAAACGCACTACCTACATGACAGAAAATTACGGCGCAATTAAAGCAGCAGTTACTGGGTGAAGATTAACAACTAGCCGATGGAAGGAAGTCGATAGTTGTAATTTTTGAAAGATGACAAGTCATCTCTAAAAAATGGGGCATATATTTGCACTAGAATTTGACAAGTTTAGTCAAAATCGGCAAGAAAGTCAAACCTGCGGTAACTAACAGGCAATTTGGAAAGACTTAAAGATATTTGTCAATGGCAAGATCTTTGAGGGAAAGCTATCTGAAATAAAGGCCGATACGGATCAGATTTTGTAACGTGTTGTAATAGGGCACGATCGGCCGATGGGTATAAAAGAAGGGCCAAAGTGAGCTGCAAAAGAAATCCAACACAATCAAACACCAATCTACATTACTTTTTCCTGTAGACTAGGAGTAGTTCTTGTAATTTAGTCTTTGTAATTCGATCTTGATCAATAAAGTTGTGCATCGCCGATTGTTGATCTTCTTCAAATTACGCCTCAGGTTTGATTTATTCTGATTTTGTTGCGCATCGCCTTTTCAGAATCGATCTACCTTTATCCTCTGATTAGCCTTAATCGGCTAGTTAGACTTACCCTTTTATTTCGATTTAATCAGCTTCAAGCTGATTGAATCTAAGCCGATTGATCGCCACGATCGGCTTTGAGTAAATTTCATATTTTTACCTTGTCGATTCCAAGTCAAATCGACTGGCACGCTCTGAACCAGGTGTTCATCTGGTGTGCTGTTGTCAGAAACCTTATTTCAAGTTTTTGACGTCAACAATATCCTTCCCGCAATCCAAAGGCAACGTGGAATGCACAACAAACCCATTTCACTGGAGTCCAGTACATTCTCTTGTGAGCGTTTAGCTCTTCCAAAAAAAATTTCATAGTATTCATCTAATTCTAGAAATTAAGTACTCAACACCGAATCATCACCTTGCACAAGAGCGTGACCTCTGATCGAGAGACCTCTCCAATTAATTTTTTGCAACAAAAAAATGTGAAGCGCAACAAGAATTTCTAGGCTTACAACAAATTGTCCATTTGATTGCAAGCAAACCAATCGCAATAATCAACGCAACAAAACGATAACCCTATTGCAACAAGACAAGAACATGATGCAACAAATCGGTGGCTCCACTGCAACAAAATAACTCTTGCTACAAGATTTGAGGAAAAAAATACTACAACAAATAAAATCACTTTATGCAACAATAAGCAAAGCATTTGCAACATATTTAAACAACTTATGCAACAAAAGCATACCCAAAGGAGAAAGGAGATGTGCGACAATGACAAGTGCTGAGCTAGTTGTAGGAGGAGACCATCCGGCTGCCCTATCGTTGGAAATACCCAAATATGACAGGTTCAAGACCAACATGGTGCCTCACCTCTGGCCCACTCGACGGGACCTCGATATCGGCGAAGACACTTACAATCTTAAGCTTCATGCTACTCTGTTCATTGTTCTTCACCTCAGATCCTTCAGTCATCGTCAAACATCCTATAAGCGACACCCTGTTCGGTCCCGAATTTGTAAATCCGGACCCTCTGTGTATACCGCACTAGTCCAGGATTACGCTAGTGCACAAAGGCTCAACATAGATGCTATCATAGTCATACACAACAGAATATAGCATAACTTCAATAATTAATAATAACTGTTGTCTTACATGATTATTGCCACACAGGGCTTATAAAAGAAATAGCAAATAAACAAAGGATGAAAATAAATAAGCGTAGCGACTCCCGATTCACATGCAGCAACCGACGAGGCTCGGACCTAAGCATTCGCACCCATATAATCCTCCTCCACGAAAGGCGTGATTCTTCCTCTTAAAGTTATTGTTGTTGGGGTGAGTACATAAAGTACTCAACAAGTTGTGCACAGCAATGCAAGTCTAATATTCTATATGCTTGGCTTAATCCAAAGGAATGGCTAATATGGCTATTTTGCAGTAAAGTGGCATTTAACAAGAATACAGTAAATAGATTGAAAACAGTAAAACAAATAATAGTAATTAATAGATTCCGCATTTCTAAAGTAAACCAAGTCTCCAATCCTAAATCAATTTCCATTCTCCATGGCACCCTGCCATCCCAATAAATTTTTGTTTAACAAAAGTCTAACCCTTAACTGTAATTCCCGAGCATTGCCCAATACCGTGAGCACAGCTATTCAAATAGATTGTACACTCTGTAGAGGTTATGCACTTTACCCACACGATACAACCAAACACCACCAAGGCGAATGATCATAACAAAGCCTTTACAATGCTACACCTAGACCCAAGATCGCCGCTAAGGTTTCAACATCAAGGGTTAAACCACCACAACAGGCCCCCTCTTGCGCCATGTGAGTTTAACCGTAAACCCGAGACTCACTATTCACCACGACAGTACCGAAATCTAGGCTTCACAAATTATTCAGCTAGGCTGTCCCATTTCGGACATGTGGTTGCAAGAAAGACTCAGGTCAAAGGCTTGCAAGGTTAAGTCCTTAAAGTGATTAAGGCAAGACTTCCACATACCCCTGCCAATCCTGGCCCACCTTGGCACACTACCCCTGCCACTTGCCCTAATCTAAATCATTACCACCCCCGCTTGATTACCAAGCACCACGTACACCGACATTTCAATCTAGTTGTGCGACCTCCTCCATTTACGACAACTTGATATCACTGTGTGACAACACATGACACACCAATTCTTAAACATTGTTCCATATTCCATTAGTCAAGATTAAGTATCAACATTCGGACACATGTGATGACGTGGCATGGCTAAGCAATCTATGACGGTCTAACTAGCCCATGTTGATTATCAATATTAACCAACTATTAATTAACCATCTTAGGGTGACAATTAGATCATGGCATATAATTGACAAGGTATGATTTAATTCAAATATGCATATTATCTAATTCCCAGATTAATTGAAATCATTTATACACATAAAGTATCATGCATAAAGTTTAAGAGACAAAATAGCAATTTTGTGAAATCAGGTGCAACATGGTCAAAGCACAACTTGCCTTGGAGTAGGTGCTGGTCTTGCTCTGAGCTTGGGTCTTGAAGCGACGAATCTTCCTCCGGATCACCGAGCAGTTCAACATCTACGCGAAACGATGCCAAAATATCAAATAAACAACAAACCAGAGAGCAAACAAACTCCAAAAATAAAATAAAATTTACCAATAAATAGATCTTGATTTTACAAAATTTTAGAAACTTGAAACACTCAAATCCGAGTAAAAATGCAAAAGATATAGCCTTTTGAAGATTGAATAAATACTGAAAATACAGAAAATAGAATTTCCGATTTTCCTGAATTATTTTTCTACTGGAAAAGATCTTTATTGCATCCTACTGACGTCAGCCCTGACCCGAGCCAATCAGGCGCTGACACGTCACCTCGGCGCACAGACCCGGTCGACGGAACCGCCTCTGGTCCACCATGGACGCGGCCCACGGCGCCTCGCGTCACGCGCCCGACACGCGGCGCGCCCAGGTTGGCTGCGATGCCACCCGTGCCGATGCTCGACATGCGGCGCGTATCCGCGAGGGGATCCGACGGCTACCGATCTACACCTACGCGGCTCAATCCTAACCGATCAGACCGATCCAACGGCCAACGCTTACCCGAGACGTGGCACGATCACAGTGGTCCGACGAAGATCCAGCGGTTGATGAAGCTTCCCGACGAAGATGGTGGCACGGCGACGGACTTGCACCGGAGTGGAGGAAGACGATCACCCGAACGGCGTTTTGGCGCGACTCCGGCGAGATGAAGTGGCGGCCTCGACGCATCTTGGAATGGCGACTCCGGATTTGGAACCGATTCAGCGAGAGGCGGCTTGACGACGACGAAACATGGGAAAAACGATCGGCGGGGCGATCTGGATCTCCGGCGAGCACTAACGCACGAGCGGTGGCAGCGTAGGCGAAAACTTATCGACGAAACGATGCGGAGAGAGCTGGCGAACCTCGGAGTGCGGGCTACGGCTTTTATAGCCTCGGCAGGTGCGCTAAAAGGCAACCCTAGCTCTCCGCAATGAGACAAAGGCGCGTGGCGAGTTTGGAAACCCAATCGAGATTTAAGACGCCACCGTCCGATTCGCGATCAACGGCCACGATTAGATCTCGGACGATCCGATCCAATCCGCACTTTCCAAAATCAACGGATGCGATCAGCTCTTTTCAAAACAACGCCGCACAATCTCAACCGCACGATCTTGATCCAACGGCCGACCGCGCTAGGGTTTCGCGAAGGAAACGACCGTCCGATCTGGATCCAACGGTTGCCACGCGGGACGGCGGCGGAGCAGGCTGGCGGGCCACACAACATCACACGACGCACGCGGTCTTGGGCTCGACCCAAGATCGTTCACGAATTTTCTAATGCTTTACGATTTAAAATAATTACAGAAATTAGTTTAACTGCTTTAAGCAATTAAAATATCGTGAAAATCCTATAATTCTCATAAATACTTTGAGACATTATGAACTCAAATAAAATATTTTTGGCAAAACTTTATTTTGACTTTGGCTTTAAATAAATACTTTTCACAAATAAGCCAATATAAATTATTTTTTGGAAATTCTAAATAAATCCAGAAAAATCCAAATAAATCCAAAAAATTAGAAAAGACACAAATATCCATAATATAATTTTATTTGCAAATTTTGGGGTGTTACACACCCTCTCCTTGTCGAGCCGGAATTGCCACAATGCTGGCAGTGTAGCAACTACATGCAAGGCTAGAGAGACGTGGGATGATGGTGATTACTGCTCCTGCTGATGCTAGGCATAGCAGACATAGATTTGATTTGTGGCCGTGTAGGATCTGACATGTCCTATGTGGAGAAGAGAGTAAAGTAGGACTATTAGGAGTCTTTAGGACTTGGAAGTCGGTAATAAGAGGCTGGGTTAAAGGCGTCTGATTAAATTCGGTCGCCCGGACATTTGCATCTAAGCAAAATCGTAGATTAATTCCACCATGCACAGAAGAATACATTGTGATATCGGCGAAGGATAATTTTTGTGGGACCACCTCATGAACGTATGGATTGCTTCCTCTTCTGTAGATTAATAAGAGAATTTCTACATAAGTATAGTGCCCGTGCTAACGCTACAACGGCAGTACACCCGCTTATCAATTAAATGAGAAGATAAGTATGAACATAACACTTAATAATAAATAATCACAGTGCCCGTATGCGAGTATAAAAATGAAGATATAACACTCAATAATATTTTTCGCTAAACGTTTCCCGTATGCTCTTAAGACTTGTTCTTATGTCTTGAGGGATGTTTTCTGCGCACTCATTCTATTTGTATTTTAGTATTTCAATTAAGAAACACTTCATGAGGATAGGTGAACCCTGTAAGTACATTGTAGAGCATCATCAGTATAGATCTACTTTACAACCTTATAAAAAGTGATTAATAAAATAGTATAGTGTCCGTGCTAACGCTACAACGGCAGTACACCCGCTTATCAATTAAATGAGAAGATAAGTATGAATACAACACTTAATAATAAAAGAGAAATTTAGAATTTTAAATGAATTTAGAAAGAAAAATGGAACTAAATGGAGGTCGAATGGACAAAAACAGGCTCCCAAAAGATTTTAAATCACGAAAGAAAGAAAAAAGAATTTTCTGATTTTGGATTATTTTTTGCAGCTTCCACAGAGAGCCTGCGTGGCAGCCATAAGGGAGGAAGGCCGGGTGGCCGGCCGATCGTAGCGGGTTGGCAATGCGGCGAGATCGCTGCACCGGCGCTGTGGGGAGGAGGCACGGTTGCGGTGAATTTCACGAAAGATGACGGTGGTGGCTTAGGTTACCTCCAAAATCCAATGATCTTTACAAGGGGAGCACTTGGGGATTTACGCAATGCGATGGGTGGAGGAGAGCTCGCCGGCTTTTATAGCCCTGAAACAAGCATATACATGGAAACCATAATTTGGGGTCAAATCAGATTGGGAGGAAATTTTGGCAATAGAGCACGAAATTTGGGGAATTAACACCATAGATGGAAAGAGGAGATTTCGTGCGGGATTGATGAAGTTTTGGAGCTTCTTTCTTGCTTTAATGGAGGGAGGGAAGAGAAGAAGCTTCTCTGGTCTGGGCTGCAGCTAGAAGAACCTACAGGTGAATTGCCTTCATTTTTTTTAAATATAGAAGGATTTTTTGAAAAGATAGCACATTAAGTTAAAAAATTCTAGAAAAATTCTCAAAAAACTTTCGATTATTTTGTACTTAATAAAATTATTTTCAAAAAAATTTGAATTATAAATTTGCCGAGGCATGGCGGCCGTGAGGTCGCCGACCAGCAACCTCGCTTCGTTAGCAAAGCCACCGATGGCGACTGTGGAGCCATTGCAAACCTGCGTTCTCCCGGCCGCGCTGCCCCGGTCGCCGCGTGCAATCTCCTGACTGCGCTGCCCCATCTCCTGGTTTCCTTTTTATAGCACGTAATGTATGGTCCTTTCCTTTTCCGGGACGTTTGTTTCCTTTTCCTTGTTGATGCTGGAGGTGGGGGGAGGTCTGTTGTGGGCCACAGGAATGATTCCGAGAAAATATGGAAAAATAAACTGCGCTTGTCGACCGCTAGATCCGCAAGGAAAAAAAAGATAAAAATTAAACAACGCTCATCGGACGCTGGTTCCGGTAGAAAAAATTGAAAAAAATTAAGCAGCTCTCACAGACCGCTGGTTCCGTGGATAAAAAATGAAAACAAAAATTCAGCGCTCTCCGTGCGCTGAAATTAGGCTCTATGGGGCTAGATCTGTAAAAAAGTCTCGAGAAGGGTCATATTCGGAAAAAAATATGATCACGATGCCAGGACAATAAAAAATTCAAGTCTTGTTTCCTTGCATGTGGATCCTCCCTGTTTATTTCCTTGTTTGATTCGCTCTCCTTCCAAATATGTAGTACGTACAATTTTGGTCAGTAAAAAATTCAAGTCTGGTTTCCTTGCATGCGGATCATCCCTGTTTATTTCCTTCTTTGATTCGCTCTCCTTCCAAATATGTAGGTGGGGGAGGTCTATTGTGGGCCACAAGGATGATTAGACACACTAAATAATGGCCATCGGATGTGGGTGAGTAAAGCTGAGGAAAGATCTGAGAGGTTAATTTTGATGGAGGCAAGTTTCTGGGGACGTTTCGCTGGGTGCATGAATGTTGGACCATCTCTAGTGGGATGCACTATTTGGGGTGGACATAGAAAAGAATGTTTAGGTGCATTATAAAGGGGTATAGATTTATTTTTTATGTTACTTAAATATTTGAAAAATTTTAATACTCTAGACGAAAAAGGTATTTACATATATAGGAAGCTTTTTCCATACTCCTGGTAGTATATACTCCCACCTTTCAATATACTACTTAAATGGACATGTAATACCTCTTTATCACTTTTAGTATACTTAAATATTAATTCCAAAAATACTCCAATGGGACATAGTCGAAAAAATTAATTAGAGCTCTTTATTTTTGGTATATTATACCCTTTTCCATATATAAAATGAGTATACACACAAATTTGCTATAAAGAGTGGACTTTGATTGATTTTTTATGGAACTCACTCTGGAGTGTCTTAAACTCAGTTTTAGAGGATGCTCAAAAACATAAAAGAGGTATAACAACATCATTTAAGCGGTATATTGAAAGTCGGAGTGTACACATGGAAGTATGGAACCATTTCCATATATATAGACATCGAAATGGGACACCATGGTGTCAGGCACCATGATTCAAAATGCACCAATTTAAGTTAAATTTGGGTATAGTTTTCAAAAATTTCAGTTTCAAGGTACATACTTGTATATAGCAATTCAAATGAAACACATACCTTTGACAAAAATATACTCGAATGCAAAGATTTTTGAACAAATTAAGATCATATGCATTGCTGATTTATCTATACCCCTTTATAATGCACCTAAGCATTCTTTTCTACGTCCACCCCAAATAATGCACCTCACTAGAGATGGCTCAACCTTCATGCACCCAGCGAAACGTCTCCAGAAATTTGCCTCCATCAAAATTAACCTCTCAGATCTTTCCTCAGCTTTACTCATCCATATCCGATGGCCATTGTTTAATGTGTCTAACTCATCCCTGTGACCCACAACAGATCTCCCCCCACCTCCAGCATCATCTAGAAAAGGAAACAAATATTCTAGAATTAAGGAAAAGGAAACAAACGTTCTAAAAAAGAAAAAGATCATATATTACGTGCTGAGAAAAGAAAACCAAAAGACAGAGCACTATACTAGTATATATAATCATCACATACCTACTACAATCAAACTACCATAAAAAAGGCAACTCTAGCTTAAATTTAAGTTCAAACATATTTGAGCTAGTTAGTTAACTAGTTAAACTCGATTTCCAAAAAATTGCAAACTTTTTTGCACGTGATACATAGGGTAAATATCTGTTTTAGATATAAGTCATCATACTCAACAATGTATGTATGTAATCTATGTTACGGCCAGCACAGATTAGAGATTTGGGGGAAATTTAAGTGTTATCTTCGTTCACGAGAAAACACACCCCTTTTATTAGCAAATTTTCAAAGTAAGTCATTGTAATTAAAAAAATAGAAATTACATCCAACAATCCATACGTGACAACCACATCAACAGAATTTTTGGCCACTTCAAATAAAAGCAAACTAACTGGCCGGAATGGCCATATCTCGAGCACTATGTGTATGTAGCACTTAATCACTCAATTAAATTGTCTCAATTTGTATGCGGCTCTTAATCTCTCTTCTAAATAGTCGCCGCTAATAGGTGGAAACTGAAAAGCATCAAATTTCAAAAGCATGAGATGCAACAATAGAGCAAACTAGTCCAAAGATTTAGATAAGAGAAGAGGACCTTGATGGATATGCCTCACTGCAACAACTTTCCAAGCATTTGACCACTAAATCTGGGTCTGGATGAACGAAGAAAGCCACCTGATGCATTCAAAAACTTGTGTAAAATATATGTACAATTTCTCATTTTTACATTTACACTAACATTAAGCATGCGATTTATTGGCTAAGGTGCTCCTCCAAGATCATTGGTTGTGGTTTCTCGCTTGAAAAGGAGGACTATACTGGATTCTTAAAGAGTGAAAGGTTGTAAACATAACTCAATTGGTATTGATAGCCCCTAAAATGGGAAATTCTGAATTCAGCAGTTAGTATACTCACAGAATATCGCTCTTTACCGACAGTGACAACACGATGTAGTGTAGATCTACAAGTTACAAAAAAAAAACATTGTAAAAAACAAAATTCTGATATAAATGCAAGCTTTTGTTTCCATAGACATGACTTATAACAGAAGTGTATAAGATGTCGCATAAAAAACCTCAAAAGAATCTTAGTAGAATCTCAATAACTATACCAATATATTCTAACATGCATATTCATCATGTTACCTAATAAAACCTTATTCATGATGCTGACAAACCATGTTAGAGATAACTCAAATATCTCAACTTATCACATCTTTTGGTTTTATCCAAATAGATTGTTAGTCCAAGTCTTCAACAACTAAAACTCTTTTGGCTACATAAGCTGTACCCCTGTACATGTAACCTTGAACATTATAGTGGATTGTTTTCCATAGATTTTTTCTGTAAGGGTTTTTCCACGTTAAATCATTATCTATGTTATTTTGTCATGCTGATCCTAAAAAGTGGTATAAGAGCGCTAGGTTTTGATCAAGCTGCTGACCCGGAAGGAGACTCTTGGGACGAAACCTGCACGGCTACATCGCACGATGGTATTTTCAATCTACTGCATGCCAGCCGTCCTTGCGCTCTCCATCCTTCGGTTTTTTATGGCCGACGCCACCACCCATCGCCATCCACCCATCCGCCGCCCCAGTTCCCAGTGGCCACCTCCACTTCGATTGACCGACGCCGGCACTCACCTATGCCAGCCCGCACCTCAGCCAGCTTGCCTCAGCACCGCTCCGGACCACCACGGTGCCTTCACGCCTTGGCCGACCGATTGCCTGGGCTTCCCTCCCCATCGGCCCATGCCTTGACAGTTGGCTCTGCCCCCGCGACTTTCGGCTTCCGTGCGTGCTGACAAACCACACTGTTTGGCTTCCGTGGCCGCCCATGCCACCCACCACCGGCGGCTTCCGCCACCTCGCCTCTTGGCCCTATGCGCCCTCGCCGCCTCCGCTGCTTGCCACCGACCGCCCCACTTCGACCATCCTCGGCGCTAAGCGCCTTGCTTTGCACCACTGCGCTCAGGCGCCACCTATCGCGACCATGTCGGGCTCCAAAGGCAAGATCGCCACCACTCCCAGCCTCGGTGAAAGTTCAAGCTCCATTAAGTTGGTTTTGGTGTTAATGACAAATCTAGTATTGAGACTAACTCTTTTGATAATCATAATATTGATTAGTCTCAATGGTTAATTAATGACAAATCTTTTATGAGACTAACTCTTTTGTTGAGCTTAACTCTTATTAGTCTCTTTTGAATGAAAAAGATGGAAATATAAAAGGTATGGATTCGAGTTCATATTATCATATTTTGTTGTTTGATGTCAAATATGTTATGATTTTATTGATAAATCTAAATGTGAGACTAACATGTTTATTGAGTATATTTTTGAATAGTCTCGTGAAAAAGAAAAATGGGAATCCAAAAGATATGTATCCAATGCAACTTTATTATTTCTAGATATATTTCTTGGATTCAAGATAAAGGGTGAACTCCACCATTATTTTAACCTTAAGATGTGCATTTTGTTTCCAACTCTATATATACATGAATGCACACATTTAGGGGGAGTTCGTGCTTTACCTTGATGTTTCAATAGTATTGATCTAATTCATCTTTCTATATCAAGGATCATTACTTTGAAACAATCCCTTGAGTATATTTAACTTGTGTAGTTGTAGTATACTCATGTCAATATAGGATAAACTCAAAAGCAATCAAAAATTGAATATGTGCATAATGATTCAAATTCAATTATTTGTATGCACACATCTAACGGAGTTTATTATGTAATTAATGGTCTTAAGAGTATTGATTCCTTTCCACCACTCCATATAAATTGGATCATTTTTTCTTTTGAAAATGGCATATAAATTGGATCATTACTTTTAGATTCCATCGAATTGAGTATATGAAACTTGTGTAGTTAATATATACTCATGGCAATTTAAATACAATTTAAATTGTGTTCGGTTACCATTCAATCAACAAAGAACTAGTCATTATTGATGGTTCACTTTGTTGATTCTAGGGCAATCGAAAGTTCTTGAGTATATGAAGCAATAGTTGCATTAGTATACTCAAGACACAATTAATCTTTCAATCAATTTGTCTTTGGGTTGCGGTCAACCATCAAAGGATAAGATCAAAGGATCTTGGGAGCATCCATTGTGTGTTAATGGAGTGCATTGATGATTGAGTCAACCATGTGTTTTGGACTAACACTTTCAATGAGTTTGAAATAGGTTAAGTGCAAGGTTGAGATGGATGAATGGGACAAGGACATCATCATGTGTTGATGAGCATCAAGAGAGGATCTCGAAGCTAAGACAAGGGGAGTTCATCATGTGTTGATGAACAAGATGAAAATCCCAACTTTGAGAGAAGATGATGGAAATAAAAAAAGCTCCAAGTGGATGTGCTAGAGGCAAAAGTATAACTAGTTAGGGCTAAGGATGTGTTCCTAGTCTTTTACAGGTCTCGGTGTTTGGATGGGAGACCAGGTTACTAGTTAGGTGCCGTACTATTAAGAGCGGTTAAGTATTTTAGCTTGAGCTTCATCATGTGTTGATGAACTCAATCCGGTTCAGTCTAGCCCACTCTCTTGGTTGGTTATTGCATGAGCTAAGTATTTGCATGTGCTGCAAATAAGGGAGCTCATGCTTGCTTCTTATTGAATCTTGATTTGGTTTTTGCATAGAGCTATGGATTTGCATGTGTTGCAAAAAGAGAGATAGCTTATGCAAGTTGGTTTAAGTGGTTATTTGTATGGAGCTAGATATTTGCATGTGTTGCAAATAGAGAGCTCATGCATCGGAGTCTTAGCTTGTGACTTGTGACTTGATCATGTGTTGATCGTCACAAAGGCTAAAATAGGTTTATGCTTTGTATTTGAAAAATGAGTTTTTCCAAAATATGGTTTAATTGAATCTTATCTTGGAGCATGTGAATAGAGTTTGCAAATGTGTTTGCAAATTGGTTTGATCATTTGTTGATCATCACATGGCTCAAAGATATGATCTTGATTGTTCTTGTTTACAATATTTATATTTGCAAATGTGTTTTACAAAATATTGGTGTTCATGCATTTGATATTGGAGCATGTGATTAGAATTTACAAATGTGTTTTGCAAAATTATTTTGATCATGAGTTGATCATCACATGGCTCAATATTTGATCCTATTGACTCTCTAGCTTGTAGTCACACTCTTGATCAAGTCTATATGAGGGATTTCGAGAAATCAGATTTTAGACTTGAATGACTACATTAGAGTCTTTATTTTTGTGATATTTAAAAAAATATATGGTTGCTTAAATCTTTAAAAGGGGTGGATATTGTATCCCTCATGATAAGCTTCGCATATAGTCAAAGATCACCTAAATCGGAGTTCGGAGTAAAAAGTTATGAGTGTTTTAGTGTCTGAATTTGTGGTAGCACCGCTCCTAGTAGGGCGGGCGGTGCTACCGGCCCAAAGGGCGGTGTAAAAAGTCCAGAATGCATGTTTTTAGCCTGAGAAAAAGAAAAAAAAGGTCCGGTGCTACCGCTTGAAGCCCGGTAGCACCGGATTTTCTGAGTAACAGCTAGTTTTTCAAGCCGTTGGCCTAGAGGCCATGCTACCGGCCCTCATAGGGCGGTAGCACCGGGTTTGCTGCACTTTTTGCCCATTTTCCCCCCCAACGACTAGTTTTCTTGGAGAAGGCTATAAAAGGAGTTTTGAGGCTGGCATTAAGTTGTTGCTGACCTTGGAGAAGATTTGTGGGAGTTGTGTGCATGTGTTGCTCTCTTCCATTTGGTTTTTGAGCTAAGAGTGAGTCCTATTTGCATGTGTTGCATTTAGGAGAGGATTGAGAGCTTCTTGTGCATGTGTTGTACTTGAGGGAAGCCTTGTGCATGTGTTGCACTCGGTGATCACCCTTGTGCATGTGTTGCACTTGGTGAGGATCAAGCTAGAGGGCTTGTTACTCTTGGTGTTTACCGACACCTAGACGACGTGTGGAGACGACGTGTGCGGTGACCTTCTCAAGGAGATTGTGAGAAGGCCCGGCAAAATTGAGAAGGTCAGAGCTCGCCTATCCAGAGGGGGAAAGAGCTACCACTAGTGGAATCGAGGCGGGTGCTCAATTCGTGGAGTCAGTCCAAAGTGGTTTGGGCTTGCCTCAACATGGATTAGGGGAGACCGGCAAGTCTCTGAACATCACGGTAAAAAGTACTATGTCTCCTTGTGTATGCTTGCAATTCCTTATTTATATTGTTGCAATTTACATTCCGAGAATTAAATTGCTTACTTGTCTTTAGGATTGTAATTTATTGTTAGAGACATAATTAGTTAGTGCACTTAGTGAACCTAGTTGATTTAGGCTTTAATTTGTCAAAACCTTAGTTTATCGCTTTCGCATTGATTATTGTTTAGGTTTTGATATAGAGATCAATAGAGCGTGTATTTAGTGAGAAGAATTTTTAATGCCGTCTATTCACCCCTTTAATCGGCATCGTCGATCTAACACTTGGCTCTTTCTACGCGTTGGCCTACACCATAGTTGGCCAACTCCCGCCTGCCTCGCCGGCCAGCGTCGCCCATCACCTAAGGCCACCAGCGTCGGAGAACCCGGAGTCCCCACCTTCCGATCCATCCATGCGTACAGCGGTGACATAGCCAAATTGATTCTGGACCCCAAGTAGATCTCACAGCCAAATTGAAATTCGGTTTTGGGTCCCGTTGGTTCTAGCTAGGGTGAAAACGGATCAGATAGTTTCCGACCAATCTAGATAAATTTCGGATACGGATTCTATCGGATCAGATATTTGTCAGATAGTGTCGGATCAGATACGGATACTGATATTTTTTGTCGGATACGGATTCGGTAGTTCACTATCTGTCGGATACGGATACGAATCCAGATAATCCAGATATTTATGGGCCGAATATCCAGATATGCAGATGGGCTAGACCAAGGCTACTCTTTTGACCTACAAAGGTTTTTGAATTTCAAAATCATTTTCTAATTAAATTAATCCACAAATGAAATTTAGATTATTAAAATTAGCAAACTAACTCCAAAAATGTGAAATTTTTTAGGGAAGTTCCTAACACAATCTAACATTTTAAAAAATATTTTCAAGATTTTATCAGCTTTTAAATTCTATTTAAAATTCAAACACGACTGTCTTTAATAGAAAAATATTTTAAATAAATTGATAAAAATGCATAAAAACTCATAAATACATACTTTTTATTTTAAATATAATTACATAATGAATACAAATCTTGGGTCATTACATGTTCTTTATGAATGTTTGGAGAAACTAAACTAATTATGTTTTTTTCATTTTGTTTGTATAATTTAAAGGGTTTTCGTGTTCCGATAAATATTCGTGACCGTATTCGTTTCGATTCGTATTCGCTCCATAACCGTATTCAACATTATTCGTATTCGTATTCGTATCCAGGTTATCCATATTCGTATCCGTATACAAGAAAACTAATATGGTGGATCCCTTGTCCATCTGTATTCGATCCGTTTTCACCCCTAGTTCCAACACTCAACCAGCTTCAGCACCGGCTTTGGCTTCCATTTTTTTTACTTGGATTGGCTCTGACTCCACGTGCTCCGGCTTCTTCGTCCTTCTTTTCTAGTTCTCGGCTCCAGCTGTGATTTTCATCCAGAAATTGTTAAGTGCACGATAAGAACGCACTAGAAATTGTTAAATGCACCCTCAGCGTACCAGGAAGTTTTTTCTAGAATTTACCATATATTTTTTTATCTGCAATTTTATTCTCGACCATGTCATTTACTAATTTGACATTGAGAAGTTCGATGTCAAGAACAGTTTATCTATATGGAAGATTCAAATGAGAGCTGTTCTTACACATGTGGGCATGACGAAAAGTTTTGCTATTTACCCTAGCTACTATTTTAGTGCCAAATAGTGGGATTCCTTTGCAATGCCAAAAAGGTGGTAAATTTAGGCTTTTTTGTCTATTATTGTGGAGATCTCATGCACAAATTTAGGCTTTCATGCTTATTATTGGTGGATTTTCATCGCAAACTCAGGCTGTCATGCATATTATTGACAGATTAATCATTGGGGATTTATTCGATGTTTTATTGTCTATTTATCATGGGAAATTTCTCCGACGTTTCATCGTCTACTTTGGAAAAAATATCAGTCGAGGAGACAAATAAATTTGGTGTTTCATCATCTCGTTAATTTGGTGTTTTATTCACCGTTTGCATACGTTGCTATTTTGGATCGCTTGCATGATCATTATGGATGTTATGGCAACGCTAATTTAGAACTTGATGACACCCTGATGATAGCATTATACTCTTTGGAGTTTTTTCTAGTTAAGGTTTTGCTCCAATGTCAGTTTGAGATGAAGATTTAAAGTGCAGTAAGGAGTTTGTTTCTGCGTGGATAATAAAACGTTATTTTCGTTGTATTTGCTCGATATGAGGGTTCTACTACAATTTATAGTCTATTGGCAGCAAGAATTTTTTCTTCATATTGATATTTTTGGAGGAGTAGTTTCAACCATATTATAGGTTTTTAGTAGGCAGTTTGCTGAATTTTATGTTCCATGTGGAGAATGTTAAAAATCAATGCTATGTGTTCTTCGCTATCTACCTAGCACCGTAGGTGATGACTTGACTTATGCTGCTTGATGATTGAACAATTGTTTTAGGAGGAAGTTGCACAAACTCAGACTTAACTAGAGTTATAAATCATGGAAGACCCAGATTTCTTCATCTGCTTTGTTGATAGTTGTGTGTTTGGATTGACTGTTCTAGTCTTTCTCGTGACCTACTGGAGGTTTGCTCAATCTTCCTTCATGAGAAGCATTTGGATACGACTGTTCTAGTCTTTGTCTTTTGCACTACAAGTGTTTGGATTGACTATTCTAGTCTTCCTTGTTCAGTAGTCCTTTGAACTTTTAACACACTTGATATTCATGGTGCTTTATTACCACTCAGGGTTTTCTGGAAATAATTTTTTTATAGATTTTGAGTTAAGGGAGGTTTGTTAGAGATAACTCAAATATCTCAATTTACCATATTTTTTGATTTTATCCAAATAGGTTGTTAGTCCAAATCTTCAACAACTATGACTCTTTTGGCTATATAAGTTGTACCCCTGTACATGTGATCCTTGAAAATTATAGTGGATTGTTTCCCATGGTTTTTCCCGCAAGAGTTTTTCCACGTTAAATCTTTGTCTCCGTTATTTTGTCGTGCTAACCCTAACAAACCAAAACCTTGTTATTTGTTATGCATTGTATCTTTTATCATATTCAGCAATGTATTGTTTCAGCAAAAATGCTCTCCATGTCCAAGAACTCACAAATATTAGTACAATAGATGATGGCTTCTCCACAACCACGTAATGGATCAACAAAGTTAAGAAAGGATGTACCTGAAAACACAATTAGTCCACCTTTCCAGCAAATCGCCAATGTTTACAATAAGAGCCCTAGAAATACATCAACACATCAAGACTAGGAAGGCCAGGAATAATCTAAAGAGCATGGAAAAAAGGGTCCAACAGGTTAACAGAACAAAGAAAGAAGTAAGGAAAACATGATATAGTTTCTAAAATACATTCACTGTGGTGAAGGGCACCACAAGACTACTATACTTGAAATTGCTATTCATGAAAGTCACAAAAGAAGTCTTTACCCATCGATGTGATGAACATTTTCCCAAAGTTGGGGATGTATAGCCTTCTCTCTACACATCTGTACACTCAAAAATAGTGTAAGAATCCAAAATATACATGCAAACTACCCAATGACATTACTATTCTACTTTTCTAAAATAAGAGTAAGTGTTTCTTTGCTGAAACTAAATACATATTTTATTTACATGAGTTGACGAATTAGAAGTTTTTGAAATGGTGGCACACTGCAGCCGAGGATGCCATCCATTGCTAGAAGGGTTATCATTCCATAATCTGAGTGAGTCTTTGCACCATAACTTCCATTATCGGACTTATTTACTTCACCTACATTGAAATGATCAATTATATTTTCTATTTTGATACAAACGAAGAAAAAGGATGCAAGGAAACAATTCCAAGTTGCTCAACTGTCTCCACACTAATTAGCAAACACAGTCAGTGACCAAAACAAAACTTGCTAGAAGGAACTCAAAGATGCTTCACGATTTTTCTATGTATATCTTACTTTCTTGTATAAGATCATGTAAGCAAAAAATTGCACAACATAAAGCTACCCAATAAGCATGCATACCTTATATCCATGTCCCTAAGGGGATTTACCTTTCGTAATCATAGGTCATTGTTAAATATGGTGACTCATACATAGTCTTTTAGGATTTGGAAAGGTATGCCTATGAGTCACCTAGCACACCTTTCAAAATCCTAAAAGAGCTCATCATTACATTTGGTGACTCATAGATTATTGTTAAATATGGTGACTTAATTAGGATTAGGATTTCTACTTTCTTTCATAATATGATTTCTGCTTGCTTTAGAGGACTAAAGAGGCTATATGTAACATCTCAGTTTTTGCATCTTTGAAAATGTTTTTATGCATTTTAGCCCTTCAAAAAAATTCGCAATTTTATTTGGTAATTTGTCGAAGGTTAGATCTTGACAATAAATTTATGATTACAACTACCTTCGATTTAGCAAAGTCAAACACAGCGGCACATGATGTATACAGGTTCAGGCCCCCGAAAGGAGTAAAACCCTACGTCCTGTGCGGATGATGTATGTATCGGTGTATCTAGTACAAAGCAGATTATCTAGCCCTAGTTACAATGAAGATTAGATCTAGGCAATGGCTAAACTATGGCTGGAGGTTGACGAAGTGTGGTTCATCGACTCCTGGTTGCTCTGCGTCTTCTGAAAGCTCTAAAAAGTCTTCTCTTCTTCTCTGGTTTTTCAAGTCTTGCCCTGAGGATACCTACCCCTGAATTTATATAGTCGGGGTAGCCCAGCCTCAGGTTGAGTTGTAGTCGGTTTGAGATACCAGATCGTAGCCGATGAGGAGTCCATCGTCGCGTGATCTTCGTAGCATATCCAAACTTCCCTGGATACCAGGCATACTCGAGTCGGTTTCCTCGTAACGAGAAAGTGATCAAGTCCTTCATGATATGGAAATATCCTCTCCGCGTATATCTTATCCCATAGAATTGGGCTCGTGATATCCGGAGTTTCTATACGTCGTTAGAACGTATCCTTCGCGTATCCTACACGTACTCATACCTCATATTTAGATATTCAACAGTAGCCCCCGAACTCTGCCCAGCGGAGGGTTCGTTCAAGCGCTAGGTTGATTACTGCCAAGTTCTATCTTGGTCGAGTAATGCCCCGACGACTTATGGTCGAACGATTCGAGTAGATTGGGAATCGCTAAGTATCGAGTAGGGATGTTGCCGGGTCGAGCGCCCTTCCATCAGCCCAACTCGAGTTCTTAGGTTAGCCGCAAGTTACTCGATGTCGTCTTATTGACTCGACTCTGAAAGCGAGTTAGAAAAATCTGAAAAATCTAAACGTTGGGCAGTTGAGTATTTATTGCTCTCGTCTGCAATGCTAAGATTGGTACAGTACCATCATTCCGCTTTTCGCGCCGATCGAAGCTTCGCGTCATGGGGAGTGAACCGTTCGCCTGAAAAGGTTTTTGGCTTATAAATCCCCAGGTCCGGAACTGTAGCTAAAGGATCATGTGGAGGTCTACCCAGATTTGTGATGAGTATTTGACTAAATTTGAGTTTGGTTTGCTCTTGTTTGAGTTTGATTTAAAATGGATTTTCAAATGGAAATAATTTGAGGTCTTCTCTGTTTTCCCGGTGCTACCGGCCATGGTAGCGCGGTGCTATCGGGTGAGCGGTAGCACTGGACCAAATGGCGCGGTGCAATATTTCCAGAGAGGGTTCTAGCCGGGCTGTGCTACCGGCCTTGATAGTGCTGTGCTATCGGGCGAGCGGTAGCACCGGATCCGAGTGCGGTGTGGAAAAACCAGAGAGGGCATTTTTTGGGTCTTTGTGCAGTGCGGTGCTACCGGCCTGAGTGTGGTAGCACAGGTCCACCATGGGCAGTGTTACCGGCCTGAGGGCGGTAGCACCGGCCAGAACGAACAAAGATGAATTTTAAAGTGTGGACTTTGATGAATTTCTTGCATATCTTTGTGGGCAATGCTATGTGAGGAGTTTCCTTATTTTTTATGGTTGCAGGTCGACTATGCTAGATCATGGTGAGGCGAAGGATGACCGGGACCAAGCGAGGAGCGTCGGAGGTCCAGACAGTCGGGGATCGCCGGAAGATGATCGGAGACGGAGTCGTGGCAAGCCGTGAAGACAAGGAATGGATGAGATGCTAGCTAGGCACTGCATGGATCAATGAGGGCCATTGGATCTTGGTCTAGTTGATAGGTTAGCAGGTTTAGTTAGTGTGCTTTGAAAACCGTGCAAGAAGGGTTTTGGGTTAGCCCTTGCATGGCTAAGTGAGTGGGTCAATCCTAGCCCTTGATGGAGTGTTCTAGGGTTTAGAGGCTCATCCAAGGGTGGTAGATGGCCCAAGAGTTGTATAAATAGGGGTGGAGGGGTAGCCTTCCCCCTAGAAGGTTTTTGAGATTTTTGATGCTCCTTTGAGCTTTGCCCACATGAATGTGAGGCTTTGTAACCTCTCCTTCCAGAAATGAAAATGTTTCTCCAAATCATTTCTTTCATTTAGGCATTTACATTACGCATTTAAATTATGCAATTTAAATTCCACATTTACTTTCTTGCAATTTACATTTACGCAATTTGGATTTGCCTCCTCTCCTTCTACATGCTTACGAATCTTTGTTGAGGTTGATGTTTGATGATTGATTATTCTTCTGAACCTATGTTCTCAAAAATCTAAGAAATCCTTGCGTTCTTCTTGCAAGAAGTAGAGTTTTTGCGTTCTTGAATGCTTGATCTTGTAGATTGTGTTTCCTTGAGTTCCTTCGTGATCTTTTGCTTGCTGGGACGTGTGGGGAGTCATTACAGATCTCTTGATCATCATAACCCCACGAGCAAGCCTCGATCGAAGTTCTTTCGATTTTTGTTGAAACTTGGTGTGTTCTTCCTTCCCAGGCGTAAAGGTCAGAACTTTGATGTCAATCTTTGTGATTGAAGGTTGGAATAAGTTCCTAACATCCTGAGGACCTTATCTACCAAGTTTGGTGAGTTTCTACCCAGCCGATCAAAAGATACATGGATTTTCATTTTGAGATCGTGCTGATTTTTCAGTCTGTTCCCGAGCTGTTCTTGAGCCTGGTGCTACCACTCCAGGAGCGGTGCTACCGGACTCTGGTGCTACCAGGCTTCCTGCGGTAGCACATGCCAAGTCAGTTTTGGTCTCATTTCGATTGGCTCCTTTTGTGTGTTATCATCGTTGGCTTGTTTGGATTATTTTGTCTGGGGGATAATTTTATTTGGGACCATTCACCCCCCTCTGGTTGTCATCTCGGTCTTTCAATTGGTATCAGAGCCGGTTTTGCTCTTTCATAGATCTTGAACGGTCTCAAGAGCCGTGGCGATGGATAAGTATTCCACCAAGCCTCCTATTTTCTCTGGAGTTGATTTTCCTTTTTGGAAGTCTCGAATGGAGTCATACATCACTTCCCAGGGCTTCCTGATATGGCAGACGGTGAAACTCCCGTATGAGGTTCCTGCTGATGAAAACGTCATGGCAATATGGCTGACGTTGAGGCAAACGCTATACAGGGTCTTAACCGCAGTAAGTGTTTTTGATCTCTCACCTTCGTTCTGCTCACCAGATTTGGGTGACCCTCGATGCTTACCATGAGGGCACTACCCAAATCAAGATGGTTCGACAGGACCAATTCAAGCGTGAGTTCAACAAGTTTGAACAACACGCTGGTGAGAGTCTTGACGAGTGCTTTGGTCGGTTTACGAAGATTTTGAGCGACCTCCGAGCAGTCGGTTGCATATATCCTGACTCGGATAATGCTCGACATTTCTTGATCGCACTCGATCTTCGAGTTTGGGAAATGAAAGTGACCACCATCAAGGACACTACCGACTTATCGACCTCGACTCTTGACGGGCTTTACTCCTGTCTCAAGACTCATGAGATCGACGTTGTGTCTCGTAAGACAAAATCTCAGTCGATGGCCTTGGTCACTGATCCCACTGGATCTTCCCTTGATCTTTCTTCTGGTTTCTCTCTTTCCGCCCTTTGCGAGCCAAGCGATGATCAACTGGAAAAATTTCCAAAAAATGAGCTTGCTCTTCTTGCTCGCAAATTTTCACACGCATGGAAGAGGGTGAGAGAGAGGAAGAGAGGTGGCATGATCACATGCTTCGAGTGTGGTGGCCCCAACCACATTCGGGCTAATTGCTTCAAACTAGAGAAGGCAAAGAACGACACCGGCAGTTCGGCAAAAAACGACTACACCGACAAGAACCGCAGC
Source organism: Otatea glauca (assembly GCA_036346275.1). Taxonomy (NCBI): domain Eukaryota; kingdom Viridiplantae; phylum Streptophyta; class Magnoliopsida; order Poales; family Poaceae; genus Otatea; species Otatea glauca. The sequence continues at coordinate 19,718,695 of CM070713.1, forward strand.
AAGAAGCCTCCAGTTTGTGAGCCGACGCGTGAGAAGAAGTACCGCAACTTCTCCAAGAACAAGAAGCTATTCCACCGCGTCCTAGCTACGCTTGACGACATCAACCTCTCCGACATGGAGACTTGGAGCGACGAGGGCAAGGATGAACCGCAAGAGAAGAAAGGCAGTGACGACTTCTCCAGCATGTGCTTCATGGCAGACGCCAACGGCATCAGCGACTCCGAGCTCTATATCAACTCGGACGAGGTACCTTCCTATGACCAGCTCAATGAAGCTTTCTGCAAACTAGGGAAATTTCATGCTAGAGCTAGAGCTAGGTGTATGGAGTTAGAGAAGGAAGTAGGTACCTTAACTCGGGAGTTAGCTTCTTTTAGATCTTCTCCCTCTCGAGTCATTGATGACTGTTCTTTGTGTGATGCTCTTCTTGTGGAGTTGGAGAACTTAAGGACTATGCATGATAGTGTGTTGTCTGAATTAGATAGTCTAAGGTTGAAGAATGCTAGCGATGATTCTATTGATGCTATTGCACTAGATGCTAGTTTTTTTCATGCTCACTCTAATCCATCATGCTCTAATTGTCCTAAATTGCTTGCTGAAATTGATGCCATGAGCGATCACCTTAGGAATCTTTCTTCTTGAAATGATGAACTTGAAATACATGCTTCTAAGGACCAAGTCAGCTCATGTGAGGGTTGTAGGCAACTAAAACTTGACAATGAATCTCTAAATGTCAAGTGTGCTAATCTTGCTAAGGACTTACTTGCTAAGTCACAAGAAAGTTACTTGCGATGTAATGTGATTGAGGGGGACTTGGATAAAATCCAAGTCGAACTTAGGAAGAAGTTAGAAGACCAAGTCCACAGGATTAGAAATGCGTCTTGCGTTTCTTGTGAGGCCCTCAAGATTGAGGCAACCGTGTTGAGGGAGAAAAATGCACGTGCTGAGAGCTTCTCTTTCTGGTTCTTCTTCTTCTTCTTCCTTTCTTCCCTGTTCTTCATATGCCTCTTTCTTCCGAGATTGTGAGTATCTCATGAGCACTCTCGAGAAGTTTGTAGGAGGAAAGAAGAAGCTCAATCTCATTCTAGACCAATCCAAAATTAGCAGATTTAATCAAGGTCTAGGATTTGACTACTTGGAGCAGCTCGGGCGCATCCTCCCTCCATTGTGCGCGGCTCCAAGAGTGGTGAGATTGTGGCAGCTCTCAGAGTGAGTACCACTGTATTTAGTTCTGCTAGGGTTATCCATGGGACTTCTGACCAGAAGGGCATTACTCCTGTTGCTTCTGCCTCTAGCAAGGCGAAGTACACATGCACCTTCTGTAAGAAAGATGATCACCTAGTAGATTTATGTTTCAGGCGCGCCAAGATCACTCGGCGTGAGTGTGTCGTTGCTCTTAGAGGTATTCATGGTTATCCCCAAACCTTGAGTGCTCCTAAGGCACGCACTGCTTCTAGACAGGTTAGAGAGTCGCCTGTTTTTGGGCAGTGTCCAGGACTCGGTTTTCATTTTGTTCCGTCGAGTTTTAGTCCTGGAGCTGTTCGTGGTCAGTCTTTCCGTCGTCCTCTTGATATTCCTCGTTTTTCTCATCGAGGTAGATATCAGCGGCGTGAGGTGTTTTCTGGTAGGAGTTTTAGATAGCCTCACTGGGGTGGTCCAGCCTTTGCACCACGGTGGGCCAACCCAGTTCCAGCTCCTAGAACATCTACTAGAGTTGCTACTGATCTTGTTAGGGTTAAACGTCAGAGAGACACTCAAGTCCAGTCTTCTTCTGCGGCTGGTACTCTGAGGCGCCGAGTGGTTCAAGATTGGGTCCCCAAGTCTTCACTCTATCCCATCTTCGAGTCATCTCTTTGACTTGATCGAGTTAAATCGGATGGGGAAGGGAGATGTATGGATTGTCGACTCTGGTTGTTCTCGTCATATGACCGAAGATTCTCGTTGGTTCTCTTCCCTAGTCCGAGCCCTCGGTGATGAGTTGATCACTTTCGGGGATGCTTTTTCAGGTAGAGTCATTGCTAAAGGTACCATCTGCATTAATGACAATTTCATTCTTAAAGATGTTGCCTTAGTGAGTAAGCTGCAATACAATTTGCTTTCTGTTTCTCAGCTTATTGATGACTCTTTCGAGGTGAGTTTTAAGAGTAATGCCTGTAGAATCCTCGATTCATCAGGAGGGTTAGTTTGAGGGATTTCTAGATTTGGGAGAGTCTTCCGTGTTGATTTTTCTGTTTCTTCTGGAGACTCTCTTTGGTGTTTGATTGCTTCAGAGTCCCGTGATGTCTCTTTCTGGCATAGGAGACTTGGTCATATTGGATTTGATCATTTGACCCGAGTTAGCAGCCATGACCTCATTCGTGGTTTGCCCAAACTCAAAATGGTCAAAGACTTAGTTTGCTCTCCCTGCGAGTATGGCAAGATGGTTCTTCTTCATCCCTAGTCATCATTGTGATGACTGATGCATCAGGATAGCTTTTACATATGGACACTGTTGGTCCAGCTAGAATGCAATCAGTGGGTGGAAAATGGTATGTTCTTGTCATTGTTGATGATTTTTTGAGATACTCTTGGGTGTTTTTCATGTCCTCGAAGGATGAGACTTTTACCATTTTAGAGGTTTGGTTCATAGGTTGTCTTTTGAGCTCCCTGGTACCCTACGAGCTATATGTAGTGACAATGGCACGGAGTTCAGGAACTCCCATTTTGAGAGTTTTTGTGTGGAGTCTGGTTTAGAGCATCAGTTCTCCTCTCCCTACGTCTCTCAGCAAAATGGTGTAGTGGGAAGGAAGAACAGAACCCTGGTAGAGATGGCCAGGACGATGCTAGACGAGTACAGTACTCCTAAAAAGTTTTGGACTGAGGCTATAGCTACTGCATGCCATGTTTCAAATCACGTATTCTTGAGAGCACATTTGCACCGCACTTCTTACGAGTTGAGGTATGGGCGAAAGCCTAGCATTTCTCATTTTCGTGTGTTTGGTTGCAAATGTTTCATTTTGAAGTCTGGTAACCTGGATAACTTTGAGTCTCGTTCTTCTGATGGTATCTTTCTGGGTCTGGAGTTGCGATGCGTATAGGATCATAGAGACTTGTGAGGTGACCTTTGATGAGGCTAGCCCAGGAGCTAGACCTGACATTTCAGGCTCTTCTTCCACCTCCGAGACCATTTTTGTAGAGGATGAGAATGATGGAGATGATGGTGTTCCACCTGATCCAGTCCCCTCTACACCTGAGGTGCCACCTATTTCCATTTCTGCACCTCAGGAAGGCAAGCCCTTTCCTTCCGACTCTCATGCAGCTAGTGGCTCTACTCCTACCGCTTCTGTGCATGAGGTAGAGGCCACTTCTTCTTCTGGATCTCCCCATCATATTCAGCGTTCTCATCCACCTGATCAGATCATCGGCGATCTGTTTGAGCAGGTCACTAGCTCAAAATCAGGTTTGTCAAGTTTCTGCCTTCACTCTGCTTTTGTTGCCTCGTTTGAGCCGAAGGATGTGACTCATGCATTATCTGACGAATCTTGGATTAATGCAATGTATGAGGAACTTGAAAACTTCGAGAGAAACAAAGTCTGGTAGCTTGTAGAACGTCCATCTGGTCATAATGTCATTGGGACCAAGTGGGTGTTCAAAAACAAGCAGAGTGAGGATGGGGTTGTCATTCGCAACAAGCTAGGCTAGTTGCACAGGGCTTTTCTCAGGTTGAGGGTCTTGACTTTGAGGAGACTTTTGCCCCTGTAGCTAGACTAGAGGCTATTAGAATCCTGCTTGCATTCTCTGCATCCCAGGGCTTCAAGCTCTATCAAATGGATGTCAAGAGTGCATTCCTCAATGGCTATATTGAGGAAGAGGTTTATGTCAAACAACCTCTAGGATTTGAGAACCCTAAGTTTTCGAGTCATGTATACAAGCTTTCCAAAGCTTTGTATGGACTCAAGCAGGCCCCTAGAGCATGGTATGAGAGGTTCAAGTTTTATCTTCTCGACCATGACTCCAAGATGGGCATATTAGACAAGACTCTGTTCATCAGACACCATGAGCCGTATTTTCTTCTCGTCCAGATTTATGTGGACGATATCATTTTTGGTGATGAGCACAGAGTTTGAGATGAGTATGATGAGCGAGTTGAGCTACTTTCTTGGCTTCCAAATGAAGCAGACTCGGGAGTTTCGGAGCATGATCAGCTCCCTCTTGTACCTCACTGCTTCGAGGCCGAACATACACTTCGCTGTGTGTCTGTGCGCTTGATTTCAGGCCTCTCCTAGCGCCTCTTACCGCCAGGCGATCAAGAGCATCTTCAGGTACCTTCGTGTTACCACTGATTATGGTATTTGGTACTCTTCTTCTTCTTGTCTGTCCCTTCGAGCCTTTTTCGATGCCGACTTTGCTGGCTGTAGGATCGATAGGAAGAGCACTTCTGGCACTTGCCAATTCATTGGCACTTCTCTTGTTTCTTGGTCGTCTAGGAAGCAGTTCGGTGTTGCACAGTCCACCGCTGAGGCCGAGTATGTTGCTGCAGCCAATTGCTGTAGCCAGGTTCTCTAGATGAGATCGACCTTGCGGGACTTTGGGTTAGCAATAGCAAGTGTTCCACTTTTCTGTGACAACACTTCTACTATTGCATTGCTAAGAACCCAGTGCAGTATTCTCGGACCAAGCATATTGATATTAGATATCACTTTCTTAGAGACCATGTGGAGAAGGGGGATATCGCGCTTTAGTTTGTAGAGAGTGACCTCCAGTTAGCGGATAGCTCCAGATTTGTTGCCTTGAGGAGTGAGCTTGGAGTCGTGAGCCCTTACGGCTTTTCGTGAGGGGGAGCTGGTTTGTATATTATGTATAATATGTTCTATTCCAGCTTTTCTTTTCTTTTGCTTTTTCTGGGTGATTATGGGCTTATTTTTCCTGAGTTGAGATCACTTCACTTAGACTTCTGGCATGCTTTGCATGGACCTCTTATCTTGTGCTTTAGGTTGCTATCATGCATGATTAGCTATTCTCTTTTTTCTCTAAGTTGAGTTCCCTCACAGTCTTATAAATCTAGCAGGTGTTGGGCCTCCTGGGTAGAAAGGGTCTGTGTGCACTCATTAGTTAGGATGTAGAGTCAGCTTCCCTATGTCAGTCACTGGAGAAGATAAGAGCGAGTCTAAGCCGTAGTGAGTCTCTTCTTTCTTATCTATGCTCTATAGTTATCCAGCTTGCAGTTTCTCGACTTCTTCTCCTCATTCTGACTTTCTGGTTGTTATTGAGTTCATTTGGGTTTTCCTTATGTCTAATCTCGATAATAACTCAACTTTAACCAGATTTGAGCTTAACACTGATTCACTTGTTGAGCGGGAGTTTGGGAATTTGTTCATGCATTGTATTTAGACTGCATTTTTTGTTTTATGAGTTTTGTCTATTATGCAATTGAATCAATCTTCATGAAATACATCATGTTATATCCTTTGAAGAAAATCATTAGCTTAGATATGTCCAAGTTCATTTATCATGCTAAGCTTGTTAAAATTTGAAAGCTTTAAATAAAAATTTGATGAAAAATGTTGCTTTTTCTTGCTAAGTTTCCTATCTAGGTGTATTTACCATAATTAGTGATATTTTGAAGTTCTCTAGTGTCCCTATAGCAACTTGGGTAAAACTTGCTTGATCCATATTTGAGCCCTTCAAAATTGCTCATATGTGCTAAATTGAAATCAAGAAAAATTTGACTCTTTTGTGCAAAATTGATCTCAACACTTTATATTCACGAGACTGCTTTCCATTGCACTTGGGATGAACTTGGAATATATTGTGTATAACCAAGATTATTCTCTTAAGAGTTACTCTTGAGATAATCGAAAGTGGCTTGAGTCAATCTTTAAAAAGAAATGTAAATAACAAAAACATAAGTGGGTAAAGAATGCAAATAATGTCAAACATTTGCACCCCGCTATGTCTTTAATTGAAGAAAAATTTGCATTTCATGAAAAATAAGCTCAAAGGACCTTATATGAACTTCAAGATTCCCCAAAGTGTTGAGTAGGTTGAACTCTAGGTTTTCTATTTGATCCTTGAGTAGTTTTGCTTCTAGCTTTGAAACTTTGCTAAGTTTTGCACTTGTCAAATCTTGCTAAAATGAAATATTGTAAACTAAGATTTTTCACAAAATGTATTGGTCTTGGGCACGTCTTAGTTTAGTCATATTCTAAAATTGACAAGCTTGGTGTAATATCTTTCCATTATGATCAATTGGATAATCTTCAAAACTCTTTAGATTGCATTTCATGCATACATAAAAAATTGATGCCTATATTGTCAAAAGGGGGAGAAAACATAGAAAATGCATCATTAAAAAGATAAAAATGTGGATGCTTATTTGGTTATTATGATCTTTGTAAAACTTTGCTACTTCTTTTGGATCATAATCTCATAATCACATTTGACATGTATGGTTGGATTTTAGAGTTTTTGTGGAAAACTTGCTCTTTCTTAAATTTAACTCCAAAATCTAAACCTCTGATCATTCAACCCCCACCTCTGATCGCCATCTCGATCTTTTTGCAACGACTCCCCTGGCTTTTGTATTACCCGATGCAAGTCGCTGCTCGTTCCGGGGCGTTCATACGTGCCTTGAAAGTTGGCGATGAACTAGGCCAGCAACTCCACCCACGATGATATCGATTGAGGTGGGAGGTTGAGTAACCAAGTGAAGGGATACGGGTAGGCTACACTAGCACACAATTAAAATTTCTCCCTCGTAAACCAGAAAGCCACGCAAGTAAATGATCATGGATCATTACCACTAGACGCGTAGTGCAGCGGAAGGAAGTTGATGCAGCCCGAATCAACGAAGTGCGCGTCCTGTTGCAGTGGTCGATCTTCCTCGTGCGGTGGCCGATCCTCCTCGTGCGGTGGTCGATCGTCCCGATCAGTGTCGTAGTAGCAGCAACACCTCTACTAACGTCCACACGTTAGGGAAAAGAATGTCGTGTGTCGATGTGCCAGCACCAGCGGCACGGGAAGGCCCAAGTAGAGACGGCTAGGGTTTCGGTGGCTACACCCTCTCACATACCCAATTGCAACATGAACTCCCTTTATATAGTCGTCCCCTCCCCTGCGGTGGAACCCTACATGAGGGCCCAACTGAAGGACAAAGCCCACTTGACCCATTAGTGACAGATATAATCCATACCACTATATTCCAACCCCTTAAGTGTGTGACCCTGTAGGTTCATGTATATTTGGACACGACTCGAAAACACTTTTCCGATCGATAATCAATAGCGGTGCCTAGCAGTACATATCGATTCCCAAATATCCATAAAGCATCGAACGAACCTACTATAATGTGATAATGTCATGTTCCCTTTACTTCACGATATTAGATCAAGCTCAAGGTGAGAGTCGTGTCATCCTATGACAGCTCGATCTCTTCACTCATACCGTAGTGGAATAATTTATCTGGATTGACTCTCAATCACATCTGGCATGGCCATGCACTTACTTAATCCATCTACCTCGAGGGGTCCAGAGATATCTCTCCGTTATATAGCAGGAGCAAATTCCATCTTGATCATTCATGTACCTCAGCATGTTCCAAAGTAAACCCGAAAGCTTCCTTTATAACTACCTGGTTAAAGAGTAGTGTTTGGTAGCTCCTAAGTAAACCATTACACATCTAGGAAACCAATGACGATCTCAGGTCTAAGGAACATACATACACTATGCATAAGACCAACTGATGACACATAAGAATATATATAACAATTCTCGCAGTGTCTCATATGGGTCTATCCAACGCATGATCTCTAACATGTGTCCACATTATTGATTAGATATCTCCATATCTCTCTGACCCGTGAAACATGGTCATCAATCAATACATGTGTTGATCTATGAAACATAATCGTCCTATATTATGATAACCGATCAGGGATAACTTGAATAATATCAATATATGGAAAAAGTTGCACGAACATGTCACTTACTTGTTGATTAATCCAATCGATATTTATTCAATGGACAAACAATTATATTGTTCCATAAACATAAGGTGTGATACAATCATCTCTATGATCACCTCAAGGGCATATCACCAACACCAAGATCTTGTCGCATCATCCAGGTGGTCAGCAAGTAATTGGGCATTACCTTCTCGCTTCCTCCGGTTGCTCTCATGACTGTAGTATAAATCTGCAGCCACTCGATGGGGTTGATCTTACCTGAATACTTCTCAACAGGGCCTGGCTTGAACTTGTCCGACCATGTGACTCCGCGTAGCCTAAGGAGATTTACCTTTCATAATCATAGGTCATTGTTAAATATGGTGACTCATACCTAGTCTTTTAGGATTTAGAAAGGTATGCCTATGAGTCACCTAGCACACATTTTCAAATCCTAAAAGAGCTCATCATTAAATATGGTGACTCATAGGTTATTATTAAATATGGTGACTTAATTAGGATTATGATTTCTACTTTCTTTCATAATATGATTTCTGCTTGCTTTAGAGGACTAAAGAAGCTATATGTAACATCCGAGTTTTTGCATCTTTGAAAATGTTTTTATGAATTTTAGACCTTCAAAATTTTTGCAATTTTATTTGGTAATTTGTCAAAGCTTAGATCTCGACAATAAATTTATGATTACAGGTACCTTCGATTTAGCAAAGTCAAGCACAGCGGCACACAATGTATACAGATTCAGGCCCTCAAAAGGAGTAAAACCCTACATCCTGTGCGGATGATGTATGTATTGGTGTATCAAGTACATAGAAGATTGTCTAGCCCTAGTTACAATGAAGATTGGATCTAGGCAATGGCTAAATTATGGCTAGAGGTTGACAAAGCATGGTTGGTCGCCTCCTGGTTGCTCTGTGTCTTCTGAGAACTCTAAAAAGTCTTCTCTTCTTCTCTGGTTTTTCAAGTCTTGCCCTGAGGATACCTACCCCCGGCCTTATATAGTCGGGGTAGCTCGGCCTCAAGTTGAGTTGTAGTCGGTTTGGGATACCAGATCATAGCCGATGAGGAGTCCATCGTCGCATGATCTTCGTAGCATATCCAAACTTCTCTGGATACCAGGCGTACTCGAGTCGGTTTCCTCGTAACGGGAAAGTGATCAAGTCCTTTCTGATATGGAAAGATCCTCTTCGCGTATATCTTATCCCATAGAATTGGGCCCATGATATCCGGAGTTTCTATACGTCGTCAGAACGTATCCTTCGCGTATCCTGCACGTACTCATGCCCCATATTTAGATATTCGACATAATTAAAGCTTAAGTTGGAGTTTTCTCAATCCAAAAATTATTTAATGTGATTAATGTAGAAGTGAACATTTGTTAAAATTATTTTATTTGAGTTCTTTATACTTTAAAGTATTTTATAGATTTTTTTTGGGAATTTTTTAAATGTATTTGCTATTTATTTGAACCTTATTTGTATTTTATATTTTCTAAAAAGAAACATAAAATAAAATGCTGGAATAGTGTGTGGGTCGAAACCCAACCCAGCCAGCCTAAATCCGCTTGGCCTAGCCCAACTAACCCACGCATGTGCAGCCCAGTTTGCATCGCAACCAGCCCGATCCACGCCGCGTGAGTTGCTAACAGGTGGGGCCCACCTATCAGGCTCGTCTTCGTGCGTGAGATGGACTCCACATCCATGCCATGGTTGTTGTGGACACCACCTCGAATCAAATGCCACATAGATGCCAAAGTGAGTATAAAGGGAGCACCAGGACCACATAGTTCACCTCATCCAAAGCCCCAACCCTAGAAGCCGTGAGCTGCTGCTGTTTCATCAGATGTTGAAGTTTCCTGAGTGTGCCACCGTTGAAGTTCTCACCGGTTCGTATCTCCGTCGGTGATTCTCCAACCCCTTGGTCTTCACCATGATATTCCTTATGTCGTGTCTGTGCGCTTGTCATCTTCCCTAGAGCGCCGCCGAGGCTCGCCGTCACTGCTATCGCTTCTACCATGGCGTCGCTTGCTGCCACTTGCCAATGCTCACAACATGCGTGTTAGTAGGATCACCTTGCGATGCTCTTGTCGGTGGTATGACCCGGAGGTCGTTGGAGTTGCGTCGCTACTCGTTGCCGTTGACCTTGGGCACCGGAGCATCGCCGCCGATGTGGTAGTCACGTGGTGCCAGGTCAGCAACCACACAAGCCAGTTAGACCTACGTAGATCTAGTTAACCGTCAACCATGTCTCTAACATGTGGGGCCCCATGTCATTGAGTCAAGTCCATGAGGTGTGTCCACCTTGGACTAGGCTTATTGTTCGTGGACTTGGTCCATAGACCAAGGGCCCACATGTTAGTTTCTGGTTAATTTTCAGAATTTTGGAAGTTAATTAGAAATAGAAAATCAGCTTGTCAATCTCTCAAAGTAGAATATTCCAAGAATATTCTCCTTTCTCTCTCTTTTTTCAGGAGTTATTTATTCGATAGATCTTTCTAGAGTCCATTGTCTTTTATATGAACTCTGATTGAGTTTGTTCAAATTCCTAAATTCATCTAAAATCAATCCCTACACTCCAGTATGTTTTATTTAATTTTTGGAGTTTGTTTTGTCTATATTTTGTATTTTTTCATCATTTCGCTTGGACGTTGAAGTACTAGGAGAGTTCGAAGGCGAAGAGATGATTCATGTTCAAGGTTCAAATCAAGGTCAAAATTTGTTCCAAGGCAAGTTGTGCTTTGATCATATTGAACACAGTTTTACAAATGCTATTTTGTTTTAACCTATTGCATGTTATTTCAAATTATATCTATTTTCAAATAGTTTGGGAATTAGTTGTTCAACCCATTTGGATTATGCCTACCTTATCCTTTTTTATGCCATATTCATTTATCATCCTAGGATGGATAATTATTAGTTGGTTGCTAATATATGCCAACGTGGATCAGTTAGAACATGGTTAGTATGCTTAGCCATGCTACAAACAATTGATATCTTTTGAAAGTGCAAATGCAAACTTGACAAATATTTTATGGAATATGTTTATGAAAATGTGTGTCATTTATTATCACACAATGATGTTGATGTTGTTGATGGCATGTGTTACACGATAACCAACTGGGGCAGTAAATGGTTTAGATTGAGGCAAGTGTCAAGGGGATGTGTGCCGGGGTGGGTATGTGTGACATTTGGGTTAGAAATTCTATGTGAATCGATTGATATGGTTAATTGAGATTAATTGGAAGTCTTGCCCCAGACATTTTAAGGACTTAACCTTATAAGTCATTGAATTGGGCCAATCATACAACTACATGTCTATTATGGGGTAGACCTAACTCAGTAAGTTATCGAGTCTTGACATATGATATCTCCGGTGGTATACTAAGTTGTGTGCGAAGCCTGGGGAAGGTGTGTGCTGCAGTGGCTCTACATCTTGAATAGTGCTTGTTCCTAATCCAACGATGAGTCCCTCCTATTCTTCTGCTCTGCGTGAGGGTAGAATAGTGAGACCAAGCTTATTAGGAGTGTCTATGTTAGGATAGAGTTTTCGAAAGATTTTGTTATGACCTTCTTTGTCGCATGCCTAAGGAATTATGTTAATTGTATAACAATAAGAGATTGATAATATATCTTGTGGGTAAAGTGTATAACTTCTGTAGAGTGTACAACCTACTCAAATAGCCATGTCCCTGATTATAGACAATGCTTGGGGATTTCACTCAAGGGTTAGAATTTGTTAAAAAAATCTAAACTTGGTAACGGAGACTGTGCCAATGGAAATAGTGGATTGGTTTAGGCTGTGTGCCATTTTAACTTGAGAAATATTTGAGATCTTTATTATTATGTTATTTGTTTTACTTTTGTTTTAATTTATTTAATATATTCAATTGAAAATACGGCTTTATTACGAAATAGCCATGATAGCCATTTTTTTAGAGTAAGCCTTACATGTAGTTATAATAGACTTGCATTCTATGCACAACTTGTTGAGTGTTTTATATACTCGCCCTTGCAACAATAAACTTATCAGGCAAAGAGGAGTCTACACATGATATGGAGGAGGAGTTCCAGGAGGAAGCGAGTTACTAGGAGTCGAACCTTGTCGATTGCATATAGCATGTCGGTGGTTTATTCGCTAAAGCTTTCCGTTCCATTGCAATTTTCTTAATAATAAACCTTTGAGACCTAATAAGTGTGAAGTCGACCTTAAGGTCTTCAAACTAACTCTTTATTTAATAAATCAAATTGTTTATTTTTTCCATTATATATGATTTTGATATTACATCTATGTTGCTACTGTGTATATTAGAGTGATTCTGGACTAGTGTATTATACACAAAGGGTCTGAATTGCATATTCGGATCTTGACACTATATAAACCCATCAAGTGGTCATGGAGAACCCAAGCAACAAAGAAGTCACTAATCAACTCATCAAAAGCAAGAGGTGGATGAGAGGCTAGGTTATTCTTTAGCTTTAGATTCTTGTATAGGGCAAGGATCTAAAGGTCCTAAAAGGTCCAAGAGATTGTGAGAGAGCAGCAATCGCTTATAGTCTTTGAGGTTGTGCTTAAGGAATTTACAGTCGGCATCCAAAATCTTTTCTCTCTCGTCATGATTACTTCAACGTCCTTATTTAGGTTCTCTCTACGAGATTCATCTTTTTCCGTTTTTGAGACCGTGCACGCTCATGTTGTATCTCACAAAACTCTGATCCGATACAGGGGCTGCTACACATAAGGGATATCTGAGTGTAACAGTCATTTTAATCTTGTATACGTCAACATGATAATTACTTCGAACTATTAACAAGAAAGATCACAAAAAATTGTGTGGACTTTGCCAGCATCTAGTATAACTTAACCATTAATATGTTCTTTTGTATTGAAAGTGTTCTTAAATTAATGTTATCTACAAAGTTTAGTAACAAACACATTTAAGATCAACTGATGTCTTTAGTAAGAAATACACTTGATTGGGTAAGTAAATATATTCTGTACTTTGAAGATTTTTTGATGCATTTAGTGGATAGATTAGTGATGTTTCCCAGCCCCCAAAGCTCGTATTTAAGCAACATCATGTAGGAGGATGAAAAGTTTGAATTATTTAGAATGTCATGTTTTGCATCCATTAATATCTAAATAAAGCACAATTTTGTTCAGCACTCAAGAAAAAAACATGTATTTCCATTTTTTAAAAAAATCTCTAACATATATACGGGAGCAAGACACATACATAAATAAGTGCACAAGAATCCATCCAAAAAAATATCAGCAATCATGAAATGACCAAGATTTAATAATAGCAAATGGCAACTTCAAAGATGTATATCTAGAATCCATTGCATATCATTTTGAATAGAACTTTGATTCTTTCATATGATATGAAAGGATACACAATAATGTACCTGAGTAGTGTAATAACCGAAGAAACGCTAAAAAACTGTCCTGAAAGAATTCAGCATCGAGGTCCAAACTCAAAGCAATTAGAGACAATATCCTTTTAACAGTGGCCCTGATAGAGAAGAATAACCAACAAAGAGTGAAGTAAATAGTACTCTGATAACAACATACAAATGCAATACTGAAGCAAGACCATAGGTTGCACTACTATAATACCCTAACCCATTAGTGTGGTGGCTCATGTGGTCTATATGGAGTTGTGACGGTGGGATTACTCTCACACTGCTTGTGTAAAGTGAGTTGTAGTAGTGTATAATGTCTATTGGATCCAAATGTAGCACCTTTGGGTTAACCTTTTTACACGAAGCGAGAACGAAAGTGTAAGTGGGGTGGTATGCGTGTTTGGGTCATATATTACAATTGGTATCGGAGCATCAACCATCGCTGCACAATTACATGTGTTTCTAGATATTTGATGTGTACACAGTGTGTTGCCGATGGTGTTAACCCTTAGGTAGGGGTGAGTGTAATACCCTAAGCCGTTAGTGTGGTGACCCATGTGGAGTTTTGGAAGTGGGATTACTTCCACATTGCTTGTTTAAAGTGAGTAATAGTAGCATATAATACCTGTTGGGTCCAAACGAAGCACTTCCGGGTTAACTCTTTTATACGAAGTAAAGACGAAAGTATAAGTGTGGTTCTATGTATACATTAGTCCGCTCCACAGTAGGTTAGGTTTTGAGTGGATTTTATGCCAGAGTGTTACTACTACCTGTTTGATAAGATAGTGCAAAACAAAAAAGAAACTTACATAGCACTTTCGTGGTATAGCATCATCATCTTCTTCCAAGACGAAAAGCCTTCTATAAATGATTTGTCCAGAAAAGGTAGAAAAATTCCTTATATTTTGTAAAGGCAAATTAAGGCCCAAAAGGCCATTGAAGTAAACTATGTCCATAAGATATAATGTAGGATGACGAAGCAGATTAGTACCTACAGAAGGCCATTGATTCACATCATTATGCAAATCTTCGTCTCCCATAGGCCCAATATAAAAACCCTCCTTGTTGTCTCCTACACACATTATCACTGAATAGTCAGAGTTCTCAACTATATCATTTACAAAACAGCAGAAATGAAAATGTAAAATCTCCAAAATACGATTGTTGTTTCAAGCCATATATAGCTAGTGAGGATAGGGGGGAGTGGCTTCTTCAATGCTTCTTCAAAAGTGACATTCAAAATGTTTAAATATGAAAATTTCAAATTATCTTATCTTAAAATTTTAGTAATTTAAATCCAAATTACTAATCACAAGGATTTAAATTTAAAACTCAAAATTCACATATCCGATAGTTTAATTTTAAGTAGTAATGTTCAAATTTTGTATTTTACAATATGAAATTTTGTAACATAATAAAAGCAGAACAAAAGGTATTCCTTTGTCACAGTATTCTATGATAGAGACTAGCTCCATTCTCTATAGTAAAAAGATTCCTATACTTGATGGTAACGCGACAACCAAGGTAATCTTATATTATTGGTTTAAATTACTTCTTGTTTTACCAAACAACACAATCCTTCAAGATTATTGGACTGTTCCCGGTAATCTTTCGGTTGAGAAATCTGACCAATCTAGACGAAAAATGGCGATGCTTTCCTAGTGGATATGCGTAAATTAGTGTTTTAGTGTCAGTAAACACTGCTGGCAGCAAACCCCACCGAAATCTTTCTGATTTCCTTTGGTCAGGCACCAACTTGAACTTATCATGTGATATTATTAAAGCTGCTTGGCATGTAAACCATAATTTTATACTTCAATTCAACACGGCGAACAGCAGTTGGCCATATAATGGAATCCAATATCTAACCAGATAGGGCTGAGTATTCGATTAAGTCATACGATCGAAATCTTGGTTTTGCAGTATCTAAAAAAATTAACCGAGCTAAAAATTTTGTTCAATTTGCTTAACTATTTTCACAATAATTACTCGATAAAATCATGCTCTACCAATACATGCAATTCTAAAGTTTATGCATCAGTTGTGTTGTTAGTACAATCTATTAGTTAAAACAAAGAATAATAGAATTAAAATATATACATTTAATTAATGACACAAAATATTTTTAGTTTAGGTAAAAGAAATGACTCGACGGATAAATTCGGCTTATTCGGTTAAGTAAGTTCTCCAAAGTTAAAACTCAATTAGACCGAAATAGCCGAAGCGTGTTGAAAATAATCTTGTTGCTTAGTAATTTGAGAAATATTAAGTTAGTTGACTTAGTTTGCATGCGTGTGTGTCAGCTTTGTTGGCTAGATAATGGAGTCCAGTCTGTTTGAGTTTGATTCAGATTTGGAGTTTATCTAAACATGGAACAGAGTCTCAGTTTTTAGGGTTGTTACAGAGTCTGGTTTTTGGTTTCGCCGGATAAGAAACAGTAGCTTACCCGGCCGAAACACTGATGAGTTTCGTTTGAGTCCGTCAGGTATTAGTAATCCGGATTACAAGTTGTAACTGCATTCAGTTTTGGTTGTAGATGCTAACCTATATAAGTAATAAAGGGAAGAAAAGAAAACGCTGCGGGAAGCAATTTGCGTAGCACCAAAATCCGAAGAGTGTGTTTTTCGCTTGCTGCTTGTTTCTTGCGACCTGTATACTTCTGTGTTGCGTGAATTTCTAGTTGTACACTTCTGAGTTGCGTGAATTTCTAGTCGCTAGGGAGAAGTATTTCGGTTTTTCTTCTGGGAATTTTTCGACTTCTTCAAAGAAGAGAACCTGCACTACAGGGAAGTAGTCCGTCTACTTCTGTGCAGCAGTCATCAGAAGAGTAATCTGATAACTTGCTGAGAAGAGTTGCAACAAAGCTCTGGCTAATTCATCTCTCTTAGGCTTAGTTAATTCGGTTCGGTCGGATTTTTGCTCACCCCTGTAACCAGATGAGGCGTCAACCCTCTCAGAGTAGGGCGCAGTATAGCCTCTATGGCTTTTGTTCTTCTGCAGCGCCATCTTCTCCTCCATCGGCAGCTCGAAGAACTTTTTGCTCTCCGCGAACACCCTCTCCAGGAGCGCACGCTCGATGCCGTGGTTGGTTACGTAGAAGAAGCCGTACTCCGTGAGTGCCTACCAAACCATGCAAACCACATGCGTTACGCTTGCTGTATGCATCCATGG
Organism: Otatea glauca; assembly: GCA_036346275.1. Lineage (NCBI taxonomy): Eukaryota > Viridiplantae > Streptophyta > Magnoliopsida > Poales > Poaceae > Otatea > Otatea glauca. Next base: position 19,735,205 of record CM070713.1, read on the forward strand.
AACAAAGACCTCGCGGAAATTTCGAGGAGGGATGCGAGGGAGGAGCAGGACTCAGACCTGTCGGACGGATGTGGCGGCGGCGCGCAGGTCGGACGACGCGAGGTCTACCACTGGGAGGTCTGCACTCCCGGCCATCGACATCCTGCTCAACTCTGTGCACTGTCTCCTTCAATTCGCTACTTCGCGCTTCAATTCAGGGCGGGATTAATGGCCTGTCTTTTCAGATGCACTTGTAGCTTATCCATTAAAGCGGAAGCGATTGGGGGTGCAACCAGGCCTCCCACGTGTCAAGCTTCTTCTTTTTTCAAAAAAAGTCACCACAAATTGCAAAATTACATTTTGATCCTTCTACAGATTATTTTGCAAAAAAGACCCGTGGTTCCATAATTTTGGCGCTGCACAAAGAGGATCTGTGGTGCCGCAAATTCAGTGATGACTCTTAGGGGTGAAAACGGATCGGATACGGACGGATAATAGCTCTACCAAATTTGTTTTTATATTTTTTCTCGGATGCAGATATAGATACGGATAGTTCAGATACGAATACGAATACAGATAATGTCGAATACAGATACGGATCGAATACGAATCGAATTGGATACAGTTTCAAATATTTATCGGAACATGATAATCCTTTATATTGTATATAAAAAATCAACGAAGACACATAATTAGTTGACTTGATCAAAACATTATTGAAAATTGAACAAATATAAGCATTTTCATTCACTTAGACAATAGTTAGATACCATGTCGCAAACAAAATTATGTAAGACTAGTTTATCACACACATACGATTAGTTCATCACACACGTAGATTAAAACACAAAATGAAGGTAATCCTTATCGAGAGATACAAATAGAAGCAAACACATAACATACTAAAAATTTGATAATACTTATATATCATGTCTCTAAAAAAGTATATAACACTTACATTTAATGACATAGGATTTATATTATTTGTTGAATTATGTTTAAAATAATAAATTATATATTTATGAGTTTTATGCATTTTTAGCTACTTATTTAAAATATTTTCCTATTAAGAATAGGAGTTTTTGAATTTCCAGAACATTTAAAATTTGATAAAATCTTGAAAATAATTTTTTAAATGATAGATTGTTTCTGGAACTTTCTCAAAAAAATTCATAATTTTTGGAGATGGTTTCCTAATTTTAATAATTGAAACTTGATTTATGGATTAATTAAATTAGAAAATAATTCTGAAATTAAGAAAACCTTTTTGGGCCAAAAGAGTAGTCTTGGCCCAGCCCACATGTATATCCGGATATCCGACCTATCAATATCCAGATTATCTAAATTCGTATCTGTCGAATACCTAAACTTGGGGTATATGTGCATGCAAGACAGATAAGGGTATGATCTAGCAACGTACGGAAGTTCCAGATATCACGGGTCCTAATCTGTGGGATGCGATATATACGGAGAAAAACAACTTCGTATCAAGAAGAACTTGATCGCTTTCCCCTTGCGAGGAAACCAACTCAAGTACGCCCGGTATAGATGGTAGTTTGGATATACCATGAAGAATACACGGCGATAGACTCCTCATCGGCTACGACTTAATGTCCCAATTGACTACGACTCAACTGAAGGCATGATCATCGTGGCTATATAAGGCCTGAGGCAGGGACACTCAGGGAGAGAGACGATTCTCAAGCAATTGGCCATCTAGTAAGAAGTCTTTTTTGTGTAGAGAGCTCAGTATCCAACAAACTGCGCTTCGTCAACCCTTAGCCATAGCTTAGCCTTAGCTTAGATACAATCCACATTGTAACCAGGGCTATACTGCTTTGCTTTGTACTCCATTGACAGTATACGGAAGCCATCGCACAGGATGTAGGGTGTTACTCCATTTGTGGGCCCAAACCTGTATATATCTTGTGCCCCTGATTACTACTTGACTCTGCTAACTCGAAGGTACCCGAAGTACAAATTTTATTGTCAATTTCTAGCCCTTCGACAGTTGGCGCGCCAGATAGGGGCCTTCAGCTATTTTTTGCAGAACAAGCATGTCTTCAGTGCGCGCCTGCAACGGATTCTCCTACGACTGCTCGGTCACCGCCATCAACCAGGTCTCTCAGATCGGATCTGAGATCACTTTTGGAGCGATGCTTTAACGATGGGGCCGAGCGGAGATCTTCTATTGGTCGGCTTCATCGAATCCCATTCCTGGGATCCATCCGGAGAAGTGGGTTTCATCGACTTTGACCCAATGGAGCCCAACGTTCTGATGTGTGTTGACACAGAAAGCGAAAGTGAAACCGACGCTCGTAGCAGCCGTACGGATCAATGCATGTTCATGACTAGGGCCAACAATGCTGCTACTGCTGAACGACCTCAAGACAAGAATCAAGGGGCAGACACCACAAGAGGCCAGGGACCTCAAATCCCTCTGCACACGCCTCAAAATGATAACAGATGCATTCCGGGCGACCGCAACCACTGTGGCACCCAACACCACAGACCATCATCATGACCCGGTAGCCGCAGTCGGGGCTACGATTGTGGCCAATCTATTGAGGCAGCTTGACCTCGATGATCCGACGATGCCCCATCCATGGGCGCTAGAGCTCCAAGGGTATCAAGTCCCTCGATAGCATAGCCACAACGGAAGGCGCGGCTTCGCTCTGGCAGCAGCGTCCTACCAAAGCCACAACAGCAACATTTTTAGTACCCCAGAAGCCAATATCCAATGCACTCATATGTTGCTGAAATCCCTTCCACCACTCGATCCGGGTAACCCGATGACTCTAGTGTTCGACAGGATGAAGACGCTGCTCGATGCAGAGCAAGCATAGACCGCTCGAGCTGCCAACTCGAGGCTAGTGCATCCCAGCCAGCAGGGACCCAGGAGCTAGCTGTCAGGACCATCCTACCGCCATCGAGTCACGGGGTCGGCGGTGGCTAGCTCTAACCAGAGAGATTCCAGGACAGTATACTCCAACCTCCATCGGGGATGTCCCGAAGATCTTTGAGATCGAATTCTACACGATCGACGAGACTTGCGCGATGTCCTCCATGATCGAAGGGAGGAACATGAACGAAAAGATCGCGAGCGGAGGGAAAATGAGTCTCCACCATCGAGGGGCCGATCTCCTGTGCGCTGGGCCCGACAGGGCGAGTCTCCGCTCCCGAAGGGCCATTCTCCCACAAGACGAAGGTTCCTTCCTCAACAAGGTCCACGGTAGGCGACCCCCGAGGACGACGCCGAAGGATGCAAGGCCTTCACGTCCAAGTTACGCGCCGTTAGGTGGCCTGACAAGTTCAAGCCAGGCCCCATCAAGAATTACTTGGGTAAGATCATGTTAGTGCTATGCCCTTGAGGCAATCATTTAGATGATTGCAACATGACTATGTTTATGAATAATAATATGATTATTGGTCCAATGAATGTATATCATTGTATTGATCAACAAGTATGTGACTTGCTTATGAAGCTCTTTACTTATTGATATAATTCGATAAATATCTCTGATCGGATATCACGTATAGGACAACGATGAATAGATCAGCACATGTAGTGATCGATGATCATGCTTCATAGATCATGGGATATAGAGATATCATCTATACATTGTGGACGCATGTTGAAGAATATGGGTTAGATAGACCCGCAATTGGACATTGCGAGAATGTTTTATTCTTATGTGTCATCGATGTATCTCATACCTAGTAGATGTATGATCCTTAGACACGAGATTGTCATATTCCCTACATGTGTAATAGTTTTCCTTGGGGCTATCAAACACTACTTCCTAACCGGATAATTATAAAGGTAGCTTTCATGTTTACTATGAAACGTGCGGAGGAAGTGGCGATCAAGATGGAATTTGCCACTCCAATGAAACGGAGATATATGACAAGGCCACTCGTGTGATATGATTAAGGAAGTGCATGGCCATGCCGTGATTGAGGAGTCAATCACAACTTATTAATATATCACGGATACGAGAGATGGATTGAATCATCAAAGGATGACATACTTCTCGCCTTGAGTTCAATCTTCATATACTTGGCAAAGGGTTATTACATGAGTACTTTTGATAGGTTACTGTCGATTTGATCATAGTATGTTTGGGAGTTGGCATACTTTGCAAGGAGCCGCTACCAACTATTGGATTGAAAAGGAGTTTTTCGAATCCATGTCCAAACGTATGTGAACCTGCAGGGTCACACACTTAATGGGTTGGGACGCATTAATTTGGATTGGATCCATAATTAATGGACATCGTGAGTTTAGCACGCTGATGGGCCTTGGTTTAGGGTTTCATCTCATGGCTATATAAGGAGGGGAGGAGGGTGGGCGCAGGGAGTGCTTTTCCACGGTTTAGAAGTGATTCACTCGAAACCCTAGCCTCCTCTTCTCATTGCCCCTGCCGAGCGACCAGGTGCTTGCACACCGACGCACGGCGTTCCATCCACGGGCGTGTGGAGTCTCATGGTGGCACGCTGCGGCTAGCGGCGTGGGAGGATGATCCGCTCCATCGGCGCTTAGATCGCGGCGAGGGCGATCCACTACATCGACGCGCGAAGGATTCCGCTATCGCGCGTCTAGTGGTAATCTTATCTGTGATCCCCTTCTTGCGAGTAGCTTTCTGGTTACGCGGTAGATTTTTTTTGTGCTAGTGTAGCATATCGCGTTCCTCTTCAGATCAACCCTGTCGAGTGGCTGCAGATCTATACTACGATCATGAGGGCAGCTGGTGGCAACGAGAAGGTGATGGCCAACTACCTACTCACCACCCTTGATGGTGCGGCTAGGTCTTGGTTGCTCAACCTCCCGCCTCTCTCGATATCCTCATGAGCTGAGTTGCAGGCCTGCTTTTAACACCCCAAAATTTGCAAATAAAATTATTTTATGGCTATTTGTGCTTTTTCTAATTTTCTGGATTTATTTATATTTTTCTATATTTATTTAGAATTTCCAAAAACAATTTATATTGGCTTTTTTGTGAAAAGTATTTATTTAAATCCAAAGTCAAAATAAAGTTTTGCCAAAAATATTTTATTTGAGTTCAGAATGTCTCAAAGTATTTATGAGAATTATCTAGGATTTTTCCTGATATTTTAATTGCTTAAAAAAGATTAAACTAATTTTTGTAATTATTTTAAATCGTAGAGCGTTAGAAATGCAGTGAGCGATCTTGGTAGAGCCCGGCCTTTGTCTGTGGCGCTGAGCCCATCGTGTGCGGCCCATTCGGCCCGCTTCGCCGCCGCCTTCGCGCTCGGCCGTTGGATTTCCATCGGGCGGCCTTCTTCATCGCGAAACCCTAGCGCTGCGAGCCGTTGGATCGGGATCGTGCGTTCGAGATTGCTTCGCGTTAATTTTGGTAAGAGTGGATTGTATCCGTTAATTTTGGAAAGGGCGGATCAGATCGTATCGGCTGAGATCTAATCATGACCGCTCGTTGCAGATCGGATGGTTCACGGTCGTCGTCTCTGATACGGTTTCCGAACCCGCCGCCGACCTGCCGCCACCACCGTGTGATTTAGGGTTGGCATATTTGCGCACATGCCAAAGCTATAAAAGCCGCAGCACGCACTCTGAGGTTCCTCATCCCCTTGCGCAGCCAGTAGCACTAGCCTCTTCACCTGTTTCGCCGCCTTCGTCGCCCAGGAGCTCGTCGTAGAACTTCGTAGCACCACCGCGAGTTTTTGCGTCGTTCCGCCGCCCTCAAGCCTCCTTCCGCCGAATCGGTTCCAGATCCGGAGTCGCCGTTCCAAGACGCGTCGAGGCGACCACTTCTTCTCGTCGGAGTTGCGCTGAAACGCCGTTTAGGTGGTCGTCGTCCTCCGCTCCGGTGCCAGTCCGCTGCCGTGCTGCCATCTTCGTCGGGAAGCTTCATCAACCGTTGGATTTTCGTCGGACTGCGGAGAGTAAACAGGTAACTGCTCAGGTAAGCATCGGCGTTGGATCGGTCTGATCGGTTAAGATTGAGCCGCATGTGCGTTGGGTGGTAGCCGTCAGATCGTCGCGCGGATGCGCGCCGCTTGTCGAGCATTGGCACGGGCGGCGTCACAACCAGTCGATGCGCGCCGCGTGTCGGGCGTGTCATGCGAGGCGCCGTGGGCCGCGTCCACGGTGGACCAGAGGCGGTTCCGTGGACCGGGTCTGTGCGCCACGGTGGTGTGTCAGTGCTTGATTGGCCCGGGTCTGGGCTGACGTCAGCATGACGCAATAAAAATCTTTTCCAGTAGAACAATAATTCAGGAAAAATCTGAAATTCTATTTTCTGTATTTTCAGTATTTATTCAAAGTTCAAAAGGTTATATCTTTTGCATTTTAACTCAGATTTGAGTTATTCAAATTTCTAAAAATTTGTAAAATCAAGATCTATTTATTGGTGAATTTTATTTTATTTTTTGAGTTTGCTGGATCTCTAGTTTGGTGTTTATTTGCTATTTTGGCATCGTTTCGCGTAGACGTTGAACTGCTAGGTAATCCGAAGGAAGATTCGTCGCTTTAAGACCCAAGCTCAGAGCAAGACCAGCACCTACTCCAAGGCAAGTTGTGCTTTGACCATGTTGTACCTGATTTCACAAAACTGCTATTTTGTCTCTTAAATTTATGCATGACATTTTATGTGGATAAATGATTTCAATTAATCTGGGAAATAGATAATATGCCTAATTGAATTAAATCATACCTTGTCAATTGTATGCCATGATCTAATTGTCGCCCTAGGATGTGGAACTATAGTTGGTTAATAATAATAATCAACATGGGACTAGTTAGACCGTCATAGATTGTTAGCCATGCCACGTCATCACATGTGTCCGAATGTTGATACTTAATCTTGACTAATGGAATATGGAACAATGTTTAAGAATTGGTGTGTCATGTGTTGTCACACAATGATATCAAGTTGTCGTGGCGAGGAGGTCACACAACTAGATTGAAATGTTGGTAGCACGTGGTGCTTGGTAATCAACTGGGGTGGTCATGATTTAGATTGGGGCAAGTGGCAAGGTGTAGTGTGCCAAGGTGGGCCAGGTTTGGCAGGGGTATGTGGAAGTCTTGCCTTAATCACTCTAAGGACTTAACCTTGCAAGCCTTTGACCTGAGTCCTTCTTGCAACCACATGTCTGGAATGGGACAGCCTAGCTGAATAATTTGTGAAGCCTAGATTTCGATACTGTCGTGGTGAATAGTGAGTCCCGGGTTTACGGTTTAACTCACATGGCGCAAGAGGGGGGCCCTGTTGTGGTGGTTTAACCCTTCAGTGTTGAAACCTTAGCGAACAGTACTGGGTCTCGGTGTAGCATTGTAAAGGCTTTGTTATGATGACTCGCCTTGGTGGTGTTTGGTTGTATCGTGTGGGTAAAGTGCATAACCTCTGCAGAGTGTACAATCTATTTGAATAGCCGTGCTCACGGTATTGGGCAATGCTCGGGAATTACAGTTAAGGGTTAGACTTTATTCAAATGAAAACTGGATATGGTAGGATTGCCACGGTGTAAATGGAACTTGACTTAGGACTGGAGATCTGATTTACTTGTAATACTGAATCTATTAATTACTGTTATTTGTTTTACTGTTTTTCAATCTATTTACTGTATTCTTGTTAAATGCCGCTTTATTGCAAAATAACCATATTAGCCATTCCCTTGGATTAAGCCCAGCATATAGAATATTAGACTTGCATTACTATGCATAACTTGTTGAGTGCTTTATGTACTCACCCCAACAACAACAACTTCAGAAGAAGAAGAATCTACGCCTTTCGTGGAGGAGGATTATCCGAATACGAATGCTTAGGGTTCGAGCCTCGTCAGTTGCCTGTGGTGAACTGGAGAGCTGCTACGTCTACTTTATTTCCGCTGCTGCTTAATTGCTATTTCTTGGTTAAGCCCTGTGTGGCAATAATCTTGTAAGACAACAATTATTATTAATTATTGAAGTTATGCTATATTCCGCTGTGTATGACTGTGATAGCATTTATGTTGAGCCTGTGTGCACTAGCTTGATCCTGGACTAGTGCGATATACACAGAGGGTCCGAATTTGCAAATTCGGGTCCCGACAAAGGTGGTATCAGAGCCATACTGACTATAGGTCTTGGCCCTAGGTAGTTGGTATCTCTTAGGAGTGTCCAAAATTATTTTCTAAAGAAAAAGGTAAATTTGACTAATAAGAAACTCTTGGCTTATCTCATTCTTCTACTGTCATTCTTGCTAAAGTTACCTTCTTTTCGTTGTCGTTTCGAGTGGAGATCTTATTCAAAATTTTGTTTTGAATAGATGTCGATCTTCCAGTCCTTCGAGTTGAGGCAGGGTGGCTATGCCATGGAGCTATGGAGAGTTCTTCAAGTGATTGGAGGCTTCGATCGTCCATTCTACCGAGGAAGCAACTGGAACGTCAACGGTGTGCATCGGGGGTTCTTCTGCAAACTGACCATCTTCGCTCGAGAATGCGACGAGACCGCCAGACCGATCCACATCACTACCCGGAGGTTCACGTACGAGGCTGGAATTCAGGAGGCTACCAGACTTGCTCTTCGACGGATCTGCCACGACTACGCCTACAAGCTTCGCGACACCGTGTTCCGACTTCACCCGACAAAGGCGCGTGCAGCGTCGACGGATCGTGGAGGAGTGTGCTCGCAAAGACACCTTGCCGAGTGCACCACCGCCCGGAGGAGCACTGAGGACACCGCCGGGAGGCTGGAGCAGTGTCTGGCGCTAAGGGTGACCGAGCGAGAGCTTCAGAAGACCCGTGACGCAGCAGCCAGAGTCATCGCCGGCCGGAGGAGGCCTTGCGGTGGCCGAGGAGGTGGCGGACCAGGTCGTCCAGGAGCCAGAGGGGGTCGCCGAAGAAGAAGAAGAAGAAGACCCAGAGGAGTGTGAGTGGGAGCCTGAGGAGCCAGCAGAGGGTCATCAGGATAGGTTTGCACCCATGCCAGCCAACCCACCGTGTATCTGCGCCGGATCGCCTCACCAGGTGGTCGGATGAGTGAGAGTCGGTCTTAGAGTTGTGTTGAGACTCGAGTGTTGAGTCGCGTCTGTAAGATAGTCTTTACCTTTTAGTAGACGTTAAGGTTGCATGTTTAGTTTGGTTCTTAATTGTCTGCTGACTGTGCAGTATGTGTTGCAAAGCCCTTAGGTATTGTAAGCAACCATACCAAGTATTAATAAAGAGTAGTTAAGTTGGGTTTAACCTGTTTCCCCCGCCTTAGAAATCCTTGCATCTTATCTATGCTACATCTACCTTTCCTAACCCAAGAAGCAATCAAGCAGATGGTGAACACCCGCAGCAACAACGGAGCTTCAGGAAGTGGTCTGCGCTCAGACAACAATCCCAATGAAGGAGCACCACTGCAGCAAGCACCGCCAGTGGATATGCAGAATTTGGGAGCTTTTCTCATTCGCAAAACTCGCTTGATGCGGACAATGATGCAGCAGATGACCAATATGGCTGCAGTCAACAACCCCGCTGCCCAGAACAACAATGGCGGGCCTCGTCCTTACTCCAAGTTGTCAGATTTTATGAGGACCCGGCCGCCAACATTCTCAGGCAATGTCAACCCCTTGGAAGCGGATGATTTGCTAAGAACCATTGAGAGGAAGCTGTACATCACTCAATGTGAAGGCCATGAGAAGGTTCTTTACGCATCCTATCAGCTAGAGGGAACAGAATGGTGGGAGAACTACTGCGCTGCTCATGAAGCACCCATGGAAATCACATGGGAAGAGTTTGCAACGGCCTTACACCAGTATCATGTATCGGAAGGGATGATGGACTTGAAAAAGGAAGAGTTCAGGGCGCTTAAGCAAGGAGGCCAACTGGTGACCGATTACTTGAATAAATTCACGCAGTTAGCTCGCTATGCTCCTGAAGACGTAGCGACGGACAAGGTCAGGCAGTCCCGCTTCATGAAGGGACAAAACTCAGGGTTGCAGGTTGGGCTAATTACCCACACTTTTTCGGATTTTCAAGAATTGGTAAACAAGGCTTTGATTCTGGAGGATAAGCGCAAAGAACTGGGGAAAAATCGCAAACGCTTGATGACCAACCAAAGTGGACGCCCTAACCACCTGCGAATGAGGATGACACCGCAACAGTTTGCGTGTTCCAACCGCAGTCGTTAACAAACCAAGAACACTGCGCCACGACCACCGTGACGAGTTATCGACGCCGCCCAAGGTAACAATGCTCAAGGAGGAGTGCAGCAGTCAGTCGCCAGAAGGTGCTACAGTTGCCATGAGTTGGGGCATTATGCTAATAGATGTCCCCAGAAAGGAGGTATCACGCCAGTGAGTTTCAACCTTGGAACGACACCTGCTAAGGCGCCGATGACGGGAACGAGCCGCGGAACTAGACAGGTAGGAGCGACGCCTCAAGCTACTATTCAGGGTAGAGTCAACCACATCACCGCAGATGGAGCTCAAGAAGCGTCAGACGTCGTGCTGGGTAAGTTTTTGGTAAACTCAGTGCCTGCAACAGTCTTATTTGATTCGGGAGTTTTGCATTCATTTGTCTCTCGGGCCTTTGCATCTGAAAATGGTTTGATTTTAAAAAATCTTAAATGTGTGATGTTAGTCCAAGCCCCGGGATCTGAGTTAAGATCTAGCCTTGGGTGCTTGGGAGTTAAGCTGCTAATTAATGTGGTAGAGTTCCTAGCGAACTTGATCATGTTAGATACCCAAGTTTTAGATGTTATTCTCGATATGGACTGGTTGACCAAGCATAAGACAGTATTGGATTGTGGTCGAAGGGTTGTATCCATTGAGAGCCTTAGAGGAGAGAAAGTGGAATTCCAAGCGACAACAGTTCGTGATGGTCAATTAATGGTTAATAGCATGAAAACCGTCAGCATAGAAGATGTGCCAATGGTCAGGGAATACCCAGATGTATTTCCAGAGGATCTGCCAGGAATGCCGCCAAACCGTGACATCAAGTTTGTCATTGAGTTAGCACCTGGAACAGCACCGATAGCAAAAAGACCGTATCGGATGCCTACTGATGAACTAGTAGAAATGAAGAAGCAGATTGAAGAGCTGTTGGAGAAAGGCTTCGTAAGACCAAGCTCATTGCCATGGGGAGCGCCAGTTTTGTTTGTAAGGAAAAAGGATGGAAGTCTAAGGATGTGTATCGATTATCGAGCACTTAATGAAGTAACGATTAAGAATAAGTACCCGTTGCCAAGAATCGATGACTTATTTGATCAGTTGAGGGGAGCAGGAGTCTTCTCCAAGATAGACCTTCGTTCAGGATATCATCAACTGAAGATTCGAGCAGAAGATGTCCCGAAGACCGCATTCTTGACGAGATATGGACATTATGAGTTTACAGTTATGTCGTTCGGATTGACCAATGCGCCAGCATATTTCATGAATATGATGAATAAGGTTTTCATGGAGTATCTAGATAAGTTTGTTGTTGTCTTTATAGACGATATCCTGGTTTACTCGAAGACAGAAGAGGAGCATGCTGAACATTTGAGGTTGGCTTTAGAGATGTTGCGAGAACAACAGTTGTACGCTAAGTTCAGCAAGTGTGATTTTTGGAAGGAGAAGGTTGAATTTCTTGGTCATGTGATGATCAAGCGAAAGGAGTGGCGATGGACCCGAGCAAGGTGGAGAGTCTGCTTGGGAGCACCAAGTCTCATTACTCAAAGCGTAGTTTTACGAATGGCAGGTTACTACCGACGGTTTATAGAGGGATTCTCAACAATTGCGAGACCTCTCAAGCAATTGCTAAAAAAAGAAAAGAAGTTTGCGTGGACGCTAGAGTGTGAGAAGAGCTTTGAGGAATTAAAGAAGCGCTGACAACAAATTTCATGTTGGTATTGCGAGATGTCCAGAACAGCTTTGACATATACTGTGATGCATCAAGATAGGGTCTTGGATGCGTGTTGATGCAAGAGGGTAAAGTGGTCGCATATGTGTCAAGGCAGTTAAGACCGCATGAAGGAAATTATCCTACGCATGATTTGGAATTGGCTGCCGTGGTGCATGCCTTGAAATTGTGGCGTCATTATCTCATTGGAAATAGATGTGAGATATATACGGACCACAAGAGTTTGAAATATATTTTCACTCAGTCAGATCTTAACATGAAGCAAAGGAGGTGGTTGGAACTGATAAAGGATTATAATGTGGAAATCCACTACCATCCGGGAAAGGCTAATGTAGTGGCTGATGCCTTGAGTCGTAAAAGCCACCTTGCAAATATGATGGTACAAGAAGATTAATCGGAGCTGTGTAAGGAGTTTCGGAAGTTAAAATTGGAAATGGTTCCAGAAGGATTCATAGCTGCATTGGAAGTAAAACCGACGCTTGAGGATCAGATTCGGGAAGGGCAAAAGGATGATGAGAAAATCAACCGAATCAAAGCTAAAAAGGATGAAGGATTAGCGGCAGATTTTACTATGGATGACCAGGGTACCATGTGGTTCAAGGGTAGAATCTATGTTCCACACAGACCAGAGCTTAAGCAGTTGATTTTGGAAGAGGCTCACGAAAGTATTCAATCCATCCGGGAAGCGCCAAGATGTACCAGGGCTTAAGGGAGAGGTTTTGGTGGCCGAATATGAAGCGTGAAGTCGCTGAGCATGTTGCCTTGTGTGATATATGCCGAGAGTTAAGGCAATACACCGAGACCAAAGAGGTTTACTACTGACCATTAAAAATTCGAATGGAAATGGAAAGAAATTGGCATGGATTTTATCATTTGGGTTGCCAAGAACTCAAAGTGGGTATATGATTCTATATGGGTCATTGTGGATCGATTGACCAAAGTTGCTCACTTCATTCCGATTAAGACAACTTACTCAGGAGACCGATTAGCAGAATTATACATGGCCAGAATTGTGTGTTTGCATGGTGTGCTTAAGAAAATAGTGTCAGGCAGAGGTACTCAGTTCACCTCGAGATTCTGGGATAAATTGCATGAAGCCATGGGAACGCACTTGAACTTCAAAGACATATCATCCACGCATCGATGGCGAGACAGAAAGAGTAAATCAGATTCTGGAAGATATGTTAAGAGCTTGCGCTTTAGCCTACACTACTTCATGGGACAAATGTTTACCGTATGCAGAGTTCAGTTATAACAAAAGTTACCAGGTTAGTTTGCAGATGTCGCCATTTGAAGCTTTATATGGTCGTGCCTGTCGTGCCCCGCTGAATTGGAATGAGATAGGAGAGCGTATGATATTTGGCCATGTATTCTCAAGGAAGCTGAAGAGCAAGTTGCTATGATAAGAGAGAGGTTGAAAATCGCGCAGTCAAGGCAAAAGAGTTACGTTGATAATCGACGTCGTGATTTGAGTTTCGAGCTCGACGATTTCGTGTATCTTAGAGTTACCCCTTTGAAGGGAGTTAAAAGGTTTCACGCTAAAGGAAAGCTTGCCCCAAGATATGTTGGACCGTTCAAGATTTTGAGCCGTCGAGGGGAGGTTGCTTATCAGTTGGAATTGTTGCAGTCGCTGGCAGGCGTGCAAGATGTGTTCCATGTGTCACAGCTCAAGAAGTGTCTTCGGGTGCCAGCGGAGCAAACGCCTTTGGAAGAGATTAAGTTGCAGAAAGATTTGACCTACAAGGAGCAACCGATGAAAATTTTGGATGTTGTGGAGCGCAATACCAGGAACAAATCAGTTCGCTTTTGCAGAGTTCAGTAGAGCAACCATTCTGAGAATGAGGCAACCTGGGAGCGTGAAGAAGACCTGAAGTAAAAATTTACAAATCTATTCCCTAGTCAGCCTTGAATCTCGGAGTCAAGATTCTGTTAAGGGGGGAGGTTTGTAACACCCCAAAATTTGCAAATAAAATTATTTTATGGCTATTTGTGCTTTTTCTAATTTTTTGGATTTATTTGGATTTTTATATATTTATTTAGAATTTCCAAAAACAATTTATATTGGCTTTTTTGTGAAAAGTATTTATTTAAAGCCAAAGTCAAAATAAAGTTTTGCCAAAAATATTTTATTTGAGTTCAGAATGTCTCAAAGTATTTATGAGAATTATCTAGGATTTTTCCTGATATTTTAATTGCTTAAAATAGATTAAACTAATTTCGTAATTATTTTAAATCGTAGCGTTAGAAATTTGCGGAATAAGATCGGCCGAAGCCCAAAGATCTGGCGCGCGTGAGCCCATCGCGTCGCGGCCGTTCGCCCGCCGCGCCGCCTTCGCTCGTAGTTGGATTTCCATCGGCGGCCTTCTTCATCGCGAAACCCTAGCGCCGCGAGCCGTTGGATCGGGATCGTGCGTCCGAGATTGCCAGCGTTAATTTTGGTAAGTGGATCGTATCCGTTAATTTTGGAAAGGGCGGATCGGATCGTATCGGCAGAGATCTAATCGTGACAGCTCGTTGCAGATCGGACGGTTCACGGTCGTCGTCTCCGATACGGTTTCCGAACCCGCCGCCGACCCGCCACCGCCGCGTGATTTAGGGTTGCCATATTTGCGCACATGCCAAGTCTATAAAAGACACAGCCCGCACTCCGAGGTTCCTCATCCCCTTGTGCAGCCAGTAGCACTAGCCTCTTCGCCGCCATCGTCGCCCAGGAGCTCGCCGTAGTCCTTCGTAGCACCACCGCGAGTTTTTGCGTCGTTCCGCCGCCGTCAACCCTCCTTCTGCCGAATCAGTTCCAGATCCGGAGTCGTCGTTCCAAGACGCGTCGAGGCGACCACTTCTTCTCGTCGGAGTTGCGCCGAAACGCCGTTCAGGTGGTCATCGTCCTCTGCTCCGGTGCCTGTCCGCCGCCGTGCTGCCATCTTCGTCGAGAAGCTTCATCAACCGTTGGATTTTCGTCGGACCGCGGAGATCGTGCCATGTCGCAGAGTGAACAGGTAACTGCTCAGGTAAGCATCGGCCGTTGGATCGGTCTGATCGGTTAAGATTGAGTCGCGTGTGCGTAGGATGGTAGCCATCATATCATCGGGTGGATGCGCGCGCGTGTCGAGCATCGCACGGGCGACGCCGCAACCGATCGATGCGCGCCAGCGTGTCGGGCAGTGATGCGAGGCGCCGTGGGCGCGCGCCCACGGTGGACGAGGCGCCTGTGGACCGGGTTTGTACGCCGCGGTGGCGTGTCAGCGCCTGATTGGCCCGGGTCCGGGCTGACGTCAGCATGACGCAAAAAAAAATCTTTTCCAGTAGAAAAATAATTCAGGAAGATCTGAAATTCTATTTTCTGTATTTTCAGTAATTATTCAAACTTCAAAAGGTTATATATTTTGCATTTTAACTCGGATTTGAGTGATTCAAATTTCTAAAAAAATTTAAAATCAAGATCTATTTATTGGTGGATTTTATTTTATTTGTGGAGTTTTGTTTCTCTCTGGTTTGGTGTTTATTTGCTATTTTGGCATCGTTTCGCGTAGACGTTGATCTGCTGGGTAATCCGGAGGAAGATTCGTCGCTTCAAGACCCAAGCTCAGAGCAAGACCAGCACCTACTCCAAGGCAAGTTGTGCTTTGACCATGTTGTACCTGATTTCACAAAACTGCTATTTTGTCTCTTAAATTTATGCATGATATTTTATGTGGATAAATGATTTCAATTAATCTGGGAAATAGATAATATGCCTAATTGAATTAAATCATACCTTGTCAATTGTATGCCATGATCTATTTGTCGCCCTAGGATGTGGAACTATAGTTGGTAATAATAATAATCAACATGGGACTAGTTAGACCGTCATAGATTGCTTAGCCATGCCACGTCATCACATGTGTCCGAATGTTGATAATTAATTTTGACTAATGGAATATGGAACAATGTTTAAGAATTGGTGTGTCATGTGTTGTCACACAGTGATATCAAGTTGTCGTGGCAAGGAGGTCACACAACTAGATTGAAATGTTGGTAGCACGTGGTGCTTGGTAATCAACTGGGGTGGTCATGATTTAGATTGGGGCAAGTGGCAAGGTGCAGTGTGCCAAGGTGGGCCAGGTTTGGCAGGGGTATGTGGAAGTCTTTCCTTAATCACTTTAAGGACTTAACCTTGCAAGCCTTTGACCTAAGTCCTTCTTGCAACCACATGTCTGGAATGGGACAGCCTAGCTGAATAATTTGTGAAGCCTAGATTCCGGTACTGTCGTGGTGAATAGTGAGTCCCGGGTTTACGGTTTAACTCACTTGGCGCAAGAGGGGGGCCCTGTTGTGGTGGTTTAACCCTTCATGTTGAAACCTTAGCGAGCGATCTTCGGTCTAGGTGTAGCATTGTAAAGGCTTTGTTATGATCACTCGCCTTGGTGGTGTTTGGTTGTATCGTGTGGGTAAAGTGCATAACCTCTGCAGAGTGTACAATCTATTCGAATAGCCGTGCTCACGGTATTGGGCAATGCTCGGGAATTACAGTTAAGGGTTAGACTTTATTCAAATGAAAACTGGATGGGATGGCAGGATTGCCACGGTGTAAATGGAACTTGACTTAGGACTGGAGATCTGATTTACTTGTAATACTGAATCTATTAATTACTGTTATTTGTTTTACTGTTTTTCAATCTATTTACTGTATTCTTGTTAAATGCCGCTTTATTGCAAAATAACCATATTAGCCATTCCCTTGGATTAAGCCAAGCATATAGAATATTAGACTTGCATTACTGTGCACAACTTGTTGAGTGCTTTATGTACTCACCCCAACAACAACAACTTTAGAAGAAAAGAATCTACGCCTTTCGTGAAGGAGGATTATCCGAATACAAATGCTTAGGGTTCGAGCCTCGTTAGTTGCCTATGGTGAACTGGGGAGCTGCTACGTCTACTTTATTTCTGCTGCTGCTTAATTGCTATTTTTTTGGTTAAGCCCTGTGTGGCAATAATCATGTAAGACAACAGCTATTA
Source organism: Otatea glauca (assembly GCA_036346275.1). Lineage (NCBI taxonomy): Eukaryota > Viridiplantae > Streptophyta > Magnoliopsida > Poales > Poaceae > Otatea > Otatea glauca. The sequence goes on from CM070713.1 coordinate 19,752,029, forward strand.
TTAATTATTGAAGTTATGCTATATCCCGCTGTGTATGACTGTGATAGCATCTATGTTGAGCCTGTGTGCACTAGCGTGATCCTGGACTAGTGCGATATACATAGAGGGTCTGAATTTGCAAATTCAGGTCCCGACACCAGTTCATTGCCAACTTTCAAGGCACATATGAATGCCCCGGAACTCGTAGCGACTTGCACCGAGTGGTTCAAAAGCTGGGTGAGACGTTGCGCGACTTCATCCGATGCTTCAGCGATAAGCGTAACTCGATTCTTGACATCTCGGATGAGGCCGTCGTCATAGCCTTTGAGAACGGTGTCAGGGATAAGGAGTTGATGGGAAAGCTTGCTATTCGGAAGATCTGAACTCCCATGGAGCTCTTCGAGTTGGCGAACAAATACGCCATACGTTCCAAAGCCCAAGACCAAATCGACGACCCTAGGACAGGCAACGACAAACTCGAGTCATCCAAGCAAGGGGCGACCCCACCGTGGCGGCGGTCGAACAAGGCAAGGCGCACAACATAGGCGATAACAAAGGCCGAAATCATGGAGGAAGAAAGTACTGCTCGGTCCATCGAACGGATAAGCACGATTTTGATGAGTGCTAGTTGATTGGCAAGAAGGTCCAGGAAAAGCTTAAGGCTGCACTCGCTGAGCGCGGGGTCGGGCAGGCCAAGGAGAAGTTCCAGGATGACGAGCCCGAGTACCGCGGGCCGATCACAAGCTGACACACATCTTCGGAGGATCCGCCATGCTTTGAGTCGTAGGAGCCATAACGCTAGTATGATGGTATCAATCGAAATTATGTAAGGAGTTTCAAAAGTTGAAGTTGGAAGTTGTTCCACTAGGATTTGTAGCTGCTTTGGAAGTGAAGCCAACAATTGAAGATCATATCAGAGAAGGTCAGAAGGATGATGAGAAGATCAACAGAATCAAGTCCAAGAAAGATGCAGGCTTAGCTGAGAATTTTACCATGGATGAGCAAGATACCATGCAGTTTAAAGGTCGAATCTGTGTACCAAACAAGAAGGAGCTTAAGCAGTTGATTTTGGAAGAAGCTCAAGATTCCAAGTATTTGATTCATCCAGGAAATGCTAACATGTATCAAGATCTTAAGGAAAGGTTTTGGTAGCCTAAGGTGAAACGTGAAGTTGCTGAAAATGTTGCTTTGTGTGATGTGTGTTAGAGAATAAAGGCAATGCATCAGAGATCAGCAAGTTTGTTACAACCGGTGCAGATTTCTGAGTGGAAGTAAGAGGCAAACCAATAATAAGATCCATAGCGTTGGGAATTGTAGAGAACCCAGAAGGGATATGGTTCCGCTTGGGTCATCGTTGATCGTTTGACCGAAGTTGCTCATTTCATACGTGTGAAGACTACCTACTCAGAAGATCGCTTGGCAGAATTATATATGACAAGGATTGTGTGTTTGCACTGAGTGCCTATGAAGATTGTATCAGATAGAGATATCCAATTCACCATGAGATTTTGAGGCAAGCTGCATGAAGCAATGGGAACTCATTTGAATTTCAGTACAGCGTATCATCCGCAGACAAATGGTCAGATGGAAAGAGTTAATCAGATTCTCGAGGATATGCTGAGAGCTTGTGCATTAGCCTATGCTACTTCGGTGATAAGTTTTTGCCGTATGCAGAGTTCAATTATAACAACAGTTATCAAGCTAATTGCAAATGTCACCATTTGAGACTTTGTATGGTCGTGCCTGTCATACTCCATTGAATTGGAATGAGACAGAAAAACGTTTAGTGTTTTGGGCCTGATATTCTCATAGGAGCTGAAGACCAAATTTCCATGAGCAGAGAGAGGTTGAAAGTAGCACAGTCAAGGCAAAAGAGCTACGCTAATAATCATCGACGTGAATTGAGCTTTGAGCCAGATGATTTTGTGTATCTCAGAGTTACCCCTCTTAAAGGTGTCAAAATGTTTCACGTTAAAGGGAAGCTTGAGCCAAGATATGTTGGTTCGTTCAAGATCTTGAGCCGTTGAGGAGAGTTTGCTTATCAGTTGGAATTGCCGCAGTCGTTGGCAGGAGTGCATAATGTGTTTCATGTGTCACAGCTTAAGAAATATCTCAAAGTGCCAACAAAGAAAACACCGTTAGAAGCAATTAAGTTGCAGGAGGATCTGACCTGCAAGGAGCAGCTAATCAAGATTTTGGATGTAATAGAGCGCAAGATCAGGAACAAGTCTATTCGCTTTTGCAGAATTCAGTGGAGTAATCATTCAGAGGATGAAGCAACTTGGGAGCGTGAAGAGGATCTAAAGTCAGAATTCCCAACCCTATTCTCTAGTTAGCCCCGAATCTCGGGGTCGAGATTCTGTTAAGAGGGGAGGTTTGTAACATCCCAAAATTTGCCTTTATTATTGTGTTATTGTTATTTGTACATTTTGTGATTTTTCTGAATTTATTAGAGTTTTCTAGATTTTATTTGAAATTATTTTAAATTAAGTATATTGTCCTTTTGAGAAAACTAGTTATATATAGATAAAATAAATATAAAATTTTGCTAGAAATAATTTATTTAAGTTCAAAATATCTCAAAGTATTTATGAGAATTTTCTTGGATTTTTCCCGATATTTTTATTGAATAAAACTAATTAAATGAATTTCTGTAATTATTTTGAAAGAAAAATGCGAGGAAAATCATAAACAGTGTCATGCCGCACTGTCCTCCCGCGACCCGATGCTGTGTGGCCCAATCGTTTCGTTCCACTGGCCCATTAGCCCAACCTCTGGAATCGAATCGTCGACCGTAGGATCTAAATCGGATGGCTACAATTTGTTGATGAGGTTTCCTAGTTAAGTCCAGTGCTAGCGACAGTCGGATTGAGATCGAGTGGTGGAAATCAAAGCGTATCGGTTCGAGATTCCACTGAATCTTGGTCGTTGGAAAGTTTGTGCGTGCGGTTAGGATTCGATCACCCGATGAGATCGTGATCGTTGATGCAGACACGTGGACGGCGCCGCTTCATCGTCTTCACGTGACTGTGTTGGACTCTGGTCCGAGTTCATATCCGCGCCGCCAAGATCTCTGTAACTGATTCGAGCAGATCTCGGGCGATTGATTCTATATAAGGAGCACATCGGCTGCGCAAGGCCTCAAGAGATCAAAACCCTAAGTCTTCCAAGAAGGCTGCACCCCCGTTTCGTGGGATTTTGCGAAGAACGTCGAGCGCCACCGCAAGAAGGAAAACACCGATTCGTCACCATCAAGCTGCCGCAAAGCCTGAGACCTCCATCATCCAGTGCATCTGGTGTGCACGCTTGTGAAGCCAGAAGACCGTCAGAGCAGGAGATAACCGGGAAGTCACCGTCGACAAAGAAGAAGCTCGCGCCAACGTTGTTCCACTGCCAGCGCAAGGAATCTGACTGCGTCACCAAATTCGCGACATAGAAATACGCTTGTAGGTGCCTACCTCGGCCGTCGGCGTTGACCCAAGTGTTGCGCGCGCCACCGTCTAACGTGGCTTGATGCTTCGTTGACGCGTGTCAAACGTGTGGGCAGATTTGCTGAGGTGGTGACGGCGTGGCACTTGCATGGCAGGCTGCATAAGCGTTGCGCTGCGCCGAGTCACCGTAACGTGGGACTCGCATGTCAACGGGACGGACCTGCGTAGACCAGGTCCACTGTGAACTGATTAGGTTCATGGACTAAGTCCGCGGACCGAGGGACACGTGTCGCATCTTTGTCAGCTCGGATCAAGGCTGACGTCAGCATGATGTCATGATGACACAATAAAGCGATTTTCAGTATAAAATAATTCAGTTTATTATTTTATATTCCAATTTTCTAATTTTTAGATTTTTTGAATCTTCCACGATCCCGTTCTCCCTCATACGAGCTCCGATTGAGGTAATTCAAATTTCTAAAAATTTATAAAATTGAGATCTATTTAATGGTTAATATTATTTGATTTTTAGAGTTTGTTTGCTCTCTATTTTGGTATTTATTTGTTTTTCTCTTTCGTTTCGCCTAGACGTCGAATTGTGCAAAACATCCGAGGAAGACCCATCAACTCAAGACCAATGTCCAGAGCAAGAATAAAGGCTTTTACAAGGCAATTTATGCTTTGATCATGTTGAACCCATGTTTATAAAATTGCTATATTGTTTTACCCTATTGCATATTATTTCAAGTATACAATTGTTTCAATTTAAATTGGGACTTAGTTAATATACCTTTTGATCTATACCCTACCTTATCATTTCTATGCCATGATCTATTGTCACCATAGATTGGTTCATTATAGTTGGCTAATACTAAAATCAACATGGAAGGTTAGACCGTATTAGTTGCTTAGCCATACCACGTCATCACATGTACTTGGATCATCAATGTTTAATCTTGACTAATGGAATATGGAACAATGATATGAACTTGTGTGTCATGTGAACTTGTGTGTCATATGAGGTTAGCTTAATTAAACGAAAAACTTGGTTGAGATGGCGGGATTGCCATATGGAAGGTTGAAACTTGACTTAGGGTTGGAAACTTGGTTTACTTGAGAAATGTTGAATCTATCTATTATTGTTATTTGTTTTACTGTCTTTACAATCTATTTATTGTACTTTTTTTAAAATGCTGCTTTATTGCAAAATAGCCATGTTAGCCTTTCTTTTAGAATAAGCCTTGCATATAGATATGTTAGAATTGAATTCTGTGCACAACTTGTTGAGTGCTTTAAGTACTCACCCTTGCCCACAACAACATCACCAGTTAAGGAGTCTGCATCCATGCTGGAGGAGGAGTACCAGGAAGAGACAAAAGTTTAGGGTGCGAGCCTTGTCAGTTGCCTGTGGTATACTGAGGGGTTTATCTATGTTTTCATTCTGCTGCAGTTTAATTTGTTGTTTAGCCTTGCGAGGCAAAGTCATGTAACTTGACCTTAAGATCATTAAATTAGTATTATTTAATATATAATATATTTTATAATGTTTCTGCTGTGTATGTGATATTTACCGATGTTGAGCCTGTGTGCACTAGCGTGATCCTGGACTAGTGCAATATATACAGAGGGTCCGGATTTGCATATTCAGGTCCCAACAAAACTATTCCTCTGTCTTGGCCTTTCTCCATCTGGGGCTTGGACATCTTGGGACCGTTCTCGAGAGCCCAAGGAGGTTACAAGTTTCTATTCGTGGCTATCGACACGTTCACTAAGTGGATCAAGGCCGAACCCGTCAGAAACATCACCTCGGAAGTGGCTAAGAAGTTCATGAGGAGCATTGTTACTCGATTTGGCATTCCTAATCGAGTAATCACAGATAACGGTAGCCAGTTCAAGAGCAATGCTTTTATAGCCTTTTGCGAAGAATTGGGAATCAAATTCTGCTTTGCCTCTGTGGCTCATCCTCAAAGTAACGGTCAGGTCGAGCGTGCCAATGGTTTAATCTTGCAGGGGATCAAGACCCGAGTGTTTGATAGGCTCAAGGCTTACTCGACCCGATGGGCAAAAGAACTCCCCTCAGTGCTATGGGCTGTTCAAACATCGACTAGTCGAGCCACAGGTGAAACACCGTTTTTCTTGGTCTACGGAGCATAAGCAGTGCTTCTGACTGAGTTACATTTAGGTTACCTCGAGTGGATAACTACTTGGAAGAGGAACAAGAGCAAGCGCGAGCAGATGACATAAACTTATTCGAAGAGCATCGAGCATCCGTTCAAGCGGCTAAGTATCGGCAAGCCTTACGTAGATACCATGGTCAGAGAATCCAGGAATGAGCACTAACCGCTGGGGACTTAGTACTAAGCAAGGTACAGAAGTAAGACAATCGCAATAAGCTATCGCCTAAGTGGGAAGGTCCCTATGTAGTGGTCGAAGTGACTCGACCAGAATCTGTGCGGCTATCGACATTGGAAGGCGCTATACTTGAAAACTCATGGAATATCGATCAACTCAAGAAATTGCATACATAACAAATACTTTGCATTGTGACAAGTGTTCAGGTAAGTATGTTTCCATTATATTATACTAATAAAAGTTTACATTTTTACATTGTAAGCTAGGTACACTACTCCTACGTATCCTTGAATGCATCTCGTCGCCTCTTCAACGCCCCCGGGTAGTCGAACAGTAAGGTCCTAGGAATGGGCCATCGCCCTGCGTGCGGACCGGAAGCAACGGAGAGGGTCCGGGAGGTTGTCAGTGGAGAAGGCGATTTCTCCGCCGACAATGGCCTCCAAGTGTCGTGATGGCTTGGAGGGCAAGCAAGGGGGTTAGGCTCCCATCGGATCGACCGGTCGTTGGGAAAGGCGTAGGAAGAAAGCTATTTTGAGCTTCAATTCCGCTGCCAACGCCAGTGGCCTCACCCTCTCCCCCTCGCATGCCATCGGCAGCAGTAGTGTCGTCCCTCGTGAGGGGAGCCGAGGTAGTGCCGTCTTCTTCAGCGATGACCCTTAGCTTGCTGGTGACCTTGTCCTCCTCTTTCGGCCACACCTCCTTCTCAATGGCCTCCTAGTCGATCTTGTCCTCCTCATCGGAGGAGATGATGATCTGACCCGGGGAAACCATTGCCAGAGGAGTAGAAGGAGGACACTCGCCGAGGATGATAACTGAAGGAGGTGACCGAGGAGGCAAAGCCATGGATGCATTCAGAAAGTTATAGCGCCACAAGTAGAGGACAAAGGAAGAGATGAGTTGCGTTAGGCGACTACAGGTCCAGTCTATTTATAGCTCAGGGGACGGGTCACGCTGAAAACCACAATCGGTATAAATTCACGTTGGTCCCAATCCACGAAGCGTCTGTTGCGTTTCCACATAAGCATGGTAGCCGAAAAGATGCTGAGTTATGACTCGCTGCGTGGAGCCTGAAGGGGCGTGAAAACTATAACAAAATTTCAATCGTCACAGTGGAGTCATAATATCCATCTATTCTGTTTCGTTTGAATTTTACCATAAGCCCGAGGGCTCATGAGTCTGTGTGTAAGAGTCATAAATGATGCTTATGCTATATTTTCTACTCGATACGATTGTTGAGTGGAAAGTCAAGGGCTACATCATGCTTTTATCGACGCATATGCTTTACCGTCTACTCAATGCATTCATCGAGTAGAAGGTCAGGGCTACATCGCTCGATCTTTCCTTTGTCGGGCTCCACTCTCGGGTCGATACGTCTATCGAATAAGGGGCTTGGAGTCACAATAGGCGTCTATGATGCTGGAGCCTCATTTTTTGCTCGATCCAGTTATCGAGTAAAGAGTCGGGGCTACATTATTATGTAGTGCTCACGTCACTCCACTCCCTACCTGATGACATCTCATCGAGTAAGGAGTCGGGGGCTACAGGTAACTCGGTACCTCTACTTTTTTCCTAGTTGATATAGTTATTGAGCAGCGTATAGTAAGCTTAATCTTCTTTATTTTCTTTTGCGATTTTTTGCACGCATTTTCTCGATTGCGTACTTACCATGTCAAGCAAACGAAACTAAAGTGTGGCCATGCCTGAATCTGGCAATGAGTGATTCTATCCTATGCGCATACGAGCAACATATTGTCAGACATCTAAAGCTCAACGGCTGGTGGGAGATGATACCTCTAGTCGATTCTACATGCGTTGCACGACAAGTTGTTGTTCGCTGGAAGGTCTAAGTCGCATAGTCGATGAAGGCCTGCAAAAGTCATGTTATATAGCATTTCTGTTATGCATAGCCTCTTTGAGTGTATGCTAGGGGGCTAAGTCATTTAACAGAAGTTTTTTCTAGCCCTGTATGCAGATATAACCAGGCACACGATTGGCCATGACGCTGCTTGCTGAGAGTCTATGAGTGCTAAATCGAACTTGCACCTAATTGTGCTACTTCATTTTATCGGTAAGGAAATCGAAGACAGGACATAGTAGGCAGGCAGGTTAGTTGAGTGCTATCATTAAAGACCACTATTACAAGCACATTGTCAGTTTTTACACTGGTAAGGCTAGGCCAGAGGAGCTCGATTGGCGTCATCATTGCCCAATGATACCTCCAGTCCGTCCACGAACGTCTCGGCAAAGCTGGCAAAGGACTCAATGTGGTCAGCGGCTGCGCTCTCATCACACGCATATCCTTCATTCATCACTTAGAGGTCCAGGTTCGGATGGTGGCTCTTCACCATGCCAAGCATGCATGAGGTCGTGAATCGAGACACGGCGGTCATATGCTTGAGTGTTTTTTATTGTACTGTGGCGAGTGTCGTATCTGCTACAGCCTTCTCGACCTCAAGTGCCTTTTGGCTTGCTTCCGCCTTGGCCTCGACTAGTGCAGCTTCCGCAGCAGCCTTCTCGGCTGTCAGTTTCTTCTCTCGCTCTTTGGCCTTAGTCTCAGCAGCCCTCAATTTGGCTCTGAGTGCCTCCAGCTCAACGTCCTTCATCTTAATTATTTGATCATGGGAAGTTGTGAGCCGCTCGATCTGCTAGTGGGTCTGCTTGCAGAAGGGTTTGGGGTCGGTCAGGGTGTCGGTCGCGCACTACGATACAAACCAAGTGGCGTCAAGAAGAAAGCTGAGTAAGGGGAAGAGTGAAAGGCAGAGCAAGGTGATTTGCGTTCGCATACCTGGAGTTGAGGCTCCAGAACAAACCAGAACACCTGAGGCGCGGAAGAAGCTGGAGAATCTTGGATGGTCATCATTGTTGACTTGCTGGTATGCGTCGTGTGATCCTCCATGTGAGGAGCTGCAGTAGTGTCAGCCGTGCCAAGGGATGATGATGTAGCCATGGCTGCTGTGTCTGCAGTGTCGCTGGGCACGCCCTTCCTGCAAAGAGGCGATTTGCCTAAGTATCTCAGATGAGTGAAAAAGTTCACAAGGTTAAGGGAACACTCACCTTGCAAAATGAATCTTCACGAAGACATCCTTCGACGCGACCAGTTTGACTCCTACAGTTGTCATCCTGAGTGGCACGACCAGTGGGGGGTACAGTGCTGGTGGATCAGTAGCTAGCGGAGGGTCCTGCAAGCAAACAGTTGCCTTGAGCAGAAGTTCGCCAATAAGGGAGACATTGCTCGATAATAATAATACATGTTTAGCTGGTCTGGTCAAGGGGGATTCCCCTCAAGGAGATGCCTTTGGAGGAGTCATCGACCTCTGTGCGTCGGCTCCCCAGGCGGCTCGCTGTTCATCCAGCAGTTGTTGGATTATGATAGGGGAAATCTCATAACAACCAAGAAAGAGGTTGAAGGTCACCTGGTCAGACGGCCTTGATGCCGAAGTCCGAGCTCGTTTGTTTGGTCGAAGGTGTGTCGGAGACACCGACCTCCTCTCTGGGGGAGGATTGACCATTGTCTGCTCCAAGACCCCTTTGCCCTCGCTTGGCAGGTCGACTCGAGGAGAGCCCACTCGGTAGCGATAGCGCCTGGCACTTGATCGTTGTCTCAAGCCAGCTCATCGTTCTCCAAGTCGATAGATCCTCCAACCGGTTCGCTCTCGTTGTTGAACTTAGCCTCTTGAGAAGTCGATAAGTAATGTATAACCATCGCTTCTTCCAGTTCGATTGCCAGGATGAGGTAACAGGAATAGGAATATACAGACTAGACACGCCGCTGCATAGATGGAACCCGGCACCCCCAACAGCGTCGTTCTTCGTCGCCCTCTTCAAGCTATAGAAGTGGTGGAATAAATTGAGGCTAGGGCTAATCCCTAGATATGCCTCGCGTAGGTGGACAAACAAGCTGAGCATTGTGATTGAATTAGGGCTCAGGTGAAAAAGTTAGATTTCGTAGAGATCAAGAACTTGTCGAAGAAATCGGGAAGGAGGAAAATTGAGTCCACAATGGAAAAAAGCTTTAAACACAACTGTCTCGTCCTCATTCTCAGGAGTGGGGAATAGTTCACCTTGTGATTGTCTCCAATAGAAGAATTCCCGCGGAGGGACGAAGCCGTCTTTGTCCAACACCATGAGACGCGTTTCTATCATCATGGATTTTTGCCACACCTTGTTGAAGGCTTCGGCATCGATGGTCGCATCATCGTCGTGGCGAGAGGATGAGGCCACATTGGGTTTCTAATCTGGCGCAGTCCTGCCACCAATCGGAGAGCTAGATGCCATTGATGCAGGGAGGAGCAAGATTTTTGGAAGGTGGAAGCGCTGGGTTTCGAGAAATGCTACGAAGGCTTCGAGAGCAATAGCGGAGACGACAAGAAAGATGGTGGTAACAGTTCCAAGCCTGGGAATTTATATGCTAAAATCTCATCTCAGACAAACGGTTCATTCCCCCTGATTTGGCGCTTCGAACGGCGAGAAAGGCGGAATGATGACACTGCGTCCGTTTTGACGAAAGCAATAAATGCTCAAATACCCAACATTTAGAATTTCAGAAGCTTTTCCAACTCTGCTCAGAGTCGAGTCTATGAAGTGACATCGAGTAACCTGTGGCTACCCTGAGAACTCGATATGGGCTGATGGCAGGGTGCTCGACCCCGTACGTCCCTATTCGATACTCAGCGATTCCTGCTCTACTCGAATCGCTTGACCATAAGCAGGCGAGGCATTACTCAATCAAGGCAGAACTTGGCGGTAATTGACCAAGCGCTTACACGGACCCTCCACTAAGCAGAGTTCGGGGGCTACTGTCGAATACCTAAACTTGGGGTATATGTGCATGCAAGACAGAAGGGTTTGTTCTAGCAACGTACGGAAGTTCTGGATATCACGGGCCCTAATCTATGGGATGCGATATACGCGGGAAAAACAACTCCATATCAGGAAGGACTTTATCGCTTTCCCCTTACGAGGAAACCAACTCAAGTACGCCTGGTATAGATGGTAGTTTAGATATACCATGATCGACTACAACTTGGTGTCCCAATCGACTACGACTCAACTGAAGGCAGGATCATCGCAGCTATATAAGGCCTGAGGTAGGGACCCTTAGGGGGACAGACGATTCTCAAGCAATTGGCCATCTAGTAAGAAGTCTTTTTTGCATAGAGAGCTTAGGATCCGACGAACTGCGCTTCGTCAACCCTTAGCCATAGCTTATCCTTATCTTAGATACAATCCACATTGTAACCAGGGCTATACTGCTTTGCTTTGTACTCCTTTGACAATATACAGAAGCCATCGCACAGGACGTAGGGTGTTACTCCATCTGGAGGTCTAAACCTGTATACATCTTGTGCCCCTGATTGCATGCTTGACTCTGCTAACTCGAAGATACCCAAAGTACAAATTTTATTATCGATTTTTTACCCTTCCACAGTATCCGTATTAGACGGATAGTGAGCTACCGAATTCGTATCTATATCTGACCAAAAAAAATCCGTATTTGTATGCAATCCGATACTATCCGAAATTATCCGATCCGACAGAATCCATATCCGAAAATATCTGTATCAGTCGGAAAATATCCGATCCGTTTTCATCCCTACTCCTAGCTAGCATATTTTTTAAAAAACCCATGAGAAAAAACCAAAATTATGTTTAGGTCCGTTACCTTTTTTTTCAGAAATAACCGTTGGATCAAATTTTGCACGGTGCAGCGTAGCACGCTACCCTGGCTAGTATGTATTTACTCAGCTCTCATCAGGGTTCACAAAACCGTTTCGCGGGCGGTTTTCGCGAAGTTGGCGGTACCGGTTTTCGCGGTAAACCGCTCGAAAACCGTGAAAAACCGAACAGTTTGCAAATTTGAAAATTTTGAAATTTGGTCAAATGAGATCGCGAGAACATGGTTTTTGATTTAAAACCGCTCGTTTGCTGAAACCGAGCGGTTTTGGAGAAAACCGCAAAACCGCCCGAGGTTGGAAAATTGGGGAAAAACTCGAAAAAATTGGGGAAAATGCAAAAAATATTGTAAAATTTGTAGAAATACAGGAAGGTTAAAATTGAGTAAAATATAATAAATATATAAATAAGGTATGTGAAAACGTGAAAAATTCCGTAATGATCTCTCCTAAATTTGGAAAAAATCGACATGGCCTTTGCTATATTTTAGAGAATTAGAAGTTGTTAGTTATGTATTTAGCAATAATATATCAATAAATAATCTTTCATTACAATACTACAATCACATAAGTGCAAAAATCAAGATTTACATAACTACAAAGCAAAATCATTTGCAATTTCACTACCATTTACTTATCAACACCATTTACATTATAATGCATTTAAATTGAAGTTGTGGAGTAGGCATAAGCATAGCTTCACACTCTTCCATTATCACAAAATGACATGTTCGACCTACATGAACGGAACATCAAACTGATGACGAAGGAAAAATAGTTAAAATAGAAGAACAAATTGAAAAATTGCAAAAAAATTTTAAAATGTAAAAAATCCCAATTAATCTATAAAACACCTAAGAGAAATTTTTACAATTTTTTAAATCATTTATTTCTTCTAAAAATCTAAAATGTAAATTAATGAAAAGGAACAAATACAATCACGATTTTTATAAATAGTAAAATGATTTATTATATTCTAAAATTTTACTGAAAATATAAATAATTCCAAAGGATCATGTAATAAAATTTTCAAAAATATTAGACTTCATTTATTTCCATATAAAATCAAAATAGAAGAGCATATACAATGATAATAGCACTTTCTAATTTTAAAAAATACACATATCGATCATCATCTCAAAATTTTACATAATCATTTTGATGACGTTATAACATCACAAAAAAGTTTAATAAATATTAGACTTCATTTTGTGCCCCTAGAAAATAAAAAACTGAAGAGTATATATTGTGACAAGATTACCGCTGTAATTTTAAAAATGTAAATATCTGATAATAATCAAAATTTTACGAATCATTAGGATTACCTCAGAACTCACAAAAAAATTTAAATTTTTTGACACTTTTGCTAAATTTCTTCAAATTTTTGAATTTACTGCTCATCTGGCCGGTTTTCCGAAGCGGTTTTAATTACGAACCGCTCAATACGGCCGGTTTTCACGAAAACCGAGCGGTTTTCGACGGTTTTTTTGAACCCTGGCTCTCATGCTTAGCTTTTCTTTGCCTTGTTGTCAGCTAACTTCATACTCCGTTGTGTTTAAAAATTTTCGTAGCTTCTCAACTCGTGTACAATAAAGAATTTAGCACTAGTTTGCGTGCTCAATGCGTGGAGATTAGGAAACTGGGGATGCGGTACATGCCGCGCACTGTGGCTCATTAACAAAATGGGAGGATGGGTTTTAAAATGCATGTAGGTGAGCTGGCTCCACGTACTCATGTCGTACGTGCGTCACAGCTAGGTTGAACATAGAATATCCTGATTAATCTCAAGCAATCTTTATCATAATTAGCAAAGTATCCGGTTCACTGTATTTATCCATGGCCTCAGGAGTCAGGACTCAGGACTATTTGTTCCTAAATATTTGTTCATTTAGATAATAAGAGTGTAGATATTGCAATGTTTCCATCCTTTACTCCTACTTAAATGGAAGCGGTTAAGTCTTTTTTTGTATGTCATTTCATAAGAGTATATAAGATCATTTTTAATTAACTTTTTATTTTATTTAGTGCTTACTTACAAGAGCATTATATTATGTCTCCGTATAGTATTTCCATTTTCCTTGCTCTTCTTAATTCTGGTAAACACGTAGGTTTGGTACAACAGGGTTAGAATAAAGCAACTATATGTAGCTTTAAGTGGTAGCTTCAGGACAGAGGGTGTCACACATGCGTCACATAATGAGCAAATTTCACAGGCTACTAGCGCTGAGCGCATCGATGTCATTAGTGCGGCCGTGTGCTGCAACGGGCTTGCTTTGTCGGCTCAAGTATATAGCCTGACAGCACGCAAGGCCCCTTTGTGCCAGGTTGTCACGGGCACGGCACACCGACGAGGTCGCCATAGGTGACGGTGGACAGCAGCGGTGGAGATGGCGGCATGGATAGAAAAGAGGGGTCGGTGACGTAGGTACGAGAGTGATGAAGATGGTGTCAGTGGAGATAGCAACACGGGCGTGGAAGAGGGCGCGGCATTGGCAGCCATGAACAACGGCATGGGCCCAAAATAGGGGTGAGGCAACGGCGGCAGTGGACAACGTCAGTAGAGATCACAGTGTGGGTGCGGAAGAGGGGCGCGACATCACCGATGGTGAACAGTGACGGTGGAGACAACATCATAGGCGTGGAAGATGGGTCGGCGGCGTTGGAGTCAGAAAGGTGAAGGAGAGAAAGACGAGTAGGAAGAGGAAGAAGAGGAGGAATGTATTTGGGCGTGGCTTGGAGAGTAATGACGGGCTAATGGTGTAGGACTAGTTATTATGTTTCATGGGCTAGCCTTATAGCTGAAACAGGAGTTTTCATGTCGAGACAACCCAACCATAGTCCAAGCTGCCGCGCCACCCATTAGGCCTGATTTTTAGGCCTAGCAAGGCCTAGTATACCCTACCGTATCAGCCCAGCCCACTAGATTTCGTGCTGGGTGTGTCGGCCCTTTATGGGCACGACCCAATTCCCAGATGTCGAGGTTATCATTCATCTCTTCTCTGCAAACCTACCCTACTGTCGTCAACAAACTCTCCATCTCCTTTCATCTCACAATATTTGCGCAGTCCGCATACTATGAGGCACAATATTTAATTAATATATTTAATTTAATTAGACCATTAATTCTTCTCCCTACTAGATGAAGTAGCAAGCATGATCTAGCACTACTACAAAATGGTACAACACTATCGCTTCATCTGGATCGGTTCTTAACTTTTTAGAAAAAATCAATTGTGATAGATGATTCGGCGAGAGTGTAATAATTGGTGCGGAATCATGATACTCAATTTTTAGGTTAAAACCGATTGTAATGTAGCATTAGACACATCACAATCGATTCTTAGGTTCCCACCTAAAAACTAATTGTGATGTGCCTCGCTAGGTCATATATACCATCGGGCTAAACTCTCTGTTGTTGTTCTAAAGGCAAAAAAATCGCTGCCGCCCCAAAAACAAAATATACTCTGGTTCGAAGCAATACTTGGGTGAGAAATTATGAAATCCTTAAGAATGGATGTTAAGAGGGTAAAGTTAAAGCCCTAGCTTAGGAGATTTCTCCTCAATTTTCCCTCATTTGTGGTTTTCTTCAAAAGGTGAGCATTCATTAAAATCCCTTCAATTTTACAATAGGTAATTTGATATGTCGCAAAGAGAGTTTAGATTGCACTGAAATTGTGTGCATCTTATCAGATTTCTGTAACACCCTAATTTTTGCTCTAATTTAAAATTTGAAGTATTTTTGATTTTTGAGAAATTTTGGAAATTATTGAAATTTATTTGGAATTATTCAAATATAGCCTTTCTTGAAAACAAATTAAATAATGGAAAAGTTTTTGCAAAGTTTTATTGCAAATATTTTAATTGAGTTCCAAATAGCTCAAAGTATTTTCTATAATTTTTCTGGAATTTTTCAGATATTTTTACTATTTTCTTTGGCCAAAACTATTTTCTCGAATTATTTTTATTCAAAAGGATTTAAAATCCTGAAAGCATTGCTTGGGCGAAATCCTTGGACCGGCCCAAGATCGCGTGCTCGCCCGACTCGCGTCGCCCCACGCAGCCCGCCCCGCCGAACCCTAGCCGCCGCGCCGCCGCTGGATCGGCATCGTCGTCTAAGAAGCCGCCGCGTCACTTCACCGCTACCGCTGATTGATTCTGCGCACGGGCGCCGGGATTTCACCACGCCGCATCTTCCTCGCGAGATCGCCGAGCAACAACTACCGCATGTCCGCCGCTTGCCAAGATTGCGCGCACGCCGAGGCGCTATTTAGTGCGCCATCGCCACCCCGTCCGCGCATTTCAAGACGCTCCTGTAGCCCTAGCGCACGCCTCCCGAAACGCCTCCGTTCACTCTCAAGAGCTCGCCGTAGTTGCTCTCTGTGCGCCGCCGTGTTCTCCGCCGTTTGCGCCGCCGTCGGTCCATTTCGCGCGTCGCCGAGGCCACCGAGCACCGCCGAGTCAAGACGCGTCGAATCGCTAGATCTTCGCGCGGGAACCACCAAACGCCGTCGACTACGTTGTCTTCCTCATCTCCTAAGCAAGCTTGCACCGCCGCACGCCATCGCCGGACTCGAGCATCGCTGACCGCTTGATCGCAAGGAGGGTAAGGATCGTGCCACGCCGCCTCTTCTCTCGTTTACTTTTAGTTTGTATCGTGTCGTTAGATCTGGTATGGACGGATGCGGATTAACCCCAAGGTTTACACGTTAGTTGAATCTTGATCGTTAGATCTAGAGCGAACGGCTTGGATTAGATCTAGTTTTTGCGATATGTTTTTGTCTTAGCCGTTGGATCGTTAGTGAACGCGTGAGATTGTGCCGCGTAGCGGGTTGAATAGTAAACAGCTCGGGTACCGTGGGCCGTTGGATTTAGATCTGAACGGCGGCTGTGAGTAGATCGGTGGCGCGCAGATCCGTGCCATTCAGATTTGAACGTATGGCGAAGATGACGCCGCACCCCCATCGAATCACGTGCGGACGCGTGTGTGCGTTGACTGAGGGAGAGACCAGATCCGATCGTTGATTTCGGGCGCACCGTTGGATGCGTGACGCGTGGGGCGTGGAGCGGCGTCGCCGAACGCGGGGTGAATCCGACCGCTGGATGAGCGAGCGGTCTAGATCTTGCCGCGTCGCGCCGGGATTGGCTGCGCATCGTCGCCGATGCCATCGCCGCCACCCGGTGCATGAGCATAGTCCGCCGAGTCCACGGTGGACCGTCGTCAACCGTGGACCCGACCCATGAATCAAGCAACGTGGCGGCACTAGAGGTCGCCACGTGTCGTCTTGCCGACGCTATCGCCGACGCTATAAATATTTTTATATATAAAATATTTTGGCCGAAATTCTTTATGTGCTTGGCCATCATGACGCCGTGCTGACGCCATCATGACGCGATGCTGACGCCATAAAAGCGAATTTCAAAGATAAAAATAATTCAAAAAATCGGATTTTCTTAATTTCGTATTTTCGATTTTATTCAAACTTCAAATGACTATAACTTTTGCATTTTAACTCGATTTGGGTGATTCAAATTTCTAAAATTCATAAAATTATGATCTATTTAATGATGAATTTTATTTGAATTTTTGTGGCCATTTAGTCCTCTGTATTAGATTTTATTGTATATTTTGTTTGTTCGCAGAGACGCAAATTTGCTTGGAAAGTTTCGAGGAAGAATTCGCCGCTCAAGACCAAGCTTCGAACACGACCAGCAACTCTTTGAAGGCAAGTGATGCTTTGATCATTTTGATCCCAGATTTTAAAATGTAATTTATGCTTTGAAACTATGCATGCTAATTATTTAAAATGAAATTAAATTGATTTGGGATAATGTAGATAATCAACCCATTTTGTTATGCCACCTTGAATTATTAATTGTATGCCTAAACCATTGTCACCCTAAGTTTGATTATATTAGTTGGATGCTAATATTGTGCCAACACGGAGGCTAGACCGTGAGTAGATGCTTAGCCTTGCAACGAATCATGAGTGATCTTTCGGAAAAATGCTACAATCTCGACTAAAGACATATGGAATGTATTTTGAAAAGTGGTGTGATGATGCCATATGATGAGATTGAGGTACCGCGGCTCGTGTGGTTCCAGATCGATGTTGAGTTATTGGCGGCATGTGTTGCACAATAATCAATGGGTGGGAAAAGATTTAGACCGGGCAAGTGGCAAGAGGTCAGGTGTTCGTGGGCCTGTGTGGCATTGGGTTGATGAGTGATGTGAGTCTGTGTGCCATCGTTGAGTGTTGAAAGTCTTGCCTTGGTCGATTAAGGACTTCACCTTGCAAGCCTTTGATCTGAGTCACCGTACATAACCACATGTCCGATATGGGATGGACCTAGTTGACTAGGGTTCGATATCTTTCCTCCGATACCTCGGGTGACAGAGACACGTGGGTGTATCTGTATGGGGAGCGCACTGCATACGGCTTGGTGCCCATCCAACGATGATTGGCCGGTCCTATACTTGGCTCTGTGTGGGAAGTGATAGTGAAGGCACACCGGGAGGTTCTTTGGTTAAGGTAGAAGTTCTGAAAAGCTTTGTTGAGGACAATCACCGTGTGGTGAGTGGTCAGATCTTGTGGGTAAAGTGTACAACCTCTGCAGAGTGTCAAACTATTCGAATAGCCGTGCTCACGGTATTGAGCATTGCTCGGGGATTACAGTCAAGGGGTAGATTTTCATAAACAAAATGTGGGAAGGGTGGCTGTGTGCCAAGTGTTGAAAATGAAATGTTAAGGCTGTGTGCCGAGAATCTTCGAAGAAAAACCATTTGAAGAAATTAGTATTACTTATAACTGTTCCACTGCTTTAATTTAAATATGATACTGGTTTAAAAATGCTGTTGATGCAAAAGAACCATTTAAGCCAAACCTTTGGAATAAGCTTTGCATATAGTAATAGCGTTGCATTCTGTGCATTACTTGTTGAGTGCCTTGTGTACTCACCCCACCTTGCTTATCAACCCCAACATCAGTGGAGGAGACTACACCAGTTTGGGAGGAGGAGTACATCGAGGATACGATCAACTAGGGGGCAAGCCCAGTCGGATGCCTGTGGAGAGATGGAGGCTTCCACGATTTTTATTTATGTTCCGCTGTTATTTCTTTACTCTGAATAATGTAAGCCCTGCGTGGCTGATGTTATGTAAGGAGACCATAAGGTCGTACAACTCGGTTTATATAAATGTTTGCACTATTTATTCTTATATCGCTGCGAATGTCTGAAATGTGCAACCCTGTAAGACTGTGTGTGCTAGCGTGATCCTGGACTGGCACTGAATACATAGAGGGTCCGGATCTGCAGATTCGGGTCCCGACAATTTCACACCCTTTATTTAACAAACACACATCCATTTATCTTTTTAGTACTCTCGTTTTAATCTAGAATTATTGTTGCTGTAATATGACGAATGTTAGAGTTTAGGTTGCGTAATCTATGTCTCCCATTCGAGGGTGCTTGTTTATAAATATGCTAAAATGGCATATTTATAAACAAGCAGTCTCGAATTGTTCATATTTTTTTGACAGTTCGAGGATATGTGGTTCGGGCAAGTTTCTAAGTTGTTGTACAACTCAAAAGAAAGTTTTATCAGTATCTCCCTAGTGTTCTCTAGATACACAACCTCTTGACTTGTTGTCGAGATGTATATTTGGTGAACAGCGGGGAGATACTGCCGAAATTTTCTCTGGAGTTGTACACCAGCTTAGGAATTTACTCGAATCACATATCCTCGAATGGGATTAGGACCTAACCTTATTAGAGATTTGGAATCATTGTTGATACGCACTTAGTTGGTGAACAGATAGATATTTCTTTAAGATCATTTAATTCCTCAATTTTGTTAATTCTTCTACCCTTATTTTCTTTCATTAAAGTTAAAAGAATTGCAAGTTTATTGCATTAGGTAATTCGATATCATTATTGATGTTTTACATGTATGTCTCCTAACTAGGGAATTAAAAGCTCTTAACTAGGGAAAAAAGTATCAGAAGTAAAATTATATATCTTGGAACCCTTCCTCTATTTTGTAAAGGTAATTAAATAATGTCTCAATATTTGAAATAGCTAAATGTCGCTCTAGTTTTCTCTTAATTTATTGTGCGTAGTTTAATTGTAGATAGACCATGAATAATGAATGTAGAAACATTGATCGAAAACATAAGGAGTTTGGTGCCGAGATGAGGAACATATGATTGGATTGAGTACCGATGAAATGAATCTATTTGATAATATGAGCAGTTGTCACAGCACTTGGCAAGTTCTGTCATGTATTTACAATCTCTCTCCTTGGTTGTGCATGAAGTGGAAGTATATCATGGTATCGTTACTAATTTCGGGACCCAAACAATCCGAAAATGATATTGATGCCCCTTCTAAATCATACTTGGTTTCTAAAAATAAACATCGGAGCAATTTTGATGCCCCTTCTAAATTTAATTTGTTAATCATAGATTGTGTACAATGGTAGGGATGAATGATGTCTATATATCATTCTATGTCATTTAGAAACAAGACTAAAGATAACTTCTATAATAGATTGTCTCTTAAGTTGTCTCCGTAGAAGCTTACAATCTTTTAATTTTTTGAAGGAATAAGTATTTGTTAGAAATAACAACTCATATAATGACATTTTGTGTTGTCTATATGTCCTTATTTCATGACTTGGGTCATCTCTCCACAATCAAATACTCTCTCCCCCTCTCCCACATATCCGCAAAAATCTTATGTGACAAAGTTTACATACGGCTAACATAACATCATCGTACATCCCCTTACACTAACTAGTCATCGACCCGTGCGCCTGCATGGTGTAACATCCCAAAATTGGAGTTTTGGAATGTTTGAATTTGAAAATGAACCATTTGCATTTTTCCCAAATTAATCAAAGCTTAATTTGAATTTTATATTTATGAAAGGATTTAATTTGACTAATCTATTCATCAAACAAAAGATTTTCAATTTTAGTTAGGTTTCTTATGCTTCAAGGAATTTTTCTGTATTTTTGGAGATTTTTCTGAATTTATTTGCTATTTATTGGAATTTATTTGCTTTTATTTGAATTTCTAGAATTTCCTAAATTCGGAAAAGTTTTTATTTCTAAAACCCTTCGCGGGCCGAATCTTCGCCAACCCGTTTCTATTTCCCCGCCGACCCGGTCCTTTCCTCTCTCCCGCGCCGCTCGGCCCATCTCCCTTTCTCGGCTAAGCTCGCCACTCTCGCCAACCAACCGCGTGCCTCCGCCGTCCGATGCGCGCCACGCAGGTGGCTTCGATGCACCAGCTTCTTCAAGGCCACCTCTGGCGCCACGTCGCCTCACCTCCGCCGCATCGACGCCGATTCCAGATCACGCCACGCCACCGCCGCCTCGCCTCGCCGCCGCCTCGACCCGCGCCGCCGTTGGATGCGCGACAAGTGGCCCATCTGCATCAGCTGCCTCGCTGGCTGCCTCGTCAGCCGCTGCGTCTGCCCTAGCCCGCCGCGTGGCATTCCACGTCGACAGGTTTGCCACGTCGCCCTTACTCCTCGCGGTGGACGCAGTTCATCTTGGACCGAGTTTCTGACTCGTGGGTCCCGCTTGTCAGCCAAAAATACTTTTTTTATTCTTTTCCAGAAAATCCAAAATTCCAGCCAATCAGATCTTGCCACATGTCAGACTTTCTGATTTTTCTAAATTTCTGATCCGAGGAACTTCCAGGAGCCCGTTCTCCTTCGTTCGAGCTCCGATTCCAGTGATTCAAATTTATAAATTCATCTAAATTCACGATCTATCTTCCAGTACCATTATTTTCAATTTTTTAATTTTATTTTATTTTCTCTCGTTTCACGTGTAGACGACGCAGTCGGAGGTAGAACTAGCAAGAGGCAGCGAAGGCAAGCCTTCCTTGAACATATTGATCCCAAATTTTACAAAGTGCCTATATTGTTTTAAATTATGCATGCTTATTTTATGCAATGTACTTTAAATATGGTTTTAGGGTTTTAGTTAAATGCCAGCTTTGTTATACCCTCATTGATATTGATCATGTCAAACCTTTGTCACCCTAGATAATACTAGCTATTTTATTTGGTGATAACCAGTAGATTAGCATGGGACGGTAGAATTGCTTAGTCCAGCTTAAACGTTTCGGTATTATGCCTTTATGGGAATCACTTCAAACAATGTTGAAACTTATTTGTAAAGTCGCAGCAATTGGTGTTGCTGCTGTTATTTAAATGAAATAAAGTGAAAAACATGGTTTAGACCAGGGCGGATGAATGTTTGGCAGGTGTAGAAAGCACGAGACCTTGGTATGTGAATGTTCCGCCCTAGTCAATTAAGGACCGAAGCATGTGTTATCATGGACCAAGCACTACCGTACAACCACAAGTCTATATGGGTACGACCTGGCTAAATAATTTGTGTGTCTCATTATTATCTTCGCCAGTTGGTGAGTGCCAGATGATGGCAGGCGCAAGAGGGGGCTTCTGTACTGGGCACCTAGAACCCTAACAGCGGTGAAACCTTAGCGGACGATGTTAATAGTGGGGTTGTACATTGTAAAGGCCTTGTCATCATCTCTCTGCCGACACACCGAAGGAAGTGTGTTAATAGCTTGGCAACAAGAGTCGATCATATCTTATGGGTAAAGTGTACACACTCCGCAAAGTTAAAACTACTTAAGTAGCTGTGCCCATGGTCAAGGGCAGGCGAGGTACGCTTGCACATTGTAGATTTCATGGTTTTGTTTTAAATGAAAATGGTGGTTTGGGAATCCGTGAGCAGATGGAACTCTCAGGTTATGGTTTGGCAGATGGAGCCAGTCAGGTAGCTAGAACCTGCTTTAGTTGTCATATCAAATTTAATTACTATTCAATTATATTTTGATCAAATGATGCTTTGTGAAATTACTATTGGTATTTACAATTAACGATTGCTTTATGCTAAAAGAGCAATATTATAGCTTCAATTGTTTAGCCTTGCATATAGTTATCATGCATTATGTTTCCAAGACTTGCGGAATACATTTTGTGCTCACCCTTGCAACATCCCCAACTTTCCACAAAAGAGTGTGCAGAAGCTGAAGGTGATTACGATTTCTACGCTTGTGGTTACGACGAAGGTGATCCGGATTGCTAGGACGGGAACCCCAGTCGATTGCCTTTGGGCAAATGGATGGGTTTATCCTGCTATTGTTATTTCGTTTCCGCTGTTTTTTATTGAACTCAAGCCATGATGCTGTTTATTTGTAATAATTGGCCATAAGGCTAATACTCTTTTGCTAAATTAATATTATTTGATTCGTGATATGAATGCGTTGTCATCACTGTTTTCATTGTGTGTGCTAGCTTTTCCTGGACTAGCACACAGGATATACACAGAGGGTTCGGATTCGGAAATCCAGTCCCGACACACAGCTAACAATTTCTATATATAGATCTAATCCGTAACACATGCAATAATATCTTCTCGTCTTCCTTTCTATTTCCAGGTCATTGCTCTTTTATCATGGTCTTGAAGATGGCAAGTAGATAAGGAAATCAAAGCTTCCCTTCCATATAGTACTCCTCTAATTACCATATATCTCTTATGAATAGATAAATAGATCTAACCCGTGGATGAAAATGATTAATGAGATTAGACGGCCAAGATTTTCTCTTTTTTAGAATAATGTGGGATTTTCTAGCAATTTTTCTTTTGTTAGATTTACGTGGGAATTTCTAGCATTTTGTTTACTAACGTGGGGCTTCTAGAAGGGCCTCCAATTATTATAACCTTCCATATGGTACTCCTCTGATTTACCATATATCTCTTATGAATAGATAAACAGATCTAAGCCATAAATGAAAATGATTAAGGAGATTGGACGATCAAGATTTTCTCTTTTTTTAGAATAATGTGGGATTTTCTAGCAATTTTTCTTTTTTTAGATTAACTTGGAAATTTCTAGCATTTTCTGATTAACGTGGGGACTTCTAGGAGGACCTCCAATTAGTATATAAAAAAATTCAACTAACACAAATCAAGGCATTGTGTGATCTACAAAGGATAATTATTATGGGTACCTCATGAACTGATAAGATTCTTTTTTTTTCTCGATTAATGTGAGAATTTCTACAAATCTTTTTGACTAGATGAATAGCCGTAGATTGCTACAAATTAAGACAAGGAATCATACTACATGTCTTAAGAGTTAAGACTCCAAAAAGAATCGATTTTGACGACAGTTGGCAAACGAAAGCGATGCTAGTGGCTACATGGATCCATCATATAGATCATAATCACATTACGCCATCCTTTGCAATCACAACCATGAACATCCAAGGTCCAGAATAAAACTCTCAGCTTGATTGCACTACGAAACAGGGTGAAACAGATTTGATTATCCTTTTTAGGGCCAATGAAACTATATAGCAGTACATAATCAAACTCCCAGATTCATTTGAACTATGAAAAATGTCAAGCAAATTTGGCTATCATTTGTAGAGCCAGTGAAACCATCTATCATAGTAACATGTGAAGCGGACAAAAGGGCCCTATACCTAGGGGTGGATAACGAGCCAACTCAATTCGACTCCACAGCCAGCTCGACTCGACTCGTTAACTTAACGAGCTCAAACCTTATCTTGGCTCAACTCGTTAAAAGCTCGAGTTGGCTCGTTAAGCTCATTACAAATATGAGTACTAGAGCATGCAATTTTATAGGACTCAATTTGCAATTTTACTGACCACATTTCTCCAAGTTGTAGTCTTTTAGTCATTTGAGCTATTTCCAGCACTACATCCAAAGGCCATAAGCTTTACTATGCTTAAAATGAAGAAAGTATCAAGGTATTCAAATGGCAACCCCAGTGTACTAACAAAGCGACAATAAAACTAGATAGATAAATTAAACATAAAGAATAATGCCTCTAATTCCGTATGAGATTCTCCATTGCGCACTAATAACATGTCAAATTAAACTTCTTAGGTGTTGTTGCTGTTTAGGGTTTCATGCAGAAGAGAGTTTCTTATATTTTTTGTTAGCTTCTATCATGGAAATAGTTGTACGATGTTTCAATATATAGTGCAGTTGTACCTTGTGTCTTAATTAAGAATCTTGGAAATATTAACAATAAATCAATCATGCTTCCAGCAATCCAGTGTTCTAAGTTAGGGTTATCTTAAAGTACCTCTGGTAAAATTGGAAGAGTGCTAATCGAGATGAGATCCACAAACCGATATTGGGGCAGATTTGGGAGCAAGGGGAAGCAGCACTAGATCGTATCATGGAGGCTTTGCACGGTTCGGTGCCACTGTCGATGTGGAGCATGAAGCAAAATCAGAGCCACAAGACTGCCTCAGCCACATTGCCTTGTTTTTCCATCGGATGGAGGCTGCAGGAGCACGGGTGGAGCAGGATCGAAGCAGTGGCTGGAAGGGATGGAGGGGACAGAGACGATGGCCAAAAGAAAGGCTTAGTGTGCCACTGGTCACTGTGTTCCTCTCCTGTGCAGTGCACCTAAACCCTAGGCGGGATGGATCCGGGCGAATGTGGGGAAGGGAGGCAATGACGCCCAACAGGAGCAAGGGGAAGGGGAGGGGAGGCGAAGACGTGAGAAGGGGAGGACAGAAACGGTGCGAGCAAAGGGGAGGGGAGCGACGACTGGAGAAGGGGAGGACAGCTACGGTGTGAGCAAGAGTGAGGGGAGACGGCGGTGCGAGCGAGGGGGTGTAGGGATCGGGACCGTCGGATACTTGAGTGGTGGCGCGAGCAAGTGGGAGTAAGAGGGTACTTGGGTGGAGGACTGGAGAGTGGAGTCCGGAGGTTTTTTGCTTAGGCAGTTGGGTTGTTGGGAAAGTTGGGTTGGGCTTGTCACATGTCGCTTGTGGGTTGAGTTTTTTCGAGCCAAACGAGTTACTCACTAATTTGCTCATTAAACTCATTAAGATAACGAGTTCAAATCCTAGCTCGGCTTGACTCGTTATGGAATGAGTTTGAGTCAAGTCAAGCTAAGTTTTCGAGTACTTGTTTAGCTCACGAGTTTCGAGTTTTTTTCCACCCCTACCTATACCACATTCAAGAGAGAGATGTATCTGATGGACATCTTTGGGAGCTATGGGGTATGGACAACATCAACACATCACATGAAAGTAAATATACTTGCTACTCCCCAGCCGAAATCCAGGACAGTTCTACCATGGAGTATGGACAATATCTGGTAACATCTGGACAAACAGAGAGAGAGAGAGACATGATGCCTCCGTTTCGAACCTTACCCCTTGTCAGCAAACACAGCAGGTAGCCGGATTTCAAGCCCCACCACTGTGACACCTCTTCCCCTTACCTCCATTGTATATTACATTTCAAAAAAAAACTAGGGCTGGGCAAGTGACACCAAGTCGGCCTAAGAAGACGCATTATTTAAGCGAGAGAGGAGGGGGCGCACTTAGAAACCCTAGCACTATCAAGCTACTTTGGCCTCCACACCATCCCCATCTCCATGATGACCCAGCTACCGTGCCTCTTCTGCGCCATCTTGTCCGCCATGTCGCCACTGCACAACGCCACTGCCATCTCCACTCTAGTAGTGGCATCATCTCCGCTACAGATCTGCACCGCTAGTAGAGCTTGCCACCCGCGAGTCCCACCGCCAGCTGTTGTCACCCTTGTGTGTCATCCACCACAAATAGGGGAGGAAGAGAATATAGAAAGAATGAAATGAAGAAGGGTGTTGGAACCCAGGAACTCAGGTTCTCTGAACTTCTGAAACTCTGAAGCTTTTAGCTATGAAAACAGAGACAAGATCAGCTGAATTGACAAATCTGACGAAAACAAAAAACAAGATTTGTGCTGCAACAATCACGCAACTTTTCTAGGTTTTCTCATTACTTATATAGGCTAGAGATTACAAGCTTCAGATAGCTATCTATTATACAAAATCGAAATCGACTCAACTAAACTCAGAGACACAACCGGACACGGCTCTATTCCTCATTCAACAACACTACTCTTTTAAATGCTTGGACTCTAAAACGGAATCGGCAATGTCTAAACCTAAGACTAATTCAAACACAACTAGTTTAGCTAACATTCACCTCCCTAAACTTGGTGTGTATTCTTTATAGCCTTCATCCCAATTCTTTCTCTCATCTCCAAAAGTTTGAGTCTTCCCAAAGATTTGGTTAGGATGTCTATGAGCTGATCTTTAGTCCCAATGTGCTCAACTGCAATCTTCCCTTCTTCTACACATTCCCTTATATAATGAAATCACGTGTCATTATGCTTATGTCTGTCATGATGAACTCGATTCTTGCACAAGGAAATGGCAGACGTGTTGTCAATGTTGAGCACTACTTTCCTAGAGCGTATGTTTATGATATCATCTAGTAGATTATTGAGCCAAACCCACTGACATGCTGCTGTTGCTGCTGCTATATACTCGGCCTCACATGATGATAATGCAACTACCTTTTGTTTCTGCGACAACCAGCTAATCAAGCTTGAATTCAAGAAGAATTCAACTTTCGTCGTGCCCTTTCGATCATCAATGTCGCCAGCTATGTCACTATCAAATAACCAACCAAATGTAATTCTTCCCCGTCTTTTCTTCTCTCATAGTAGCAACCCAAATCAAGTGTCCCTTTGATATACCTCAATATGTGCTTTACCGTAACCATATGTTCAGTTGTTGGAAACTCCATATATCGGCTCACAATGCCAACCGAGTAAGCCAAGTCTGGCCTTATGTTTATGAGGTATCTCAAACTCCCTACAATACTATGGTACTTGGTTTGATCCACAGGAGGTGATGTGTTTTTCGTACTTAACTTTAACCTCGCTTCCATCAGGACTTGAGTTGGATTGCAATCACCCATGCAACAGCTTTCAAGAATCTTCTTTGCATATGCCTCCTGGCATAGAGAGATACCATCTGACATTTGATGAACTTCAATGCCAAGATAGTAACATAACAAACCAAGATCACTCATCTTGAAAGACTCCTTCATCTGCTGCTTGAACATTGCAATCTCCTTTTCACAAGTTCATGTAATCACCAATTCATCCACATACACACCTACAAGAATGTAATTTTCACCTCTACCTCTCTTGTACACAACATGCTCAAGTGGGCTTTTCTCAAATCCAAGTGATATCAGTGTATTATCCAACATGGAATTCCAAGCTCTAGGAGCTTGCCGCAAACCATACAAGGCTTTGTGTAATTTCAGTACCTTGTATTCGCTCTCCTTTTCAACAAAACCAGTCGGCTGACTCACGTACACTTCTTCTTCTAGTTCCCCATTCAAGAAAGCTGATTTTACATCTATGTGATGCAACGCCATCCTTCTTGAGCAGCAAGAGTAATGAGCAATCTCACTGTTTCCATTCTTGCAACTGGAGCAAACACTTCTTCGAAATCAACGTCCTATTTCTACACATACCCGTTTGCTACTAGGTGTGCTTTGTGTTTCACCACGGTGCTATTTGAGTCTTTATTCACTTTATAGACCCACTTAAGCCCTATGGCTCGTTGACCTGCAGGAAGATCAACCAAGCTCCACGTTTGATTATTACGAATGGAGTCTATTTCCTCTTGCATTGTGCACTACCAGTTTTCCTCCTTTATAGCTTCTTGAAAGGTAGCCGGCTCCTCTGCACCCAACAAGCATAGACGGGAGAAGTCAGGTTGAATCGGCTCGATAGCATCGTACAGACTTTGCAAAGTGAGCATCTGCACCAGCACTCCCCAAACGAGCCCATCGTGGCATCAATCGCCATTGCCTCCATGGGTGTGGTTGGTGTCAACACAGATGCCGAAGCCACCTCAATTGTCTTGGGAGACATTGGCGCAGCCATCTCTTTCTTCTAGTTCATTGATAACCTCATCGAGACCTGCAGGCACATCTTGTTCATAACTCACATGAAACATCTCATCAGATGATACTTGAACATCCTACTGCGTAGTACTCCAGTTCCACGCCTTCTCCTCCTCAAAAGGGACATCACGCATTACACGCACCTTCCTTATAGCTGGATTGTATACACAATATGCCTTCAAACCACTCTCATACCCAATGAACACCATCGAGGAGCTGCGGTCCATGAGCTTGCCAATATGGCCGCCCACCTTCACGTGTGCTACGCACCCAAACATGCTCGAGTGTGGCACCGTCAACTTCCGCTTGTGCCAGGCTTCATATGGGTCATCCCTGTTGGGAAACCACGTGGCCCAATAGAAAGCCCACGGTGGTCCCTTAGCCGAAACCCTAGGTGAGCACTATAAAAGGAGGAGGGGGTCCCCCCATGTATAAGTAGTCTGAAAGCAATAAAGAATTCATCGTCGCTCCCCATATATCCGTCTCTCTCTTTACGTTCTCCAATTTTAGATCTGTTCGGGAACCTGGACTATTCGATAGCGAGGTTCCTTAACACGTTATCGACCTGAGCTCTCACCGAGTTGGGATTTGAAAGGTGAGAAAGGTAGGATTTTGGCGATTGAATATAGACGCTTGTCGTTTCCGCGCATGCATCTATCCTACGCATCTTGTACCGTTTTCTTCACGTGGCACGAAGCCACACGGCGATCGCTCGAAGTTACTAGCACGAAGCTACGGTACGCTTTTCTTGCTCATCCGAAAAAAAGGAAAAAGCGCAAGCGTGCACGGCCTCCGGTCGTTCAAAGCAGCGCGCAGACAAAAACCCGCCGCCGGCTCGAAGCTGCCGCAGCGCCGCCCGCTGGCCTCGGCACGCGTGCGCGCACCATCGTCGGCGCCCGACCGAGCCGCGAAGAAGAAGTGGCGGCCGTCCGTGCGTAATGGCGGCGCTGTGTTACGCCGGCAGCGCCGCCGCCCTCCGGCTCGCGGCCGCCTCGCCCGCTCTCGGCGTCCGCGCATGAAGTGCCCCGCACGGCCGCCGCACCACCTCGACCAGCGCTGAAGTCGCTGGCCAGCCAGTGCTCGGGCGCCACTGCCCGGCCAGCAGCGCCGGCCACCCACCACCTCGGCTTCACACGCGTCGTGCGCCGCGGCGCCCCGCCGCCGCCGGCTCGGCGCATCTGCTATTGCCGCCGCCGATCGCCTCGCCCGGCTGCCGCCAGATGAAGCATCGCCTAGGCCTCCTCGCCGCCCGACGGCGCGGCCTCGCCACGACGCCGCCGCCCGCCGGCTCGCCGCAAGGCCTCGAATCCGACCACCACCACCGTGGGCCTCGGCCCCCGGCACCAGCGACGGCGCCCGGCTCAGACCCTCCGTCGCCGGCCATGCCTCGCCGCGCGCGCCAGGAAGATCGCCACCGCCCTGGCTCGAAGAATCGCAGCGGCGCCCGCCTTTTTGCTCGGCAGAGGTCAGGCGCTGGCTTCGCTTTCCTTTGCCGCCGGCCATGGCCCGGCTCGCCGCCGCCGCCTCGGCCGCTCCGTCGCCGACATTCGCCGGCTTGCCGTCCTGCCGCCGCCGTTTCTACAGCGTCGCCTCGGATGCCATGAAGGTGGCATGGGCGCATGGGGAATGCCTTGGAGGCGGCGCTGGCGTGGGCGCATGGAGGCGACGCGTGGGGAATGCGGCGCGGGCACGCGTGGGAAGGGGAAACCCTAGGCAAGGCAAGCATGGGCCAGGGCAAGGCCCATTTAAGCCGTTCGACCGACAAAAAGGAAAAGAAAAAAGAAAAGAAAAGAAAAGAAAAGAAAGAGAAGAAAAAGAAAAAAAAAGGAAAAATTGCAGAATTTTTTTTGAAAATTTGCCAGAAAATCCAGAAGATTAATTTGGCTCTGTTTTTAATTTTTCTAGCTTTATTTCCCTGTTTTATGAATATTCTTTATGAATTTTGAAATCGTTGCTTTGTTTAGCATATTGAAAATACATGTGAATTTATTTTCAGTTCTTTATGCTTTTGCAACCCTTTTCTATTAGATTACACGCAGTAATCTAATATCGAATTTTGAAATCATGCATCATGAATCGTGAATCGTGAGTTTGAAGAACTGGCCTCGCACGGTCAGAACTACCTCACTTGGGCATCGGACGTGAAGATAGTTCTTGGGGGCAAGAAGCTCCGTGCTGCGATTGGTCTAGGGTCCTCGCAGGACGCGAAACCTACCGTCGAGCAGAACGATCAAAGCCTTGCACAGAATTTGTACTAATCTCTCCCTATGTGGCAAGAAGATCACTGATGAGGAGAAGATTGAGAAAACTCTCTCTACCTTCCACCTAAATGCTATCCGGAGTGCACGCAGCTATCGTCAGGACGCATACAAGGAGTATAGCGAACTGATTGATGTAATGCAAGTGGCGGAATCGGAAGACGATGTTCTATGCAAGAACTATGTCTCACAGCCACCTGGAAGGGGCACTGGCACAGAAGTTAATGCCAATAGCTATAAGGTGAGAAAGCCCATTCATAGAAACAAGGGCAAGCAGGGTGAAAAAGAGAAGTTTCAGGCCAAGGGAAAGTCCAAAGCCCGTTAATGCATGAATCGCATTATTTTTTTAGATTATGGTTGTTAGCCTTTTCTTTTGAATAATGAATTGTAAGCTCTAGAAGAGCATACTTCTCTCATGAATAAATATGCAATTTATTCTTTATTCCAGTATTCTTTCATTTACAAGCAATATTTGAATTATTTTGCCTCTGTTTGATTAGAATTATATTTCTTTTATCTAGAAATCGTGTAGCGCCCAAATGGAAGAGGTATGCATTGTTGATTGTGGCACAACAAATACCATCTTAAGAGAGTCTAAATACTTCCAGTCGATCACGAAGAACGCTGGAAAGATTACTACGATCGCAGGAAGCCATTCATATGTAATCGGCTCAGGAAGAGCCACAATTATATTACCTATGGGTACAACTTTGGTAATTGAAGAAGTCCTTTTGTACCCTGAATCAACACGCACTCTCTTAAGCTTTAAAGACATCCGCGCCAATGGTTTTCATGTAGAAACCAATGAAGAAAATGGCAAAGAATACTTGTGCATTGTGAACCACGCGGTATGTGGAAAAATGGTATTAGAAAAATGCCCCTCATATGAATCTGGGTTGTACTATACGAATATTCATGCACCCGAAGTGTATACTTCCTTGAAGACTGTTTTTTGAAGCTCTGAGTTATTTTTATGGCATATTAGATTAGGTCATCCTGGTCTTAGAATGATGAGAAATATAGTGAACAACTCACAAGGTCATGGCATTAATGTTAAAAAATTTCCCGAATCATGAATATTTTGTGTGCCCTGCATGTGCCACCGGGAAATTAATAACTGGACCCTCTGTCATGAAAGTGCAAAATGAAATTCCCGCATTCTTGGAACGCATCCAGGGGATATTTGCGGCCGATTCAGCCCTTTGTCGTAACCGCTTCGATACTTTATGGTGCTCATCGATGCTTCCTCGAAATGGTCGCATGTATGCTTATTATCAACAAGAAACCATGCATTTGCAAAGCTGATCTCGCAGATCATAAGAATTAAGAATGCTTTCCCTGATCATCGCGTGAAGTCCATTAGAATGGACAATGCCGGAGAATTTACTTCAAAAGTATTTGATGATTATTGCACGGCAACATGGATAGCAGTTGAGCACTCCGTACCGCACGTCCACACGCAGAATGGACTAGCAGAAGCACTAATAAAGAGGGTTAAGTTCATTGCCAGACCGCTTTTTCAGAGTTGTAACTTGCCCAACACTTGTTGGGGACACGCAGTCCTACACGCAGCAGCTCTCATCAACTTCAGACCTTCGGCCTATAACATCCATTCTCCTATGCAGCTTGTGCACAGGATCATCCCGAAGATCTCCCATCTTAGAAAATTTGGGTGTATGGTATATGTGTTAGTGTTATGCCCTTGAGGCAATCATTTAGATGATTGTAACATGACTATGTTTATGAATAATAATATGATTATTGGTCCAATGAATGTATATCATTGTATTGATCAACAAGTATGTGACTTGATTATGAAGCTCTTTACTTAATGATGTAATTCGATAAATATCTACGATCGGATATCATCGTATAGGACTACGATGAATAGATCAAAGACATGTAGTGATCGATGATCATGCTTCATAGATCATGGGATATGGAGATATCATCTCTACATTGTGGACCATGTTGAAGAACATGGGTTAGATAGACCCGCTATGGGACACTGCGAGAATATTTCATTCTTATGTGTCATCAGTGTATCTCATACCTAGAAGATGTATGATCCTTAGACCTGAGATTCTCATATTCCCTACATGTGTAATAGTTTTCCTTGGGGCTATCAAACACTACTTCCTAACCGGATAGTTATAAAGGTAGCTTTCATGTTTACTATGAAACGTGCAGAGGGAAGTGAGCAGTCAAGATGGAATTTGCCACTCCAATGAAACGGAGATATATGACAAGGCCACTCGTGTGATATGATTAAGAAAGTGCATGGCCATGCCGTGATTGAGGAGTCAATCACAACTTATTAATATATCACGGATACGAGAGATGGATTGAATCATCAAAGGATGACATGCTTCTCGCCTTGAGATCAATCTTTATATACTTGGCAAAGGGATTATTACATGAGTTCTTTTGATAGGTTCTGCTCGATTTGATCACAAGATGTTTGGGAGTTGGCATACTTTGCAAGAAGCCGCTACCAACTATTGGATTGAAAAGGAGTTTTCGAATCCATGTCCAAACGTATGTGAACCCGCAGGTCACACACTTAATGGTGGGGACGCATTAATTTGGATTGATCCGTAATTAATGAACCTCGTGGGCTTAGCATCTTTGGTGGGCCCGATTTAGGGTTTCATCTCGTGGCTATATAAGGAGGGAGGAGGGAGGCGCAGAGTGTGCTTTCCACGGTTTAGGGTGATTCACTGAAACCCTAGCCTACTCCTCTCGCTGCCTCGCCGAGCGACAGGTGCTTGCACACGCGCACGGCGTTCCATCTCGGGCGTGTGGACTATCTGCGGTGACGCTGCTGCGGCTCGCGGCGTGGGAGGACGATCCACGGCGGCGCGAGGACGATCCACTACATCGACGCAACGATCGCGGGCGAGGACGAACCACTACATCGACGCGAAGGATTCCGCAATCGCGGCGTCTAGTGGTAATCTTATCTATGATCCCCTTCTTGCGAGTAGCTTTACGGTTTGCGCGGTAGTTTTTTTTGTGCTAGCGTAGCATACCGCGTTTCCTTCAAAGGGTATCGAGCCATCTCGTATAGTTTTGTGATCTCGATGTTGCACATATGATGTGTGAGGTTAGTAGATTGGATCTATTACATGTTCACCCGTTCATGTGATGAATTGGTGATTTGCGACCATCGATGAGATCGATCGATTTAGGGTTTGAGGAAAGTGCAAACAGATTCAATATTGATTTGGGTGAGTCCGCTCATGGTACGACGCTGTTCCTTACCGGTCGGGTTACCGCCATCGTGGTTTCAAACGTATCCATATGGGACCAAGCCAATTATATTAGATCGGATTGGGTCAATCTGGTTGATCCGTGGAAATTTTGAGGTGTTTTCCCATGGCGGAAGACATGCCTCTAAAAAAATTTTTCAGGCGGGCGCCGCTCGACCACCACGACCGCCACGGGATTACCGCAGGCGCCGCCCTCGGACCTCCCGCACGACCGGCCAGGACCGCCAGTGGGCGCCCCTTGACCCTGCCAGGCGCCGCCTCGGACCCGAGTCGTAGGGTTGCTTTTGTTTAACCTCGTTTTGCAGGAATTATGTGAAATAGTATGGCCTATGTGTATGTGATGCATGTAATTTCCACATGGCTCAAGGTCGTGTTAAGCCATAAGGCTATTTAAATTGTATAACGACTGCGTGTCGACTTGTGATGCTTCAAACCTCATGTAAAATTCATTATCAAAAGTTGTAAGGAGTTGCATCCATAATGATGAAGACGATGGCTAGGTGAACAAATCAAGCAAGGTGGCTAGGTGAACAACCAAGCATGATGATGGAGATCTTAATGCTAAGGGCCATGCTATTTCACGACTTATTTTGATTTTCTCGTGGATGTGTGTTTTATCCTTGCTATTTTCTTTATGCTCATTGCATGTGATGCTATGTTCATAGTAATCTTTGTTCATCCTTATAGTTAAAAATCTTAAATCAAATTGTCCATCCAATTGTTGCACCTATCAAGAATTTAGATCGTTATTGATATGACCGCCAAAGTAGTATATCAATGGCTATCTCAATAGATGATAGGGATGTGTTGGACACATCACGCATAACAATGGCGATTTAAACGAGCTATCAAAACGGTTTTGGGCTTGAGGACATAAGTGGTTGGGATTTGATTTCAGTAATGAAGGAACCTATACAAGACAATTGGTGTCTAGGAAAACACACATGAGGCAGGTTTCTTAATTGGCACCGAATACGGAAGTGCTCCTCCCTCATGTGAGCCCTTGGGGCAGGTTGACTCGCCATGAGTCAAGTTGATGGAGGCATTCATTACTTGTTTTCATACTCAACAAACAAGAGTTACATATGATGTAATTAGCAAAGGTGTTGCTTACCTATGTCATTAAATTTCTAGCAAGTGATGCCAAAGCTCACTAGTGTTTAATGAATATGGATCTTGAATACTCACTATGTGTCTATAAAAGGACATAAAATAGGAGTGTCTTTAATTAAAAAGTTTAATAAAAGTTTTACATAAACATAGTGCTTAGAATCTTTGCATATTTTTGTTGTAGTTCAATGGCACCTTCTCCTACTCCTGCTACACTGGTTTTGCTTTGAGATCGGTTTTGGAAAGGGAAAACTGAATGGAACTAATTTTGTTGATTGGTATCGCAACTCGAGAATTGTTCTCAAGCATGAAAAGAAGGACTATGTTCTAGAGAATCCAATTCTGATGAACCAATTAAAATGCTCGCTCGCAATTTGAGGGTTGAATATGAAAAGCATGTTAATGCTTCAGAGAGGTCACTGTCTCATGCTAGTCACAATGGACTCGAGCTCCAAAAGCAATATGAGGACCAGGATGCTTACAATATGATTGTGGGCTTGAAGGGCATGTTTGGGAATCAAGCAAGAGCTGAGAGGTATGGTATCTCAAAGCTTTTATTTGCTTGTAAGTCGGGTCAAGGCATCCGGTCGATCCTCATGTGATCAAGATGATTGGTTACATTGGGAGATTGGAAAACTTGAGTTTCCCTTAGCCTCGGTTTGGCCACAGATGTTATTCTCCGCCGCCTCAGAGCTTTGAGCCATTCATTATGAATTTTCATATGAATAGCATGGAGAAGAGCCTAACCGAGCTACATGGGATGCTCAAGGTCATGGAGGAAAGCATTAAGAAAAACCCAATCATGTGATGATGGTTCGAAAACAATTGCTTTCAAAAAGAGAAAGGCTAAGGTGGGGAACGGAAAGAGCAAGGGCAAAGGCAAGGGCAAGGCTCAAGATGAGATCGCGAGCCTCAAAACTAAGCTTCGAAGCTTAAAGTTGGCCCTCAACCCGATACCCAATGCTTCTATTGCAAGAAATCGGGGCATTGGAAACGGGCTGCGAAAAGTACTGCAGATAAGAAGAATGGAAATGTGGTTTCCACTTGGTATTAATGTTATAGAAATTAATCTTGCTACTTCTTCACTCACTCATGGGTATATGATACCGGTTCGTTGCTCACATTTGCAATTCGTTGCGGGTGATAAAGAGTAGAGACTTGGCAAAAGGAGAAGTGGATCTTCGCGTGGGGAATAAAGCAAGAGTTCTTTGGTCTTGCTGTTGGCACATACCCATTGCATTTGCCTTCAGATTAGTTTTAGAACTCAATAATTGTTATTTTGTTCCATCTTTGAGTAGAAACATTATTTCATCTTCTTGTTTGGAACATGAAGGTTATGATTTCGAATAAAGAACTTTGTTTGTTCAATATTTTTGAATGATATGTATTATGGTCGTTGCCCCATGATGGATGGGTTGTACGCCCTGAACTCAAGAAAAACTGTCTATAATATTAATGTAAAAGGCACCGCCTAATGATTTGAACCCTACCTTTTGTGGCATTGTCGCTAGGTCATATAAATGAGAAGCGCATGAAGAAGCTCCATGGTGATGGACTTCTAACCTCATTTGATTTTGAATCATTTGAAACATGTGAATCTTGTTTACTTGGCAAGATGACAAAAGCCCTTTCACAGTGTTTTAGTGAGAGAGCAAGTGAATTATTGGCCCTAGTACATACGGATGTATGTGGACCAATGAGCTCGATTGCTAGGGGTGGGTTTCAGATGCTTTGTAACTTTTACCGATGACTTCAGAGATATGGATATATCTATTTAATGAGGCATAAATCTGAAACTTTTGAAAGGTTCAAAGAGTTTCGCAACGAAGTACAAAATCAACTTGGCAAAACAATAAAACACTTACGATCCGATCGTGGTGGCGAATACTTGAGCCAAGAGTTTGGTGATCATTTAAAGCAATGTGGAATCGTTCGCAACTTACTCCGCCAGAACGCCTCAATGGAATGGTGTGTCCGACGACGAAACGGACTTTATTAGATATGGTTCGGTCAATGATCACCAAACAGATCCGCCATTATCCTTTGGGGTTTCGCTCTAGAGACAATCAAGCGTTCACTTTGAATAGGGTCCCATCAAAATCCGTTGAGAAGACGCCATATGAGATATGGATCGGAGAAGACCCATGTTGTCATTTCTCAAGATATGGGGATGTGAGGCTTATGTAAAACGTTTACAATCGATAAACTCGCACCTAAATCGTAAAAATGCTTTTTGTGGGGTATCCTAAAGAAACAAAAGGATATTACTTTTACAAAGAAACGAGAACAAAGTTTTTGTTGCTCAAATGGTGTCTTTTGGAGAAAGAGTTTCTTTCAAAAGAAATCAGTAGGAGTGATGTGTATCTTGATGAAGTTCGAGAATCACATGAATATGTTCAAGCTACCTCAACCTTCACAAGATGTACAAAGTGTTGTACAACCTGTGGAAGAGACTCCACCCACGTAGGTTGGGAGGCCACGCCATGTACCTATTAGATATGGGAATGACATATTATTGTTGGACAATGATGAGCCCACGACTTATGAAGAAGCAATGATGGACCCAAACTCCAAAAATGGCTTGAAGCCATGAGATCCAAATTCAATCCATGCATGACAATCAAGTTTGGAACTTGGTCGATTCACTGATGGTGTAAAAACCATTGAGTGCAAATGGATTTTCAAGAAAAGATAGACGAGATGGAAATGTTCAGATCTATAAGGCACGGTTGGTGGCAAAGGGTTTCAAACAAGTTCAAGGAGTTGACTATGATGAAACTTTCTCACCGGTAGCCATGCTCAAGTCTGTCCGGATCATTTTAGCTATTGTCGCATATTTTGATTATGAAATATGGCGATGGATGTCAAAACAGCCTTCCTTAATGGGAATCTTTCCGAGGATGTATACATGATACAACCTCAAGGCTTTGTTGATCCTAAATATGCTAAAAGGGTATGCAAGCTTCAAAGATCCATTTATGGGTTAAAGCAAGCATCTAGGAGTTGGAACATTCGTTTTGATGAAGTAGTCAAAGATTTTGACTTTATCAAAATGAAGAAGAGCCTTGTGTTTACAAGAAGGCTAGTGGGAGCGCACTTGTATTTCGATTTTGTATGTGGATGACATATTATTAATCGGAATGACATTCCTATGCTTGAAGATGTTAAGACTTCATTGAAAAGGAGTTTCTCAATGAAGGACTTGGGAGAAGCATGCTATATCTTGGGCATAAAAATCTATAGAGATAGATCAAAAGGTTAATTGGATTAAGTCAGAAACGTACATTGACAAGATATTGAAAAGGTTCAATATGCATGAATCCAAGAGAGGTTTCATGCCAATGTCACATGGCATCGCCTCGCAAGAATCAATGTCCTTCGACATCCGATGAGCGAGACAGATGAGCAAGATTCCATATGCTTCACTATTGGGTCTATTATGTATGCCATGATCCGCATACGCCTGGATGTCTCATATGCTCTAAG
This sequence comes from Otatea glauca, assembly GCA_036346275.1. Lineage (NCBI taxonomy): Eukaryota > Viridiplantae > Streptophyta > Magnoliopsida > Poales > Poaceae > Otatea > Otatea glauca. The sequence goes on from CM070713.1 coordinate 19,790,438, forward strand.
TGTCACGAGCGGATACCAAGCGGATCTGTGATGGTCATTGGATAGCCGTAAAAAATATCCTGAAGTACTTGAGAAGAACTAAGGGTATGTTCCTTGTTTTTGGAGGTGAGGAAGATCTGGTTGCAAAGGGTTACACCGATGCAAGCTTCCAAACTGACAAAGATGATTTTCGATCGCAATCCGGGTTTGTGTTTACACTTAATGGAGGAGCAGAAGCTGGAAGAGTTCCAAGCAAAACACGGTGGCCGACTCTCTGACGAAAGCGGAGTACATTGCGGCCGGAGGCCGCAAAGGAGGCCGTGTGGATTAAGAAGTTTATCACAGAGCTTGGTGTGGTCGCTAGTGTCTCTAGTCCAATGGACATCTATTGTGATAATAGTGGTGCCATTGCACAAGCAAAAGAGCCTAGATCACATCAAAAGTCTAAACACATACTCCATCGCTTTCACCTTATTCGCGAGATTGTGGATAGAGGTGACGTCAGAATATGCAAAGTACATACGAAGCCAATGTGGCCGATCCGCTGACAAAGCCATCGCCACGACCTAAGCATGAGGCGCACACAAGGTCTATTGGTATTAGATACTTAATTGATTGACTCAAGTGCAAGTGGGAGATTGTTAGTGTTATGCCCTTGAGGCAATCATTTAGATGATTGTAACATGACTATGTTTATGAATAATAATATGATTATTGGTTCAATGAATGTATATCATTGTATTGATCAACAAGTATGTGACTTGATTATGAAGCTCTTTACTTAATGATGTAATTCGATAAATATCTACGATCGGATATCATCGTATAGGACTACGATGAATAGATCAAGACATGTAGTGATCGATGATCATGCTTCATAGATCATGGGATATGGAGATATCATCACTACATTGTGGACCATGTTGAAGAACATGGGTTAGATAGACCCGCTATGGGACATCGCGAGAATATTTCATTCTTATGTGTCATCGATGTATCTCATACCTAGAAGATGTATGATCCTTAGACCTGAGATTCTCATATTCCCTACATGTGTAATAGTTTTCCTTGGGGCTATCAAACACTACTTCCTAACCGGATAGTTATAAAGGTAGCTTTCATGTTTACTATGAAACGTGCGAGAGGAAGTGAGCAATCAAGATGGAATTTGCCACTCCAATGAAACGGAGATATATGACAAGGCCACTCGTGTGATATGATTAAGAAAGTGCATGGCCATGCCGTGATTGAGGAGTCAATCACAACTTATTAATATATCACGGATACGAGAGATGGATTGAATCATCAAAGGATGACATGCTTCTCGCCTTGAGATCAATCTTCATATACTTGGCAAAGGGATTATTACATGAGTTCTTTTGATAGGTTCTGCTCGATTTGATCACAAGATGTTTGGGAGTTGGCATACTTTGCAAGAAGCCGCTACCAACTATTGGATTGAAAAGGAGTTTTCGAATCCATGTCCAAACGTATGTGAACTGCAGGTCACACACTTAATGGGCTCGGACGCATTAATTTGGATTGATCCGTAATTAATGAACCTCGTGGGCTTAGCATGCTGGTGGGCCCTGGTTTTTGGTTTCATCTCGTGGCTATATAAGGAGGGGAGGAGGGAGGGCGCAGAGTGTGCTTTCCCACGGTTTAGGGTGATTCACTGAAACCCTAGCCTACTCTCTCGCTGCCGCCTGCCGAGCGACCGGTGCTTGCACACGACGCACGGCGCTCCATCTCCGGACGTGTGGATCATCTGCGGTGACGCTGCTGCGATCAAGGCGTGGGAGGACGATCCACGGCGAGGCGAGGACGATCCACTACATCGACGCAACGATCGCGGCGAGGACGAACCACTACATCGACGCGAAGGATTCCGCAACTGCGCGTCTAGTGGTAATCTTATCTATGATCCCCTTCTTGCGAGTAGCTTTCTGGTTGCGCGGTAGTTTTTTTTTTGTGCTAGCGTAGCATACCGCGTTTCCCTTCAATATGTACCTATACCACCCCCTCAGCGGACTGCAATGGGCCCTCTCCGCAAGTCTGGGATATACGTTGGTTATGAGAGTGCATCCATAATCAGGTATTTGGAACCCATGACTGGAGACTTGCTTACAGCCCGATTCGCTGATTGCATTTTTGACGATGATCGTTTCCCGTCATTAGGGGGAGGAAATCAACCTTTGGATGAAAAATGCCAGGAAATCATATGGCATTCCACTGGGATCCCCGCACATGACCCCCGCACTAATGAAGCAAATCAAGAAGTCCAGAAGATAATTGATTTGCAGAATTTAGCAAATGAACTGCCTGATCATTTTTGTGATCTGAAGGGCGTGGTTAAGTCACATGTACCTGCAAGAAATGCACCAGAGAGGGTGGAAATACCAAAGAAAATAGAAGGTATCCCTCATCCTGTTCAGAGGCCTCAAAGAAAAAGAGCAGGAAATCTGGCTCCTCAAACCCAAAGTACCCGGAGACGTCTGGAGAAAACTGGGCGAGAGGACTTGCCACAACCAATCATGAAAATGCCCTAAGAAAAGAAGGGGAGCCAGTTGAGACCTGGCACTAGAAAGAAGCCAACGGAAAGGCAATTCCGGACTTGAATCTTCCATCAAGGAAGCCACGGAAATAATGTGTGCGCACATAGGCGATGAAAGCTAAAGGAACTTGCTCTGCGATAGGGAATAGCAAATAAGAGCAAGTAGAAGTGCATGAAGCACCCCATGAAGAAATGGCCATAAACTTTGTAATAACAGGAGAATCCTGAATAGAGCAACGACCAACGTTGATGCATACTTTGCAAAGAAGATTGCCTCGATCATTGATCATGATCCCGAGCTCGCATCTCTCGCAGAGTGCAAGAAAAGGCTAGATTGGGAAGAATGGAATAAGGCAATCACTGCGAGTTAGTCTCTCTCAACAAGAGAGAGGTGTTTGGGCCGCCGCACACCTCCCCATATAAACCCCGCAGGTCACAAATGGGTCTTTGTTCGGAAGAGGAATGAAAACAACGGTTGTAAGGTACAAGGCAAGGCTTGTAGCTCAAGGTTTCACTCAACGTCCCGGAGTTGATTATGAAGAAACCTATTCTCCGGTCATGGGAGGAATTACCTTTAGATATTTGATCTCAATGGCCGTCAACTTGAAGTTGAGGATGAAGCTAATGGATGTTGTCACAAAGATATTTGTATGGAAACTTGGATTCTGAGATATACATGAAAGTACCTAAGGAATACCTATCCCGAACCAAGACAGAGCAAATAGAAACACATGCAGTGTGAAATTGGAGAAATCACTTTGTATGGGCTAAAGCGATCAGAAGAATGTGGTACAATCGCTTGAGTGACTTTCTCTCGCAAGAAAGGCTACACAAACAAATAAGATTGTCCATGTGTGTTTATACAAATGATCCCGAATGGATTCTCAGATAATCTCCGTCTATGTAGATGACTTGAACATCATTGGGACGGATGAAGAAATTGAAGAAGCATGCTCATACTTGAAGTCTGAGTTTGAAATGAAGGATTTGGGTAAAACCAAGTTTTGTTTAGGTTTGCAGCTTGAACATGTCCAAGGAGGAATCTTGGTACATCAATCAACCTACACACAGAAAGTGTTGGAAAGGTTTGGCTTTGAAAAGGCATATCCTGCGAAGACTCCAATGGTCGGAAGGTCACTCCAAACAGACCTAGACCCATACAGACCTAGAGAAGAGGGGGAGGAAGTCCTGGGAGCAGAATTTCCATATCTGAGTGCAGTTGGAGCGCTCATGTACCTTGCGAATAGCACCAGGCCGGACATTGCGTTCGCCGTGAATTTGCTAGCACGGTACAGTGCAGAACCCACCAAAAGGCATTGGAAAGGGATGAAGGACATCTTCCGCTACCTCCAAGGAAGCAAAGACCTTGGTTTGTTTTTCAGAAGAAACAATGAATTGAATTTGGTTGGCTATGCCGATGCTGGGTATTTATCAGACCCGCATACTGGCAAGTCCCAAACTGGCTATGTTTTCCTATGTGGAGGAACAGCAATTTCTTGGAAGTCGTCTATGCAGACTCTTGTCTCGACGTCGACAAACCACTTGGAAATCATTGCTTTGTATGAAGCATCTCGTGAATGTGCATGGCTCCGAAGAATGGTTCACCACATCCAGAAGTCGTGTGGTTTGAACATTGAGCAAACTCCCACAATCATTTATGAAGATAATGTAGCTTGTGTTGCCCAAGCACAGATGGGTTATGTGAAGAGCAATCTCACGAAGCATATCAACCCCAAGTTTTTCTATGCTCACAAATTGCATAAGATGAACGAAATCAAGATATTGCATACTAAGTCATGTGAAAATCTTGCAGATTTGTTCACTAAATCACTCCCAGCATCTACCTTTGAAAGGTGCGTAAAAGGAATTGGGATGATGAGACTTAGAGAAGTGCAGATTTCAGGGGGAGATATTTCATATACTCCCATATGAATCTCGAGCATGAATTATGAATACCCAACATGAATCTCGAAGATTAGCAATTGAAGTTCGGGTGAATTGTACTCTTTTTCCTTAGCAAGTTTTTCATGAAGTTTTTCTTGCATAAGGTTTTAACGAGGCAATTCGTGCAACATAGTAAGCGTATGCTATGTACTCTTTCTCCAAGTATTTTCTCCACTGGGTTTTTCTGGAGTTTTAATGAGGCATATGCATCTCGCGTCAAAGAGCCCAAGGGGGAGTGTTGGGAAACCACGTGGCCCAATAGAAAGCCCACGGTGGTCCCTTAGCCGAAACCCTAGGTGAGCACTATAAAAGGAGGAGGGGGTCCCTCCTATGTATAAGTAGTCTGAAAGCAATAAAAAATTCAGTCATCGCTCCCCATATATCTGTGTCTCTCTCTTTCTATTCTCCAATTTTAGATCTGTTCGGGAACCCCGGACTATTCGATAGCGAGGTTCCTTAACAATCCCAACCACGCTCTTAGTTGGTGTGCGGTTCAAGTGTACACTGCAGTCATCACAGCCTCACCCCAAAACTTGCCAAATAGGAATGAAAACGAAAACGGAATTTTCGACCATTCTAGAGAAAAACGGAAACAAAAGTCTTTTTTCGGAAACGGAAAATATCGGTACGGAAACGAAAACGGAATTTTTTTTGTCGAAAACGAAAATGGGAGAGCTATTTCCGATGGAAACGGAAACAGAAAAGGAAATTCAGTATAAATGAAACCGAAAATTCCGTCGAAAACTTGGTCCACTTGACCCAAAAAAGAGAATAGATAATTTACATTTATTTTCGAATTAAAATAATTTCAAAAATACAAATGGCTTTATAGAAAATATCAAATAGAGTTCAAAAATTTCAAAACAATTCTCAAAAATACTTTGGAACATTTTGAACTTAGAAAAAATTATTTCTTGCATAATTTTGGTTTCATTTTTCATGAATAAATTAATTTTATAAATCTAAAAATAGCAAAATAGTATTTATAAACTCTAGAAAATCCAAGGTAAATCTCTAAAAATCATAAATTAACATTGAATAATAATATGCAAATTTTAGGGCGTTACACCTTTATAGTTGGAGGAGCAAGAGGATGTTGATGATAATGATATGGAGAAGGACACGATGGTCTGATCTAGGGGACAAATAGCGAGCATTCAACTGACAAACTTGAGAAAGAAACATTCTAATGATACTGGTGAACATAACATTGTTCTTGTGTCTGCCTTGGTGGTGGAATGAGTTACATTGTTTTTGCAGTCAAGTATATTGTGATCATGTCCTATGTTCTTGTGTAATTTTTCGTATCCGCTCTGTTCCATTCTGCATCTGTTTTCGTCACTATCCGTTTCCGTATCCATTTCTTGGATTTTCAATTTCGTTTCCTTTACTAGTAAAAGATGTGAAAACATGAATGGAACGACTATTTATCGACCGTTTCAGTTCCGTTTTCATCCCTATTGCCATGCATGTTCTTACTCTTTAACATGTTGCATGCCATGGCAACAACAGTCTAATTTCACCACTCAACCACCCCATTTTGCTAAGGAGAATATGGGGTAGTCAAGTATCTTCTGATGCCCAACTTTTCGCAATAGGTAGTGAATTCGTTCGACACAAATTCCCCACCCTGGTCCGTGCGAAAAGCTTTAAGCTTTGCTTTAGCTTCAACCTTAGCTGCCACCTTAATCTTTTTGAAGGCTTGGAATGCATCTTCCTTGGATTTCAGCAACACAATCCACATATATCTACTATAGTCATCCACTATTAGTAGAAAATACTTGTTACTTGCAGTGGTTGGAGACGAGATCGATCCACAGATCACCATGCACTAGTTCCAAAACTTTACTTGCTCTGAACTTTGATTCATGTGGGAAAGGTGTACAACGTTGCTTTCTAACCAAACAACCATCGCACAATTGCTCCACATGTTCTACAAGAGGCAAACCTTCAACTAGTCCTTTGTAGGATCAAGGATAACCAACTAGAGGGGGTGAATAGGAGGTTTCTAAATTTTTCGATTCTAATTGCAATTAATTGAAATACTAAACTCTAGAAGCAAAAAGACAAATGCACAGTTAAAAGCTCTAGAGATCAGCACACAATTTAACAATTTAAGTAAGAACAAGTAAGTGGCTAAGCACAAAAGATATTCTAGAGAAGCAATCTAATCCAAGAAATATAGATGCCAAATACTAGAGAGCAAGAGTCGAGAATTTTTGACCTGTGGTCTCGGAGACTTGCCGGTCTCCCCTACTCCACGTTGAGGTGACTTGAACAACTTCAAGCCGGCTCCTCCCGCTTGAGCCTTTCTCGATCACTAGGGTAGTTCTTCCCCGCTCCGGGTAGGTGAACTCCGGCCTTTACAACTCGTCGGGGCTTCTCACAATCTTCTTTGAGAAGCTCACCGCGCACGATCTCCTCCAAGTCGTCTAGGAGGCAGCAACCTCCAAGAGTAATAGGCATTGACGCTTGCTTGAAATCGGTTTGAGTGTCTAAAGGCTCAAACTTGAAATTCAACACTCAATTTAACTCCTCACTCTCACAAATGAGAATTGAATGCACAAGAAGAGGAGAAAACTAGCTAGATCTAAAATATCTTCAATGAGGATCCAAAAGTTAGCTCTAGTGTGCAGGTGGGGGTGAATTTATAGCACCCAACAATTTTTCTAGCCGTTGGAGTTCAAATTCAGCTGAAGTCAGATTTTTCGGTGCTACCGCCCATGTAGCGCCGATAGCACCGGGCTCCAACTCAACAGTTGGCACAGTGCATTAAATGCACTGTCAGTGCCCGTTGTGCAGAGGGTCCGGTGCTACCGCCCAACTAGGACCGGTAGCACCGGGCTATTTTTGAATTTCTTCGAGCAAGGAGGCGCTCTCTAGAATTTTAGCACCGGACATTTGGGTCAGTGCTACCGCTCGCCCGGTAGCACCGGGCTATCATGGGCGGTAGCACCGGACTGCCAAAATGCCCAAAAATACTCTCCTCTGTGATTTTCACAATAGGTTATATGACCAGTGCTACCGCAGGTTCGGTAGCACCGGGCTACCATGGGCGGTAGCACCGGACCGCCCGAGTGAAAAAAAAACACCCTCTCTGGAATTTTCATACCGCCCAAGAGGGCCGGTGCTACCGCTCACCCGGTAGCACCGCGCTACCATTGGCAGTAGCACCGGACTTCCAAACAGTTAAAAAAGAGCTTCTCTGGAATTTTCACACCACCCTACTGGGCCGATGCTACCGCTCACCTAGTAGCACCGCGCTGCCATGGGTGGTAGTACCGAGTTTCCAGAGACTTTGATATATTTTTAAAATGGTTTTCAATTTTTGAAACATGTATATCATAATGTATGTGCTTGAATGTATAATTTGAGCCTTTAGACCTTAATTGACATCAAGCTAACGTCAAAAACCCCTCTTGATAGTACGGCCCTATTTCTAGCAACCCGATCTTTTCTTCCAAACTCCGAGATCGGTAAAAGTCTATAAAAAGTCATTAACTTCATACCTTATTTCTGTTATCTTGACGCATTGATTTTCTTTTAGCCTTATGTTCATGCTTCATCCTTTTCCTTGATTAAATCCACCTTGTCCTCAAACACACTTAGATGAAACCGTTAGTCCCATATTCACAGTTTGTCATTAATTACCAAAACCAAAACAATTCAGGGGCCTAGATGCTTTCATCCTTCCTGACCGAGCTTCCTCAATTCCTGAAATTTAGATGCCCATACCGTGCATGCCATCTCCATGCATCTTCATTTAGGCACATCAGCAAGCACACTGCTTGTGCGAGATCAAGATTGAGGATATGTAGCCTATTCCACGCTCTCTTGACTCGAACCAACAGCTTTCCCTAGCGATCAAAGATGTATAGCTCTCCATCGTCCAAAATTACCTTGTAGCCACGCTCCTCCAGCTGGCCTAAACTGATGATGTTGCTAGTTCCGGGGCTAAACGAAGAAAACGTCGAACGACATCAATCTCATCAAGCGTCTTCTCATCGAGGCCACGTATACCACTAACAAGGGATGACACCCTAGTAGAAAACATCTCGACGACCACCCGGACACATTCATGTCCCATCTGAACCATCTTGATCATGCCCCATGCCAGCTTTGCTGAGTCCTTTCCAGCAAGCAATGGCATGAGGCTCTCAGGATAGCCTGGTAGATGGCAGACAACACCAGTCGGTCCTTGCAGAACTTAGAACGTTCCTTCATGTATGCAGCGCCGGCAGGATTTACTGCCTCCCACACCTCCTGAGCTTGTAAGACAACACGCATATTCATTGCCCATATGGTGTAAATGTTGCAGGTGAGCTACGGATAGACGATCGGTACTAGGCCTTCATTCTTCACCTCCGATGCATGTCCTTCTCTTGACATGATCTTCGATCTCTGAGAACGCTGGAGCTCTGATACCAAGTGTTGGAACCTAGGAACTTAGGTTCTCTAAATTTCTGAAACTTTGAAGCTTTTAGCTTTGAAAACAGAGAACAGAACAGAGACAAGATCGCTGAATTGACAAATCTAATGAAAATGAAAAACAAGATTTGTTCTGCAATAATTACGCTGCTTTTTGGGTTTTCTCATTACTTATATAGGCTAGAGATTACAAGCTTAAGATAGCCATCTGCTATACAAAATCAAAACGGACTCAACTAAACTCAGAGACACAACCGGACACGACTCTGTTCCTCATCCGACAACACTACTCTTTTAAATGCCTAGACTCTGAAATGGAATTGGCAACGTCTGAACCTGAGACTAATTCAAACACAACTAGTTTAGCTAACAAAGGGGACAATATGAAAAAAAGAGAAAAGAAGAAAAGGAAGAAGGCCACTCTGGCCGAGGTGGCCACCAAACCCTCGCGTACGAGTCCATCTCCATCCCCCTATGGCTTGCTGGAACATGTGTCGTGGAGTTCCAACGAGGAGGAAGATGACGACTTTGTCCCAGCCACTGTAGATCTGTCGGAGCTGCCATTAGGTCCTCTACAGCAACTGTCATAAGAGAAGAAGACCTTGCCAGATTCTGATAAGGGGCTACGCCGATCTGGTTCCGATGTTTTACAGGTCATGACGGATCCAAATCTTGTTCTAGATCCAGAGCTAGGTCAGGACCTTGCTTCCCCAACTTCCCTGCCGACGGCTATTTTGACAGGAACGTGGAAAAACCAATGCTGGAAAAAAATCATAGGAAATAATCCACCGTAATGATTCAAAGATTACAAGTACAAAGGGTGACTAATATAGCCAAAGAGTCGGAGTTGTAGATGACTTGGATTAACAACCTATTTGGATGAAACCAAAAGATATGGTACATTGAGATATCGAGTTATTTCCAACAAACCTCCCCTTAACTCAAAATCTATAATGATATTGTCTTCAGAAAATCTGAAGGGTAATTAAGCACTGAATACAAGTGTGTTACAAGTCCAAAGGACTACTGAATCAATTCAAACACTTGTAGTACAAAAGACAAAAACTGGAATAGTCTTATCCAAACGCTTCCAATGAAGCAAGATTGTGCAAACTACCAGTAGATCAAGAGAAAGACTAGAAAAGTCAATCCAAATACAGTTAGTTATCAACAAAGCAGACGAAAAAAATCTAAGTCTTCAAGGATTCATAACCCTAGTAAAGTCTAAGTCCATGCAAGTGACCTCAAAACAAACACTCAATCATCAAATGACATAAGTCAAGACATCACCAGAGTGCTAGGTAGATAGCGAAGAACAAATAGCATGGATATTTGACATGCTCCATATGGAACATAAAATTTAGCAAACTATCTACTGAAAATCCATAACATGGTTGAAACTACTCCAAAAATGTCAATATGAAGAAAAAAATCCAGTGCTGCCAATGGAGTATAAATTGCAATAAATCTCTCATATCGAGCAAAGATAACAAAACAACATTGTAATATCCACATAGTAACAAACTCCTCGCACTTTAAACATTCATCTCAAACTGTCATTGGAGCAAAACCTTCACTAGAAAAACTCCGAAGAGTATAATGCAACCAGCAGGGTGTCAACCAATTCCAAATTAACGTTGACAAAACCTCCATAATGGTCGTGTAAGCGATCCAAAATAGCAACGTATGCAAACAGTGAATAAAACACCAAAATAACGGTGATAAAACACCAAATTCAGTTGTCTCCTCAATTAACATTTTTTCCAAAGTAGACGATAAATTGTCCAAGAAACTGACGTTGAAATGTCGAAGAAAACCGATGATGAAACGTCAAATAAATCTCTAATGGTTAATCCCGTATGAATATCACCAATAATAGGCATAAAAGCCTGAATTGTAATAAAATCCACCTTTTTAGCATTGCAAAAAAATCCCACTGTTTGGCACTAAAATAGTCACCAGGGTAAATAGCAATGCTTTTCCTCACGCCCACATGTGTATGAATGGCTCTCATCTGAACCTGCCATATAAATAGACTGATCTTGCCATCAAACTTTTCAATGTCAAATTAGTAAATGACATGGTGGAGAATAAAATTACAGATAAAAAAATATATGATAGATTCTTAAAAAATCTTGGTAAGCTTCGGGTACGCGTAGCAATTTATGGTACGCTGCTGGTACACTTTGGGTGCGTGTAGCAAAATCTGATGAAAATCATAAGCTGAAGCCTAGAAGTTAGAGCAGAAGCCGAAAAGCCGAGACAAAAAGCTGGAATCCAAGAGCCACTTTGAAGCCGGATCTAACAGACCCAAAACCAAAGATAAATCTAACTTTGAGATTTGGTTGGGGGTCCAAAGATTCAATGGCTGTCTCAGGTGACTTCGGTTCACGGGTGACAGTTGAGTGCTTGGCTGCTTGGCCGAGCGGATGAGCAGTGACGGCCGTTGTGCCGGTGAGAGCCGGAAGAGCGCGGTGGCCGACCGGAAGGAGCCGCAGGTGGCCGGCCAGGAGGAGCGCTCGATGGAGACGACAGATCGAATTTGCCCTCTGTTACCGTGCAGGTGCCGCCTCGGGAGTCTCCTCCTCTCGGGGCAGCTGCTTGATCTTGAACCCGCTCAGATATTACTTGTTATGATTAGAAGCACGGTAAAATAACTAGAGACAAGATTTAACGTAGAAAAATCTTTACGAGAAAAACTCACAGGAGATAAGAAATCACTATTTCGGTTTGAAGATTATAAGTATATTGGATGGTTTTATATAACCAGATTGAAACTTAAGTTAGAAAAAGATAAGAGTCCATATTTGCAATGTACGGGTAGCGAGGCACGTGAATTATAACCCTACTATACTTGGAAGAATCCTTGGATGGGGAGAGCATCCACGTGTCGCTGGAGCCGGCTCGGCTCGAGCCGCGAGCCGAGCCAAAAAATATTTATGGATAGGTCCTTTTTTATTTACGGATAGATCCTTTTTTTACAAAAAAAATTACAATCGGGTCCTTGTCCGTAAAAAAATTACAAACAGGTCCTTCTTTCCGAAAAAGAATATATATTACGATTTGGCCCTTTATGCGTTTTTAAGGCTTGCGCTCGGGTCCTTTTCCACAAAAAAAAAATTACATCTAGGTCCTTTTACGTTACGAATAGGTCCTTTTTTTCAAAAAAAATATATATCACACTTAAGTCCTTTATGCGTTTTTAATGCTTGCGCTCGGCTCCTTTTCCACATAATCAAAATTACATTTAGATCCTTTTCCGTCAGGAAAAAAACCGTACGGATCCTTCTTCCCGAAAAAAAACATATATTTCTTCCCGCTTTTTTTTACCATTAAGTTTAAGCCTTTTTCCCGAAAAAAAAACTCAACTTTCTCGTGTGGAAGGCGACGCCCGCGGCGTGGTACGCCGCGTCCAAGATGCTAGTATCTCCTAAGAGGTTCCGAAGGTCTACCGGCTGCTAAGGCTGTCCACGTCGGGTCAGCACAAACAGTGACCGCCATTACTCCAGCAATTGCTGTCGCTCCCTCAGCTGCTCTGCGTTCATGCCGCGGCTGTCTCAAGACCGTCCGGCAAATTAATTCGCCCAACGGCCACAAGAAAGCACGGTTCTCTGACCCTGGGGAGCAACACAAAATCTCAGCCAAAGATCCTCAGGATTGGATTATGCTTCTGCAGCTGCTGTCCGACAACCATTCCACGCCGAAAGGAATTCAACGCAACGATGTGACGAGTCAGAAGGAAATCCGTCCAGCTGAACAACCAAATCTTCCTCGTTCCCTGACCACGGCAATCTCTAAAGCTTCTGAGTGGGTGAGAGGCCACATCTGGTGGAAAGGAAGAGTAACTCCTCGTAACTCTACATCAACAACCAGCTTTCATACTCACCGGCTCAGCGACATTCTTAAAGAGCAGGCCAGGGGCAAGTGTTACAGATGCGTGGGCTCTGATCATTTCGCCGCAGCTTGTAAGCAACCTCCCAAATGTTTGCTCTGTAGTGCTTCCGGTCATAGGGCACGGTGGTGCCCAAGCGAGGCAAAGCCTTCACCGACCCTGCTCACTGATTGCAGCAAAGGAACTGTAGGTTCAGTCATGTATGAGCCGCGCCACAGATCAGGAGACCTAGCGCAAAGGCCGGACTTTGTCCGACGCTTTGTCCCTCAGGTTGCGGGGCTCTCCTACACAGAAAGGGACTACTGCAGGTATGCAGTGCTGCTTCTCACCCTGGAGGATCAGGAGACCACCACTCGCCAGATCCAACTCATACTTGCAGAGCACTTTCGGATGAACAGGGACGACTTCAACGTCGCTGTCTGTGCGCCAAGAAGTTACTTGGTGCGCTGCAGTTCAGTTGACCTGCGGAATGCACTGCTCGCCGAGTCGTCATTCCTCGAAGAAGGAATTGACATCAAGCTATTTCCCTGGTCACGGTTCACGCAGGCTCAGGCGGTCAAGGCTCGGTACAAGGCTCGACTCTGTATTGAGGGGGTACCGCGTCATGCATGGACTGCTCAGGCAGTCGCCCCGCTGCTCAACGACGCCGGCACCATACTCGCAGACTTCGACGAGCCGACGACTGATAATGAGACAGCATGTGTCTGTCTGTGGGCGTGGACTCAGGACCCTACGGCTTTTCCCAAAATGTGGTACTGTTCATCGAGGAACCCTTCAGAAGAAGCTCCCCAGTACAGGACTTCCCCGAACTTGGGGTCTTCGGACCCGCTGAAGAGCCGCAGCCGCCAAGGTTCTTGTCTTATAGAGTATTGTTACACTTGGACCAGGTTCTCGACTACGAGCTACCGGATGACAGGCCAACTTCCTTTATAGGTGCGCTCAGCCCTGGACACAGTGATATTAGCGGCGAAGTGTCCGGCGTCTCTGACGACGAATGGCCAAGACGACATGTGTATGCGTGGCAGCTGGGAGTCGTGGACGGCGCCAAACCGCCGCGTGGCTCCGTCCACTACAGGTTACAATACAGGAGCAGGGATAGATCGCCTTCAGGTGGCAACGGAGGTCATAGAAGGAACTCCAGATGGGACGTGCTGCCCGGAGGCGGGTCGCTCCACCAAAACCGAAATCTGCAGTTCCGACAAGATAACCATGGTCGCTCATCAGGAAGCTAGGAACAGGGGTCACCAAGGTACATCCTCCCGGAGAAACTCCAACCGTAATACCATGTTTCGCGAAGCAATTGATGCTACGGGTGGGGGGTTCAGAGAGAGGACAAGATCTCCAAGAAGGCATATAACACAGGTATCGGACCTACCACATGCTATTGATCTGCATGGGCCGCTCGACAGCATGCATCATTTCATGGCTCAAGTGGCCCCGAGCAGTGAAGGGCACAGCAGGCATGTAGATCACACAAACAATAGCACTGAACATCCTCAGGTCCCCATAGGCCTCACAGCAGACAGCCAAAACACGGTTCACAGCGACAAGCATGCAGACCAACCAGGAAAGCAGGTGCAGCCCGTGCCACTGGGATTCGCGTACCCGACTGAATGTGATCAGTTGCTTGCCGACAGGTTGCGGGGTGTTCAGATTGAGGAGCGCAGCTATGATCCAATGATGGATGAATTTCATCGTACAGACACGGAGCCACGGGGAAGATCATCTCAAGCAGCTGATGGTAATGGCGCCATGAACAGCTCCAAGGAGATAGTGACCTTCTGCAATTCTATCACGGCAAACCTCCCAACCGCAGTCCTTCCAGACCGGCCATTTGTGATGCCAGAGCACAAATTCAGGACCAAAAACCAGGAAAGACAGTGCACGGTTAGCCGCCGGGACCCCCACCAAGGTGTCAGCAACTGAGAAAGCCCAGCAGCACCTTGCCAAAAACACTAGGGTTGGTGTCAGCAAACAGCAAGATGGAGGACGATGCGATGCAACATTATCTACTGATCTTCAGGAAGCCAGTAAGTCCAGAGATCATCCAGGCCTTTTGTCCAGACAGTGGCTAGTTGTGTCCTTTTGTTTTATGTGCTATTTTCTTTTGTGTTCTACTTGCTTGATGCCCCTCGGCATAAGTTCGTCGGTGGCGACGCGTCGCCTTTCATGTTGTCAGGCTTGTTTGCCTTCTACCGTTCCTCCCCAGGGTGTTTGGCACAGTGTGTCTCACCTGTTGTGTTGTCCATCATGTATAATGCTACTTATCAATGTAAGCGTCAAGCCTCAGTATTGGCTAATGTTTTAACAAAGTTCAGGAAACTCTGAGTTTGCATACTGTGCTAATTCAGAAAAGAACTCTCATGCACAAAAAAACAAAAAAACAAAAAAGAAAGGCAGAGGGAAGACAATGAGTTTTGGTGCTGCGCTCCAACTGCAGCATTTTCGGTTTTCTTCATTAACTTAAATAGAGAGATGCTAGATTACAAAACCAACTAACTACATCATCTAAAACTATCTGAACATATCTGTAACTAACAAACTTATCCAAACGAACTGAAAAACAAAACAGATATAAACTAATTAAAGATCTGTTCTGAAACGAACTAACTGAAACTGAATAAATACTGTAGCAATCCGGCAAACTGAACACATAAAGGCTTAAGTTCAACAATTCACCCCCTAAGCCTGGTGTGCGTTTACTTCTACAACACCGTTCATCTGTCTCATTTCGATAAACTTGACTCTCCCAAATGGCTTTGTTAGAATATCACATAACTGTCCATTAGTGCCAACGTGATCAATATTCATCTTGTCTTTATCAATGCACTTTCGGATATAATGATAACGAGTATCGATATGTTTGCTCCGTCCATGTTGCACTGGGTTTTTGCTCAAAGCTATTGCAGATTTTTTATCTACTAAGAGCTTCATTTTTCAATCTTGCGCCCTAGCATCTTCTCCAACAACCTGCTCGGCCAGACTCCCTGACAAGTTGCCATTACCGCCGCTATGTATTCTGCATCATAGGATGAAAATGCTACACTTTCGGTTTTTGTGAACTCCAAGTGATCACGCTTGATCCGAGGAAGAAGATGATCCTGGTGGTGCTTTTCCTATCATCAACATCACCAGCGAAATCACCGTCACTAAAACCGACAAGTGCAGATTCCGGTGTGCTATTTTTCTTGTAGCAGCATCCATATCCGATTGTTCCTTTGATATAGTGCAGTAATTGCTTGACTGCAGCCCAGTGTCATGCTCCTGGTGCTTCCATAAACATGCTTACGATGCCTACCGCATAGGCAATGTCAGGCCTTGTGTTGACAAGATAACGCAGGCTACCAACAACACTTCGATACTGATTTGCATTCACCAGATCACCAGCATCTTTTTTGCTTAACTTCAACCGACTTTCCATTGGTGTTTGTGATGAGTTGCATGCTGCCATACCGCATACTCAAGTATTTTGCTTGCATAAGCACTTTGACACAGAGTGATCTCTTCACTACCTTGCTTCACCTAAATTCCCAAGTAATAAGTAAGGAGACCGAGATCACTCATGCTGAATAATTGTTGCATTTGATTTTTAAACACAACAATGTCATCAATATTTGATCTGCGATGATCAAATCGATGACTACGTGCTCAAGTGGGTTCCTTTCAAAACCAAGTGAGATTAATGACTTGTCGAGCTTTGCATTTCAAGCTCGTGGAGCTGTCGCAGCCCATATAGTGCTTTGTGTAGCTTGAACACTTTGTCCTCATTATCACCATTAATGAAATCAGGTGGTTGGATCACATAGACTTCCTCGGTAAGATCGCCATTCAGAAATGCTGTTTTGACATCCATGTGATGCACCTCCCAGCCGCTGTGTGCAGCAAGCACAATTAGCAACCAAACAGTCTCCATTCGAGCTACTGGTGCAAAGACATTGTCGAAATCCACCCCCTCTCATTGTGCATAGCCTTTAGCAACCAAATGAGCTTTATGCTTCATAATATTGCCTGCAGGATCCTTCTTGATCTTGAAGACCAACTTGAGTCCTATAGCTCTGTGTCCAGGAGTGAGGTGAGCTCCTAGGTTCCATTTTCTTGGATGGATTTCAATTCTTCCTCCATGGCATGTCTCCAACTTTCTTCATTGAGTGCCGGCTCCACATTTTCCTGCTCCTTAGCAACGAAAAAACAGAAATTACTATCTTCATCATCCTGCTCAGTTGTGGTTTCATATATGTTCGTGAGTTTGCGATAGTGGTGTGGACCACTGTCAGAGTGGAGTGAATCATCATTGGTTAGTGGTGTCGCCCAATCAATCCCAGCACTTACTATAGTTGTGGGTGTACTCGGTTCTGCAGCCTGAGGTGAAATTGGACTCGACTCAGATGTTGAGTTTGTATCAGTATCATTCTGTGACATACTGTGATCAGTGGAATAAACCACTGTGAATGTGACTTCAGGATTTGTGATGCCATCATAGTGCATCTCTCCCAATCCCACTTCCTGTGTTCATTAAACACGACATCCCGAGTCACATGAAGTTTCTTTGTCACTAGATCATAAACATGATAAGCCTTCGCTCCCTCTTCATAACCAATGAAAACCATCGGTGTTGAATGATCAGCTAGCTTGTTTACTCTGGGTCCAATTTTCTTTACATGTGCAACACAGCCAAAAGTCGTTATATAATGTAGTTTTGGCTTCCTCTTAAGCCATGCCTCATATGGTGTTATTCCATCGAGACTTCTTGTAGGCGCTCAGTTGAGGATATGTACAGCATTCTTCACTACTTCCCCCCAAAACACAACCGGCACATTCATTGTTTTCAACAAGCAACAAGCCATCTCCACCACCGTCTAATTGCAGCGCTCTACGACACCATTTTGTTGTGGCGAGTAAGGAGCTGCTGTGCAGTGCTTAATGCCCACCTCGTCACAATACTCAACTCAATGGAGTTGAATTCCCCACCACGATCTGATCGAAATGCCCTGAGATTGCCTCTAGACATTGTTTCTGCTTGTGCTTCGACCTTCTTGAAACATTTGAATGCTTCATCCTTGGTCTTGAGCAACTCAATCCACATGAACCTGCTGAAATCATCAACTATTAACAAGAAATACTTGTTACCTCCCAGTGTTGTAGGCGTGATTGGTCCGCACAAATCACTGTGAACTAACTCTAGCCTGCAGTCGACGTGATCATCGGAATGCCATCAACCATATCTTTCAATGCCAAATTCCGTAAGGAGAGAAAATTAAGATGACCATATCGATCATGCCATAACCACGCCTTGTCTTCAATCTTTGAAAGCGCATGCGGTGGTTCACGGTGTGTAACAACGTTCTATAAAGCCTATTTGAAGATCTCCAACCTTCATTAGCGATTCCACTTCTATCATAAATCCATAAGAAGGGCCATGCATTGCAATCATGCTACCCATCTCTTATAGCTATCCAAGGCTTATTATATTACTATGCAATTTAGGTATGTAATATACCTTAGTTAATAGCCTATGTTCACCATTCTTGCAATGCAACAAGATTGAGCCCTTTCCCTTGATTTCAACCATTGAGCCGTCTCCAAACCTCACATGCCCATTAATTCCTTGAACTTGGAATACTGTCCCATCATGTGATTGCTTGCTTCGTTGTCAAGGTACCACACATCAGGATCTACTGGTTCTAACTCAGCTACGAGAAGTTTCGGCAATTCAGTCTTCTCGATGAGCTGTACTGACTCATGTAGCTCCTCCACACAAGCAGTCAGCAGCAATGCTGGCTCGTCATCTTGTGCCACAGTAAGGTTCGCCTGCTCCTCACAACCACAGCGTGGCTTGCGACATTTCGAGACATAGTTCCCATAAGCATCACAATTGAAACACTTGACTTTGCTCTTGTCACGTGTACGACTTAATCCTTGGCTTCCTTTGCCCTCCTGGCGAAACATGCTGCCAGTGCTGCGACCACAATTCCCTCATCCGCGACCATGACCACGACTGTCGCTGGTCCTGTTGTTTGATGACGAGCCCCCACCGCCATTCTTCTGTCGCGCCTGCCACTCGGCTTGAGTAAGCAAGTGTTGCCCGTCACTATTGCCATCGCCCCGTCTCCATATATGCTCTTCGTATGCTTTTAGACGGCCAATTGCTTCTTCGATCGACATAGTCTCCACATCTGAAAACTGTTCGATCGCGGCAACAACCTGCAAGAACTTGTCAAGTACTAAAACGAGCAATTTCTTTACCACACTGCTTCCCCCAGATCATCTCCAAACTGCGAATTTGGTTTGCCAGACCGGTAATCTTTTCGGTAAATTCATCGATGGATTTTGCTTCTTTGATGCGCAAGGCTTCAAAGTCACTTTTCAGAGTCAGGATTCTTGCCTTCTTCACCTGATCAACACCTGGTTCATGATCTTCAAGCTTTCCCATGCTTCTTTGGCTATTTTCTTCTTGGCCAATCGCGGCAAGATCTCCTCCGAGCAGACTTGATAAATACATGCAGTAGCCATCTTGTCCTTCCTCTGCTCCACGGCCACACCGTCCGTGGGTTCTGTAGAGATAAGAATAGAAGTAGGAGGATATGTATAGGAAGTTGTGATCACGTGAGATCGTGGAGATATGTTTTCCTTCATATTTTCTTTCTTGTTTGAACCACATAATCCCGGATTGTAAGGTCATGCCGAGGACTATTCTGGTCTATATTAACACGTAACTGCGGCCTCTCTGAGGTGTGGCGCTTCACCAGTGCAGTTCGACTTTATGGTATCGAGCCTCTCCTCCATCAAAGTCGCATCTAGCAAACATGGCGAGCTTCTCCAATGCAGCTGTGAACTCTCCGCCGCCATGTCGTCCGCGAGAGAAATTGAACAAGGGAAACTACCTCCTCTGGAAGGCACAAGTTCTCCCTCCCGTCCGTGGCGTTCGGTTGGAAGGATATCGGCCGGTGTAAACAAGGCTCCGATGCAAAAATCAACGACCTCGACAAAGATGGCAAGACCATCGTGCAACCAAATCCGATCTATGAGGCGTGGATTGCTTGGATCAACAAGTCCTCGGGTACATCCTTTCCTCTCTTTCAAAGGAAGTACTAACCCAAGTTGTCAACTGTCAACCTGCTGCGAGAATGGAAGGCGATCGAGAACATGTTCTCGACGCAAAGCCGTCGTGTTCCATTAACACGCGCATCGCCCTTGCCACCACGCGCAAGGGTAACATGACGATGGCAGAATATATTGGCAAGATCAAGGCTCTTGCCGACGAGATTGCTTGCAGTAAGGCTACGGATGATGAAGACATGAGCGCCTACATCATCATTTGGACTCGACTCCGACTTGAGCCGGCTGGTGTCCTCCATCGTTGGCAAGACACATCCTGTTCTGTCTCTGAGGTGTATGCACAACTCCCGAGCTTTGAGAACCGGATGAAGCTGTGACAAGAAGGCGTACTCGTCGATGAACATCGCCAAGCGCGCGACGCGCGCGTGTGCTTCAACTTCAATCGGTGGCAGACCGCATGCAGACGGCGGGCGGTCGTGGCGGCGGCGATCGTGGTCGCGTGCCGTGGCGTGGTCGCGATAACACTGGAAGCTTTGGCGGACACGGCAACCCGGCTTCAACAACAACAAGCGTCTGTCTGCGGCTTTGGTTTAAAAATAGGCCACACTGTCTTTGATTGTTGGTACAGGTTTGATGAAGATTTTGTTCCAACGGAAAGAAGTGCTGGCACCGTCTCCAACTCATATAGGGTTGACACCAACTGGTACATGAATACCGGTGCAACCGACCATATCACCGGCGAGCTAGAAAAGCTCACAGTTCGTGATAAATACAACGGCAAGGATCAAGTCCACCGGCAAGTGGATCGAGTATGGACATTGATCACATTGGCCATTCAATTGTTCATACCCCTAGTAATCATAAGTTACTTCTTAAAAATATTCTCCATGTTCCAAAAGCTAAAAAGAACCTAGTTTCTGTTCATCGCCTTCTCTATGATAATCATGCCTTTTTGGAAGTTCACCCGTTCTATTTTTACGATAAGGATCAGTCACGAAGAACACGCTTCTTAAAGGGTGGTGCCGCCATTGCCTCTATCCACTTCCTTGGCATCTAGAGAGGTCTATGGAGTCACAAAGCCCCTTGTCATTAGGTGGCATAATCGCCTAGGACATCCATCTCTACAGGTTGTTCATCGAGTCATTAGCAAAATAATTTACCTTGTTCAAAGAGTCCATTGAAGAGTGCATGCGTGATGCTTGTCGAAGGCCAAGAGCCATCAATTACCCTATGCTAGGTCTACCAGTGTGTCTAAATTTCCCTTAGAATTAATTCATTCAGATGTATGGGGTCCTGCACCTGACTCTGTTGGGGGCAAAAAGTACTATGTAAGCTTTATAGATGATTTCAGTAAGTTTACATGGATTTATTTGTTGAAATACAAATCTGAAGTTTTCCAGAAATTTCATGAGTTTCAACCTCTTGTTGAAAGACTTTTTGACCGCAAAATCATTGCTATGCAATCTGATTGGGGTGGTGAGTATGAGAAGTTAAATTCCTTTTTCACTAAAATAGGAATCGCTCACCACGTCTCATGCCCTCACACACATCAACAAAATGGCTCTGCTGAACGCAAACACCGCCACATTGTGGAAGTTGGTCTTTCTTTGCTAGCCCATGCATCCATGCCTCTAAAATTTTGGGACGAGGCATTCCTTGCGATCACTTATCTCATAAATAGAACTCCTAGTAGAGTCATTAATTTTGCTACACCTCTAGAACGTCTGTTCAAAGAGAAAGCCCAACTACTCGTCACTCGTATTTTGGATGTGCATGTTGGCCTCACCTTCGTCCATATAATTCTCGTAAACTTGGTTTCGCTCCCAACAGTGCACCTTCCTTGGCTATAGCAACCTCCATAAAGTCTTCAAATGTCTTGAGATTAATTACAGCGAGTGTATATTTCCGTGATGTTATTTTTGATGAACATGTTTTCCGTTTTCCCAATTACACTCCAATGCGGCGGCTTCGGCTCACGGTCGAAAATACTTCTTCTCCCACCAACCTTGCTAAATCATTCGCTGGGGTGAACAGGTGGTCAATTGATTAATGATCCTAATCCTACTAATTTTTCCCATGAGAATCATCTTTGCCGATCAAGCTTCCATGCAGAGAACCGATACATGTGATAATGGTGCAGCAATCCGGTCTTTGAGGCAGCCGCTACCGTCTGGAATCGGTCTTGACTAGTGTTCCTGCGATGTGGAGCCCACATCGTTCTTGACTCAACGGGTCCCTAACGATTTGCGGGTTGCTACGACGGGGGGCGGCCATCGCTATATCTGCAACAACCAATGATGTGACCCTATTGATGGCGATGGTGCCCTACGCTGGATCGGATCGTCGTGGCACAACCATCGTATCGTCTACATGTTCTCAAAGTGGCATTCGGCGAGACAAGATCTACAACCGATGGCACTATACGGTATAACAAACGTGGTTTCTTTTCTGTGCAATGAACCAAAAATAAGTGAACCTCGAGTCTTGATGAAGCCATGACCAATCAAAATTGGAAGACTGCAATGGATGCGAATATCATGCTCTTATGAAAAACAAGACTTGGCACTTGGTTCCACCTCGAGAAAGGTATAAATGTTATAGATTGTAAATGGGTTTATAAAGTAAAACAAAATCCGATGGTAGCTTGGGCGAGATATAAAGCACGTCTTGTTTCTAAAGGTTTTAAACAACGGTATGACATAGACTATGAGGACACGTTTAGTCCAGTAGTTAAAGCTGCTACTATCGGGATTGTTTTGTCTATTGCTATGTCTGGGGATGGAGTCTCGACGGCTAGATGTCTGACAGCGTTTCTTCATGGTGTTACGGAGGAGGATGTTTACATGAGACAACCACCGGGATATGAAGTAAAATCCACATTACATCCATAAGTTGGACAAAGCTCTCTATGGATTAAAGCAGCGCCTAGAGCATGGTACTCTAAATCAGTATGCAAAGTTATGTGCACTTGGGTTCAAGGCTTCTAAGGTGATACATCTCTTTTCTTTTACAATAAAGGGGTGTTACAATCTTTGTTCTTATATATGTGGATGACATAATAGTTGCTAGCTCAACACATAGTGCCCTTGTAGCTTTACTTCAAGATTTAAAAAGGATTTTGCGTTAAAAGATCTTGGAGAATTACATTACTTTCTTGGTATAGAGGTCAACAAGGTGCGTGATGGAATTTTGTTGACACAAGAAAAGTATGCTACGAGATGTCTTGAGAAGAGTTGGAATGCTGCAGTGTAAGCCAATAAGTACCCCATTATCTACCTCTGAATAGTTATCAGCTCATGAAGGATCATTGCTAGGACCTTATGATGCAACACAGTATAGAAGTATAGTTGGAGCACTACAATATTTGACCTTGACTAGACCAGATATTGCTTTCTCTGTGAACAAAGTGTGTCAATTTTACATGCGCCTACAGCAGTTCATTGGACAGCTGTTAAGAGGATATTAAGATACATAAGGTTCACAACAAAGCTTGGTCTTAGAATTGGTAAATCTATGTCAAATCTGTGAGTGCATTCTCGGATCAGATCTGGCGAGGATGTGTGGATGATAGGCGATCTCAGGAGGCTGGCTGTGTACTTAGGTACAAATTTAGTTTCATGGAGTGCTCGAAAGCAAGCTACTGTTTCAAGATCAATCAGAGGCAGAGTACAAGGCAGTTGCTAATGCTACAGAGAGGTAATGTGAGTTCAAACTCTCTTAGAAGAACTTGGTATCTGTGTTCCAAAGATTGCCTGATTGTGGTGTGATAATATTGGAGCTACATATCTATCAGTTAATCCTGTGTTTCATGCTAGAACCAAACACATAGAAATTGATTATCATTTTGTCAGAGAAAGAGTGGCCAGGAAACAATTGGAAATTAGGTTTATAAATTCAGGTGATCAGATTGCTGATGGGTTTACTAAATCTTTGACGTTTCGACAGCTAGAAGTTTTTAAGCGCAATCTCAACTTAGATAAGTTGTGATTGAGAGGGGCTGTTAGAGATAAGAATAGAAGTAGGAGGATATGTATAGGAAGTTGTGATCACGTGAGATCAGGGAGATATGTTTTCCTTCATATTTTTCTTTCTTGTTTGAACACTGTAATCCGGATTGTAAGTCACGCCGAGACTATTCTGGTCTATATTAACACGTAACTGCGGCCTCTACGGAGGTGTGACGCTTCACCAATTCTGGTTCAACTTTAGGTTCGACAGCATCCCAGACACCTTGTGCGTCCATAAAAACTTCCATCTTGATTGCCCAAGTTGAGTAGTTAGTCGAAGTCGGCATTGGGTAGTGCAAGGTTACACCACTTTCCTTCGACGTCGTTCTCTCGATGATTGACATCGGATGAAACAGGATGGGATGAAACAAGATGGCACTGATACCACTTGTTGTAACAGAGTTCAGGAAACTCTGAAGTTTGCGTACTGTGCTAATTCAGAAAAGAATCTCACGCACAAAACACAGAAAGGCAGAGGAAAGACAACGAGTTTTGGTGTTACGCTCCAACTGCAGCATTTTTGGTTTTCTTCATTAACATAAATGAGAGAAATGCTAGATTACAAACCAACTAACTACATCATGCAAAACTATCTGAACATATCTATAACTAAAAACTTATCCAAACGAACTGAAAAATAGAAAAGATATAAACTAACTAAAGATCTATTCTGAAACGAACTAACTGAAACTGAATAAATACTGTAGCAATCTGGCAAACTGAACACATCAGGCTTAAGTTCAACAGCTAATAGGCGCCTACATTTCACTTCGATTTGCTGGGTTCGGCATAGTTCATGAAGTACCGGGCTATCGCCTCATTGTTCACAATAGGTTTCAGGAGACAGGTTCCAATCCTGCAGAACATAGGAGGGTCCTCCCAATACAGCCCAGCCAGCCACAGCGGGTCCTATTGGCAGATTAAAGGTTCCCTCAAATGCAACCAGATGTCGCAGCTCAACTGTCTTCTGCTAAATTGGAATGTGTGCTGCTTAAATTCCTCGACCAAGAGAGCGGTAGTTAGGG
Organism: Otatea glauca; assembly: GCA_036346275.1. NCBI lineage: Eukaryota > Viridiplantae > Streptophyta > Magnoliopsida > Poales > Poaceae > Otatea > Otatea glauca. Next base: position 19,815,323 of record CM070713.1, read on the forward strand.
ACACTTGTGCTTTCTATAGTCTGCTTACAGGAAACAAAGTTGCAACATGTCGTTGATGAGCCTGTATCAAATCCTTGGCAACAACTTTGGAGTCAACTTCTCCTTCATTCTGGCAGAGGGCACAAAAGGAGGTATTCTTATTGCCTGCTCGTCAGCTTTCTTCCACCTGATCGATGCAAGTGTAGGGACAAACACAGTGTCTGTGATGATTGTAATGAAGGATGATGCATCAGACAGTCCTTCAGGGGGGTCTACGGACCGCAGCTTGAAAGGGACAAACTATTGTTCTGTTTGCACCAAATTTGGCAAACTTGGTCAAAATCGGCAATAAAGTCAAAGATACGGAATTAACGGACAGGATGGAAAGGTTTGGAGATATTTTGGTAACTGCAAGATTTTAAAGAAAAACAACCGTCCGAGATAAGGCCGATCTGAGCGGACTTGAGGCGTGTTATAACGAGGACACGATCGGCCGAGGTATAAAAGAAGGGCCAAAGCGAACTACATCAGAATCATCAACACAAATACAATCAACAGTCTTTACTTTTTCTACTTTTCACATCGACTAGGGTAGCTTCGTAATTTAACCTTTGTAATCGATCTTGATCAATAAAGTTGCGCATCGCCGATTGTTGATCTTCGTCAATTACACCCTGGTTCGATTTGTTACGATTTTGTTGCGCGCCTTCTTCGAATCAATCGCCTTTATCCTCTCGATTAGCCTTAATCGGCTAATTAGATTTATCTTATTACCTTGATCTTAATCGGCTTCAAGTGATTGAGTCCAAGCCGATTGATTTTGACGATCGGCTTTTAATTGAATTTTATATTTTTACCTTGTGGATTCATGAGTCAAATCGACCGCACGCTCTGAACCGGTGTTAAATGCGGTGTGCTACTTGTCGAAACCCTACATCAAGTTTTTGACCCAACACACTCTTGCACGCCCGGTGGGACACGCAATGTCTTCATCGGGAAGTCGATTCCGCCATCATATCTCAACGCGAGGCTATAATCGTCCCAACAATGGACGATTTATCTATGAGCAACGCAAGAAATTGAAGCTCGGAAGGCCGCGGCTGGAAGAGATGATGCTAAGTTGCTATCGAGAAAACTAGACCACGGCATCACTCAAAAATCCGTCCCGCCACAGCGGTCAGCATACAGGAGATGCGGAGTGTAGCGAACGAGTAGCCGATATCTGCTGCTCAAGCGAATTATCGTCTATGATTAATCGATCCTGCTGCACGCTTTGATAAACCAATCATCGGCTCTCGCAACAACGCAAGCGATGATAGCAAATAGCGTTAAATCTATAGCCCAGAGTTAGCCTCGTCAGAAGTCCGCTCGACCCATTGCAAGCTCTGCGAATTATCCTATTTTCGTTATCACAAAACACGCAGAGCACAACTACGATCCTAAACCATCATACGTAACTTCACCCCCACCATGATGCCCACACAACCCACGGTTATACTGCTAGGGACCCTCGGTTAAGCAGGGTGAACCATTACACGCCTATACCGCGCGCCAAGTTTGATGCATCAAGCAATTTGCCGTCGGCTCCGTTCTCTATTTGTTCCCAATCGGTTTCTGGCCGATTGGCTCCAGAGATTCCCACAAGAACCCACCACGCTAAGAAATCCGGTCCACAGTGGTAGTAACATACCGAACCATTTGTCCCGGTCGGGAACCTCAAGTCAGGACGAAATTGGCACGAGCGCGATGATCGCAAGCACCGCAAGACACGGCATAATTGGCAACCCGAGCTCGCACTCGGGCGTAACGCCGATTATGACGATATTATCAAAGGCACTATGGCCGATAATGCTAATTGGGCGAAAAGATCTCTGCGTTTTGAGGACTAATTCGCATACAACCAAAAGGAAAGGTTATCGGCTATAGAAAGTCGATCGATTACATAGATCGCATGCCCTACCCTCATAACTTGAGTTTCGGACTTAGCCAAATTCTGGGGATGATTCTATCACCCGACTGGAACACGTTGGACGCTTTATCGCGCAATGCGGTGAAGCGGCCCGAATCGACAGGCTTAAAATTAGACTATTCCGTTGTCTCTGTCTGCAGGGCGACATTGGTTTACTTACTTGCCTCGAATTCGGTCCATTTGTGGAACAATTTGGAAAGCCGATTTCATGAATACTTCTTTTCGAGCGGTTTGGAGCTCGAGGATTTGGATCGAGTTCGGTCGCGGCAAAGTTTGGGGAATCGGTAACGGATTACACCAAGAGATTTAGAAATTAGGAATCGGTGTTTTAGCGTCACATTGCACGACAACCAACTTGCCGATTTAGCATTTCAAGGTTTGATTCCGCCGCTTAGGAGAAATTCGAGGACAAGAATTCACCGACCTTAGCCACTTATTGCATCGCGTATCGGCTCAAGAAAGCCGATTCATCGACAATAAAGTCTTCAAAGACAGATTTAAAAATAGCAATAACAAAGAAAAGGACAAGGCTAAAGTTAATATGGTTGAGTATTGTCCAAGTGACTCATCGGAAGACGAGGAAGCGAGAAATAAACATAGCGAATGGGTAAAAGGATCCAAAAAGTCCTTAGTGCTGTTCTTGGCTTAAGCGACTAGGAACAAGTCGGAGGTTAAGTACTCTTTCGATGTTTCTAAGTGCGATCGTATTTTGATTTATTCGCAAGAAAAGATATCGATTGCCGAAGGACATGTGATACCGTCGACCAGATGGGATCAAAAACGCAGTATTGCAAGTGGCATCATTCTTATTCGCATAACACTAATGATCGCAATATCTTCCGTCAACAGATCCAATCGCTATTGAGGATGGTCGGTTGAAGTTTGCGATCGATGAACCGACCATGCAAGTCGATGTTGATCCGTTTCCATCAACATGGTGCAGTGTTCGGCTAAAGGAAGAGAGCCGATGCGATGACGAAGCGTAAAAGGATCGACAAGTCAACATCAATCAAGCTCGAGCGGCGATCAAACATCGAAGATTACAATCGGCTCCTTACAAATAGAAGCCGATCGTGAAGGAAAAAATTCAGAACCATCAAACCCAAAGGGAATCCTCGAGGCGGAGTAAATGGTACAGCGTAAAAATCTCCATTAAGGCGACCCGAAAAGGTCGGGACCAACATTTTTACAATTAATGGAGAAATACGAGGATGAATAGCCGACCACGGTATAAAGCTCACCGGTCGGATAACTTGTACCGCATCGAGAATGTGGAGAGGCACATAGAAGGTGTCCCTTTGGCGATTTCTTTGGGAAGAGGATAAGCGTTGTCATCACCATACACCCGCCCGATGGAACATTATCCCGAGACGATGGGCCAAGGCAATCGGCGAAGATAAGGTATGGGCCGATTAGAGAGTAAGCGAAGTGTAAGGCGTCCGCGACGAGAATATCCAAACCAGATCAAGAACCGAGCCAAATCAAGATACACAAGCCCAGTTCTAATCAAGAAGATTTGGCTGGTCAAATACGAAAGCCGGTGGAACCCAAACCCAGGTGGTGTCCATCTGGCCTGAGCCGGTCACAACGACGACGGCTTCAAAGGCTAAGGACGCAAGAAATCCGTGAAGCCGTGCGAAAAGCGAGAGAGGCGAAGCGTTTAATGAACTTCGTCCAATCAAATGTGTCAAGAAAGAGTGGAGAAGAAAAGAACAAGCCGAAGAAGATTTTGAATCGGCTGATGACTTGGATTCTCCCATGATTCGAGATGACACGCCTCCCATGGACATTAACATGGTGTTCACATTGCCAGCCGAATTCAAAGTCAGAACTGAATCGGCCAAAGAGGCAGTTGCTCAGTTGTGCTCCGGCGTTCAGAGCGCCATCTTTGAGAAGCCCAAAGATGACCATCGGCATCTGAAACTATTGTATCTAAAAGGGTATATAAATGGCAAGCCGATATCAAGGATCTTTGGTAGGCGGGCGCCACGGTGAACTCCGATGCCGCATTACCGACATGCAAGCCGGGTAAGTCCGATGAAGACTTGATTAAAACTAACATGGTTCTAAACGACTTCACGAGCGATCCACGGAAGCAAAGGGTGTTATGGTCACGGTAGCCGTCGGTAGCAAGACCTGCCGCCGCCGTTCTTTATGTCGATGCCAAAGGAAACTACACAGATCTTTGCTTTCGGTCGAGATTGGATTCATGCCAAGCTAATGCATCCCATCGACCATGCATCAAGCACCGTCCAATGGAGCGGAGAAGAGGTCGAAGTCGTTCACAGTACACATACGCTCATATCGCCATAGCTAGCTACGGCGCGAATTGGCAACACGAAGAAGGCGGCTGCATATCGGGAAGAGTTGGACGATCTGTGATTTCATATCGTAAGCAAATCGGAGACTCATGCCGATCGGTGTCAAACGGGCACTTTTGATCGGCAAGCGGTATTGCGCCGATGGGACACGAAAAACATTGAAAGCTGCGCAGATAAAATGCAAAGCTATCGGCGGACAACGGATAGCTACGAAGCCATCGAAGACTTTGAAGAAATTGAAAAGTTAGGTCAGGTTTCACATCCACCGATTTACTTGAAGAAGTCGATATAGGTAGCGGTGATGAAAAGACCAACTTTTGTTATTGCAAATTTAGGTGTAAAGTACAAAGGAAAATTGATAAAAATCCTTAAGGATTATAAGGATTGTTTTGCTTGGGAATATCATGAGATGCCTGGATTAAGCCGTCAATTTGGTGGAACATCGGCTACCTATAAAATCGGGTTATCGACCATTTAAACAATATCCGAGGCATTTCAATCCGGCCTTGTACCAAATTATAAAGAAGAAATAGAAACGATTGTTGGAAGCAAAATTTATCGAGCCTTACCGATACGCGGAGTGGGTTTCTAACATCGTTCGATTATGAAGAAAAATGGAAAACTTGAGTATCGTCGATTTTAGAGATTTGAACAAAGCAATGCCAAAAGATGAATATCCGATGCCTATAGCCGATATGCTTATCGATCTTTGCATCGGGGAATAAGATCATAAGTTTTCTAGATGGTAATCATAGGGTATAACTAGATACTCATGGCGGAAGCCGATATCTAGAAAACGGCTTTCGGATGTCCCGTGCGATAGGATTGTTCGAGTGGGCGGTGATGACTTTCGGCGAAAATTTAGACAACGTGTCGTGACAATGAATCGATCTTTCACGATTTAATCGCCACATTATCCGAAATTTATATTGATGATGTAGTGGTAAAATCTGCAGACGATTTGCAACACACCGGGTCGACCTAGAGAGGGTGTTTAAGAACATAAGATCGCACGGTTTGAAGATGAATCCTTACAAGTGCGCGTTTGGCGTGTCGGCTAGACAGTTTTTAGGCTTCATGGTGCATGAAAGAGGAATCAAAGTTAGTCAAACGAGAGTCAAGGCTATAGCCGATACTGAACCACCGACATGCAAAAACGAGCTGCAAAAGTTGATCGGCAAAATTAACTATCTCCGCAGGTTCATATCGAACCTCTCTAGTAGAATTCGTGCTTTTACTCCATTGTTAAAACTAAAAGACGATGAAGAATTCAGATGGGGAGCCGATCAACAAAGGGCTTTTGACGAAGTTAAGAGGTACTTGTCCAACCCTCCAGTTTTGGCTGCACCTCAAAAGGGGGTTCCTTTCAGATTATATGTCTTGGCTAAAGAAGATACTATTGGGGCTGTTTTGGCACAAGAGGTGCATGGTAAAGAAAGGGTTATCTTTTATTTAAGCCAACGGTTGCTTTGAATGCGTAAGTCGGTACCCTTTTATCGAAAAACTATGTTTATCCTTGTACTTCGTGCGAAGTTAAGGCATTACATATTAGCATCGGCTTGTAAAGTAATCACAAAACCGATGTTATAAAATATATTTTGTCGACTCCTATCCTGCGAGGTCGACTTGGCAAATGGGCTTACGCCTTGGTTGAGTTCGACTTATCATATGAATCGCCAAAGCGGTCAAAGGACAAGTGTTAGCCGATTTTATAATAGGACATGACATCTGCGGCAAATTTAGTCTTGGTTGCACCATGGCGATTTGTTCTTTGGATCGGATTAAATGTGGGAAGGTGATGGCATCGATGTTGTACTCACCTCACCTAAGGGGCATAACCCGAATTTACATTTGGCTAAATAGCCAATGCTCAAACAACCAAGCCAGTCTGGCGTTACTCAAAGGCTTGCAATTCTTTGAAAAATATTGGGGTGCGCTGTTGAGGCATATGGTGATTCACTTTGTTGGTAGTGCGGCAAATAAAGGAGAATACCAATGTCGAGATGAAGTTACTCTGCGAAGTATTTAGAACAATGTTTAGAGATTATCGGCTCATTTATATCATTTTCTATCGGTCATGTTCCTCAGAATTGAGCGATAGAGCTAATGCTTGGCTCAGCAAGCATCGGATATAAAGATTTTGGCGAAATCGAGATCGAACCAGTAGACAAAGGCGATCATGTGCGAGATGTTGCCGATTGGAGAAGCGCAAATAAAAGATTATCTAGTTGACCCATCCAAGCCCGATGGAGCGGAAGATACGGCAACAAGCGTTGAAATACGTCATTATGGACGATATACTATATTATCGGACTATGGAAGGTTTGTTGTTAAGATGTCTTGAGGCGAAGAAGCACGGGTGGTAATGGGTGAAGTACGAAGGCATTTGTGGTTCTCATCAATCAACACATAAGATGAAATGGATGCTCGAACGAGCGGGTTATTTTTGGCCGAAGCGATGTTAGAAGATTGTTTCAAGTATTATCAAGGATGTCAAACATGTCAAAAGTTTGGCAACATACAACTAGCACCGACATCGGCTTTACATCCAATCATCAAACCTTGGCGTTCGAGAGGTTGGGAATAGATATAACCGGCAAATATTTCTGCCTTGAGTAAAGGCCACAAGTTTATTTTGGCCAACCGATTACTTCTCAAAGTGGGTCGAGGCTATACCACTTAAAAGGTGACCAGTGTTGAGGTGATTAGTTTTGTGAATGAACATATCGTCCATCGGTTTGGAATACGCAAACAATCACGACCGATCAAGGTACAGTATTCATGTCTAACGAGTTTGAGGAGTTACGCATAGCGAGTCTAGGATTAAATTGTTAAACTCTTCGCCATATTACGCTCGAGGCTAATGGACAGGCCGAGTCGTCTAATAAAACACTAATTAAGTTGATCAAAAGAAAAATTGATGAAAAGCCAAGAATTGACATTCAACTCTATCGGAGTCACTTTGGGCCTATCGGCTATCTTATCACGAGGCGTGAAGATTTCACCTTACCAATTGGTGTATGGACAAGAAGCCGATTCTACCGTGGAGATTAACATTGAGTCGTCGAATAGCG